>JAMXBC010000005.1:38475000-40975000 GCA_024138005.1 Lumnitzera racemosa
AGCAATAATCTATTTGCCTCCTTTATGCACACTCAAAGAAATCAGAAGCTTGTTGAGTTGTTTAAACTACATAACCTAGTTCATATCTCAACTCACAAACAAATGTTGTCCCTTATTTAAGTTGTTGAAAAAGAACACCAAGATCAATTAGGATGAAGAATGAGAGCAAGCCTTACAATGATAAAAGAGTACCTCATGAACCCTTCAATTTTGGTAGCTCCAAAACCTAGGAAGCCTTTATTTCTATACCTGACAATATTATCGAAATCCATGGGATGTGTGCTTAGCTAGAAGGATGAGGAAGGAAAGGAATGAGCCATATATTACTTGAGAGAGAATTTATTGAAGGGGAACAAAAATATTCGAAAGTTGAAAGAACCTACTATGCTTTGGTTTAGGTAATGTATCAGTTCAGACAATACATGCTCTATTACCAGGTTGACTTGTTGACTCAATACAATCCCTTGAAATACTTAGTAAACAAACCGACCCTAATTGGTAGAATCTCTAAGTTCGACATTACGTACGTGAACTGAAATTTAATCAAAAGGCAAGCTCTAGTGAATCGGTTAATAGAAAATCCCTTTGATAATACCTGTGAAGAGATACAAGTTAAGTTCCTCGATGAAAACATCTTAGCAATTGAAAGAAGCTTTGATAAAGAAGGAGATGATGAACCACTGAAATGAAAGATGTTCTTTGATAGGGTAACTAATGTGTCTGGGTGTGGAATTAAGGCAATATTAATATCCCCTGAAGGCACACAATATCTTGTGGCTGTAAGGCTTGTTTTCTCATACACCAATAATATCGTTGAATTTGAAGCATGCATCTTGGGACTCAAAATGGCATTAGATAAAGATATTCAAGAATTAGAAGTGTATGAGGAATCTTCACTATTAGCCAAGCTCGAGGAGAATATAAGACGAAAGTGCCTAAACTAGTACCTTATCACCGACACTTAACTGAATTGATGGAGAAATTTGAAGTAATTACCTTCAATCACGTATCGAGGATTTAGAATCAATTTGTTGATGCCTTGGCCACTCTAGCATCTATGTTAAGATATCCAGTGGAGTCAAGATTCAGCCCTTCACCATTGATATTGAAGAAAAGCCTGCCTTTTGTTTGGAAATTGAAGGTACGAATGGCAAGAAACCGTAGTATCATGATATTAAAATATTCCTACAATAAGGCACATACCTTAAAAAGGTCGAGAAAAAGGATAGAAGGATAATTAAGAGATTGGCTACCTAATTCTTAATAAGAGAGTTCACTTTGTACCGGTGATCTTTTAACAACACACTTTTAAGGTGTGTGGACGACAAGAAGGTTGAAATATTGATGAAATAAGAATACAAAGGAGTATGTAGCCTTCACATTAACGGTTACATACTGGCAAAGAAAATTATGAGGCTAGGGTATTATTGGTTAATAATGGAGAGCGATTGCATCAAACACTTCAGGCATTGCCGCCTATGCCAAGTTTACGCAAATAAGATAAATACCTCACCTCAAGAATTACAAGCACTCTCGGCATCGTAGCCTTCTTTAATTTAGGGAATAGACATCATTGGCCCAATTACTCTAAAAGCATCTAATGGGCATCGCTTTATACTGGTTGCCATTGAATATTTCAATAAGTAGGTTAAGGCTTCATCATACTCAAGCGTTATAAGAGAGGTTGTAGTTAAGTTCATCAAGAGAGATATCCTAGCTCTATATAGGACTCCAGAAACAATCATCACCAACAATGGTACTAATCTCAACAATAAGCTTATGTCAGAGTTGTACCGACAATTTAGGATCATTCATAGAAACTCTACTCCTTATTGACCCCAAACGAATGAAGCCATTGAAGCAGCTAATAAAAACCTCAAAAGAATCATAAAAAAAATGGCTATTACATAGAAGGATGTTGCTATTCATGCTTATGGCCTATCAAACTTCCATTAGAACATCAATTAGGGCAATGCCCTACTCTTTGGTATACAACATTAAAGTAGTGTTACCAATAGAGGTTGAGATCATGTTGCTCAAAGTACTATCAGAGACTCAATTAGACAAAGCCAATTAGGCAAAGAAACGCATTGAGCAGCTGAATCTCACTGATTAAGGAAGATTGACCACCTTGTGTCATAATTAGTGTTATCAACAAAGAATGGCTTGAGCTTTCAACAAAAGGGTACGACCTTAGAACTTCAAAGAGGGAGATATGGTGTTGAGAAAGGCTCTTCCCAACGCACAAGAATCTAAAGGGAAATTTTCTCCTAATTACGGAGGCCCTTATGTTGTGAGCAAGTATTACTTAGAGGGGCTTTAATTTTGTCTCAAATGGATGGTCCATAATTGAGAGACCCTGTAAATGCTAACGTTGCAAAGTTGTACTACCTATGAGAAGTCAATGGAAATTTTTACTCAAAACACTAAAATTCCTATCGTTTTGAATGTTATTTTCATCCACTACAAGCAAAGTTGGTATCTTTGACAGTTAGTGACGTTAGAATAATCACCCTTTCCATTAAAAGGTTCAGCTCCCTTACTAATTGACCCATATATTGAAAACATGAAAGAAGTTAAGAAGTGAGATATAGAACATTAATAATTGATAAAACTCTTTAAAATACTTTATTACAGATTAATCCCCTCTGCGGGGAGTTTTTATTGTCTATTTTTCAAGGAAATGTGAAATCCAGAAAAGCAATTACCTCGTAATAGATATTTTTTAGTTGGGAATAAAGCCTTCTATTCACAAAAGTTCTTAAAAGACAAAAATAGTAGGTGGCATTCTGTATTAGGTCAACTTCCGTGATTTCTCTAAAGGAGTTGGCGAATCCCAAAGGTTTTGTATCAAGATCAATCGGATTAAAGAATGAGTTAGTAAGTTTTGATGGGACATTGTAAGAAAAGGTTTGACAATTTGGACGCTACCAATAAGACCAGGTAATTACTTTCATACGATATTAGCACATTAGTTTTTGAACATTGCATTTGCATTTTGACTATGGCCAGTTTTTACAATTCTTATTCTTAATAATCTTTTAAGCCAACCCATAAGGTGCTCACCTTCTGCATTTGGTACTTAGCCAGCCCTTGAAAGCACTATCTTGACTTAATCTCTTTTAGTGAGCCTATAAGGGACTTTTCTTCACCAAGTTGTCGTAGCAAGCCTACAAAGCACTTTCCTTACCAATATTCTTTTAGTGAGCCTACGGGGTGCTTTCCCTCATCAATTTCTTATAGCAAGCCTACAAAGCGCTTTCCTTTGTTGATTCCTTTTGGCGAGCCCATAAGGGCACTTCTTCTAATGTTAATTTAGGGTTACTAGTCCCCAAGTGACGCTCCTGTCTAAGTTAGTGAGCCTAGAAGGGTATGACTAGGTTTTTCAAATCAATTCCCTCTTAAGGTTACTAATCCCTAAGAGATGCTCCCGTATAGGTTAATGAGCCCAAAAGGGCACAACCAAGTTCTCTAGATCGATTCCATCATAAGGTTGCTAGTCCTCGAGAAACGCTCCCGCCTAGGTTAGTAAGACTAGAAGGGTACGATTAGGTTTTCTAAATCAATTCTAGCTTAGAGTTACTAGTCCCTGAAAGACACTTCCGCTTAAGTTAGTAAGCCTAGAAGGGTACGACTAGGTTCTCTAGATCGATTTTATCTTAGGGTTGTTAGTCCCCTATAGACGCTCCTACCTAGGTTTGTGAGCCTAAAAAGATACAACCAAGTTCTTTAGATTGATTCCATCCTGGGGTTGCTATCCCCTAAGAGACGATCTGGCCTAAGTTAGTGAGCCCAAAAGAGAATGACCAGGCTTCAATTCTTTTTAGCTCTTAGAGCATGTCCCCTCTCTTGAACCTTTTCACCAAATCCTTAGTGGATCAAGTCTAGGATAGTAAAGTCACCTTTGGGGCAAAAATAGTATCTCTTTTATCTTCACTACAAAGAGAGGTATTAATAGACACCCAACCCCAACACCCTCCCCTCCCCTCTCAAGATAGAATTTAGAAAAAAATACCAAAAAAAAAAAATGGAAAGAACCCAAAAAATAAGAAATGTAGAAAAATAAAAAAAAAACATGAAAATTTAACAAAATCTAAAAAATAAGAAATATAGAAAAATAGAGGATTTAGGAAATTTAGAAAATTGTAAAATTTTAGATAGTTAAATAGAATGAAGTTTTTAACAAAAAATAAGGAGAGGGTTGTTGGGCTTGAGTTTAGATTTAAATCTAGTTTAAACTGACCTTATCCATACGTGCAATTAATTGCACATATGAACAAGATACAAGCCAATGGCATAATGGTTAAACATATAGATATAATGTATTAGAACTACAAGTCATTGGTTCAACTCTCACTAAGTACAAAGTGTCTTTTTCTTTTTAAAAGGAAAAGCATAATAAGATAAGACTTAATTAATAGGTAGTTAATGTTTTAGTTTTTAACTAATTTTATTTTTATAATGATAATAATAAACCAAAAAAAAAAGAACATTTGATGTGGATAGAGATTGGTCTGCAAATCATGAAATTAAATGAGGCCTTGATTGGTGAGCAAGGGCACGCTGAATGCGTCCCTTTTATTTTTAGATCGCATGTGTACATTGCACATGCTTGTGGGGGCGAGTGGCACATGCCCCACATGTAGCCGGTACCCCCTTTCCTTCTTCTTCGCCAAATTCATGCCCAAATTTCTAATTCTTTAATTTTTTTCCTCAACATAGTGTAGCTCTTTCAGGGGGGCCTTTTAATACAATTTTTACACATTTCCATGCAATTTCTTGCTAAAATCACATACTAGGCTTAGCCTAGTTTCTAATTCACCCCAAAATTAGTCCACATTTAGTTGAAAATGCATTTAAAATAAAAGTCAAAAATTGGAAAAAATTGATTTTTGGTTCAAAATTCATTAACACATTTAATCCGATTTTTGGACTTTGCCAACTTACTTAATGATAGTTTAGTATAAATAGAGTCCTTTAATCCATTTCAAAACACATTAGAGATCAAAGATCACTTCTCTCTCTGGATCTTCAATCCTCTATCTCTCTCTAGGATTCACTCTCTTTAGGCATCCTTTTTCCAAAACCACCACCACGACTGACTTTATGGTGCTAAAAAAACCATGACCTGACCTCCCATTCACTTCGAGCAACCACTGTACGTCACCATCGATAACCAATGTAAGCCACCACCTTCAACTACCACCTAAACGAACTTTAATCATTGAAGCGTCAAGCGTACTCTCCCCAAGTCCAATACAAAAGACATAAATCCCCCATTCTTCGCTCGTTTTGAAGTTGATATGCATCCAAAAACCACCTTGATGAAGCTTTGTTAAAGAAGAGTTTGGAGCCAACTCGAAGCCGACCAAGTTGAATGGGTCTACACAAAATTTTTTTGATTAATTAATTTTTTTTTTGCTTACTCATTTATTTTAGTTTATTTGTCATCCATGTAGTGTAATAATAAAAAAGAAAAAGGAAAAAAAAAGAGGAAAAAAGAAAAAAGAAGAGAAAAAAAGCAAGAAAAAAATAATAGTCCATTTTTATTTGTATTTAAAAAAATAGATAAAATAAATAAATGAATGAATGAATGAATAAAATTTTATCATTTAGAAAAAATTAGTTTTTTCAATAAATAAAATAAATGAACCTTTTCAAAATTAGGATCCTATTTAGAATTTCCAAAAATAAACTCTGATTTTGACCTTTCAGAATAATTTCCTCAAATACATTGAACTAGATAAAAACGTAAACTCAACCTTTTTTTGAAACTAAAATTAATCAACTCGCTCAAGTTTTTGTTAAAAGAACTACATACGTTTGATTTCGAATAGTGAGTATGTAGGCACCAACGGAGTGATGGTAAAAAAAAAAAAAAACCTTTTTTTAGTTTAAATTACTTAATTCAATTCATTAACCAATAATCGAGTTTCGACTTATAGAATAATCTTTTGAATGGTGATTTTTTTAGATTAAGATTAAAATTGAAAAATTAATAATACTTGTAAAGGTTTAAAATCCTAATCCCCAAACCCATTTTTTTTTTTCAAAATCGTTTACAAAATCATTTTTTTCAAAAAGTCAGTAGTTAGGTTATAATCAATTTATCCAATTGATTATAACTTAACTTTTTTTCCTAACCTTAGTTGGATGGCAACTCCAAAAACATTTTCAAAGTTAAAAGAACCGATTTTGTTTAAACTTTAATCAATGGTTAATATTAAACAAGTAAGGGTTTAATACTAATCGGTTTAAAGAATACTAATTTATAAAAATCAAGAGGAAAAAACTAAACTTGACAATAATAAAAATATGTATATGTATATAATTATGTATGGTGGGTCAAAACCCATAAAATAAGAAAAAGCTCACATAGATAATAAATAATTAATTATAATAACATAAAATTTAAGGAATATAAAAATTAAAAAAATCAACAAATTACCTCATAGACAATCAAGATCATATTGCTATGTAGACAATCAAGATTATGCCACATCAATAATTTATTTGAATTATTAAATTAAACTGAAAATTACAAAAAATTAGTGAATAATAATAATCAAATATTAAAAAAATTTACAATAATAACAAAACTACAATGATTAGTAAATTAAGCTTAAAAATGGAAAAATAGGGAAATCTACATAAATTGGACCTAAAAATAAGAAATTATAAAAATATGAAATTTAGGGATTAATTAAATTATAAAATAATACAAAAAATTCAATAAAATTAATTAATAAAATTATCCAATGAAAATAATAAAGTTCGTAACATTTTATACCCATATTAAAAAATAAGGGTTTAAACTTCTAAAATAGACTATGTTACGTGAAAGTACGTTTGAAAACAATAAAAATTAACTATATAAGTTTATAAAATCAGATTTAAAATGAAAAAAAATACATGCGATTTAATACCTAAGCGGAAACGAGAATCATAAGGTAAATAGTTGGCTAATTATGTTGTTTGGTATTACATCTAGATATTCATTATGTTCTTATTATTTTATTTATCAGGAGACATTGATTAAGAGGGCAAGCTACTCGTTAACTGCTAGGATTCATATTGCCTTTAGCCAAGTAAATACTCCCAATGACTCTATATTTATTTTATACCTGTAGTTAGTACACCTAAATTAAATATTAATAACTTGATACATGTGCTTGAATATTGGTTGTGTATTGTATAAAATGTTGTGAAACATAATAGCTAAACAATCGTCAACAAGATTTATTTCTACATAATTGGATGATTTGTTGATATTGATTGATCACCTAATAAATTGACTTAATGATATATGACTTAACTTAAATTAAATGGATCATGCTTAAGCACGATAATTACATATAATGTTCCGGTCGTTACTTTACGTGAATGATAATGAAGGGCCTTGTAGGAATGAGATTCCCATACAATTTGATTAGTACATGTAGGAACACTGATACAATAAGACCTTACCCTTGGCTCACAGGTTTTCCTAGTGTTGAAAACGCTAATCGTGGGTAGCTAGGGTTCGAGTCTAGAGATCATTGCTTGAGGTGTAAGTGTAGACTGCGAAAGCTATCTCACCACTAGACTTGGGAATTCGTGCACTATTGGATTTTGGAAATAGAAACATATTTTGCAAAATATGTAATTTCTATATACATATATATATATATATATATGGATAAAAACTTAGGTACTAAAACCTAATTATGATTGGTGCCGATGAATCTCCGACCTTTACTTCAGAGGGCATTAAATCTAATGTTGTATGCAACATTGGTCAATTGCATATATTGATTGGCATATTATTTGTTCATGCATTCATATGTATGTTAATAAATCGTATGATAATCTGCTTACCAATATAGTACGAGAGATATCTTACTAAGTTTATGTAGCTTACTCCGCAACAGTTTTCTTTTACAAGTTGATAAATAATTGGGCATAAGTTAAGAGCCAAACATTAAGTGCAAATATTGAGATGTTTTAGAGGTTAGAATTAGAGATAGATTGTATAGTTTGTTTGAAACATTAAATGTAAATACTACCTTTATATTTAGATTTAGCAATTACAGCAAGTATAAATTTTAGATCTTTCCTACATGATTTTATTATTTAGTAGGGAATATTGATTCTTTACAGTTATGAGGAATCATGGAATATCAACTATCCATAGTTATTTATATTTTACAATAAGTTAACAAATTATAAATTGGAAGTCCTAGCAGTTAATTATTTAGAGTTTTGTAATCTCTAACTTATAAGACGGTTTTTGTATCATGAGTGAATACATGATATAAAAATTTTAGACAATTCTACTATACCTCTATAAGGTCCTAACAAACTTAAAGATAAGTTCATTAAACTATAAAAAAAAATAATATAGTGTAATATACTATATGTATATATACTTATTTTTATGAATATATCCGGTATATATAATAATTATATTCATAAATTAACCCAAAATGATACAATTACATATAATATGTGAAAAACACATAAAAATAAATAAGAAACAAATCTTTAAAATAAAAGATATGCTGAAAACATAATTATATATATAATTACACATTACATGTACCATATATACATATATATATATTATATGTATACGTATATTAGTCAGTATACTAAATATTAACATAATATATATATAATACTAATAATTAAATTAAAAACTAACAAAACGTTATCCAAATAGCTAAATTCAATCTAGAAATCATTGGAAAATATCCATGGCAATCATTTAAGCTAGGATAAGATGAATCAAAAGGTAATTAAACACAATATGGACGCCTCTTACTTACTTATAATATAAAAAATTACAATAATATTTTATATGGCCAACTCCAACCCCTATAAATATCACAAGACACCAAAACCTCATCATTTTAGTAAGTCGAAACCTACAATAGAGATAGAAAATAATTTGGAACTAAAAATATTTTAGAAAAATAAATAAATAAAAAACACAGTAACCCTTACCTTAGTGTGATTCCCTAACCAGTGATCTGTTATGGAACCCCACCAGCCCCTAGCAACCTACACCACGTGCTACCTTTTCGATAAGCTCCCATCAACCAATGGTGGCTAGAGCATCGACGAATAGGTTAGTTTAAATTTTACCATATTTTTCCTTTATTTTCTAAAAATAGTATAATTATTCTAAAAATTATGAAAAATTTTATTCTTAGGTTATTTTAGATATGCTTTCATATGATATTTTTATTTTTATAAAATTTCGAATATTTTATATACTTACTTAAATAAATTACTATTCATCCGATTTTTGAAATGGAAAATAAATGTACTGAATGATATTGTTTTTAACTCAAAATTTTTATATAGAATACATATTACATATAGTTAATTACTAAGTAGCCTGATTTTTTATTCATTAATAATTATTGTATTTTTCCCCTAAAAATAGGGTGAAATTAAGAAATAAATAGATTTTTATAAAATTAATTAATGAAAATAGCAATTACTGACCTTTAGACACATGTAGTAATATTGGGGATCGTTATAAATTATTTCATATAAAAAATTATTATTTGTGTAATTAATCTTAATTTAAAGGTAAAAACGTAATTATGTATGTATAAGCAATAAACCTGATAGCATGAAACTATATACTGATTGAATTCTCCATATTTTTAGGAGTCTATAGAAATTTTAGGAGAATTATTTGGCTATCCGAGCTATTTATTACGAATTTACTTAATAAAATAGCTTAATTTACTAATCGAGGCACATTTTTAGTAATAATAAGCTAAAATGTGATAAATATCCAAATAAAACTTATACATATATATGCTAGTCAAATTTGGTGAAAATGAATTTTTAACTTATTTATGATAATTATATGACAGAGTTATAATATACACATATTAGGGTTAGATATTATATGTATTATTAATCTATATTAGAAAATTATATAAAATATAGCCCATTTACATAAAATGAATATAATATAATAATACTTATTGTAGAAGCATATAGGTATATTAGAAACTAGAAATACCATTTAAAAGTTATCTCTTAAAATAGAACTTGTAGTACGTATTGTCAGGCTCATATGAACCCAATAACATTAGTTTTACTAAAATCGAACAATTCTAAGAAATATAACCTATATCTCTATAATATTATAAGAATTTACGTACTATAATAATCTTATCATAATTTGATTGATTAAAAAAACTTTTTGATATAATCGAAACAATATATTATAAGTAATAATATAACTACGTAAATTATTGATACTTACTAACTTAACATAATTTATATAATAAAAATATATTTTATTATATAAGGAAAATAATAATATAGTTTAGATATATATTTATATATATAACTTCAGAATGAAATAAAAGAGTAAATAAAACCCTAACGTTTTCGTAAATTGTATGAAAGCAAAATATAAGTTTTGTATATATAGGTAGAATGCAAAGCATCGACAATACAGATCTTCCATAGCGAACATTAGGACAAGTGAGTAGAAATCGTGGTTTTACAGCTTGTTAAGATACTGTATCAAAGTATTTAGAGATTTATGAGTATGTCTGCTTATAGTTGTAAATTAGTTGTCTATATGCTTGCCATGTATATGGATGATATTCTGTTTGTGACAAAAGTTAAACTTCTTGGTGTGCTGTTCTACATGATTACTTTGTTTTGTATGGTGTCAACTTATTTGGCCACCCTTAAATGGAATTAAGAGTAATTTAACCACTAATGTAACTATAGCAACAGTTAAGGGAACGATTAGGAGTATCGGACCAAATACCGACTCCCTTCGATAAAGATAGTTAAAATAGTCATTTCTCCATCCTTAATCAAACTAAGTGAAGGACGAGGAGATTTCAATAAGGGTAGGGGTTATGGTTCAAGGGTGGGAGCTATGGTTCAAGGGTAGTCATAAGAGGAAGGTATTATCTATTACACAAGCTCAGGTTTGGTCTAATTTTGTGTTGTGATAAACTCCTTAATATGGGTTGGAGCAGATGCAATTTCTTTGACCTTACAATGGATTGGATAACATTGTGCAATGTTGTAAGTAATTGATTATATTGCATTTCATTATAATTAATAACTTTGTTTGTGATTATATGGTACTCTTCTAACTCCATCCTATTTACTAAGTTAATTGAGCTTACAACCTTATAAACTCTTTTGCAGGTGATGAGTGAAAGATCGAGATGTACAAATGTCATTACCCCTAAGTTAATAAGTAGTTGGTTGGGAAAGTGAGGAAAGGAGAATCCATTGAATCATGCCTTTTGACTTATCTTTCTAGTTTTAATGAAACTAATTGGGAATTTCTTAGGATGCCTATTAGTTTCCTATCTTATTGTAAATAAACTTTAATACTAGTGGCTTTTAGGAACTCTTAATGTAAATTACAACTCCATGCGTGGAAATACTTATATAAATATTGTTGTGTCATCAAATAATAAGATGTACTAAACAGGTATTTTAAAAAGCTATACCATAGGTTTGATTATAGACAAGTATTAGACTGAATACTTCAAGCTGGTTGAGTTGTATATGCCTTGTGTAGACGATATCTATAATAGTAGTTATAAGGTTAGCCCCCATCTTATGTTAGTTTATACGGTAAGATTGTTACGATTTTTCTTGTTCAGGGCATGACATAAGGCTTAGTTCGATAGGCTAATCAATTAACTCAAGATAAGATTCCATACTATGCCCAAGGATTTATTTACTACCTAAAGTTTGAGAACTCGATGCTTATCCAAGCAAGGATGACTCTCCTAACTTAATTCCTGTCTCTCTAAGTTTTTCCCAACATAAATTGACAAGTGGTAGATGACACTCAGGTCAACTTGACCTAGGTTAGTTGAATTGACCTCCCTCTTTTTTTTTCCCATTCTAATCTATTCTAGTAGGCTGCCGACTTGTTAAAAGAATTATTCATCACATTTCACCTAGGATAAACTAAATATTCCCTTTTGGCACTTTTTGTCAGAATGCCAAACTTAAGCTCGACACATGTCCCATTACATGGATGCCAAGTATAATTCTCTAATATTTATTCTGTTTTTTTTTTTCTTTTAATGATTTTGTCCTTTTATAAATTCCACATGTATAAACTTCACTTAGCCAACATATAAGGTCTCCTACTTATAATAGCTACAGTCAATCTTCTTCTACATTTGAATATGCATTCACTTATTCTCGAGAATTTCTTTTGAATATACCTAACTCTTATCTATTCTTTTAGCAATGAGTAGCCTTAGGATAGTATTTATGTGTAATATTACGTGATAGTCTAAGCCATATTGAAGTTAGTGGTGTATAATATCCATTGCATGATTTACGAATTTTGCTAAACCCAACCCTATCTCCTTTCTTACTTCAACATGTGCAGACCATGATTCAATACTCTTGTGTATCTTAACCCTAAGGTGTATTATTTATATTAAATGAATTCTAGATAAATAGGATGTTTTGGTTTAATAGAAAAGATAAAGACGACTTGACAAAATATCCATCATAATTAGTTGACTACAATAAACTTTATATCTTTTTAGTGTTAGAGTTTTTAATTATTGTTTGATTCTAAAACATGATAAATTATCATAAATTCAACTTTCTCTTGTGATTTTCTATAGCTTAATGAAAATTATTTACTATGATTCGATTTGTTTATGTGGAGGTTTATAATTTTGATATATAATTAAAAGATGCATTTTGTTATGAAATGGAGTGGTAATATTTTTCATGAAATAGAGTGGAGCTGAGATTATCATTGTGTTTTGTAAATTTTTATGTTAGGAACATTTGTTTTGGAATGAAATTACTACTTTATAAGGGATAGCATTCTTTTGATAGGAAAAGAAAAGCAATTCCCTAACATTTGGTTAACTTATCCAAGATAAAATGGAATAGATGTTCCCCCCAACAAACTTACTCTTGTATTTGTCAAAAAAAAAAAAGAAGATATTCTATAGAATTCCCAATGCTAATTGCTATAAAATATGGAATTGCAATTTCTTCATCAAAAAATTAAGAGAATAGCTATTCCTTGGTTCTTCCCAACCTATTCTATGTTTGCCAATGAAACTCTAGCCTACTAATCAAGCTATGGGTTAAGGTAAGGGTATGTTGCATTTTTAAATATATTCCTTATATATAACTAATGTCATTTCAAGTGCAGTTAAATAAACTAATAACTATTATCTCTCTTTTCTTTTCTTCCATTTTTTTTTAAGTAATGGCAATTCTAATACTACCTTATTTCAATCCGAAAACTAAATGCACTAAAATTTAGGTGAAGAATCTTATAGAAAGTCCATACTACCAATCAAACATAAAAATAACTATTATTCAAGAATGAGAAAAGAATAGAAACAAGTTTGTGATATAAAGGGTGAAATTTTTTTTTTTAAAGTTGGTTCTAAATTGTTTTCCATCAATCATAATTTAACATTCAAGCAAATTAAATAACCAAACACGAGTATTTATTATTTAATCTACCATATGTTTAATCATGATTGGATGAGACACCATTAAGATAGTAAAATTGAGACAGTAAATATAAATCATGTTAACAACAAATTAAAAAGGGACCAACATCACAAATATGATGCTACATATCGTAATCACAATAATATTGAAATACCCAAGCAACATGTTAAGTAAGTATAGAAAGAATAAAATAAAAGTGCTTAAATAACAAGTAAAATCAAAATAACAAGTAAAATCAATAATATGACATATGTTACATGAGGGAACTCAAGACAAATATAATATAAAAGTTAATAAGAGGTAATATTAACAAGTAATATATATATATATATATAGGTCTTATCTCTTCTCATAACTTAACTGTAGTAAGTTTCTCTTATTGCACTATAGTCATTGTCATTGTTAATATAATGGTTACAAGGAATTGAGATTTATTGAATTAGGATTTATAGATTAGATCTATAATGAAAAATCTATAAGCACAATTAAATCTTAGGGTAATTAAAGATAATGGAATTGTAGTAATGAATATCTTCCTAATTAGATTAGATGTTTCTCATGTACCAGTTAACGTTTGGTGAAATCAAATACACATAAAAAAAATAAGAATTAAAGGAAGTAAAAGTATGAGTTAATAGATTGAATGAAATTTTTAAATTAAAGTTAAGGTTTTATGGACGAAATAGATAATAGATTTACAAAAAGCCTAAAATTGACTTTATGTTATATAAGAACGAACAATATAAAGGATGAAGCTTAATAAGGAGAAGAGTAGTTGGACATAATGAATCGGTCAATAGCCCCTATAGGTTGACCTATGCTTTTCCTTGGTGATCAATCTAATTATTATTTGTCAATAACTCTTTCATTGGATAATTTAAAAGTATAAAATTGGTTGGTTAAATTGTTAAGAATAAGATAGAAAGGACTTAGAATAGAAGTAAGTGTAACGAAATAAAGTTAAAATTCCATTTAGGTCACTATTATTAATAGGATGTCTTAAACTTTAGGATCAAGGAATTTGATTTTAGAACATAGAGGATCATGTCATATTGCTTAGGTATTATTCGTGCTTATGTTAGGATAGCAAAATCAAATCAATGAATATATGGGTCAATGATTTGTTATGTTTGTTGTGTATGGTTATATGGACCTAAATGTGGCAATTATGGACTAGAGTATAACGTTCCCATATGTCTTATAGAAAGTGGTTAAATTAAGCACCAAAGTTGATGTGGTAACTTATCATTAATATGAGCAAGAAGTAAGTGTAATGAAATAAAGTTAAAATTCCATTTACGTTACTATTATTAATAGGATGTCTTAGACTTTAGGATCAAGAAATTTGATTTTAGAACATAGTGGATCGTGTCATATTGCTTAGGTATTGTTCGTGCCTATGTTAAGATAGCAAAATCGAATCAATGAATATATAGGTCAATGATTTGTTATGTTTGTTGTGTATGGTTATATGGACCTAAATGTGGCAATTATGGACAAGAGTATAACGACCCCATATGTCTTATAGAAAGTAGTTAAATTAAGCACCAAAGTTGATGTGGTAACTTATCATTAATATGAGCAAGCTATGTTTAATACAATCACTAAGAGGGAAGGAAAATACAATGGTAGGCTAATCAATGAATGGTACACTGATTAGAATACTATGATGGACCTAATTATTGATGACTGGATAACAAATGATTAACTTATTATGAGACTATTAGTAATTTTGGCATATGGTAACTAGATCAACCTATACATGTTGTGGTAACATGAAATAGTGTTTTGAAGGATCGTATATCGTATTTATTGAATCTTAGGTATGTGTTACATTGTCTATAGGCCTAATCATGGTTGAGTTTGGTGATGGGTGTTAAGCTGCGATTCAACCTCTATATGAAAGCAGAATCCAAGGTGTTCCCTATTCTAATTTTCAAGATTGTGTTAATTAATCAAACTTAATAATATAATTTAAGAGGATGCATTAGGATGGGGATCAAGAGTTTGAAAGAGTTATAACTTAATCCAGTGTATAAGGATTACAAGATTTAACTTAAAGGGTATTACTTAGGGAACCTGACTAATGAGATTTACTTATCTATAGTTATTTGTTGCACTTTCAAGTTATACTAGCTACATAGTAGTTATGGCAAACGTTAAGGAAGTCAGGATTATAGAGCTTAAAGGACTAGAGGATAAGTTAAAGGCCAAGAATGAAGAATAAAAGGGGTTGAAGCCAAAGCTTGGAGACCCCTGGCCACAACATCTAGATGATAGGAGAGAGACAGATTACTAACCAATTTTTAGCGATCTAGCATCTGGATGCCATATCTAGCATCCGAAAACTAAGGGATTGGATTTTGACTTGAGAGCTCAAAGACTTGACACTTGGATGACATGCTATGTGAACTATTTGAATGTCATCTAATATGGCTTAGCATCTAGACCCTTACCTATAATTCTTACAAATCTTATTTTCTTTATTTCAATAGTTTTGTTTCAAAATATTACTTTGTTTATGATTTCACCCTTGTTTAGCCCTAGTTATATAATATTAAGGGTTGTAAGACATTCTTATTCATAATTATTTAAGAAATTACTTTGCTTTTAAGAGTTCTCTAAAAACACTAGATCTTATCAATTCTTCAATCAAAATTATATCAATTAAACCATTCATTTGTTATGTGTGTAATATTTTGACAAGTGAGTATAGTTCAATTCTTTCTATAGCATAATATCCATAAGGAAGTCATTCATATCCATTCTTATTTCTATTCATAATTTATGAATTCTAAAACCATAAAAATACATCTCTTTGCCAATGATTTTGGTATTAAAGTTACGCAACTTGGGGAATTAAAGAGGCTTGGTGTAAAACCCTAGCTAACAAACAAATATAAATAAAAGGCTTCATTAGGTCATTTAAACAGTACAGGTAGATTTGTCTACTAAAAAAGATTCAAGACCCTTATATGTTAAAACTTATACATCAAATAACTCCTATTATATTCTCTCCTACTTCTCTCTCACATAGCTCCTTATGGATATAATTACTATGCAAATTTTATTAAGAACAAGATCTAGGTTCGTTCCTACAGGATTGGAAGAGAAAAAAAAAAATCAAAGGTAAGTCATGATTTAGTGGTCTCATAATGAGTTTCATCTATGCTTCAATTGTAAATTTATTTTCTCGATTAGGACTTGGTGGAAACATATTAGATTTGAGTTTCTGAAGACATATTTCGTTGGAATCTATTCACAGTTGTGGCTCTTGATAATCAAATGGTGAGTTATACCATAAACTTTCTTTAACCAAGTTTGCTTTTATTTTTAAGAATTAATGATTAAGGAAGTGTTAAAGTAGAGAAGTGATTGTTATTGGGTTAAGGGTGTTAAAGGAGTGTAATGGGGAAAAAAAAAAAGCCCTATGGTGAAGGATATTTGTCAAAGGAGGGTCTTGAATTAATCATTAGAGATGGGTATGAGGGTATAAAGGATCATGAGTTACAACTTACAAAAAATTGCTGTTGCAACTAGCATCCAAACATTTAGCAAGGTAGCATTTGAAAGCCATAGGTGCTAAAAACCTACCATTTGCGATTTCTTCGTAGCATCCCAATGCTTGATGTCCTATCATCCGTATGCTATGTCCATAGGAGTCCATAGGAGTTCACAGAAGGTTTAAAACATATTTCTTTTGTCCTTCCAATCCTTAATTCCTTTTATTCTAAAACATTTCAAACACATTCTCAAATAAGTTATATTAATAAAAAATGATTTCTAACATCTTTGGTTTGGTTCAACCTTAATTTACTATGATAAAAAGGAGGTGATGGGTAAAAGTAACAACTGAGTGGGATTAAGATAGGTTCTAATTTGTAACTTTCTTTGTGTTACCAAATTCTAGGAGTGTTGTTGAGTTAGTTACTAGTGTGTTTTGTGAGCCAAGTACATGACACTTGTTGCTACTTGTAGTTATTAGGCATAGATATTATAACCGGACTTAATTAATTATATGGTTTTTAATTTTGTGTACTAGATATGCTTGGTTAGGCTCAAGAGACTGGGATGACTAGTAACTGTGGGGTAGCACCCTAATGATCCTTATATGACGGCTATCATGAGTGAAGCCTTACTTGGAAATGATCCAAGTAGACTTAGGCATGACTTATTACTTGGTTTCTAAGGTATTGAAGAGGACGCACACCAATACTATATGATACTTATACATACATACATACATGTATATATAATGCTTCATTGGAGTTATGAGTTACTCCAAGTTTAAAGTTAGATGCATATGACTTTGAACTATGTTGTATGTAGGCCTAAAATTAAAGATAATAAATTGATGTCTATTGGATGTTTGTTACTTGTTTCGTATGTGTGACGTAATCATTATTGTCTACTCATGATAATGTGTTTGTGTATTCTATACTAGATTTTGGCTTACCCTGTGTTTAATTTTCCAAGTGCAGGTACTTGGGTAGAAATTTTAAAGTTAGATGGCTATGGATTCAATTGTCGAGTTATCGGGTTAGAAAGCGGTGGCTAGAATGAACAAGTTAATTGAATAGGATTAGTAAAAAATTTATTATATAACTTAATAAATTCTTATTTAAGATTTTATTACTTTTGTTTAGTGATTATATTGATTCTTTTAACGAATAAATTTTATTGAAATTATTAGAGATTATAGTAGGTATTTTGGAGATTTTAGTAAAAAGTTTACGCTTAACGTGTCAATAGACGATAGGAATATATGGTAAGTTATAATATTCTAGGTTTTGAGATATTATATTTTAAGTGGTATCAGATTTTAGGTTTAAATCATTTAGATTACCTAAGATATTGATTCAAAAGATGGTGAGTTATGAAGAGAGGGGTAGAACATAAGCTAGATATAAACTTGTGAATAAGTTTTTGTTTTACTTTTTAAATCCATAGATTAGATTATTATATCTAATGTTATTATTTATATTAAAATTATTCATTTATCTGTTTTAGGGACAATAAATACTTGCAGTAGTTAGTTAGTTAAGAAAATTTGAACCTATAATAGAATGCTTAGAAGTAATAGTTGCTTATTTGTATTAAAGTTCAAATAGAAATTTTTTTAAAGTTTTGAAACTTTTATTTATATAAGATAAAGCAATACAATTAATGTTAAGTAATTGGTACATGTCTATAATTCTAGATTAAAACTTAGTTGACTAAGCATAAATGAATTACCAAATCACATAAGAGGAAGTTAATAATTGAAAAAAAAATAAAGAGAATATAATGATGACCATTATAGGAATAGAACATATATATATATTAGACATTAAATGCACAATCATATGCATATATTAAAATCAGTTGATTAGGAAGGGTTGATTCATATGCAACAAAATAATAAGCTAATAAATTACAAACATATACATAAAAAAAAAGGTATTACGTGCTGGTTGACCAATATAAAATATAACATTGTGCTATAAAAGGTGACAATAGATAAGATATAAGATTAGCCATAAGTAGTATTATTAAATATGGAATATAAGTATTATTTATAACCCTTCATAAAAGCATTGTTGACTAAGGAACTTATCAAGAAAACCAAGAAAGTACATTAAATGACGGTTATAAATAGCAAAGAGAATTATATATATATATATATATTAGTTATTATAATCTTTTATTTCTATAAGGAATGATCATATAATAGAAATTAAATGGCTTATAAGATTATAAAAATTAGGCTATTAATACTTTGCCTTAAATATATATCAAACCATAATTGGGTAATAATTTATATTGGTAATAAACAAATGTCGAAATAGTACTCACCATATAAAAATCGCTATCAAATTTAGTAATTGATAACTCTCTAAAGGCATATTAAATTGGTTTAACTAAGAATGGTTGACTAGTATACAATAAAATAAAAAATATTAGAGCAAAGAAATAAATAGTAATTAATGTGTGGGTATAATTAAAAAAACTATGTAATAACTATACTTGTAAACTTCATAAGGCTTTTAGCAAGCATTAATGCAAAAGTTAATTAAAAAAAAAATGAAGCCAATCAAGGAATAGGAAAAAGTGATGGTCAACCTAATTAATTATAAAAGGATAACCAATACATATAATAATACTTGACGAAAACATTATATATTGACTCCCAGAAACAAGAATGCGATCAATAATAATAATAAGTACCAAATAAGAGTAGTTATAGAAATCAATGTAATAAACAATCTTAAATACATATTAAATCAATGTAAGTACAAAATAAAAGTGGATATAAAAATCAATGTAATAAACATTTTTAAATACATATTAAATCTAGACAACCAATAATGAATTGATGATGAACTTGTACAAAATAAAAGAGAAGAAGAATAATAAGTATCATCCATATTAATGATATTAAATAAGAAATATGATGTAAATACAATGTAAAAAAAATCATCCATAATAATTATAAGAACGTTATTCACCATAAATTAATAAAACATAAAATCAATAAATGACAACAATACCCACATATTGATTATTAATCATGACATATAATATGTTCCCTAATCTATCAAAATCATTGAAACAACTAATGACCAAATAACGAAATATTTTTCAATTTTTAATATATAAATTAAAGTTCATCTAAACTATCGCAATACTACCATGATAATGATAATAACCATAACAAAATGAATAACATTATTGATAATAATTATTGAATATCTTGAAAGGTAAATTAGTTACTTGCTATACCCTCACAGGGAAGGGGGAAAAAAAGAAAAAGCATTAAAAAATAAAGTAGCAACATCTCAACAATAATGATCATAACCACAATAATAATCATAATAACAACGATGACTATGACAACAACAATTACTATGATAATAATAACAATTATAATAAAAAGTTCTACAACACAAAATATACCGTTATGTTTTCATAGTGAGGAATAAAGCAACAATAAAAGAAATAGTTATTGATTTATAACTAATAGTAATAATAATAAATCATATAATTAAAAATTTTAAAGAGATGTTCTATATATACATTGGCATGTATGTACATGAGATAGGATTAGCAAGTTCTGTTTCCCTTTATAGTTGGTTTAAGTCACATCAAATGCATTAGATGATGTAAATATGTGATTGTGTCATGTTAAGTCTATCATGTCAATAAGTTGAGGCATCAATCATGTCGAGTAGTCGATCATGTCTTACGCGAGTTGGTCATATCATGTTACTCGTCGCCCATATTAATGTGTACGTATACTAAGATGTACAATATGTAAATTACTTAATATTAATTAAAAATAATTAAAAAATTAAACATTGAAAGGACGATTAATTAATTAGAGACTAAAATGTATGTGATAAAGTATGTGATCGATAATCAACAAATAATTGATTTACAATAAAGTTTTGGTAAGAACAAGTTATTTACGTAGAATTTTAAGTAATGGTAAATATTATGATAACTAAAAGACATGAAGTATAATAAAATTTAGCAAAACTTATTAAAGCTCAATTAAACAACTCAAGATCCCTCAAATTGATCAACTACATCTCAACCTGCAAATATAATAATTAAATTAAGATGGTAAAATCAATCGAACATATCTACACTAAAAGAGTAATAATGTCAATAGTAAAGTAAAGATAAGGAATAAGCTAGTAAAATAATGAAAAGTTAATGGATAAAGTAATATATTGAACCTTAAAATAACAAAAGTAAAACACTAACTCGTAATGTTAAGTTAACTGAACAAGAATAACCTAGTGTAAATAATTAAAATAATATAATGATGACAACAACCATAATCATTCTTTCTATTAGTAATAGCTAAAGTGAGTTATGTAACATGGAGTTTTAGGTGACTCTAAAGTAATATCAAATGGAATGTGGCAATTCAATAAACGTAGAAATTAAAAATTTTGAGATTCTGGAACGTAATAAAGTTGGAGCTCACTAAATAAATAGGAAGAGTTTAGTCACTAGGCTTTTGATTTGGTGAGAAATTAAAAAGTAATATTTGAAAATCCTGGATTCATTAAATGGGGATCTAAAATATGATTGGTAGAAAATTGATGAGACTCTAATTTCAAAGAAATAATTTGCAAAATATATGGAACGAGGAAGTGAAGAAAATTTTATGGATGGAAGTTAAAAGGACATAAATTTACAATTATTAATTTTGAGAAAATATTAGTTACAACTAAATGGTATTAGGAAATTAATCTAAATAATCTTGAGTTCCTCGGGTTAAAGCGGATTGAGGGATCAATATGGAATAAATATCAAAAGAAGAGGATAATAATTATAAGTTAGATGATTGAAATTTATAATTGAAGCATGTTAGAATAGAACAATGGAAGTCAAAGTAGAGGACAAAAACACTTTGTAATTGGAGATCTATACATGTTATTAGAAAACAACATATAACATAAGGCTATTATTTTAGGGAGATTGATAACGAACTTATGGATGACCTTATAACGGGATAGATATTAGAATATGAAATGGCATATCTTAAAGAATATAAATGATTGAGTATGTTTATGTTTAGGTATACTGGAGAAACCAATTAAAACAAGAAGTTACTTGAGAACTAGAAGAAGAGAAAAGAAAGAAGTCCTAGAAGCTCTTTAGCGATTCAAGAAAACTTTTGAGGACAAAAGTTCTTTTAAGGGGAGAGGATTATAAAACCCCAACCAACAAATAAATAAATTCAAATAAGAGGCTTCATTAGGTCATTTAAAAAATGGAGGCAAACTTGTCTACTAAAAAAGATTTAAGAACCCTTACATGTTAAAACCTATACATCAAACAACTCCTATCATTTTTTCTCCCACTCTTCTCTTGCGTAGCTCTCCTTATGGATAGAATTGCTATGCAAATCTTATTAAGAATGAGATCTAGGTTTGTTCCTATAAGATTGGAAGAGGGAAAAAAATATCAAAGTCTTGATTTAGTGGTCTCATAATGAGTTTCATTTACTCTTGAATTGAAAATTTGTTTTCTTAATTGATACACATATCAATTGTGTAGTTTATGGTCTCGATGGTACCGCTTTCCACGTAAAGTTGATTCTGAGTACAGTTTATCAAGTTAGATACTTGGTATCTTGGCTAGTCAGGGCTTGGGAAGGGTTAGTCTAGTAGGTAACCATTCTTAGGCTTAGCCTTAGTTAGTTAGATTGGAAGGGGGCAGCTCGGCCTCAGATGCATGTCAACTTGGCCATATACAAATTCAGTGCTTGCCCTTGGCGTAGCAATAAGTGGTCAACCTAATAATTGGTCGAGCACCTCAAAAACCTTCTCAATGAGGCAAAGAGAGGTTAGAGTAGAGTACCTCAGTGGTTCGTGATGGAAAATATAATGTTCTTCAAGGCTTAACTCTCCTCAAACAGCTTAACAAACTATATGGGCAAGTCCTTGAGCTTAAGAGCAAGTAATTAGTCCATGATCCATATCATCTCCTTTGGGCTTTTTGAGATTTAGGATCAAATTTGGCTCAACTAATTGTTTCTCGTCTTCAATGACATATGGATGGAGATCGGCTACATTAAAGGAGTCTGAAACCCCATAGTCTTTAGGTAATTCAATCTTGTAGGTATTAGGATTGATCCTTTTAAGCACTTTAAATAGTCCATTGGTTTTAGGAGATAACTTCCTCTTCTTTGAACTAGGAAATCAATCTTTACTGAAGTGGTTCTACACCGAATCACTAGGTTGAAATTCTTTGTTCTTTCATCCTTCGCCTCACCTCTTGAGCTTAGTAGCAACTTGGCTCAATTGTTAATGCGTCTCTAGGGTCAGACATACGGAGAAACACCACAATGAAGAGAGATAAAAAAGAAATAAAGAAAAGCTAGCAATGTTTGGGCAGCTACCAACTAAATATGATATACTAATTGATCTTACTTAGCTTACAATTCGCTATATGACTCATTGGTCCAACTTGAAGGGTTACTTACTACTATTCATTGCTAAAGAAAATAGATAAGAGTTGAAGGGAAATGAGAAGACTAAAGTTGCTCAAAGGAAAACTTGTATAAATTCTGATAATGAAGTCGTTGTATGCTTACATTAAGTGGGGGTTTATATACTCATCCCATTGGGGTTACTTTATATGTATGAAAAGATAAAAGAGTATTTTACAAATAACATACATGAAACATATTTAAAAAGGGTAAAAGAGACAAAGAATATCCTGTATAAAAAAGTAAATAATCCTTTTGGAATGTTGTACTAGAAGACACGTGTTGCATGGTGGCTAATCGTTTTGAATTACAGTACAAATTGGATGAAATGAAGAAAAGAGGGAGTTTATAGTCAAGGGGCTAACCTAATATGGATGAAGTCAAAGTTCGATCAGTTATTTGCTAAAGAGTAATCAACTTAGGCTGGGGTTAAGTGTTGGTAGGTAGCTCGGGAGCTCAGCTTGAATAGTTTTTAGAGGCTATTTTCTTAGATGTTGCATTATGTCACAACTATTTGACAAGTTAGGTACATGTGATAACTCAATAGTAATGTTAGTAATAGTAGGAAACATAGAGGTCGGGGTAGGAATTCACGTCTTGGATGGGGCTTCGAGATAGTATTCTCTAGGTATGATCGGTCTAGGGGGTTAATTCCTATTAGTTGATCTACAACCTTTTGATGCATGGCTTTAATGGCCTTGAATCACTCTATGACTGGTTGATCTTCATTTTGGCTTAGAAGGGGTGCAGTGGAAGCTTAAGGTTAAATCTATAGGTGATCTCAAATGGTAATATGTTTGTGGCACTATGGGTGGTCTTATTGTAGGCGAACTCAATTATGGGTAAGCATTGATCCCAATTAGTCATCTTTCGACCAATAGCAACTTGGAGTAGAGTTCCCATTGTCTTATTAATAGCCTTGGTCTGTCCATTCGTTTTTGGATGGCAGGACATGCTAAATAATAATTTGGTTCCCATTTGCCTCCATAAAGTTCTCTACAATTAACTCAAGAACTTCAGGTATTAGTTTGAAATAATGGTCTTGGGTACTCCATGGAGCTTGGTAATCTCTTACAAGAAAAGAGAAGAAATAGCTAAAGCATTAATAGTTTTGGAATAGGGTATGAAGTATATCATCTTACTAAATCAATTCATGACCACCATGGTAGAGTCCTTCTCTGAAGACATCCTCGGCAATCTTAACATAAAATTCATACTCAGCTTGGACCATAGTTTAGTCGACATTAGCAAAGATAAATATTGCCCTTACTCTTTACCCTTTTACGTGTAGCATATCTTTCTAGTATGGCTTAAACATCTCTCATCATCCTTGGCCAAAAGAATGTAGAGGATAGATAATCCTCTACTATGCGCCTCACGTACTAGCAATTCTCACATTAAATAGGTTAGGACATATAATCTACTCTTTTCTGAATAAGTATCTCTCTTCTTTGTGATAGTCATCAAGTGCTCGACCTTCTTCATGTCTGGCATAAATTAGACCAAAATGCAGATCCTCATCATACAAATCCTTAATCATAAAGAAACTAAGTAACCTAGTTTGCAGCTCAGTCAAGAAGGAATATTGTCTCGATAGGGCATTGGCCATTACACTGTTCTTGCCATTCTTGTACTTTACGGCATAAGAAAATCCCTCTATAAACTCAACCTACTTAGCTTGTCTTCGAGATAAGTTAGGTTAGCTTTTCAAATATCTTAAAGATTCATGATTGATGTAGATCATAAATTCTTTGGTTAACAAATAATGTTACCAAACATTTAAAGCTCGAATTAAGGAGTAAAACTACTTATTGTAACAGAGTAGTTAAGTATAGCTCATCTAAGCTTCTCATTGAAGTAGACAGTAGATTGGCCCTTTTGCATCAGTATAGCACCTATGTTTAGTTTAGATATGTCATACTCTACTTCAAATACTTTTTCAAAGCTCAATAGAGCTAAGATAGGGCCAATGCTTAGCTTCATCTTCACCTCCTAAAAACACCTCTATTCCTTCTCTCTCTACTTGAACTCAACATTTTTCTTTGATAGCTCGATGAGTAGGGCTACAATAGTATTGAAATTCCTTATAAATCGGTCATAAAATGATGCGAAGTCGTAGAAGTTTCGCACATTAGCTGAGCATGACTTTGCAGGTCAACATTAGCCATTTGGTGATTGCTCTTACCTTCTCATCATCAACTCATATACTACTACCACTCACAACAAATCCTAGAAAGATTACTTCAGGTTGGCAAAAGTCACATTTCGTTAGATTGGCATAATGCTTCTTAACTTGAAGTTTTAAGAAAATTGCTTAGAGGTACTCATAGTGAGTCTTTAAATCAGGACTATAAACAAGAATATCATGGAAATGCATAATAACAAACTTTTTAATGAATTCTCGGAGTAAATAGTTCATTAGTCTCATGAATGTGCTCAGGGCATTTGACAGGACAAATAGTATCATAAGTTGTTCATATAATCCATAAAGGGTTTTAAGTGCGGTCTTCTACTCATCTCCATCTCTTACTCGAATTTGATAATATCCAAATTTGAGATTGATCTTGGAGAATATTCTTACTCCATTCAATTCATTGAGCATGTCATCGAGTCTAGGTATGAGATATCTATACTTGATGGTAATATGATTAATAGCTTAATGATCCATATACATGCTCCATGACCCATCTTTCTTTGGTACTAGCAAAGTTGGCACGACATAGTAGCTTAAGGATTCTCAAACGTACCCTTTCTTCATTAGTTCATCTACCTATCTCTACAGTTTGGCAACTTGTTCATGATTAAGCTTATATGTAGGCTTGTTTGGCAGGATGGCTCCTAACTGTAAGTCTATCACATGTTTAATGCCTTAGATGAGAGGCATACCTTCTGGCAATTCACTTAGGAACAAGTTGGCAAACTTACCCAATAGGGACTTTACCTCGACAAGTAACAATTCCTCCTTTGATCCTCTTATCTTAAGTAATCTTTTAATTAGCAGATAAGTTAGCTCTTCAAGCTTCATCTCTCTTTTCAGATTGGCTTGAGTCATTACCAAAGCCTCCTTCTTTAAAACTCAGCTAAGTTGAGTTTACATGCCTTTAACTTACTCGGTAGTCATAGGGCTTGTCATAACTTGAAGGGCGGCCTGGCCATAGCAGTTTTCCATATACTGTACAAAAGATAGTAGATTGGTTTCCCTTCCAATCGATGACCTTTCATACGGTATATAAGGCTACTACTACAACTAGTTACCCAAGAGTTATATAGGTAAAAATAATATCACAATATATACATATTAAAATAAGATTTTATAAAGTAATATCACTATATAAATAATACAATATCCTAGATCTAAAATACTAGTAATAAAGCTACAGTAATAAAGAGACTTACTCTATACAGTTAGTGAATATTATACTATAAAATATCATAGAAATTCTAATGGAGAGTCTCATAATAAATTCACTTGGCTCTCTTCTTTTGTACATACACATTTCCTACAAAGTCCTAAATTGACCTCAAGCATACCTTGAATAGGTATCGTAAACAGGTCCTTTTGCATCAAAAGTCTATATAAGGGTAAGATATCAAAATTAGTAAGTTATCCCTCAACCATAAAAATAAGCAAGTTATTCAACCATTAATTACAAATGTATAAATGCATAGTCGAGTATAATGGCATACAAATACATAAAATTGACCAAGTACTATATGCAACTCAGATTTAATGCCCTCTGAAATCAGGGTTGAAGAGTACACGACACTAGTCAGATCTGGGTATCATACTTGAAATTACATAACTACGAAACTCCACATTTCGTATTCAAGGAAAAACAATTTGTTTAATTTTGTTTTTAAAACTAAGTTTCAGCTATAGTTGTGAGTGAAACCCTGCAATCCACTCTTACCCTTAAACGGAGGTCTCTAAACTTAACCTTTAGCTATGTAGTTGGTGCTTGCAATGCCTAGTAATCCGGTGGGCTTATAAGCTCATGTTGTACGTGTGCACAGTGTTAAAGCCCTTTAATTATAATTATGTATAAATTAAACTCTGTATAACCTCTTACTATCTCTGTATGATGTAACTGTCGGAATATTTATAATGTGATGCATGATTCAATTTAATTTAATAAAGTTAAATATACTTAAGTCTGGTTATTAAGTGACCAACCAATATCATAGACAAACTATTCTCTATAGATATTTACAATGTAGCAAACAATTCATTTTCATAATTTACACTATAAACAAATATCAGTCAAACCCCACACATCAATTAGATTATCAATAATATTTAAATTTCACTATTTACAAATATAAATAAGTATGGAATTATCAAGAATACTCACTTGACAATACTAAAGCTTTATGATTGTAGTAATCGGTAAGAAGATCGGTATCTTTGTCGAGACCACATGATAATTAGGAAATATAAAAGATAATAAGTATCTAAGTAGAATAATTATTCTATGTAAATATTTATCTAAAAATCTAATTAAGTTTTCTATTTATTCTACATAATTTCTCGATTCAAGCTTTTTTTTCAATCGTATGTAGCTTTTTTATTTTAACTTCGATTTTTATAAACTTATAATTAATTTTTATCGTTTTCGGATGTACTTTCATATAGCGGAGTCCATTTTCGATATTGAAACTTGCTTTTTTTATTATGTGCCTGAATTGTTATGAATTTTGGCTCAAATAGTTTTATTTGTCAATTTAAGCTTTTCTTTATTGTTTTATGATTTAATTAATTTCTAAATTTATATTTTTAAAATAATTTATGTTTGGGTCCATTTTATAACAATTTCTTTATTTCACCATTTTAATCTTAAATTACTAATTATATTACTTTTTATTATAATTTTATTTTTCTAATTAATTGATTATTATTATTCTTATCATTTTTGTAATTTGTGGTTTTAATTGGAAAAATTTATAGAAGCTGAAATAGCAGCTTCTTATTGGTTTACATCACATTTTTCTTAATTATTTCAATTTTTACATTTTTCCAATTTGTAATATTAATATACATACATATATATTATTATAATTTATTAAATATTGAAAATTAGTTCCTAATCCTCCTTTAAAGGTCATGTCCTACATATATACATATATTTAATTATTTTAAGAAATTAGGGTCTTAGTATACATATGCTTGTATTTTTAAATATGTAGATGTACTAATACTTTACTATACTATATGTATATTGTTTAAATTTTAGCAAAATAAAGTAATATATATATATATATATGTACATGTAGGGGAATACATATGTATTTATATATACATATTCTTATATTTTACTTCCTTATACATGTGTATTTGTACTATTTAATGACATATTAATACATATATATATTGAAGTGTATTATGTTAGTAGTTCATGTATTTACATGTACTAAACCATATATATATATGTGTGTGTGTGTGTGTATATACATGACTAAATAGATGTAGCATATATGTGCATAAAGTTAAATATACTTGAGCATATACATGTATAAATACATAAATACAAAGAAAAAAGAGTTGTGTGTACAATCAAATACATATTAATCTAGTTTCTATTACAAATGCTAGAAATACATATATTTTCTACTAACATATTCCTAATACATTTAATACTAAAATACATATGAAAATAAGAAAGAAAATACATAAACTTAAATTACAAAGGAAAATTAGAATAACATAGAAAAAAAAATCTTTGTTTACTTTGATCTTGGAGTTCTTTAAGTTGTAGCTTTCTATTCCTTTTTTGAAGTTAATGGTAAGATGATGGTGGAATATGAAGTAATTTGTGAAAGTCTAGGGGAATGGTAGTTCAAGAAAAGAAAAGAAAAATAAAAGAAAGGAAGTTAGAAAGAGGGACAAAGTGTGTTAGTCCAAATGGGGAGATGAGGGACTAAATGTTTGTGTCAAATTGAGAAAAGAAAAAGAAAGTTTGTAGAGAATTCTAAAGGTACAAGTGGCTCACGACACAAAAAAGAAAAGGAAAAGAAAAGAAAAGAAGGATAAAAAGATGAAAACGACATAGTTGACTTTAATTAAAAATTTCAAATGTGATAGTTATATGTACACATGGTAGCAGTGATTTAGAAAAAGGAAAAAGAAAAAAAAAAGAAAAAGAAAAAGAAAAAGAAGAAGGAAAAGATAAAGAAATAAAAAAAAATATATATATTTTACTTTTCTAAATGTATTTCCTCATTTTATATAATGTTTGAAATGAAATATGATGTAATTATGAAAAGAAATATAGGATGTAAAATTAATATATACTATATAATACATAAACATAAAATATGTACTAAAATTAAATTCAAATAATTAAATCAATATAACACTAACGCATATGTATACACATACGAGAAGTCACAATAATCATATAATAATATTGATATTTGTTAATTTATTTAATTTATTTGCGACTCTTTATGTTTATAAATATTTA
This sequence comes from Lumnitzera racemosa, assembly GCA_024138005.1. Lineage (NCBI taxonomy): Eukaryota > Viridiplantae > Streptophyta > Magnoliopsida > Myrtales > Combretaceae > Lumnitzera > Lumnitzera racemosa. Next base: position 38,504,944 of record JAMXBC010000005.1, read on the forward strand.
AGAGTTATCTTTATTCATTCATTAGCGATTTTACACAATATGTGTATCGGTTGATAATTGTACTCAATTAGGGGTTTATCACCTTTATGGTAAATTTATGTGTTTTATAAGTTTAGGGTTTTGGTTTTAGGGTGTTTATCTAATTTGGAGTCAATCTCTTGTATTTATGTGTACATAAAGTTTAGGATTCTGATTAGTATATTAGGATTTCGATTAGTATATTAGGGTATTTCTCATTCATAATAAATTCGAGTTTATAGTTTTGTGAAGTTTTTTGTTTATTTGGCCTTATCGACTTATGAAGTTATTTAGGGAATCTAGATCAAATTTAGGTTTCAGACTATAAAACTTTAATAGGTTTATAGGGCTTAACTTCACATTCATACCTTCATGTTGTAATGAGTAGGTGTTCTTCCTTCCATCCATGACCTTCTTATCAAACATCCACGATCTACCAAGTAGGATATGAGATGCACTCATAGGCAATACGTCATAGAGTATTTTATCTCAATATCACATATTAGAATAGTAACTTGCATGTTTACCTGTAAGGCTCCTTTATCACTTAGCCAATGTAGTTTGTAAGGTTTGGGGTAGGGTGAGGTTAGTAAGTTCCATTGTTAGACCATGAAAGCGAATGTTGCATTAGTGTAGTTACTGCTATCAACAATTAATGGACATAACAACCTATTCACCTTATAGCCATTGTAGAACAAATTCTTTCGTTATTTGTCTTCTAATGCTAGGCTCACACTTATCACTCGCCTCAGTACCATGGTCGTAGGCATGAAATTCCATTCTTCACTATAGATAATCTCCTCCTCCTTGAATAGTTTGCTTTGTTTGATATTTTTTGGCTCTTCCACTTCCTCATCAGTACTATCTACCTCAATGATTGATGCTTTTCCTCGAATCGCTATGTTTCTTCTATTTGAACACCGAGCAGCCATGTGCCCAAAGCCTTAACATTTAAAGCACTTGATGTCACTAGTCTTTCTTCTTAAGCTTTGGCCTTTCTCAAACTTCCTCAGGATCTCTTTCTCCTTTGCTCAAATAGTTGAGTAGGTCGATTCTCAACATTTTTACTTAGTTTTGATCACATAGGTCTACTCGAAATAGGTCAACTAAAGGTAAGCTAACTGATAAGAGCTCAGAATCTCCCTATTCAGTGCCTCTCAATTCTTTAGGTAGCTTGGATTACTTCATCAAGTGTACCAATATCCATTGTTTCCAAAATATCTTCAATCTCATACTTTAACCCACTAGTGAATTGAGATATAGTTTGGTCTTCAAGTTCAACAACTTTGCAATAGATCATTAACATTTGGAATTCCTTCACATACACATCAAGACCTGATCCTCCTTACTTCAATTCCTATAACCTCTTAAATATGTCTTGCAAATGATAACTTAGGATAAATCTTCCCCTCATGACTCTTTTCATTTTATCCTAACTACTAACTTTACGTTCTCCTTCTCTTTGGTTTTCCACTATAGGGCGATATAGTTAGTATACTCCAATACATCAAGTCTGACCTTAGCATTATCAAGTGCTTCATGATACTTCAACTACTTTTTAATCTCATTTACCTAATTTAGCTAGTCTTTAATATCACCACTCCTAGAAAAATTAAGGATATACATCCTTAACCCTTTTACTCTAAGAGCTCGGACATTCTTCTCCTCTAGTTCAAAATACACTTCCGCTTCATCACTTACTCCCACATCCTCTTCTTTGATCTTATCTAGCACTAGTCTGTGTCTAGTGACTCTATCTCCTCTTGTAGCTTAGTGTGGTTGAATCAAGGCATTAGCTCGGTCGTAACGACTAGTACCACTTATAAACACCCTATTCCCTCGTAAGCTACTCGCTACCCCTACCCTTTTAGGAAAAAAGAAAAAGAAAATTTAGAAAATTACAAAAATGGAAAATTTATAAAAAAAAAAAATCAGAAAAATATAATTTTTTAGAAAAATATAAAAAAATAGAAAATTTAGAAAAATATAAAAGAATTGAAAAATTGAAAAATTCACAAAAAATATAAAAAATAGAAGAATCGGGAAATTTAAAAATACTTAATTTTTTAGATAGTTTAATATAATAGAATTTTTTAGAAAAAATAAGAAGAAGGTCATTAGGCTTAGGCTAGCTCAGGCTAACTTAGTCCATATGTATAATTTTACTATACATATGGACAAAGTACAGGCTAACGGCTTAATAAATAAGCACTTGAATATTGCATTAGAGTTTGTAATGAAGATCTTAGGTTCGAATCTCATTAAGGTAGAAAATGCCTTTTGTTTTTTTCCCTTGCAATACATACAACACATGATGCCACATGTTAGGACATTATCGTGCCACATGTACACTATGGGACACGTGGCACTACTACATGCACAAGCACCATACGCCACGTATCGATACATGACATGACATGTGTCAGCCACGTATCTTTTAAGATACATGACAACTTCTCGTTGGTTGACTCAACTGACATAGCTCTACGTCAGCCCCTTTTCTCTCCCTTTCCTTTGGCTTTCCCCCCCTTTCTCGCACTCTCCCTAAAAATCCTACACTTTCCTCTCTAATCAGCCTACTTCAGGTCTAAATTTAAGCTACTTTGCATTGCAATTTTGCTTAATTAGTGGCGAAATTGCAATCTAGATATGACTTACTTTGAATAGAACCTACAAACACCTATAGATTCATACATTTTAGCATTTAAATTGGCATTGCAAAATCGAAAAGAAACTAGAAACTACTAAATTCACATTCATTTGGATTTTCTACTTTCTAAGCTTAATTAAGTCATTTTGAGTATAAATAGGGGTTGATAAATCGATTCTAAACATGATCATCAAGAATCACTCTCTCTCGCTCCTAAGAACTCACGATGTCTCTTTCTCTCTCCATTGTGACCTCCACTCTCTCTCTTTATGGATCGAGTTTTAGTAGCCATTATTAAGTAAATAAGCTACTCATCAAGCTTCCCCAGGCCCTGAGCTCTCTAAATAGACTAAGCCCACTTGTCGTCATACCTTTTAACTTCTCATCCATGCTCACTACCGCAAAACCCTAACCCCTTACATTAGCATTAGCTTAGAACCACCATTACGTAATTTTATTATCTAAACTAACACCACAACTGATCTCGTGGTGTCTTGAAATCTCAAACCCAACCTTCCTTCGAAGCCTAGTTACTGTCTTGTGTGCTACACCACCACTATTGTCAATAAACCACTCCCAACCACCATCAAACGAGCTCTAAACACTGTGGCATCGAATCTACCCCCCAAACTATAATAGAAAAATCATAAAAACTCCTTTCCTCACTCATTTGGATGCCTATAAATGCTTGAACTAAGCTTTGTAGTGGCTAATGAGTCTTATCCTTCCCTCGAGCCCAATTACCTATGCGACCCAACCTAGGATTTGAATCTAACCTACAAACTGACTCGGTCCACTCTATTGACCCCGCTTATTGCATTTTGGTTTAGCCTTGTTTTGATGCTTGACATTCAAGCAAGTCTAGGTGTAGCTAATATTGCTACTTAGCATCCCTTGTTGATGATCTTTATGAAGAATGCCTAATGTAGCTAACATTGCCAATGTTACCTATAAGCATACAAATTTGATGTGTATCACTAACTGGTGCTTTATGGTCATGAAATTGAAGCGATCTCGGCTATGATGAGTCGAAGTGACTTTACAATAGGCTTAGTAGTTGAGATGCCTTCATGCATAATCGATGTTAAAGTAGTCTCATCCATGATTGATTAGGGCGATCGTCCCATAGTAGCTGCTATCTCTCAATAGAAGCATCTTCTCTTGAGTATGCGGTCATTTTTGCGACAATAATCATAAGATTGAAGTGACTTTGGCTATGATGAGTTGAAGCAACTCTACAGCAAGCTTGGCAACCATAACACTTTTTTGTAGAATTAAGGTCGAAGCAACCTCATCCATGAATGAACGAAGTGAACATATCATCGTAGTTGCTGTCACTTAGTTGAAGCATTTGCCCTTGAGTATGTAGTAGACAGTGCCTATTTCTATAACATCATTCATGAGATTGAAGCGATCTCAACTGTAATGAGTTGAAGTGACTCTACAGTAGGCTTGGCAGTTATAATGCCTTCTTGCAGAATCGAGTTCTAAGCAATCTAATCTATGAAAGATTGAAGTGATTGTGTCATGGTAGCTGTTATCACTTAGTAAAAGCATTGACTCCTAAGTAAACAGTATGCAATGCCCATTTCTATAACATTATTCATGAGATTAAAGCAATCTTAACTGTGCGATTCGAAGCGACTCTACAATAGGCTTAGTAGCTATAATGCCTTTTTCATAAAATCAATGTTGAAGCAACCTTATCTGTAAATGATCAAAGTGATCATATAATAATGGTTGTAGCTGCTTAATGGAAGTACTTGCTTTTGAGCACGTAGTAGGTGCAATACCAAGTTTTGTGACAATCATTCATGAGATTGAATTGATCTAAGTTGTAATAAGTTAAAGCAACTCCATAGCAAGTTTAGCAATTGCAACGCCTTCTTATAGAATTGAGATCTAAGTGATATCATCCATGAATGATCAAAGCGATTATGTTATGATAGTCATTGTCATTGTCATCAATAGGAGCATTTACTCCTAAGTATGAAGCCGATAATGCATTTATGCAACATTATTCATGAAATTGAAGCGATCTTAGCTCTAACAAGTCGAAGTAAGTCCACAGTAGGCTTGCTAACCATAATACCTTCCCATAAAATCTAGGTCGAAGCAACCTCACTTATCAATCATCGAAGTGATCATGTTACAGTAGTTATTATCACTTAGTAGTAGCATTTACTCTTGAATATATAGTAAGTAATGTCTAGGAGATTGAAGCATTTTCAATTGTAATCGATCAAAACACCCTTATAATAGGCTTAACAACTGTGCCGCATCATGTAAAGACTAAAGTAATTTCCATCTGACCACAAGATCAATGAAACCTTCTGTTACTAGTGATCAAAGTGTCCATCTCACAGTTTTCTAGTGACATTCAAAGTATACCATCTCCTACTAAAGAACTATGGCCTTAAAAGATACAACTCTAAAGGGAGAACACTATAATAGTCTTACCTTTTCATTAAGATACCTTTACAGTCACTAGAATTGAAGTGACTCTAGTAAAAAATAGCTCTGTATATATTCAATCATTCTAAGCGTGCAACTGATCTCTAAAAGTCAAGACGATTCCACTGAATCCAACTTGTGACTACTTAGTCGTGACTATAATGCTTCTAAGCATGAAGCTACCTATGGAGTTGAAGCAATTCCAATAACTTCATCTTGCTATCATATGATTGTGACATTCTTTGTCTCTAAGAATGCAATTAATTCGAAAGGAGTTGAAGCAACTCTATGATGCACTTTACTTGGCCATTTGATAATTATACGAGCAAATTCAAAAGAATTCATGAGATGATATGCAAAAATGACCTTCAAATCATTAAAGAAATTGTTGCCCCATCATACAATGACTCACCATAAACTAAGAGAATAACAGTTGAAACTTGATACTATGGAGGTCGTCTAAGTATCCTTTAAATTTGAATGTTACGTGAAGCCTACTCTTGATACAAAGACTCTTGACTAAAACCTACTTACTTATATAGACAATTCATCCTCTTAATGATGTTTAAGCTCCATAAGCAACAAAGTATGGTTGTTGCAAGAGGATAACGTGAAATTTCTTGAAAGAACTTGACACTCATGGGAGGATAAATTTATAAGAACTCGTTGAAGATGTGGGCATGCATGGTCCTTAGGTTTTAGCATTCACCTAAAAAAAGTTTCCTTGAAAGACCTTATTGGTCCAGTTATCATTAGGAGATGGAGCCATAGGTACTCATCCTTTAGTTCGAGCTAGTACGTCAGTCATGATGACTAGCTTCAGTATCTTGTATTAGTAGTCTTAGCCATTTTTGCAATTGATGAAATAATTAAAGAAGCTAGAGTTGGGTGTCATAACTCAAAGCTAAGTTCTAAGTAGTTAACACCAAAAACTTAGGTGAGATCGAGGGTTGATGATGGAATTACTTATATGGAAATAACCCTTAGAAGGAAATGTGTTATTGTTGAAGCGGAAGCCAAATGTCAAGACTCAAAGATAACTTAAAGTGGTTAATATTGGGAACTTAGGTTAGACTTAGGGTTGACTTCGGACTCTTATTTTGTTATAGCAGCCTTACTTATGAGAGAAGCACAAAGGGATGACCCACAAAAGAGGGGAAAAAAATAAAGAAATAAGGAATAAAGACGCATTTTAATATTTTATGATGTGCTTAAAGAAAATAGGCAAAGGGAGAAAAAAAAAAAAGACAAAAGAGGCATTTATGATGCGTTTAGAAAAAATAGACGGACTACTTAGAAGCATGGAGTTCATGCTAAATTAAAATAAGAAATGAGCATAAGGAGGCATTATGAACATTTAAATAGAATAAAAAAGACCAAGATAAAATGTTCTCCTGATGAGATGCAAACCTAAAGAATAGTGACATGCATTATTCGTTGTCTTATCCATGGAGCTTTACAACTGCATATATAATGTAGCCATATCTTAAGTTATGACAGGAAAAGACCTTGCAAGTACCAATCATCTCCTTCTCTAATAGGGGCGATCACCGTAGAAACCGTGCCATGGATGAATTTAGAAAAAGAATAAGCTCCACCCGGGTTCAAGAACATTAGTTTCCTAAAGAAGAGATACAACCTTTATACTATGGAGATTTACGTCCCTATGAAAAAAAAAAGGAGAAAATTTATTTATTAATTTATTTCTTTCTTGGTTCGATAAGAAAACATTAAGTGAAAGGAGAAGAATATTTTGAATCGATACTCCCAATCATTAAGAGAGGCCCTAAAGAAGGGTAGGGATACATTTATCTCTTCTCTCTCAGATGCGATGCTCGCGGAAAAAGTGAATGGAAAAGGGCAAAGGGACTCCACGGTTGAGCCATCACACTTTCACATGAATCAGAGCGCATCTATTCATACGCGTTTATATCAAAATAAATAAAATAATAGAAAAAAGAAGTATATGTGCTAGGAGATTTAAACAACCAATCCTGTAATGACGAATATGTATATATATATATATATATATATATGTATAATACAAATTACTCGGATGTTCAAGGACTTCCTGAATATATTGATTATTATTCTTTTATCCATATACGTAAAAGCATTAGCATACAAAGCTTTTGCTGATGATGGACATGCTGCAACTAGATACAGCATTATTGTGGCAATGATATTCACATGCATTTTTGAAACGTCAATCTACAAATGGCTTCGTAGAAGGGTTAGTTCACCTCAGGCCAACATCTCTTCATACATATGGGGCACGAATTATTGCTTGGTTCATCTTCCTCTTGGCATATGGAGCAATATCCTCTACATGCTCAGTAATTGTCTACCAAGTGTTCACTGAAGCCTCTGCTCAAAAGGGAAAAAAAGAAAAAAAGAAAAAGAAGTAGTGGATATAATGCAAAAGGATATTAGTCCGGTTACGCATTTGCTTGCCTTTCTGATGACCAAGGATAAATCACGAGTGTGCCAGACTGCCACCGTTATTCGTTAAAAAAAAAAAAAAAAAAAGAAAGATCTCCCATCTGCTATTAATGCTGGATTGCTTCTCGTCGAATGGTTGAGCTGTCATACGCTGCCAAGAAAAGAGAAGTAGTCAGTGGGAAGAAGGAGGAGGAGGAGAAGAAGAAGAAAGAAAATTGCTATTGATGAAATTTTATTCCCAACATAAAAGGGCCAAAATTTTATTTCATTGGAAGAAATTATGATGGAAAAGGAAAACTGTTACTGTACTTAATGAGTACAAATATTAGCATATTGACTAGAGCTATGAGATTTATAATGTGTATTGAAGAGCGATTGAAAAAAAAAAAAAAAAAAGAAATGGAGGAAATTTTGATAAAAAAAAAAAAAATTTATTGCCTTTGGCGTGGTCGATAGCTAAATATTCAGAAATTCAATTCAATTGTGATTGCATGCTTGCTTTTTTGGTTTCCGTAGAAGGGGATGGGCTACAAGCAAACTATCTTATGAGATAAAGACCCTAGAATAAACATAGCACTCACTAAAAGAAATTGGAAGGAAATCAAGTCCACACGTGTCGAAGAATCTTGTTAGCTTCCAATATTTACGTGATGAATCTCTATTTCAGGCAAGTCTCGGATTTCAACGGACAACTAGATAGTAATTGATTACATGCACGAATTCCTTTGGTTGTAATGGAGGAAACTAAAGTTGAAAGGAAAAAGGAAAATTTAAAGAAGGGGAAATAGGACATATGATTCCTGTCATCGTTAGAGGAAAGGAGGAATTTTCTTAAAAAAAAAAAATATAAAGACGAGGAATCTTCGATATGAAGTCTTTGTGCCTAAAATGTTTTATTGGAAGAGTTTTAGTCCAACAAAAGACGGATGGGGATAGATCATTATGAGCTTCAAATTATCAACATCAATATTTTAAAGATAATTTATAAAGCCAACTATATCTATTGGAAAGAGCCAACAGGTAGAAGCAAAATTGAAACTCAACACGTACATCATCTAATGTTCATCGATCAAAATCTTGAAGCCCCACAATTTTCCAAATGTTTAATTTTATCTCTCTCTGCAAACATCAACGAAGAAGGAATAATTAAGAAATATTCAACTTATCAACATCATGTCATGAATACTCCACTACTACAATACTAAAGGAAATGAAATGGCTACAATAGCAAGAGGTTATACATTGAAAGGCAGGTACTGCATCAACAATACATAATCTATATTTATTTTATTGTAAGTCATTGATAAGTAGGAAGCAAAAGTGCTATAAATAAGTTGAATGATGGAAGCAACAGCTCAAACACATGTTTGATAGCAATTGAAGAGATTGACTCAATGAAAGATCCAAAATTCCTTAGACTTCATCAAGAGAATTTTTAGTTAGGCATTAAAATGTAGAGAGTTATTTCGGTAATTAAGTTTTTAGCTTAATTTAATATTATGAACTATTTTGCTACGCTAGTGACAAAGTCTAAGAAACCAAATCTAATTAGTGATGTTTTAGGGAAATTTAATTTGATAGACTTGGAATAGAAATTGTTAGATCAACTTTTTTGCTCTTAACTTTGCTTGATTGTCTCGCCGTGAAAATTATACTAAAAAAAGATTCTTTGAAGTCCTTATGGGTCATATTTGGCCTTCATATGCCTTCAAAGGCTTAACTAAATCTTAGCTTATTTTAAAAGAAAGGCTTATTTTATAAGCAATTTGCCTGACTTAGCTTAAATATAACCTTAAAGCCCATTCATAATTTAAGATTAGGAGGCTTGAATATACATTGTTGATCACCAAAAGTTGATCTAACTGCTTCTATCAATAACTCATTTGATCTGTCTATTTTAGCTTAATTCAACAATTGAGATTAGGTGCCATAATCTATATATTGGAGCCTTTTTCTTTTTATTTGCGATATTCAAAATATTTGTAAGTTTCGTAAAAACATCATTATTTTGTTAGAATGATTTCACAAAAGATCAAATTAACTATTTTATAAAAAACAAATCATGAACACTCAAGAATCATATAATTTAATTTACCATTATATATATACATATAAGACATCGAGCCTACATGTTCTTCCTTCCATAGTTCTCTTTAAGATTATTTTTTCACATATTATTAGATTAAGGCTTTTTCCAAGATCAATCGTACATATATCATATATATGATCAATCATTAATAGTAACTCTACTAAATAATTAGATAAGATACGGTAGAGCCTCATGTTCTAGTTGCTTTATATACACCCACCAATAAACATGCTCAGCAAGGATACTTCCTAGCCGGCTGACCACGCGCAGTTGACCAGGGCTAGCATTCACATGTGCCATTGCTTCCCTTCGCAAGTTTCGTACCTTAATCTATCATGTATGAGCTCTGAGGTTTTCATATACGCTTACAATCGAAGTCACAGACTGACTGTATACATTATGCTCAACGACGGGTCCTGATTTGCCTCATTAACGTTTGCATTTATTACACATCCTTTTCTTAAAGAATCCAAGATGCATAACTACAAGTATATTCTTTTTTTTTTTTAAATGTACAAGTAGATTGTTATACCAGTCATAAATGAAAAAAATATTAAAATATTCTATAAACAAAGGGAAAAAGAAAATTTTAATCATTAATATTTACTCACTTTTCTATTTGAATTTTAACTTTTTCTTAATTTTTATTTAAATTCTGAATATTTTCAAAATTTGATAAAAGTAGAATTTTTATTAAATCTGTTAAATGTTTTGTACATTTTAAGTATGCATTAGCTTTTTATTCCCATGGAATAATTGAACAATCTGGTTGGGATTTCCATAAAATTTTCTAAATCACTTTTTTAACTTTTAATTGTTTTTGTGTAGTTTTTGTTATTTAATTAAATTCTAAAATTATTTTTAATCTTATTATGCGATTAAGTATATTTAATATTGTTATTTTAATCACGAATAATTCAATCGGTTTAATAGAAATTTTATTTTTGTGAAGTTTTTAAAATATTGAGAATTCATGTAAAAGAGAAAAAGAAAGTTAAGAATTTATATAGAAAAGCAAGGAAATCTTAAGGACAAAATACGTAATTTTCGCATTAAAAAAATGTTATTTCTATCTATTCATCTTTTAAAAATATGCATTAATGTTCAAAATCGTAAAATGTTTTTCTTTTCTATACTAGCTGACACGGGAATCTGTTACTTGTTAATGGAGACGTCTAAATGAATCATGGGTCTGACTCGTAGGTGTTACATGGAATACAACAGATCGGAGAATTTTGTACGTAACAATATTATAATATTTCAAGGCCATTCATTATAATAGCGATTCTAATTCAACCGCCCTTTTCTTTATACCGATTTATTTATCCAAAATACTGTGAATTTTCGCTCAAAGAGTCTCACTTTCTATTTTGTAGATATCAAACACTCAAACTTTACCAAAAACCCATCAAGATTTTGTGTTTTTCATTTGATTTATCGCATCTTCTTAGCATAAAGATACCAATTTTCTTCCAAACCCATCAAAGTTTTCTCCTTGGTTTTGGGCCTTCTTTTGCAATTCATAGTGATTTTAGGATTGAAGTTAAGATTCATCATTGTGCGTGTGCTCTCTTTGTTCTAGTTGAATTTGGACAAATTTCAAGGCTAATGTTGGTGCATTCCTCCTAAATTCTTGAAGTTATTGCGTTGCAAAATCAAGTTAATATTTGCTTTATATAAATTGAATATCAAGTTGGTATATTCAGATCAATGAATTCTTACTTTGTTCCTTCCACATCACTGTTCGCTTCAGGTATGATACTTTTTCTTCTGCAAACAGTTCTCCATTAGTTAGATAGATCATTGTTTGAGTTTGTGGGGATAATTGAATTAACCAAATTTCATTACTTGCATCTGTCTGGGTGAGTTTCAAGTTTTGTTTCTGTGATTCTGCTTCTTAGTGAAATTATCAGTTAGTGGATTGATGATTTTATCTAAAGGTGGGCGAGCGGCACATAAGAGGCACGAATTTTCAAATTTCATTTTTCTAAATTTTAAGACTTATTTTTGAAAATTTGAGGCTTTGGGGGTATCATTGGGATCTAGCCCAGTGGTGGACTGAGGACAGAGCTAGAGGCGGCGTTTTCACCCTTAAGGTTCATAGTTGTTCGCAAGTTTAACTTTAGAATTATTAAGAAGTTAAAATAATTTATGTAATAATTTGTCAACTGTTCTGAGTTATGCTTTTGGTGTGTTGCACACCCACCCAGGTAGAATCTTGGATCAGCCACTGGTTCTAGGCAGCAGCTATCGGGAATTACTTACCTGATTCTAGATATTATTATATATGTTTATTGCACTCTAGGAGCTTGTCCGTCTTTTTGGACTTACTTTCAGCATTTAAATTCCATGTGTATATGTTCATATTAAGCTTAATCTCTAGTGCAATTATTAGTGATCGGTATATAGCTCATCTCCCTTGAATATTTATCTGAGACCGCCATGCTTTCATTGTAGTTTTCCATGTCGATTACGTGCTGCCTTCCTATAATTGAATCTGTCTACTGTCTGGCCTGTGCACGTTGGGCCTGGAAGAAATGCTTCTATGATGCAGGCCATGAAAGTGAGAATTGGGGCCTAGCCACTGCTCAAGACTTTAAGCCAGTTCCCCGAGCATGTAGATTTATTCTTGCCACATATGAGGATGATCTTCATAACCCTCTCTGGGCACCTCCAGGAGGTTACAGAATCAATCCAGATTGGGTGATATTGCGCAAGCATTATGAAGAAACAGGAGGCCATGCACCTCCATACATGATATACCTTGATCATGATAATAGTGACATAGTGTTGACCATTAGAGGGCTTAATTTGGCTAGGGAATGTGATTATGCAGTTTTACTTGATAACAAACTAGGCCAGACAAAGTTAGATGGCGGGTATGTTCACAATGGTTTGCTTAAGGCGGCTAGGTGGGTTTTTGATGCTGATTGTGAAGTCCTGAGGGAATTAATTGAAAGATTTTCAAATTACACCTTAACGTTTGTTGGGCACTCCTTGGGCGCCGGGATAGTGGCATTATTGACAATTGTTGCTGTAAAAAATCGAGAAAAGTTGGGGAACATAGAGCGGAAGAGGATCAGATGTTTTGCTATTGCTCCTGGTAGGTGCACATCGTTGAATTTGGCCGTAAGATATGCAGATATAATCAACTCTGTTGTATTGCAGGTAGGACTCTCTGGTTGTGGTAATAATTTCCACTTTTTCTTTCTTTCAGAGTTTATTGTTGAATTTGAAATGATAAGACAGAATATTAATTTTTACTGGAATAAGTCATACATTGCTAAGCTCCTTTTAGGTTTCTAAATTCATAGAATAATATCATGCATTGCACACACACACACCCACATATAGATTAGGCAAAGACAATACGTATGGAAGGGGAAACTTTACTTTGACGTCTTAACTTTCATATTTGTGTATTTAACCCATTGACTTTCAGAAGGTACTCTTAAACCCCACAATTCCCAAATAAGGAAATATGCTTCCCAAACCATTTCTGAAGGCTGATTATAGAATTTAGTTTTTGGTCTAAGTGCACTTTTTGAGAGTTAAGGGGGTTGAACGCACCAACTTAAAAGTTAAGGAGATCAAAGTGCAATTCGGACGTCTGGAAATGTCCCTAGTGCACATAAACAATTAAATAGTTCTTTCTTCTGTTTGGGCATTTATTGAAGTTTGGCATTCTGCCAGCAAGTATGTGGTTTATGCTCTTTCCTGAAGTTATTTGTTCCAATGAAGCAGGATGATTTCCTACCTAGGACTACAATGGCATTGGAAGATGTTTTCAGATCGGTTTTCTGGTAAAAGATAGTATGTATAATTTTTTCTTTCAGTTTTTAATTAATTTCAAAATAGGACCACCTGATTATGGTACTTTTCACATGTAATTCTATGTATTTATTTTTGTGAGAATTAGGGGCCCTGACAAGGAAAACAGAGTACAGAACTTTTGGAGGCATCACAAATTTTAATGAATTACCCATTAAAATTGAATTCCAGATAAAGCAACTTCTGATGCTGTTGTTCCAATTAATGGTTGCCTGACTAAACTGCCGAGTGTCTTGTTTACTTGAAAATGTAGGCATGCAAGCGCATTACAAAATTTAGAGCATATGGAAGCTCAAGTGAATCTTATATTCTCGATTATTTTTTCTTGCTGCTCCATGTCAATTGTCACTTATATAGGCTATACATTGGTATAACAGCCTCCCTGACTGTAGAGTTGTTGATTCAAGTCAGATTGTTTTCTCCATAATTGGATATTCCTTATGAGAAGTGACCTTGTTTTATTGACCAAATCAATCGTGAATAATCAGGCTAGGATCACTACTTAGAAATTGAGAAAAAATGTGCCAAGTCGGCAGTGTTCTGAAATCATTTTCTGCAGCTACCAGTTTATTGTATTATTGTGGGTATAGCTTCTGACCTTGCTAATTTTACTTATAAATTGGACAGTTTACCATGCCTGTTGTGCCTAATGTGCTTGAAGGATACATTTACTCTGCAAGAGAAAATGCTCAATGATCCTAGGAGACTCTATGCTCCAGGACGTCTTTACCACATAGTTGAGCGACAAACCTGCAGGTACAGTTTCATGAAATTCTTGATACTATCATAGTGATATGCCCACCCACCTTTCTCTTTTGTAGAACCAAGAAACTGCTTAATTTGTCTTCTCTGCATGTACTTGGGGCAGTTTTTACTGCTTTAAATACTGGTGTTCCAGATTTGATAGACATCTGTGCTATGTCTCATGCAAATTAAGAGAATCTGGTATTTCCATATCTAAGATGCCAATAATGATGCTGTTCTTTCAATATATGGGTGGCACTGTTGTACTGTGTAAGCCAGAAGTAACTTAAACATCATCAACAGGTAGATGATATGGTTATAGGCAATTGAAATGGTATTTTCTAGGAACCTAAGTGGCTGAGCTGAGACTGCCAATATGCCCTTTCTTTTTAGATTTAACATCTTCTCGATTATTCTTGGAACATGCGACTAATGTGACCTTGATTTTTGAGTACCATTTTGCCAATGGCTATTCACCTGTTTTATGACAATAAACCCCTAGCTCCAAGATCGGAAGATGTGATCTTGATATTCGAATCAGTGCATTTGCTAGTTGTAGGCCTTTCAGGAAAGTGGATGCTGTTACAATTTGTAGAAAATTAATAAATTGTGTTAGCCGTCTTTTTTATTTTTACTCTCTATTTTATGTTGTAAATTGGTAAAATTAAATGATGTTTGGTAGGTGGGGTTGGTGTAATTCTTATTATTGCTACCAACCTTTTTAGGACTATCTATAAATAGTCATTCTCATGCACTTTTTCTTATTATGAAAAAATAAGATTTCTCTTCATTTTTCCAAAATGGTATCAGAGCCTTGGTCGATCTATATCTACTTGAATCACTCAAAGAAAAAATAAGTGATATGTTACAAACCCAAACCCAATCTC
Source organism: Lumnitzera racemosa (assembly GCA_024138005.1). Classification (NCBI taxonomy): domain Eukaryota; kingdom Viridiplantae; phylum Streptophyta; class Magnoliopsida; order Myrtales; family Combretaceae; genus Lumnitzera; species Lumnitzera racemosa. Next base: position 38,520,059 of record JAMXBC010000005.1, read on the forward strand.
CAAACAACAAACTTAAATTCAGATTTGACAAATCTAACCTAACACCTACAAACCCTATTCCACATACATCAAGCCTTTTGATGGGAGATCAAGCTAAGGAAAAATCTTGGTGCCATTACTGTTGAAAGCCGAATCATATACAAGGAGCTTGTTGAAAGCTCTACAGCAATCTTTGGCACCTCAAGTCAAAGCAACCAAAGGCACATCCTAAAGTTGTACAAATTGCAAATACCAATATTCAAAATGGATCGGGTACTAGTATGACTCTAACACCTAATCACATTGCTATGATACAACAAATATTGAATAATACTTAGATCAATAGCAAGAAAGAGAAAGTAAATGAGATATCTGTGTTCTTAGCTACTATGCAGAAAGGTACAACTCTAACTCTTTCTAAGAGTATTAGAAGTGACTGTTGGATAATAAATATGGGTGTTACTGATCACATGTGCAATTCTCTATTCTATTTCAATATGTTCAATACTTTTGAGAATAAGTTTTGGGTTCCTAATGGAGAATTTGTATTGGCCAAAGAAAGAGGGTCTGTTCAACTAGGAAATCTAAAGCTGACTAAAATTCTATTAGTACCAGAGCTGTAATACAATTTGCTCTCTATTAGTAGATTGACGAAGGACGTGAAATGTAATGTAATCTTCTCTTCCTCTCATTGTATGTTTTAGGGGGAGTACTGAGGTACATAATGGGCTTTATTATCTCTTTAGAATAGATTGTCAGTTGCAGTCTAGGTCTTTTCTTTCAACTAGCAATAATGCCGATGTTATGCTTTAGTATTCACGTCTTTATCATCTTAGTTTCATATACATGAATCATTTGTATCAAAGACTCTTTGTAAATAAAAATGCCAATGACTTTAGTTGTGAACATTGTGGTGTTGCAAAATTCACTAGAAATACTTATCCTACTTAACCATATAAACCATCCAAGCCATTTCAACTTATTCATAGCGTTATCTGCGGTCCATCTTGAGTCTCATCTCTTTTCGGTCATAGGTGGTTTATAACCTTTATTGATGATCATTCTTAAACTTAAGTTTTTCTTCTAAAAGATAAGTTTGAAGTATATTTTGTATTTCAAAAGTTTTACAAGTTGGTGGCAAATATTTTTTAAACACAAATACAAATACAAATACTTCGTTTAGATAATGGCAAGGAATATTTTTCTAAAAAATTCACGAGTTATCTTAATGAACAGGGAATTGTCCATTGGAGTTCTTGTGCATATATTCTACAACAAAATAGAGTATCTAAAAAAAAAATAGGCATTTGCTTGAAATAGTTAAATCTATGATACTAGTTAATTCCATTCCTAATCACTATTTAGGGGAAGCAATTCTAACTGTAGCATACCTCATAAATAGAATGTTGTCCAAAATTCTCAAGTTTCAAACTCCTATAAGTGCTTCATGTGAGATTTCCTCTTGTAAACTTATTTAACTCTTTATTGCCTAAGGTATTTGGTTGTATGGTGTATATTTCAAATCATTCCTCCAACAAACATAAGTTAGATGGAAAGGCTCTTAAGTGTGTTTTTATTGGGTATGCTCCATTTCAAAAGGGATATAAGTGTTAACATCCACCATCAAAGCAAGTCTTTGCAACATCTAATGTTGTATTCTTTGAACATGAGTCATATTTCCATACAACAAGTCAAAGAGAGATTGAGAGCTCTATTGAAAATGTTTATTTATCTCTTGTTTCAGACACTTGACAACATGTTGAAATTGATATTGAATTATCAAATAACCCTATACCCATGTCAAAAACCACAAATGAGTCCCAACCACCTATTATAATTCCAGATTGATCACCTACAACACTTGATTCACCCAAATCTGTTCCAGAAATTCGTGTATATATATGAAGACCTAAGGTTCCTCAAAACTGCCAATTATCTGACTCAGGAGATTGGTCTAGTTCGGAAAGTGAGAATCAACATGGTCAAAGTGAAATGAAAGAAGTTTTAGAAAGCACATGCGAAGAACAGCCCGTTCCTCTTGCAAATGGTACTCATGAATCTGATATGCCTATAGCATTGAGAAAAGGGAAAAGAAGTTATGCCCAAAAATATACAAGAAGCCTTATTTAATCATAACTGGAGGGCTGTTGTTCATGAGTAGATGAGTGCATTACATAAAAATAGTACTTGGGAAATTTGTGAATTACCTAGTGGCAAGAAAGCAATAGGTAGCAAATGGGTATTCAATGTGAATTACTACTCTGATGGGAGTGTAGAAAGGTATAAGGCTTGATTAGTTGCCTAAGGTTATACTCAAACATATGGACTTGATTATGAAGATATATTTGCACTAGTTGCATAGTTAAACTCAATATGAGTCGTATAGTCATTGGTTGCTGATCTTGATTGACTACTTCACCAATTAGATGTGAAAAATGTGTTTCTCAATGGGAGTGTTGGATGAGGAAATTTATATGAAGATACCACTAGGCTTTGAGTTTGATATGGATTAAGGGAAGGTGTGTAAATTGAAGTCGTCCTTGTATGGGTTGAAACAATCTCTAAGGGCTTGGTTCAAAAAGTTTGGTTAGATTTTGATACAATGTGGTTATTAACAAAGTCAAGCCAAACATATATCGTTCATCAAAGTTGGGAGGAATGATCTAAAGACAATTCTTATTGTGTATGTAGATGATATTATCATCACAAATGATGATATTCTTGAAATCTCAGAATTAAAGAAGAGGATTAAGAGAAAATTTGAGACCAAAGAATTGGGAGAGCTGAAGTATTTTCTTGAAATGGAAGTTGCACGCATAAGAAATGGCATATTTATGAACCAAAAAAAATATATTTTGGATTTTTTGAAGGAGATAGGAAAACTTGGTTGCAAACATGTGAGTATTCCCCTTCTGTATAATTGGAAAAATTGGGTAAGAGATGATGATATGAAGATTAATAGAGACCAGTATTAGAGGTTAGTAAGGAGATTGATTTATTTGTCTTTAACTTGATGAGACTTGGCTTACTCGTTTAGTATGATAAGCCAAACTATGCATACACTCATAAAACACCATTTAGATGTTGGTCATAATATCTTGAGATATTTGAAGAGAATAGTAAGTAAAGTAAAGGTATCTTTATTAAAAAGTTTGGTTGTCAAAATATTGAAACTTATGTTGATGTAGATTGTGGAGGAGATAGAGTGGATTGTAAATCTACTTTTGGTTATTGTACCAAAGTATGGGGTAACCTTATAACCAGGAGAAGCAAGAAGCAGTTTTTGTTGCAAGAAGCAGTGCAGAAGATGAATATAGAGTGATTACACATGGACCATGCGAAGCGGTTTGGTTACATCTGCTAGCTAATCTAAAAATAAAGTGGGAATCTACATTGATATACACTGATAGCAAATCCGTTATAAGTGTTGTAAAAAATCCTTTTCAACATGATATAATGAAATATGTTCGTATTGATAGGAATTTCATTAAGACTGAAATTGAAGAAGGAAATATCAAGCTTCAGTATATTTCTACACAACACTAAGAGGCATATGTGTTAACTAAGTCCCTGGCAAAGCAACCTTTCTTGGAGATTTTAAGCAAGCTGGGAATGATGGATATCTATTCCTTAGCTTGAGAGGGTGTGTAGGAAATTAATAAATTGTATTAGCAGTCTTTTATTTTTACTCTTTATCTTATGTTGTAAATTGGTAAAATTAAATGATGTGTAGTAATTAGGATTAGCATAATTCTTATTATTGCTACCAACCTATTTAGGACTATCTATAAATAGTCCTTCTCATGTACTCTTTCTTATTATGAAAAAATAAGATTTCTCTTTATTTTTCCAACACAATTTACTCACACTCAAATCCTTAGAAGTGGCTATAATTATTTCACAATAGGCCCATGGGTGGATTCAAAGGGGGGCCTGGATTCTGTGGCTGCACCCCCACCCCAAAACTATGCAGTTTTAGAAAAAAAAAAAAAAAAAAAAAGGTTTCTTAAAAGGATTCTGAAAGTATATTCATTTTCTATGTTTTCGTCTCTTCAATGTATGACTTACCTTCCCTCAGGTGAAATCCCAGGTTTGCCAGCAAACGAACCCTTGTGGTAGGAAAACGGAAGAAAAAAAAAAGAAAAAGTTTAATTTTAGCTATGACCTCTAATAAAGAAAATCAGCGTGCTTTCTTTCTTCTTGGATGTATTTTGTTGTTTATTGCTTGCGGACTTGATGCTTCACAAGTATGCTTATTTAGCTTTCCTTTTCATTCATTGCAGGATGGGAAGGCTTCCTCCAGTTGTAAGGACAGCAGTACCTGTAGATGGGAGATTCGAGCATATAGTTCTCTCCTGCAATGCGATTTCTGATCATGCTGCAATCTGGATTGAAAGAGAATCTCAAAGAGCTCTTGACGTAAGTGCAAAATTTTTTACTTAATTATTTTGCAGCAGCATCATTCATATTGAGAATCTGTAGGAACACAAGGTTAAAACCTGTCCAGCAAACTGAATGATTTGGATTTTTATTTTCGTTTTTAAATTCAGTTGATGCTGGAGAAAGATAGGGTTATGGACATCCCTGTGCAACAGAAAATGGAACGGCAGGAATCCGTTGTACGAGAGCACAATCAAGAATACCAGGCAGCACTTCAGAGGGCTGTTGAACTGGATATTCCTTTGGCTTATTCACCTTCCTCATACGGGACGTTTTCTGAAACGGAAGAAGGTGAGAATTCCGGTGGATTAAGCGAAGACGTTCCTATTTTAACTTCTAGGAAAAGGAAAGAAAGTTGGGATGAATTTGTACGGCGTCTTTTTTATGTCGACGCAACTGGTAAAATGTCATTCAGAAATTCTTGATTGAAACTGACTCAATTTGTGGTTGGAATCGGCCAAATCCATTCTTTGATCCAAGCCATTCTTATGCAAATCAACTATCCATTTTTTGGGTCCAAAATCAGCCTCTCTGGGAAGCATCACAATTGGTTTGCGGTAGATCATCGCATGGCAGGTCCAGATTCTTAGGTAGACTTAGGTTATAAAAATTCGGCCACAAATTACAACACGTGGCATGTGTATCGATACTTGTAAAGTTACGAAGCAAAACCTTATTAGTATCCTGGCCGACCTGCAAGAATGGGAAATATTGAAACCATATTTTGTAAAACAAATGCGTCCTGTACATCTTGTTTTCGGTATTACAAAACAGGCAAATTGGTCACGGAAAGTAAATAGAGCAGATTTGGCAACAACGAAGGGCTTTATAAATTCTTTTGAAGTTGCAGCGTACTTATTTGTCGGCAATAAATCAAAGGACTGGTTCGATGTATTTTATGTTGATATGTCTTCGTAGCTCTTGAGGGAAATCCTGAACTGGATTCTAAATTAACGGATTAGTATAAGCATAACTCTATTTATGCGGTTATGCAATCTTCGAATAGAAAACCATTTTCAAAGACATTCTGATTTTTAGCTTTGGTGAGTCTTTGAACAGAAGAATTGAAGGACTTCACGCAAAGAGGAAAAATGATCCAACAGAAAAATTGAAGAACTTCACACAACCTGTCAACGTAGATTGCCACCCCTAGAGAGAGTTGGGGACCATGGTTTAAGCAATTAAAAACCATTAAATTCTGACATACTTACTGAGACTCAATTAATTAATCTAAAACTTTTAGATGCTTGAAAAATCTATCTTCACTGTTGACACAAGTGAAAATGAAAGTTAGCCGATGGTCTGAACGAGTAGATAGTAGTGTCATGACAAGACAAGGGAAAGCAAACTAATCCAAGTTCGTCTCTTTTATGTCTTGGGATGTAATGTAAACCCCAAATTCTTTTAGCTGAACCGTTGCTTTCAAAACTTTAGCAGTTCATTCGTGGCCTGCCAAAATATGGATAAAGTAAGCCTTACTTTGATTTAGTGTATGGCGTTCTGTTGGAAGTATCATAGCGTACTTAGGGCTTGAATCCATTAAAGTAACGAGCTACTAACGACAAGTTGGGTCGACTTAGGGGTTTGATAAACTAGCTAGAAGCCTAGAACTATTGATCTATTACTGCATTTGATTCAATGAATGATTATTCTATAAAATTCTTAATACCGTCCAATAAGAAATTGTGATTCCCTTGTAGGCTAAAGGAATATCTATTAGTTGATCCTTTTTCTTTTTTAATTTTTTTTGCATATTACTCTACCATTAAGATCCTAGTTCATGAGTATATTAGTACTTTTAGTTATATTCCTCAATGTTAACAAATATCATTTTAAATGCAACAAAATAAAGTAATAGCTATTACTTTTCTTATATATTCCTTAACAAATGCAATTTTGTTTTTATTTTATTCCATTTGACCAACAAAACATCCCATTAAAGAAATCAAATTTGAGTGAAACAACATGCAATTATTATTTTTTTTTTACCAAAAATAACATGCAATTAAAATGCATACATTGAGTCAAAGGTGTTTTTGATTTTAACATGATATCAAACCATTCCGAACCAAATTTCCTCATCATTTTTTCCTGTCCAAGTGATAACACATATTTATTTTTTGTTAAATGTTTCATATATAGATTTGGATCAATGTCTAATTAAAATATAAACATTAACTATATTTATTAAGCTCTTAAATGAGTTTGGTGTGACATAAAATTACAAATAGTACCGATAAATGATAAAGTGGCAATCATTTCGAGTTTGAAAAAGATCTATCAATGAATTCACTTCCTTAATATCTGGTTTTTAGAGTTTGATTATAAAGAAAGATACAATAATCTTCTAAGGTTTAGCTTAAAGGTGGGCATAGACGGTTCTTAACTATAAATTGGTTTAGAATCGACTCGTCAAGTTGGAAACTAGAAATGACTAGGACTGGGTAAAAAATCTATGAATCGCAGATATAACCATGAATTGAATTGAAAAATCAGTTTTTTAAAAAACATTTTGGTTTATAGTTTGGTTCAGTTGTATATAAACGATTCAAGGTTTGGTTTGTGGAAGCAAATCGAATTATTTTGAACCTAATCTAACTATTTCGAATCAAATTGAATTGTTTGGTTTAAAAAAAAAAAAATTCATGCAATTGTCTTATATTGGTTCAAGGTTTGGTTTAGGGAAGCAAACTGAATTGAACTATTTTGAATCGAATCAAATCGTTTGGTTAAACAAAAAAAAAAATTCATGTAATTATTTTATACTTTTTACATATATTTTTTTCCACAAATTTTCATGGATTTTATCAAATTTTTTTCTATCTTGTTTTTCTTTATCTTATTTTTAGGTCTGTTATTAAGATTAAGTTAAATGGGTTCTATCTGAAATATCATATTTTAAAATTTTCGTTTTCAAAATTGTCATTTTTTTATATGTTTTTCAAATCAAGAGTTTGACATTGGTGCTTTTTACATATCTCTCATCTCTTTTTCAGTCTTTAGTGTACTTTTATTTTCTTCATATTGCTTTTAGATGGGTAGCTCTACTTCTCCCTCCCTATTGTTGTTCATAAGAATAGAGTGTCTTATCCTTATCTAATTAAGTTGGGTCTATTAAGATTTTGTGCAATATTTTGCTAAGAAACATTGCACACGATAAGTATATGAGAAATTAACTAGAAACATATAAAAGTGTAATGGAAAGCAAAATATGTTATTAGAAATAAAAATGTTTAGTGAAAATTTAATATTAACGGTTTGAACTGGTTTTAATTAGGTTTAAAAAATTTACAAATCAAATTGTATGATTAGATTTAATTTAAAAAAAAATGAATCATTAAATTAGGTTTAGTAAATGGGGAGAACCGTATTGAATTGAACCATGCCTACCCTTACAAATGACGCAATAAGTTGATTATTTGCCTAGGTTCAAACTTGCTACGTTCATGAATCCTAAGTAAGTTAGTTGCTTGGACACATAGAATCAATGATTCACGTCATGTTCTACCAAAAATTAAAAAAAAAAAGTAGAAAAAATAAACTATCACGCTCTAAGTAGTAAAGTTGCAACAGTTTCATTATGAAAATCATTTTAAGATAGAAGTTAATCTTATTACTGCTATCGTATATTTGGTTCATACAAGAAGAATTCGACTAAATTAGTTCAAAGCATCTAGTTCTGCACTTATATTTATATAAAACCTACGTAATAGTTCATCAACTTCTTTTAAACAAAAACCTATAAGATGATTTTTCTATGTATATATATATCCTTTTATGTAGAACTTTGTATGTACAAGAAGAGTATATAAGTTCAAAATTTCTACTTTTAATATCATCTTACAATCTAAAACTGTTGGTTCACCTAGATTGGCTTAATCAGTCTTGCAAAAGACATAAGACAACAATAAGAAAGATAAAGTTAAACCATATTTTCCTTTGTCAACTACTAGTCTAGAAATGGGTGGATCTTTGAATACTACTTTAGACCTACAAAAGAATCTATAGTGGTATGAGTAAATCATAATTCAATAAGTGGGATAGAGACAAAAGTATGCCTACATAACAAGAAAACAAGGTTATCAACCAAGTTAGTTAGATATAATGTATGTTTAAGTAAATACCATCACATGACGTTGTCTAGTCCGTCTTGAAATTAGAAAAATTGTACTCACTTTGATCGAAGTTTAGGAATTTACTCATTTTGATGCGATGCCACCAATTAAGAATAAACCTAGACCTTTACAATGAAAAACACCCTCCTCTTATGACTACCTTTAAACTACTAAAATCAACCTTTCCTGACCTCCTCTCCTATCACTTATTTTAACTAAAGGTAAGGAAGAGACCGCATTAACTATCTTTATCGATGAGAGATTGTCTCTTTCTAAGTCATTGGTATTTAGTTGAACAATCTTAACCATCCCCTTATAGGTTGTAATGTATGTTAAGTTAGGAGTTAATTTTAAGTTAGTCCATTTATTTAGGTGATCAATTAATTATAAACAATCCAGATAAGACAATATACACTAAACAACACAACAAAGAGCTTACTTCTTATAAGAGCGGAAAGTTTTTAAGCACATACATTGTACATGTACATATAATTATTTACAACCATAAGTAATGACTCATTGAAGACTCCAATATTTTGACACAATATTTCGAAATGTTATAAAACATTGATCTCACTTACCATGTATAGGCACTTTATTTCTAACCTCCCTTTTTATTTATCTCTTTGTCAGGTTTACAAAAAGAAACAAAAAGAGAAAAAATTGAAAAAAAAAAATACAAATTCTTGGGTATCGGTACTTATACCGTTACATGTGACATGTGTATCAATACTTGTAACTTTAGGCAGGCAAATGATATTGGTATCCACGTCGGCTTGCTATTAAAGCCATATTTTGTAAAACAAATGAAACTTGTACATCTTGTTTAAGGTTTTACAGAATAGGCAATTGGTTATTGAAAAGTAAATAGAGTAGATTTGGAAACAATGAAAAGCTTTACTAATTCTTTTGAAATTTCAACTTACTTTTATGTCGACTATGAGTTAGCCACAAATAATTTTAAGGACTGGTTCGATATTTTTTATGTTGATATGTCTTTTCTTACCTCTTAGGGGAAATCCAAAATTGGATTCTAAATTAATGGTTAGTATAAACTTATCTCTGTAGTTATGCGATCTTCAAACATAAAACCATTTTCAAAGAGAATTTGGTTTTTGGCTTTGGTGGGTCTTTGAATAGAAAAGTTGAAGAACTTCATACAAAGGGGAAAATTGAAATCACTAACAACTTATTCTTGATGGTAAAGGCCCAAAGCCAATCCAATTTTTATGTTAAGGTCTACAATTTTTCATATACATATCTATTTCATTTAGGAAAGGGTTGAATCTAAGTAATGAATCAAATAGAAACAAGCCTAACAGTTCATGGGCTCAAAACCAACCCGTTAAGCTAGCCTAAACTACCTAAGTGACCTATTGGTTTCAGCGAGTCATGGCGGTTTAACCATCCTAACTTATTGAATCAATTGGCCATTTGAACTAGCGGGCTAACTTGTGAGAACTAGCACCCTAACCCATCGCTTCTTGACTTGGGCCTTTCTATAAATAAAAATGCAAAAAAAAGTCACTTCAAATTGGTGGCATTATGCAACCATAGCATTTTTTAAATTATGCATTGACAAAACCTTTAATCCCTTGGCCCCTCTCTTCTTCATTCGGCAAAACACTTTCTCTCACTAAGATACTTCAGAGTGACATGTTCCTCTCTCCCACCCTTTCTCATACGCGATTTTCAACCATTGTTTCTTTGAAACTTACATTACATGAATTGAATTCACATCTCCAATATCTCTTTAGCAGGTAAATGTTGTTATTTTTTTTTCCATTTTGCAATTAATTTTGAATTTCATGAAGCAACCCTAATGAGTTTCTCTCTATAAAATGTTAAAATTTATTGATTTTTATAGGTTAAACTGGAAATTAATTGCAAGTGTCACTTCTATTGTGGTATCTAAAAGAGGTAATTTTATTGGAAATCTTACTTTCATAAAATTGTGTCATCTGTATGCTAATGTTATAAATTGATTTTAGAGGATGGGGGATTTATTAGATTTTCGATTTTTGCTCATGGGAACATATTAGATGGTGTAGATGAAGTATATTATGATAGACTAACATTGAAAAAAAAATTAAGGTGAGGGTAGATTTGGGATATGTAGAGTTGTTGCAAAAGATATGTTTAACTATCATGGTTAGATGCTAGCACTCATTAAGTTGCAATATTTCATAGGCAACCCATTGTTATTCCATGTAGTTCGGTGCGATCGCATTATTCTTTAATTTCTATTGGTGATAATGATGTGTAAAGGGCCTAATTGAATTTGCAAAAGGAGTGGAGACATACACATGCGGGGCACCTTGCTAGGCCTAGTTGTATAGGAATCTTAGCCGGGCCGCTGTATAGGAATTCCCATATTGCACCTCACCACCACCAAGTTTATATCCTAGATTAAGGCCCACTGGTACATTGTTGGCATGCAAAGTTTGTCACTATAGAGATTCCTATCAGTATGGTAGGCTAGTTTTGGATGTTTTTAACCAATAAACTCTTAAGCAGGTACGTATTGCATGTTTACATTTTCTTTGCATAAGTTACTTATAGCTTAAACACTTGGCTTTGTAGATTGTTTGGAGGTCCCATCTACTAGCATACTAGATGCATTACCCCCTTATTATCGGGCCGGCATTGACATTTGGAATGCCTATATGCCCCTTGGATTAGGTCCTTCAATAGTTTAGTAGGGTAAAGGGAATCCTAAAGGATCTCGATACCTTAAACGCACTTTATAGGATTGATCTTCAAAGCAAGACGAATGAGAATTGGATGAGGCATCATGTAGCTTAGCTTTGTTCATGGGAGGAGCAACAATCTTCAGTTATGCAGCTCTGGTTTGGCAATGCATTATTGGCTGAGGTAGTGCCTCAATACTATCTATGGTATCATAGTGTTACAAAATGCTACATTAAACATACTGAAGCAATGTTGGGTGCTTTGGTAAGACTTATACAATGAGTTTTTATTTATGATGTATGTGCATACATTAGGTTTTGAGTGAATTAACATTGTATGTTAATCTTTTTCATGTAAGTGGATACAATGGATCGCATTGATGATCTAGCGTGCACCCAATGGTAGGCTCGAGAGATTGAAAAGGCTATAAAACATCCGTTCATAGGCCTCGGAGGTGTCACAATATTCCTTTAAGGTCATTAGGAAGAGCTATTGGATCTTCTACCTTGTCTAGTTTACAGGAAGGGATAAGGGCCATGGCCGTAATAGCGGCTGTCGGTAGCAACTACCTATAGACAGGTCTCCTTTTCTACCATATACTCCTATAGACTAGCTAGAGGCTCACTACTCTCCAGCACATCATTAGTTACCATAACATAAGGCTTCACTCCCTACTGTCTCATCCTAGCTAGCATTGGATATCACATTGTTCCTTAAACCTACTACTGATATAACCTCCACATTCATTGTAACTTCGGATGCTCTTTACTTTGAGAGACATCCAGCATGTTATTTTGCTTACATAGATCCATATTATCTAGAAATGAGAAATATGAGAAAGCTCTTAAGCTATTGCACATATGTAAATGATATTTGCATTAATGTATGATTATTCATTAACTTTTGATAAGCAATTTTATTTCACTATGTTGTTGAATTTGTTATATAATTCAAAGTGGATGGTCCTTAGCTATTAATTATAGAGTTTGGCGAGAGTTTGTGGTGGTGTCGTCAGATGTTGATGGAGTCATAATATGTTTGGGTTATTGAGTTTGGATAAAGTTTTGGTTTGGAGTTTAGGTTTGAGTTTAGAGTTGGAGTTTGGCATTGGGTTTGAGTTCGGAGTTTAGGTTTTGATTTGTAAATTATATTCCATGTTTTCTAGACTATTAGTTGCTATTGCTGCAAATTATATTCCTTATTATTTTTTTTCTATTAGGTTTTGCTATTGCAAAATAGAGATAGGAAAAGCTACTTAAAAATCTAAATCGCACTTAGAAAAAGCGAGTTTGTAATGGTAAAATGGGAATAAGTTTTAGCGAAAACATGCTTTAAGAATTAGTTTGCTCACAAGTGTAAACTTATTCATTTCTTTAAGACCATTGTGTAACTTTTATTTTCACTTAAGTCCATATTGATGATAAGACAAGGGAAATGTAAGCCTCAAAATTAGACAGTTCAAAATCAATATGTAAAATTTAGGGTGATTATGAAAGTTTTCTGATTGAACCGGAATTTCATGAGAAAGTTAGAAAAATTAGTAGAAGTGGTCCCATGAGTTTGGATTTAAGAAAATGAAATAGTAAAATAATAATATAATGGAATTGTTTAATATAAATATATTATTTGTTATTTATCAAAAACACATAAAACGAATTCCAAGAATTAATGATCTTTTAGAGATAAATTACATAAATGCTAAAAATTATAAAATAACATGAAATAATATTTAGGAATGTTTATTTATATTTATGGGGGTGTGAAGTTATAAAGGTTATGTGCGTGTTGTGCGATAGATGTACTACACGTGACTAGGGAAATGACTTGAGAATTCATTTAGGAAGATCAAGAGAGAAGTGTAGAGAAAAGGGTAGGTGATCTCAATTAGACTTTAACACTTATAGTAATAGGTGAAGGAGCATGAATACATCAAACTTCACTATCCATGAGGAGTATAGAGGTGTGTAGACACCCAATTTTTACCTTCCTTTTATTTTTGTTATTTTATTTTTCTTTCTTTTCTCAATAGGCCTTAAATTAGGAAAAGCACAAAAAAATAGAAAATTAAAGAAAACCCAAAAAATTAAGAAATTTAGAAAAAATAAGAATTTTAGGAAAATATAAAAAAATTCAAAAATAAAAAAAGCACGAAATGTAAGAATTTTTTTTTAAGTATAAAAAATACGAAGTATAGAAAGAAACCCTAAAAATAATGTTTAAAAATTTAGAAAATTATAAAAAAATATATGAAAATTGAAAAGAATAAAAGATTTTAGAAAATAACTTTTTATTAGGGTAGATTTTATTTTAAAATTAGGTTCAGAAGTTAGGCCGTTGAACTTGGTTTTAAATTTAAATTTAGCCTAAGCTAATCGAATTCGTATGTGCAATGTAGTTGCATCTATGGACAAAGTATAGGCCAATGACCTAACGGATAAACATTGGACTTGGCATTGGATATTGAGTATGAGGTCTTGAGTTTGAATCATAGATGAGGCATACAAGAATTTTTTATTTTTTTCATCACATCAGGGATTCCTACGTATCTTGACACATGGCAATGTTGGGTTAGACAACCCTGCTGACGTGGTGCCATGTGGCATGCCATGTCAATTGCTACGTGTCACGTGATGACACGTAACAAGTTGGGGTTGGTTGGCATGGCTGATGTGGCACCACGTCAATGCTACATTAGCCCATTTTTCCCTTCCTTTCTTTCCTTTTCCCTTCATTTTCTTTAATTTCCCTTCTCTTTCTCTAGATTTTCCATACATTTCCTCCTTGGGCAGCTACGTTTGACTCAATTTTTGCACTACCTTTTATTGCAATTTCACCAAATCAATGGCGAAATTGCAAACTAGGCATGACCTAATGTTAGTAGTGATCAAGAACACATCTAAATTTGGTCAAAAACACATTAAAATCAAGCTCCAAAAAGTGGAAAAAAACTAGAAATATGAAATTTTCCTTCAATCCAAATTTGAGCTTTTCTTGTTCATTTGATTGAATTCATATATAAATAGGGAGCTTATGAGCATCTATAACTACAGACAACCTCGCAAGAACACTTCCAAGCCCCCCCCCCCCCCCCCCTCTCTCTCTCTCTCTCTACTAAGCTTCCCTCTCTTTGAATTCCTCTCTCTAGCCATTCCCAAGCCAAACCACCACCATGGTTAAGCTCCCCGTAGCTTAGGCTCTCTAACCCAAACTCTTTCAACCTCCACTGTATTCCCTAGCAGCACCACCAACAACCACCACCTAAACCCTAACTGCTATACCTACCCCCTCTCAAACTACTACCTCTAAACACCATCAACCCAAACTAGCCATACGGTTGAGCTTCTAGTGACCCCAAACCCAATTATCCAATTACACCCAGTAACCCACACACAGTTGAACCACCACCACCACCTCCTACGACCGATTTCCAAAACACCTTTAAACCAACCCCAAATGCCTAAGCACTCTCTCTACACCTCCTAAACCCCCCATCCTCAATCTAATATACATAAAAATCCCTTTACTCACTCATTTTGTTGGCCAAATTAACTTGAAACACGCGTCGCCCTACTATTGAGCTTGAAGGCAACCCAGATCAGTGCAAGTCGACTTGATGACCTGCAACCCGACTTGACCAACTTGTTCAACTTGCTCAAATTCGACCCATACACACTGGTCCGAAGCATTCCTATTTAAGTCTTTTTTTTTTTGTTCTGTAAATTTTTTTTTAATTTATTTCTGAATGTGAATGTAATAATATAAAAAAAGGAAAAAAAAAGAACAAGAAAAAGAAAAAGAAGAAAAAAGAAAAAAAAGAGAATAGTTTACTAGTTCATTTATTTTAATAAATAAAAATATATATATATAGGATAAAGAAAAATAAATAAATAAAAATCAGTAAATAAGGAGATAAATAAAAAAATATTGTTGTTTTAGCACTTAGAAAAATCAAAGTTTTTTTAAAAAATAATAAAAATAAATGAATCCTTTGCAATTTAAGGTATTCTAGAATTTTTCAAAAATAAAGAAAAAATTCAATTTGGGACCTTCTTAGAAATTTTCTTAAATGAACCCAATTGAACTAAAAATGTAAACTCGATTGTTTTTAAAAATTAAAATCAACTCAACCCACTAAAATTTTTAAGAAAAGAACTACGTATGTAGGTACCTACGGAGTGACGATAAAAATGAAAAAACCTAATTTCCCTTTTCCTTTAGATTATTTTGTTTATCCAGTTAGAGTAATTAAATTGAGTCTTGTCTTCAGAAATTAAAAGGTGATTTTTGAAGGTTAAAGATAAATTTAGAAAGTCAATGGTACCCGTAAGGGTTTAAAATTCCTAACCCTTGGATTCATGATCTTTGGTTTCAAAAGCCATTTTACAAAATTGGTTTTAATTGTTAGACTAGTAGCTAAGTTATAACTAATCCACCCAATTAGTTATAACTAAACTATTTTTTCGAACTCCGGTCAGATGACGACTCCAATGTTGTTTCCAAAATAAAAAGAAACAGTTTTTTTTTTTTAAACAGGTAGGGTTTAGTACTAATTAATTTAAAGAAGATTTAATTTTATAAAATAACTGGGAGGTGAAAAACTAAGCTCAACGAGGTGTTCTTGTAATATTCAAGTGTCTGATCTTTCATGATGATAGTCTAACAGAGTAATGGCATTCGTGCCAATATTCCCTTATCTAAATGAGGGAGAGAGGGGGCTATTTATAGGGTATGGCTATTGATATCATTCGTTAGATTATGATGATGATCAATGGTTAGGATTTATCCTTTCCTTTATAAACCCTGTAATTTTGCATAGTTATTCTAAGTGAATAATTTAGGATGTACTTGGAAGTTAGTCGAATAGGACGATATTTCACAAATAAGTCCTAAGAGTTAGACGAAGATACGCTGATGCGAATTGTAACTAAGAACAAATAAGGTTGGTTACTAGATAGGTCCGTTACTAGATAGGTCCAAGCTTATAGAAAGCTTGAAAAAGGGTTAATGGGGAAAGGTACGAAAGAGTGAAAAATGAAGAATGAAAACAGTAAGCAAAACCTACGAACAACTTCAGAAGATATGACACATCAATAGAACTTCTGAAGACTCATGATACAATTTGATATGATACACGAATTGGTCTAATGGGATTACTCACTACCCAACCTTACTTAAGGGAAATAATAAGAGTGATGCCAAGAGTAAACAATAGTGTTTACGCAAGAAAGAAAAGTACTCAATTGTATTAAAGGTAATTTGATTCCCTTACAACTATAAATATAGGGGTATTTATACTCGCAAACTAGGGCAACTTGCCTAAAGGGGAAAAGAAAAAAAGGACATTTCCTAAAGAAGTAATGTTATATGATACTGATATGAGGCAAGCGCACCTATCAGTTTTAATATAGCGGATGTAAGTCCGAGTCGATCCCTCAGAGATTTTGAGTACTAATATTAACTTTAGCTTTATTATCTAACCGAAAAATTGTGAAAGTTTGAATTAATTAAAAATACCAAAATTAACAACTAAACTACTTATGAGACTTAATTACGCAAATTAGAAAGCAATAAACTACGAACGACTTCAAGTATGCAATAATGTATTTAGGAATTATTTCCCCTAGTGTTTAACATGAAACCTTTTTTAAAATATATCCAATTCAATTTCTATTATTCTTGACCGGAGGGATTCACAATTAAAGCTAATATCTTTCTCAAGCATATTAACCCTAATCCTAAATTATTTACCGGAATCTCTTCACTTAGTAATATAATTTAGAATCGCATTAACGTGTAATGAATTCCCATGCAAACAATCAACTTTCCGAAAGAAACATGTATCTTATCTCTAAGTATACATGTAATTCTCTTCAATTATGCCTAGATCTAATTACATATGCAATTTCTCAATTAACATGCATAATATCATATATTGACACTCTAGAATTATCAATCCATAATTAACGACATCATTGAATCAAGAAAAGGTAGAAACTTTATTGAAATTATAATTCAATCCAAGGGTTACATGAAACCCTAGGTTCCATAATCCTAAATACTCGAATTCTAAGCTATCTTAACGAATCTAAAAACGAGTTTCATCAAAAACGTAAAATAAAGCATAAAAACCCCTCTTGATTTGATGAACAATCTCTCTAATCTTGAAGTTGATGTTGTTTCCCTCTTTCTTGATTTCCGCTCTTTCTTGATGTTGTTCCGCTCTTTCTTGATGTTGTTCCGTCTCTTTCTTGATGTTGTTCCGTCTCTTTCTTGATGTTGTTCCTTAAGTCTCTTTCTCTTCTTTAAAGAAGTAATGTTATATGATACAAAAGGGTAAAAATGAATATATAAAGAAAACAATCATTGGTGCTACAGATTCTACACATGATACAATATACGTGGCGATGTTGCATTGGTAAGGTTGTTAGGAGATGAGGACAAAAAGTACTGACAGATAGGTTTGTCTGAGCAGGGATGGCTTAGTTAGTCTGATCTTTCTCTCTCGGCTTCTTAGTAAGGAAGAGGCCAAGTAATTAGTCGACTTGGCAATAGAGAGTAATTGTCAACTTGATATACAACACAATAAAGGGCGGTTATACGGTACGGCATTAGAGGTGACTCGGCAAAGAGGTGCTTAGCTTCGGTAGGGGTTGGTTAGAACATAAGGATTCGTTGTGCTAACCCCTTTAGTCCTCAAACTCGGCTGCGGGTCAGGAGCCCCGTAGCTTGATTCTCATCATTCCTTCCGGATTGTTTTGGATTTGGGATCAAATTCGGATGGTGTTCGCTCAATTCTCCGTTAAAGTGATATGGACTGAGGTTGGCGATGTTGAAGACATCAGAAACCCTATAGTCCTTAAGTAGTTCTAACCTATAGGCATTGTCGTTGATTTTCTAGAGGATTCTGAAAGGTCCTTCTGCTCTTGTAGATAATTTGTTTTTCCTTTTGTTTAGGAACTATTCCTTGTTGAGGTATAACCATACCAAGTCTCCCAATTTAAATTGTTTGGCCAACCGACCTTTGGTCTTTTCACACATTCTTCTAGCAACTTGGTCGATGTACTAAGTGACCTTGTCATAGATGTGCTGAAGGGATCGTAATTTAGCTGAGGCGTTGAGGTCCTCTTATGCAGGTATGGGTACAGGGGTGTGGTTAAGGGGCAACTTAGGATTGAATCTATAGACCACTTCGAAGGGGTCTACTTAGTGGTGTCATATACGGTTTGGTTATAAGCAAACTCGAGCACTAGCAGGAAGACGTCCCAATCAACCAAGTTCTTACCGATTGCAACTCGGAGTAGTGAACCTAAAGTAAGATTAACCACCTCTGTTTAGCCGTTAGTTTCGGGGTGACAGGAAGCACTGAAGAGTAATTTGGTTCCCAACTGACGCCACAGGGTTCTCTAGAAATGGCTTAAGAACTTCAGGTCTCTGTCAAAAACTACACTTCTTGGCATGCCGTGTATCCATACAATCTCCTGTAAGAAAAGAGAAACAATGGCTGAAGCGTCGTTAGTTTTGGTATAGGGCATGAAGTATACCATTTTACTAAACCAATCCATAACGATCATTGCAAAATCTTTTCCTCAGATAGTTTTCTGTGGTCTAAGAACAAAGTCTATGCTTAGTTTAGTCCACGGCCTCGTTAAAGTAGGTAGGAGTATTGCCTTCCCTTGTTCAGTTCGGTACTTGGCTTAACACAGCTTTCAACTACTCGGTGCACATCTCTTTGTATCTTCGGCCGAAAGAATCAGCCATTCACTAGTTCACAAGTCCTTCTCTCTCCAAAGTGTTCGGAGAGTTCTTCGCTGTGGGCTTCCTTAATTAATAATTCCCATAGGGAACCAATTGGCATGCACAATTTTTCTCCTCGAAACAAATAGCCATCCTGCACATAATACTTATCTACTATTCTCCCATCCATGCATCTCGAAATTATTGGTCCAAGTGTGGATCATCGGAGTATTTTTTTTTTTTTATACTTGCAAAACCAAACAGCCTAGTCTGCAGTTCTGACAAGAGTGCATGCCTCCTCGAAAGAGCATTTGCAACTATGTTGCTCTTTACTTGCTTGTATTTAATCACAAAATTGAATCCTTTAAGGAATTCAACCCATTTCTCCTGCTGCTTGGATAGCTTAGTCTAACTCTAGAGGTACCACAATGACTCATGGTTAGTATGTAGGACAAATTCTCTTGACAGTAGATAGTATTGCTATACTTGTAGTGCTTGAATTAGTGCCAAGAGCTCTTTATCATACACGGAGTAATTTAGTTGGGATCTTTAGAGCTTCTTACTGTGGAAGGCAATTGATTGGTCTTCCTACATCAGGATAGCGCCTATTCCAATGCTTAGTGCATCGTACTTTAGCTAAAAAATTTTGTCGAAGTCAAAGAACACTTACAGTAGGGCAAAGGTCAATCTCTTCTTAATTTCAACAAAGCTCCTCTCTTCCCTTTCTCCCCATTGGAAGTCGGTGTTTTTTTTTTTTTTTTGTTAATTCAATAAGTGGCACAGCGAGGGTACTGAAGTTCCTAATGAACCTTCGATAAAACGAAGCTAGTCCATGGAAATTTCTCACATCGGCACAAGTAGTAGGGGTCGGCCATTAGAAAATTGCATGGATTTTCTCATCATCGACTTGAAAGCCTCCTCTACTGACTATATAGCCCAAGAATACCACTTCCTCTTGGCAGAAGCAACATTTCTTCAAATTACCAAATAGTTTCTTGACACGAAGGATATCCAAGATTGTTATGATGTGTTTACAATGACTTAGCATGTCGGTACTGTAGATCAGGATGTCATCGAAGTACACTATGACATACTTTCTGATGAGATGTCTCAACACATGGTTCATGAGTCTCAGGAAGGTGCTTGGGGCATTTGATAAGCCGAAGGGCATGACCATCTACTCATATAGTCCATGTCGAGCCTTGAATGTAGTCTTCTACTCGTCTACTGGCTTCATGCGGATTTGATGGTAGCGAGACTTAAGATCAATTTTGCTAAAAATTTTGGCTCTACTCAGT
Organism: Lumnitzera racemosa; assembly: GCA_024138005.1. NCBI lineage: Eukaryota > Viridiplantae > Streptophyta > Magnoliopsida > Myrtales > Combretaceae > Lumnitzera > Lumnitzera racemosa. Next base: position 38,540,316 of record JAMXBC010000005.1, read on the forward strand.
TCATCCAACATGCCTTCTAGCCTCGGGATTGGATACCTGTATTTGATCATGATTTTGTTTACAGTTTGGCTGTCAACATACATCCGCTAGGATTTATCCTTCTTTAGTATTAGAAGTGCAGGCACAGTACAAGGGCTGAGACTCTCTCTTATATATCCTCTTTCCAGCAACTCGTTGACTTGATATTGAAGTTCAAAAGCCTGCTTAAGATTCATGTGATAAGCTGGCTTGTTCGGTAGTACAATACCGGGTACTAAGTCAATGCAATGCTTTATGGCTTGAGTTGGAGGTGACCCTCCTGGCAACTATTTTAGGAATAGGTCGGCATATTCATCTAACAGTTCCTTCACCTCTGGGGGTAAATTATTCCGCTTCTTCATTTCCAATAGTTACCTGACCAATAGGATGGTCGGCTCATAGGCATCAATAGCCTCTCGGAGCTCGGCTCTACTTATCACCAGAGCCTTCTTTAATTTACGAGCAAGTTTTGTCTGTAACTTGTGAACTTTTCTCATCGGTATCAGATTTAGCATGATTTTTCGATCATCCTTCTTGAGCATGTAGGTATTCTTATAGCCGTCGTTGATGACTCACCTATCAAACAGCTATGGTCTTCTTAACAACATGTGGGATGCGTACATTGGCAGTATGTCGCATCGGCAGTAGTATTTGCCGAGTGATATGTAAGGCTTCTTTCTCACTTAACCAGTGCAACTTGTACTGCTTCAGGTGTGCAACAGTACATAACCTCAGTTTTGAAACGAGGTTGTTTGACGCCACATTAGTGAGCTCCCATTATTCAGGATGAGGGTGTATGTCTGATCATTTACCTTACAGGTGATATAAAATAAGTTTTCTCTCTACTCCTCCTCTTATGAGGGTTCCACACTCACAGTGCATTGAATAACCATGAGTAGCTGGTCTAAGTTCTCGGCATATGCGTCTTCCTCAATCAACTCTTTCTCGGCATTCTCATTCTCGGTAGGAACCTCCTACTCGGGTTCTTCATCCGTACTTTCTACGTCTAACTTTGAGATGTCTTCCTTAATGACCATCATCCTTTGGTTTGAGCACTGAGCAGCCATATGTTCGAACCTTTGATACTTGAAGCACTTGATCTGGCTGGTCTTTCTACTAGACCCTTTCCCCTTATCATACGTTTGGGTCGACACTACATCTTCAAGTCAGCTTTTCTGCTTGGCTTGGACATCAACCTTTCTGTTCGGCTCGGTATTCGACAGAGTTCGATGACTCACCTGTCTGGCTCGGCTAGTCGGCATTCTAGTCGTTATTTGGCTCCTTCTCTACCTCTCTACTTGTTGGGCAATCCTAATAGCTTCATCCATTATGTCAAATTGTTGGAGCTCCACAATGGCTCAGATGTCTCCTCTCAACCCAATAACAAACCTTAAGACTGTTCAGGCAGGTGGTTCCTCCACTTTGCATCTTATCATAAGCATTTGGAATTTTTGAACATATTCATCAACAGTCCGACCTCCTTATCTCAGCTCCTGAAGCCGAGTGAATGCATCTTGGAGATAAGTTTTCAGTACGAATTAGTTTCTGAGCACTCTCTTCATCACAGGCCAGGTGTTAATCTCTTGGTACCCCTCTCTTCTTCTCATAACCTAAAAATTCTTCCACCACATGGCAGCATAGTGATAGTAATCAAATATATGCTCTATCTTTTCTTCCAAATCCTGATACTCTTCAACATTCTCAAATCTATTAAAACTCAAAATCCGAAGCTTCATATGGTCGGATGCTCTGGGGACTCGTACATGCTCCTCTTCAAAATACTCTTCTTCCTCTTCATCTAGCTCTCTCAGGTCTATCTTTCGCCTTACTTATTCACCAACACCTCCACCTCGAACCGGTTAAGCTGGGTTCTGACCTCTAACAGGTTGCACAGCTTGTGGAGTGTTTTACGTGGCCTCAGTGGGTCAGCAAGACTGGATATGAACAGCTCAGGTTAGATTAATCAAGAGGTTAGCTACCTCATCAAGTCTCTCGTTAGTACTTCTGAGAGTTCCTTAAGATTGTCGTCCATGGTGGACAACTCCACTATCATCACCAGCATTAACATTCATACTAGGATTTGTCATTTTTCCTCATATTCAAATTCAAATAAACACTTCAAAGAGTGAACAATTAACAACACAGCAGTTAAATGAACATAGTAACTTACTCTGTTTCGCACATACAAAATAGAGTATAGCAGAGTTCGGGGAGAACTAACTATAACTCACACAAAACCTCAACTCTGATACTAAGCTGATGCAAACCGTGACCAAGAATAGATAAGGCCGGTTGTTGGATGGTTTCAAGCTTATAGAAAGCTCAAAAAGGGTTAATGGGGAAAGGTATGAAAATGGTGATAAATGAAGAATGAAAATAGTACGCAAAACCTACGAACAACTCCAAAGGATATGACGCACCAATGGAACTTTCAAGGACTCACGACACAATTTGATCTGACGTACGAATTGGTCCAATGAGGTTACTTGCCACCCTACCTTGTTTAAGGAAAAGAATAAGAGTAATGCCGAGAGTAAACAATAATACTTACATAAGGAAGAAAAGTACTCATTTGTATTGAAGGTAATCTGATGCCTTTACAACTACAAGTACATGGATATTTATACCCGTAAACTAGGGAAACTTGCCCAAAGGGAAAAAGAAAAAAAGGATATTTCCTAAAGAAGTAATATTACATGATACATAAGGGCAAAAATGAATATATAAGGAAAACAATTATTGGTGCTACGAATTCTATATATGATATAGTATACATGGTGATGTTGCATTAGCAAGGTTGTTAGGAGATGCAAACAAAAAGTACGGACTAATGGGTTTGTTCTAGTAAGGATGGCCTCGTCGGTTTGGCCTTTCTCTGTCGGCTTCTCTACAAAGAAGAGGCCGAGTAATTGATCGACTCGATAATAGAGAGTAATCGTTAACTCAACATATAACACAATAATGGGCGGTCATATGGTATGACATTAGAGGTGACTTGGCAAAAGGGTATTCAGCCTCGGCAAGGTTTGGTTGGGACATAAGGATTCGTTGTACTAGCTCCTCTAGTCCTTGAGCTCGGCTACGAGTCAGAAGCCCCGTAGCTTGATTCCTATCACACACTATGGGCTATTTAGGTAATAAAAGTTAACCAAACTTTAGAGATAAATTACTTAGACACTAAAATTATAAAATGACATAAAATAATGTATATAAATAGTGCATGTACCTTAGGCATAGTTATTATATATAATTATATACCTAAAAATACTTAAAATACCTAAAAATACATGTAAGTAACAAAAAATTAATAAGAAAAACAATTCAAAAAAGTTGCTAAATCACTATAATCAATATGGAGGAGGCATAGAACATCTGTAAGCTAATTGTTGATTAAAGAAACAAGAATTAGGATACTTAGCTATATTAAGATTATGATATTTAAGCTAAAATGAAGAGAGAGAAATTTATTTCTCATCTTGCAAACTTAAGAATCATCACCACTCCTTTTTAAAACTTCAAACAAGCTTTAAAGAGTTTAGGAAAAATATAAGATGGAGTAGCTCAGTGAAGAGTAATTCTAGGAAAAATCACGAATTGAAATTGTGCATTTGAGCCAGATGGTGGAACACAAGGCTAGGGGAGTTTTGGAAGTGAACCACTATTTCTAGGTGATAGAGGCGACAGCACCCAAGGCTGCCGACGGTTGGATGGTAGTTTTTCTATGAGCTTCAAATTTCATCCAATTTTACTTAATTTTGTAAAAATATCAAATTAGGTCCAAAAATTTTGAAAAAAAATTATTTTGGCATATTTTTAAATATAAATTTTTATAAAATATCAGATTGTAAAAATTTTAAGAGAATATAGGATCTCCTTGACAAACTGAACAAATTAGAGTGATTTTTGAAGATGTTAAAGTAACCCTATTATTATTGTTTCAAAACCAATTTTTTTTTTTTGGGAATTTCTTTATTGCATGCATGAATCCTATGAAGAGATTTTGGCCAAAGATATTTTTCATAATTTTTCGTAATTTGTGAGCCTATAAAATTTGGTAAAAATGCTATTTTCAGACATTTTTGCGTAATTAAATCTAAAAAAAAAAACTATTTTTACAAGTTTTAGAGTTTATTGGTATTATATATACTAAGGAGACTGACCTAGAGTCAATTAGATTGAATGAAATTTGAGATATACATAAATCATTAATTGTGGACTACATGCATTAAGGTAAGAATATGAAGATTTGGGGAGTTTGAGTGATGTGGTGATCATAGGTTTGGTGAACCTATTATATGATTATGGTTTATTATGCTTGTAATCTGAAAAGAGATACTAGAGTAAGTTGCTTGGAGCGAACATGCAAATTGATTTTGTTTAAAGAGTTCTTTAGATGGTTAATTTGGTAAAAGAGTGACTTCAAATCTTAGTACAGATGCTTAATCAAAAGGTTAATTAGTGTAAGAATCTTGAATGTAACAATGTTAGAGTTTTGGTTGGGATGATGTTTAGTAAAAGAAGCATAGCTGTGATAACTTTAGAGATATATTCAAAAGGTTGGTGGATGAAATGACTTTAACTCTAACTATGTTGGAGTCTCGTTTAAGGTGTTTGGCAAAAAAAGTGTTATTATAATGATTTTAGAGACTTGACCAGAAGGTTGGTTGGTTGGTTTAGGAGGCTTGGATGAAATCGCTTTAGAGACATCTTTAGATGGTTAGTCAGTGCATAAGAGAATTTGATTCTTTGATTCAGAGGTTAAATTAGAAGGTTGGATAGTAACAGAGGCTTAATAATACCTTAATCATAAACTTGTTTAAGAAGTATTTGGTAAGGGAAATATAGTTAGAATGAATTCGGGACTTGACTCGAGGTTTGATTGGTATGGAATACTTAGAGGAAAATAACTTCAGAGGCTTATTCAAAAAATTGATTAGGATAAGGAGTACAATTGGGATAACTTCAGAGACTTCATTAAAAGGTTCTAAGACCAAAACTTGGTATTAAGCAAGTTTTTAAAACCTTGTTCAAAGACTTCAATCGAAAGATGGAACTCAATACTAAGCTTATACGACTTGTTAAAGATAAGTCACAACCATACTTAAATTATTGAAATGAACTTATTCACTTATTCACTTTATTTTGTAAGACTCAAGCAATATATTGTATATTTTAGGGAGAATAATTAAAGCAAATAAGATCAACTATCAAGACTCTTGAGCATCATATGTCCAGGTAAGTAGGATTAATGCTATGTCGTACTTTAAAGTATTGTTTAAGAATACTTAGAGGCCTTAGTATATATCTTGCTAGTGATTGTAAGTTAGTTGCTCTAGCATATTCAACGTGTGTTTGAATATGGTTGTGCTATTTTAAGTGTTGGACTTATGTAATAATTACTTTACGATATTATTTGCTTTGGATTGTTTGAAATTGCTTGATTATCGCAAAAGTAATCTAACACAAACTCGGCTTAATTACTAATTAGACCTACATCGTAACCCATTAAGGGAAATGAGTAAGATTCTTGAGCCAAATGCAAACCCTTCGTAGTAAGGTTAAGGACCATGGTTCAAAGTGAAGTCTTGGGCAAAGCATATTCTCCATTACACAAGCCTCGGTTTAGTTCCAATCTATAAAGTGTGCGGTGTCAAACTCCTTAACTCGGATTAGAGCAAGCGAAATTTATTTGATCTCACAAAAAATTGAATAATGTCTTGCAATGGCACTTGCATATATATGCATAGCATCTAACTGAATTTGCTTGAAAACCCTAGTTGTTTGGTGTTAGATATGTGCTATTGACTTCGTCTCACTTACTAAGCAAGTTGTCGCTCATGCCCCTATAGTTGTTTTGCAAGTTCCCCAATAGATACACCGGTACTACTTTAAGTTCCAGAAGAGTGGAGAATAGGGTCGAGGAGTGAGGTTCAGGACCGATTGGCTAGATTTCTATTTTGTTTCTTGACTTTACTAACCTTTAGGAAAACTAATAGAGTCTCTTTAGATAACCCTCTAATTTTCAACTATTGTTATCTGTACTATGTTTTGTAAACCTATGAAATTTTATAAATCTTTATTATGTCATTTTTATAAAGTTATTTATAAAACTAGAGTTTTTCTCAAACTTTTATATCATAGAATCTCTTTCAAAAGTTATTTAGAAAGTTGCACCACAAGTTGATACCAAAATAGGTATTGAATTAGATGACTCAAAGCTGTGGAGTGATAAATGCTTAGTGTAAGTTATACTTACATTAGCAGCTAAAGTAGCTAGTTTTTAGCTTAGGTTAGTTTACACGATAGGGTAGTTATGACTCCCTGGTTTACGGTATAACACCCTTAATAGACCTTAGGTAGTCATCCATTATGAGCTTAGGCCTAATGAAACCTTATTTTCTTATATGAGCCAAGTTGAGAAAGGTTGAATTAGACAGACCAATCTAACTAGCCCTACTTTAAGTCTACTGCACCAAATCTCTTATGATCATCCTAAATACGTACATAGGCTTAACTTTGTAAGCCTTATCACTTTAACCTAATGAGTCAAACTTAATTGATTAATGGGTTTAAGGCCCATATCTGGTTTTAGTCCTCTACAATATTAAATGTATATTATGTATATAAGTATATACTCACAATTTCTTAAAATTCCCAAAATATGTTAAATTATACTAAAGTCATCATAGTAAAATAAAAAAATATATAAAATAAAATTTGGTGGCTATAGAAATAATAGCAATAGGTTGTGGCAATGTTAGAATAGAGATTTGGAGGTGAGGATCTATCTACAAAGGTAGAGCCGTTACCGGTGGTCAGAAAGTGATATGCTAGTGAGATTCAATTTTGCTCTAATTTCTCACAAATTTCTTAAAAATACTAAACCATGTTAAAAAAATTTAGTTTTCCTAAGTAATTTTCTATGTAAAGTTCAAAAATCAAACTAATTTTTCCAAAATTTGAGTGTAAATATATGTTCTTTAAGAAATTAGATACACATACTAATTTTAGATTGCATTTTCAACAAGTCAAATGATGTAGTTTCGATCTTGGTTTTTTTAATATAAGATCCCTAAACACTATATTTTCATGCTATGTAAATGGTTTTTTTAAATTGTAAAGTTGGATTTTGGAGAAATTTTTATTTCCATGAAAATGGTGAGTTGGTGGTGTATTTTGTCAAGTTTTCTTAAGGGCCCAATATGATTTGTGCTATAGTTTGAATATTTGATAGTTTTTTTTATGATGATTAGCAAAAGAAAATAATTTTATTGAAGTGAAAAACTTATTTCTTAGTTGGTTTGATTGTAAGTATTGCTAAAATGTACATTTTCCTTAGTCAGAATTATATATAATAAGGTGTAAAGTTGAAGGTAGTTGATTTAGAATGAGGTTGAGATGATGAGTATTATTTGATTGCTGACTCTAACTAAGGAGTGATTTGAAGATGTGAAGATTTTGCTAAAAAAGTTGAGTGTATGCGAATAAAAGGATATATCAAAGGATAGATCAAACACTTTAGTAAATGCTATGTTGGAATTGTGTTCAAAAGCTAAATTAGAGAGTGTATATAAAAAATATAATTAGATAGACCTAAGAGGATGGGTCAGAGGATATTATTAAGGACTCTCGAATAAACTACATTTAGACGATAATTCAAGAGATGAATTAAAGGCATACAAATAACAACCTAAGAACCTTAGTACTTAAGTGTAAAACATTATAACCTCAGGTTAATCAACTAAAATATAGAATAATAATATATATTATACTTGTATAAATACTACACTATTATTTATTTATTATAGGAACTTACAATGAAGATACACCTCAAACTACACCCAAGTGATCAACTAAGAGTCCATGTAAGTTTGGGATCAATATGTAACTGTATTTTGGAGTATTTTTTTATAGTATTTAGAGGCTTAAAACTTAGTTATGATTGTAAGTAGCTTAGTTATGCGCATGCCTGTATGTCTTTGATCTTGACTAAACTATTTTGTGATTTGATTTGCTTGATTATGATTTGTTGAACTATATAGATTGAGTGGTCACCCTTTGGAACTAAGCTATATGGAACTTAAGATTTAACTAGACTTGCATTACAACCCAATATGGGTCAATTAGGATTTTCCAACCAAATGCCAACCCCTTCGAAAAAGATAACCAATTAGTTCCTTATTCACCTTCAGTTGAACTAAGTGATAAGAGAGAAGGTTGTGGCAGCTTTGAAGGCACTGGTTTGAAGGTAGTTCCGCGACGAGGAATGTTTCCATTGCATAAACTTGGGTTTAGTTGCGAGTTGTTATATACACGCTGAAACTCCTTAAACCTGATCAGAGTTGGCGAAATTTCACTATTTTCATGATAATTCGTACAATGTTTTGTGATGGCATTGTTTTTTGTTACCGCATCTAAATAATTGTTTGATAACCTTATTTGTGCTTACGATATAATCTTGTATCTTTGTCTCTACTTGCTAAGTAGTTGTTTGCTTACATCCTTATAGATCTTTTTGCAGCTGTAGGCTAAGATGCTATGTTATAACTATCTTGAGGTTAGTTGTTGTTGGGTTCAAGGTGCGAGGCAAGGAACTAGTGAACAAATAGACTTCTGAAGCTTTTAGAGTCCAGTCTTTTGTACTTTTGAGTTGAATCTATGTATATATCTAAGTTAACTAAACTATAAAGTTTTGTAAATAGTACTATGATAACCCGTGCTAATATATGTTCTAAAAAATTCTGTAGGTTAATATTAGTATTATGTGAACTGTTTACTTTAAAACGGGCAAAACATGAATTCCTTATGTATATTAAAGTAACAAAGTCATAGCGATTGCCAGGTTTGCTCTATATTAGGATGGTTTGCATGTAGAATAACTATGACTTTGTTACTTTACGTGTAATAGTTCTTGGTTAGTATCGTAGCATAGTTTTTAAGAACTCATTTTGAAGTATCATAATTAAAAGAAAGTAGACATCACAGGAAACGATGAGAGTGAATAGTAATAAGTAAGTAGCGGCAGATGGTATTAAGAAGCTATAAAGTAAATTAATCATAATATTGAATTACGATCTATGCTAATTGTGATCTTAAATCCATCCACAGTGCCGTAGAGGCAAGTTGATAGTTAGTTTGTTGCATTTTAAGCGAAATGGAGATGAACCCCTTATTTAGTATAGAGTTAAGATGTAGAGGTTACTATTGGAGATGGCGGATTGGGAAATGTTTAGGAATATAGATAAAATTCTTGATAAGTATTTTGATGGGTTATGTTACATTTGGCAGGATTCTTGGGCGCTAATGGAAGCAGAGTTAGGACCTCAATATTATAGGTAATATTGCTACTATTGCATTTGAGCATAAGTGGTTAAAGAGTGAGGGTGTTATGGCATTGATAATGATAGTGCGATGTTTTCTGGCAATATTAGAAGAAGGAAGACCCTATCTTATAAGTATTACCCACATTCCTGTAAGTATACCTTACATACTTAGATGTTACGCTCTACGTGTTATTGATTAGTTTCCATGTTTTCTTAACCTAGCTAGAGTAGGAATTGATATACCTTTAGGACCTAATGAATCAACACCTTAGCTTGAACCAGTAGTACCTGAAGTACCATAAGAAGACTAGTAACCCATATAACCTTAGGATGAAGCACATTTAGGAGTATAGAATAACCATAAGATAGTTGAGGGAGAATTAGAGGAAGAATTTGAAGAGGTGCCTAATGAGAATTTGAGTTCTTTGGCGATGTAGGCCATAGTAGCAGCTGAGATGAATGAGATAATAGGACATGATGTAGGGGGACAATCAAGAGATAACTCAAAGAATCAATCACCTGTATCAGAGGAACAATTAGAGAATAATTCAATGGATAATCCTACAAAGAATGAAATGGCTACCCTTGAAGTAATAGTTATTAATGATGTTTAGGAGTCAAATGATGATAAAGTTTAAGAAGTAGTTATTATACCAAATGTCTTTGAGATAGTATCGTTATGTTCTGAATTTGCAAGTGGAGTTGGCAATGGTACACATGTGGAGTGGATTCCTTTTCAACAAATGGCTACTACTGATAGTTTAGAAGATGAATATATCAAGATAAATGGTCTAGTTTTGCCAGGACCCTAGATTTTTTATCTTATGTTACTTTTAATTTCTCTGGATGTACTTTTGATCTTTTGATGTACTTTTATGACTTTTGATATATATGCAGCTTTTGACTATGCACAAGTGTTGTAAATATCTTATATACTCACTTAGTAAGAGACATAATGGGATCGAATGTATCTAAGTGACCAATTTTGTAAATTTTTATATGTAAAATTGTAATTAACAAGTCTATAAGGTTTTATGTAAGCTAGTATTGTAATCAAGTTATAAATCTTTATGTAATTATGTTTCTATTGAGTATATAAATTTTATTTTTATGGAGTGTGTAATTAACTGTAAATGATATAAAGCAAGTACCAAGTGAATAGTGGAAACCTATATATCATATATTTTTGATGAGTTGTTATTATTATATTATACATATGTTAAGCGGAAGGGAATCATTAACTCTTAAATTGTATATAGGAATGAGATTGAGGCATTAGAAGAACTTACGATCGGATATGAATGCACGTATAATAAGATATAAGCATTAAGTTGAGCAAATGGCAAATATTGGAAGTGGAAATTGTAATGGAAAGCTTGAAGGAAATGAAGACCTTCTATTGTGAACTGTAACTAAGAACAGATGAGGTTGGTCGCTGGATGAGTCCAAGCTTGCAGAAAGCTTGAAAGGATTAATGGGGAAAGTGAGAAAAGCAAAAATGATGAAGGGAATAGTAAGAAAAATCCATGAATAGCTCTTGAGGATATGATACATCAATAGAATTTCCGAAGACTTACGATACAATTCGATATGACGCATGAATTAGTCCGATGAAGTTACTTACCACCTAACCTTACTTAAGGGAAATGATAAGAGTGATGCCAAGAGTAAACAAACAGTGTTTACGTAAGGAAGAGAATACTCTAAGTATGTATTAATGATCTACTCTCTGTTACAAGTACAAGGGTATTTATACCCAAAAGTTAGGGCAACTTACTTAAAAAGGAAAAGATAAAAAGGGCATCTCCTAAGGAAGTAATATACAAGACACAAAAGGGCAAAAATGAATATACAAGAAAAACAATTATTGGTGCAACGGATTCTGTACATGATACTGTATATATGGTGATGTTACATTGGCGAGGTTGTTAGAAGATACGAACAAAAAAGTACAAACATATGACTTGTCCGAGCAGGGATGGCTTTGTTAGTTTGGAGTCTCTCTTTTTTGGTTTCTTAGCAAGGAAAATGCCAAGTAATTGCTCGGCTCGGGCGTTAGTGAGTAATCTTCTATTCAGCACACTATAGAAAGATGGGCAGTCATACGGCTCGGTATGAAGGGTGACTTGGCAAGGAAGTACTCGGCCTCGGCAGGGGTCGATTGGAATAGAAGGATTCGTTATGCCAGTTCCTTTAGTCCTCTGGCTCGACTGTGAGTATTTTGATGGGTTATGTTACAGTTGGTAGGATTCTTGGGCGCTGATGGAACTAAAGTTGGGACCTCAGTATTATAGGTAATATTGCTACAATTGCATTTGAGCATAAGTGGTTAGAGAGTGAGGGTATTGTGGCATTGATAATGATAGTGCGATGTTTTCCAACAAGATTGGAAGAAGGAAGACCCTATCTTATGAGTATTAGCCACATTCCTATAAGTATACCTTATATACCTAGATGTTACACTCCAGGTGTTATTGATTAGTTTCCATGTTTTCTTGACTTAGCTAGAGTAGGAATTGATATACCTTTAGGACCTAATCAATCAGCACCTTAGCTTGAACCAGTAGTACCTGAAGTACCATAGGAAGACCAGTAACCCATATAACCTTAGGATGAAGGACATTTAGGAGTATAGAATAACCATAAGATAGTTGAGGGAGAATTAGAGGAAAATTTAGAGGAAGATTTTGCTTTAATTTCTCACAAATTTCTTAAAAATACTAAACCATGTTAAAAACTTATTCCCTTTGGTTTTCCTAAGTAATTTTGTGTGTAGAATTCAAAAATCAAACTAGTTTTTCCAAATTTTGAGTGTAAATACATGTTCCTAAAGAAATTGGATGTGTACATTAATTTTAGATTACATTTTCAACAAGTCAAATGATGTAGTTTCGATCTTGATTTTTTTAATATAAGATCCTTAAACACTACATTTTCATGCTATGCAAGCAGTTTTTCAAAATTGTAAAGTTAGATTTTGGAGAAATTTTGATTTCCATGAAAATAGTGAGCTGAGTATTTTGTCAAGTTTTCTTAAGGGCCCAATATAATTTATGCTATAATTTGAATATTTCATAGTTTTTTTTATGATGATTAACTAAAGAGAATAATTTTTTGGAAGAGAAAAACTTATTTCTTAGTTGGTTTGATTGGAAGTGTGACTAAAATGTACATTTTCCTTAGTTAAATTACATATAATTGAGTGTAAAGTTGATGGTAATTGATGTAGAATGAGGCTGAGATGGTAAGTATTATTTGATTGCTGACTCTGACTGAGGAGTGAGTTGAAGTTGTAGAGATTTTGCTGAAAAAATTGAGTGTATGTGAATTAGAGGATATATTAGAGAATAGATCAAACACTTAGGTAAATGCTATGTTAGAATTGTGTTCAGAAGCTAAATCAGAGATTGTATGTACGAAATATAACTAGATGAACTTAAGAGGATAAGTCAAAGGATATTCTTAAGGACTCATATATAAACTGTATTCAAAGGATAATTCAGGGGATAAATCAAAGGATAACCCTTAAAATAGTATATATTGTACTTGTATAAATATTAAAATGCTATTTATATATTATAGGAACTTATAGTGAATATATACCTCAAACGGTACCTAAGTGAGCGATTAGGAGTCTAGGTACATTTGGGATCAATACATAACTGCATTTTATTGTACTTAAAGGCTTAAGATTATATGTGGTTGCGATTGAAAGTATCTTGGTTGTATGGATGTTGTTACGCCCTGAAGCAGCGGAGTCACAATAGTCCCGTCATGTAAACCAACATATAATAATAACTAAACTTACAACTACTATCATAGAGATGTATTATACAAGGTATTTACAACTTTTTGCTTTGAAGCAAACGGCACATTTAAGATTACTAATAAAATTTATATATATATCCAGAAACTTTAAGTTATATTTACATAGATATACCTATTTCGTCTTATGATCTCAGAAAATATTTGCATGCTATAGTAGTTGAATAAGTAAATATTACATAACTATCCATCAACCTAAGAGTTAATAAGAAAAACTATACTTGATTAATCAGCTAAGCTTATCCTCACTCCCCCAAGGCACTTCGGAAAGAAACTAACCTTGGGATAGTGATAACGCAGCATCTCAGTCAATACTTGCAAGAAAATCTATAGGAATATGAGTAACTAACAACTTAGTAAGTTGAGATGGAGACTTAAGAATGCATAACAAACATAAACAGGGTTTTCAAACAATTAATTAAATGCAATGCAACATGCAAATGCCACCCCCATAATGTGGTCCGGTCTATTGTGAAATTAGAGTAATTTCACCCGCTCTAATCTAGGTTAAGGTGTTTTAGTGTTTATATAACAGTTCACAATCAAATCTAAGTTTGTACAATGGAGATACTCTCTCTTCACCCCCATTGACTAGCCTTCAAACCATTTCCTTAATTCTTACTGTGACCTCCTTTCTTGTCACTTAGTTCGGCTAAGGATGAAGAAAAGACCGCTATGTTATCCAACATTATTTTTTCTGAAAGTGTCAGTATTTGTTTAGAGAATCATAATAGTCCCCTAAAGGTTGTAATCCATATCCGATTGGGATATTTAGGTCAATTATATTTAAGTTCAGTTTAGGATGACCAAACAATTTCACACCACTTAATTTACAATAGACCATCACAACATGTCATTAGTATTTAACAAGTAATCAAAGATACACAAGCACATGCACATATGGCTACTTACAATTACAAGCACAATTATGTATAATTCTAAGCCTTCGAGTACTTTAAAATAGTACTCCAAAATACAATGATATATTGAACCTAAATTACTTGAAATCCTCAATTAGCTCACTTGACTTGCCGTAGGTTAATTCGTCTCCGTGTGTCCTATAATATAAATATTCTTTTAATATTTATATCCTTATGACATACATGCATTAAATTATGATTTGAATCAATTTTCTAGATATATATATATATATATATATTACTTATTATCGATCTATCATAGGTTAGTTTTTGAATTGGTTTTCCGAATCCATTTTCGATTTAGTTTCTAATTTAGTTTTCAATTACAAGTGTTATACGTGAACCTTAAGAGCTCATTTCAAATTATAATGTGAAATTAATCACATTATACTCTAGTATCTTAAATATCGTATTTGGCTCCTAACCAATATTCTAATTCGTAAGTTACACCATAATCCTAATTTAACTATCACATTTACTCTCAATGTGAGAAAAAATTTAGATATTTCATATAATTACCTAAATTTAAGTTTCGTATTAGATTTATTGTATATTACTATTATTATTATATTATCAATTTTAACATAATATTTTCTACTTATTATATTTCCAATTTCATATATTATTAATTTACATATATTCACCACATAATACACATAATAATTACATCTAACACTCTAAATACTACAAATATCATACTACATCAAAAAATCAATATCCTAAAGCACCTAATTATATACTAAATCAGTATTTTCATCAATTTACCATTAAATTACTAAATTAAGCCTAAAATCACTTTTTTATATATCATTTTAAGGCCTAAAAATTATCTAAAAATTTCAAAAATTAATTGCTAAAATATATCTTCATAGCACTGTTTTAAATACTCTAAATAGCCTACACAAAAATTTTGAATTTAAAACTACACTATTAAGGCAATTTGTTCCTAAATCGAAAATAAGCTCGAGTTTTGGAATTTCTTAAGTACTATATATTTTTATATCTAAATTCATTAAACTAATATTTTTCCCTAAATTTACATATATAAAAACCTTAGAATACCAAATTTCATAATTTTCTAAACATATTTAATAATTTTACTAAATCAAACAAAATTTGATTTGAAATCGGACTCACTTGTCCGAACAACTTTCAGCCATTAGTGGTGGCTCCAAGTGTGTTGAGAAGGTGGGATGATAGTAGTAGGGTGTGGTGGTGGTGATCAATTTGTTCCAGGTGACCGTTAGATCTAGGATCACTTTGTATGCCCTAATTACATACTAATTTTGCAAATTTTACTAAAAATACTTAACTCTCTCTTTCTGATTTCTCTCTATTTTTCCAAGACAACTAATTGATCAAATAAGTTCTATTTGAAGTTTGGTGAATTTATAGGTTTGGTTTAGGTGTTTCTTATCTTCTTCCATTTTGCTTTCTATTTGTTTTAGTTTGATTAGTTAATTTCTTATCTTTCATTCCTAGCATGCGAAGACCAATTTTGGACAACTCCACACTTTTTCCTATTTTTATTTGATTTTTTTTATAATTTTCTTTAATTATTTTAGTATTATTTTAGCATATTTCAAGTATTTTGAGTTTTTTTTTACCTATATGTTAATATATATATAGTATAAGTAAATACTCCTAAATATTATTTATATTATTTTATGATTTTTAGTATGTATATGATTTATTTTTATTGATTAGTTAGTTATCAAGCTTATTTTACGCATTTCTAATAAATAATAGATAATATGCTTATAATTCAATATTATGATATTTAATTATTTTATTACTTATTCTCCTAAATTCAAACTCACATGATTACTTTTACTAATATTTATAATTTCGTCATACAATTTAGGCCCGATCGGATAATTTATCAAATCACCTAAAACTTTATGCATCGACTCCGAACCTCTGGTTGTAAGGCTTATACATGCTTGTGTGTCTTTGATCTTGACTGCACTATTTTGTGATTTGATTTGCTTAATTGTGATTTGTTGAGCTATGTGGATTGAGTAGTTACCCTTAACTGGGACTAAGTTATATTGGATTTAAGATTTAATTGGACTTGCATTGCAACCCAATAGGGGACAATTAAGATTCTTTGACCAACTACCGATCTCTTCAAAAAGAATTGCTGAAAGGATCTCCTTTTTATTCTTAGTTAAACTAAGTGACAGGAGAAGAGGTCGCGATAAGGTTGAAGGCACTAGTTCAAAGGTAGTTATACGAGAGGGATGTCTCTATTGCTTAGGCCTAGATTTGGTTTGAGCTGTTACGTTTACATTGAAACTCCTCAAAGTTGGATTAGAGTTGGTAAATTTTTTTTAATTTCATGACAAATCGAACAACGTTGCGAAGATGTCATTTGTTTTGTTGCATTATATCTAAATAATTATTTGATAACCCAGTTTGTGCATACTGTATATTCTTATGTCTTCGTTCTTACTTACTGAACAGTTAGTTGCTCGCATTGTTATAGATCTTATTAGAAGTATAAACTAGGATGTCATGCTATAACTACCCTGATGTTAGTTACTATTAGGTTCAAGCTGTGAGGTAAGGAACTAAGGAATAGTTGGACTTTTTAAAGCTTTTAAAGTCTTTCCTTTTGTTCTTTTGAGTTAAATCTATGTATATATCTTTGCTAATTGAACTACAAAGTTGTGTAAATAGTACTTTGATAAGCTGGTCTATAATATATGTTCTAAAAACTTCTATAGGTTAAACATTAGTATCATGTGAATTGTTCACTTTAAAGTCAGCTAGTCGTATGTGCCTTGTGTAAATTAAGTTTATAATAGCGGTTGTGAGGGAACTTCTATTTTATGATAGTTTACACGATGGGACTATTATAACTCTATTACTTTGAGGCATGATAGGAAATTGAACTAATTAAGGTTTATTTCCTTATTTCTTAGGATGCAATGCAAACCCTACATTCTTTTAGCTGAACCACTCCTTTCAAACCTTTGGCAAATCATTCATGGCCTACCAAAATATGGATTGAGCAACCCTCACTTTGGTTTAGACCTTTCTAGAATCTCAGAGAGGTCTGTGTGGTGCATAGATGTTGGAAATATTCTTGTATGCTTAAGGCTTCCATCCATTAAAGTAAAGAATTACTATAATGGATATCATACACAATTGATAAGTTGGGTTTACTTTTTAAGGTCTTAGTTAAACAACTAGAATTATTGATCTATTATTGCATTTGATTTTTCGAATGTTATTCCACAAAATCCTTAGGAGAAAACTCATAAAACCCCCTTAAACTTTGACTTAGGTATGGTTTGATCCCTTAAACTTTTAAAATAAGGTTTTTGGCGGCCCCCTAAACTTTCATAAATTGAAAAATAACTCCCATAACCCATTTAAACTTTGATTTTGGTGTGTTAACACCTTATAAACTATGATTTTAGTATGTAAATACGCTTTAAGCTTTGATCTTGCTGTATAAACATCCCTTAGTTTAAGGGGTTATTCTCAATTTAAGGATTTGTTTATTGATTTATGAAAGTTTAGGAGGCAAAAAATTACACTTTAAAAGTTTAGAGAGGCAATCTATATCTAAATCAAAATTTAAGGGGGTTTTATACAATTGTGCAAATCCTTATTATTGCTTAATAAGACATAGTGATTCCTTCTCATGCCCAACTAAATAGCTATTACTTATGTAAGGCATGAGTAAATTGATATTTTTACTTATATTCTCCAAAGTTGACAAATATCATTATAAATGCAATAAAATAAAGTAATAGTTATTGCTTTTCTCTATATTCCTTAGCAAATGTTATTTTGTTTTGATTTTATTCCATTTAATCAATGAAATATTACATTAAGGAAATCAATTTGAGTGAAAGAAAATGCAATAAAAATGCATAAGTTTATATGCATACATTAAGTCAAAGGCATTACAAATTTTAACGTGATGTTAAACTATTCCAAATCAATTTCCTCATCATTTTTTCTTATCATAGTGGTGACACATTATTATTTCATTTATTTGTCATATATAGTTTTGGATCAATGTCTAATAAAAATACAAACATAGACAATACTAATTAAGCTCTTAAATGATTTGGGTGTCACATAAAATTACAAATAGTATTGATAAATGATAAACAAGCAATAATTTTCAATTTAAAAGTGAGTAGTCAATTAATTTACTTCCTTAATAGCAGGTTTTTAGAGTTTGATTATGAAGAAAGCTACAATAATCTTCTAAGGTTTAGCCTAAAGGTGCACATGGGCCAGTTCTTAAATATAAATTGGTTTAGAAATGATTGGTCGAGTCGGAAATTGGAACCATCCCAATAGGCTAGTTCTTTACCTAAGTTTAGACTTGCTAGGTCCATGGATCCTAGGTAGGTTAGTTGCTTAGGACCGTAGAACCAACGAGTTATGTCATGATTCTACTGAAAAGAAAGAAGAAAAAGAAAAATTAAACAACTCGATACTAGCTACCAATTCTAGCATTCAACAATTTCACATGCACCACATACACAAACATTTTACACATACGCATAAAAAAAACACATGCGTAAAAAATAACATAAAACACAAATATACACAAAAGCCCCCCTCTTTCCTATAAATTTCTCATGTACTAATATTTTTCATGCATTCATAAATTTCACAAGCTACCTATAACCTTGGTAATATGATAAATATTAACATATTTTCAAGTGATGCATTTTGTATATGTCTATTTAGAAATGCTGAGCTACTAAAATAGGTGATCAAAGCTTAACCAATACACAAAGTCAAGAACTTAAAAAAGACCAAGAAGCAACTACTATGATACAATATTTGTTTCACTTCCAATACCACATGGTTTGTATAAGCTTGTAGTTTCATGCATGGAAAATATTCACAATTAAATATGTAATGCAAACAGCATTGACATTTCCTATCTCTCTCTGTTTTTATTTTTTATTTTTTATTTTTTTTTTAGCTTTGTGTGGAAATGGTCGTTTGCCCTATTTTCCATATTTTTAATTTAGCTCACTAATTTGTTTCATATTTGATTTTTTCTTAACATTTGTATTGCTGAAGAAAGACTTGCTTGATGAAGAGGTTTGAAAAAGTCATTGACATTAAGCGAATTAGGGAGTAAAACAACATATATTGAAGATGGATATGACAAATATTTACATAGTTACATATAACCGATGTAGGTAGCTCTTAAAAAAAAAAAAAAAACAGAAGAAGCAGAAGATAGCAAGGCATTTTACACTACTAATTTTTTAACATTACACCATATTCTGTCATACAACATCAGACTTAAGACGAGTGTTACATTAAAACAAATATCTTCTTAATATCTTTTCGATTTTTTATTTTTGGATTGCCTCAACTCTAATGAGTTGCTTTAACGGCTCGAGATTTCTACAAAACGACACAATAATGGTGAATGCAAATGAGTTATAGGGCTATTAATAGATCTACAATTTAGTTATCCTGTAGCAAAACTTGATAATTATTTCATGTATGAACAGTGATACTACCTGATTTATTTTTTAAATTACAATATCTTTTATGAAAGCAATATTCCCGTGCACGTATATTTAACCGAATAAACGAATAAACGTTACATTCTTTCATAGTAGTGACTTAATACCAATAGAAAATATGTACAAGTAATAATTTGTATAAAGGTAAAACCAAATTACGAAATACCGGTACAATTAAAACCGAAATGAAAAGATGCTTAAAAAAAAAAAAAAAACACAGAAAGAAATTAGCCAAACCAGTTCACAGGTCATGGAGTCGTGATCTGAAACTGGCTAACCCGCTAGTCCCGAGGAACCAACACATAACTAGGAAGGCGCTGGCCAATTGCCCTTTTGGAGAAACAGAAACCGGCAGCTCCAACTGGTTCGGGCTAGGTTGGGGCCTTGCGCCACGGTCTAGTTTAGCCTATTAGCTAATAGCATCACTTGAACACAGCAAGAAGCCAAAAATCTAAGATAACTAATACGCTATGTTGTAATTTCATTTACAGCAACACTCCTAGAGACAATAAAAATACAATTCCATCTACATGCTAGTGCTAGATTTAATTCCCCACCAATTATTATGGGGGAAATAAATAATATGCTAAAGCAACTGCATCCTGCTATTGTTGGAGATCAAGAACAGCTTCTCCTGCAATGACACCGGGAACAATCAAAGTCAAAATTTTCCGCTCCCTTATCTGTAAACCCAAAGAGAAGAAGCCTCTCCTATTAATGAAGGACCAGAAAACTCAAAAAATACCGTGCATTCTCTTTACAAAGCGTTCAAACTCGGTGAAGTTATGCCTCTCCATGAGAAGGGTGTTGAGCCTTAAGTAGGTAAAAGCCAAAAAATGCTTTCTATCTGGATCATTCAAGGGCTTGGCACTTTCCAATATTTTGTTATAACTTGCACGGTCGTGGCAAGGAAGAGAGTTCTCACTTGCAACCGGGATGCAAACATCCCATGCAGCATTCAACACCTAAAAGGAAAGTTCATAAGAAAGTCTGCATCACTAAACCAAGTTAATCCAGCCCATGGCATGAAAAGAACCTTTAAACAATACAGAAACTACATGGGGATAACCTTACTTGCCAAGCCAACCTGTCTGACTCTCCCACTGTTTCTATTGAGTTCTCATTCTGCCCTGGCGTGTGATGAGGGCATGCGAGGTTTAAAGCAGCTCCATGCTTCTTCAGCATTGTCACTATTGCGGCATAACCATCACGATTTGATGGGTTGTAAAATCCAGCAGTTAACTCAGCAGCATGACTACAAGTCCTATACCACCAATAAATGGCTGATAGCTGCTCAGCAAATGAAATTAGCATAAAGGTTAAAACAGACATTGTGAAACTTCTTTTGATGGGAGCAGTATAAATAATAGATTATGCTTATTATCTACACCTAGAGAAAAACTTAAAACTTCTGGATAAGAACAATAAATAATTAGGTAAATTTTACCCCCTACTTAAAATGGTTTGTGTGCATTTAGATCCCTACCTTTAAAATTGAGCATTTAAACTCTCAAATCTATAAAAATCATGCCTTTAGACCCCCCACATGACAATTTTTCCTTGAAAAAAGAAAAGAAAATTTTCAAAAAAACCAAAAAAAAAAATCAAGTATAACGAGATATTAAAAAATTAAAGAATAGAAATTCTCTATTTTTTTTTTTCTAAATTTATATAATTTTTCTTTGTTGGCAATATATTTCAATTATTATATCCAAGGTAAAAATAATAAAATAGGGTCTGATGGAACAATTGTAAAGATATAGCATTTAAATGCTAAAATTCAAAGACAGGAAGTAAATCACAATGAAAACATAAGAGAGTGCATTTACAATTTATTCAAACAGTTCTTTTGGGTAAATTTTACCCTAAATAGTCTGCAGGTACAGTTGCCCATGTTCCAGGAGTTAAACTAGACTTTCCTTGACAACATAACCAATATAACAAAGGAAAGTACACATGAATGTTGCTAATTCCTAACTTTTGCCACTTCTATTCCGTGTGTTCCAACATATTGAGTTCCTCCAGAGGAAAAGCCAATCTCAAACCAGAATAAGAAAAACAATACCCAACTGACCTTAGCTGCAATACACAAGCCTTCAAAAGCTAACTTTGCCAAAGAGAGTACTCGATCCCCATGATCAATTAACAACTGGGAGTACCATTTAAGGAAGAATCTTCCATAATAGCCATCATAATCACC
Organism: Lumnitzera racemosa; assembly: GCA_024138005.1. Classification (NCBI taxonomy): domain Eukaryota; kingdom Viridiplantae; phylum Streptophyta; class Magnoliopsida; order Myrtales; family Combretaceae; genus Lumnitzera; species Lumnitzera racemosa. The sequence continues at coordinate 38,562,124 of JAMXBC010000005.1, forward strand.
ACCCTCACAAAAGAATCCAGTTTCCTGTGGCTGGGAATTGTAGGTTCCAGCATTATCTGGTCCTCTAGCCCAAAAGGCCAATCCCCTTCCTTCTGCTGTTTTTCTAAGATTTTTTAATATGTACTGATCATAACACTTCAGGGAAAAGGACAAGAAACATGTTAAAATCCTTTCAATCTCAGGTTTAAGCAGGTAGACTGAAAAAGGAACAGATTGTGAGAAAGCAAAAGATGAGCAACAGACAAAGAAATAGCATTCCCAAAAAAAAAAATAAAAAATAAAAAATAAAAAAATAAAAAAAATAAACCGTATTTAAGCTATCCCAGTGTTTCAAAAACCTAGTCTTAACTGGCCCTTGTGCATTAAAAACATATTTAAGTCAAGGCCCTTGTTTTGAAACAAAAAACACCATCTAACTTTTTCTGCCTCACTCAAAGTGGGCTTAACTGGCCCAGGAAAACAGATAATCCTTAGTCTGAAGAAACACTTCTACAGTGAACTTCTACAAAAGATGCAAGAGTTGGATCTTTTAAGAGATCAATAAAATCGTTTACTTTGGATTCTTATCCTTGCTTCTTCCATCCCTTCTGTCCACCATAAAGCCCAACTATAGCAGACTACTTTTCTCAGCACTAACAGCATAATCCAGCAGAAATATCATAGATGCTCTAAATGGAGAAATAGTGAATTAAAAACAAAGCAGTATTTCACTCTAAGACAGCTATACAGGTACCTGGAATGAGCCTATGCCTGGATATCTCCATCCATGCTTCACAGGGCAAGAGGGATATCTTAGTTCTCCACATGGACCTAATCCAACCTCTATCATTGAGATAATACCATCTTCAAAGAATTCATTGAATTCTACACGGAAGCTTCTCATGAAGTCAAAGTAAACCTACATTAATAACCAACATCTCATAATTTAGAAGATAAAGAGAACTTCATATTTGTATATACACTCAGCCACCAGAGCTAAATACCTCAATAGCAGTTCTGCCTCTCAAAATTCGCTCCTTATCAACTCCCCATGAAAGACACTCAGGGTTCCGTCTTCCCTCTCTATCCGTGAAAAAGATGTCAGGATTACTTCGTCCAATTTCTGCCACCCAGTGAGGCAAAGGAATACAAACATCATCACCAACATTGCCGCCACATTCATGAAATGACATAACTACCTGAGTAAATTTTCAGCAATAGTTGAACGTCAGAAACAGAAAAAATATGCAACAATGTATTTACAAGATCAATGTCTTTAAGTGGCTATTGTAATAATAGGTTAACAAAAAAATACAAAGAATGGGGCAGAATAAAAGGTGAAACTCCTAAACTAACATAAAAGGCATCAGTTGGCACAACTCCCAAGTTAGAATCAGAGGATACAGACAGCACAGCAATAAGGAAGAAATAAGGAAATGGCAACTAAATTTTAGGGAAATAGGGAAAAAAGAAAGAAGTCCAAGTTAAAGTCAAGGGACCAGACAGCACAGCAATAAGGAAGAAAGAAGCCAATATCAACTAAATCTGAGGGCAAGATTCCAGGAAAAATGAGAAAAATCTAAGACATTGAAGAGCAGGTATATATATATATATATAAGGAAAATCTAATTGCTGTACATGGTCCTCCTATTATGTAGAATTTAAGCAGATGTGCATTGTTCTATAACAAGACCTTACATCTTAAATACACAAATGTGTGAGCTGCATGGATGGCCATTAGAAATGGTTTGTTACTTACCTGTACCTTGAGCTTAAGCTCACGCACCATCTGGAAGAGTTTTTTATAACCATTCCAATTGTACTCCTGAGGGGCATGTCCCTCAACTATACCCCACCAGCAATCCACCTTTACACCATCAACATTAACTGATTTTAGTATCCTCAACTGCTTTAGCAAACCATCTGGATCGGCTAGCTCACTCTTCATATTAACAACACCCAACTGCCAAAGCTTGTCTTGTTAGTTATTTAGTAAACTGAAGTTGATGTTTTGAGAAATATATGTCAATTGGGGAGGTCAGACAGAGCGCAGCTTACCGGTAGCATCACATAAACTGGAACATAAGAGGTACCAGCAAAGTCATGCTCTGGTAATTTTAGTGGCATGTCAACTGTCTACAGAAAAAGAAAAACAGATAATAACTTCACCTGACACTTGTATCAATGTATACAAGATACAAATAATAAAGGCAACTAACAACAGAAACTTGCTATATTTGCCGATAGTGCGATAAATAAAGAACAATTATGAATATATATAATACATCTATAAGATTATTTATTCTACCTGCTTCCCTTCATGAGTGCCAACAGAGCCACCGACTAGAGACTGTGACTCAAAATGTTCACCTAAATCCCCCACCGAGGCTGAAGTTTGAGATCGACTTCCTGAAGATGTTCCATATAGTGTTGAATTAGGTGTAAATATGCCCTTAGTATGAAGTGCATTGAATTCAGCACCCCCATAGGTGGAAGCAATGCCTCTCCCGGAAGATGATGGAGCTTGTTGTGCAACTACCTGGGAAGGTGATGAGTTAACTGCAGCAGAAGTGGCAAGTGGCCTAGAACCCTACAAAAGTTGAAGGAAAGATCCAATCAGAAAATTGTAGATAAGCAGCAGGGTGGATGATATGTTCATGAATCCATGTAGAAGCATAGAAGTTTTTAACGAGAAAGTAACTCAAGATGACTACCCAACTAGCTCAGCTGCAACCAGCAACATCGCTGTTTGAGCTTTTCAAAGTTTTACAATGCAGAAGCTCAATTGACTACACAAGTGAGGACTCTGATTTATATTATCTCTCAGACAATATGGATGTGGACGCACTGTCGGAATAATGGACCTTTAATGAAGACGTAAATTACATCTCACAGCACATATATTTACACTTATTCGGGGGCATAGAGTGAAAAGCATTGCTAACTTATTCCCAGAACAATGTCAATATGATTCAAAAATATATCTGCTTAAAAAATATATGTCAAACATGTAAACCATTGAAAGAACATATCCTTAACTGATGTCTTAAAAGGAAATGAAAAGCCATCAAAGAGAATATGACCTGTGACCGAGACGGAAATGTTGTCCCATCTGGAAGAACAACCCAGCCAGCCTCCCTAGCCAATGCTGCTATGACATCATTGATATCGGCCCTAACCCTTAAATTATAATTCCCATGCCTACGCAGCCCTGCTAGGATCCTTGCAGTAATTGCTCTCCTATGCCGCTCTCTAAGCTTAGTTCTCTCCTTCTCCTCAAGGGGTCTACATCTTCTAGATCCACCTCCAGGATTGCCTGCTTGTTCTTGCATTTGTGAGCAAGACTGAAACCTGCTGTTACTACTAGATCCAATCACCCCATCAACCCCAACCCTAGGAGGAGTTGCAATGTGCTTCTCCACATCTTCTCCATCATCTCCATCTTCTTCTTTCACATCCATTTCCATTTCTTCCTCCTCATCATCTTCACTTGTTCCAATCAATTTCTGCATATCTGATGCCATCATGCAACTTCCTGCTCTCTTGATTTTCCCCTTGCTATTCTTGTTTTGCAACCAATTCTTGAAGCAAAATATACAGTTTCTTCTTCATAAGCCATGAAATCTACTACTTTTCCCTGTCATTGCCTATTTCGTTTGGGGATTATTGAAGAAACAAATATTGAAACTAAATGAAATTGCTGGATTCGCTGGCTCCTGACAAGTAATTAGAAATGCAAAACCATAAACACCATTATTAAGCAAAAACTTGCCATTTCATGTTGAAGGGGAAACAAATGGCAAACAACTTTAGAAGTTCCTAAAAGAATGACAACTACGTAACTTAATTACTACTTCCATAAAATAGAGAACAACGGATAAACTTAATCAATGACCACATCAATCATAATAACATTATCCATTTTAGGAAAAATGAGCTAATTGTGTTTGCCGAAAGATAACGGCAGTCAAACGATGCAAAAATTGATGACTGATCACCTAAACTCTACTATATAAAGAGCCAGAACGAAGCTCAAAGATGACACACTTCACAGGTTTAAGTGCCCCATGACTTCATTTAGACGACCAAACACTTACAAATCCAATAACAAAAATACAATTCTGCTAAACGTATCCAGGTATTCCAGCAACTTATCTATGTCGTGACATGTGCAATCAATGCATTGAAAATTAAAATTTCCTCACTTTTAACAAAACCAGACAATATAAACTACACTACCCCACAGCGTTAATGTTTTCAATGTTCACAAACGTAATTAGGACTCAAGTTCAACATGTTTTACAAAGTTTAAACATGTTTAGTTTATCACACCTTCAAGAACATAACGGTGAAAGCCTAGAAATGCACATTTTTCAGTATAATAATTCCAGAGCCAGTTCAGAATTTAACTGTTTCATCAGCTTTCGGATCGAAACCGATCAGATCTCCGGCGACCGGGGATTTCCGAGACGAAAGAAGATACGCGCCGAAGTTTCAGGGAGTAGCGACGGAGGAGATGTTGACGGAGCCTGTCTCCGGCGTCAAAGGAGTGGCGCGTGAGCGCGTGCAGAGGGGGATGCAAAGTTACGATTAGGGTTAGGGTTTTGGGGTTTTTTTTTTTTTGGTTTCGCTCGTGTGAGATATCGTGCGTGCGAGTGTGTGAAGGAGTGAAGTTGGCACGGACGGGGCGTGTGCGGTTTAAGCGAAAGGTGTGTCATGTCGTGTGTATGACTTGTCTGCACCTGCAGCACGTGATTGTGATTGGCGAGCCAAGAGAGCACGAGATCTGTGTGTCACGGTGCGTTTCTTTGTCGAGGAGGCCAGTTCATGTGACAGCGGGATGGATGACGCGTCCTCCATCCAAAAGCGAACCGGAACCGGCTCAAAACTGAACCACTCACCAAATTTGAAAAGAAATCAAAGGGCTATACCAACAGATAGGTTTAATATTCAACTGAACCTATATCATTTCCTAAATGTACACTTAAATCATAAAAATTTTAAAAAAATCAATTAAATCCTAAAAAACATTTTAGAAAATTACTAAAAAGTGTAACAATTGTAATTATTTTAGACTCATTTTCAACATTTCAGTAAAGTAGGATAGCACTATAAGCATTCGAAAGAATGACATTGCAGCTAATGTATCGGGTGTTAATACCCTAAGTATGCACTTTGTATATGTATTACCTAGATGGAAGGGCCCTGCAATAGATAATAGGTTCTTCAAGATACAATAATTAGGCATAATGGTCTTTAAGTTGCATAGGATAATATTTGTTGGTTTATCCAAGTTTATATTTTACTTTATTAGAAAAAGTTTTGACTATAATATAACCTTATTTTCATCATTTAAATAGGATGCTATTACTTAATGGATGGAGGTTATCCATGTTGCGAGGGACTTCATGTACTATTTAGGAGTTACCGGTATTACCTAAGCAAATGGTGCCAAAGTCATAGTCATCAGCCAAGAACTCTAGAAGAATTATTCAATTTGAGATATACATCCACTCATAATGTGATAGAGAGGTGCTTCGGACTTCTTAAAATGAGGTGACGTATTTTAAGAAGCCCATATTTCTACCTAGTAATGATCTATAATCGAATCACTTTGGCATGTTGTTTGTTGCATGATAAGTTTTTAATTGATTGCACTTAATATAGTGATTTTTAGTAATTTTTCTTGAAATTTAGGTTTATTTTAAGAAAATGATACTCAATTGAGTAAAATCTTGATTTTTAGGTTTTGAAATGTTCTTTGGAAGAAAACAAAAAAATAGAAATAAGTTTCATTCAAATTAGAGTTAAAATGAAGAAGTTATGAAGTTTAAAAAAGAGATGAGTAACGATATGATTGTGTTAGTTTCAGGGAAGAATTTTAGGTAGAGAAGAGCAATTCACAGTGAGTGACATGACCTGGAAGATACTGCTACATCCTAAGTCGTGTCAGTGGTAGATTAAAAAAGATTTAGAGAAGATTCCCAAGTATTTATTGAATCTTCAAAGATACAATTAATGACATGATCGTATCACTAACTTGTGTTGTTTGTAGTGAAGAGAAATTTCTACATACAATATAAAAGGAATCCTTAGAGGACTTTCAATAGACTATTCATATGACCTTTAGAAAGACTCAAAAAGTAGAGACTCTTAAGAAAGTAACACATTCTGGGATTTAAGATTTCAGAGATTTTAATTGTTTTTATGGCTTTTTCTTTCATGTTTTCACAAGATTTTATTCAAGATTATTCTTTTGCCATGATTAACATGTAAACTTCCTGTATTTAGGTTTTGTGAAACCTAGAATTATTATGTGACACTGAGTTTTATTAGATTTAATAAAGATCTTTATTTATTTATTTATTCAATTATGTGTTCTTGATTGCTTTAGATTGATATTTCTTAGGGTATTGATCTAAAATATGATATTGTGCAAGAAAATTGAGAGGTTGCTTGTATAATTATATCTTGGTATAATTGATAAAAATTATTGCAAGTTTAGAGATGAATTGTAAAGTCTTTCTAGAACTCTATTATTATCTTTAAGAGAATTTGTTGTTCTTTAATATGATATTTGATTATACTATTGAGAAGAGATTCCAATAGGTGATAAAAAAAATTAGGCTTTATAGGCTTGAGAAAGTTATTATCTTTATTAGAGTATTCTCCCGATTAAAGAATTTAGAGATCAAATTAGATTATCTTTAATAAAAGTTGCATGTATAATTTTAGGGGGAGTAAGATTTAGATACGTTGCTTGAGTAAATTTTCTAATTTAATTGCTTTCTTGTTAATTTCCTTAATTGAGTCTTGATTAATTGTTAAATTAGTTATTAGTAGTAATTTAGATTAAATTCTTTTAGTTCCTTGAGTTTGAATTTTACTGGTTAGATAATAAAAAAATAGTTAGTATTAATAATCATAGTCCTTGTAGAAATGATATCTGTTTTAAAAAGACTATACTACTACCAATAGGTATGCTTTCCTTATACCAAGTTTTTTATGCTATTACTGAGGACTTTTTACATTAAGAACACTAGTCGCTTTATTAATCTAACCATTATTTGTTTATTTTTCTTGATTTCTTTTCTTTCTTTTGTATGATCTTGAACTAATTTTGTGATTCTTCTTGTATAGTACATGACTAGAAGTCATTCATGACACTTAATAAAAATTGACCCTAAGATTAAGAGGATGGTTTTAAGGAATTTGAGACAACTAACATTGAAAGAAATAGTGGAGGTGATTGATCAAGGGTTTGCTTTGAAGATTAAAAATGAGATTGAATTGAACTAGGGTGAAGTGAAAGAGCAAGTGGACAATCAAGAATCCAATCACAAGAGTATACTTGATGATGACATAGCCAATAATGGTGACAATAATAGAACCATGTTCGACTTCTCTTGGCCATCCTTGACCGGTACCCACTCCAGCATAAATAGGTCGGCTGTTGCAGCTTACAACTTTGAAATCAAGCCAACCATCATCACATAGTGCAATAGTTCGTCCAATTCAATAGCCTATAAGATGAGGACCCCAATACACATATTTCTAGTTTTTTGGAAATGTGTAATACCTTTAAAATTAATAGGGCAATTAGTGATGCTATTTGGTTGCATCTATTTCCATTTTCCTTATATAGTTGAGCTAAGTAGTAATTGGATTTCCTTAGGAAGGAATCCAATCATAACTTGGAACGAGTTTAAGGAAAAATTCTTAAAGAAGTATTTTTTGCCTACAAAAACTGTAAAGCTCAGAGCCGACATATCTAAATTTGCCTAATTGGAATGTAAGACCCTATTTGATACCTAAGAATGCTTCAAGGACATGCTAAGGTTGTGTTCACATCATAACATCTCTGTTTAGATGCAAATCTAAACCTTTTATAGCGATCTTAACCCCTCTTAAAGTTAAATGATTGATACAGCCGCTAGAGATACACTTAATATAAAGACACTTGTGTAAGTTCAAAATTTGATTGAAGGGATAGCCATGAACAACTACTAGTGGGAAAACCCCAAGAAAAGATAAAGAGTTGTAGTGTGTTTGAGCTTGATGCAGTTCATTCTTTGGCCACTAAGGTGGAAATGTTGAGAAAGAAGATCAATTCACTTGTAGTTGGTTCACAACAACCTTAGTTTAGCTCTAACAAACTTTAACCAAGAAGAATTTGTAGGTAATGAACAATTGGAGTAAGCAAATCTTCTACAAAAATCATCGAGACCCCATTATAATCCCTATAGTAATACCTACAATCCAGGATGGAGATATCACCTTAATTTTTCATGGAAAAATTAGCATTAGAGTAAAGAGTAGTAATGGCAAGTAAAGAACCAACCTTAATAAAGATCAAACTTACCTCCACTTAGGTTTCAACAGCTTATAGCTCCACCACTAACCTTAGAAAAGAAGTTAGAGAGTCTTATGGAAATATATATTTAGAGGAATGAAGTGAAAATATAGCAAACAAAGACTTCTTTGAGGAATTAGGAAGCTTCTATTCATAACTAGGAAATTCAGATTGGCCATCTTGCTAAAATGATGAATGAGAGGCAGTCAGGATGGTTCCTTAGGAACATTAAAGCAAATCTTAAGGAGCAAGTCAAGGTAGTGACCTTCAGAGGTGGGAAAGAATTGCAAGCTGGGAAGGGGAAGGAAGACAAAGAAGCTTCTAATATGCTAGTCAAAGTCTAGGAGAACGAGACCTTAGAGCAACCTAAAGTATAGGAATATCGGCTTCTAGTTCCATATCCCCAGCACTCGAAACAAGAACGCCATGATCAACAATTTGGTAAATTTCTTGACCTTTTTAAATGGTTACATATAAAATTACCTCTTGTTGATACTCTTTCACAAATGTTAAAGTATGCTAAGTTCTTGAAGGATTTGCTGTCAAATAAGAGGAAGTTGGAGGAGATCTCAATAGTCACCTTAAATAAGGAATGCTTAGTTTTGTTGTAGAAGAAGTTGCCAAAGAAGCTTAAAGATCTAGGGAGTTTTACTATACCTTTTGTGTTTGGCAATTTTGTTGTTGATAATGCTTTGGTAGACTTAAGAGCTAGTATAAATCTTATGCCCTATAAACTATGTAAAAAGTTAGTGTTAAATGAGCTTAAATCCACATGTGTAAGCCTTCAATTAGCTGATGGGTCAGTCACTTATCCTAAAGGGATCATAGAGGATATTTTAGTGCAAGTCGATAAGTTTATCTTCTTAGTGGACTTTGTTATTCTAGACATAGATAAAGACCTTGAGGTACCCCTTATATCAAGAAGGCCTTTCTTAGCAACTGTTAGGGTTATCATTGATGTAAGTGATGAGAAACTAATATTAAGGGTAGGCGATGAAGAGATAGTCTTTAAGGTTTCTAAAGCTATGAATAAGCTTGCTAAGTTAGATGATACTAGTTAACATTTAGATGATACCGACTCAATTGCCTCTAATTGTATGTGGGAGTTGCTAACAAAGGATTTACTAGAATTATGTTTATCAAGTGGTCAAGAAGAATTGAATAACCCCAAGTGCAACAAGTTAGTTACACAATTAGATGCAAACAAACCCATTGGGGATAGTTCAGGGTTTAAATCAATTTAAAGGGCAAAGGAGTCACAATTGAAGCCTTCAATTGAAGATCTGCTAACCTTTGAGTTTAAGCAACTCCCTAACTATTTAGAATATGCCTTCTTAGAGAAGGATTCTAAGCTGTCGGTGATCATTACTTCTAACTTAGAGAAAGACTAGAAGGAGAGATTGTTGGAAGTGCTAAAAAAGCATAAGAAGGTGTTGGCATGGAAATTTTCAAACATTAGATGGATAAGTCCTTTTTTTACGCACAAGATACTTTTGGAGGAAAATCATAAGCCTATGGTGCAACCCTAATGTCAAGACAACCTAAACATAAAGGACGTTGTAAAAGCAAAGGTGATTAAGTTGTTAGATATTAGGATGATATATCGCATATCTAATAGTACATGGGTGAGCTCGATAGAAGGTATCCTAAAGAAGGGAGGCATGACTATCATGTCTAATGAAAAGAACAAGTTGATACCAATGAGGATATTAACGAGGTGGCATATGTGCATCAATTACTAGAAATTGAACAATGCTGCATGAAAGGACCACTTCCCTTCCCCTTTGTGGACCAAATGTTGGAGAAACTTGCTAAACACATGTATGATTGCTTCTTAGATGGGGTATTAAGTATTTTCAACTACCAATAGCACTAGAAGATCAAGAAAAGACCACCTTCACTTGTTTGCTATAGGTAAATGCCATTTAGCCTTTTCAATGCACTAGTTACCTTTTAAAGGTACATGATGGCCATAGTTGAAGACTTGGTGGAGGATGTCATGGAAGTCTTCATGGACAACTTTTTAGTGTTTAGGGATTCCTTTGAGCATTGTTTGACCAATTTAGAAAACATCTTAATGAGATGTAAAGAAACAAATTTGGTTCTTAACTAGGAAAAATGCTACTTCATGGTTAAAGATGATATTGTTTTTGGGCACAAGATTTCAAGGAAGGGCATTGAGGTAGATAATGCTAAAATCGATACAAGTGCCAAGTTGTTACCCTCGAGATCAGTGAAAGCAGTTTGGAGTTTTCTTGGACATGTGGGGCTTTATAGGCAATTCACTAAGGACTTTTCCAAGATTGCTAGACCCTTAACATGACTGCTTGAGAAGGACATCACTTTTGAATTTTCTCAAGAATGCATGAAAGCGTTTAATACTCTCAAGGATAAGCTCACTAAAGCTCCCGTAATGGTAGCTTCCGACTAGAGTTTGTTATTTGAGTTAATGTGTGATGCAAGCGATCGTATTATGGGAGTCGTCCTAAGGCAAAGAAAGAGCAAACACTTTCAGCTTATCTATTATGGTAGCAAAAATCTTACTAATGATTAAGAAACTTACATGACAACCAAAAAAGAGCTCATATCATTTTTACTTTCAATAAATTTGGTTCTTATTTAATTTTATCTAAAGTGATAGTGTATATTGACCATTCTACTCTTAAGTACTTGTTGATTAAGACAAACACTAAACCATGCCTAATTAGATGGATCTTACACTTTTAAGAGTTTGATGTAGAGCTTCGAGACAAAAAGGCTATGGAGAATTTAGCTGCTGATCACTTGTCAAGGCTGGAGAACCCAAATCTAAAGAGATCGGAAGAGCATAAGATTAACGAAGAGTTTCTCGAGGACTACCTATATGGTATCAATTAGGTAATTAACTTGGAAACTCCTTGGTTTGCAAATTTTGCTATCTTATTGTCAAAACCCTTCCTAAGGGACTTTTACACCAGTAGAAGAAGAAAATTTTCTCTGATTTAAAATATTACTTTTGGGAAGATCCTCCTCATTTTTAAGTTTGTATAGATCATGTGATTAGAAGGTACATCTCACATCTTGAGGGTTAGTAAATTCTTAAGCATTGCGATTTGGGATTGGTTAGAGGGCATCATAGTACCAATCGTATAGCTCACAAGGTCTTAAAGGCAAGATTTTTTTATTAGCCCACGCTCTTTAAGGATGCCCAAAAATTTGTAGAGCTCTATGAAAGTTGTCAAAAGATGAGTAATATTTCTCATAAGCATAACATGACCTAAAATCATATTTTGATATGTGAGGTCTTTGACTTGTCAGGTATAGACTTCATGGGCCCATTCCTGAATTCAAACGGGAACAAGTATATCTTAGTGGTTGTTGGTTATGTCTCTAAATGGGTTAAGGCTCAAGCCTTACTTACTAATAATGTTAAGGTAGTTACAAAATTTTTTAAAAAGCTTTTCTCCCATTTTGGCTCTCCAAGAGCGATCATTAGTAATGGTGACATGTACTTTTGCAATGCTTAGTTAAAAATGTCCTAAAATGCTATGGCGTGACTCATAGGATAGTTGCTCCTTACCACCTAGAAACGAGTAGCCAAGTAGAAGTAGCCAATAGGGATCTAAAGCTTATTTTGAAGAAGATGGTCAATTACTATTGAAAGGATTGGTTTGATAAGTTAGATGATGCTTTCTAGGCCCATAAGACAACTTACAAAACACTAATAGGAACCACTTCATATGGACTTATGTACGAGAAGGCTTGTCATCTTTTAGTAGAGATTGAATGTAGAGCTTTTTAGGCTATTAAAATAACTAATTTGGATTTTAAGCTTATAGGAAATCATAAGAAACACCAATTGAATGAGCTTAGCGAATGGCAAGACCTAGCTTATGAGAATTCTTGCATCTATAAGGAAAGGACCAAGAAATATCATGACTAATGGATAATGCATAGAAGGAACTTCAAGAAGGGGATCGTGTTCTCTTATATAATTCCCACCTTTGGTTGTTCCTTGGAAAGCTTAAGTCCAAGTAATTTAGTCCTTTCACTATCACTAAGGTTTTCCTTTACGGTGCTGTTGAAGTTATCTACCCCAAAAAAGGTACGTTTAAGGTTAATAGTCAGCGTTTAAAGTTATATGCAGGTGAAGAGATTGAAAGCCATAAATGAGAGGAGTTCAACCCCTCGACTCCCTGAAAAAAGTAAGTTGATTTTACACTTCGTTAAGCCATTAACGTTAAACATAGCACTCTTAGGAGGAAACTTAAGTCTATAATTTATTTTTGCATTTTTATTACTTTGACACTTTAGTTTTGCACTAGCACTCTTGGATTCATTTTTTTTTTTTAATTAGCACTTTTGTTTCTTTTCATTCATTTCTTTTATACACTTTAGATCGTGCATTTAGGCTATTAATTATTTTCTTTGATTAAAAAAAAAAAGCCATGTACAGTAAGTTATACGGGCAAGATACATAGTCTTGTCCTTGCTTTTAACAGTTGCAAGTGGGTTGCCTAAGAAACTCATAGTGAGTTACACGACTTGGGAGACATGGTCATGTCTCTTAGTTGTGTCGATTGCAGTAACTGAGATCCCCCCTCATCCACAATAAGTTACACGATTGGGAGACATGATCTTTATTTTCTTTTATTCAATTATGTGTTCTTGATTACTTTAGATTGATATTTCGTAAGGTATTGATCTAAAATCTAATATTGTGCAAGAAAATTGAGAGACTGCTTGTATGATTAGATCTAGGCATAATTGATGAAGATTATTGCAATTTTAGAGATAAATTGCAAAGTCTTTCTAGATTTCTATTGTTATCTTTAAGAGAACTCATTGTTCTTTAATGTAATATTTAATTATACTATTAAGAAAAGATTCTAAAAGGTGATAAAAAGATTAGGGTTAATAGACTTAAGAAAGTTATTGACTTTATTAGAAAATTCTCCTAGTGAAAGAATTTAGGGATCGAGTTAGATTATCTTTAATAAAAGTCACATGTGTAATTCTAGGGGAATTAAGATATTGATATGTCGTTGAATCTTGAGTAAATTTTTTGATTTACTTACTCGTTAATTTCCTTAGTTAAGTCTTGATTAATTGTTATATTAGTTATTAGCAGTAATTTAGATTGAATTTTTTTAATTTCTTGAATTTGAATTTTGTTGGTTAGATAATAAAGAAATGGTTAGTATTAGTAATTATAGTCCTTGTGGGAACGATACCTATTTTTAAAATAATATACTACTTTCAATAAGTGTACTTGCCTTGTACCAAGTTACTTATCCCGAAAAAGGTAAGTTTAAAGTTATATGTAGCTGGAGAGATTGAAAGCCATGAATGAGAGGAGTTTCAACTCTTCAACTCTCAAAAAAAAAAAAAGTTGATTTAGCACTTTATTAAGTTATTGATGTTAAACATAGCGCTCTTGGGAGGTAACCTACGTCTATAATTTATTTTCGCATTTTTGTTACTTTGACACTTTAGTTTTGCATTAGTTCTCTTGGATTCATTTTTTTTTTTTAGTTAGCACTTGTGTTTCTTCTCATTCATTTTCTTTTTATTTTTTTGGATACACTTTAGATCATGCATTTAGGCTAGTCACTATATTCTTTGATTCAGAAAAAAGAAAAGGCATGTACAATAAGTTATATGGGCAAGAGATACAATCATGTCTTTGCCTGTATCGATTGCAACGGGGTAGGGAGTGAGGGTAGGGTCGCCTAAGAAAATTATAATGAGTTCAATGAGTTAGGAGATATAGTCATGTCGCTAGTAGAGGCCACTCTTGTACATAGTGAGATATACTTGGGATATATAATCATGTCCCTTAATCATGTCAATTGGAGTAACTCAGACACCCCCCCCCCCCTCCCTACCCAATCCACAATAAGTTACATGACTTGAGAGATACGGTTGTATCTCTTAGTCATGTCATGTACACTATTTGAACCCATAACACACACAAACACACACACACACACACACACACACACACACTCTCTCTCTCTCTCTCACACACACACATTTTAGTTGTACTAGCACAAAAACACACAAATTTCCTCTCTTCTCTTATTCTCTCATGAATACATTCGAAACAAACCCACGCACTCTAATTCTTTCATTTCCTTGCATCAACAAGTGCCATTCCCATTCACTCTCACTTTAATCTCACTTTAACAACACGGTAAGCATCCATATCTTTACTCTTTTTGCACTTGTTACGAGTTTATTTGAGAAAATTGCTCTCTTACACTATGGATTTTGACAATAATTTAGGGCTATTCCATTATGTTAGTTTCTTTATGGAATTGGAGTAGTTTTACACTTGTTTTGAGTGCTTAATGTATGGATCATAGATGTATATGTCAGTGTCTTTTAAATAAGGTATTGATTTTAGATTTGAAAGACATAATTGTGTCACTTATAGTGCTTGAAACTAAGTGTGGGTATCTTGATTTCATGATTTAGAACATTGGATTTTCTTACCTCACATGCATTGTTCTTTACCTTCTCCATTTTAGCACTTAAGGTCTTTATGTTTCATTACAATTTACAAGTGTTATTGATTCGTTTCATCAAAGATTTATGTGTCAAGCATGCTAGGAACTTCTTTGGTTTCATTAATTTTTAAGATTGTAAAGAGATTTTCTCAAGAAAACAATTATATTTTGCATGCTCACCAAGTGTTCGATGTAATTTGTAAATGAGCTATAGTGTTTTTTCTTGTATACTTAGTTTTGATTTGTGGTCTATTTCTTTGTTCTAAATGTGGGGAAGCTATTACTTTATAAAATGTTGATTTGTGACTTGTTTCTTTGTAATAGGAATATGGCCCCAAGAGCTAAATTCCTAGTCAAAAGGAAGGATAAATCTATTGCGTCTACTTCCTCATCGCAACTACTGCAATCTCCTTAACCATTAGCAACTCTTGAACATTCGATGCATTTAATGCTACGGTTTAGGGATGAAACCACATGAAAGAGGTTTCAGCTGTTTTAGTTGTGTACATTTGGTGAAACTCCCTACTAAGATTAGGGAGTAATTGAGCAGTTGAATCTAGGGGCAATGGTTTCCAGTGAGCCATGTGAGAGGATTTTAACAATTTAAGCATAGATTTGGTAATAACTCACTCTTGAGTTCTTGTGCACATTACATTTAGAAAAGCCCTCAAGAGAGCACTATGGAGTAAAAAGGTAGATGAAATTCTAGGTTAATGGTTGAGCTTATCACGTTACTATCATCGAGTTCTATATGGGATTGTATAGTGAGGATTATGTTCAAACCTAAAAATTTCATGATTTCCCATTTCATTTGCCATGTGGAGTTCTCGCTGCCCAATTTTGGAAGGACATTACTTGTTCACATCCTTACATAGCTAAATCTAGTGAGGCTTTTACCTTGCAATGTCCTAAATATAGAGTATTTTATTGGTTAATATTGCATAGTATTGCAGGATGTGGGAAGAGCACTACAATAGCTGGCATATTGGAGTTGCTATCTCTTTACAACATAATCAAGCGGTGCCCTTTGAACATGGTAATGTTGTTAGCGAAGTATTTAGTGAAATAGTCCATTAGGGTTAGAGAACATGGCAAAACCTATTATGGGCCTTACATCATTGTTCTCACTCAAGGGATGGGCCTTATGGATCAACAAATGCCTCAAATAACTTTGGTGGGGGAGATAATGCTGTTAAGGAAAGATACTTTTAGACACATAGGGATACAATTAGGCGATGAGGAGCAAGTAAGGGAGGCTAGCTCAAGTCAAAGATTAGCTTCTTAGTTGGATTGCATTGAGGACATGTTGTAAACACTGATGATATGGTAGGATGCAATGGAGAAAGAGATGAATGATAAGCTTGTTCAAGTGATTGATAGGATGAAGAAGATGATCCATTTCTTCTCCAATGTGGCTCAAAAGTATGAATTGAAGCTTCCTAATGCATGTTTGTCACCTCTTTCCTTTACTTCAAGTGAGAGGTGGAGGAAGAAGAAGAAGAAGATGAAGAAGGTGAAGAAAAAGGATGAGGAAGAGGAGGAAGGGGAAAAGAGGTAGATGATGAGGATGAGGATGAAAAAGAGGAGTAAGATGATGAAGATGAAATATAGATGATGCCTCCAATGAGAAGAATTGAAGAGTTGACATGGTAACCTGTTATTTTTTTTGTTTAATTTGCCATTAGCTCATTTTAGACTTTGTTCGAGTTAAACTATAATTTTACTTTTCTTTTTCATTGTTTTCCTTTATTTTGTTTGCTTTTATTTTATTTTCTTTGTTTGTGTCAGTAAATGTGTTGTTTGATCTTGGTTATGGAAAATATGAAGCTTGCATAGATATGCGCTTGAATAGAAGGATTTTAGTCTTCATAGTTACTAAATTGTAAAATCAAGTTTTAAGGAAGTATCAATTTCTTCCCCATTTCATATTTTCTTACCCCATGAGTTTGTGCATTTATGCTTTTCATTTTACAATACTTAGTCCGTACATTGAGGACAATGTGTGGTTTTAAGTATTGAGAAGGGGATATATAGAAATTACTGCATTTAGGAGACTAATTTTTATGTATTTAACTCAATTGTTTGGTTAACTTGCAATTATATTAGAATTTGATGACTTCCAAATGGATTGTATTCAATATCTGATGCTTAATCTTTGGATAATTGAATTACACTTTGCCAGAGTTGATAGGTGAAATGATGTGAACTGATGCCAAGGACAGATAAAGTTGATCACAGGGATGGGTTTAAGCTTGCCAAAAGTGTGAAATAGGTAATGGGGAAATGCACGAAAGAACAAAAATAAATGAAAAGTAAGTGTCACATCCCGACATAATGTAGGATGTATTATTACACAAGAATACCTATTTAAACTTAACAAAAATTCTATTTATAACAAAGGAGTATTACAATAGAGTTCAGCTTTATACCTATTCATACAAAAGGTACATCTGTCAACATAACCAAACTTAAAATATAATAATTTTTTTTTTTTTATTTCTTATGTATTGATCCTTTATAGGAGTAAGAACAAAATGCAACCAAACTTCTTTAAAAGCGGCTAACTTCGTCTTACGTGCTCTCAAAAGACTTTTTCCCTTAGTTGATGCTGCCCCATCAGTTCTCTTCATAACTTGAAGATACGCAAGTATCTCTTTAGTTTTCTATGAGCTAAGTGAGAGTGAATAAAACAAAACATAGGACATATATAACATACATTCACAAAGATCAATATTACAAGACACTCAATCTCATAACTAGAGTTATCAATATAAATTATTTATGCAAAAAATTTGTATTATACTCATGTACGTAATATGTATCGATACCGATATCCTATATTTTTCCAATTCTTCATCCGGTTAGTTAACATAGCTGGACATCTGGATACAACGTCTAGGAACCTATAGCAACAAGGGGCTACCTAAGAGTAAGACCCTTAACAAAAACCACCCACTGTGGTTTAAAAATTCAATACATAGTCGGTTATACAATGTAGCCAGAATAAGTTGAGCAATGCAGTCTGTATGCTCAAAAGCCAACATAGCAGTTTTCAAGCTTTCAGAAACTCGACTCGTAAGTCCTTTCATACCATGTTATGAACGTAGTAAACAGTATAATAGTCCAGCATTAGGCACGAATCTTAAGTTCCACGTTATGACCAATTCAACTATCTTAACTTCAGCTTTGTTTCTTAACTTTATATTACATTCCTTCTCATAGGGTTGCTTAGGCGATCACCCTAAAGAATAGTTCAATTTCCAAGTTTTTCAAACAGAAATACATATTGATGAATTAATCATACATAAGGACAAATTTCACTTTCTTAACACACATTCAATAGAATTAAGTATCTAATCAATCCAGCACATCATTACAATTCATAACATAATTGACTCTAAGTTAAGTAGACATAGGTCTACTTGTACAAAAATAGAAATATTCACTTACTCAAGCTCGACGGTTGCATAAAATCCTAAACTTCATGGTATGGTCGTTCTCACTTATCACACCTACAAAAATACACACGGACCTCAAGTCAACTACCAGGTTAATACTAAGTTCTTATTCATTTTTGCTATTGCATTTTCAAACTTAATCCGATTGTATCTTATTCATTTTTATTTGATTTTAGTAAACTTTATATTGTCATAGTCGTTATTCTGAGTACTATTAAGACATCTTAAGAATCATAACTAACCAATATTTTCAAATATCTAGAAATACCCCTTTCATGTTATCGATTTGACTGTATGTTATTATAACCTCATAGTTAACTCAATTAAATCCTAAATCTAAATTAAAAGTCATAAATTCCTCATCCCTCAAGCTGGTCAGCATTCATTATGTACTCTAAAATATTAATCCTTTGCATATTTAACAAATATCACATTAGTACTAATTACTATATCATATATTAAGCTAATATATAGGTTTATATTATGAAAATACATAATAAATAGTATACGAGCCTAATTCATTCCACAAAATATCCTATAGACTCACAAAAATACATAGTTTAATTATTGACCATGAATTATACTAAAATAGCAAGTATGTATTTTTATGAAAATAGCGATTTTAACTCAAAATTAGCAAAAATTAAGCGAACAAGTGCATTTAATCATAAGATAAAATTCAAGTGTCCTAAACATCATTATGAACATCCAGAAATCATAATACATAAGGCTTATACTTTAATTTTGTTAAAAACTAATTAATTCACTAAAATAGCAAAATTACCAGTTTTCTCCAAAATAATTACAATAAATAGTAAACATAATTATTTTTAAAAATTCTTGTTACTAAAATTAAATACATATATTGAGTATGTCATGTACAAATTTTCAACTTGAAAAGACATTATTTACTGTTTCTAAAATTTAATTCAATTTTCATCCAAACAGAGTCATTTCTTAAGGACTTTATATTTTCAATAATTATTTATCAAAAAATAAAATTACTCCATTAATCTACACATAAAATAACTTCAAAAAACCAAGTTTCATAATTAAATAACATCATTTGATTTTTTAGAGAAATTACAAAATTTCAACAAAAAATTTGGTTTACCTGAACCAACCGCCTCCAACCACGTAACCTTGTTGAAGCACCTCCTTTAGTGGTGCTTTCCTTGGCCTTAAATGGCTACTACAACTAAAAACTAATAGCTTATTGAACTTGCTTGATCAAATTTCGTACCTTATTTTTGCTATAATTTTCTTATTTTTTTCTAATTTGTTTTGAAATTTTCTTGAGTGTTTTTCTATTTTTTTTTAGACTTCCAAAATGTTGTTTTTGAAGTTTACAAGTCCTATTTACATTTCCCAAGTAAATAAGAATTTATAAAAATTAGACATGTGGCTTACACAAGTCATTTTTTTGGATTTGTAATTCATGAGATGTCATTTCCTCATTTCTTTCTCATCATCCAAATTAATCCTAAGTTGTTACATAGGCATGATGACTCATCCTTACATTTTTTATTAATTTTTCAATTTTTATATTAATTTACCTTATTTAAATAATAATTTCTTATTATATATGTGTATTTAATATAAATAATGCATGTTCTATGTTAATACATGTATAATTTAACTTCATTTATTATTTTTATAAGTTAAATAACTTATCTCTAATATCCCGTTATATCTAAATACTCGAATTTCACATTTTTGATATTTATCGATTTTAACGATAAATTAACGTTTTATTAAATTAATATTTTTATATAGCTTATTTTGAGAAATTGACTGTACTTGAATAATTTCATGTAACTTTTCTAATCTTACTATGAAGTTAAAAATTAAACTGATATCTTAGCCCGACGCCCTAAATTTAAGGGCTCAGATCCGAAGGTAATTGTATATGCTAGAAATCTAGGGTATTATAGTAAGCAAACCCATGAACAGTTCTAAAAGATATGAAGTACTAGTAAAATCTCCGATGACTTACGACACAGCTCTTTATGATGCACAAGTTAATTTGGTGAGGTTACTTGTCACTTAGCCTTATTTAAAGGTTAGGATAAGAGCAAAATGAAAGTAAATAAATAATATTTATGAAAGGAAAATATTTATTGTATTAATAATAATATGATTAATTGTGGCTATATGTACAATAGGTATTTATACCAAAAAAATTAGGGTAAGTTGCCTAAAAATGGAAAAGATAAAAAGGGTATTATCCCAAAGAAGTAATATATAAAGAATATAAAAGAGTAAAAATAAGTATTTAAGAAAAATAATGATTAGCGTAGTAGATTCTTCATGTGGTCTTGGATGCGTAGCAAAGATGCATTGGTGATGTTATTGGAAGATGCAGACAAAACAGTAAGAGTTGGTTAAGTAGCTGTGTAGGAATGCCGAACAAGCATAGATTCGTTTAAACAAGAGTGGCTAAGGATTAGTGTAGGGCAACTCTTTCGGCCTTTCGGCAAGAATGATATCAAGCAAGTGGTCAGTTCGTACATGACCAAGCAGGTGCACAAGGTTTGGTTGTTGTTAAGGCATTCTTTAGGTTGGCACACAATTTCCGAGAGATAGGTAGTTATTTGGCATAGCATAGAGAGTTAATCAGTAGCAAGGAGTAACTTGGCTTTGATAAGAGTCCGTTGGAATAGGAGGATTCACCTTGCTAATTCCTCTAATCCTTAAGCTTGGCTATGTGTTAAAGGCCTAGTAGTTTGATTCTTATCATTTCCTCCGAGTTGATTTAGATCTGGGATTAAATTCTACTATTCTTTATTCAATTCTCTATCAAGGTGATATAGATTGACATCGCCAATGTTAAAGGTATCTAAAACCTTATAATCTTTGGGAAGCTCCAATTTGTAGGCATTGTCGTTGATCTTCTGGAGGATTTTGAAAGGTTCTTCAGCCTGTATAAACAACTTGTTTCTCTTCTTGCTCAGAAACTTTTCCTTACTTAGGTATAGCCGTACTAAGTCTCTAAGTTGAAACTGTTCGTCATCCTACCTTTGGCCTTTTTTTGCATTCGTCTAGTAGCTTAATTGATCTGTTAAGTAATATTATCATAAATGTGTTGCAAGGACTGTACTCAGGCTCTCGTGTTAGGGTCTTCTTACTCGGATATAGGTATGGGGGTATGATCAAGGGACAACTTAGGATTAAAACCATAGATAACTTTGATTGTATCATGTACTATTCGATTGTAAGCGAATTCAACCATAAGTAAACAGATGTCCCAATCAGCTAAGTTTTTACCCACTGTAGCTTGGAGCAGCGATTCTAAAGTACAATTAACTACCTCTATTTGACCATCAGTTTGGGGGGTGACAAGAAGTACTAGATAGTAGTTTAGTCTCCATTTGTCTCGATAGAGTTCTCTAGAAATAGCTCAAGAACTTTAGGTCTCTATTTGATACTATACTTCACGATATATCATGTAACTGAACAATTTTTTACAAGAAAAGAGAAGCAATAGCCGATAGTCTTGGAGTAGGGCACAAAATGTGCCATCTTACTAAATCTATCCATGATGACCATTATGGAATCTTTGCATCGGGCAATTCTTAGTAATCTGAGAATAAAGCTCATGCTTAACTTGGTCCATGGTCTCATCAAGATAGGCAAAGGTATTGGTCTCCCTTATTCAACTTGGTTCTTGTCCTTCTTACATATAGCATAGCCCTCAACAATTCGATGTACATCTCGCCTCATTCTCGACCAAAAGAATCGTTCACTCAGCAACTCATATGTTCTTCTTTTTCTAAAATGCTTAGAGAGTGCTCTACTGTCGGCTTCCTTAGTTAGTAACTCTTTCAATGAATAGGTCGATACACATAATTTCCTTCCTTGAAATAAGTATCCATCTTCTATATGATGCTTGTCTATTGTTCTTCCATTAGCACAACACCTAAGTATGGGTTTGAAGTATGGATCCTCAGAGTATTGTTCTTTGATACTCACAAACCCAAATGATTTAGTCTATAATTCGGTTTGCAGTTCAATCAGGAGCGCCTATCTTCTTAAAAGAGCATTTGTAACCACGTTGCTCTTTCCTTGCTTGTACTTTATGACAAAATTGAATCCCTCAAGGAGTTTAACCTACCTTACTTGCTACTTCGGCAACTTGGTTTGACTTTGAAGGTACCTTAAAGACTTATGGTCAGTATATATGACAAATTTTCTTGATAGCAGGTAATGCTGCCATACATGGAGTGCTCGAATGAGTGCTAAGAGTTCTTTGTTGTATACGTAGTAGTTCAGTTGAGGTCCTTTAATCTTCTTACTATAGTAGGTGATTAGTCGACCTTCCTGTATTAAGGCAACACCTACCCCAATGCTTGAAGCATCACATACTAGCTCAAATATTTTCTTGAAGTCAAGTAAAGCTAGTACAGGTATGGAAGTCAATTTTTCATTTACCTAGACAAAACATCTCTCTTCTTTTTCTCTCCATCTAAATTCGGTGTTCTTCTTCGTTAGTTTAGTAAGGGATGTGGTGAGGGTATTGAAATTCCTTATAAATCTTCTATAAAAGGATGATAATCCATGGAAACTTCTTACCTTAGCATAAGTAGTTAGAGTCGGCTACTTAACGATTGCTCAAATCTTCTCATCATCTACTAAGCCTCTTCTACTTACTAGATAGCCTAAGAATATCACTTCTTCTTAGCAAAAGCAACATTTCTTAAGATTTTCGAATAACCTCTCGGCATGGAGGACATCTAATACAATACGGAGTTGTTCACAGTAATTCGACATGTCGACACTATATACTAAGATGTTGTCAAAGTACAGGACGACTCACTTACCTATCAGATTTCTTAGTATATGGCTCATCAATTGTATGAAAGTACTTGGGGTGTTCGATAAGTCAAACGGCATAACTATCCACTCATAGAGTCTATGCCAAGTTTTGAATGCAATCTTCATCTCCCAGCCTTACGTGAAACTGATGGTGGTTAGAGTTCAGATTAATCTTGCTAAAGATCTTAGCTCTACTCAATTCATTTAGCATGTCCTCCAACCTAAGGATAGGGTACCTATATTTGATTGTAATCTTGTTTATGGCTTGGCTATCAATACAAATCCGTTAGGTACCATCTTTTTTTGGCACTAAGAGTGTTGGAATAGCACAAGGGCTGAGACTTTCCCTTACATAACCTCTTTCTTATAGTTCATTAACTTGTCGTTGGAGCTTAAAGGCCTATTTGGGACTCATCCGATAAGTTGGCTTATTCGGCAGAGTAATGCTAAGTATCAAGTCAATGCAATGTTCTATGCTTTAGATAAGGGGTAACCCTTCAAGCAATTGCTTAAGGAATAGGTCGGCATATTCATTTAGCAATTCTCTTACTACCAGGGGTAGTTCACCCTGCTCCCTCAACTGTAATAGTCACTTAACCAATATGAAGGTCTGTGTATTAACTCTAATAAGCTTTCAGAGCTTAGCTCTACTCATCATCAGAGTCTTTTTCTATCCTTAAGCAAGTTTTGCTTGTAATTTGTTAACTTGACTCGATTGCATTGGGTTTAGCGTAATCATCCTCCCATCCTTCTCGAACGCATAGGTGTTCTTGTACTTATCATGCATAACCCTTCGATCGAAAAGCCATAGGTGGCTAACCAATATGTATGATGCATACATGGGTAGCATGTTGTAGAGAATTTCATCGAAGTAATTTCCAATTGTGATCGATAGTAGCACTTATTGAGTGACATGTAGTGCTCCCTTCTCATTCAGCTAATGCAACTTATATAGCTTCGGATGCATAATAGTAGGCAACTTCAACTTTGTGACCAAATCAGCTAATACCACATTGGTGCAACTACTGTTATCCACAATAAGTGTACATAGCTGGTCATTCACCTTATATGTGATATGGAACAAGTTCTCTCTCTACTCTTCCTCATATGAGGGTTATAATCTCATTACACATCAAACAACTAGGACCAATTGATCCAGCTCCTCAACAAACACTTCCTCTTCAATCAGTTCATTCTCCTAAGAAGTTTCTTTCTCAACAAGAGTCTCTTCTTCGGGTTCCTTGCTAGTATTATCCACTTCAAGCTTTAGGACGTTTCCCTTAATGACTAGTCCTTCGCTTCGAGCACTAAGTAGCCATATGTCCAAACCCTTGACATTTGAAACTTTGATTTGGCTTATCTCCTTTCCAGATCGCTATCCTTTCTCATATGTCTAAGTTGGCACATTACTGTTAGATTAGCCCTTCTGCTTGGCTTGGACACCTACCTACCTAGTCAGTTCTGTACTTGACTGAACTCGATGACTTCCTTGACTAGGTGGCTCAGATGACTAGTCTGTCTCATTGGAGGTTGGGTCAGCATTCGACTTCTTCTCTACCTCTCTATTCGCTGGGTTATCCATATAGCTTCATCCATTATCATAAATTGTTCGAGTACCATAATGTCTTATATGTCACTCCTCAAACCAATTAGGA
Organism: Lumnitzera racemosa; assembly: GCA_024138005.1. Classification (NCBI taxonomy): domain Eukaryota; kingdom Viridiplantae; phylum Streptophyta; class Magnoliopsida; order Myrtales; family Combretaceae; genus Lumnitzera; species Lumnitzera racemosa. The sequence goes on from JAMXBC010000005.1 coordinate 38,586,875, forward strand.
ACCTAGAAATTGTTTGTGTTGATGGCTCCTTCACTTTATAGCAAATCATGAGCATTTGAAACTCTTAAACATACTTGTCGACAGTTCGACCTCCTTACCTCAACTCTTGAAGCCGAGTGAAAGTATCTTATAGATAGGTATCTAGCATAAACCTATTTCTAAGTATTCTCTTTATTTTAGGCCAAGTATTAATCTTTCTGTACCCATTTTGTCTCCTCATGACCTGAAAGTTCTTCTATCGCATGGCGGCATATCTAAAGAACTTAATAGTAGTAGTTCTCACTTTCTTGTAATCTTGATATTGGTAATAATAAAAAATACGCTCTACCTTCTCTTCCTAATCCAAATAATCATTTGTACTTCTAAAGCTATTGAAGTTCGGAATCTAAAGCTTCACATAGTTAGACGTTCGGGGTACTTGAGCTCGTTCTTCTTCTTCATTATACTCTTCCTCATCATCTTCATCTAGATCTCCTAAGTCAATCCTTCTTCTCACTCATCCACCTACTCCTCCACTTCGAACTTGTCAAGCTGGGTTTTAACATCTAGTAAGTCGGGCAGCTTGTGGGGTATTATGCATGGCTTCAATAGGTCTATAAGCTAATGTATGAACTGCTCGAGTCAAGTCTACTAGGAGATTAGCCACCTCATCAAGTCTCTTGTTCATACTTCGTATACTTAAGAGCTTCGTTATCACTAGACTTACTGTGGCAATTTTGATTGAAATAGGTCATTCAAAATATCAAAGAAAATTAGAGGAAAATGGTCTATAATCGAATAAGAGTAGCTGATGTGAAGCTACTCGGAGGATGTGACTCACTAATGAACACAACACGACTTGACACCTTACTTGATATGATGCACAAGTTAATGTCAAGGTTCACTTGCCACTAATCTTAAACTACTCAGCAAGATTAGATAAGAGTATATGAAAAATGGACTTAGAGAAGGTTGTCTCATAAGAATAAAATATTCAATATTAAAATGTAAGTTATCTACGGCTTACAAGAGAAAGGGACTATGTATAGTAAGTTTCTAGGACAGCGTTACAAATAAAGAAATTACAAGAAAGTATATACAAAAAGGGGATTTCTAGTACATATGAAAAAGAGTAAAAAGGACAAAAGACCAAAAATGGAAAAATAGTATAATGTCAGATGAGGTAGACAAGTAACAGTGCCACATTGGTCCTGTACAAATATTCTTTGAATACAGTAAGTGAGAATGGTCAAAAAGTTACAGCAATAAAGGGGCCGGGATGAGAGAGATGGTGGCATGCTGAAAGAAAACAACTTGATTGTTTAAGTGATTCTCTCGTTACTTGGCAAGAACTTCTTGACAACAGTTGGTCAGATTACTCAGTATAGGGTCCTCGGTAAGGGAATGGTTAACATCATTACTACCGAGTGTATAGATCAACATATAACAATATGAGAAGCTCAAGAGTTCTACTACATTCCTTTGGCGTAAACTTTCTCGTCATCAGTAGGTTGCCGAGAGAGAATTCGTTGGGTGAGGGATTGGAGTCCTCGGAGCCATGTGTGAGTAATGGGACCATTAGTCAACAATTCATCAGTTCCTTGGGGTTATTGAAGATTTGCCCTTAAATCTTAGTCTTTGTTATCTTCAGGCACATATGGAGTTAAGTTAGCAATGTTGAATGTAGTAGACACACCAAAATCTTCAGGTAGCTCAATCTTGTAGGCATTATCATTAATGCTCCTCAAGATCCTATAAGGTCTATGTGCTCTAGGAGGTAGTTTGTTCGTCCTCTTACTAGGGAAGCGTTCCTTGTTAAGATAGATCTAGACAAGGTCCCTAAGGGTATAAATGACTTGTTACCTTCCGCGGTTTCCCATTTCCTTCTATTTGCTACAGTCTTGGCCAATTGCTCAGCAATTCTTTGATGCAACTTGTGAAATTCCTTAGCACGCTACAAGCTGGATTGACTCTCCCCTTGTATAGTTAGACTGTTAACTAAGTATAAGGATAGGTTCGAGTTAAGTCCATAAATAACCTCAAATGGTGATGTTTCAGTAGCGTTGTAAGTTAAGCGATTGTAGGAAAACTCAATGATGGGCAGGCATAAATCCTAGTAACGAGAGTTCTTTCCAATAGTGGCACACAGGAGATTACTAATGGTTCTGTTAACTATTCAATTTAACCATCTGCGTAGGGGTAGTAAGAGGTACTGAACAGGAGCTTAGTGCTGAGTTTTCTCCATAAGATCTTCCAAAAGAAGCTTATGAATTTTGAATCACAATCGAACTCAATACTCCTTGGCACTCCATGCGGTTACATAATTTCTTATAAAAAGAGGTTAGCGATGAATAAAGCTTCATTAGTTCTATGGCAAGGGATGAAGTAGCCTATCTTGTTAAACCAATCAACCACCACTATAATCAAATCGTGTCTTCTCGGCGTGTGGGGAAGGTTAAGTATGAAATCTATGCTTATATCGGTTTATGGTCTCTTGGGAATTGGTAGGGGTGTATATTCTCCATAGGGCTTTCTCCTCCCTTTTGCATACTGATATACCTTATACCTCTTAAGTATTCAATGCGCATCCCTCATCATCCTAGGTCGGTAAAAGTGCTCCTTTAATATCTTAATCGTCCTCTTTTCCCCAAAATGGCTAACTAGACCCTTGGCACAAGCTTCTCTAACTAGTAGCTCCCTTGCAGAACCATTTGGCATGTAAATATGCTTGCCCTTCATCAAGGATCCCTCACTCAAGTAAAATTTATTCACAACTCCTCTAGTATTGCACCTGGCTACTAAAGGCCTAAAATGTAGGTCATGCTCATATCGATTAAGTAAAGTGCCAAATCAAAAAACTTTAGCTTACAACGTTGTGATGAGGGTATGACGATGAGAAAGTACATCAACTACTGTATTGGTGCTTCCTTTCTTATACCTGATGACATAGCAAAAGGTCTCCAAGAGCTCAACCCACTTGGCTTGATACCGAGAAAGCTTTTATCGCCCGCAAAGATGCTTAAGAGATTCATGATTTGAATAGATGATGAATTCTCTTGGCAATAGATAATGCTACCAATTCTAGAGTGTACGGATAAGGGCATAGAACTCCTTATCGTAGGTTGAGTAATTTAAGACAGCACCTCGAAGTTTTTTGCTGAAGTAGGCAATAGGTCAGCGCTCCTGCATAAGGATAATGCCGATGTTGACACTAAATGCATTACACTCAACCTCGAAAACTTTTTCGAAATTTGGTAAGGTAAGCATTAGAGCAAATGTAAATTTAGTCTTCACGTCTTCAAAACTCCTCTAAGCCTTTTCAGTCCACCTAAACTCAACATTCATCTTAGTCAATTCAGTCAATGGTGTAGTTATGGAGTTGAAGTTTTGGATAAATCTTTGATAGAACAGGGCTAAGCCATGGAAGGTCCTAACTTTGGCAGCACTAGTCGATGCAGGCTACTCATTGATAGCTCTAACTTTTTCCACATCAACTCGAACTCCACTCCCTAAAACAACATATCTGAGGAATATAACTTCGCTTTGATAGATTGCGCATTTCTTGATGTTATTGAATAATTTATCGGTTTGGAGTATGTTAAACACCAATCTTAAATGTTTGACATGAACGAGGAGGTTAGTACTATAGACCAGAATATCATCAAAATAAACCACAACGCATTTGCCTATCAATGTTCTAAGCACGTGATTTAAGAGCTGCATGAATGTACTCAGCGCGTTAGTTAAACCAAACGGCATTACCATCCACTCAAATAGACCATCCCATATCTTGAAGACTATCTTCCATTCATCTCTCGGTCTCATTCATATTTGATGATAGCTACTCTTTAGATCTATCTTCGAAAAGATGTGTGCACCATGCAACTCATCGAGCATGTCATCCAATTGTGAGATCGAATATCGATACTTAACAGTAATCTTATTGATCGTATGTCTATCAATGCATATTCTCTATGATCCATATTTCTTTAGGTAATACCATGGCTGGGATGGCACCTGGGCTTATGCTTTCACAGACATACCTGCGATCTACCAACTCATCAACTTGCTTTTTCAGCTTGGCTGCTTGTTCAGCATTGAGCCTATAAGCGAGTCAATTCAATAAGGCTACTCTAGGTTGAAGATTAATGCAATGCTCAATTCTCCTCAAGGGAGGTAAACCTTTCGACTTCTTAGTAGGGAAGATGTCGTCAAATTCCTGAAGAAGCTACTGCACTTCAATTGGTAAGTTCACAGCTTCTCTAACCTTTAATAATCTCTTGACTAAAAGGAGCACATAATCCTCGGCCTTAACTTCTCATGTAAATTAAGCTCGAGAAATCACTAAGGACTTCTATTGTAGAGATCTAGCAACCTTTTCTTGGGCTTCTTGCACTTCCTTAGACTCATAGGTGTCAATATAACTTTCTTCCCGTCCTTTTGGAACATGTAGGTGTTCTCATACCCATTGTGCAACACCCTCAAATCAAACAGCCATAGTCAGTCAAGTAATATGTGAGATGTTTACATGGGAAGGACATCACATAGCACCTTATCCCTGTACCTATCACCAATAGTAATCGGCACTCTGACATGCTCGAAAATGTATAGTCCTCCTTTCTCGTTCAGCTAGTGAATCTTATACGGCTTGGAGTGCAGAAGGGTTGGCAATTTTATAGCCTTAACTAACCCTTACGCGATGATGTTGGTACAACTCCCTCCGTCAATGATCACAACGCATAGCTTGCCATTCACCCGACAATTCGTATGAAAGAGGTTCTTTCTTTGCTCATTTTTGTTAGTCACAAAAGTACTAAGAGATCACTAAACAACAAAGCAATACTTGGCTCTACCTTTAGCAAGTATGTCAGCCTCTTAATCTTCCTCAAATTCTTCCAACATTCGATCAATTGCCACTTCTGTCTTTCCTTCACTCGCACTTTCTACTTCAAATTAGGGCTTGTCTCCCTTTATGGTCATAACTTGGCAGTTTAGACATCGACTAGCCATATGTCCATAGCCAAGGCATTTAAAACATTTGATTTCTCAAGTTTTCCTCCCTAAACTTTGACCTTGGTCTCTTTGGATCTTAGGTTCTTTGTTTTTTCTCATACCTTAGCTTTTGTTTGGTCGGCTTAGCACGTGACCTCAGCGTTCCACCTTAGAACTATTTGACACCTTGTCATTCCCTAGTTGACTAGGCAAGCCATTCCTTTTTGGCATCAGTGTTCCTTTACTCGCCATTCGGCTAGCTTGGTTTCGCTGTTGTCTCTCAACTCTCTAGGTTACATAGACTGTTTCATCTAGAGTTGTGAGGCTCTATAGTTCCATGACGTAACCAATCTCAGCTTGTAGTCTAAAGATGAACTGTACTATAGTTCGAGTCTCAAACTCATCAACATCACATCGTATCATAAGCAACTGAAACTCTTGGACATAGTTGTCTATGGATCTATTACCTTGCCTCAAGTCTTGGAGTTTTCAGAAAGTGTCTTATTCGTAGTGTTTGGACATGAACCTACTTCTCAAAACTCTCTTCATCTTGTTCCATGTTCGGACCTTACGTCGGGTCCTCAAGCGAACATTCTTTAGCTTCTTCCACTACATGGCCACATATCTAAAAAATTCTAATATGGCTATTCTAATGTGGATAACATCTTCATAATCATATAAGTCAAATATCTTTTTGATCTTCTCTTCCCAATCTAGGTAGTCATCAGCACCACCAAACTCGTTGAAGTTCGAAACCTGTACCTTAAGATGTTTGGCACCTTTTGGCTCTCTAAACTCACACTCATCAATCCTAACATACTAGTCTTCTTCTTCTTTATACTCTTCCATTTTATCTAACCTTAACCTCCTCCTCGTGACTTTGTCGACACATTATAGTGGTGCTTGGTTCATTGAAAAGGCTTCTGGAGATCACTCATTCATCTACTTCCTTGGCTTATCTCTCATTTCTTGTCCCTACTTAGGAATTCTCTAACGCGGTCTAGTCTTTAAGACCCTGTTTATTAAGACAGCTAAGTTAGCCACAATAGCAATAAAATCTTGTATCTGCTTATTAGTTATACGTAATGTTTGTTAGATAACTCGACTACAATTGTGAGCATTGATATCAAGCAAGTGCACCTATCAGTTTTAATATAGCGGATGTGAGTCCGAGTCGATTCCTCAGAGACTTCGAGTACTAATATTAACCTTAGCTCTATTGTCTAACTGGAAAATTGTGATGAGTTGAATGAATTAAAAAATACTAAAATTAACAAACTAACCTAATTATGAGACTTGCTTCTAATTATGAGACTTGATTAAGCAATTTAGAAAGCGATAAAACTAAGAATAACTTCAAGAATGAAATAACGTATTAAGGAATTATTTCCCCTAATGTTTAACATGTGATCGTTTAAAATATATCCAATTCAATTTCTATTATTCTTGAACGGAGGGATTCACAATTAAAGTTAATACCTTTCTCAAGCATATTAACTCTAATCCAAAATTATTTACCGGAATCTCTTCACTAAGTAATATAAGTTAGAATTGCATTAATGTATAATGAATTCCCACAAAAAAGAATGACTTTCCGGAAGAAACATATATCTTATCTCTAAGTATATATGTAATTCTCTCTAATTATGTCAAGATCTTATTATACATGTGATTTCTTAATCATCATGCATAATATTATATGTTGATACTCTAGAAATATCAATTAACAATTAAATAACATAATTGAATCAAGGAAAAATAGAAACTTTATTGAAAATTATCAATTAATCCAATAGTCGCACGAAATCCTAGGTTCCATAATCCTTAATACACGAATCTTAAGCTATCATAATAAAACTAAAAACGAATTCCAACAAAACCAATAAATAAAACATGAAAAACCCCTTTTGTTGATAATCAATCTCTTCAATCTTGAAGTTGAATGTTGTTTTCGCCTTTTTTCTCGTTTTCGCCTTTTTTCTCTCTTTCTCCTCAAGTCTTTTCTCTTTTAAATATCCAATCTTGTATGCGTAACCCTAGTATATCCTTTTATAATGTATTGAAAAGTTTCTGTTTTCGTAACCAGACATAACCTGTCAGGTCGTGTAACTTTCTGACTTCAGCCTATTTTCTTGGATGGACACAGCCTGGGGATACAGCTGTGACACAGCTGTATAACTTCAAAACTTCAAAACTTCATAACTTATTCATTTGAACTCCGAGTTAAGTGAAACTTGATTCCTTTTCTTCATTTTTGATCCAAGAACGCGTTTAAATATTGAAATCAAATTTTTACTCAATTAAGTATTAATTTATTTAAAGAAAACCAAAAATGTAAGGAAAATACTATAATATCACCATGTGAAATATATTTAAAATAAGAGTTATCAAATTTCCCCACCCCTGAGAATTTGCTTGTCCTCAAGCAAATAAATCAAAACAAAAATTTTAGGACAAGAAACGCTAGATAAAATTTATCACTATTTAGAAAACCAGTAAATAAATACACTTAGAAAAGTAAGAAAATCATTCTCAACTAACTTGCAATAATAAAGTCAACCAATTTCAACCTTACCAATGTCGTAATTTCACTTGACCATATTCGAATGCTTTAACAATACTTAATACTAAAGTTCACTAGTTAATTTATAGAAATCAAAGTTTACTCGAGTCATTTAACTAAGGATTCTTAAACTAAATTTTGTATTTAACATCTCGCTAACCGAGAAAGAGTCATAAAAATTTTGTCCATTTGACTAAAGTGTATATAATTCTCTCTTCAATCTCACTAAGCACCATAATCTAAAACAAACACATTTTACATCCACTCATCCTCTGATCATCCCCCTAGTTCATGCTTTTGTTGGGAGGTCTTTTAAATTTACTTTATTTAAGCACAATTGTGTTGGTAACGGGAAAGAATCTCGCTCTTCTGACGGACCAAAACCGATCTTTACCAACTTATTCCTCATATTGATAGCGGGAAAGAACCTTGCTCTTCTGTCGAACCAAGGCCGATCCATACCAATTTTTTTTTTCATTAGTATTAGTATTGGTACTCAATCTCGTTCTTCTGACGAACCAAAAAGAACCCTTACCAATTTTTTCTATTCATACACTTGTTATTACTTTTGACCTCCAATCATTGTGACTTTTTAGGGGTTTCTCAAAAGAAGAATTTCATTTGTTTGTTTGCTAAAAATTATAGGGCTGTAAAAATTTCTAAGAGAAAGGTATACATAAAAGTAAATTTAAAAATAACCATGACTAACTCTTAACTAGTGATGTTGCTCCAATCTCAAGTCTTAGAGTCCTAGCTAAATAACTCGTAACTTTGCCCTCCACAGATTTGACTAATCAATTCTAGTAAAGTATAATAAGATCAATAATGATCAAGATGACACAATTGATTTGGCCAACACTTGTTAATCACCTATTGCAAGTTAATTCAAAAATTAATTGGGTCAAATATGAATAATTGGTCTCCTAAACAGTAACAAATTCATATATATCCCTTCCCTACACTTAATAATGTACAATGTCCTCAATGTACGGCTAAGAAGGCATAGCAGTAGGAAATGAAACAAGAAAAATCTGCATAGGGAAAAAGGAAATATATGTATTGAAAAATAAACTAATACATCCCTGCTAATCGAAAATGAGGTAAAGAAGTTTAGAACGAGGAAGCATCATCATTACATGTCTGATTTCACATGCCTTGGCCAACGAAAAACAACACCAAAAAAAAAAAAAATAGGAACTAAGAAGAGGGATCAGAATTCGTCTCTTCATCATCCTTATCGGATGGTGCCTCCGCCATGGTTGCATCATTGTCATTGTCACTGCCCTCAATGCCCTCTTCACTTCCCCCAGCCACCTCTTCCTCACCACCCTCATCATCCTCTTCCTCACCACCCTCACCATCCTCTTTCTCACTCTCACTATCCTCATCATGTGCATCCGACTCTTTCATCTTCAGAAATTTTGCCATTTTGTCTTGGCGGATATGAAGTTTATCTACACTTTCTCTGATATAATGAACCTCAGACATCAACATATCAAATTTGTCTTCAAAGCTTGCTGAAGACGTCTGGCCTTGAGATGTGCTGTGTGAGTGTCGACCTTTACGTCTCTTTGGTAAAAGGTTTATGAGTCGGAATGACTAAAGTCGCATAGGAGTGACTTGATTGACTAAGGTAAGCGAGAGCTAAACGACAACCTTAGTCCGCATAGCCTGCACGAGTAAGGTGATGTAGGGGGCACAACAAATATGCCTTTTCTTCCGTGTAGTGGTGGCTGAGAAGTTCAACTAGCTCGATGGCAAGATTGATGGGATGTTTATGAATAACACTGTACAAATAGAGGCAATCCTTGTTGGAAACCACACTGGTGCTGAGGCCTCTGCCAGTCAATGTATGGGAAAAGAGCCAATGAAGAACATGGTATTCCAATTTGACTAATTGAGAAGCTTTGCTCTTTGCTGGATCATATGCATCACGAATAGTAATTTCATTCCAAAACATCCCTAGTGTTACTCCATGGGGAAAACGACATGAGAGACGTTGGAACTCTTCTGTCCATATATGTCGATCTTCATAGAGATCGAGATATCTGCCCAATTAAGCTATGGTCATGTGGAAAAGGTGGCCACCCAAAGTGAAATGGAGTTTGCGTTTAGGGCCCATGCCAGTAGCACCCTCTTTATCGAGTTTGTAAGTACATAAAAACTCCAATGTCAGCTCTTTATAAACGGGAGCGTCAAGAGATAAAAATCGCTCCCAAATGGTTCCGTCCAAAAGTTCCTTCATTTCTATCGAGAGCTCTAATTGAGCGAGAACATCTCAATCCAGACGAAGGGTGCCGCTGAAAGGCTTATTCTTAAGTAAACTATAGCATTGCGACTGGTAGTCTTCCTTGAATTGAAGCATTGGATGCTCCATTGAAGGAAGAGTGGCTAATGGTTCAACAATTGTACCTTCTTGCGATAAAGAGGATGCTGCATACTTGGATTTCCATCGAACAGTAAGCTTTGCGTGATTTTCCATTGAATACTTGGGCGGACACGGGCTGGGACACAACCATGTCCCATGCCCGTGTAACTTCCTATATTCGAGCGTGAAGTCTAGATGCACACGGGCTAGGACACAACCGTGTCCCACAACCGTGTCCCACATCCGTGTAACTCTCTGTTTGTGGTCGGGAATACTGGGCCCATACGAGCTGGGACACAACCGTGTCCCATTCCCATGTAACTTTCTGTTTGCGCGGCATATGGCTGGGCTGACACGGGCTGGGACATGACCGTATCCCACGCTTGTGTAACTTTCTGGGGGTATGGCATAAGGCTGGGCTACACGGGCTGGGATACGACCATATCCCATGCCCGTGTAACTTTCTGTTTTTTTTTTTTTCAATTAATGAATTTAAAAATACAAGAAACTAAAAAAAAGGTACTTAAACTAAAAAAATAATACAAAAAAAAAACTAAAAAATGAAACTAAAAGGGAAAAGCCTATGACTAAAATTGAAACAAATAAAAGAAGTAAAGCAAAGTTAGATAAAAGAAAAATAAAATGGAATAAACTTAAAGAACTAAAGTGTAAGCAAAGTTAGACATGGGTTGCCTCCTAACAAGCGCTATAGTTAACGTCGATAGATCGATAGGATACATCTTCTCATGATAGTTCTATCAGGTGGAGATAAAACTCCTCTCGTCCAACATGCTCCAAGTTTCCACTCAAGTATAACTTCATCCATTGCCCATTTACCTTAAATGTGCCTTTCTCCGAGTGTGTAACTTCGACAGTCCCATACGGGAAAACTTGTGTAATTGTAAATGGTCTAGACCACCTAGATTTCAACTTACTTGGGAATAAAGGAAAGCAAGAATTATACAAAAGAACATGATTGCCTTCTTTAAATTGTCGACCTTGTTTGATTCACTGATCATAGTACATTTTGGCCCTTTCTTTGTATAATTTAGAGTTCTCATATGCATTTGCTCGCCATTCCTCTAGCTCATTTAATTGAAGCTTCCTGTGAGAACCTACACGCTTAAAATCAACATTAGCACTCTTAATTGCCTAATAAGCCTTATGTTCAATCTCTACTGGTAAATGACAAGCCTTCCCATATACAAGTCGGTAGGGTGTGGTCCCTAGTGGTGTTTTGTAAGCAGTTCTATATGCCCATAGAGCATCATCCAACTTTTCTGACCAATCTCTCCTATGATACTCTACGGTTTTTTCAAGAATTCGCTTAAGATCACGATTGGCAACTTCCACTTGGCCACCACTTCGGGGGTGATACGGGTTGGCTATTCTATGTGTAACACCATAACGTTTCAACGCTTGGTCAAGTTAGGCATTACAAAAGTGTGTTCCCCTATCACTTATAATTGTCCTAAGGGTGCCAAATCGAGAAAATAGGCCTTTCAAGAATTTTTTTACTACCCTAACATCATTAGTAGGTCGGGCTTTAGCTTCCACCCACTTAAAGACGTAGTCAATAGCTACTAGGATATATTTATTTCCATTAGAGTTTGGGAAAGGACCCATGAAACCAATCCCCCACACATCAAATACCTCAACCTTGATGATGAGGTTTTGTGGCATTTCATCCCTATGGGATATATTCCCCACTCATTGGCAACGATCACAAATCTCAACGTATATCTAGGCATCTTTGAATAAGGTAGGCCAATAAAATCCAGCCACTAGGACCTTATGAGCTGTCCTATTGGCATTATGATGCCTACCCGTAGGCTCCAAATGACAGTGGCTCAAAATTCTCCATCCTTCGAGGTGTGGTACACACCTTCGAATGATATGATTTGCACATACTTTAAACGGGTAAGGATCATCCCAAAAATAATGTTTCACATCAGAAAAAAAAAAATTTCTTCTTTTGCTGGTATGGAAGTCCCTTCGGTATAATCCTTGCAGCTAAAAAATTAATGATATCTATGAACCAAGAAATTTCCATATCACTTACCTGGTCGATGGCATAGAGTCGCTCCTCATGGAACTCATCTTTGATCTCATTCTAGTCGAGCATTTCCAAGTTTGGATTCTCCAATCGAGATAGGTGATCTGCTGCTAAATTCTTAGTGCCTTTTTGTCTTGGATCTCCACATCAAACTCTTATAGCAACAAGATCCACCTAATCAGTCTTGGCTTTGCATCTGGTTTTGCGAACAAGTACCTAAGGGTAGAATGATCAGTGTAAACAATCACTTTAGATAGAAGCAAATAAGAGCGAAACTTATCGAAGGCAAAAACAATTGCTAGCAACTCTTTTTTTGTAGTAGTGTAGTTTTCCTGAGCATTAGTAAGAGTTTTCCTAGCATAGTGAATTGGTTAAAAGTATCCCGCCTTTGCCCCAACACTGCCCCGACTGCGTGATCACTAGTGTCACACATAAGTTCAAAGGGAAGTACCCAATCAGGTACTACCATTCTTAGAGCATTGGTAAGTTTCTTTTTAAGGATATTGAAAGCTTGCAAACACTCCTAAGATAAAACATAAGGCACATCCTTCTCTAATAACTTAGTCAAAGGGCGGGCAATTTTCGAGAAGTCCTTAATAAATCGCCTATAAAAACCTGTATGTCCTAAAAAGCTTCTTATGGCCTTAACCGAAGTTGGAGATGGGAGTCTTGTAATAGCGTCCAATTTGGCAGTATCAACCTCAATTCCTCAATATGAGATCTTATGGCCCAATACAATACCCTCTTGTACCATGAAGTGGCACTTCTCCCAGTTGAGTACAAGATTGGTCTCTTCACACCTGGTAAGTACCCTATCCAAATTATTCAAACAATGGTCAAATGAGTTGCCAAAAACTGAAAAATCATCCATAAATACCTCCATTATGTCCTCAATCAAATCATCAAAAATGGCTAACATACATCGCTGAAATGTAGCAAGTGCATTGCAAAGACCAAAAGGCATTCTGCAGTAAGCGAAGGTGCCATAAGGACAAGTGAAAGTAGTCTTCTCTTGATCTTCCGGTGTAATAGGTATCTAAAAATAACCAGATAAGCCATCTATAAAACAATAAAACATATGTCCAACTAGTCGTTATATCATTTGATCAACAAAAGGTAAAGGGAAATGGTCCTTACGTGTAGCATCATTTAACTTTCTATAATCGATACATACACGCCAACCTGTTACCGTTCTCATTGGGATTAATTCATTCCTCTCATTAGGGACTACTGTTATCCTACCTTTTTTTGGAACTACTTGCACTGGACTCACCCGTGAACTATCAGAGATAGGATATATCATACCTGCATCAAGGAGTTTGATAACTTCCTTTTTAACTACCTCTTTCATGTTCGGATTCAAGCGTCTCTGAGGTTGTACAACTGGCTTATGGTCTTCTTCCATCAAAATCTTATGAGTACAAAAGGAGGGATTGGTACCTCGAATATTGGATATTTTCCAAGCAATGGCCCTCTTATGCTCTTTGAGTACTTTCAGCAACCTTTTTCTCTGTTCTTCTTCTAGGTTGGATGCTATAATTACCGGTAATGTAGATTCTTTTTCTAAGAAGGCATATTCCAAATGGTCAGGTAATTGCTTTAACTCCAATACTAGCGGCTCCTCAATCGAAGGTTTTGACTGTGCTTCCTTCATTTTTTCATTCTCTTCAAACCCTTTCTCGATAGAGGTAGGTTTGTTTGCCTCCAGTTGGGTTACCACCTCAGATTTGATAGGATCTTCTAAATCTTCTTCCGTGCCTAATTTCAATCAACTCTTTAGCGGATCCTTAAAAAGGACTTCCTGCATATAACTTGAAACAAAGTGTCAGTAACATCCAAAAGGTAGCAAGTATCATCCTGATCAACAGACTTTTTCATAGCCTTCGAATTTTAAACATGATCTCTTCATCTCCTACTCTAAGAATGAGCTTGCCATCATTAACATCAATGATAGCCTAGTTGTAGCTAAAAATGGTCTACCTAAGATAAGGGGCAAGTCAAAATCTTCATCCATGTCTAATATCACAAAGTTAACTGGAAAAATAAATTTACCCACTTGGATTAATACATCCTTAATAATGCCTCTAGGATACGTCACAGATCTATCAACTAATTGCAAGCTCATGTGTATGGGTTTAGGTTCCCCTAATCCTAATTTCTTGAAAAATTTATAGGGCATTAAATTGATGCTAGCATCCAAATCAGCTAAAGCTTTGTCAACTAACAAGTTACCAATATGATAAGGAATTGTAAGACTTCCTGGGTCTTTTAGCTTCTTGGGTAACTTGTTTTGCACGATCACTGAACATTCTTTACCCAATATGACTGTAGAAAGCTCCTTAAGCTTCCTCTTATTGGATAACAAGTCTTTCAAGAACTTAGCATACTTCGGAATTTGCGACAAGACATCAATGAAAGGTAAGTTAATATGCAATTGTTTAAAGAGGTCAAGGAACTTACTGAATTGTTGGTCATTGCGATCTTGCTTGAGTCTTTGGGAGTATGGGATAGGTGGTTGATATTCCTTCGCCTTAGATGGCTCTACGTCTTCTATTGCTTTCATCCCCTCCTTGTTCTTACTAGTCTCCTCGCTAACCTTCCTCTCAGCATGCAACTCCTTCCCACTTCGAAGTGTCACTGCCTTGACATGTTCCTTTGGATTGGTTTTTGTATTTCCCAGTAGCGTTCCCTATGGTCTTTCAAAAATTAGCTTCGCAAGTTGACCAATTTGGTTCTCAAGGTTACAATTGGAAGCCTCTTGATTCCTCAACAATGATTCAATGTTGGATAAGTGAGCCTCATTACCTTGAATATATTTGGTGAGAAGTTCTTCTACACTGGACTTCTTTTCTGGAGAAAGAGGAGGTGGGAATGGTCTTTGAAATTCAGGTGGGCCAAAGTTAGTCTTCTGCCGGCCTTGGTTTTGATTTCCCTATGAGAAATTGGGGTGATTCCTCCAGCCTGGATCATAAGTGTTGCTGTAGGGGTTATTTTGTTGCTTGGGTGGATTTCCTAGATAATCTACCTGTTCTAATTGCTCTTGTGCTCCATACCCTTACATACCAAAGTCACTTACATTTGATTGCACTTGTTGAGGTCCAATAGAGAGTGAATCAATCTTCTTACTCAATAGATCCACCATGGGTGCCAAAGCAGTGGTCAAATCTAGATCATAAATTCCCATAGCCTTTTGCTTGGTTCTAGTGCTTTCCCACTAATAATTGTTCATCGCTATTCCTTCAATCAGGTTTTGTGCTTGCTCAGGTTGGTCTTTATGTTCAAAGTACCTCCTGCGATTGCATCAATCATCTGTCTTGTAGATAAATTGAGACTATTATAGAAGGTTTGAATCTGCAACCATAGTGGAAGGCCATGATGTGGGCACCTCTTGAGCAAGTCCTTGAACCGCTCCCAGGTGTCATATAAAGTCTCCACTTCCAATTGAGCAAAACAAGAAATATCATTCCGAAGTTTAGCGGTCTTTGTAGGTGGGAAATACTTCTCCAAAAATTTCTCTACCAATTCATTCCAAATTGTGACTGAATTTCGTAGTAGAGAGTTTAACCATTGTTTTGCTCTAGCCCTCAAGGAAAAAGGAAATAGTTGCAGTTGGATGGCATCATCCGTGGCTCCTTTGATTTTAAATGTATCACAAATCTCTAGAAAGCTAGAGTTGTGGGCATTAGGATCTTCATCTTGGAGACCGTCAAATTGAACATATTGTTACACCATTTGTATGATGTTAGGTGCAATTTGGAAGTTATTAGCCACGACGGTTGGCCTCGTGATATTAGAGTCAGCTCCAATAAGTGCAGGCCTTGAATAGTCCGACATGGTCCAATTTGCTTCATTACCATTGTTAGCCATGTGTGGTGGATCTTCTTGCTCAATGAATTGAGTATGGGCCTCTTCACCCTCTTCCTTAATCTCAACGATTGACTCGTCTTCTATGGTAGTTATAATTTGTCTAGGTTGCACTCTCAAATTTTGAAGGGCAATTTTGTCAATTTTAGGATCAAGTTTTACCAAATCTTCCGAGTTGCTTCGAGTCATGCACTACAAAGGCAAGAAATATAGAATCAATTGCAGCTCTAGCTAATAAAAATAAACAATGAAAACAAAAGAAAAAGAAATGGTCAAAGTAATAAAGCAACTAGTGTTCTTAGTATCGAAAATCCCTGGTAGCGGTGCCAAAAACTTAATATCAAGCAAGTGCACCTATCAATTTTAATATAGCGGATGTGAGTCCGAGTCGATCCTTTAGAGACTTCGAGTACTAATATTAACCTTAGCTCTATTATCTAACCGGAAAATTGTGATGAGTTGAATGAATTAAAAAAATACTAAAATTAACAAACTAACCTAATTATGAGACTTGATTAAGCAATTTAGAAAGCAATAAAACTAAGAATGACTTCAAGAATGCAATAACATATTAAGGAATTATTTCCCCTAGCGTTTAACATGTGACCGTTTAAAATATATCCAATTCAATTTCTATTATTCTTGACCGAAGGGATTCACAATTAAAGTTAATACATTTCTCAATCGGAATCTCTTTACTTAGTAATATAAGTTAGAATCGCATTAATGTATAATGAATTCTCACACAAAAGAATGACTTTCCGGAAGAAACATATATCTTATCTCTAAGTATATATGTAGTTCTCTCTAATTATGTCAAGATCTTATTATACATGTGATTTCTCAATCATCATGCATAATATCATATGTTAATACTCTAGAAATATCAATTAACAATTAAATAACATAATTGAATCAAGGAAAGATAGAAACTTTATTGAAAATTATCAATCAATCCAATAGTCGCATAAAATCCTAGGTTCCATAATCCTTAACATACGAATCTTAAGCTGTCATAATAAAACTAAAAACGAATTCCACTAAAACCAATAAATAAAACATGAAAAACCCCTTTTGTTGATGATCAATCTCTTCAATCTTGAAGTTGAATGTTGTTTTCGCCTTTTTTCTCTCTTTCTCCTCAAGTCTTCTCTCTTTTGAATGTTCAATCTTGTATGCGTAACCCTAGTATGTCCTTTTATAATGTATTGAAAGGTTTCCATTTTCGTCACCAGATACGGCCTAGGACACAGTCATGTCTCCAGGTCGTATAACTTTTTGACCTCAGCATATTTTCCTGGATGGACACAGCCTGGAGACATAGTTGTGTTCCAGACTATGTAACTTCAAAACTTCATAACTTATTCATTTGAACTCCGAATTGAGTGAAACTTGATTCATTTTCTTCGTTTTCGATCCAAGAACGCATTCAAACCTTGAAATAAAATTTTTACTCAATGAAGTATCGATTTATTTAGAAAAAACAAAAAATGTAAGGAAAATACTATAATATCACCATGTGAAATATATTTAAAATAAGAGTTATCAAACATCACTCTCAATATTGTGAATCTCTCCCTGTACACTAGGGTTAGATATTCTCAACACAAAGTTTTAGTAACTACACTTCACATAGATGGCTTCAATATACACAAAAGTATCTTGAACAGCAGACTAACTGTCACTCTACAGCTCTTAGTTATAACCTCAACCTTAAGCTCTAATACTAAGAATATATGGTGTATGTAGGAGCTTAGTTATCACTAAGATTTATTTTGGAAAATTTGATTGAAATGGGTCCTTCGAAATATTGAAGAAAATTAAAAGGAAATGGTCCACAATCGAATAAGAGTAGCTGACGTGAAGTTACTTGGAGAATGTACCTCACCAATGAACATAACACGACTTGATACCTCACTTGATATGACGTACAAGCTGATGTCAAGGTCCAAGTGCCACTAATCCTAAGCTATTCGATAAGATTAGATAAGAGTGTATAAAAAATAAACTTGGAGAGGCTTATCTCACAAGAACAGAATATTTAATATTAAAATGTAAGTTATCTACGGCTTACAAGAGAAAGAGACTGTTTATACTAAGTCCCTAGAGTTGAATTACAAATAAAGAAATTACAAAAAAGCATATACAAAAAGGGGATTCTTAGTACATACGAAAAAAGGGTAAAAAGGACAAAAGACCAAAAAATGGAAAAAATAGTAAAATGTTAGATAAGGTGGATAGGTAGCAGTACAACATTGGTCTCATATGAATATTCTCTTAGCACAACATGCGAAAGGGGTCAAAATGTTACGACAATAAAGGGGCCAGGACGAAAGAGATGGTGGCATGCTGAGAGAAAACTACTTGACTGTTTAAGTAAGTCTCTCTTTCCTCGACAAAAACTTCTTGATAGCAGTTGGTCAGATTACTCAGTACAGGGTCCTCGGCAAGGGAATGGATAACATCATCACTACCGACTATACAAATCAACGTATAATAATGCGATGAGCTCAAGGAGTTTAGCTACATTCCTTTGGCGTAAACTTTCTCACTATTAATAGGTTGCCGAGAGAGAATTTGTCAGGTGGGGGAATACAGTCCTTAAAGCCATGCATAATTAATGGGACCGTTGGTTGGTAGTTCATTAATACTTCTAAGGGTACCCTAAGATTGTCGGTTATGGTAGACAACACTACTGTTGTCTTCCCCAATACTAACATCAATACTTGGGTTTGTCATTTTTCTTAGGAAATTCAATTTCAGTCTTCAAATCTAAGCTACAATTAACACTATTGTCTCTAAACCTAACAACACAATACAATCTCCATGTTAACGATTAACTATGTTTGAGCATAGTAACAACACCAACGAACAACTTGCTAATACTGAACTTGCTCTATTTTCAGATGTTTGAAACAAGGCAAAGTAGAGTAAACACTAAACAACTACTTCTACTGAATCTTTTCATAACTTACTTAGAGAAACCTTTGCTCTGATACTAAGATGATGCAAATCGAGACCAAGGACAAACAAAGCCGGTCATAGGGATGGGTCTAAGCTTGTTAAAAGCTTGAAATAGTGATGGGGAAATGCGTAAAAGAATAGAAATAAATGAAAGTAAGCAAACCTATAAATAGCTCCAAAGGATATGATGCACTTATAGAACCTCCGAAGACTTACGACACAATTGATATGATGTATAAGTTAGTTTGGTCAAATTACTTGCCACCTAGCCTTATATAAGGGTTAGGATAAGGGTGAAATGAGAGTAAACAAATAATGTTTATGAAAGGAAAACATCCAGTATATTAGCGATAATCTAATTAATCGTAGCTACATTTATAATGGACATTTATACCCGAGAAATTAGGGTGACTTGCCTAAAAATAGAAAAGACAAAAAGGGTATTATCCTAAATAAGTAAAGTACAATGAATACAAAAGCATAAAAATAAATATTTAAGAAAAATAACGACTGGTGCAGTAGATTCTTCTTGTGGTCTTGGACATATGGCAAAAATGCATTGCTATGCCATTGGAAGATGCAAACAAAATGGTACGAGCTGTTTAGGTAATTATATAGGACTATCGAGTAGGTGTGGACTCGTCTAAATAGGAGTAGCTGAGGATTAGTGTAGGGTAGCTCTCTCAGCCTCTCAGTAAGAATGATGTTGAGTAAGTGGTTGACTAGGACATAACCGAGCAAGTATGCGAGGTTTGGTTACTGTTAGGGAATTATTCAAATCGGCATACAATTTTCGAGAGATGGGTAGTCATTTGGTATGGCATAAAGGGTCGATTAGTAGCAAGGAGTAACTTGGCCTTAGTAGGAGTCCGTTAGAGTAGGAGGATTTGCCTCTCTAGTCCCTCTAGTCCTATGGCTTGGTTGCGGGTTAAATGCCCAATAGCCTGATTCCTGTCATGAAATCTATGTAGAGTAGTGTTATGGGTTATTTAGCTTGGGATTTTATGACATAGGATTAAGGCAATATCACTAGTTAAGAGTTAGTCATGACTATTTTCAAACTTGCTTTAATGTATACTTTTCTTTTAGAAGTCGTTAGAGTTCTATAATCCTTAGTAATTAAGTAAATTGGAATTTGTCCTTTGAGAATTCGTTGAAATAAAATTAGTTAGAGGCTAAGGAAAAAAAAAGAAGATAAAAAAAAAGAGAATAGAAAAAGAGGAAATGAAATGAAATAAAGTGATGATGTTGGTAAGGCTTGGCTTAAGTCCTTTAGAAGAATGAGGTTCTTTCCCATTGCCGATATGAGGATAAGTTAGTATAGATTTGCCTTGGTTTGTTATAAGAGCAAGGTTTGAATTCCACTTCCAATGGACTCTAGACACAGATCAATTAATTGTGAACGAATTAAATAAACCTTTCAATGACAATAGATACCGAGGGCGTGATCAAAAGATGAATGGATGTAACATGTGTTTATTTTGCATTATGGTACTTAGTGAGATAAAAGAGAAGGTTATATACATTTTAGCTAAGTAGGTTGAAATTTTTATCACTTTTTTTTTTGTTGACAAGATGTTAAATTTGATTTTGATTATGAGAATCCTTAATTAAATGATTTAGGTAAACATTAATTTACTTAGATTAGCTTGTACATTTTGGTATTTGTATCTTTCGAGCATTGTAATAAGATTGAGTTTAAGGAAGGAAGTTGTTAAGAATTTTGAGTAAAAATTTGTAAGTTGATCCTTTGAATTTATTTCCAAGTTAAGTGTAATGTTTGGCCAGTCTATTATATAGTAATAGTTTTAAGTAAGGATTTCTTATCTTAATTTTTGTTTATCTATTTGCTTAAGGCAAAAAAAAATCTTAAGTGTAGGGAAGTTTGATAAGTTTTTAATTAACTATGTTTAATATAGTAATTTTCCTTGAAATTTTGGTTTATTTTAAGAAAATGATAATTGATTGAGTAAAATCTTGAATTCTAAGTTTTGGAATGTTCCTTTGAAGAAAAGAAGAAGATAAAAACAAGTTTTACTCAAATTGAAGTTAAAGATGAAGAAGTTTGGAAGCGACATGAGTAACGACATGACTGTATTAGTTTTAGGGAAGAATTTTGAGTAGAGAAGAGAAATTCGTAGTGAATGACACAACCTGGAAGACACAACCATGTCTCAAGTCATGTCAGTAGTAGATTTTAAAAGATTTAGATAAATTCACAAAGATTTGTTGAATCTATAAGGACATGACTAGGGATACGATTGTGTCATTAAGTTATGTCATTTGCTGTGAAGAGAAATTTCCACACACAATATAAAAGTGATCTTTAGGGGATTTTTGACAAACTTTTTATACAACTTTTCAAGAGACTCAAAGAGTAGATAATCTCAAGAAAGCAACACACTCTAGAATTCAAGATTCAAAAGATTTTAATTGTTTTCATGGCTTTTTCTTTCTTTACTAGATTTTATTCAAGATTATTCTTTTGCCATGATTAGTGCTTAGACTTCTTGTATCTAAGTTTTGTGGAGCCTAGAATTACTATGTGACGATGAGTTTTATAAGATCTAATAAAGATATTTATTTTCTTTGATTCAATTATGTATTTTCTTATTGCTTTAGATTGATATTTCCTAGGGTATTGATCTAAAATTTGATATTGTTTAGAGATTGCATGTATGATTAGATCTATGTATAATTGATGAAGATTATTGCAAGTTTATAGATAAATTGTAAAGTCTTTTCAAACCTCTATTGTTATTTTTAAGAAAATTCATTATTCTTTAATGCAATATTGAATTATACTATTGAGAAGAAATTCTAATAGGTGATCAAAAGATTAGAATTGATAGACTTGAGAAAGTTATTAACTTTATTAGAGAATTCTCATGATCAGAGAATTTATGGATTGAGATGGATTATCTTTAGTAAAAGTCATATGTGTAATTCTAAGGAAAGTAAAATTTAGATACATCATTGAATCTTAAGTAAATTTTTTAATTTAATTGCTTTCTTGTTAATTTCCTTAGTTGACTCTTAATTAATTGTTAAATTAGTTATTAGCAGTAATTTAGATTGAATTCTTTTAGTGTTATGAATTTGAATTTTACAAGTTAGATAATAAGGAAATAGTTAGTATTAGTAATCACAGTCATCGTATGAATGATGTTCATTTTTAAAAGACTATACTACTATCAACAGGTGCGCTTGCCTTATACCCTTGCACCAGTTCATAAGGATAGAGATGATCTTTGCCCTCCTTAGGGACCATGTGAATGATATGAAGAATACTAAGCTAAACTTGAGAGGGAGGTGTATGAGTTGAGTTCTAAGACAATATATAATTATTCTTTTATATAACCAAATAGATGCAATAATAAAAGTAGTCAAAACAACAATAAGTACAGAAATTAAAAGAGATAAGCATAGAGAAATTCAAGTCCAAATATAACGTGGAGTATGGACAACCCTTTAGTCTCCAAGAACTCACAATGCCTCCAACCGAGAACTTCACTTCACTTTATTAATTTCATAACTCAATGCTTTAAGAGCTACACAAGCTTACACAAACTTTTTTGACTTTCAAGGACTATAATTATGTCTCTTTTTGTTTGAGACCAAATAAGTGTACAAGAGACCAAAGAGAAGTAAACGAGCTCAAGAATATAAGAAAATGTCTTTTAATTATAGTAGAATATCATATCTTAATTGCCATTGGTTGGGTTGTTGAGCTTTTATATCAACTCATTGAATTATTCTTGTTATCGTACATTAAATGCTTTAACGACAACTTGGATCAGACTTATCGACATACTGGTACCTTATACTACTGGTGAGCTGGTAATAAAATACTTTATCGGCATGAACACAGGAAAGTGAACTAGCAAGCTGGTTCGTTGTTCAAAAGTAAATTTTTCTCCTTATCTAAGCTACTTCACCGTCAAGCTGGTAGTGTTTTGGAACCGTCAACCCGGTAGGGAAAAAATCTCTTGAAAAATACTTTTAACAACTAACCAACAACTATACTTTGCAATCTAATTCTAAGATCACTTGATCATCACTTAAAGGATTAAATTTCTTATAAAAATAATCGATATAATTAATTATTAAGCAAATTAATTGATCTTATTCAATTAACTCAATATAATTAAATAATACTTAGTTTAATTATCTACTTGTTTTTGTTCTAAAAAAAAACAACATGTTTAGATATATACCTTTTGTTTTTTCCATATTAAAATTAACATGTTTAATTATACACTTTTTATTATATTCTTATCAAAATCAAATAATGAACCCTAAGTTCAACATGATATACAGTATAACAACTTCGATATGGGTAATTATCTAATTATGATGTTAGGAAACAACAATGCATGGTCCCAAGATGTAATAAGCAAACGAGATGTTCAACGAGTGGAGAGGTTCAAGAAATTGAAGCAATTAAATTTTCCTTGTAATTTAACAAATTATAATGGATGTCATTGTAAACTCACGAGATTGAATAATGTACTTTTTCCTCTATGCAATTGTATGGTTACTTTTGGCGACCACATTGTGGAACAACACTTTAAGGTCTATCGTAGATAATTTGGAACATTGTTCACAATAGTAAAACTCGTTGTTCATATAATTGTCCCTATTTGTTTTCTCTCATCTATCTTACTTTTATGTTGTAATATATATTTTTGTCATGGTTGTATACAATTTATTTATGATGACTAATTTATCTTCTTTTTTTTTTTCTTAATTATATGTTTTTGCTTTTGTCATATAATATTGCTTTGTTTTTTTTTTTTTTCATTGCAAGTACATGTACATGGAGAAGTTACAATCAATACAAATAGATGTAAGGACTAGTAGACAAACTAAGGGAAGTAAATCGTTTCAAAGGACAACACATTGATTGCGGCTATAATTGGTTGTTGTAATTTCACAATACTAGATTGGACAAAACTATTTACCCTTTGTTGTACAATTGACTATGGTACTTAACAAAAGTGGTTATATCTCATTGGAAAAAAGCTTAAAAACTTATACCATATGTTTGGTGGTGTAAAAACTTATTTCGCATTGTAAAATATAAATAAATCTTTAAAATTCTAGAAATAACCCAATAACAAATTTCCAAATCACAATATTAAACTTTATTATAATTTTTTAATAATAATATTATTATTATTTTATTTTATTTTATTTTATTTTTCAATCACAAAAATCAATATTTAGTACTATACATATGAAATATAGTACAATAAAATTGTACTATCTCATGCTATTCATATTATGCAATCTAGTTCTTCCTATCTAATTCAATTTAATCAACCAAATTACCATAGTAATTTAGGTGTCCTTTCAGAAAGTTTTAAGATTCAATTCATAAGCTTTTACAGGTTGAAAATCTTAAGTTTATATCTTTAGGGGGCTTCATTTGACAAAACTTAAAAAGGCTTAGGATTTCCTTTGCCAAATTGCCAAGTTAAGAGGTGAATCTTGAACTAATTGAACCATCTATCTTTATAGAGAAGGGCTAACAATGTAAGATATGATCTATAGCTCAGGCATGACATGATCTTTAGAAAGCTAATATAATGTTTGGTTGTAAGGATTAAATTGGATAGAATATGTACAAGGAGGACTAGAAAGTATAACTTTATTGTATTATGTTTGGTTTACGCAATATTTAATATAAAATTTTGTACTATCCCTTATTTGATATACATAATACTAAATTTATTATTATATTTTGATATTTATACCCTTAGCACTGTCTAATATATATTATAATTATATTTTTATATTATTTGAATGGATAATTGAATTTATATACTTACACAAATTATATACAATATTAAATAAAAAAAAAGTAGTATATTTGCTAGATATTAAAAAATTAGTTATTTATATTATAAAAATTAATTACTTATATTAGATAAAAAAAACCATGTATATACAATGAATTTGGAGAGATATTTTTGAGAATGTAAAATATTTTTATTTTTATATGATGGTGTAGATATGACAAAATATGAGTGTGTTGTCTAGTCTATAGCCTAATTTTTCGTCTAGTTACCAGGTCAAGTTATAAATATAAATTGAAATAATTTTTTTTGTCTAGTCTAATGCCACAAAAAATGCATAATCAAATGTTACCTAAATTTATCTAAATGTATCTCATGTTTGTATAGATAAAAACCATTTTAAACTTGATTAAATCCATGTCTAGAATTTGACCTAAGCATGCAATAGTATTTTTAAGTATTTTTTATAAGGAAATGCAAAAGTTTGGGGACACAAAGAAAGTCTAGCATGATAATATTCAGGGCATTGGGCTTCGTAATGTTATTAATGAATATGAAAAGGGAAAAGGGAAAAAAAAAAAAGAAAGAAAAAAAAGGAAAACTTCAATATTTGCTTGTTTTTCCACTTGAGTATGTAAAATTTTCTTTTATCTAAATTTACAATTTTTTCAAGTTTTATCAAAGATGACTTTTCTCAAATCTATTAAATATTATAGTCATAGTATACAACATTTAATATATGTACTAATATTATTTTGTTAAATCAATTATTGTGAAATAATAAAAAATTGAGACATGTCAAGGGTGCAGGAACTATTTAATAAACTTGGCAAAAGTCTTCTTTTATAACTTTGGGATACATTGAGATTTGAAATTAAAAGAAATAATAAATTTGTATAGAAAAATAAATAAACATTGAGATTTATTTTTGGTACTTTTCCACGTAAAAACCACATTAGATTTTAAAAGTTGAAACTTCTACGTTGTAGATCTACGTATCGTTAAAGTTGGAGATTACAGGTTTGAAATTCACATCTTGATTAAACCAAAGTACAGTTGAGTAGCATACTTAATAGACTCCATCAAGAGATCTTTTACAAGTAATGAGGAAATGTAAAATATAAATATAAAAGTACACACTAATCTATAAGATTAGACTTTAAAAGCAATTGACTGTGAAGTTAAATTCATCAAGCAATGTGCTCGTTTTTTAGATTAGATGCCTAAATAATCCACTCGGGCCATTAGTCCATCATAGTATTTACTACTAAAAGAAATAAAAAATATTACCTTATCAAATCCACCTGTTTGAGCTTAAAATGGCATAAACCGTCCTTTTTAATAGAAAATTTAATCAGTTTAAATTCTTAAGTAAATCAAATGAATTTGAACTAAGATGTGCACTTGAGACATCAGAAGGTTTTACGCTACAGGTCTAGCATGTGATGATACTATTTCCTATGGCACAACAAGAGCCGTCATTTTTTTAACCACACAAAAAGGGATTATTTTTTGTTGATACAGTTTACAATGTTACATTAAAATATGCGCAAAAAAATTGCTGATATTACGCTTCAAAGCCCACTTGAAGCCCAAGCTCACAGTGCGCTATAGCATGTTGAATATACAAAAAGGACGCTCTTGATAGTATTTCTCTCTCCTCTCTTACTTTGTTTATAACTTTTCTTTACGGTATCTCATATCCGTACTTTGCCCTAGGATCTGATAATAGGGATTATAGATCTATATGCTATTGGTTTATATCTATGGATATGTATGGTTTGTTTATTGATATTATTATTTTGTGGTTTGTGTCAAATAAACAATGGATATGAAACTATTTCTCATATTTGAGTTTCAGAGCAACTTCAATAAATGAAATAGAGAAATGGAAAGACTTAATTGGGGTATCAAATGATCCCCTTCAATATTCTGTTTCTTCTTTTTATACCATTTTGTTCCTTCAATTGTATATTGTTGTAGATCTACTGATTCTTGACAAATTTATTATGAATCTATTATTTTTCCTATAGATTTGTTTTTTTTTTTTCCACAATCTGTTGTACACTATTGTTATCTACATATTTGTATGCTTAAGTCTCTACCTAATCCTTTAAGTAGCTTAATCTTTGCTTTTCTCTCCGTTCTCTAACATGTCTCTGTTGTTGAGTTATAACATTTCCTCCCTCCAATGAAACAACCACCTTGTCCTTAAGGTGAAATTCTGGATATGTTTCTTGAAATTCTGATTTGTCAACCCAAGTCGTTTCTTCCGGTAATAAAGACTCTCATTGAACTAACAATTGTTGAACTAGTTTGGACTATTGGAAAATTTGTTTAGTATATAGTAGGCTAATAGTCACACCAAAGGATGATTCTCATGAGAATCTGATGGTAAAGGAACCACTATTGACAACTACCCTTCTGCTTTCCTTAATAAGGATGGATAAAACATCAAATGAATCTTAGAAAACTTTGGTAACTCCAATTTGTACTCCACTGGTCCTAGCTGTTCTATGACCTTAAAAGGACAATAGAATCTTCGACTTAGTTTCTAAGAACTTCTTTAAGCCACTAATTCTTTTCTATATGGTTGTAGCTTAACATAGACATAATCCCTTATCTCAAAAGATTTATCTAACTTATGTTGATAAGTCAAATTCTTCATTCTCAATTAGGCTTAAAGAAGATTGGTCTTCAGCTGTTTCAATAGAATATCTCGTGAATGCAACTCTTGTTCCATGGCTTCATTAGAAGTTGATCCTTGTAAATAATCAATTATCTTTAGGGGGTCACAACCATATAAGGCAGTAAATTGGGTCATTTTAGTACTAGTGTGAAAGCTGGTATAAAAAAAAATACTCAGCCTAACACAAAAATTTAACCTAATACGATGGATGGTCCATCACAAAAGATCTTAAATATTATTCTAAGCATCTACTGAGCACTTCAAATTGTCCATTAATCTGTGGGTTATATGCTAAGCTCATGCGCAAAGTAGTACCACCCAATTAAAACAATTCTTACCAAAAGTGGCTAGTAAAAACTCTATCCCTATCCATAACAATAGATTTAGGAAGACCATGCAACTTCATTATTATTTGAACAAATAGATTTGCTACCTTTGTTACTGTATAGTTAGTAGGTAATGTTCCAAAATGTGAATATTTGGTCAACTTGTCCACCATAACTAGAATGACCATACAACCCTTTGAAATAGGAAGTCCAATAAAATCCATAGCAATCTCCTCAAAGACTTTAGAAGGTATATTCAATGGCTGATGCAAACCAGCTGGTGAAGTAGTCAAGTATTTGACTTGCTAGCATATACTGCAACTCCAAACAAAATCTTCTACATCTTTTCTCATACCTTCCCAAAAGAAAGAAACACTCAATCATTTTAATGTCTTCAAAACTCCTGTATGACCTCCAACTAAAGTACAATGAAACTCACGAAGCAATCGTGGTATGATGTCAGTTTTGGGAGGAATAAAAATTCGACTACTAGGAAATAATAATCCCTCTTTGATATGGAATGGGTACAAAAGGTTTTTACCTTGAGCATAATCTTCCATCCATTTCTTCCATGTATTATCATGTTGATATTGGTACTGCAAAAGAGAAATAAAGTCAAAAGAAGGAATAGTAATAGACATGTACTGATTTGAATCCTCAAATTGTCTAGACAATGCATCCGTTACTTTATTGTCTACTTTAGGTTTATATTGAACTTCATAGTCATAACCTAGAAGTTTCACCAAGTAATGTTGTTGTTCTAGAGTTTGAATAGTTTGAGTTAATGTTTCCCTTAAACTCTTCTAATTAGCATGTATTGTAAAATGTCGCCCTAGCAAATAGTGTCGCCGTTTTTTTACTGCCTCAACCACTACTACCAATTCCCTTACATAAGCTCCCATGTTCTGTAATCTAAGACTTAATTTTTTGCTAAAGAGAGCAATTGGTTGTCCCTCCTGATGTAATACTACTCTTATGCTAACCTTTGAAGCATCTGCTTCTATAATGAAGAGTGCTTCAAAATTAGGAAGTGCCAATACAGGAGCCTTCATTAAGGTCTCTTTAAGATTGTTAAAAGCATGTTGTGTTTCCTTTGTCCACTTAAATGCATCCTTCCATAGTAGATTAGTAAGGGGTACTGCAATTTGAGCATATCCTCTAACAAATCACCTGTAATATCTAGAAACCCCAAAAATCCTCTTAACTACTTTTGTGATTGAGGGATGGGCTACTGTTTAATTGCTTCAATTATACTATCATCCGATTAGAGGGATGGGCTATAGTTTAATTGCTTTAAGTTTACTATCATCTAGTTGAACTCCTTGCTTTGACACAATATGACCTAAGTATTCAATCCTCTACTAGCTAAAAATACACTTGCTCCTTTTAGCACAAAAAGTTTTGTCCAAAAACACCTTCAATACTTGAGTTAAATGCTCCATGTATAACTCCTAAGACTTGCTATGAACCAAAATGTCATAAATATATATATATATATATATATATATATATATATACAATGACAAACTTTCTTAAGAAAGGTTGAAAATTTTAGTTCATAATAGATTGAAATGTTGAGGGCGCATTTGATAATCCAAAAGGCATTACTAGATATTCATAATGGCCTTGATGTGTGCAAAAAGTCATCTTATGAACATCTGAAGGAACCATCCTAATCTAATGGTAACTAGCCCTTAAGTCTAACTTTGAAAAATAATGAGACCCCCACAATTCATTCGATAATTTGTCAATGGTTGGTATAGGGAATTTATCCATTACAGTAGCTTGATTAAAGGCTTTATGGTCAATACAAAAATGTCAAGTTCCATCCTTCTTCTTAACCAATAGCACCGATGAAGAGAAGGGACTTGTACTTAGGCAAATCACTCCTGAGTCCAACATTTCCCCTATAGCTTCTTTATTTCAGATTTTTAAAAATAGGGATAACGATAAGGGTACACATTGATTGGTTTAGTTTCAGCTTTAAGATGAATATGGTGTTGGACATCCCTTAACGACGGCAATGATGATGGAGTTGCAAAGAGTTCTTGAAATCTGCTTAATTATATTCAATTTCTATATTGTAGGTAGTATCATTAGAAGAAACTTGCTTATGAGCCACCAAACTAAAAAAAAAAAAAAAAGCTCTCTGATGCTATTAACTTATGTAATTGATGAGAGTGAATAAGCTTTGAGCAAATAAAATTTTTGCCATGCAAAGTTACCTTTATATTATCAATAAAGAATTCCATTGTGAGATCACTATAGTTCATAGTAACGGATCCTAAAGTGGACAACCATTACACCCCTAGCACCACATTAGCCCCTCGTATTGGTAATATGTAACAATCTACCAAAAAAGAATGTCTCTCTACTTGCAATTGTAATCCTCTGAAAATTCCTTGGTATTCTAGAAAATCACCATTACCAATCATTACTTTGAAATTTGGGAGTAGCTAATACACCCAACTTAAGTTGTCACATAATTTCTGGTTGGATGAAATTATGAGTGCTTCCCGTATCCAACAAAATATTCACTAATTTTCCTTTAATATTTCCTTGCATCTAAAATGTTTTTGGAGTAAAGGCTCTTGATAAAGCACAATAGCTAATTTTAACATTTTCTTCCTCATCTTCTGCAGTCTAATGTTGATCCACTATATCATCCACTTGACCTTCACCCTCATTCATATCATCTTCATCTTCATCTTCATCTAAGCTTATCATCACCATAAATTCTGCCTTGCAAACATGTCTTCTATGAAATTTTTCATCACAATTGTAACATAGCCCTTTTTCTCTTCTAGATAGCAACTCTGAAGAAGACATCTTTCAGATTAGGATGGATAATTTTGTAGAAGTATGAGTAATTGGTTGTTTAGAAATGGTTTGGTTTGATATTGGTGTTGGTAATAATGGAACATTTTTTTTTAATAGAAGGTTGATTTGATGATGTATATTTGCGATTAGTGCAAAAAATTGTTGGTCTATATGAAGTCTATTTAGATGAAAAAAACTGGTCTTGTTTTTGATAAGGTAAAAGATTCACATTCTTAAGCTTGTCTTCTTGTAATTTGGCTTTGTGCATGGCTTCTATTAACATTGCTATTTGAATGCTCTACAATTCTAATCTGATTACTGGTTTTAAACCCAAGATAAAGTAACTTTTTAAAAAACCATTAGACATGCCCATAACCTTATTACAAAGTGACTCAAATTCATAAACGTAATCATCAATAGATCCTTTTTGAGTCAACTATAATCCTCAAATTTGAAGGTCCAAACCGTAATTTCAATGCTTCTAGAAATTATGACCAAGACTCCATCAAGTGATTGTTATGCATCCAAATATACCATTGTGTTGCATGTGCTTCTAATGCAAAAGGTGCAAATTGCAATCTACTCTCGACCGGTATACCATGATAGTAAAAAAAAATTTCAACCTTAAAAATCCAACTAATGGGATTGCTCCTAAGAAACTTAGGTCATTTCAATTTTATTTGAACTAGATGCATAGTATTATTATAATAAGTTGCATTATTGGAAAATGATGAATCACTACTTATAGAAAGATTTTGATTCTTGGTTTCTTAAGGTTGTTTCTACATAGAATTCATCAAACTTTGTAATTACACAATCACATTTTGCAATTTTTCATTGATATGTTCACAAAAATCATTCATTTTTATTGTCAACTTCTCTAAAGCTATGTTGTTACTATCTACTTGTTCTTGTAACTGGGAAACAACTCAGTATTATTTACCATTAATGATCAGAAAGGACTAAATGAAAGCACCAATATTATGCTTTCAAAGCCCACTTAAAGCCTAAGCCCTACTGTATATCAAGTACATAAAAAGGATGCCTCTCACTCTTCCTTTTTAAAGCACTCTCAAAGGTATTTCTCTCTCCTATCTGACTCCATCTGCAACCTTTCTTTAGGGTTTCTTGTATTTGTACTTTACCTTAAGATTTGATAACAAAGATTATAGATTTGTATGCTACTAGTTTATATCTACGGATACGTATGGTTTGTTTATTGATATTATTGTTTTGTGGTTTGTGTGAAGTAAATGATGAATATGAAACTATTTTTGATATTTGAGTTTCAGAGCAACTCCAAAAAATGAAAGAGAGGAATGAAAAGACTTAACTGGGGTATTAGATGATCTCCTTCAGTATTCCATTTCTTCTTATTATACCGTTATGTTCATTCAATTGCACATTGTTGTAGATCTAATGATTGTTAACGGATCTGTTATGAATATATTATTTTTTTCTATAAATTTGTTATTTTTTTTCTACAATCTATTGTACACTATTGTTATCTACATATTTGTATGCTTAAGTCTCTATGTAATCCTTTAAGTAGCTCGATCTTTTCTTTTCTTTTCTCTCTATTCTCTAACATGTCTTTACTATTGAGTCATAACAATTGGTTATGACAATATTGTTTCTATATCACGGATCTTCCAAAGAGAAATGACTTTTTGAAACTCACAGTGCAAAGCCCCGTTTAACAAGCAATGAAAAATCTCTAGTTTGCAACAACTCTTTCATCTTGGCATAATTTCTTTGCCTCTATATATAAAAAAAAAAAAAAAAGACTCTTGCATGAGGGTGATCTCAAACAACTTCACCTAAAAGAATGCTTGGGTTAGCTTTTTTCACCTTCTCAATGACAAAAAATGAAAATATCTTAAAACTACACAAACACACACACACATACACACACATACTGAGCTTACCATGCATTTTCTTAACAAATTGTTTAAACTACATTAAGTTACATCTTCCTAAGAAAAGTTAGACTGAGTTTGAGAAATGTCTTCCATGAGTATCAATTCGTGGTTTTCGTGTTTTCTAGTATCTTATTGTAACATTCTCTATCATAGCAATGATGAACTTTCTCATTGACAATTGGACTATTAACTTTCCATGTCACGTTCAACACCTACATGGGTAGAAAAAGAAATGGAATGAAATGTAAGTATTACACAACAACCATCGAAAGCCAAGGAAAAAAAAAAATCGTATGTAAGATGTTGCAATATCATTGACTTCAAAATATATGAGTATTAGCAATCTCTTTTTCATGTTGTTCTTAACATACATTTAGATATTCATTTAAACAATATAGAAATCAAATGATAAAAATTTATATGCCAAACTGGTACAGTAGGATGATGTAGATCAAGAAAGATCATGTATAATATTATTAATATTTTTTATTTTAGGATTTGATTAAGTAGGTATCTTTTATTCAAGATATAAAATCTTTTATTTTCTAAATTTATTGAATATTTAGTTTCTTAAAATATTAGGTCATATTATATTTATAAATAAGAAAAACTTGTAATCAATTAGAGGAAAGTAACTTATTCGTTATTTTCTCAAGATTGGTATAATGCCTTTTTTCTTCACAGATGATGTGAGACCATAAAATTCTCATTGTATAGTATGAAACTATATAATTTACTAGTGGTGTGAGATCATCATCTTAATATAGCTATTACAGATATATATATATATATATTTAGTTTCAGCTTTTCTTTTATAAAAGAAAAATTTATTGTTTAGATTAAATTTTCATTGATTTCCGTGCTTTCTTAATTTTTTATTCTTTTATAACTTTTTGCTTCCACTATTCTACATCAAATTTGGTACAGAACTGACTCTTAGCTTTCTTCTTAGAACCTAGATTTAGTATTCAATTTTGGACCAATTAAAAAAAATATCTTTTCTTTCCTGAAATTGCAATTTCTTTTGTTTCTTGAAGTAATCATTATCTTGGCTACTATCATAAAGTTTTTCATACTCGTTTAAGCCAAATACCTTTGCACATAATTGTAGTCAAATTGTAATCCTTAAGGTTCAATGTCCTAAGGCATCATTAGTGGAAATTTCTTGAATTCAACTTATAAAGTCACAAGTAGTTTCCTTGGATTTTGTGTTTTAGCCACGATGAGATTGAAAACTTGAAGTATATGATCCATAATTAGCATAGTATCTTCACTAGATGAAAGGTACTATTCATGAAGAGGTAGGTTTTTCGCTTCAATAATCACATTTTTGTGAAATCTATACAAATCCAAAGTAGAGTATGAAGAGTTGTTTAATCATGAATTCAAGATTGGTTTCTGCATATTGTTGGTTGATCCAGACTCAAATGAAATTTTAGAGATTTAAGGACAAATCTTTTTAAGAGAAGGGAAATGATACAGATAAGAAAGAGTAAAAATAATATCTTTTATTTTAGAATTTAGTTAGATAGGTATCTTTTATTCGAAATCTTTTATTTTTTAGATTTATTAAAGATTCAGTTTCTTAAAATATTAGGTTATATTATGCTTATAAATGGGCAAAGCTTGTAATCAATTAGAGGAGATTAACTTGATATTGAATAAAGAAGTTATTTTCTCAATATTAGTGTGATGCCTTTCTTCTTCACTAGTGGTATGAGACTATCATTTTAATCTACTTACTAGATATATATATATATATATATTTTAATTTCAATTTTTTCTTTCATTGAAGAAAATTTTATTATTTAGATTAATTTTTTCATCGATTTCTATGCTTTCCTAATTTTTTATTCTTTTATAATTTTTTGCTTCTACTAACATCACAGGTTTTATTAATGCCTCATGGAAATCTTCACATTGATTGGATCTACAATTCAACACTTGTAAAGTTTAAGGTAGCATTTGATTATGCAATTTTTGTGATATTGAACTAAATAAAAAATTTTGCCTCATATTTGGTTTATAACTTTACTTTGTTACTGGACAAAAAGTTGGGACAATGGATTGGACAAAATACCTAAATTTTGTCCTATGTATACCATTGTACAAAAATGAAATTTCCTAAATAAGAAAACAAAAATATTTTACATTCTTAAAAATATTCTTTTATGTTATAAAATTGAGTTAGCTAATATTATTTTTATTAAATATTATAAAAAATTATTTATTTTATAATATAAATAATTAATTTTTTAATTTAAATTTTATGTTCAGTATTATATAAATCAAATATGACACAATAAACTTGTGCTATCTAATTCTCCCTATACTTGTTCTGTACAATTCTTTTTATCCAGTTCCATCTTTACAACCAAATGCTACCTAAGGTTATCTTTATAAACTTTAACATTTTGGCCATTGAAGCATAACCATCATGATTTCTCATATTGTAGAATTCAATAGTCAATTCAGCAGCATGGCCAGCACTCTTATACTACTAATGGATACTAGATATCTACTTATTCAACATAAGATAATCTGTCAATAACGAA
The DNA here is from genome assembly GCA_024138005.1 of Lumnitzera racemosa. Lineage (NCBI taxonomy): Eukaryota > Viridiplantae > Streptophyta > Magnoliopsida > Myrtales > Combretaceae > Lumnitzera > Lumnitzera racemosa. The sequence continues at coordinate 38,621,774 of JAMXBC010000005.1, forward strand.
AAAGAGTGAAAAATGGGCATTTATTTTGGCTTTTTTTAGGCTATTTATTTACATGGTCTAAAAAAAAAAGTAAACTACACGTGTTTAGATACTTTAAAAAAATAATAAAATAAGGAAAAATTATAAAAAAACTCTCTAAACTTTGATTTAAGTGTAAATTGATTTCCTGAACTTTTGAAGTGAAGTTTTTTATCTTTTAAATTTTTATAAATTGATAAATAACTCCTATAACCACTTTAAATTTTGATTTTGGTATATAAATATTCCTTAAATTTTGATTTTGATACGTAAATATCCTTAAACATCTCATAATTTAGAGGTGGTGTTTATACACTAAAATCAACATTTAAGGATTACAAGGATTGTTTTGTTGATTTATCAAAGTTTAGAAGATAAAAAACCTCACTTTAAAAGTTTATAGGGTTAATCCATACTTAAATCAAAATTTAAGAAAGGTTTTTTATATTTTGCCCATAAAACAAAATAAGATGGTCTTGCTCAACTCACGTTTGCTGCAATGCGAGCCTTCAAAGGTTATATTGGCCAGAGTAAGTACACGATTGTCCTGATTAATCAAAACTCGAGAATACTAGTTGAGGAAGAATCCACCATAACAATTATCATATTTAGCTTCATCACAGAAGAATCTAGTCTCATGTGGTGGGGAGTTACATTGCTGCGTAAATTTTACTTTAGAGAGAGCATCCCCTTACAAATGCATTCACTTTGAGATTTTCCATCAAATATAGATCGTAACAATGCTAAAAAAAACAGAAGCACCAATTCTTCAAACATATATAAACTTTACATGTTGCAAAACAATTAAAATATTTTGTTTTAAATGTGGACCAACAAGTTACATTTTTTTCACTATACAATTTCAAGATTACTGTGGGGGAAATACTTGTCACTGACTCTTATTACAAGAAGTTCAAGTTATGGTGGACAAAATATTGTGATAAAATAAATTTTATGGTAATTTTTTTAATGTGACAATTAGTCATTATAAAAAGCTATCTAAATTAATTTTCTTTTTAATTATTGCAACAACATTTTATTGCAAAGAAATGCAAGAATAAAATTCTGTTTTAATAAATAATTACAAATGGAAAAAAAAATGTCAATACATTCCTTATAACATATGTTTGCATGTTTTTGGTGGGAACAAACTCCAGATCAAGGGTTCGGAACTGGAAATATTTCCCACGCGAAGCAACCTATCAACATTTATGTCTAAAAATCATAGTAGTTCCATTCAAGCCTATAAAGAAAGCATATCACAATTGAGATGTCACATTACGATGAGTCGTTTCATTTCCATGGAATTCACCAGTAGGTTTTCTAAAATTTGGAGTGTTCCAATAATGACGATCGACTACAGGAAAAAGTTAAAAAGTTACAGTTAATTGTGAAAATTCAAGGTTACTTACAAGAAGTTAAAAAGTTATGGTTGCTGGAAATATAAAAGGTCGTCAAATTTCTTACTTATGTGTATGTATGTATATGTGTATATCAACATCTATATTATTAAAATGTTTAAAGGATTAAGTAACTATCATCATTAAAATTATATAATTATCATCCATTTGCTATTATTTAACAAAAAAACAACAAAATAAACTATTAAAATTATAAATAATATATAAATTTATCTATTTGCTTCTCTTTCTCTTTCTCTTTCTCTCTTTATCTATTTTTCTATTTACTTTTGGATGCAATTTCTTTTTCTCTTTCTCATTTTCCCACTCTCTACTATTTTTCTACTTTTTTCTATTAACTACACCCCATATCTCTGTACAACTCTCTCTCCAGTAACTTACACACTTTCATATAGATAATAAGTAGCTTTTCTTTATTTTTATATATTTGATAGATTTCATGCTTTTATTTTTTATTTTATATCTTACTTGATAAAATATAAAAAAAAGATTAGAAAAAACAATGAAAAAACTTTGTTATATTCATTTTTTCCCTAAAATGCATTATATGTTATAAGTAATGTAGATTAAAATTTTAGTTAAGAAATTTATACAAGTAACTGTTCTTGATATCGATAATAATATAATCATATATTTATCTTTTCTCTAAATGCATCATATATAATTATATGTAATATATGATTTTAATAGTAAATATTTGCTCGTAACTTATTTAGGCTAAAAGTCTTATTAAAGAAAAAGGGAATATTAATTTTTCATGTATAATTTGGCTTTGATTTACATCAACTTGTTTGATGAATATTAATTTTTTATTTCTTCAATATATAATGAGATAATAATATAATCACACATTTTTTCCCTAAAATACACTTTATTATTAGCAATGTAGATAACTATTTTAGTTTAAGAAATTTATGAAAGTGAATGTTCACGATAATAATAATAACATAATCATATATTAATTATTTTATTGTATTTATATTTTTAAAATAAAATTATATGATGAAGACTTTTAGTTTTTCTAATGTAAGTTATGAAAACTTATTCATAAGATTATTGGATCAACAGTTCTACTCAAATATAGACTAAACAATTTTTTCTTTAATTGGAGGAACATTTTGTGTTCTAAAAAAAAGGCTTAATAATATAGATAATAAAAATAACTGACTTAAATGAAATTACTTTATATAATAAATAAATTTTGAAAGTTTTTAAAAATTGATTATTGAAATTGAAAATTTTATAATCACATGGAAAAAAATAAAAATAAAATTTTAAAAAACTTTAATTTAATTTTTTTAATATATATATTGCAGGTGCACCATCTTCCTTTTGACTTCATCATCAGCTTCCCATCTTCCTCGGCTCTCTTTTCTTCTAGACGTCATCACTTATAATGCTAATATATTTTCCCTGGGACATACGAAACTAATGACGACTTGCTTGGCGTAGGGTCTTAGGATCGTCTTCACCGAGATGGCGAGGGCAGTCGCTTAGGTCTTTGTGGAGAGGGTCATGCATAGCGCGGTAGAAGCACTTCGGCATTGACGAGACCGGAAGGCCGAAGAAGAAGTCTAATTATGCGGATTAATAACCTAAGCCATTTCTATCTTTTTTTTTTTTTCTGTTTCTTCTTTTTCTTCTTTTATTAATTTCGCATTGTCTCTTTCGTTTTGGGTTTGTTGATTTTTTATTTTACTTTATTTTTTCTTTCAGGTTTGGTCTTCCAACATCACGTAAGAACCATGAGTGGTCAAGATTTAGTAAAAAAAAAAAAAAGAAAAAAAAGAAGACTAATAAAAAGATGGCAACAAAATTTAGTTGTAATAGAAAAAAAAAAGGAAAAACAAAATAATTTGAATATGTTTTTGTAGTGACTAATCCATCTCATTCGATATGAGTTTTTACACTCGATGAATAGGAATCAAGCAGATAAAGTTAAGGTATCAGTAAAACTAACCTGATTAACTTCTTAAGATATTAGTTAAAGAGATCTTATAAGCTCGAAATTTAAACATATAATAAAATATTAAAATTATAGATAAAATAGTAGGAATTTACTATATCATTATTATATTATTGATCATGTGTGATTTAAGTTCTGAAAATTAACGAACACTTAAAGATATATTATAAGAGTTATATAATTAATTTTGGACATTAAATAATGTGTAAGAGACATATATATGCATTAAGTATAATCATTATATAAATGTATATACCAGCAATTATCAAAAATACTTGAAACTAAGTAAAATTCACTAAATAAATTAATAAAAAAGGAAAAATGGTAAAACAAAAAATATTGTTAAACAACTAGAAAACATCTTTACTATGTGGAATGAGATTAGAAATACATGAAGATAGGAAACCTATGTTTTTTACACCTAGACATTAGCCTTTACATATGTATTATGGAAATGAAAAATCATAAGCAACTCAAGTTGTGTATAAAAATTATCTCTTGTAATTTGGAACAAAATTTGATCATTTGTTAGCTTGGGAAAAATTTTGGATTTAGGAAATGAAGTGAGAGAGTAAAGAAATAAAATTAAGAAAAAAATAGTGCGCAAAACCGAGATTTAATGGGTTCTTGAAGAAAACAATCAACTAGAAGTGAAATTTGGTGGTTACTTAAAGGAGTGGTCGACAGTGGTTTAGGCCGATATACCCTCTCCTCCCAATGGTGGCCAGAGCTAAAGTTTATGGTAAGTCGCTAATTTCTTTATCTTTGACAAAAAAATTAAGGAAAAATAATAAATGATCACAAAAATTATGAAATTTAGTTTCTTGACATATTTTTGCATGAAAAATTCAAATATTTAATCAGATTTTTAAAATTTTAAGTGTAGATATGGAGTCCTTAAGAAAAACATTCTATGCACCGAATTTTAAGTAAATAATTGAAAGATTAATTGATGTAGTTTTGACTTGAATTTTTTTTTTCTTATATTTTTAAGATGTTGAATTTTGATGTTATGTAGTTAGATTATAAAAATCATGACATCAGATTTTAAGGAAAAATTCGTTTCCATTGAAATAATACCCTGGATGGGTGTTTTCTAAAAGAGCTTTAGTGATCCTTTGTAAAACTATAGTGTGATATATGATTATTACTCTATAATAGTTTAAAGTAAATTATTATGATTTAAAAAATAATGATTTTTAAGTAAAAATTTGGTATTTGGTGAATTTGAAATTAAATATCTAAGTTACTATGTAAGTGTAAATGAGTATTTAGTATATTGGGAGCTAGTATATATAATTGAAATTCTTAGTAGATATTTATTGATATTACAGAGTGTAAACCCCATGAATTTTATATTTTAGATATAGACTAAACTCAAAATAGATAGATATTCTCTAGGATCAATGCCCCTGGTCACTAATGTATCTCTAAGTGAATACAATTAGCATAATATGTGTATCCACATAATAAATAATCTTGGTTGTGTAGGATAAAATACACCATGTGTTGCATAATACCACTTGATTTAAACTACACCAATTAAAGTATTAACCCAATAAAATTTCAAACTTACTCCAATGAGCAAAATTAATAAGAATCGCTAATGTATAATATCTAACGACTTAAATATAAATCGATTGACAATACTAAATTATTAAATTGATACCAGATTGTATCGAATTGTATAAATTAGATATGAAACAATCATAGAAGTTTCTAAGCTAAATTCAACCAATCTTTGGAGCTATTTAACATAATTATAATTTTACACTTATAGTTTCAAAATAACACCATATATGGGTATGAACACAATATATGGGTATGAACACAATTTTTTTAATTAGGTGTGATAAAACATGTAAAATACTAAATAATATTGATTAAATAAATTTAGTTTAAGACAATTAAAGTGTTAAATCACTAACTGTATATTGTCATATATAATTAACATGTTATTGCAAATTAATTTCTTTCCATAATCGGTATATATATACATACAAAAACAACCACCATTTCTTACAAGGGTCAATGCATGAATTTTATTATGAACTTTAATAAAACATGCGAGCATATATAAATATATATATGTATATACTAAGTAGAATTTTTTTAATGTGCCATACATGTAAATTTCGTAACGTATATAGAATTTTACAGTACATTGCATAAATCACTAGCCTACTTTTACTAGATAAGATATAAGTATAATACATCCATATGATTCAATTTATTTAGTCATATCCTTATTTTAAACCTATTAATAGCCCCTAACATTTGCTACATCTTATCTTATCCTTTCCTACAAAAGCAGGAAGATATCCCTTCAATTATCCCTTTCGTTTACATAAGCACCCATCCCCTCTTTTTTTGCTTTTCATAATTTTTATTTACTTTTTTCTCCCCTTCTAATATGCGAAGTCTAATCTCACCTTGTCTTATATTTTTTTTTTCCTAATGTAAGATGTACACAAAGCTCTCTTTTTCTCTCTCCCTTCCTTACTTCGTCTATTCCTCTTGCTGTCCTTTCTTTACTTTTACGCATGTGTACGTACCTGAAAATTGAATAGATATCAGCTTCCAACCTTCCTTTCATGGCCATGGGTATGTGTGGAGTTTTGGTATAGGGTTTGTGCTCAAACTTCATGCCTCCTCTCTCTCCCTTCTCTCCTGTTGCATATGTTTGGAAAGCTTCAAGCTTCACTTTGCTTTGTCTCAATGTGTCTAACGCCCTCTTGCCCATCTTCCTTGGTGTTTACATAAGAACTTAGCCTCCAAAACCGCCCCTGTTTTGAGAGAGAGAAAATTAGGGCAGTTTGGAGTCGATGTAAGGAAGCTCTAGTGAAACTCACCAAATGAAGTTGTGATTGCCTAGACCATCTTAGGTAAGTTTTTCACTCCATCAACAAATTTGTTCATGCATACTCTCCCTCCTAACTGGTCCTTCTATCTTGATTTTCTTTGTTGGTTACTCCCCATTTCATAGAAGGTATGACAAACTTCAATGAGTACGATAAGGAACTGCAACCTTGAGCGTTTAAACTAAGGTACTTTTTTGCCCCTTTGTCAGGAACTATTGGCCCTCAATTAAACCATTAGAATTACATTAACCTTTCTCCTTTCCTTTTTCTTTTTTTTTTTCCTTTTCCTCGTCCCTTGCTTGCATTGTCTCCAAAGCTGCTATGTCAAGAAAGATACATCAACCACTCAAATAAGTTGCTGGCTAGTAGTATCCTCTGTTTTGTTTCCTTTAATGATACATAAAGTTGACAACTTAGCATACTAAGTCTTTACGTGAACAAAAAAGAATGAAAGGAGATAATTAAGTCAATTTTACTCAAATCAGACCCATTTGATGAGATTGATGAGATTTATTAATTACAATTTAATTAAATAATATTAAGAGTTTAGCAGCAATATTTCGGTAAAGAGAAATTAATAACGCATCATAACCTATGCATATTTAGCGAAGTAAAAGACATCCTATTATTTTGCTTCCTATTCAAATTTCGACGAAAGTTTTATATTCATAACATTATAATACTCATTGAAATTACCGAATAGATTCCATGATCTGTGTTGTCCTTGTAGCCTTACGTCTCAACAATATATATATATATATATATATATATGTATATACGTACGTATGTATGCTTATACATATAGTTGCTGGAAATGTGGAAATAAGCTGAAGCATGCAACTTAAAATTTGCTCATAAAATTTTTAATTTACCTACACCCACTACTAGAATGAAGCGAAAGTTTAAAAGATGTAAACATGGGCTATAGTTAGGGGGAAAAAAAAGAAAAAAAAATCCAATTAAATTAATAAATGAATAAAAATAAATATATTTGCATGTTATAATCTCGATATGATATAAGTGTTCTATACCCATATTTATAAATGTACCTAACCATCATTTTAGAAAATTAGTTATCGAATTGATTATGTATTTTCCAAGTTTTGTCTTGTTATGATGGCTAATAATAATAATAATAATAATTTATAGTAACATAAAATAAATTTACAAGGGAACAAGAAATTTTCCTTTAGAAGAGGAAATCCATTCTATTATTACCGTGATTATTTCATTATAACAGGAAAAAAAAAAAACAAAAGATCTAATTATAATGTAGTAGCATACCAATACAATACTGATGAATAGTATTATCTAACATTATATTTGCAAATTTAGAATCGATTGATATATTAAAGATAATACCTTATATTTCCCATAACATCGAATTTAAAATGAATAAGTTAGACCCAATTTAATAGTTAGATGGTATCAGAAAATTTAAGTAGGATAATTAGTTAATTAAGTAGTTTTGCACTACTCATTAGGTTTTATTGTTATTCTACTTATCAGGTGGCATTCATAAGGAGGGAAAACTGCCTGTTGATTATTACAACCCATAGCGATAATGGTTAAGTAAGTACTCTCAATGACTTTATACTTGTTTTGCACTTATAGTTTGTATCCATAAATTAAATATTAATTACTTGATGTATGGAAGTTCGGGTTATGCGTGTGTTTAATATTGATTGATTACTATACAAAATACTATTAAATGTGATAATTAAAGATTTGGGTTATATGATTGATTGTTACATATTCAAATAATTTGTTGATAATGTTTGATCACCTTATAAATTCACTTAATCATATTCAACTCAACTAAAATTAAATGGATCATGCATAAGCACGAACATTGTATATAATGTTTCAGCCGTCACCTTTTACGGTTGGTAATGGAAGGTTTTGGAAGGATGGATTCTCAAATGATTTGATTAGTTTAGTGGAGGAGCATTGGTATAATAAGACCCTACCCTTGGCTCGCGGGCCTTACTGGCACCAAAGTCGTTAATTGTGGGTGGTTGGGGGTCGTATCTAGAGACTACTACTATAGGGTATGAGTGTAGACTACGGAAGCCACCTCATCATTAGACTTGGGAGTTTGTATATTTTTTACGGTTGAAAATAGAAACCTATTTCGTGAAATAGGAAATTTCTATATATATTTATATATGATTAAAAACTCAAGTGTTAAGGCCCAGTTGTGATTGATGTCGACGTATCTTTAAGCCTTACTTTGGAGGGCATTAAATCCAATGTTGTATGCAACGCCTGTCAGCATATTGCTTGTTCATGCTTTCAAATGTTTAATAATAAATTGTTTAATAACCTGCTTGTTAGTATAGTATGAGAGATATCTCGCTAAGCTTATATAGCTTATTTTCCAATAGTTTTCTCTTGCAGGTTACTAGATAATCGGGCATGGGTTAAGAGTTGAATATTGAGTATCAACATTGAGATGTATAGAAGTTAGAATTTGGAATTTGAAGGTAGACTGTGTAAACAGTTTGAATTATTACATTTAATTATTAATACTATATTTAGATTTTATAACTTGTGTAAGTTTAAGTTTTAGAACTTCATTACCTTATCTTAGCATTTGGTATAGGATACCGATTCTCTATGGTTCTGGTGGATTTTGGAATATTGGATATCTATAGTCACTTATATGTTATAATAAGCTAATTAAATTATAAATCAAAAACTTTAATGAATAATTGTTTGTAGTTTTACAATCTCTGACTTGCAAGGAGGTTTTTGTATCATGGATACATACGTGATATAAAAATTTTAGATCATCTTACTAAGCTTCCCTTAGGGTCATGATAGAGAGTGTAGAAATTTCTGAAATGCAAAGTTTATGATGAGTTCAATAGTGAGTTGTGGTAATGGCTAAAGAGTCAGAAACTATGTTAGAAAAAAAAAATCAAAATGTACTTTGAGAGTAAATAATTTAATTATGCTAAAAATAGGCTTTAAGTTAGAAAGTAGTTAATATTGGAACTTTATAACTATATTGAAGTCAAAATATAAGTCATAAACTTCTTAAGTAAAAACCTAACTTAATTATGAAATAACTAAAAATTAGATAAATAACTAACGAACCTACTTATATCAAAATATAAACCTACTTAATAATGAAAATAAGTTCCTATTTCATATGTGAATTTAAAACTGAAGTTGTGTATTACTTTCTAAGGATTATTAATAAAGATCATGAATGCGATGTATAGGAGCACATAACATTACATTTGAAGTAAGTTAGGATCAATTCTTAATAACATATCGAAGCATTATATCAAGATACTTAAAAGAGTAAGAGTGCTTATATGTGATTGTAACTAAATTATTTGTGCGTGTGCTATGTATGCGCTTAGGATACTAATTGTTGATTGAGAGTTGAACTCTAAGTGTTGTTTTCTGCTTGAACATATATCATATATTGCATGTATGAACTTAGTCGGTCACCTAATAATTTGGAATAATCTTTAGTTGACTAAAGATCTAACCTGACATTCACGATAACTAATAAGGGTAATGATTAATCTGCCAGATTAAATACCGATGCATTCATTAAGAATAGTAGAAATGGTCATTTTCCCATACTTAGTCGAACTAAGTAACGGTAGAAGGGGCTGGGCAAGATTGGGATTTATGGTTTGAATGTTGTTTAGGGAGGAGGGTGCTTTCCATTATACAAGCCTAAATTTAATTTGATAGTATTGCTTTAAAAGTCCTCAAAATCCAGGTTAAAGTAGACGAAATTACTCTAACTCCACTTGACAATGAATTGGTTAAATATTGTGAGATACCATATCATTTGTCTATTGTATTTGCATTTAATAAATGATTGGACAACCATGTTTGTAATGTATTCTTATGACTTTATCCCTTCTTACTAAGCTAGTTAAGCTTACATCCTAAAAGATTGTTTTGCAAGTGTAGAGTAGTACCAAAAGATGTCTCATTATAGTTATCCTCAGCTTAGTTCCGATAGGTTAGGGAGTGAAGTTATGAAGTCTAATGAATAGATCGAAGCTCATGACATTTTTGTTTTGCTTTTGTGGAAGGATCATAAAGTTTTCCTAGGAGGCCTTATAGTTTTCGTTGGCTTACTGCTATATTTATATTTGTGATATAGTCCTCCTAGAGAGATGTATAGTTTCTTTAAAAACTAAGAAACTTTTGATGTATATAAGTTTATGTGTAAGAACTAGTCTATCTGTAAATACAAGAAAATGTATTTTATAAAATGTTACTCTACAGGTCTTATATACTACAAGTGTTCATTTGACTGCTTCAAAGCTTGTTGAGTTATCGTTCGCTTTATATAGACTATACTTATGTTAGCAGCTAATGAGAGTAACTTCTTGCTTAAGTTAGGTTTACATGACAGAACTGTTATAACTACTTGAGTTTAAGGTGTGACATTAGAATAACAAAATCACTTTGCTACAAGATGATGTTAGCATTGCTTTGACAGATTTCTCCTACTCGTAAAGGAAGTTGAGCATGTACATCATTACTAATGTTGACTCCACATTAATGAAAAGACAAAACAACATATATTTGTACCAATGGTATTTAGTTATAACTACTACTTTGAAGAGCTAAAAAGTATTAACTATTGGAGGAATCCTTATCAAGTACAAACGTGTCTTCTTAATGTACTTTCAACCTAAGTTTTAGGTTATGTATCATCTGATGAAGTTTCTCATGAACACTTTAATATTTTCATTGAGCATCTCTATCAACTATTTCCTACTAGCAATCAACCATAACATTATCGATTTACCGATTTCCATATTTTTAACTAATTTACCAAAGCTTCATAATCAACTAATTTATAATACATATTGTTGACGCTTCATTGCCATACATTAATATATTAAGAGCAGGAAAATGGTAATAATCTAATTTAAAGACCATATTTTTAATGATATTATGCTTATTGAGTTATAGAAGCATAAAACAAAAGAAAATTGTTCTATATATGCAACAAATGTAATTGACACTTATAGATAACATCACATAGATGGGAACATGAGCTATCCCGACAATATTATGCTCCGATACCTTTAGATGAATGTCTACCATTTGTCAATGGAAAAATGTATGGTTCGCAATTTTTTTGGGTAAAATATTATGGCAAAATAACTTTTTGAAGAAATTTTTTCTTTCTAAATGTAATAAGTTAGTCACTCCAAAAAGGTTTATAATATATATATATATATATATATTTTACTATTGCAATCTAATGCCTCTAAGAGATCTTTACATTGATCTGATATCTACAATTTAACACTCATACAGCTTGTTGACTTGGGGAGAATGGTTTTTCCATTTACGCATTATTCCTTGTGGCCTATTACATGAAGCTAACTTAAATCATCTTAAACTCAATCAAGAGGTATTAACTAGCCACTCGCATCACCTTATGCGCTAGCTTTTTTAAGAGTGTATTAAATAGATCTTTCTTTGCTTTGCTTTGCCTTACTTGCAACAAGCTTGATTTTTAACAATCATTTTTCAATACGGAGTGAATAAATCATCACCTCAATGTAAAGAAGAGGGAACAAATTCTCTTTTTCGAAAGTAAGGCTATACATCTAATAGTTGTTCTTTTGAATGGAAGGAAGAAGCCAAGTTCCTTGGTGTGAAAATTTATTTATTTTTTAATAGCAAAATCAAGAGTTGCTTCATTCTTTTGCCTTATAATTGCCATTCAATGGGAATATTTATTACACAAAAATAAGTACACAAATCAAGCCTTTTAGGATAGCTAAAATTGCCCCTATATGTCATCTAATAGGGTAGTTAAGCTATTAGAGTGGTCAAAACATGCACCTTTTGTGTAAAGTGTTGCAATAGGTCTTAGACATGGTAAAAACCAACCAAATAGATATGTACTTTAATATATGGCTTTTGAAGTAGTTAAAACTACCAACTACCCTAGTAGATACTTGATAGGGCAACTACAATTGCTCTTATAGGTCCTATCAAGCAGTTGGAAATACCTAATAAGCAAGTATTGGTAACACCATATAAATGCCTAATGGAGCAGTCATAATTGCCTTAAGAGGTATCTAGTCATTTTTTTTTTCAATTATTTCTTATATCTTCTACCTTTTATTGCATAAAATTTCTTTTTAGTTAAATTGTTTATGCATGAAATATTGTTATCATTTATATAAAATTGGAAATCGATAATTACATTGAAACTCCCATAAACTTTAATATTATATAAGTCATATAAATACATGGTAATGTATTAAGTCAAGAAATATACAATCATAGCTATCTAATAAATTCTACAATTTAATGGGCTATTAGATAAAGCCCATATTTTATTAGAAGAAATTAAACCGATAAAGACTAGTAAGCTTATGCTACAAGTGAAGACTAGCACTTTAAAGTGTTAGGAGTACTAAAAGCATGACCTCAAGATCTTCTGCTTAACTTTTTATAACCATGAGAAAAGCTGCTATATAATGACGGTGCATGAAAAGATTAGTCATAACAAAAAACCAAAGAAACTCATATGTGAATTATATCATTTAAGATTCACAGCAGATCAAACTTCTATAATCCATTTGGAGAAATATATTTGAGAGTTCAAAGAACCAAATAAGCATTGTGGTTACGGTTATAATTATTAGATACATAATTTCCCTTCATAGAAAGATCAAATGATAGGGCATAATAGAAACATATGTAAGCAATAGATTCTTAAAGGTAGCTAAAGGAAGCTAGCTCACAATTGTGCAAAAGTTGTTAGTTACGATATTAAGAAACCTTTTTGAACAAATATGTATTAAATTTACCTATACATACCAATGGTTTTAAATAAAATGACAAAACCTTAAGATTCTTTCAATAGTAGCAAAAGATATAAGGAAAAGTATTCTAAAGCATAAAGAAGCTCTACTCCATCCAACTACTTTTTATGTCTTTTTTCTATTTCCATTAACACAAGTTTTTATCATACTATGACTAAGTCCAATATTATATATACCAAAAATTTATAGACATAAATTAACTAATTTATAACATTAAAAACTGTGTTAAACCTAGGTCTGTGATGTGAACATATTTAATATATACCTGTTATGTCATGTTTCCATGGTTTTGGTAGCTAAGCAAAACACAAGAGCTTAAGAATACCAAAATCCTAAGGTAAATGATTTTCTTTTTTTTTTATCATTTTGTTTAAAGTAATGATTGGTTATCATGTTACAGGATATGAGATTAATATCCTTATAAATAGGAACTTTCTAAGAGTAACACGAGATATCACATAAACCTTACTTTTATCTACAACCTCAATTCCTTTTTCAACAAATAATTGACAAAAATAAATTTCTCTCTATATTACTTGCATGATTAATCCAATATATATGAAAGAGCATATTAGTACATCTCAATTACAATTATCATCAAGGAAGTAAAGGAAATAAGGTACCATTAGTACCCATTTGAAAGTTGGTCACATCAACATTTAATGAAGCCTACCAAATTTACATTTAGCAGAGAAGGTGCATCATAGAATAACTTTCATTTCTATCCATAAGGAGGCTTTCATTTCTATCCATAAGGAGGCTGAACATAACTTTATATATATATGTGAATAATGGTATATTTCTTAGTTATAACAACCTATGATCATTTAGACCTATGAGTTGTCTTTTGTGAAGGAGGGGCAAAACCTTCTTTATTAAACTTTCAACTACCTATGATCATTAAGAAAGTCTCACTACATATTAATAAATAGCCAAATTTCAAGGATAATTGAAAAAATATGGAAATCTACCTTAATGAAATGATTAGAAATACAAAAGATGAAAAGAAAGGGACCAATCTTTGCAAACCTATTGAAGAGGACCAAATTCTTTGATGTCATGCTTACTAGTTAGGGCTATATTCACGCTAATACTTTTTAACAGTTGAATGACATCTTTGAATACCTTATACTAATCCTTTAATTACCATTCCTATATATCAAAAGAGAGAAATGATAGGTTATTTGCTGTACTAAGTGGTTCACCATTGACAAATCGATGATTCATACTCCTTTTATCTATTTTCTTTTTAGAAAGAGGTCAAATCTTGGTTCCCCATTTGAAGACCATGACTAAAGCCTCTTCTTTATCATTGAAACAAAAATAATATTAGAAGGAAAATGGACTATATAAGATGAATCATGTAATCCTCTAAACACAACTTCATATAGTAGATAAAGTAAATCTACTTCCCATTTATGACTCACTAAGAATGTTCCATATCCTAGAGTTATTGTATTTAAAAGTTTGATTCAATATAAATAATTTTTTCCAAGTTATAGTAATTGCAAACAAAATGTAGTTGAAAAAAAAAAAACAGAGAAAGTCACCTATAATATACGACCTTCAATGAAGTAATATAGTTCATCGTAATTGGAAGAATATAAGAGTATATATAGTATATAATATTGGTTGAAACTGCATAGATATGTAAAGGAAATAATCATAAGAAATCAACTAATATGGTACCATGCATTTTCATCATAATTCTTAATTTCCGTTGCTTTTTATAAGCAAGTGATGTTAGCACAATTAGTCTTAATTTAGCTTCATAAAAGGGCATTTCCTTAACAAATCTAATGGCATCTTTGTATGTAGCCCTACCAAAAATTGGAGGAAAGTATTTGATACTTGCAAATTTTTAAGTGTTTTTGATATATCATGAGAATTGACCTTCTTTAAATTGTTGAAAAGGGGTGCAATTGGATAAATAAGCAATTCATTTATGAAATTATCATATCTAACAAACAGTGAAGCCCAGAAGCTTTTACTTATCATTAGTAATAATAATGAGACTATGTTGTATAAGTAGGAATATCCTTACCTTAAAATGATGCACATTGCTGCCGCAAATATCAAGGGCTTGGTGAAAATTCAAACATCATGAGTACCTGAAATTATAAATGCAATTAAATCAAGTTGCTTCTTTGGGACGTAAAACTTAAAATCAACTTTTCACCCGCTATTCAAAAAACATAGTAGAAACTTACATAATACTAAGATACCTACTTAAACTATATGAATTCCTATTTTAAACTCAATATATTCTAATCTTGATTCTTATTATCAAGACATACATGAAAAATATGACAAGTCTAATTTCCATATTGAAACGAATGTAAAATGTCAAGGCCTTTTCAAGTGATTAAGAACAAGTCCCTAATATGAAAATTATTACTTAGCCCTAAGTAATAGTTGAGTTAAACCCATAAATTGCTCCCTAAACTTTAGAAATTTTTGAAAAATTTCATGAAAATTATTACATTCTTTTTTTAAAAAAAAATATATAGTTTTTTTATAATCTCTATGCTTAAAATGGCATGCATTAAGTAAAATCCTTAATTCGCCATCAGTACCAATAAATAGGTACTTCTAGTTGCTACCTACACAAGTACATATACTTCAATCACATCTATGGTTATGCACAAGAGATAGCTAGTCCAATTATGAAGAAGGCTCTCATCTCTTGCAAGTAAAGAAAATAATCAATAGGGGAAAAAACAGATGAGATTGATAGTTTACATAAACATATTAAGGGAATCAATAGTTGAACATTAAGTTAATATAGTTTTAATTAATTTTATTTGTTCTTTTTATTTTAATGCTTTGTTCGTTGTTTATTTTAATTAGATTAATTTGGTTTAGTTTTGTTGTTTGTAGGTTTCACAAGAGATTGAAATTGGTTGATGGGATTGACTCTTGAGCATTTAGGCTTGATCCATGATCAAAGGTACTTACAAAAATATGTTGGAATTTGGTATGGCATGAATACTCCAATGCTCAAGTCAAACTTTGGTGAAAAAGTAGTAGAATGATGAGTATGTAAGTAAAGTCCTCATGCTTGAGGAACTCATCCTTAGAGTTGTGTACAAATAGGCTTTAGCCTGTGAGTCGACCCATTTAGCTTGCTTAAAAAATGGGTTAGGATTGAGTTTTTTTTTTTCTTTTTTTACCCATTTAAAAAGTGAGCCAAATAAACCTAACCCATTTAACTCACAGACTGAAGTAAGCCAATTTAGACTGGCCTGTTTAGTCTACTTATACCTTTAGCTTAAGATTAGGCCCAATTAATTTGTTTTAAAAGTATGTTAGGGTCGAGTTTTTCAATATGTTTAAAAAGTGAACTAAATAAACTCAATCCGTTTAACTCACAGACCAAAGTGGGTTGAGCTAGATTTATCCGTTTAACTCACTTTTACACCTTTATTCAATCCCAAATTATAGGTGATGGGGTTGAGATTCTTTAGATAATCATATCTAGAGTTGAATCTTCTCATATAACAAAGTATATTTAATTGAATAGATACATATCTTTTAGAAGTCATAGTATATCTTTATAAGGATTTTCTATAGATATGAGTGACTTCATATTTATTCCGACTTAGTTAAAGAGTCAAAGTCCTCGTAAGCTTGGGAGAGCCTTCCTTAATGAGATAAGCTTGTCCTAGAGACAACTTCATAGAGTAGTGTAGACTACCTCGATGAAGAATAAGGATATTTTAAAGAATGCCGACCTAAGATAAGCAGGCTAAGTCTTCGTGAACTTGGAGGAGCTCTTGTCAATGTGGTGCTATTGAGGGCCCAAGCTAGGGTAGTCCGGGTTGAGTTGGATCAACTCACTCAAAGGTGGTGTAGCATTCTGAAGTAAGTGAGTGCTACAAGGGCGACTTGAGGGTAAGTTAGCTACCCCTGGCAACAACTTGGTATTAGGTCAGGTTAGCCTAGTTGTGTCAAGCCTACATGGATTTAGGACTTCCTTTTCATTCTAAGAGTAAGTGTTGGGTTGAATTAGGCTAAACACAAAATTACCTATCAACAATTTTGATTTAGCTTAGCGGTTTTTAATAATTGAACTTGAATTGTTAAGTTAGACAACGAAAATAGGGGAAAGTACTAGTAATTAATATTATATTAGTCCAGTAGAATTGACACTCCTTATTCTTATCCACTATATAGTAAAATTGATGGTGCACTTGCCTCCATTGGTTTGGCGCCAAAAATTTGGGAACTAATACCTGCAAGGTTAAATATGAGTAGGACATGATACTCTACCCACTATATATATGACTTGCTCAACTCTATTAGTAAATATATATTTTATTATTAAAAGAATTATAATTAAAATTTATAAATATTGGCAATAAAGGTTATTAACTTTCATTACCCATTATTGAAGACAAAACAACCTAGGCATTATTCCCATCATCTATTATTGCATATCAGATGTAATACAATTGCTTTAAATAAGAAAGTTGCATGAAACTAATTAATTTATATTTTTATCACCAAAGAATGAATTTAACCATATATTTTCACTCGTCTAGTTAAAATCCATTAAATAACCGTATAAAATTGGTTTGCATCAATCGACGTTACTTTTAAGGAAGAGAATAAAATTGTCTGTTCTTTTATTCATTTTTAGTTTTCTCTTAAAATTGTTTGGAGATTCAATGTTGCTCAAACATAACATTCTCTACATCACTAAATGTATTTTATTAATGTGATTGACAAATTATCAATGGACTTTTTATTCCTCGTACAGGCCCAGCGCGAGAAATTAGTCATGGTTGAAATTGTTGACTAAGCCTTGCATTAAAACTTGATTGAGACTTTCTAGATCAATAAGTAATATATAAATATTAATAAAATTTTAATACATAAAAATATAATTGGTCTATTTTAGAAAAATACATTCATTCATTATTATGTTTTAAAATTTTATCAGTATTTGTATACTACCCATTAATCCATATATTATGTTAGTACTATTGAATCTTTTTTTCTTCTAGATAGATTACCTATAATTAAACAAGTACCATATATATGTATTTGTCAAGACTATTGTAAGTTATTAGCATGAACACAATCTCTCCATAGGATGTATCAAGTTTGAATCAATCTTTTCACTTAACCTGAGTTATAATATAGTTTGCAAAGATATATATATATATATATAATATAATATAATATAAAATATTTCCAATCTGTTGTTATTATTTGCTCGTAATGAATTTCATAAAATCTTAAATAATTCAAATGATAAATATTAGATTATTTAAAAGTTTAAAACTTGTTAGATCTTTTTGGGAAAAGAAAAAAAAAAAAAAACTCTTATTAAATCTAGTGTGATTTTATGTTTCCTGATTAAGACCGTGCCTTTCACTTTTGAGATGAGATTTCGATTGAATTTTATGAGATAGATCACTTAATTAAATAGGAGTAAAATGAGTCTACATGGTTTTCAACTCATATATTATTGCTTATATCCACAATTAACTAATTTAATAGCTTATACTAACAATATGTAGTCGTCACATACAATTTGGCTGCTAAGATAGAATTTACAAGATAATAGTCACTCTTGCCTTCTATAGGAGTCTAGGCAATTCTCAATCGCATTGTGGCTGATCATCTCGATCTAACTACTCATTAAGTATTGTTTCACCAACTAGCTAATCAGATTATTCCTTCTTTTGCTCTGCCTATAGGGTATTAACACATATTAAATTTCGATACTCATCATTGAGCTTTTTATTTTGTATCTTACTGAGTATTGGGGTGTAATATGTATGTATAAAATATTTTGAGTTGATACGTGGAACTTGGTTATGAAATGTAGTTAGGATTGATGAATCTTGAAAGATTATAATACCCCTCATGCAAACATTCAAAATTAAAATATCCGTAATGCTTACCACACCTCAAAAGTCTAAAGTTAAGGGGGCATGAACATACTCTTATCTTATCTTTTCCCAGTCAAATTCAATCATGTGGTACGTTACATTATGACTTATAACTAAAATTCATAAAATATGAGCCCACGTCTCAACAATCACACATTACACTTCAATTAAAAAGAACATGTTGCATGTTTCATCCTCCTAATGCAACACCAAATTTTTTGTTAAGAATAATTAAATTTTGCTTCTTTTAAAACAATTTAAGTCTTCTATATAAAGAACAATGCCCAAAATCTGAGAACCATTCTGAATCCTGAAGTTTAAGAAAAAGTTTCTAAAGACAAAGAAGCGTAACCTTCATGCCAAGAACTAGGAGGGAACTGTTTAGTATTTTGGGCACTTCAAATTCGAATTTAACAACAAAAGTTAAGTAAAGACTAAAGAGTGCAAGGACTTTAACTTTTTTTTTTTATTTAATATTTTTGAAAATCATCCTTCATCTTTAGTTTGTAAATAGGATGTATTGTAACTTTTGTTATTTTTCATCTTTAACTTATTTTTAGAATGTATTTTCATCCTATTTGGTGATGCTTTTTCTTTTATAATTCAAAAAATAATAATAAAAAATATTATGTTAACATAGTTCCACGTTCCAAGTGTGACACATAATTGCGTCTAATGCCTATTTTAGCATAATCATTTTCAGCAATTCAACAGAATAGGAATCCATTTTTTTCCCTTTTTTTCTTAAGCTTGTCGTAGTTAAGCTTTACGAGTTTAAAGAGCCCATAGAAATCTAACCACAAACACTTCAATATTTGGTCCTTGTACTAAAGAGTTATAACAATTGTATTATTACTTGTTATTCATATGTCACCAATCATGGAATTTATAGCTAACTTCTCCGAAGTATTTCTTTATGAAAGTAAAATATATATATATATATATAAATAAATAATTCATAAATAAATGGTTCTATTTATATATCACGTGCCATGCAATTATTTGATACTTATAGACCCGGTCCAAATGAATTTAACACTTTTTGCTTTTTCTTTATCAGGATTGAAATGCGGTACTGTAAGAAAAGCTTATATAATCCATGATCTAGACAGTTTTTACTTGCAGAAAAGGAACTTGCTAGCTTGAAATTTTGTTTCCAGGATGGTTTCAGGAAGTCCTGATCCCAAAATGACCCCACTCACCAAATTAATGACAGATTTTGCTTCCATATGCAGGGTTGAGGAAACTTCAATTTCGAATCCTGCAATGAAGCATTCCACCGTTTCTGAAGATAGCTGCCTGACAGGTGATCATTATCCTTCAAGTCCTGCATCTTCTGTAAACGATCAGCTGAGTCCGGCACACTCAACTACGAGCTGTGATTCCTTCACATTCAACTTTGGTTATGGTGGTATCGAACCGGATGACAGCAACCCCTCTAGTGAACCTTCTCCAATGGAATGGCCCGTTATGAAATCGCAGAGGCATAACCCGAGTATCGTGCTTTCCAGACTAGGAATTATGCAGCACATGTCTAGTGTAGATGAAAAGCTTGACTGTCTTGGCATAATTGATTCAGGTAGGTGAAGTTACCCGAATCGTGCAATGCTGTGTTCTTATATGGAAGAGATGTTGCTGTTTTTAAATGCTAATGGTTCTTTTTTGAATCTCGTGGTTAGAGATCGAGATGATGAAGGAGAGATTTGCGAAGCTTTTGCTAGGTGAAGACATGTCGGGTGGTGGGAAAGGGGTTTGCACTGCCTTAGCAATCTCAAATGCTATAACAAATCTTTATGGTAAGCTTGTTTCTTAATCCCTTAATTATAACAACTTCTGAAGAAAAATAGTACGAGTTTATGTTACTTGTTTTCCAGCTACTGTGTTTGGGCAGCACTTGAAGTTAGAACCCTTGAAGCAAGATAAGAAGATCATGTGGAAAAGAGAAATGGAGTGTCTTCTATCGGTCTGTGACCATATGGTCGAATTTATCCCCACATCGCCGGATTTACGGGACCGGAGTAAAATTTCAGTATGAATAGCTAGCTAAATGTGTCCAGATGGTATCTGTTGCGGTTATTTTGACAATTTCTTGCTAACAATTGTAATGTCTTTCAGGTGATGACAACTAGACCAAGATCAGACATTCACATTAACCTTCCGGCTTTGCAAAAACTCGACGCGTTGCTTCTAGTAAGTCCGAATTCATCGACTTCATTGTTTTAAAGAATGAATTATATCAACCACACTCTGAACTTGTAGTCCAGACTTTGAGGAAAAGAAGTTTTTTCTTTTTTTTTTTTTTTTGACAGGATATATTGGACAGTTTCCAGGAGAGAGAGTTTTGGTATGCTGAAGAAGGAAGCATGCCTTCAAATTCGACACAATCAGTTTCGTTCAGGAGATTTCTTCAAGACAAAGAGGAGAAATGGTGGTTGCCTGTACCTTGTATTCCTCCAACTGGCCTGTCCAAGGACTCAAGAGTGAACCTTAGGCAGAAACGTGACTGCGCTAATCAAATTCACAAAGCTGCTATGGCAATCAATAGTTGCATTCTTGCGGAGATGGATATCCCAGGGACCTATATTGCAGCTCTTCCAAAGGTTCAGCGACTTTTTACTTACATAACCTGTGCATTCTTCTGTGACGCTTTATCCTCTTTGGTAGTTTTTGATCACTTGATGTACAAATGATGAGCAAAAGCCCTTGAAATGAACCTAAAAGCATTGCCCTTTTTCCGTTCAGGCTCAAACAGTAGAGTTTATAAAAGTTAAATTTTTAGTTTCAATTGATCATATGAAAACAAATTTCTTAATTTTGTAATCAGAGTGGACGAGCATGTCTTGGTGAATCCATATACCGATACATGTGTACGAAGGAAAATTTCTCCACAGACTTCCTCTTGGATCGCCTTAAAATAAGAACTGAACATGAAGCCCTTGGGCTTGCCGATAGAGTTGAGGCTTCAATGTATAGATGGAGGCGAAAAGCCTGCATTTGCCATTCAAAATCATCATGGCAGAAGGTAAAGGAACTTATGTCAGAGACTGAATGGAATGACAAGAATTACATGCTAGCAGAAAGAGCAGATGAATTGCTATTTTCCCTGAAGCAAAGGTACCCTGAGCTTTCACAAACAAGCCTCGATGCATGCAAGATTCAGCATAATCAGGTAACGTGTTATACCACTCTCCTATCAGAGTGAACAAGGAACTGAGACTGTTGTATTTATGACTTTAACACATTTTATGTTCATGCTTAATATCTTATCCTCTTCAATCTCATGTAGACATAAACCTGCTGCCTCGATGGCTCGAACTCTTCACTGTTTCCTGTTGTACCAAGTACTAATTGTCAATAGAGGAAAGTGGAGGGTCCCAGCAACGGAGCGTACAATGATTTTCATTTGAGTGACTCTAACTAGAAAACGATTTGTTATGCAGGATATAGGGCAAGCAATCCTGGAGAGCTACTCAAGAGTGCTAGAAGGATTAGCATTCAACATTGTTACTTGGATAGAAAATGTACTATGTGTAGCTAGGTCTAGATGGGAGCAACATCAGTAGAACCTGCTGGCAATATCATGAATGATCAGCGATCCTAGTGTAACAATTTTAGTTTGATTGAGAAGTGACATGAAATATCATTATCTAGTGTGTATTCACAAATTAGAGTCGGAGTTCAATTATGTTGAACATTCATTTTTCTGTATCCTTTGGAGGACAATGTCCATTGACTCGAGCCACTAAGAGTCGGAGTTCAATTATGTTTAGTTCGTGGTCCAAACTGAATCGAATAGTGAAGAATATTACAGTTCAGTTTGACAATGCACCAAATAGTGAATCCAACTCTGAATGAAACTGTCAATGAACCCGAATGAGAAAAAAATATATATATATATATATATATCAAAGCATGATATCAGCTTTTTTCTTTAACTTATGTTTTCTAGTCATGGTATTCATACTTTCATAAGATTAATGGCAAGAAATAGTTCAATGGAGGCTCTGATTCAGTAATATGGTGTGAGGCCACTACGTTGAAATTCAAATACAAAACTTTTCACCAGCACGTTCGCATTTCACACACAACATAACAGCTACCTTTCACTGAATATGATATACTTCCCTCATTTCACAATTCGATCTTTTAACTCCTGCTATGATGCCATACTGATCATAAATAAGTTTAAAATTAAACATCGATCGAAGAACCACTCCTTAGATAGAACGGAACCCGTTTTATTTTTGAAATAGCAAAAGCTTTAAGGGCTTCAATTTCTGGCTTGCACTTGGACTGATCACCATTGTTTTTCCTTGAGGAGTTCCTTACTGCTTCTATCTCAAGTATGAGGAGTTACTTTCTTTGTGCGAGACGCATTTTCTTCGATCTTATAATCCATCTGTCACTCACTTCCCTACCAAGAAACTGTTACTTGCAATTCCACAACAGTTTCATGAAAATATAGTACATAGTCTTTAATATCGAGATAATTCCTCCAGAAATCACCTGATCTAAAAATTTATCGATTCGCATGAAAAACATTATATGAAGATTTCCTATAAAGTTACTCTGAATCAGATAATAAGCTTGAAAATTTATAATACAACTAAAATATTATATGACGACCGGATGATACAGCCATTGAAAGGACAGAAAATCATGTAACACCTGCAAGATGCCTGAGATGATAAGGTGTTTACCGGAGCAACGAGGGTCCTGAATGTTGTGTATCCTATTCAAAGCAGAGGGTCTTTATAAAATAGTTTTTTTCCTACTTGAGATATCTTCTATGCTATAAAGGGTAAAAGGGATTTTTCATAATAAAACAGTTAGTTTGCTCTAGTAAATTCACCTATTCATAGGCGATGCATACCTGCAAACGTAAGAAAAAGGAAGCTACGAGATTAGTCCGATACTTTTAAGTCAGAGTGAGCAGAGAATAGGAAAATTAAAGCTAGCGAGTATTTAGGATGAAAGTGCTTCCATCCTTTATCAAGGAGGCTTGATATAGTATTTAAACAGGGATGTTTGGATTAGATAAGGAAGGTACTTAGTACTGTATCATTTTTATAGTTATACAAGTAAGTTAAATAAACCAATCTATCATATCCTATTTCGCATCGACCCATAAGTTAAATGCATTAGCTCGCTTATATATATATATATATATATATATATATATAAAAGTTAGAATTTTCTAAACCAACCTGCCCTATTACATGTTAGCAGGTTAAGCGAGTCAGCCCACCAATATACAACATTTAATTGATTCCGCTATTTGTATAATTAAAATTAGATAATGTAATTAGATACAAAGTTAAAATAAAAAAAAAAGGCTTACAACAAGAAAATTTATGAAATAATTAGAAGTTCTTTTTTTTTTTCATAATCATACCTACACTACTTTATCTTGAATTTGGACATTAGTTGTCGAATCTATCTTACTCCATTATAATGAATTTCATCAACGGTAGCTAAAGTTTTATTACTATAAAGGATAGAATAATTATTAAAAGGAAAAATTATCAATAAGAAACTGATAGATATAAAGAAAAGTTCCAGATTCATATAATTATTCATTAACACAAGATCTCCATATATATATATATATATATATAGTACTTTATCCACATTATATAGTTATCATTTTACTTGTCCTTTTTACTCTTATTCTTGTTTTTACATTTTTAATGTAATTTCACTCCATTGTAATAATTCACTTCAACAACAAAAGAGACATTTTAATTTGAATAGGAAAGAAGTGCAATTACATTTTTACTCAAAATAATGTTTGTTTTTATTTTAATTTTATCTAATTATTATAGGTTTGTGAGCCAACCCATCTTATGATAGATTGACTCGCCCCAACCTATAGGTTAAGTGAAATTGGTTAAAAATACCCACATTTTACTAGGTAAAAAATTTTTGGCCTAACTCACTTTTTTTTTTTTTTTTGTTAAGTTAAACAAGCCAACTCATATGACTTGCCCTGCTTGCATGGCCTGAATTTCCTTATTGACTTTGGATTTTATGGAGAGAGTTGTATAGAGTTATAAGCAATGGACTTGCCTTATTTGCTAAGCTTTTTAGCTTGTATTCATATGAATAAGTTTGGCTTAGCCAACTTGAGTTAGAATTAGACGATCTAAGCTTATGTTGGATAACCTGAGGCTAACAATGTACAAATGGGTTTTGGCTTATAGACTACTCTATTTAACTTACATTTTAAATAGATTTGGGCTGCGATTTTTTAGCCTGTTTAAAAAGCAAACTAAACAAACCTACCTCATTTACCCTATGGGCCAAAATGGGCTAGTTTGAGCTAGCCCGTTTAATAAATTTATATTTTTGGCTCATGAGTCAACATGTTTAACTTGCTTTTTAAAAGCGTTAAGAGTCTAGGTTTTTGGTTTGTTTAAAATGTAGGCTAAATAAACCTGGTTTGTTTGACTCACAAACCAAAGTAAGTCGAGATGAGTTAGCTCGTTTAACTCACTTATAAACCTCTACCTGAGGCTAATTGGACGACTTGGGCTTAGGCTAGCTAACTTGAGCCTAGTGGCTCAGGTTCTGAGTAGGTCATTAACACCAATCTTATAAGCATAGGTGATGAGCTGCTAGCCACTGGTCTTTGTAAGCCCTAAAGTTAAGCTAAATGACTGTAGGATAGAACTTAATACATAAAATTTAGGGCGATCATTAAAGGATCCGATTAAACCTAAATTATAAACTATAGATAAAAATATTAGTAAAAATAACCCTATAAATTTGAATTTAAGAAAATAAGTAATAAAATAAGAGACTATAAAAATTTTAAATTTTAAGTATAATACTTATTAATTATCGAAAAAGCGAAAAGTATAATCTAATAATTAATAAATTACTAGAGATAGATTATATATATACTAAAAATTCATAAAATAACATAAATAATAATTAGGAATGTTCACATGTACCACATATGTATTTACGTATAGATAAAAATAAATGAAATTACTTAAATTAGCTAGAAACTTATTAAATAATTAAATAAAATTATTAAATAATTAAGAAAAAAACTGAGGAATAGGGAATTACTTGGATTTGGTCATGGCAGGTCAGGAAGTGAAGAAGAAAAATCAATCAATAAAAAAAAAGCAACACAAAAGGTAAAATTGAAGAGATTTGGACAATATTTTGTCCAATTAAATGCATAATAGTTACTACAAAACTCTATAAATAGCAAAAAAAAATTAAAGAACTCGTTTGGATAGTTAGAAGTTAGAAAAAATTGAGAGCACCGAAATTTGGAGAGGAAAATTAGGGTTTAGAAAATTATTAAGCAAATTTGTACAAAAGGAGCTAGTGAACCGAACCCACACACCCCTACTACCTAGAATCGAATCACCACCACCACCCCATGCTAGACCCACCACTTGGACCAGTCGACACACCTGAACCGGTGTTGGATGCCCAAAAGCCATCAGATTGGGTAAGTCTCACATTTGCTCTGATTTTGTACAATTTCTTAAAATTATTTATTTTTCCTAAAAAATTATGAAATTTATTATTCTAAGGTTTTATTGTATGTAGATTTAAGGAAAAATATTGATTAAGTTTAATCAGATTTGCAAATATAGGGTTTTTAAGAAATTAAGCAAAATCGAGCATGATTAAAATTAAAAATAAATAGGCTTAGGAGTGTAGTTTAAAGCTCAAATTTTTTCTGTAGAATGCTTGAGTGATATAGAATAGTGCTATGAAGCCTTTTTTTTAATTTAATTTTTGAAAATTTTAAGTAATTTTTTAATCCTAAAATGATGGAAAAATTAGGTAATTTTGGGTTAATTAGGTGATTAAGTGATTAATTACTGATTTAGATGGTAATTAGATGTTTAAGGATGTTAATCTTTGATGTAGAAACCTAATCCTGGTCTTTGGAGTGTTAGGTGTAATTAATATAGGAATTATGTAGTAATTATAAGAAATTAGGAATATGTGGAATTGGAAATTTAATAAATATGAAAAATTAGATTTATTTGGATAATATAATAATAAAAATTAGTACAAAATAAATCTGAAACAAAATTTAATTTTAGGTAATTGTATAAAAAATGTAAGAGTTTCTCACATCGGGAGTTAATCCGATACCCCAATTAGGATTAGAGTATACCGAATAGTTTAAAACACTAAATTAAGACCCAATGTATGAGCTTAATGTGATTAATTTCACATTAAGATTCAAGCATATTTAGGATTCCTCGTAGTTAGAGACAATGTAGAATCAAAACTAGAATTTAATTTAGAAACTAGACCTCGAAATAAGGTAGAATGAATCATTAGTAAATAATAGGTATACATAGAGAAATGAGTTAAATTATAACTTAGAATATGAATCATCAAAGTATAAGTACTAAAAAGACGTATTTGTATTATAGAATACCCAGAGAAGAATCAGCTTGCAATTAAATGATTGAGCGACTAAGAATTTCAGGTAAGTTGGGTTATTACTTATTGTAGTGGAATACTATTTTATGATACTCGAAGATTTAGAATTGTGTATGATTGCGATTATAAGTAGTTTATGCATATGTTTGAGGTGTTGTGATTGATTTTGTGTTATAACTGGATCGGTGTGAAATTGTTTAAATACCCTAAATGGAGTTTAATTTTATTTAACCCTAATGACCTAAATTGTCATGTTTTGCAACCCTTTAGGGAATCATTAGGATTTTCCAACAAAATATTGACACCTTCGATAAAGATAGCGCTGGATAGCAAATTAGTCTTTTCCTCATCCTTAACTGAACCAAGCGACAGGATAAGAGGTTGCAGTAAGGATGAGGGCATTAGTTCGAAGGATAATCTTAAGAGGAGCAATGTCTCCATTGCACAAACTTGGGTTTGGTTGTGAGCTGTTGCATAATATGAAAACTCCTCAACCCGGATTAGAGTGGGTGAAATTTCTCTAATTTCACAATGGATCAAACTACGTTGTGTAATAACACTTACTTATTGCATTGCATGAAAATAATTGCTTAATAATCTTGTTTGTGTTTGTATACATTCATGAGTCTCCAATTTAACTTACTGAGCTGTAGTTACTCATACCCGTATAGATCCTTTTACAGGTCCTGATTTCTGAATACTTCAAGTATTATGCCATACTACAACTATACAAAGGTTAGTTCTTTTGAAGTTTAGAGTATGAGGATCAATTTGCCTAGCAGTGAATATATAGCTAGAGTCTCCTTAATAGCTTAAGAATGAAAGACCGATAGTTGTTATGTAAATTAGTGGACTGTTATATTAATGTAGAATTTCCTAGGAAGTACTGTAGAATGTACATGTGTAGACACTCGATTTTTGCCCATAATAGTTATAGTTTTTGTTTTTAGGGTCATAATTTGGAAAATAAAAAAAAATGATAAAAAATAGAAAATTGTAGAAAAAAAAAGAAAAAAAAACTAAACAAAGAAAAAATTCGAAAAAATTAATTTGATTAAATCTTGACTAAATAGTTATCGAAAAAAAACAAACTTGATACGATGACGTTAAATCTAATAAAATCAAGATTTGTAAGATTTGAATCTATTTTGGATCTTTATCAATTTAGATTCAATTCAAAAAATTTGTTTTTAAGTTTTATAAATAAGAGTTGCATGGTGCGAGCTAAAAAAGGAACAATTATATATTTGTTAAAAACATGCTTGAACCCACTCCTTAAACCAATTCTATAGTTGTGCATGTGATAGGACTGGGGATCCAATCTGTTTCCTTTCATCAGCTTTGCACACTTTGCCTTGTAAGTACATAATAGTAGTTTTTAATTATTGTCTATAGGTTGTCTTATTTATTTATTTTTATCTCACTTAATATATGCACAATTATTTTTAAAACTTGCACTAATTTTTTTTTTTTTATCACATCTTTAATTGCTAATAATTAGTTATAGCATTAGTATTTAGTGAACATGTGTTAAGTTAAATTTTAGTTTATTTATTTATTATTTTTTTTAGATTTCTTATTTTCAAAATGATATTTTTATAAAATCTCATATTTTACAAAATTTCGTTCTTTGCATATTGTATTAATTTAGAAAAATTGCATTATGCATGTTAGGGTTTTTTAGATAAAAAAATCATTTTGATATTCATAAAAAAAAAAAACTTTAATTAACTTCTTTTTTACGGCGACACATGTTTTCCATAGTTTAGGTTTGTTTTCCATAGTTTAAATGTCTTTTCCATAGTTTATGTTTCTTTTCTATGGTTTGAACATCTTTTCTATGATCTAGACATCTTGTCTATGGTTAGATATCTTTTCTATAATTTAGGCTTCTTTTCTATAGTTTATATTTTTCATTATTTAGGTTTATTTTCATGATTCAGACATCTTTCCTATAATTTAGATTTTTTTTTTATAGTTTAAACATCTTTTTTATAGTTTAGTCATCTTTTCTGTGATTTAGGTATTTTTTTATGATTAGGAATTTTTTTTTCTTTTTTGTATTTTAAGCATATTTTCTATATAAAAGATTCATCATGTAGAATATTGCGTATTTTATAAAAATTGTATTTTTAGGTCTTTAGGGTTTTTCTAGAAAATAAAAAAATTATCACTTAGTTGTTTTTGAATAAAAATTTTAATTTGGGACTTTTCAAAAATTAGGTTTTTAGGTTTGTTTTTATCAGGAATAAATAATCTGGAGCAAACTTTGATCATTTTTTAGCTTAAAAAAATTCTAGAAGTGAAAAATATAAAGAGAGAAAAGGAAAAACAAAGTTTAGAAAATTTAGTTGCGAATTCGGAGTTTTATGTGATCCTAGGGAAGACGACTAGCTAGGAATAAAACAAAATGGCGGTCTAAAGGAGTGGTTAGTGACAAAGTAGGCTGACACACCCTCTTCTACCCACAGTGGCCAAAGCATGGATTTCCGATAATTCGCTAAACTCTTTCAATTTCATCAAAAATTAGGCAAAAAAATTATGAAATTTGGTTTCCTTGCATATTTTTGCATGAGGAACTAAATATCTTATCAAATTTTCAAAATTTTGAGTATAGATATGAGGTCCTTAAGAAAAACGTCCTGTACACCGAATTTCACATAGGTAATTAAAAGACCAATTGATGTAGTTTTGACTTGAAATTTTATGGTTATACTTCTAACATGATGGATTTTGATGTAATGTGGTTGGATTTCAAAAATCATGTTGTTGGATTTTGGAGAAAAATTCATCTTCATCAAAATAGTGTGCTGGATAAGTGTTTCTGAGAGAGCTTAGTGATTCTTTGTAAAAAAACTATAGTGTAAATGAATATTTTGTATGTTAGGAATTGATATATATATATATATATATATAATTGAAGTTCTTAGTGGATATTTGTTGATGTCATAAAGTGTGAAAATCTTAGAAAATGTAAGGGAAGCTTGTGTATGAGTTAAATAGTAAGTTATGATAGTGGCTAAAGGGTCAAAAATATGTCAGAAAGAATATCAGAATGTACTTTAGGAGTAAATAACTTAATTATGCTAAAAATAGGCTTTAGGTCAAAAAGTAATTGATACTGAAACTTTATAACTATATTGGAGTCAAAATGTAAGTCAAAAACTTTTTTCATAAAAACCTAACTTATAGTAATGAGTTAGAACCTTAATTAGAAACTTAGTCAAAACCTTAGTCAGAAACTTCGTCAGCACCTATCTCAAGTCAACTAAAAGTTAAATAAATAACTAAAGAACTTACTTGTGTTAGAATGTACACCTACTTAATAAAGAAAATAAGTTCTTACTTCATATGTTAATTTAAAACTAAAGTTGTATATTACTTTCTAGGGATTATTAACAAAAATCACAAATACAACGTATAGGAACACATGACAATACATCTAAGCAAGTTGGGATCAATGCTTAATGGCATATTAAAGTACCATATTAGGATACTTGGAGGAGTAAGAATGCTTGTTTGTGATTATAGTTAGATTTTTTGTTCGTATGCTATGTGTGTACTTAGAATACTAATTGTTGATTGGGAATTGAACTCCAAGTGCTACTTTTTGCTTAAACATATATCATATCTTGTGTGTATGAACTTGGTTGGTCACCTAATATTCTAAACTAAACTTAAGTTGACTAAATGTCTAACCTGACATTCACGATCACTCAATAGGAGTAACAATTAGGTTATCAAACTAAATACTAACACATTCATTAAAGATAGCAGAAATGGTCCTTTTCCCACCCTTAGTTGAACTAAATAATAGGAGAGAGGGTTACGGCAAGGTTAGGATCAGTGGTTCAAATATTATCTAAGGAGGAGGGTGCTCTCCATTGGATAAGCCCATATTTAGTCTAATAGTGTCACGTTAAAACTCCTCAGAATCTAGGTTAGAGAGAACAAAATTGTTCTAACTTCACAATGAGCTGGTTAAACATTGTGAGATGCTATATCATTTATTTGTTGCAACTGCATATAATTAATGATTGAACAACCTTGTTTGTTAATATGTTCTTACGACTCCATCCCTTCTTACTGAGCTAGTAGTGCTTACATCCCTATAGATTATTTTGTAGGTGCAAAGTAATATCAGAAGATTTCTCATTATACTTTTCCACAAGTTAGTTTTGACGGGATGCGGAGTGCAGTGAAGAAGTTTAATGAACAGAATGAAGCTCAAGTCTCTTTTGTTTTTCTTTTGTGGGAAGATTATAAGGTATTCCTAGGAGGCCTTATAGGCTTTACTGGTTTGTTGTTATCATTTTATATGTAATGAAGTCCTCCTGTGAAGATGTATATTTTCTTTTGAAAACTTTAGACTCTGGATGTACCTAAGATGTATAATAAACTAATCTATCTATAAGTATAAGGAAATGTATTTTACTAAATATTACTCCATAGTTCTTATATACTACAAGTACTCATCTGACTACTTCAAAGCTAGTCGAGTCGTTGTTCGCCTTGTGTAGACTACACCTATGTTAGCAGCTAAAGGGTTAACTTCTAGAGTAGGTTGGTTTACACGGTGAGACTGTTACGACTCCTAGAATTGGGGCATGACATACTAGTTCTACCATAGTCGAAGGTTCATCCATAAGACAAAGGAAGCAAACAAGTGACATTTGGAATTATTTCATTGTTATAGTGAGAAGATGTTGTTCAGTATATGACATACAACAAGCCTTTCTTTGGAAAGTCCATGTTAAGAACAAGCTACCTTATACGACATTTAAAGATGCATCAGAAGAAAAACAAACCATTGGTTAGAGTCCCAAATGCTTAATTGACAAGAACTTCATCAACTATCGAGGAAAGTGATACACCATTTGTATTCAATCTGGAGGAGGCATAAGAAAGTCTCGTTCAAATGATGGCAACTATCGATCTATCATTCCATATAGTGAGCTATGAAGATTTTGGAGAATGGGCAATAAGTTCATTGCAACCAGAATACAAGCATACAAGGCGGCAAACCTTGTGAAATGAAATGATTGAATTGTTCATACGTAAATGGGAACAATTAAAGGCACAACTACATAGTCTTAAATCCAGGTAACTTGAATCCGAATCTTTCCCTCAAAATTATTTGGATTACTATTATTACAAAATTCTTGTTGTTCTCAATGCCATTCATATTGTAGTATAGCATTTCTTTTACATCGAACATATGGAAATCACCACTCATCGAATTAACAATAGTTATATGTGTGTCACAGCATACTAAATAGATGAAAATTAGGTTGTACAAAAGTGGATCATCGCATTTATGTTGTTCTCAAAAGCTTATGTAAGTTTGGCAATCACATCCAACATCTTAGACATAATTTGGACCTACAATATTGGTTGGCTGTTCAGCATTGCCTTTGATAATGCATCTGCAAGCACAACAACAATATGACCATTGAAACAACAACTAAACCTAATTTGTGAAGGGAAGGTTTTCCATGTCCATTGTGTGTACCGCATTCTAAATCTTGCAGTGTAAGATGGCATAAATGCTTATGGAATAGTGAATCACCTTATCAAGATTCGTTTTGCAATAAATTGTATTTGTCATAGCAAACGGAAACACTTGGAGTATACTGATTGCTACCAAAATGAAAACCATGAGTTATTCATCCCAACTCGCAACCTCATCATACAATGGAATTATACACATGAGATATTAGACAAATCATTGAAGGTCAGAAATTTGTATTACATAAGATTATTATTTCATTCATTGAGTCTAATGTTTGTTTAAAGACATAATTTATTCTTACCTTACGGTAATACTTTACACTAAACACTTCTTAATTGGTAATATAGGTGCCATTTTTTACAACTCCTACATCCATTGGAAAGTAAGCCAAGAGCCTAAGCTTAGCCGAATTCATATAGCGGATTAGAAGAAAACAAGCAACTTGTGTAAGTTGCTAAGTGCCTTCATCCACTTGATGATGACTTTATCCAGCTACTATTATCCTACTAGTAATGCTATACTCCCAAATCTCGTCGATATTGTTTATACATTGGCAAACTCTACAAATGAACCATTGCTCCTTCTTACCATTGCAGCAATGAAGGCTAAATTGCTTACGTACTTCTACCCCTTTCCTCTTTTGTTTTATGTTGCTACAATGTTGGATCCACGTTACAAGTTTCACGATACTTATAATTTGCTAAAGGAATTTTACCAAACATTAGCGTAGAAGATGCTACGACCGGAGTTGCGAAGCTCAACACGAAAGCTGAGAGAGCACTCAAATCCATATTCCTCTATTACAAGGGTAGAACGCAGCCTTCGTCTCAATCATCTTGATCTAACGTTCATACCAGTAGTTTTAATGCTACCTCTATGAAAAGGAGTAGGCAGATCGCTCAAATAAGCTGGAATTTAGGGACTACCAGTGAAACTTTCAACGAACTATTGGTATACTAAGTCCAACATCTGTAGGAAGATGAGGCTGATGTAGATGTTCTTAAGTGGCGGGTAGCAAAATCTTACATGATGCCTATCTTATCAATTGTTGTAAGAGATGCTTGGGGGCCTTCGACTTCGACGGTGTTGTCCAAATCGACTTTTAGGTTAGGCGGGCGAGTCCTTAGCCCCAATCACCTTTGGCTCAAAGCTGAAACTGTTGAAGCCACTATATGCCTCAAGAATTAGAGAGATGCTCAAAAGAGGAGACAAGGGGGTATAGGAACAATTTTTGGCTGTGAGGAAGACGAAGAAGCCATGCAGTCATTCCAGGCAATGGAAAGGGGACAGCAGATGCAATGGATTGATGATAATGACGATGATGATGATGATGATGATGATGATGATGAGTATTAATTGGAATACCTTTTGTTCCATTCTATGACAAATATTAGTTTCAACTGATTGTCTCATTTGTACTTCCTTAAATTTGATCTATATCTTCTAACAATTAAATTTGTATTTATGCCCATCTATTTATCATGTTAAGTCTCTATCTCCTTCAATCAAGGGTGTGTTTTGATTTTAGGCCCCTTAACGGCATAACCCATTTGATAAACTTATCATAGTCTTAATGTACTTGCTTTAAGTCAGGTTCATACAATTTATGTTGCTATGATCCAACAATCCAATTTCATATAATATTTACCTACTTCGATTCATGAACGTAATGTCACTTAAATTGAATTTAAAATAGATTTACCTAATTAAATTAGGTTTATTAATTTACTAAACCATTCACTTATATCTTACTCAAGCTCAACTTGCTCATTCGAATTAAAACAAGTAGATTAGTTAACTGAAATTGTATCAAGAAATTATAATAATTATTATGTTTTTTTGTTTATTTAATATACTATTTAAAATTAAAAAATAGGTACATGTTACACTTATTGGTATGATATAATTCTAGTAAAAAAAATTGATTAAACAAATAAATTATTACATCAAATAAACTTTTTGTCAATTTAATATGATCTTTAAAAATTAAAAATTACATACAAGGCACACTAACAATTACAATTGCAACAAGAAAAATCATCTAATTAATGTATTAAATAAATAAATTACTACATCAAATACACTACTAAATTAAAAATACTTAAAATATCATTTTCATTTACATTTCCAAAAATATAGGAGGCCTAACATGCTACCCACGTGCTTTCATGCTCGTACTCAAGCAGCCCAGTAACCTTATCATGCCTAGTGTGGTAATGCTTGTGTGCTCGAGCCCAAGCCCACTTGTGCTCGTGCCTTCTAATGGAACAGGCCCAATTATGTTTGTGGTCACATGCCTAGCCCATTTACCAACCCTATCATTAGGTTTATACGAACTTGGCAATACGTACTACGAGTTCTATCTCATAGAATAACTTCCAAAGGGTGTTTCTAAGTTTTAATATATCTATATGTCCTTATCGAAATCATTATGATATTATACTCATATTATATAAATAAGCTATATTTTATATAATTTCATGAAATAACTTAATAATATAAGTTATATCTAACCCTAACACATATATATCATAGCTGGGTCATGTAATTATCACTAAATATGTTGAAAATTTATCTTAACCCAATCTAACAAAATAGTTATGTATAGGTTCTATCTAAATTTTTATTATAGTTTAGCCTAATATTACTAAATAACATATCTCAGTTCATAATTGAAGCTAGTTTACTACTAAAATTCATAATAAATAGCTCAGGTTACCTAATAATTCCTTCAAATTTTCTATAGACTCCTAAAAATATGGAAAATTCAGTTAACATATGGTTTCATGCTATCGAGTTTATCGCCTATAAATACATAATTACGTTTTTACCCCTAAATTACGTTTAATTGAACAAATATTATCATTTTTATACAAAATTGTTTCTAACATGTCCTCACATTATTATAACTCCAAAAGTCAGTGGTTATCAATCTCATCAATTTATTTCACAATTTTCCTTATTTCTAATTATTTTTAGGGCAAAAAATTACAATAAATATTAAACATACTTAAATTAAAAATTGGGTTACATAGCAATTAACTATATATAACATGTATTCTTTAGAAAAATTTTCACTTCAAAACAACATTATTTAGTATATTTACTTTAGATTTGAAGTTTCAAATGCATAGTAGCTTATTTAAGTAAGTATATAAAATATTCAAAATTTTACAAAAAAAAAATACAACATGAAATTATATCTGAAATAACATAAAAATAAATTTTTTCATAATTTTTTGAATTAATTTAGTATTTTTAGAAATTCAACGAAAAAAAGGGCAAAAAATTGGCTCTCTTATTCATCAGAACTCTAGCCACCGTTGGCAAGTAAGAGGGTTTCAGATGGCCTAGGCAGTGTGTAGGCTATTAGTTGATAGTGGGGTTCAACAGCAGATTTAGGTTTGGTTAGTGAACCAGCCTTGCCTTGATCTTGCTCTATTTTTATTTTCTTTTCTGTCTATTTTTTTACGATTTTTTTCTAAATTTTTCTTTTGAGTATTTAAGGTTCCTAACTGTTTAATCTGATGTTTGGGGTCTTGCATATACTAATTTTTATCAGCCACTTGCCCCTCCCTTTTTCCTTTATTTTTCCTTCATTTTCTTCTCTGATTTCCAAGCATGAGGTCACCTTTGATGTTTATTTCCCTTTTTGATTAAGCTATTAATCTATTTGTGAGGATGACATAGTGGTTTCTAGCAAATTCTAGGTGATTTGGGTAATTTTTTTATTGATTTGCATATTATTTAGTCATATTTTATGTATATTATATAATATTTGGTAATTTTTCTAATATACGTATATATATCCTATACATTTTATACATGTAATGTATAATTATACTCATATAATTATGCTTTTATCATGTCTTTTATTCACAATATATATTTTCTATTTATTTCTATAAGTGTATCGCTTATTATATATATTTATATAATTTCAAGTTAATTTATAGGTATAATTATTATATATATCGTGTATACTCATAAAAATACATGTATATTTATATAGTAAATTATACTATATTATTTCCTTTTATAACTTAATTAACTTATCTCTAAGTCTTCCTTATATTTTGAGATTGGTTTTAGAGATTCCGACAAGTTTTACGCTATAATATATAATTATACTTCAAAGGCTAAAATTGAGATTTTTAGTCATTATTTTTACAATCTAACTTCACTCGTTCATTTTAATTAACTTTTCTAATCTAGTTGGGCTCAATCAAATAAATTTTCCCGAAAGTCTCATATTAGAGTATGGTTGCCCTAAATTCGATTTTAGGGACTCATACCTATGCTAACTTTTGTTTTATATTCATAGCTTTTGATTGTGTAACAGCTTATTCAAAGAGAAGATGATGCAAGTAAGGGAACAGAGGCTCCAAGAGAAAGGGAAGATAGCTATTGATGGGTAAGAAGCAACCTACCTAAGTAAGAGGAGTAAGTGGAAGGATAGCGCCAGAACATTAGTGAAGGAGAGGCTGGCAATCGTAGAAGAGTTGCATGTTGTCCTAACAAGGGTGCCATTGGTGGCTATTGTCGAGTAGTAAGTTCCTATAGAAAGATTCTCGGTTAGGTCAGTGCCTAGGAGTGAGGCACCTATAGAGAGGGAGTTAAGAGACCTATCTCCAATCAACAGGTTCTTGATAAAGCCTCAGAAGGTCAAGTTCCTCCAGGGGCCTAAGGAGGATCTAGGCACTAGGAGATCGAAGAGGCTATAGGCGTAGCAAGGCTACCAAAAGGTTACGCAGTTCAGGTTATCAATCTGGAGGATAATGTAAGCGATGACACCAAAATGTCGACTAATCAACAACCAAGTTTGGTTGTCCCCTAATGGCCCTTAAAGAAGGAGCATGCCGCACTCTTCTAAGGCAAGGAATAAAATAAGACTATGCTAATCACTCTAAAGAAGCTAAGGGACATGATGAGCATATACAAGTATGCATTTGTACATAGGCATACTCTACTTAAGTAGGTATGGCATTGTTATTTTCCATTTTGTCAAGTGTTTGTGGTGTATTAGGGCATATGCTGCTCTATTAGACAAGTGTACCTAGTCGAGTTCTAGTATAGATAAATAGATATTGAGTCGAGTGTCAATCCCACGAGTAACTAGTTATATGAGTAAATCTAATTATTTTTAGCAAGAATACCCTTGAATTACTCAATTACATAACTTCTAACAATAAAAGATTTAATAGAATAAACTAAAAAAAAAAAAAAACAGAAAGTAAAGATTGCAATAAAATAAAAGATTAAACTAGAAAAGAGAAGCAAAGAAACAAAATTAAACCAATTAACTAAATAACATCAATTGTTATATTAGATTGTTGTTTACTAATTAATTCTAGGGGATTATTCAATGTCAATTGCTATATTAGATTATGGAGATTCATCATCCTATTCCTATGGAAATCGAAATCTCAATTAGTCGAATTCATGTATCAAGTTAATTCCTAATCTTGAAACCCTCTCTAGCCAAATCACTTTTGCATAGAGCATTGCCAAATTGCATTAAGAACCTAGACCTCACTTTTAGGTTGGCCTAATCTAGAAAAATTCAATACCTAATCTCTTAGCGTACTTAATCTCTTATAATTACACTTATCTGTTTACTGCAATATTTACGTCTCTACAATAAACTCAAACATTAAATTAATAACCCGAGTAAATATTAATCTAATGACAATAAAAATGACGTAATTAGATCATAATAAGCAAAATCATA
This sequence comes from Lumnitzera racemosa, assembly GCA_024138005.1. Lineage (NCBI taxonomy): Eukaryota > Viridiplantae > Streptophyta > Magnoliopsida > Myrtales > Combretaceae > Lumnitzera > Lumnitzera racemosa. Next base: position 38,660,449 of record JAMXBC010000005.1, read on the forward strand.
GACTAGATTTTATTAGTAAAAAGCACCATTTAAACAAAGGTCTCAACAACAATTTACTAAGTAATTTATAAGAAAGACATGAAAACCAGAAAGAAAGGAAAAGAATGGAGCAGCCCCCTTAGTAATTCTAAAAGCTAACAACTAATGCTTAAGGGGTTCTCTCTATAACCTTAGGCTTAAGAGCCTATATATAAGTAGTGGACTTAAGATTATAAAGAAAACTTAACAAAAATAGAAGATTTAGAATCGCTACAACTCTATGCCTAAGGTACACGGCCGTGAAGCTTAGGTGTGTTCTTATTCTTCATGTTAAAACTTCAATTTCAAAAGAAATTAATGACAAGAGGATCATAGGTAAGAACATAGTCATGGCCCTTAACCGTGATCTCTTCTAGACTTCTTACCTTACTTGAAATTCCTCTACTTCACTTTTTGATCCGTGCTTGTGCATCAATAACTCTAGAAATTGCATAAGAATCCTTTAAACCTACATGAAATGTTCCTAGAATCCCTGAAAATAATCAATAAGCAAATTAGGCTCAAAATATCACAAAAATAACAAAAATAATGTCTAAATCAATGCAAAATACCCATAGAGAATATATGCTAATTTTATGTCATCAAATGCCCTTACACTTAAGTTTTTTCTTGTCCTCAAGGAAAACAATGAAAATCAAAGAAAACATCTCCAAGACAAGATAATTAACAACAATATTAGAAAAGTGTACCCTCAAAATTTGAATCGCTTAGCAAAAATTCTTTTCTATTCACCCTTGTTCCATAACTACATAATGCCTTAGAACACCTAAATAATAACAAATTAAGAACTACTAAATTTCAGTGATCAATCTAGATGATTTAGAGTTAGCCATAACGCTTAAGTAGAAACTAAACTAAAGATTAAAATAGATATAAACTAATCAAGAAAAAGTTATAAAGATTTCCTTATGCTAACTCAAGAGGAGTAGAATTTTTAATTACTTTTAACATGAAATACTAGACTTGATGCATATTATATCAATTCATTCTCTGATTGTTCCTTTACTTCTTTCAATTCTTTTTAGCAGGCTTCTTAATTCAATTCAATTTTTCTTATTGAAGCTTGATTAGCATTAAGAAAGTATTTTGCTCTTCTAAGGAACCAAGGCCAATCCTTACTAACTTAGCTCAATTAATTACTTTAGCAATTGCCCGGGGGGAAGTACCTTGCTCTTTTAAGGGACAAAGATCAATCCATACTAATCCTTAGCAATTACTTTAACAATTCAATTATAAAATTTACACCTCCAACTATTTTTATTTTTTAAAGGAAAAATCTCCTTTGTTCATCTAATCTCATTTTTTGAAAAAGAAGGATAGATAAATATCCTCTATAATCAAGCTTAGAAGTCAAAATAGTCCTTAACCCATTCATATCAATCTTAATCCTAAGTCTAAGTCTAAGCTTAAATGAAAAGAAACTATGAATTCTAAAGATTTAATCACTTAGGTAAATTTGAAAAAAAAAAATTATGCTTGCTTCTATATATGGGGTGTTGCAAATGTCTAAGATTTTTTTGAAAAAAAAAGTTTTGAAACTTTTTTTTTTTAATTTTGATAAAAACTTAAGTGAGTACACAATAGCATATATAATCTATCATTCCCCTACACTTAAGTTGTACATTGTTCTTAATATATATAATCATGCAAATTGTCAAGCCACAAACTCGAGAAGTTGTAATAGCCCCACCATATAAACCAACCTAAGCTAGAAGCTACCCTCCTTAACTGCTAACATAGGTATAGTATATACAAGATGAACAACGACTCAACCAACTTTAAAACAATCAAATGAGCAACTATAGTATATAAGACCTGTAGAGTAACACTTTACAAAATACATTTTCTCATATCTACAAATAGTTTAGTTCTCATATCTACAAATAGTGTAGTTCTTTTATACTATAACTTTATATACATCAAAAGTTCCAAAGTTTTCAAAAGAAACTATACATCTCCATAGGAGGACTACATTACATATAGTAGATATATGAACGAGCTAACGAAACTATAAAGCCTCTTAGGAAGATCTTATAATCTTCCCATAAAAGAAAAACAAAAGCAACATAAGTATTGATCCATTCCTTAGACTTCAACATCTCACTTCCTAACCCATTGGAACTAACCTACTGAAAACTGTAATGAGCCATCTTTAGGTACTACTCCGCACTTGCAAAACAATCTATTAGGATATGAGCTCATCTAGCTCAGTAAAAAGGGATAGAGTCATAAGAGTCTATTAACAAACATGGTTGTTCAATCATCATTTAAATGCAAATGAATCAAGTAAACGATAGATCATCACACAATGTTTAACCAGTCTATTGTGAAGTTAGAAAAATTTCATCCACTCTAACCTAAATTTTGCAGAGTTTCAACACGATACTATTAAACCAAATCCAGGCTTGTGCAATGGAGAATACCCTCCTTTCTAGACAACATTCGAACCACGATTCCCAACCTTGCCCGACCCCCTCTGTTGCTACTTAGTTCGATTAAGGGTAGGAAAAATACCATTTCTACCATCCTCATCGAAGTGTCAGTATTTAGTTTGACAACCTAATCGTTACCCCTATTGAGTTATCATGAATGTTAGGTTATATCTTAGTCAACTTAATATTAGTCCAAATTATAAGGTAAGTAACCAAGTTCATATACGCTAGACATGATATATTCAAGCAGAAAACAATACTCAATGTTCAACTCCCAATCGTCACTCGATATCATAAGCACATACATAGCAAATACGTAAACAATCTAACTATAACCACAAACAAGCACTCTTAGTTCTCTAAGTATCATAATATGATACTTCAATGTGCCATAAAGCATCGATCCCAACTTACCTATACTTACTAGTAAGTTACTCTGAACCATTGCCTCTTTGTTCTTCAATTGTGTCACGTCCCGAAGCGACAGAGTCATAATAGCCCCGCCATGTAAACCATCCTAAGATAGAAGTCGGCCTTACAACCGCTATCTTAGACTTTAAAGTAAACAGTTTATAATTTAAATAAATCATTTACCTAAGAAAGTGAGAAAATTTATATATATACACTATAATTCAGTTATTACATTGTTCAAAAATGAAAAATTATAAATAAAACAAAACTTAGACCTTAAGAATATATGTTCGTTCTTTAAATATTTTTCCTCACTCTTCAGGATCCAGCAGTTGCTAGCTTCAGAGTAGTTGTTTGCCGCTTCTTAGCCAGCACCTGCACGACGTCTATAGGGATGTGAGCAACCACAGCTCAGTAAGTTAGGATGGAGGACTTAAAACTATACCATAAACACAACAAGGTTTTCAATCAACTTATTAGGTACAATGCATATGCAAGCAAATGCCATCGCATAACGTTGTCCGGCCCGTTGTGAGATTAGAGAAATTACGCCCGATCTAATCTAAGTTGAGGAGTTGCCGTTAATACAACAGCTCACAACCGAACCCAGGCTTGTGTAATGGACACCTCGCTCCTCCCGCGACTACCTTCGAACCATTGTCTTCACCCTCGCCGCGATCTCCTCTCCTGTCACTTAGTTCGACTGAGGATGAAGAAGGGACCATTTTGCAATCCCACGCTATCCCTTTCGAAGGGATCGGTATTTGGCCAAAGAGTCTTAAGTTCCCCTAATGGGTTGCCATGTAGATCCAATTATGATTATAGGTCGTATATGTGATTAGGTCTAGTTTAGGGTGATCAATCATTTCATACAAACCATATAATACAAGCCACGACAACAGACAGAATCATAGCATCATTCATAATCAAGCACATGCACACATCCAACTATCTAACAAGCACAACTAAGCATAATCTTAAGCCTCCAAAATACAGCAACGTATTAATCCCAAATTACCTCGACTCCTTGCTTACTCACTCGAGGTCCGACTTACTCAGGCCATCGCCGATCATCCCTATAATACAAACGTGGTTTCAGTTTTTCATATAACTATTATAGGTTCATTTTATCCTATAACGCTTATTTTTATGTTTTTTTTTTTTAAGGTTTAATATACCTAATTATCTGGGTCTTAAGTCTTTTACAATTATTCTAGGTTTGGGGTTAGGTTCGGGTTCGGTTTATGAATTAATTTTTAAATTAGGTTTTAGTTCGATTTCTAAGTATTATTTCATACTTGAACCTTAGAAATTTGTTTCAACTCATAATGTGAAATTAATCACATTACTTCCTGATCTTCTAAATATCATCATTACCTCTAATTAGTATTTTATTCCACCCGGTACACTTAAATCCTTATTAGTGTACCGAATTTACTCCTGATGTGAGAAATTTTTTATATTTTTCATATAATTACATAAATTCAAGTTTCCTATCAGATTTATTGTATATTTTTATTATTATCATAATATCAATTTTTATTCTAATATTTTCTATTTATTATATTTCTAATAATTATGTATTATCACCTATTATGTACATAATACACATATAATATTTTTATTACTCTAATTACTATCTCCCAACATCAATTATCATTTCAAAATGTCTAAATTCATCCTAAATCATATTTTACACCTAATTACCCTAATTTACAAAATTAACTTAAAATGTACTATTTTTCCATATTACTTATTTACTACATAATTAACCTAACAATTACATCTAACACCCTAAATGCTACAAGTATCATACTCCATCAGATTTCAACATCCTAAAACATATACTTATTCACTAAATCAGTAATTAACCATTTAATTACTTAATTAACCCTAAATTACCCATTTTATGCCTCATTTTAAGGCCTAAAAATTATCTAAAATTTTAAAAAATTAATTTTTGAAAACGGGCTTCGTAGCAATGTTCTATATCATCTAAGTAATCTACACAAAAATTTTGGGTTCAAAACTACACTCCTAGGGTCATTTATTTCCAAACCGAAACGTGCTCGGTTTTGCATGATTTCGCATGATTTCTTAAGGACCATATATTACGGGACATATTTTCATCAAAATAATATTTTTTCTAAAAACTAGATACAAAAATATTCCAAAATAACAAAATTCATAATTTTCTAAGAATATTTACTATTTTTTACAAAATTATATAAAATCGGGTCGGAAATCGAACTCACAGATCTGGGTGGCTCCAGCCACCGCCAGCCGCCGTGGGTATGTCGGCCTACATGGGCACTACCACCACCGTATGGTGGCAGTGGCCGTCCACTCCCAGCTGCTCGTCGGGTCTAGGTTCTCTTTACAAGCCCCAACTGCATAGTTTTCCTTTTCTTTTTTTTTTTCCTCTAGTTTTTCTCTTGAATTTTCGAATCTCTCTATTTTTATCAAATCCCTAACTATCCAAAGAAGTTCTATGAATTTTTTTCCTATTTATAGACGTTTTTGGTCATTATTGTGCATTAATTTGATTAGACAATTGCCTTATCTTCTTCTAATTTGACTTCATGTTATTCTAATTTAATTGGCTAATTTTTTTCTTATTTTCCCCAGCTACCACGACCTATATCTGGATCATTCCTTATTTTTCCTAATTTTTCTTTATTTTTTCTTAATTAATTATGAATTTTCTTTAATTATTTCTTATTATTTTAGTATATTTCGTGTATTTTAAGTAATTACGTGCATTTCTACATACATGTAAATTCATGTATAGTACAAATAAATATTCATAAATATTATTTAGGTCATTTTATGATTTTTAGTATACATATAATTTATCTCTAGCGATTTGTTAATTATCGGAATGCATGTTACGTATTTTCGATAAGTAATGAGTTATATACTTAAAATTTGAAATTTTTATATTCTTTTATTTTGTTGCTTATTTTCTTAAATTCAAACTTACGGGATTATTTTACTAATATTTTTAGTTTTACTTTATAATTTAAGCTCAATCGGGTCTTTCAACCGATCGAAACCTCGAATAACTAATCTTGGGGCTTACAAATTGTCCCTAAAAATACACAATATATTAGTTTTTAAGCCTTGATTCGTTAGCCATAAGTTTGTTTTATACATTTTTTGGTTGTTTTATCATAAATTTTATAAGTTATTTCTACTTAAAAGTGTGATTTCTTGACCATTCATTGATTTTATAAGTTACACTAAACTATCAAATCCTCTGAATTAGGTTCTGAGTGGTTTTATAGTAGTTTTCTTTAGTAAAAAATCCTCTAAGTTACTCTCTATGCTATACAGGGGTCATTTATGCTATCAATTTTTATCCCTTGACATAAATTCTAAGTTTCTCTAAGTTAAGCTCCTTACTAAACTATCCCCTAAGCCACCCTTTGATTCTGTTATCTCTAAAGTTTTTAAGAAAATTAGCATTTGACCAAGCTTCTAAATCCTTTGTTTTTACGTTTTACTCATAAATCTTGCCTATAACTCACTCTCCGAGTATCATTCTATGTGTAATTCATTCATAAAACCTCCGAGTTATCCTCTATCTTTAACCAACGTTCCATAATTAGTTAATTTACTCATTTTTTTCCAAGCTACAATTATGAGATCAATTTAAAATAGCAAAATAACACTTCAAACAACCTTCCTCAACTTCATTACTTCTCATTTCCTTATACATCACATCATGATTCATCAATTTTTCAATTCCAACAAAATTACTAATTTACCAATTTCACTTTTAAAGGCTAACTCACAATTTTCCCTAACTCCTCACTCCACTACTCAATCCAATCACTCCAAAATAGTATAAATACTCCTACGATGAATTAAGCTCAGTATCCAAGTGAGGTCCTTAAGAGAAATGTTCTATTCTTTTGCTAAAAACACCATTTAATACATAATTTAAGGCTTACAAAAAACTTTTACATAGCAATTCATTTTTAACTTAGGATAGTTTATAGATAAATTTTGAAGTGGAAACTATGTTATTAGCCCTACTTATTTCAATTTTGAAAATTGTTCAATTTCTTAAGGAAGTATATAATAGGTACTAAATTTATACTAAATGATATTTTTCCTAAATTCTATACATAAAAATATGTAGAAATAATATTTTTTTATGATTTCTTGGGCATTATTGATATTTTTAATAAATTACTTAAAATAGGGCCAAAATGAAACCTCATCGAAAAATGAAGCTTTGGCCACCCATGGCAACTCCAACCTTATTAATAGATCCAGACGGTGAGTGTAGCTTCTAATGTTGGTGGTGATTGAGCTCTAGCAACCCCTTAGGCTTCCATACGATACATTGCTCAAATTATGCCTAATTCTTTGTAAATTTTCCCTAATTTATTTCTTTGATCTTCAAATCCCACACTTAATTTTCCTAGATCCTACTTTGCATGTATAATATGTTGCAGAGGGTTTTCTAAATTTTCCAAGCTAGTTAAGTGTTGAAATGGATTTCTTTCTCTCTCCTCATACATTTTTTCCTTAAATACCATACTTACTATGCATGATTACTTGTCATATTTCCTAAACACCTGTCCATGATGATACATATGCCTAAATTGATAAGTTCCCAACTGTTCTAAGTGTTCTTACAAATTTTTATTAATTTTTATAAATTTAATTAGCATATTTCAACTTAAAATGTTATTTTTCGAGTATTTTAATTAATTTCGGTTATATGTATATACATACACAACACACACACACACATATATATATATTCCATATGTTATTTTATATCCCATAATAATTTTATTACATATATAATTTATCTCTAAAAATTTATGAACTATTAAAGCTTATTTTACATGATTACGATCAATAATACATAATATAGTTAAATAATACTATTTTAGCTATATTATTATTATTTTATTAGATTTTTAATATTTAGGTCCATAGGGTCTCCTTGACCAAAGTTTCAAACCTATTTATAAGTTTTTAAGTTAATCAAGTTAGTTTTACCTATACCCTAAATTTACCCATTTGATTTCTTTTCACTAAATACAGGGATCACACAAACCAAAAATCTAATGGGAGATAATAAAAATAACAACAAAAACAATAAATGAAAAGAAAAGAAACTAGGATTTCCTTCATTTTATTTTTGGATCCTTTCAAAAAGTTTGAAGTCTAAAATCTAGTTTCCAACAAACCATTAAGCACTTAAGTTTTCTATTTGCATCTAAATGATCTAACTAAGGAAAAGGAAAAGAAAAAGTTAACTAGGAAAAAATAACTAAATGAAACTACTGCTAATTTAAGCATCTAAAAAGGTTAGCATCCTGCAATCTTACAAATCAACAAAAGTTAAAGTAATCAAAAAGGTAAATAAAAAGTTAGTTATCAATATAGTCATCTAAAATATCAAATCAAATAAACCAATTCTTTTTAAAAAATTGAAAAAGAAATCATTCTTCATCCTCTTCTTCCTCCTCTTCCTAAATCTTATCTCTAGTAGACTCTTGTATAAATTTTAACTCGAGCATTGGTGGTGGTGGTAGCTAAATCTACAAGTAGGTTATAATCGCCTCCTATTATACTAAAGCCCAATTTACCTTATGTGGTAGGTTTTGCTGCTTCTTAAATAACTTCCTCATATATTTCTTAAAAGTGGCAATCACCGAGGAAGATGAAGACTCAACTCGTAGCCTAGAAGATGATGAGGTGCCCTCATGATAGGAATCAACTCCTCGGACAAGTTACATGCAACCGAGCTAGAGGATTCCAAGGACTCACACGAAGAATACTAGCTCAAAACTCCATTCAAGATGATGATCCCTCTCTTAATACCTACTTTTCACATTTCTGCCAACCCAAATGTTAAGCTCTAGTATAGACTGATACAACTTCCAAGCAGAAGTGCCTACCTGTCAAGCAACTCCCACCCATTACCAAGCTCATGTCTTGATCTAATTAGTTTCTAAGCTGATCAGCATGGAACCATTTTCAGAGCCGAGTTGAGAGATTCCCGACCCAAAGAGGACCTAAACATCCTTTACTGACTAAGCTCTAACCTAAAGCAGATCAAGTCTACTCTAACAGCTAATCCTTTTGTCACTTCATTTGAATTGTATCATATTCCATCCAGCCAGCCACCATGTGACACATGTCTTCTGGCACAACATTTTACAAGGATTCTTTACTTTTTCGTAGAAAATATTTCTTGTCTTTTTTACCCTTTTTAGTATATTTCATGTATTCCAATTGTAGATTACCTTTTTTATCTTTTCCATGAATGCTTGTAACCCTAATAGGGTTAATATACAAACCCCATTATTTTTGTACATATATAGGAAGCACATTATTAGATTATTTCAGGTTTTCCTTTGAGAAACTCTAGTGTTCTCATTCTTTAGCTCTTATCAATTCCCTTTAGTAAGAAGTAATGGCGAGTGACCTGATAGTTCAAACTCGTAAGTCACATCCAGCGAATTGTAGGTCGAGCAAGATCGATTAATGTGTCATATCCAGTTGGTAACTGCTAGATTTATTTTCTTTCGATTGCTTTTGTTATGGTGTTTCTCCATATGTACAACCCTGGAGACACATCACCTCACCAGCTGGTTCAGGTTGTAGCTCAAGTGCTGATGGTAGTTGCATGGTCTTCATCGCATCACGAGTGAGAGGAACAAGAGCTTTCATCCTTCACATACATGCCTCATTGCAAAGGCTAAGGTAGTTCCTCATCAAGAGGGTTATGAAGGGACCTAAAAAAATATACTTGGGCTGCCCCTTAATAGCTTAGTTCCTCATGAGCCAAGCCATCCTAGGTGCTAAGTTGAGGGGATGATAGTTATCAATGCTATGCAGATACAAAATATCCCTCTCAAACAACCCCTTCACTATTGCCTCTGTTGATGAAATTCTTAGTTAATCATAATGTATTAGCCTGATAATAGGATCAACTAGATTAGATGCCTTTGACTTTCTAGGATTAAACATACCTTCCTCACGACTAGTCAAAGTATTCTAAACAGCAAAATCAAACATACCTTGGGGTAGTTGATATGGTAAGTCCTTGTATTCTTGTATCATAATATAGTTAACATAATAAATACCATATGGACACCAAAATCATCTATAGGCATGGTGACCTCATGATTACAGCATCTAAAATGAACTTTACTTTCTTTGCCCTAAGTAAGGTTATTGATACCAAACTTGAAAGTGCTGAGGAACTCTAGGGTGAGCTCTCTGTCTACCAACTCATTAATAGTCAACAGCTGATCCCATCCTCCAAATCCAATCAATTGCCGAACTTTGGCTTCATAGTCAACTTATGCCAATGCCTCACAATTTATGTAAGTGAACTTGCTGAACTCCTTTTTGGAAAGGTGCTCAAACCGCTCACGTTGCTAATCGTACTGGAATGTAAGTTAAGAGAGATGTGGAATGGCACCAGCATTTTTGCAAGTAGTGTATTTAACTCTAGGCATTTTCTGAAATCAAAATAAAAGAGAAGTTTACATTTGACAACAATAATTCATGAAACAATGTTGATCCAAAAATTGAACCAATATGATTGTTATGGTTTAATAAGATTACATCACACAATACTGAGATTGCTAAAATCATGGATTAGCACATCTATAGGATAGTTTCAAAACCAAATCCTCTAAGCATTAGCAATTAGCAAATCTTCAAAATTTTGGTTCAACAATTAAACTAAATTAATTTCACTACATTGAAATATTAGGTTCTTTAAGTTTTGATTAATAAAATTATAGGTTATAAATTTTTCTAAATGAAAATCCAACCAATAATTTTATCATCTAAATTAGAATGAACAATAACATTCAATATATATTTCAATTAAATTTTTTTTTTAAATTTCATAATTTATGTGTAATTTAGATAACTCACTTCTAGATAAGTAATTAGCATAGAAATTACATGTACATTGCACACAACATCAAGCATAAGTTTCTTTCTCAACATGAATCAAAGTCATCGCAAGATAGAAATAACACCTAGTTCATTATTTTCCTTCACTTTCCTTCTCTTTCTTTCTCTTTCTATCACTTTCTTGCCCCTTGTTTCACTATTATTCATCCAGTCTTCACAAAGCATGCATTTTTCTCAAAGTTTCTAGTAGATAATAGTTAAATAACACACTAAATTGAGTTATCTACACTAGATTACTCCTAGAAATCTTAGATTTTCATACATGCATACAAAAGTTTCTCCATGAAAACCTAACTAAAAATTGAATTTTTATCCATTCTAACAACAAATCTATGAAGGCAATGAAATAAAGTTAATGTACATACCTCGGATTTGTTGTTTTCGTGCTCAAACTGAAAGATTTTATGAGTGATTGAAGTGAGTGTAGAGAGAAAATGAAGAGAAATATGGGTGTTAGTGAGATAATGTCAGTGTAGAATGAGAATTGAGGAGAAATACCCATGATTTTTTAATCTAGGGCCGACCATGAGTGAGGACCACAACCATAGAGTATGACCGTGTTCCTTTCCTTCATGTTGGACTAAACATTGTGCATACACGACCAGGGACCACGGACGTGATCTTGGCTATGTTCTTCTCATCCGTCATTTTATTTTTCTCTCTTCCTCTTGAATTAAATTATGAGGTCATAGTCCAAGTCCACATGCATGGACTTTGGTCATGACCTTCTTTGTTAAATTGAGAATTTCATGCCAAACTTAATTGTTCAATTTAATTCCTAAAAGTAATGGAGAAACCAAAAATTATTATCAAATCAAGCACAAGAAATTCAACCAAATATCAGTTTAATTGGATAATGAATTTAATAAATAATTTTGCCTAACCAAATTTAAATACTACTTTGATGAAAAGATAATTAAAAGCAGCATAAAAATAACTCAAAATTGAAAACTTGAATTAACTTATTGAAAAATAAAATATAATAAGCTAAAATAGTGAAAATAAAAATTAATTAAAGTTAGGTTGCCTCCGAAGGAGAGCTTTTGTTTTACATAGTTAGCTCAATGTTTGACATTTATTTCCTCAGTTTGCTTTCAAACCCACTGGTTTGGTATTCAATTTAGTGTTTTTGGACAAGCTTCCTTATGGCCTTTCAATGATTGGTCTCATCAACTGGCCTAATTGATTCTCCAAATTCCTTAATGATGCTTCTATGTTCCTTAGTATGGCTTCATTAGCTTAGAACCTTGCATCTAAACTCTTAATAAGTCGATTCAGCAACTCTTCTACATTAGGAGACCTATTTTTCTATTGTACATTGTGATTCTACTATTGTTGTTGGCCTCCCCAAAAAGAATTAGGATGATTACTCTACCCTAAGCTATAAGTATTACTAAAAGGATTGTTAACAACAATAGTAGAATCACAATGTACAATAGAAAAAAATAGTTAGCAACAAAATTCACATCTTCAATTTCCACTAAAACTACATCTTGCACTAAATTAATGGCTTTCATTAATCCATTAATATTTTAACTAAAATTTTCAACTTAAGCAATTAAAACAGTTACAAAGTCAACTTCATATTTTCCATACGATTTTACCTTGACTCTTACATTGTTCCACTATGAATTATTCCTTGTCATGCATTCGATTAGCTTTTGAGCCTCCTTTGATGTCTTACCACTTAGAGTACCTCCAGTTGCGATGGTTTAATGCATGGTATAATTAAGTCCACTATAAAATGTTTGGATTTGCATCCAATGAGGTAGTCTATAATGTAGACACCTTCTCAAGAATTCCTTAAATCTCTCCCAAGTACCATAAAGAATCTCATGATCAAATTGAACAAAGCAGAAATATTATTCTGAATTTTCACAGTCCTAGTAGGTGGGAAATATTTTCCTAAAATTTTTTCTAGTATTGATTCCCATGTAATGATCGAGCCTCTCGGTAAAGAACTTAGCCAATGTTTAGCCTTACATTGTAGAGAGAATGAAAATAACCTTAACCTTACCATGTCGTTTGAGAAACCATTAATTTTGAATGTGTCATAGATTTCCAAGAAGTTTAAGATGTGGCTATTAGGGTCATTGTTAGCTAATCCGTCAAATTGGACGAACTATTGGACCATCTGGATGATATTGAGTTGAAGAAATTAGTCTGAATTGTAGGTCTCACGAGGCTAGATTCAGCTCCAATCACTATTAGCTTTGTGAATTCCATGAGCATCTTGTTGGCATCATCATTATTGTTATTGTTTCCATTGTTCAAAGCCATATTTTCTTGCTCACTTTTTGAATTTTCTAACTCTTCTTTTAGTCTAAGTGGTAAGCTTTGATCCATAATGTCATGATTTTTTCCATGGAGATATCGTACTATTCTTTCCATTTCTGGATCAAAATCTACCAAATTTCTACTACTGCTTCTTATCATAAGCTTAAAAGATTCAAAAGTTAGCAATATTATAGAAAGAAAATGATCTCACAATAACTAAGGAAAAGAAATATTACAATTATGTTAAAGTAACTGATGAATCTAAGGTTTTGCTATTTTCCTAATTAGACTACTCTATTTTTTATTCCTCAATAATGGTGCCGAAAACTTAATGGGGCATATACCAGTCTATTAAACAAGTGCACCTAGTCAAATTATTATATAGATAAAACGAGTGTTGAGTCTAAGTGTCAATCCTACGAAGAACCAATTATGTAAGTATATCAAATTATTTTTAGCAAGAATACACTTAAATTATTCAATTACCTAGCTTCTAACAATAAAAGATTTAATAGAATAAACTAAAAAAAGAAAATAAAGATTGCAACAAAAATAAACGATTAAACCAGCAAAGAGAAGCAAAGAAACAAAATTAAAACAATTAACTAAATAACTACATATCATCAAAACATAAATAACATAAATAACATTGATAACATAACATAAATTAATTAATAAAGAAATAACATTTTTCCTTGCTAATCTTTATTGTTGTTTACTAACTAGTTCTAGGCAATTATTCATTCTTAGTTGCTATATTGGACTGTAAAAATTCCTAATACTGTTCCTATGGAAATTGGATTCTAAATTAGTCTAACTCGCATCTCTAGCCAATTCTTAATCCTAAAACCCTCTCTTCTCAAATCACTTCTAAATAAAGCGTTGCGAAATTGCATTAAGAACCTGGATCTCACTATTAGGTTGACATAATCCAAAATGATTCAATACCTAATCTCTTAGCACACTCAATCTCTTCTAATTACACTTGTCTATTTACTATAGGACTTGCATATCTATAGTAAACTCAAATATTAAATTAATAACTTGAGTAAATATTAATCTAATGACAATAAGAACTATGTAATTAGATTGCAATAAGCAAAATCATAGACTAAATTTCATGAGTAAAAATCACCCTTTAAGCATAAGGTTCAATAAGAATTTACTAAGTAATTTAAAAGAAAGACATGAAAACTAAAAAGAAATTAAAAGAATGGAGAAGCCTCCTTGGTAATTCTAAAAGCTAACAACTAGTGCTCCAAGGGCTCTCTTTGTAACCCTAAGCTTAAAAGTCTATTATAAGTAGTGGACCTAAGATTACAAAAAAAATATATATATATTAAAAATAGAATATTTGGAATTACAGCAACTCTACGCCTAAGGTTTACAGTCATGAAGCTTGAGCATGTTCTTGCTCTTCATGCAAAAACTTCAATTTTCAAAAGAAATTCATGAGGAGAGGATCACAGGTAAGGACCATGAGCATGGTCCTCAACCATGATCTCTTCTAGACTTCATTTCTTGCTCAAAATTCATCTGCTTCACTTCTTAATCCATGCTTTTGCAGTAGTAAAGCTCAAAATTGCATAAGAATCCTTCAAAACTTCATGAAATGTTCTCGAAGTCTCCAAAAACGATAAATAAGCAAATTAAGCTAAAAATATCACAAAATTAACGAGAATAAAATCTAAATTAGTGCAAGATACCAATAGAAAATATATGCTAATTTCATGTCATCAAGGTACCCCTTTATGCTGACTTTTCCTCATTGTAGTCTTCTCAACAATAGTATTAGGAGTTGAAGACAGAGCTGACAAAGTTGAAGAAGGAAGTAGACGGGCTGAGGGCGTGGACCCTAAGTATATAAGAGGATTATGAACACCGGGATGTAGAGAAGGAGAAGTTTGAGCAAGAGGAACCTAAGGCAAAGGTTAAAGCTAGCAATGCAAGGAAGTGAACTAAAGATCTCTAGATAGCACTTAATGCTCATGCTAAGGAGTTAGACACTGATGGGAATCAACCTACGACTATCTCTAAGCCAATGTCGACCTATCCCAAGCTGACGCCAACCTACTAGAAGTTGAAGCCAACTTGTTCTAACCCAAGGCCAAATTGCTCAATGCCAATGCCGAGGCCAATCAGCTTTTGCCAAGGCCAAGCTAATACTAGAAGACCAAAAGGAAGAAAAGGAGCTACTCGACATTAAGTCTATCATCCACCAAGAAGTCGAAAGACCATACAATTGAGGACTCAAAGCCAAAGATCCACTTGGCACAGCACGATACAAAGAGACTAATGTTAACTAATTCTAATACTCAACAGTTGTAAGCTAACCTTTTGAGTGTCTCGGCCAAGCACTGCAAGACTTCAGGGACCCCCCCTCGAACCTGAACATCCAACTGCCGACCCTATCCAGTTCGGATCCTACTCCTTCTTGAACAGGATGAATGACTACATGCCGACTTCATATATTAAACGCACAATTTTGTAATCTTGTACATATTTTCTTTATTTTTAATTATGGGGCCATTCTTAGAGTTTAAGGCCTTATACATTACTTACCACTTTGCCACTAGGGTTTTAAGACTTACTAAAAATAGCAACATTTGTAATTAGCAAAGGATAATATTTAGAGAAAAAAAAACAATATACACACTTGGAACTTTCCTCTTTTGAGTAAGGTTACTCTTAAGCTCTTAAAGCTTGCATTTGCCCGATTATTGAGTACCAATGAACTCTTTAATCTTTATTAAATTCTTATCAATCTTGTCCTTAAGATTGTGGCGAACCCCTTCATTTGAGTGAGTTATTGAGTCACATCTAACCTCTCATTTAAAACCCGAGCGACATTTAGTGTTCATGAGTCGTATTGAACCCTATTTCAAGCTCAATCCCTGATTGTGTGTATATCTTAGTGTATGATGTCCATACACATTCACAGTTAAAAGCCCCCATTTTACTCTCCAATTCTTCATTCCCACTTGAACCCCGACTACCCATTCTAGTTTCCAACCCGCTACCGTATCATCTTAATATCAAAGCACTAGGGAGACATGCATACTAGTGTTCTTTAAAGTTTGATTCATGGTTTGTACATTTCTGTTAATCATCGTTCGTGTTCTTAATAGTCATGGTATTCTACTACTTGTACTAAGTTATAAAGTCAAGCAACAGTATTTTAGTAGTAAATTCTAGTTATTATAGTGTTTATCAATCGTGGGTAGCTATAGAAATCACATAGCAGTAATTTATAGGTCACTATTCGTTGCATTTTGTTGTAGTAGTATTTGTCGAATAGTCTTAGTTATGTTCTAATTCAAGTACAGTTGAGTGTGATACGTGTTTGTTAAATTCTCTCTTTGGGATTTCTTATATGGGCCCCAATGTTAGAAGATAGTGTGAATAATAGCGAAGACAGTCCTCATAGAAGTTTAAGGCGACATGTTGACAACTTAGAATATCATATTCAAAATCTCACTGATTCTATTCAGGAGCTTACTGGTTTAGTTAGAGGTCACAAACATGTTGGTCGAGGTGAAAGAAAGGAACGAACACCCACCAGTAGAAGTGACTCCAATGAGCTCGATAATGTTGAGCGACAATAGAGAAGAGTCGTCGAGTTGAGAAGAAGAGAAAACTAACCTATACCGAGAAGAAGCAATGATAGAAGTGTTGACTCCAAAGTGAATCAAGGATCTCCAAGAAGCGAGTCCAGGTCGAGAAGAAATATAGCCGAGCAGAACTCCAATAGAAGTGGTTGATCCGAGGTGAACCAACCAACTAAGAATGCAAGGGATGAACCCTAAGCAAATAGCCGAAGACTTAACAGCATTAAGCTTAAACTGTCAACCTTTAATAGGAGTAGCCAACCTGAAGAGTTCTTTGACTAGGTTCCCCAAGTCAAGAAGTTGTTTGAGTACTATGAATGTGATGACCAGACAAAGGTTAAGTTAGCTTCATCATCCCTAGTTGAATATGCAAGTCTTTGGTGGGATAAATTGGTTGCCAAGTGAGATGCTAAAGGAGTAGAGCCGATTAGGACTTAGAGGCTCATGAAACGATTGATAAATCAACATTTTGTGCTGACTTACTTTAAGTAAAAGATGCTCCAAGCCTTCCAACACCTGAGGTAAGGTTGAAACACTGTTGAAGAGCACTTGCAAGAGTTTGAGACCTTGATGACAAGATTTGAGATTGTCGAGCCATAAGACTGGACTATTGTTAGCTTCCTAAGTAGACTCTGAGATGACATTGCCAACATCGTCGAACTCCAACCATTCAATTCATTGGATGAGTTGATCGACCTAGCTTTGAGAGTAAAGCGTAAAAGGAGGAGGAGGCACTAGAGGCTGGCTAATAGACCTCAACAAATCAGCCCTGAGCTTAAGAAGTATGCCGAGAGGGGGCCAAAGAAGAAGATGGAGAAGGGTGCATCTAGCCGACTTGATCAGGCTAAGAAAAAGAGTGCCGAGAAAGAAAAAGTACCATGCAGCAAGGCCCGAGAAGTGAAGTGCTTCAAATGCTTAGGTTACGGATATATTGTGTCCTAATGTCTAAATAAGAGGGTTATGGTCTTGAAAAGCTAAGGACCCGAAGCTCAAATCGTGAAGTGCTTCAAATGCTTGGGCTACAGACATATTGTGTTGTAATGTCCAAATAAGAAGGTCGTGGTCTTGAAAGGAAAAGGACCCAAAGGTCAAATAGAGAGTCAAAGCTACAAGAGTTCGGGAGATAAGTTGATAAAAGAGGATGTCTTTGCTGAGAATCTGAATGAACTCTTATCCATGACGAGCCAACGATCCGACCTAAAGGCAGATCCCAAACAAAGGGAAAACTTATTTCATATTCAATGTTTAGTGAATAGGAAGACCTGTTCCTTAGTTGTTAATGAAGAAAGTTGCACCAATGTCATTTCTGCTAAGCTAGTAGAGAAGATGAAATCGCTGACTTACCCGCATCCACGACCTTATGGATTGAAGTGGTTTAATGAAAATGGTATGGTCCATGTGCATAAGAAAGCTTGAATAACATATACGCCAGGACAATATGAGGATGAGATTAAATTCAACATGGTCCCTATGAATGCCATAAATTTACTTCTTGGCCGACCATGGGAGTATGACCTAAAGATGATCCATGACGACTTCCTTAACACTTACATGGTTCAGAAGGATGGGAAGAGCTATTGCTTGACCCCCATGAGTGTTGAGGAAATCTAGAGCAACTTAGTACCCATGGTAAAGAGAAAGGGGTATAGAAGTTTCTTCAGCATCCCAGCCCGTACTCATTGTTTAATGTCGAGGATGACTTCTTTTCAACATCGAGGATGACTTCTTTTAGCCCCACAATATTAGTAGGAATTAGCTTATGACTATCTCTAAGCCAAGGCTGACCTATCCTAAGCCAATGTTAACCTACCATAAGCTAAAGCTAACCTGTTCTAACCCGAGGCTAATTGTTCAATGCCAAACCTGAGTAGCTTTTGCCGAGGCCACGCTAATACCAGAAGATCGAGAGGAAGAAAAGGAGCTACTCGGCATCAAGTTTGTCGTCCACCAAGAAACCAAGAGACTATACGGTCGAAGACTTAAGGCTAAAGATCTACTTGGCATGGCACAACACAGAGGAACTAGTGTCGACTAATTCTAGTACCCAGCAATTATGGGCCAATTCAAATCTTGCTCCTTCTTGGATAGGCTGAATGACTACATGTCGACTTCATCTATTAAACGCATAGTTTTGTATTCTTGTACATATTTTCTTTATTTTTAATTATGGGCTCATTATTTAAGGTTTAAGGCCTTATACATTATACACCACTTTGCCACTAAGGTTTTAGGACTTACTATAAATAGCAACATTTATAATTAGTAGAGGATAATATTCAGAGACAGAAAAGAATATACACACTTGGAACTTGCCTCTTTCAAGTAAGGTTACTCTTAAGCTCTTAGATCTTGTATTTGCCAAATTATTGAGTACTAATTAACTCTTTAATCTTTCTTGCATTCTTATCCATCTTGACCTTAAGATTGTAGCAAACCCATTCATTTAAGCGAGTTAGTGAGTCACATCTAACCTCTCGTTTGAAACCTGAGTGACATTTAGTATCTATGAGTCGTATTAAACCCTATTTCGAGCTTAATCCATGATTGTGTACGTGTCTTGGTGTGTGATATCCATACACATTCACCGTCAAAACCCCCATTTTTCTCTCCAGTTCATCATTCCCACTTAAACCCCAACTACCCATTCTGGTTTCTGAACCATTGCCATATCAAACATTTCTAAGAAGGAAGCGAAGGTTACAAGAGGGGAAGCCAAGGCCACTAAGAAGGAGGCAAAGGCAACAAAGAGGAAAGCAAGGCGACCAAGAAGGAGGTCGAAGATGCCCAGGTCCAATTCAGAGATCAAGAAGCAAAGCGTAGGGATCATTGCAACTTGATAGAAGCAACTTTGAAGAAATTGTTTATTGAATTTATGAAGGGAAATAACTATAAGGTTACCATTGACGAGGCTAGGCTGGAGGGAAGACAATTGGTAAGGGAGGAGGTACAAGTAAAATTTCCATATCTTAACCTCGACTTCGTGTCCTGGTTAGATGGAAGGGCTTACGTTTTTGGGGAGGCGACCAATGCAGAGGTCAAGCATGCTATGATGATGGTAAAGAAGAGGAGGACGATGTGGGCAATGTAGAACCAGGAGAGGCTTAGGGTGATGTTGAAGGCTTTTTAAATGGTTTTTTTGTGTTATTTTTTATTTTAAACTTTTAACTTTTGTTTTTTTGTACACGGGTTAGGATGCCAACCCTATTGTATTGTACTTGTGGTAGATAGCAATGAAAATTAGACAAGGTTAATTGCCTCCTCATTGTAAAACTTTGTTTTATTGTTTATGCTCATCTTCTTGGATACTTGTGCATGTTTGTATGGTTAGACTATATTGCTTAAATGTATAGATATCTTCAGTTGGGCAACCTACCGTAATGTGTTGTTCATAGGTTTAGGAACCCAATCTGAGTATTGTTTGATCGAGGGCATCAAGTGCATAAAGTTTACTTTTTAATTGAGGATCGAGTATATCGACCAAATTGATGTACTCCTTCCGACACAACCCTTCGGGCGTAGAAATCCAGTGGATGCTCGAGGTAGTCTCAAGACTTTGAGTTCTCGAGTGTAATGGCCAATGAGAATACTTAGACATTGAAGATGAGGATCAACTCAATTTGGTTCAATGCTTATTTCCCTTATCGAATGACAAAGAATGGGGCTTGATAGTGATCAAGCTACTGTAAAGTGAAACAACTTATAGGGGTAGGATAGATAAGTGTGGAACTCGTCTTTTCATTACATTTTCGGAATATTTACAAAGAGTACTTGGCTCTTCACACATTCAACAAGAAATAAGGCCTAAGGTTATTGGCATTCTAAGTTCACGAGATAGGCTATTTGTCCATGGTTTCTAACTTGTAAGCCCCTTTGCCCACATCTTCCTTGATTTAAATGAGATCTTCCTAGTTCATTGATAGTTTATCTTGACCTTTTAATTGTAGTACCTGCCCACTCGTTGTTGGTAAGCAACTACTTAAGCTCGAGCAACACTCATACCTCGTTAATCGTGTTAAGGCTAACTTGAAGGGCTACCTAATTAGCACCAACATCAAAGTTTTTAATTCTACTAATTAGGAGTTTTAACTAAATGGGCAATACGACCTTTGAACTAAAAGCTAGGAAAAATAGGGTTTCTCCAATTGTCGTTCTATGCATCGTCCGGTATCCCCTCAAATGGTGGGAAGTTCATCTAGCTACTAGCCACTTGCATGTTCCACCCTCTTCTTTAGGTTACCAAGGGCTATCTTATCGATAGCCTCAACTTGGTCATTGGTTTAGGATGGGCGATTGAGGTATAGTAGAACTTAATATGATGTTTGCTACAAAACTCCCCTGAACCGAGCACCATCAAAACAATTTCCTATTATCGATGATCAGGGTATAGGGTACTTCAAACTTAGTGAGGACATTATTCAAGAGAAATCCTTCTACAACCCTCACAGTTATGCTCACAGTAGCTTAAGCTTCCACCCACTTTGTGCGATAGTCAACAGCTACAAGGATAAACCAACACCCTCTAGATGCCTTAAGAAATGGCCCAAGGACACTAAGTCCTTACTGAGTGAAAGGCTATGGACTTATCATGGGATGGGGATTATACTTGGGGCATAGCTAATGGGTATGTGCTTCTTATAGCTATAGCATCATTACACCAAGGCTTTTGCATCCTCTTTCATTGTTGGCTAGTAATAT
Source organism: Lumnitzera racemosa (assembly GCA_024138005.1). NCBI lineage: Eukaryota > Viridiplantae > Streptophyta > Magnoliopsida > Myrtales > Combretaceae > Lumnitzera > Lumnitzera racemosa. The sequence continues at coordinate 38,681,876 of JAMXBC010000005.1, forward strand.
CCAAGGTGAAGGGCTCAAATATACAAAGCTTGGGCTTAGATGTGATTGTTACAAATCCTTATACGCAAGCAAAGGAGGGGCATGTTGTGCCTACACCGATAAAGAATGTCTTTGATGATTATGCTGTTGGCCACACTGTAAGTGAGCCTCTAGGCTTCCGCTCTATCATTAGGTAAGGTACTAATCTTAAGGTAATCGAATATCAAGTGCATCCATAAAGGCTCAATAAGTGTAAGGCAGATCTCAAGGACTTCATGTAGTTTCTCATTGATGGTATGTTGTAGGACATATTTGAAGAGGAACTATTTGTCGCTTGTATAAGGTAGGGGCACAGCTATGGAGCGAGCTTAGATAACCTGCCTTCTTCTAAGTTTTCTACTCATGGGATCTTGGCAATACTCTAAGAGGTGAGGTCTTGTATCGCCTAGAGGTGTTTTACCATGGCCTCCCCTTTGGTCTCATATCCCCCCCCCCCTAACTTACTATACTACCAGCATAGAATCCAAGTAAATGTTAAGTTTCTTAGCCTCGACATCCTTTGCAATCTTGAGACCATACAATAAGGGATTCGTACACAACTTCGTTGTTGCAAGAAAGAAATCCAAACTTAAGTACGTACAGGACTTTGGTGGCGTAAGATCCTTATAGGACTATTCCTACTCCACTCCTCCTCAGCCCTTTTCCCCTACCTTCCCCTCGAGTAAAGGATCCATCGACATGGAGAGTCTACACTAGGATGTTGATTTGAGTAGGTGTTTCCTCCTCTCCGGTATATTTAGCAATAAGGTTCGTGAGGACTGGCACTTTAATAGCTTATCTAGGCCGAAATCGAACACCATAAGCACTAAGTTCTAAGGATTAGTTGATCATGCATCCTGATACATCTTACTTTTGCAAAATTGTCTATAATGGCTAATTGTTAAGGACAATGATGGGGTATGCTTTGAAGTAGGGTCTTAATTTTCCAAGCAGCAATCACTTCGACTAGTTTTAAATTCTCAACTCGTGTGTACCTAATTTTCGGCCCTTAGAAGATGTGGTAACATAGTAGATTGGCTTATACTCATACTCATTTGCTCGAATGAGTACTAAGGACAAGGCTCAGTTACTTACGACCAGGTATAAGTAAAGCTCTTTGTCGACAATCAATTTGGAGAACATAGGTGGGCTTTATAGAAACTGTTTAAGCCTATCAAATGCAGTTTTGCATTCTTCATCCAATTAAATTCCAATGGGTTCTTTAGTAACTTGAAGAACTTAAAACACTTGTCAGCGCTTCTGGAAATAAATCAATTGAACACAGCTACCTTACCAACAAGCCATTGGATGTCTTTGATTTTATAAAGGGCCTTTATATCCTAGATGGCTTGTATTTTGTCAGGTTTGGCCTTAATACTACGCTTTATGATTATGAATCTAAGGAACTTGCCCGAGCCCACCTCGAAGATGCATTTTTTAAGGTTGAGCTTCATCTGATTTTGCACAGCATGTTAATCATTCAAGTCCTCAATGTAGTTGGCCTTTTATCTACTTTTGACAATAATGTCATCAACATAAACTTTAACGTTCCACCGGAGCTAAGGCTTAAAGACGGTTGTTACTAACTTTTAATATATAGCCCCAGGATTTTTGAAGCAATAAGGCTTGACATTGTAACAGTACATCCCAAAGACAGTGACAACTAATGTGTATACCTAGTCCTTAAGGGCCATACAGATCTAATTGTAACCTAAGTATGTATCTATGAAACTAAGTCTTGCATGGCTAAAGGTAAAGTCGACGAGCTAGTCGAATCTCAGGAAGGTGATACTATCCTTTGGGCAAGCCTTGTTAAGGTCAATGTAATCAATGCACATCTACCATTTACTATCGGACTTCTTTACTAAGACTACATTTGCTACCCAAGTAGGGTAGCGTTCCTCTCTTATGAAGTTAGTTTGTGATAGCTTCTATACTTCTTGCTCATTGGCAACCTATTGCTAGGGTGCAAAGTATCACGTTCCGAATAGGAAGAGTCATAATAGTCCCGCTATGTAAACTAATCTAAGATAGAAGCTGACCTCACAGTTGCTATCGTAGATACAATTCACACAAGGCACACAACTCAACCAGCTTGAAACGTCTGTTCTGACACTTGTTAATAACCAAACATGTGGTAGAGCTTTTACAAAATACCTATTCTATACAACCTGCTGTTTAGTACCACAACAGTATTTATACAAACGTTTTACGTCCAAAGGTAAAGTTTACAATCAGAGTTTATTAAAAAACCACAGGTTTTGCAGCCTATATACAATAAGTTAGGAAACTAATGGGCTCCTAGGGAATTCCCAATTAGTTTCCTCAAAACTTAAAGATAAAGTCAAAAGCTCAGGTTCAGTTGATTCCTCAATCCTCACTTTCCTACACAATAGTACACTAACCTAGGAACGGTGGTACCTGAACATCCTGTCTTTACTCAACACCTACAAAAGAGTCTGTAGGGATGTGAGCACAACTAACTCAGTAAGTGAGACAAAGTCAAAAGAGTACTGCACAATCACAAATAAGGTTAATAATTATAATGAAATGCAATGCAATCACTCAAATGAAACATCGCACAGTGTTATCCAGTCCATTATGAGGTTAGATAAATTACATCCGCTCCAACCCGGATTAAGGAGTTTCATCGCAACTCAAGTCAGACCAAACCCGGGCTTGTATAATGGAGAACACCCTCCTCCCATAACCGCCTTCAAACCACGGCCCCTAACCTTACTGCGACCTCCTCGCCTGTCACTTAGTTCGACTAAGGATAGGGAAATGACCATTTCAACTATCCTTATCGAAGGAAGTCGGTATTCGGCCTAACACTCTTAATCATTTCCCCTAATGGGTGTTATGCATGTCCAGTTTCATTTTAGTTGAATAACCGTTAGTTTTAATCAAGAGTAACCAACAAATTCACACAATACAGAATCCATACCAATATGCATAACAACACACCAAGGAGTTGAACTCCTGTCACAACCAAGTATCATTCACACACACAGCATGCGCATAATCATCTAACTACAAATACAACCAGTAGTACTCTTAGGTCTCCGGATACTTTAAATGGCATCCAAACAAGCGATGAAGCCACAATCCTAACTTACTTATTTAGATGTTCTCTATTACTAACTCGAACCGTCAACTGTCTTTGTATCGGAAGGTCCTAATTACACAAAAGACCTAAATTTAGTTTTCGTATTAATTACAAAAACATTAGGGTTTAATCTAAAATGGTTATATTTATATATATATATATATATATTATTTCCATAATATACAATCATGTTACCACTATATATCAAATTAAGTTATTAATTGTTGATACCGTACATCATATATACTATTACGTATTATATATCGTTTCGATTGTATCGAAATGTACTTTTAATTTATTAATTCATGTTTTAATTCCGGTAAGGTTACCGAAATATGTATATTCTTGAATATGATAAAGTTCTGGGTTAAATTACTTAAGTTTGTCCGATTTTAACAAAATTAGTGTCATTGGGTTCGTATAAACCTAATGACATGTTTTACAAGGCCTGTTTATAGAGACTGCTTTTAACGAGTAGTTTAAGCTTTTAATACAATTATACATAATTATATAAATATGATCGTATTATATGTAATTTATGTTATTAAATTGTATTTTATCTAATTTGTCCATATATTGTTATAATATAAGTATTATCTAATTCTAATATGCTTAAAGTGTATCCCGATCAAAAAATATTAATAAATATAATAAAAATATCCATTTAATCCAATCTGATCAACAATCCTATATATAGTTTTTATTTAACTATTTAATTCATTTTAGCTTATTAATATTACAAATACACCCCGACTAGTAAATTAAGCTATTTTACTTAGTAAATTCGTAATAAATAGTTCGGGTTACCAAATAATTCCCCAAAAATTTCTATAGACTCCTAAAAATATAGGGGATTCAATTATCACTTGATTTCAAGTTTCCAACCTATTGCTTATATATTCGTATTGACGATTTTACCTCTAAATTATCATAAATTATCCAATTGTGATTCTTTTAGCATCAAATTAATTTCAATCTGACTCAATACTATTATTATTTATTATAGATCAATACATGTCAATTTCATCAATTAATTTTATAATTTCCTATTAAATTCATAATTTTAGCCTATTTTCGAGCTATTTTCAGGCTAAAAATGCAATAAATATTTAAAAAATTCAAATAAAAATTCGGGCTATATAGCAATTATCTATATATCATGCACATCCTACACAAAAATTTTCAGCTAGAAACAACATCATTTAGTACATTTATGTTATAAAAATAATAATTCGGGTGAACAGTAGATTTCTTAATAAAGTATATTAAATATTATGAATTTTTCAAAAATAAAAATATCACTTGAGATCATATTTAAATAACCTAAGTAAAAAAAATTTCATAATTTTCTGGGCGGATTTACTAATTTTAAAAAATTATTGAAAAACAGGGCAGGAAATCAACCTTGGTGTTCTTGGGTGCTCTGGTGGCCAGCGACCGTTGAGTGGTTGTCAGATGCCCTGCGCGATGGGTAGACCGTGTGGGGTTGGCTGTGTTTCACAGCAGATTCAGGGTAAGCTTGGTTTCTAGCTTAGCACGAGTTTTCCCCTGTTTTTTGTTTAATTTTCGTAAATTGTTCTATTTTCCAGTTTTTTTCTTTTTCTCTATCCTTGGTTCCTAATTGCTAAAATGTTACTAATCTATTGATAGTATAGTATTTATAGAATTCTTTCACCGCCTATGAATTTTTCTTTTTTCTTTTTTTTTCTTTTGTTTTCTCCATTAATGAAGTATGAGGTGTCATTTTTTCCTCCTTCCACTTTTGATTCATCAATTTCCTTTCTTCTACTGCAGCAACATAAATTCGCAGCAAGCTCCAATGCATTTAGATAAGTATTATTAATTATTTACTTAAATATAAATATTATATGTTAGGATTTAGTTATTTAATTAGTATATAGGTATATACCCTATGTAAATAACATGTGAAATATATAACTTTACTCATATAATTATGTTTCTAACATATATTTTATTTTTAGGATATGTCCTAAAGTTAATTTCATGTATTTAACATAATATATATATAAGTACATAATTTAGGGTTAATTTACGGGTATAATTATTATTTATACAAGGTACACTCATAAAATTATGAGTATTTTTATATAGTTATTATACTATATATTCTCATTTTATAGCTCAATTAACTTATCTCTAAGTTATCGTTGCAATCTAAATTCGATTTTAGAAGTTCCGAACATTTTAGTGCTATATTAAATATTCCTACTTCTAAGGGCAAAATTGGGATTTTGGGTCATTATTTCTAAAATCTAACTTCACTGTAATATCTCAACTAATTTTTTTATTCTAGTTGTAAAGTTTGAGCTCAATTAAATAAGTTTCCTTAAAAGCCCTAAATTTAGGCTCGGTTGTCCTAAACTCAATTTTGGGAGCTTACACAAAGTGTCTTCATTTTTGTTCAATAGGTCGTAGGTGGAGGTCGACTCGAAGGTGGTATGTTGCCTCAAGCATGTCTATAATCCTAGGCATTTCCTCAAGAGAAGTTATAAAGACATCTGAAATGGAAAGGAGGAAGGCAATGATGTCCTCTCTTTCTTCAGCAAATAAGGAAGTCCCTATCACTATAGTCCGGCTAAGGTAGTCGCCAAATTGGCTGACCTTGATTTCTTCCGTTGGTTCACCTCTTGAGTTTTATGGATTTTCTAGTACCGATTTAATATGCATCAACCAATCGTGTGAAATATCATTTAAGTAAAGTGACTTGGATATCTTTTATTTGCCGTAGGCAATACCAACCTAGTTGGGCATTAGGAACTTCATCTTGAGGCATCTTTAATTGATGCATGCATCGAATTTGTTAAGACTTGGTCTCCCTAAAATGGTACTATAGGGAGACCAGTGGTCAATGATGATGAAGTCAATCAGTGGTGAGGCAATGTGCTCGTCATCACCTAACCGAATAGGAAGTTTAATTAAGCCTTTAGCTAGAACAAGCTTTCCACCAAAACTGGCTAAGCACTGCTTATATAGGCGAAGGGTTCCTCCAATTGATCTTTCATTTACTCATAGGCAGAGTAAAATAGAATGTCTACCAAGTTTCCATTGTCAACAAAGGTTTTGACGACTTCAAAGTATCTTACTTCGACATTGATCACTAGCAGGTCAATGTAGGGCTACTTAATATCTTCTTTGTCATTGTTTGAGAAAAAGATGCTAGCGTCTATTTTTTGCTTTTTCACCCAGACAGACAATACTTCGTACTGAGACGATAAGGGATAGGCTTCGTCTAACAACCTAGGTCCTCCTATTATGGTCTATACTTATGCTCATATGCCCATATGATAAGTGTCTTAAAGTTGATTATTGTGTTATTGTTGTTGATCTTTAGTTCGGCGGCATATGGTTGGTCAAGCAATGGTATGGGACAAGTCGATCAATGCGGCCTTTGCGAAAAAAGCCTTCGACAGCATTCTTGAGGTGGTAACATTTATTTGTATTATGGCCACACGCACCATGATAATCGTAGAATTTGCTCAAGGCAACTGCTTCAAGGGTCTTCATAATGTGTGGAGGGTAGGGTTATTGCTCTCCGACTTCATAGAGGACTTCTCTGAGAGGACAATTCAATGGAGTATAGCTAGGGTAGTTTGTAAATTTTTGCTCGTACCTCTCTCAGCATTCCTAAGGTGAAGATGGATAATCTTCTCGAGGCCAAGTTAATCTTTCGTTAAGGTGCTTTGATGCATGTTGTTTTCCAGATGAACTCGAATGGCGTCTACTTAGGTAACATATTGTTAGGTTGTAGTCATGAATTCCTTGAAGGTATTCAAGCAACATAGTGCGATGACTTTAAAAACCTTACCATTGGGGTATGGGCCATAGATGATAGCCTAAAGGGTAGTTTCGGCCTTAACCTTCAGGATTTAGAGCTTCATGCGATTGAAATGCTTGAGGTAGGCTTAAAGGGTCTTATTGGGCCTTTTTTAGATGTTGTACAATGTTGACCACTTCCTTGCGTGACACTTTGCTACTAAGGAAGTGTTGCTGGAATCTGGTGGTAAGGTTGCCAAACGAGTTGATAAAGCCTTCTAGAAGTTAGTTAAACCATACCAATGCTACTTTGGTTAATGTGATCGGGAAAGCCTTACATATTATTGCATCGAAAAAGTTATGTAAGTCATCATGGTGCAAAAGTAGGCCAGGTGGTCATTTAGGTCACTTGAACCATCATAAGTATTTTAAGTGTAGAAGTCAAACACCTTATAGAAGGGATTCTTCTAGGATAACTAACATGAATAGGCTTTTGCTTGGTGCTATTCTCAATTGTCGAATAGAGGATTCAAGATGATTTTGATCATGTATGCTCGAAGCACAATGGATGTGTTAATCGAGCTCTTATGCATTCATTTCTTCTAGTTGCTTCTGCAAGCACTCTAGGGAAATGTGTTTCCATACCTTGCTAATGCTGGATAGCTCACCTTACCCTTATGTCTTGCCACATTTGGTGTTTAATTGGTCACACGGGTCCTTCATAGGATGCTGCTTGAATTAGACACAATCATGTAGGTGCATGAGGTTTGTTATGGGTGTTGGTGAGCACCTAGGATGCCTACTAAGTCTGCTAGAGGAGCTGGTGAACATGTCCTCTAAGTTAGCCCTATCTTCAAAGTGCATTATATTTTTTTATTTTCTATGCAACTGCTAGCTCTTGCCTTAAGTTGGTGTTATCTTGGAGGGTTTTTAGTTGACCTTCATCAACTGGCAGAACATTGTTTTCATTTGCTCAAGTTCTAAAGGTTGTTAGTCCATTTATGGTGGTAGTGTTGTTGGTGACATTTTGTCACCGCCCTATAGTGATGGATGAGGGTTTATATTTTTTCCCTTTACCATAATGTGGGGTTTGCGTAATCAAATGGTGATAGTATATATCACAAGTATGGTCTGTACTTGTACTCCTAGTGGTTCGGTAGCTGCTGGTGGTGGTGGACCTACAAAATGCCCCTTATGCCCTCCAACATTTAAGTTAGCGAGGAGAGTATTAGAGACTTAAGTAAAGGATGGAGTGCACTTAGAGATAGAAAAGTTTAGGATAGGGAAACCTTTACCTAAAGTTTTACCTCCTATTTATAACAATGAAAATTTACCTACTCCACCACATGGTGCATAAAGATTAGCCTGGACGCAATCTAAGGTGAGGGCATTGTCAATACACAAAAGGATAGGCTCATTTCTAACAATTGGTAGACTTCAAAAAGGAAGCTTTATCTCATCAGAGTAAGCAACTGCCATAGCTTAGACAGCTAAATCCTTAGGCTATACATTAAGGCATTATGTAGCATTTAATAGAGAGAGGGAGGGGGTGGGGGAGCTCGACTCCATCTGGTGAAGCATTCTCTAAAAGGTGCTTCAAATAGTGGGTGTAACTTCTCCTCTTAGTCAAATAAGGGCCATTAGGCTATAGATCTGGTTATGGCAAACTTCCTGAGTGCTTAGAGCTTGATCCCCAAGATATTCAAGGACTCTGGGTTCTCCTGAAGGATGCCTAAGCTCTTTATTTATCCAAAACTAAGAGGGCTCAGGACTTGACGAGAGCTTAGAAGCTACCTGGACCCTTGGCTTGGCCTTTGGTGTAGTGGACAGTATTAGTGCTCTAACCCGGGATGGCTCATGCACTTGGTGAAGAAATCACCCTTTGGAGATGTGATAAACCCTGGATGTACTAAGAGGGATCTGGTGATAGGCTTGAGCCTTTAGAGCTTCAATTCGAAAAGGGCCTGTTAATACCATAAAATTCTATTTATTGTTATTGGGAAAACCCAAAAAATAAATAAATAAATAAAGATCTTTAATCCTATCCTTCAATTGATGCATATCATATTTTGGCATGGAATAGAGATTACAATAAGGCTACCTATGGAATCATAATAGGTGCATATTGTTGTATATTTTACCAATTTTCATATCGGTGGCGTATGAATTATGTGGTGTTGCGTAAGGTTGTAATGTGTAGCCATGACAATATGGTGATTTTTTATTATGGGTAGAATTTTTTAGATTGAAAATTGTGGTTTTGAGCTATTTGAATAATATTATGTCAGGAGAAAGCATTTGTAGTGTCGATGGAAATCTAAATGAAAGAGGTAATTCTAGACATAAGGGGGGCAATGTGCTTAAGGTGTCTTTTGAACAACACATGCTTACACTCACCAAGATGTTTCAAAGGATTTTTAAGTACTCAGACTATACGATGCGAAATATCATAACTAAATGACTACATTGAATAAAATATTAAGATGGGAGACACCTATGGCTGATAGAAAAGATGGTGACATTAGGTGTAATGTATACAATAGGGAGCGCTAGGTAGTTAGAAAATCTAACTGGATGAGAAGGTGATAATTTTGGTAGAAAGCATGTCGATGAGAGGTATAGATTACTTATTAGAGGGTTAGAGACTGAAATTTTTTTGGTGTTATAAGTACAATAAGCGTACTAAGATCAAATTTGCTACTCTAGAGTTTATAAGATATGTTCTTTTGTGAACAAATTAGAAATTGCAAAGAAAAGATGAGAGAGAAGCAAATATGCAAATATCTAAGAGTAAGCACAAGCAATATCAAAATAGCTTGTTTATCAAGAAGCATTTTACAAGCAACAATATAAGCCATCAAACTTGAGGATGAATTTTCGCCAACCTAAGGGAAACAATGGTGATTAAAGTCCCTAGAGTTGATGGTGAAAAGAAGGAGAATATGGAAGAATATGGGTTGCTCTAGAATTTTTCCAAGATGAAAAGACTGGACCATCTACAAAAGGTTTATAGCATTTGAAGATGATCAAAACCTATGTTCAAGAATCATGAAGAAAGGTTTAGAGATTTTAAATAGAAGTCTAGAGTATGGCACATCAAGAGACAGGACTTTTCTAGAGCTTACTAGACAAGCTCTTTAATAATGTTTCAAAGCATTTAAGTCTAATGCAACTTGAATTTTAATTTTGCATTTGTTGATAGCTAATTTTGGATATGAGCCCTCCTAAATGTTAGGACTAACCCACAGGCACTTCCTGAAAGGAGCTACTTAGTCATCTAGCTCTGTGAGGATTTTCTACTAGGAATGTTAATACCTATAGGGAACTAATTAGTAGATAGCATGGAGCAACCAATCACCATCTCCTTGCCCTTTCTATTAAAACCTTCAAGCATCTTAAAGTAAAAAGGGGTCCAAAGAGGACTCATAAACCTTAAGTCCTTTTCTTCTTGAAAGTTGGTGTTATGTTCTTCCAAAAAACTAACTGGAGTATTAAAGTGGCAATGCTGAAACAATTTTTGGGCCCCCCTTCTAAACTCATATGTTTTACTTGCATAACCCAATATAAATCTAAAAAAACAAATTGATGCCTCTTCAGCCAAGCCCGAAAACCCCTTAAGAGGAGCAACCACCAACAGCATTTATTTGCATTTTTTTTATGTTCCATTTTTCATTTTGATGATAATCCTCTCCACCACCACTACCACCACCACTACCCCACCTATTAAAAGGTTATTTTCTTTGTATTAGGAATAGTCTTGTTACCAATTTATGAAGGGTAAATTCGGCTTTTGGTAATTTAGTATATGAAGCTTTATTTATTTATTTATTTTTCAATTTAATGCTTATTTCCTCAATTTTGTTTCAAATTAGTATATTTCCATTTTCGTGTTATTTGATTGCATGTTTATATTCTAGTTTTCATGCATTTTAATATTTGATCATATATCAATTTGTAAAAAAATTAAAATGTAATTTTTCTCAACTAATAAATTATTTTGAAAATTAAGAAAACTATTTATGTGCCAATAACTTCCAATGTGCATAAGTTTGCATAAATCATAAACCATATAATCGTATAGGAAAATTTTTTTACCATAAGACAGTGGACTGGACTAATTTGTTTCACAATTCGAACAATAAATAATATTGGAAATTTTCTTTTTTTAAAAAAAATGTGAAATAATTGAAAGAAAACTATGGAAGTACTAGTAAAATCCTAATTTAAAGTCATAAGAAGAATGAGAAGAAAATTTTTCAACCTTTATGTATGCTTTTGTTTTGGTGTATCTATGTTGTGACAAATCAAGTTTAAATTGGAAAAAGTAAATCTACATTTGACAAAGCATGATTTGCTAAGATATTGCTCCAAATCTTTCTTTCAAGATTATAACTCATGTTGTTTCTTTTGACAAACATGTGAACCATGTGATAACACCAATTATGATATATATATATATATATATATATGGCCCAAAACAATTAATTTAATAGGATAACATTATTAAATAAATTCGTTTATATAATGTAGTAGAAATCATATAAATTAAAAGAAAAAAAAACAAAACAAAGTACCATAAAAAAAAAATGCAAACCGAATAGAAACCCACACCCACTCGGCTAGCCACATGTGTTTTTAGTGTGTGGGTTATATGACTCAACTATAATTATGAATTACCAACCACATGCTAAAATGCATGTCATCTGCCAACCCGAGGCCATAGGGAACCAGTCATAACTTTAGAAGGGCCACAAGAGGCTCTAGAGATGGCAAGCCAAGTGCGATAAAGTTTGTATCTAATTTGCTTCTTCATTTCCATTTTTTTTATTTTTTATTTTCTTTTACTTTTTAATTTTCTGTAATTATTTATTATATAATTTAATTTATTTAATATCATCATTTTATTAAATTAACTATCGTAGACCCTAGAAAGTTGAACTTATCTCCTAATTAACATTAATATATTGTGTTGAAACACATTTTATGTATCTATTAAAAGAAAAAAAAAACACAGAACAAGACTTTGCTAAAGAAACATGTCATGTTTTTGTAATTTTCCCAAGAAAATACAAAAAATATGATAATTTTTTCTGTTTATATTTAGAAAAAGATTGAGAAGGTTTTGAGCGTTTATTTTGGTTCGATTTGAGGATCACTCAAATCCAACAAGAAAAAAAATTCTATTCCCTACCACTAGCGATTTACTCTTTATTATTATTATTATTATTATTATTATTATTATTATTATTATTATTATTATTATTATTATTATTGCATTGTTTACAGTTCAATTGACGGAAAGGTTCAGTGTGTTCATTTTTATGTTTTGAGGCATGAGCACTTTAATATCGACTAAGCTAAAGAGATTACCAACGTTTCTCAAGCTCGGTAAAAGGGAAATCACTTGCAAGAGAGAACAAACAAGGGCAAACAGCAACGGCATTTGTTTCCTTTGTCCTTCAAGGTATGAAAACATCAAATATTGACCGAGCCGTAGAAATTCCCTACGTTTCTTGCACTAGGTAGAAGGGAACTCGATAACATGCAGAAAGTGAACAAATTAGCAGATAGTACCACTCAAGTCACCATCACCATTCACTTGTGACCAGCTTTTCCCTTTTAGGTTTAATGACGTCAGATTCAACAAGTTTCACCGGCCATTGCTAATTATTTCTAGGCTCGTGATCTGCATTATTAGTTTAGGGATTTTATGTCAATAGAGTTCATCTAATTTAGCTTTCCTTATGAAATCTCGCTTTTATATTTGCATAACATTTTTAGTACGACCGTTTCCTTTGGATTGGATTGCACATGTAATAACCTATTATTTTGTTTAAATAAATCCTAAAACAATCGATTACTTGTGAAATATTACAACCAAAATAAAAAATCTATGCTTAAAAAAAGAAAAAAGAAAACATACTTCCAGTTAAATTCCACCTCACATATCCAAGTTTTCATCATTTAGCACTTGCATAATATTTTACCTCTATTCGTCACATTTAAAAAACTGGATATATATCTGCTTTATACTAATCCATAATGGGAAAAAATCCCCCAGAGTTTGATTCCAACCATCAAAAGACCACGTCAGAATCGACCCCCTTATTAACCAAAATATAAAACAATATATATTGAAATAGAACAGAGGAGAAGAATAAGAGGAAGAAAATTAGCAATAAAAAATAAAATAATAATAATAATTTCACATCGTGTCCCACCAAGTCACGTGACACAATAATCTAAGACTTGACAGGCTATTTGTGAATTTCCTATTTCCTTAAAAATTCACGATGGCAACAGATTCCCTACTTCCATCACACAAAAAGGATTTGACTCCAACCGCCGCAAGTCTTAGGGTAGCCAGCCGTCGCCTTACGGGAGTTGCACCTCCTCTTACGAAAGGTAAGACAAAAAACATAGCAAAAAGTGTGAGACTCAGCTACTTGCTACCCACTCACTTCAACGTATGGATAAGAGAGAGAATTCGAGTTGACGTCCTTTCACGGAATTGAATTAATTGTAACTCAATAGGAATGGAATAGAAATGCAACAATTATTACATATTCATTACATTATTTAGTTGACATAAGACAACATAAGCAATTAAACTGTAATAAAATAAAAATACCCATTATATCACTTCTGTAGAAGTGGTGAAGTGATGTTTGCAAGGTCAGGAGCATTCATAGCAAAGAGACATTTAAAGGGAAAGATAATATATAGGTCATCAGATAGTAATACTTAGCGTGATATCAATTCATACAGACTAGCTATTCATATATAAAGCAACTAAACAGCATAATATCTACTTCATATGGACCAAGAGCGGAATGGAATAGCTATTCAATCTAAATCAACATGCAGTTTAAGCAGGACTTGCCCAAAACATTTCAGTGCTAATCATAAAAAGATTCCTGCAGATTTCTTTCGTAATTAGACACCAGAATTGTCACATCCAACTATTCTGCTCAGGTTTAATCAAATTGTGAGAATAGATAATTTAACCGAGCCTCACTTCATATAATTTCAGCTGAAAATTTTAACTTCCATACTCCAAAGGGCATGAATTATGTCCAATCACATGTATACAATATTTCAAAGCATAAGAGTGTCATATAGGACATGGCAGATGCATCATCTGGGATAAAATTGTAAATAACATATGCATATGTCGTGGGGGATTTGGAGAGGATCAGCAGCACAAACCCAAAGAACAGAGACAGACAGAGCTTATTAATAGGGGCTTACCAAGATCCTGTGTGAAAAAAAAATTACATTGAAAATCAGCCTGCCAAAACTGACAACCACGAGAGGAACCGAGTGTAAAAAAGAGACGCAAAACAATTAGAAGCACCAGCTTCCACAGAGCTGGGTCGCCATGGTTAGTGATGAATATCATTACACAAGCCATCAATTCCTCCAAAAAGGAATGCCAAAACAACTCAGTTCCGTTCTTTCAAAAACATGTATTTCCGTACAATTTCAGCACCCACTGTTGGAATAAATTTTTAGCTACACAAACATTTTCTTTAGGGATATGAATATGGTCTCCTCCTCTGAAGACCACATATGGGGCTGCCACCTTCAAGCTGAGCATCTGCTCTTAACACCACTAAGCTCTATTACCTTCTATCTTAAGACCCAGCTCTAAGCATATAGCTTAGTGAATAACTGGAATCTTGGGGGTAGTAGTCTAAAGCAGCGCAATCAAGTAAGAAGAACTCAAAGGTAAAAAGAACTTGATGGGATGAAACAGCTTAGAACTATGAACAAGAGCCATATGTCCTTTATTAGATATTTAAAAGAAATAGATGCAAAATTAAACATACAAAGGAATCACAACAACAAAGAGATGAAACTAGGGCAGTCTTCATATCAGAAATATCTGTATGATGAATAGCATTTCTCCACCAAGCAGAACTTGGTTATTTTACTTGGATATGCAAAGATCAGCTCCCACCCCAGGTGAAATTTAAAACTGATGAGAAGAGGTGAATCAACCCTTTTACCACGGATAATAGATGCTCCACCATCCTAGTACTTCAACAGTACATGAGCAAAGCACCTAGAATAATTACAGACAAGATCAAGTAATGAAGGTTGGAAAACATGCAATACAACAATAAGTTGCAAAAGGTTATGTGAGTTTATGACTTACCTGGATTGGCAGAGTAGCTGAACATGAACTTCCAAGCAGCTTAGTATGCAGGGCAGAAAGTCAGAGATCCCAAAAAAACCTCTACATACTAATTGAGACAAAATGTGAAAAGTTTAATGCCCATTACATCAACCAATTGGAGGAAACATAAACCTCCCAGCTCTTAGCAAGCAGTAGCTAGCTTGCATCAATATGAATTTCAGAAAATTAAATAATTGTTATTTATAAGGGAGAAGATGGAGAGAAGGAAGTAGCAAAGAACAATGAGCACGAAGCTTTAAAGCACTGTTTATATATTCTAATCTCACAAAGTGAAAACAATCATCCCTATATACAACAAAGCACCTGGATGCACTTCCCCAGAATTGTAGTTATCAAAGGGTTAGCAGTTAAGTCAGGCTGAAGGCCTCCTTTTGACAGGCCACAAATAGAACAGCTTGGCATCACTTCTCTTTAAAGGTCTGCCGGGGGCCCAAAAAATTCTCTCTCGACAGCCCGCACGCCATCATAGGCTGAAAGCCTCCAGAGGCAATATTGACCTCAATACCAAGTTAAGTACATATACCAAATTGCCTGTGAAGGGCTTGGCTTGCTCCCTCAATGTCTCAGATACAGTGAAAATCAGCTATCCTCATCAACAGCACCAATGTACATAAGATCTGTCCGTCTTACCCGTACAGCCCCCTTAAGCCAGCTGGCTGCTCGAAGATTAGAATTGTCACCACTTCCTACAATAGTCGCACTACCAGAAGAGGCACTAGCCCCTACACCATCTTCCAAAAGTGTCCATGCATCAATTTCAACATTACAATCCTTCTGTGCAGGCACCGTCTTTGATTTCTCTGGTATACTAGATAAAGATCGTGATGCAGATGACCCAGAACTCCGATGAGATTGGTTTCCAGACATTGATCCAAAAAATGAGATGCCAGACTGCAATGAAGCTATAGCAGCAGCTGAAATGGATGGGGGCTGGCAGGAGACAGAGCACCGCAAAGAAGGAAGAATTGTCGGCATTGCAGCTTGGATTCGCCATCGAATCTTGTCTGGGAGCTGCATGCTCGCCAAGTCACTCTGCAGGCAACATTAATATCAGCACTGAAAGCTGAAATCATCTTATTATCAACCTTTTTTGCACTTTGGTGAAAATATGTAAAGGAAAGAAGACATAACCTGTAAATTTTCAGCAACTTCCCTATCTACCCCATAGAACTCCTTGAATGAATCATTCCCATTCCTCAAGGATGACCTTGCCTTCAGCCAACTAGGTTGAGAACTCCCCAACAAACCATGAAGGACCATCAATAGCCTGTCAAAAAGGCATTCAGAAAAGAAATACGGAGATGCAATAGTAGAAATTTTCAGGAGTTCCCCCTCCTTTGGCAGAGAACTCTGCATCGGATAAGACAAATCCGCATCTTCATAAACAAGGCGGTTTCCCAAGAGGCGAAATATTGTAACAGCAAGAATATGTCTCACATTCCGTCCTGAAGTCTCCCTGCCAAATTTGCAAAAAATTAAATATGCAGCCACCACAACTAGATGAAAAGCTTCCCAGAGCTTACAACATCAGAAGCCTAGGGCTGCCATTATTAAATGGTTAAGGCATATTATCAAAAATACCTTATTTATTTCAAAGAAACTTCACTTGCACAAGTTCTATCACTTATTTCCAAATTATACAGAACTACAGTACCACTATCCTTCACTACTTAAGAACTTCAACATGCCAAATAAACGATGCTGCATACTTAAAAAAATAAGATACCGAATGCACTAACTTGGAGTCAAAACAGAAAAGAGATCATGAAAATGGTGTATAACGACTCTATGAGAGGGGACGTAAGTTAATTATTTAAATTCATAGGATGAAAGTTCTCCAAATATTAGTTTGGATAAAAGAATGGACATCCAAAGTAACCCCAAAAAATGGGTATTAAGAAAGCTACCACATATTGTAATAAATATATGCACGAGCGCGTACACACACACACACACTCTCTCTCTCTCCCCCTCTCTCTCTCTCGAAAAAAGAAAAAAAAAAATCATTGTGCTAATATAACTTTTTTTGCCACCGAGCTTGAAACTGGAAAAGAATATCTATCTCTACATGATCCAAGCAAGATGTGACTCAGCAATACAGTGCATATCAAATATTTCTCAACTAGAATCAAACTTATCACACCTTGAAAGATAGTAATTGGTGAACTTACCTATCTGCACATATGACAGGCAGACACCTCATAAGAAATTGCAACCTTAATGAAATGGAAGCTCGTAGAGCTGCAGGTGATGATGGAGCAGAATCTGTAACAAGTGTTTGCCTTCTAGCAAGGCTGGGACTGCTACCTCTCATGCCTTTGCGATTACTGGCTTTGTTAGTAGGACCATCAGCCCCAGAAGAAGCCATCCCTGTACTCTTACTTGTCCCACGAGCAATTGCATTTATATGTTGCTCAATGACGCTCAACTGCTTGATCAAATCACTTGCAAATGTATTACGTGATTCATCAGAGCTCTGATCTATGCAAGGGAGGACCAGTTCAATCAGTGCTTTCTCAGTGACATACTGCTGGCTGAGGTTACAGCCTTCAGCATCTGGTTGCATGGACCCCTTACTATACTTTCTTGCATCAATGCCATCTTCAACCACTTCTCCTTCTTCAAGACAGAAAGCTTCCTGTTTTTTCTTCCCAAAACCATTTGCCATGGCATCCAAGCTAGAAGAAGACCATCCCCAGTGCTTCCAGAACTGGGACTTGATGGAAAGACCCTTGTTCTCAGCAATGTTGATGAGACGCTGCCTAATAGTCTTCCGCCCAAGAAGAACATCATGCCCTTCCAAAAACCATTTTGTCAGCAACAACATCGAATCCTCCAATGACCTCCCAAAAAGATGAACCACCTCTGAGAAAAGGGGAGCAGCATCAGGTCTTACAAGCAACCTTGTTAAGATGATTTCAATGAAGTTATTTTCATTCTCAGAAACATTGGCTCTTTCAGGGCTAGGTGTGAGAAAGCGTAATGCATCTACAAAGGATACATCATGATTTTCAAGTTTTTCTATAAAAACTTGTTCATTTAAAAGAAGTCTAAGCTCTAACCATTGCCAATGAAATCTAGCAGGTTGCAGATTGTTCAAAACTTGCACAACCTTATCCACAAGCTTGGTTTCATTTTCAGTATACAGGTCTTTCGATTCACCATGTCGAGACACCCGAACTCTATCCTCGTGTGTGAATGAGGTAGGCAATCTGCAATCGAGAATTGCATTCAGGAAGAGTCTCGCACGAAGAGGGACGAACGGTGTGGATATTAAATGCATATTTGAGCCATTTAACTCTAGCATGGATGCAAATTCCGCATCACTAGTATCTGAAACTATGATTTCATATAAGCCTTGACTGTTTCTCAGACAAATATCCCTGAAGGGATAATGTTTCAAGGCATCACCAACAGCTACACTCAAAGACAGATACAATTGGTGTATGTCGTCTCGATTGGCAAGGTTGGCATTCAGAACAAATGGCTTCCACATGAGAAAGGCAAAAAGACAGTAGGCAGGTGGGAAAACCAAGCTAAGAGGAAGTGTCTGTTGCATTCTTGACAGGGCTACAATTGATGGTTCACCCAAAAGTTCCACAAGCAATCCATCGGAAACAGTTCTACAGTTCCCAATGAGCACCCTGAACCAATGCACATATACCTCAACTGAGCTATCCACTCTAAAAACCCCAGGAGAACGTGTATTACCATTTGAATTAGATCTAGTAGTCCTCACAAACTGAAGTATATCCAAGCCATCTTTCAATCTGAAGACAGTAACCATCCTCTCCAGGCTAGCAACCCCTTGAATGATTGCACCAATGACAAGGGAAGACACAGCAGCAGCAACTTTTGTGGCTCTACTGATTATAGCTTTCCCAGAACTGTTCAAATTTTCATTTGAGTTGTTTGCACTGGAATCATGAGTATCAGGAGACAACTGATATTGGTTACGTGAAGCCTTGCTGGGAGAAAAGACTCCAGCAAGAGCAGAAGAAGCCTCAGCTGCAAGAGCTATCTCAAAAACCCTGCTTTGACGTTCACCAAGAGCTTCTCGAAGAAGGCACAGGCAGGTAATATGAATTCGCAAGATCCATTTTGCAAAATTTAATGACCCAGCAGTAGAAGGGAGATTAGGATAAGTGTTTGCTCCAGTAAAATCAGGAATTTTGGCCAGAGTTGGCCCAACACTTCCAACAATAGCAGAAACAGCAGAAGACACCAAAGTGGGGT
This sequence comes from Lumnitzera racemosa, assembly GCA_024138005.1. Lineage (NCBI taxonomy): Eukaryota > Viridiplantae > Streptophyta > Magnoliopsida > Myrtales > Combretaceae > Lumnitzera > Lumnitzera racemosa. The sequence continues at coordinate 38,701,216 of JAMXBC010000005.1, forward strand.
CACCCTCCTGTGCAGCACCACCAGTTTGTCTAATGCAGTCCATAAGCCCCACAATCATTTGATGTGCTATCTGATATCCATCGTCCCCCTTTTCAATTGGCAAACCTTTTAGAGTACTAGATGCAAATGATTTTTTCTCCTTGCTAGATAAACAACGGAAAGCCTCCTCAACATTTTTTTGCACAATGTCCCGCATGCCCATGCCCACTCTGGATAACCTTCCACTGGTTATTTTTTGACGCAAAAAGTCATCAAGATCATCAGCTCCTGCTTGAGCTCCAAGAGGATAAATCAGATCTCCTTCCAGCGGTCGCCCAGATTCAAGTTCAGCAAATAGCCTCTTATCATATGCCGTCTTATTAGTCTTTCTCCATTCCAAAACACTAGTCACATTTGAATATTTCTTGAACAAATATCGAGCATAAGCCAAAGCCATTGTACCAGATACTCTAACATTAGATGCCACAACAGTTGCAGCTCGATTCATTGATGCTGACAAGGCTTCAGGAATTAGATCAGCAGAAACAATTGTGTTCTCATACCTGAAAATTTTCAAAACCAGAAACAGCAGTAAATCAGTAAGCTACATTATAAAAATAGCGATTAATTACTCAAAAAAGAAAATGGCAGTGAGTAAGCACATAGAAAGCAGGCAACATCAAAATAGGAGCAAGAATGTAACTAGAAAGCAACTGCCCATACTCCCTGGTAGTAAATTTATAGATACAGCAAATCCAGAGATGGAACAACTTAACCTTGATCAACAAAGGAATGGATTTTCTAAATGTAGCAGAAACTATTCTTTTCAACAAGCAAATAGTATCAACTGAGCTATTAAGCTGACAGTCAACAAGTCCTCCAGTACTCTTAAGTATAATCAGCCATGATCCTATCAAACCAAAACTTCAAACTAATACCAAGAACATTAAGCTGAAAACCGTTGCAGTGACATCAAAAGTACTCACCAAATGATGATATCATAGTTAAATATGTTACAAGTCACTTGATATGCTTGCTCAGAGAACAGCCTTTTCCAAGTGTCAGCAACATTTGAAGAATCAATTAATTAGTAAGATTTGACTTTCACATGAAAATCTGAGAGATGTTTGAATCCTCTAAATGAGATTTAACTGGTCTATTCATATCTAAGAACTTGATAGATATGACTCATCTCAGATCTCAGTATTGTTTTGTCATAGATTGGTTGTCCCATGCCGTGAAATGGTAAATAGCTTTTGGTAGTAAATTGTAGCTCATAGACTTTCTCAAATTGGTGAACCTAACACTAGAATAGATGCACCACATCATAATGACAGAAGAAGACATGTTGATACAACTAAAAAAGAATCTGGCTTCATAAGCATATCATAATTCAGTCTTTTCTTTAATAATTACACATACATCATTACTTACCTGGTGAGTAGATGCACAAAGAAGGGGGAAAAAGAAAAGAAAGAAAACAGATGGAAAAACATACCTTCTAAGGGAAGATAACAAATATGCCTCCCCAACTTCGCAATGGTTTTCCACATGTCTTTGCATCATTAGCATGCTTCTTCCACTATAAATTGTAGAATTAACAGTACGAAGGGGCTTGGTCAACAACCAGAGGAGGAACTTGATAGCCGAAACTAGGTCATCAGAGATATCCATCAGGTACAGCATGGATGATAGCCCATCCTCACCAAGCTTCCACCTCAAAGGGCTCCTATCATCCATGGGAGCATAAGACCTGCCAACAAATTGCCCAACCTTAGAGGGAGTTTTCTCAGCTTCCTCAATATACTGCTTAACTGTTTTCACCAACCAAGATGTAACAGCCCTCCTCCTTGCAAGGTGTAACCTCTTTAAAGCTCTTCCTATGGAAACAATATCACCAGCAACAGTTGTTTTAACCCAATCATTTGACTTGGGGATTTCCCCATCAGTCCCAGCTTTATGATGAGGACACAACACCCTATTATCACACACATGACTCGTAGATGCTCCTTGGCTACCCTCAATTCGGGCAGCTGCCAATTGAGCAAGACTCTGAGTTTTACGCACGACTTTTTGTCTACCCCTAAAAGCCTGCTTTGTTGACTTAAGTGGAGGATCAACTTTCATGGACTCCATTGATTTAGACCCCTTCCTCACCCACCATAAATCCTCATCATCTGACAGTGATGGAGATTGTATCTGAGCATATAAACTCCTTTCCTCACCCACTTTCTGCTTTTTTATCCTTCTACATTCTTCACAGCCAGATATCTCTTCTGACAAATCCACATTACTACACACTGACCCTGAAGATCTCTTAACACTACCTTCAGATTCATCAACCCCTGTATCTACAGAAGTAGAGTTTGAATTTGGAAATTGCATGAGGACTGAGATTGAGGTCTTTAATTCTTCAATTCTTAGCTTTTTAACAAATGATGCATTGGATGGTGATTCCATAAATTTCCACTTATCAGAAGCTGGTATCCCATCCCTTGCAGCACGCTTCCGCTTCTGACCAGATGTGTTGGCACCTTTGCGAATCCCCTTTTTACTGGAAAAAAGCTCTTGAAGGACAAGGTGTCGCTCGTTTGAATAGACCTGCATGGTCTCCTCAATTGACAACCCTTCGATAATTCCAGCCTCTTCCAAAGTATCGTGCATCAACAGGCCAGGTAACTGCTTGAGAATATGATAGTGTCGCATGTGTTTATCTAACTCCAACTTTGAACAATTTGAGTCCATTATACCGCTGACCAATAGCTGCCTTGCATAAGCCTGTGGACAGAAGATGCCAGAGGACACTAATTCTACAATGAGCAGCTGAAGGCGCTCAAGACCCTCTCCTTTCAGTGCTTCATGTTGATCAATCCAGCAGACTAATATGTCATGTAAGGGGCCAGGACTCTCAAAGGTGTTAAAGAAATTTACAGATTTGATCTCCACACTTTCAGTGTTACCAATCCCATATACCCCTCCCATAGACTTCCTGCCAAAATTATCATATTCTTGTATCAAACCCCTATGACCAGTGAGTCCAACAGCTTTATCATTCCTAGATTTACTTTGGCTGCATAAATCTCTCATTTTCAGCTTCAAAAACTGAACTGCAACATGTATCTGAGAGAAATCGATTCTCCCAGTAAAATCTGTATCCAATGGGGGATTACTTCTAAAATTTCTGTAATCACACGTAGCCCATTCACAAAGAAAGAAAACAGAATAGATAAGGGATAAGGTCACAGTCCCAAGCCACTTCAGTGAAGATCTTAAGCATGGATTGACTTCTGCAATCCATCCTTCATCAAGAACTTCAGAAAAGTCGTCAAAAAGTAATTTATAGGCTCCCCTCAGGTCACCTTGAAGGACAGCTCTATCCAGTGCTTGAACTGCTTTAGCATAATTAGAGCATAAATAGCCTGGATTGACAGCCTTAGCCAGTTTATCTGAACGTTTCTGAATTGAAGAAATCACATGGTTGAAAGCCAAAGCCTGATATAAAGAATCAAAACCCCTTCTTCTAGACATACAAGCAACTTCATTTGAACCTACCTCCATCTTTCCTAGATCTTCAGATACCTTGGAAACGTAACTCCCATCACTCACTGAAAGAGAAGTAACACATGGAGGCAAAGGAAAGCAGTCCAATGCAACAAATGTGTCAGGAACCGTTAGAATAAGATAACGGAGCATCTCAACTACAGCAGAGCAAGTGTATGCCCTTCGAGAATTATCAATCAAGTCAGATCCCCCTGGAGAAGGTTCCTGAATGAATCTAACAGCCACTCCCACCAGAGTTCGCACATAGCTCTGGGATAGAACAACAGCTTCAATGACACCATATATAACAGGTAGAAGCAGCTGCAAGCTTTGAAGCAATTCTTTATCCTGAAAGCCAGTAAATTATCCATATATTAATTTTAGGCCCCAAAGACACTTGCAGCTTTATAAAAAGACTGAAGATAAGAACGGTATTTGAAGCAATACAGGGAAAAGAACAACACATAAAATTAAACCTCTACCTGCAGTTCATTAAGAGCCCACTCAATGATAGGAGAAGGAAGAAGCAACCCCTCCGCGTAATGCCATTGTAAAAGCCGAACAACATACCACCACTTTACGTGTAGAGAAGGTTCATCGGTATCATGAGTAGAAGAAATGGGTTCAGCCTTTTGCAGCGTTGATCCAGCATAAACCATCTGTGGGGATTGATCTCTAAGATGAGAGGTGGAACGATAGTTATTTTTGACAAATTCATCCAAGAGGTACTGCAAGTACTCAATAATTTCTCTTGTCCACAGCTCTGTCCGAGCCAACTGACTTTTATCTGGCGTTCCAGCAGAAGTAGGTCTGACCTGCAATTACAGGCTTACAGCATAATTCTTATGAACTCATAAGTGGAAAATAAGAATAAGTATATAAAACAGATATCAAGGAACAATCTGGTGTAGAGGGATAAGTTACCTGATTGAGGTAAGTGATCCTAATAAACCAAGTTGCTCTAAGCAATGGCACATTATTTTTAATGAGAATCTCAAAGAGAGACTTTTTCCTATACCCATGAGGAATATGGTCAGCCAAGGACCGCAATCTTTTGTGAGGTTGTGACAAACCCTGGAAGAGGGGAAAAAACGAAATTAAGCAAACAATCGTTAAGGATTGACCATTAATTTTAAACATATATATATATATAGCATCCACTGTTGACTTATGTAGAAGCTCCAAAATCTATTCCTAATTTAGGGAGTTTCACATAAACTATGTCATCACAAACTTTTGTTCATTATAAGCAAAAGGACAAAATGGACCCAAAGACACCTCCACCTTATTTGAAAGAGAATCAAGAAGAAAAAATATAGGACATTAGGAATTCAACTACTTCAATAATGTCAGCATGCCAGTTCAATCTGACCAATCTTTGATGGGTAGATAGAGGGGCATGATGAGACCATCTCATGAAGGCAAACCAAATGCTAGAAGATGGCAAAAAGAAAATAAAAGTTTGCATACCTCAATCCATCTTCTCCGGAAGTCATCGCCACAAGGCCTTTGTTCAGGAAAAGCTCCAGCTTTGTTTAATAATGAACCAGAAAGAGGCACACCATAAACCTGACCTGCCTGCCATGCATTAAAGGGAAAGGGGTCAAAATGCGAGATAAACTGCACTGTCTGAAGACAAATTCTTCTTGGAAATGAATGACTTCAAGCATAATGGATTTGCAGTCAACAATGCATCATAAGACGCTGAGATCCACTTAACAAAAACATAAGAACAGATATCAAATACTTGGTAGATCAAAGTACAAAATATCACGGTTCAAAGAATAAATAAATAATGATGCAAGGAAAGTGCATCGCCATATAGTCATTACCTTACGCTTCTGTGCACGTGACTCATTGATGGCCCTAAGTCGCTTTCGTATAGCCTAAAAGCAGAGAAAAGTTTGCATCAATACACAATTTATCATCATTGATCTAAGGAGAGATCAAGTTGCATAACATGCACAAACTAGGAAAACCCCTCACGTCCTTGTTAAGCAAAGATCTTTACCTCCTTGCACTTCAGAACAGCAGCACTTGGAAAAGCCTGAACTTGAGTCAATGAGATTTCCCTAGCTTCCTGGCATAGAAATAATAAATTCCTTTGAGAGTGGTAATAGAAAAGGGCAGGATTACAGGATAAACCTTAATCACTTCCACCAAAACAATGAGCAACTTCATAACAACCTTTCTCCATGTTTTGAAATTTGAAACAAATTGCAAGAGATAGTTCCACAATCTAAGTAATAAGCCAAAATGTAGCTATCTTAGTGGCACGTAAGAAAACTTCAGTCAGTCAACTACTTGTCTAAACATAAACATTAAACATATAAAAAAAGGTCAATTTTTCTTGCAGCTACATGTAAAAATACACTAGCTGCAAGTAGTGTGATACAACTCCTAAACCCTATAAACCTATGTTACGTGTATATAAGGGGCGTTAGTAGAGTGAGTGTTGTACGTACTGTGTGCTGTAGTGTGTCTGTGTATATGTGAGTGGTAGACTCTAGAGTGTGTGTCGTGTGTTTGTGTTCTGTATTTGTAGCAGCAGTTTGGTATGCTGTAATAATGTGTAGTGTGTGCGTGATCGGTGTAGTGTGCTGAAGTGGTAGTTTGGTGATATTAAAAGGGTAGAATAGTAATTGTATCCATGTGTGTGTTATAAATAGAAAGTTGAGGTAGAGTAGGAGTTAATTAGGGAGTTAGTTACTTCAGAAATCAGAAACTTAAGCAAGAAGGACTCTATTCCTTGTATTCTGCTACAAGAGACTTGTGGAGTTACCTATGAGTGTCTAACTTCACAAGATTCCTCTTGAAGACCAAGTAAGTGCATTGATTTGAACAGTAATTGTTGGGTATCATATTGTTGTAAACCTTAAGTTACATCAATCCGTGCCATCTTGTGGAAATGGTCTGACTTCACAAAATTCCTCTCGAAGACCAAGTAAGTGCATTGATTTGAATAGTAATTGTTGGGTATCATATTGTTGTAAACCTTAAGTTGCATCAATCGGCGCCATATGTAGAAACTACGTTTCCACAAAAGATAAAAATGATAAGGATAGAGGCTAAGATTGAGAATTTACAAAAAAATCAAGACAATTTAGAGCCCAATGTTAGCTTGGTAAAGGAAGAATTGAAAGGTAGTATTGGTGAATTGCAACATCAAATCACAATGATTCTAGAATGGAAGCCACATTGGCATCAATTCAATCAACTTAGCTAAACCTAAGTAAGAATCAAGTGGTGAATGAGAAACTAAAGGAGCATGTTGAATCGACTTCTAGAATTAGACTTGGGCTACAGCATAAGAGAGAGATTATCGAAGATGTCTTTGGAGTCAATTCAGATGATGAATTTCAATCTAATTCACCTATAATAGCATTACCAACACTTGAAGGCGAGGATCTAATGCATTGGTTAACGTTGATGGAACAATACTTTAAGGTACGTAACGTCAGAAAGGATCAAAAAGTTGCTGTTGTGACTTTAGGATTAACAAATAGAATGGTGTATTACCATAAAATGCTAAAGAAAAGAGTTCCACGCCTTGATTGGGAATTATTTAGACAACAATTCTTGATACGCTACACTGGTCTATTAGCTAGAAATCCCTTTATCACTATATCCAGACTTCAGCAAACATCTACAGTGAGTACATTCCTTGATTCTTTCAAATCCTTGACTAAACAAATCCTAGACATAACAAAAATGCATATGTTGAGATATTTCTTAAGCAATTTGAGAGAAGATATTAGGCTAAGTGTACAAACATTGCAGCCAATGTTGTTGGCTGATGCCATTGAACTTGCATTGAGCGTTAAGGAGTTCCAACGTGGAATTTTTTTGTCTAACAAGAGCAATATGAGTACAACTCAAATGACTACATATTCTATATGGTCTTTTGCAAGTAACTCACATCACAACTCAACTTGGAAACCACCTACGAGTATGTTGGGAGTTGCTAGATTTTCATCTCAAAAGCGTCCAACGGCCTATTTTAAGCAGACTAGTTCTACTGCGCCTCCTAGTTCTTTGACTAGTGGTAGTAGTGTGAGGCAACCTCAGCAACAAAGGGGGCCGAAACAAATAACTTATGCAAAGTATTTGGATAGAAAAAACAAAGGCTTGTGCTTTCAATGTGAACAAACCTTTCAACCAAAACATAAGTGCCCAAACAAAACCCTACAGGTGTTGTTTCTTGAAGAGGATGATAATCAAAGGAAGGAACATTGGGTAGGACTACAAGAACCACAACCAACTGAAAAGGATCAAGAGAATCCACAGGCTGATTCCAAGTAATCATTGTTAGCACTCAATGGCTTTAATGAGCCACGAACACTCAAATTTCGTGAAATGATAGTAGGTCGTCCTATTTCTATTTTGGTAGATAGTGAAGCTAGTCACAATTTTATTTCCTCAAATATGGTAGATCGGCTGAAGTTACAAACAAAACCCACTATATCTTTTACTGTAGTTAGGAGATTGACGAGTTGTAAATTCTAGTCAAGTATGTCAAAAATCAAAGATTCAAGTTGGATCTTTTGCGATGGTAGTGATTGTTATGTTTTTGATATTGGTGTTGTGGATGTGATCCTTAGGAGTCGCTTAGCTTCAAACGCTTGGAGAGATTAAAGTAGATTGGATTAGAACATACTTGAAAATTTTTCAGGATCAGTGTAAACACGTGTTGATGGGTGATCCTTCTTTATGTAAATCTGAAGTAATTTTTCAAAAGTTGAAACAGGAGAGAGTATTGTAGCCTACTAATGCAAGTTGGTGCCTGGAATTTTGGTGCTGAGATATCTGATCAGCATGACCAATTGCATCAGTTATTGGAGGAGTTTGCTGATATCTTTGCTGATATAAAGGATTTGCCCCCTAATCGTATTACAGATCATAGGATTCCATTAAAGGAAGGAGTTAGTTCTATCAATGTAAGGTCGTATCGTTATGCATAAGTACAGAAGGATGAAATTGAGAAAATGGTTTCTAATATGCTGAAGGCAAGCAATATTAGACCGAGTGTGAGCCTATTTTCTAGTCTAGTTGGTGTTGATTACCATGCCTTAAATAGTGCAACCATACCAAATAAGTATCCAATACCTATTATTGATGAGCTTTTAGATAAGTTATTTAGTGCATCTATATTTTCTAAGATTTACCTTCGTTCTGGGGTATCATCAAATTCGTGTGCATGACAATGATATTCTGAAAACTGCTTTTAAAACTCATCAAGATCCTTATAAGTTTTTGGTGATGCCTTCCGAGCTCACAAATGCACTGGCAACTTTCCAATCTACCATCAATGAAGTATTTCATCCATACTTACATAAGTTTGTTCTTATTTTTGTATTGTATGATGATATTCTCATTTATAGTTATGATATGAATGAGCATTTGGATCATCTTCGTATTGTGTTGAACCTAATGAGGACTAACCATTTTTCAACCAACAAAAAAAAAAAAGTTGGTTTTTAAGAAAACTTATTTAGAATATTTGGGTCATATTTATTTTGGCTGATTGTGTAGCTATAAATCCATCTAAAGTTCAAAGTGTGTTAGGTTAGCCTCTCCCTAGTTCTCTAAAGGCACTTAGGGGTTTTCTTGGGCTATCTAGCATATTATCGGGAAGTTTATCAAGGATTATGGCAAAATAGCTAGGCTTCTCACTAATCTATTAAAAAAAGACTCCTTTGAGCGAAACGAGGATGCTACTTTGGCTTTTAAATAACTACAACTAGCTTTGACACAAGCTCTAGTACTTGCTATGCTCAACTTTAAAAAGCCATTTTGTTATCAAGTGTGATGCATTCGATCTTGGCCTCTTTAATGCAAGATGCAAGACCTATTCCATATTTTAGCAAGGCCTTCTCTTCCAAGACCTCATCTAAATCTGTTTATGAGAAAAAGCTCATGGCCTTGGTGTTGGCCATTAATCATTGGCAACCTCACCTACTTGGTCACAAGTTTATTGTGTAGATGAACTAAAAGAGTTTGCATCATTCGTTGCATCAGTAAATAGCTACTCTGAATCAACAACATCGGCTTGCAAAATTGTTGGGATATGACTTCGATATTCAATAGAAAGCTAGAAGAGCTAATAAGGCTGCTAATGCTCTCTCTTGGCTTGATGAGGCGGTTGATTTTATGGTATTTCTAGTCTCGTCTGGACCGATATTGCTGCCATAAAGCACAATGTTATCCAAGACTCATTCTTAGCTACTAAGATTCAGTTACTTAAAGACGGGAAGGACACCGGTTTTGGGTATGAGTTAATAAATGATACTCTACACTATAAAGGGCATTTGGTCATACCCACAAAGTCCTCTTAGACTCAATTGTTTTTGCATGAGTTTCATGCTTCTGTGGTTAGGGGATACAATGGATATATTTGGACATATATAAGGCTTGCTGGTCATCTATATTGGGTGGGAAAGAAAAGTAATGCTACTACCTTTGTTGCTTCTTGTGCAGTATGCCAACACAACAAAGCTCCAAATTTGTCACCTGCTGGTCTCCTTAATCCATTGCCCATTCCTCAAGTTGTTTAAGAAAATATTTCTTTGGATTTTATTATGAGGTTCCCTAAATCAAAAGGGTTTAATACTATTCTAATTATGGTTGATCGGTCTTCTAAGTATGTTCATTTTCTACTCTTATAACATCCATTTTCTGCACAAACAGTAGCTGAAGCATTCATGCACAAAATTGTACAACTTCATGGTTTTCCTCGCATAATTGTTTTCAATAGAGATCCTTTATTTGTTAGCTCATTTTGGAAGGAGTTGTTTATCTTGCAAGGGACTCATTTAAATTTTAATAAGACTTATCATCCGGAAACAAATGGACAAATTGAGGTCTTAAATCAAAAATTGGGAGTGTTATTTGCGTTGCTTTGCATCAAAACGCCCTAATGCTTAGGCAACATGGATTTCTTGGGCCAAATTCTCCTATAACACTAGCTATCATTCTTCAGTTGGTACGACACCCTATGAGATTGTCTATGAGCATCCTCCTCCAATTCCTATTTATTTATCAGGTGAAGTTAAAAACCTTAATTGTGCTAGCAGCTTTGGTTTCTCGTGATGAGGTTTTGAGACATTTGTGTAGCAATTTGGAGAAGGCCCAGCTATGCAATTGTAATCTAGCTAATAGACATTGTCATGATGTTCAATATTCGGTTGGAGATTAGGTGTGCTTACAGCTTCAACCAACGTTAAATTCCAAGTTAGGTATTAAGACCTCTGCTAAACTTACTCCACAGTTTTTCGGACTGTTTCAAATTTTGGCCAGATTGAAGCCAGTTGCTTACCGATTACAACTTCCCTCACAATGTCATATTCATCCAGTTTTCCATATGTCTCTCCTAAAGAAGCCACATGGCTCCTTTCCTATTTCTTCGGATTTGCTTGAGGAATTATCTTTGGATGATTTGGATGATTGTCTCTCTACAGTTGCTTACCGATTACAACTTCCCTCATGGTGTCGTATTCATCCAGTTTTCCATATGTCTCTCCTAAAGAAGCCACATGGCTCCTTTCCTATATCTTTGGATTTGCTTGAGGAATTATCTTTGGATGATTGGCCCTCTCCTCAACAAATTTTGGGTAGATGTTTTGAAGTTCGCAATGGTTTACAAATACCACAAGTTTTGGTGCATTGGGAAGGCCAGATGGTACATGATGCTACTTGGATGGACCTTGCTGATTTTAAGGACCAGTTTCCTGATTTTGTCCTTGGGGAAAAGGACACTTTTCTTGGGGGAAATATTGATACAGCTCCAAAACCCTATAAACCTTTGTTACATGTATGTAAGAGGCAGTAGTGGAGCGAGTGTTGCATGTACTGTGTGCTATAGTGTGTGTGTGTGTGTGTGTGTGTGCTGTGTAGTAATGTGAGTGGTAGACTGAGGAGTATGTGTGTCTGTGTGTGTGTGTGTTGTAGTGGTAGTTTGGTGTGCTGTAATAATGTGTAGTGTGTGCATGATCAGTGTAGTATGCTGAAGTGGTAGTTTGGTGATATTAGAAGGGTAGAATAGTAATTGTATTCGAGTGCATGTTATAAATAGAAAGCTAAGGTGGAGTAGGAGTTAGTTAGGGAGTTAGTTACTTCGGAAATCAAAATCTTGAGCAAGAAGGATTCTATTCCTTGTATTCTGCTGCAAGAGGCTTGTGGAGTTACCTATGGGTGTCTAACTTCACAAGATTCCTATCGAAGAACAAGTAAGTGCATTGACTTGAATAGTAATTGTTAGATATCATATTGTTGTGAACCCTAAGTTGCATCATAGTGACTTGTAAAAAGTGCATGGAACTAGATAACAAGAAGGTATTGGTGGATAAAGTACCTCAAGTCCTTCAACTGTCTCCCTGTATCCAGCTTGAACATATTCCCCGGTAAAAGTCTCCTCAGGGCAATCTAGAGTCTGCAGATAGTAATCAGGAGGACCAAGCCTGCAAGGGAGCGATAGCCCATATTATGTGAACAAGAAAAAAAGGAGCAAGATAGGATGTTCAAAACTGCTAAATAAAAATGTTACCGGGAGTTCAAAGGTTCTTTTTCGCACTTCAACTTGTAGGGCGTTAACTGAGATGACCGCCTGCATCATGAAGATTATTAGACAAGTCAAAGCTTATAAGATAGAAGGTATTTGCTGGACTGTGCATAAGGGGTCCAACAACTAAAAGAACCAACATCTAAATGGAATACAATAACTGACAAATAAAATTTTGAGGCAAATTAAGGTAAAAAAAGAAATAGTAATTATTAAAAAAAACAAAAGTAGAGAGGAAACAAAAAGAGATTATAGTAGTCAAGTGCAAAAGCCTCAATCTACCTTTTGCATTTTAATTTGTTCTATCCTCACAGTAACTGCTAACTTTAGCAGAAAATATTAGAAGAAAAAAACAATAACACCGATATGCACTTCCCATTGATGGTTGTACAGATGATCTAAATGTGTATGAAAATAGAAAATGTTATCAAAAGACCTAAAATTCCGATGTTCAGTGAAAGCTCGTTTAATGGACAAATAAACTTTATACATTCTTAAGTGTCATAATTAGAAATCAACCAGAAAGTACCATTCTTATTTATGCAAGCTCCACAAAACCAAGGGAGACAGGACAGAATATTTCAAGTGGAACAAGAAGCAGCACTCTAAGAAGATATACTGGCTATGTATCAACTTTCACGTCCTCAAAGCACTTCTTGTGCAATAAAAGGCCATATGTAACAAGAAGCGGAAGTGTCAGCTTAATAAAGAACACACAAGAGGCTTTTCCACTATTGAAATGTCCAAGTTAGTCATTTCAAAATCAGGCTTCCTCAATTAGTAAGCTGTTAGGCATGCAGATGGTCAAAAATTAGATCAAAATGCTGGACAACATTAACCTCCTTTTAAATGGGATACTCAAAGGAGGCAGCACCAAATAGAAGAAAGGGTCCAACTATGTCTACTCATTCCAACTAATTCTGTGATTTTTACTTACAATAAGCATTGTAATGAAGAAATCCAACACATGATTTTATTTTATCAGGGAAAAAAAAAAAAAAACCAAGTGGATCTCCAACCCCCGCGCCACCCACCCCCCCCCCCCCAAAAAAAAAAAAAGTGGGCAACTGAACCTCAGTTTGTTTAGTAAATCCATGATGTCAATATATCAAAAGTGAACGGTATACTACATAGAATATAACAAACTGGAAAATCGAAGTAATCTTGCACTAAGCTTAAACTTGTTCAACAAACTGCACCCATGATAATTCAAAAGATGTTATGAAATAACAACATGAATTCATGAATTGCTATTTTTACCTAGAATTGAGATAGCTTGCAGATAATGCAGGTGATTCAGCACGGGCTGTATCCCTTGCTGATGCCCCACCAATGCCGCTGTTACTTACTGCACTAGTGCAGTTTCCAGCATGAACCCTTTGCATCTCTCCCAATTACAACCGGCATACTGCCGTGCTCATTGAGTACAGAAATTTGTGGAAGCTAACCTGTTTGCAGAAACAGTTAGCATGTCGATCTGACTAAACTATCTTCACAATTGTAGGTTCAACATGACAAGAGATGGTACACAAAAATCAAATGAGGATAATACCAAAAGCATTATGCAGTGACAGACTATACACCAAATTTGCATCTAAAGGACTTCAGCCATGGTTCTTAGACATTCCCAGGGCGTTAACTCAAACATTGACTCAAGAATTCAAACTAACAGTAAGTATGCATGCGGTTTATCTGGTGACAACTCAAAGGAAGGAAACACACATAAATACACACTTCCATTGATAAATAGCAGTTGGAACAAAAGATGACTTCAACTTTCACAAAGCGTGTTTTCATCTATTATTGATTTACAATCACTTTTGCAGATCATTGTAAGTTCTAGAGCAAAAAGAACACTCATACATAGCTTGCTATAAGATCCGAGGTTTCTGGAGCAGGATACTAGATTAAGTAGCTCTCTATAAGTATATCAAGCATCACTATTTATAGCGCCAGAAATTTTGGGCCAAAATAATATATACATAACGGCATAACATTCCACTAAATCTTTTGATTTAATGTATTGACACTTTGTCCACCACAGTTTTTCTTCATCCTTTTCATAGAGATGGGATACATACAATCAAGCTATGGATGAAAGAGTACAGCACACTCACCTGAAATATCTGAAATTATAACCAAGTCAAGACAATTTCCCTCCTAGTCTCCCCGCTCATCGACCACCACTTCGAAACTCAACATTTAACTGTTAACTTAAATTTTTTCCAAAAATGCACATATACCAATCCATTCGCCCACTAATCTGTTTCATAGCAACATAGTTACCTTTCTTTCAAGAACTACCCCTCCTTTAACAGAACATTTACAAGCAAATTGAGCAGTATATAGTGTAACCACCAGAACTTCACAAATATCAACCTATTGTTAGCCTCCATAATTTGCATTATGTTTTTTTCCCTTTAGTGCATCATTCAGGAGCTCACCCATCTTAAGATCATTCCCATTTTGCATGCTTCCTTAACCATGAATAATAGTGAACTCTAGGCATAATAACTGAGTATGAGAGAGTTCCTCCACATCTCATTTGAGGACAATAGATAAATAAAAAGTTCCCAGATTCTTACTGTGCAATAAGTAGCACAGACAAGAAGTACAAATCCATCAGTAGTCAGCTATTTTCCTAATGTTCCATGCCAACCCAATCATTTTCCCAACACTAGTTGAACCTCCACCATAACCAAATCTAACAAATCCCCAATAACACAAGTTGATTAATCACTACAATGACCATAAACCTCTCCATAAGTTTCTTCCTTCATCCATTTAACAAGCTCCAATCTTTTTACACTTTGACTTTAACTAATGAGCTTTACTCGATACAATAAATGCTTATTTGAGCTATAACCATCACAACTAATTGAAAAACTGAAAATTTAACAACTAAACAGATAAACAGAAATGAAAAATAAAATAAGTAACCTAATTCATCAAATTGCTATGATCTAACAGATCACAATCCAAAGTTCAAATCTTTACCACCAAAATCAACATTCAAATCAGCTAAAAGAGAAACTCAAAGTATGAAACAAGAACTAAACAAATTCAGTCAACTCAGCTGCTCAAAATTCATCATATGAAACTAAGAAAAACATATACATAAAGAAACTCGAACTTACCCTAACACATCGAATCTAAGCCGAGAAATCACACCAGACCTCAAAAGTGCCCCCCTTGAAACCTAGGGTTTCCAAACAATAATCGATTTGAAGAAAGTTTTAAGATGGTCAAAGAAAAATACCTAGACTTGAATATATAACGCAAGCTAGGGTTTCCGGCGGTAGTTCCGTAATAAATTTAAATACCTTCAAAACCAGGAATGACACACGAGTAAATTAAACAGATTCCACCAAAAAACCTAACCGTATCGACGTACAGGACGGGGATAAGAACTGCTCGAGAGTAAGATAGAGATAAGAGGGAGATAGAAGTGGAAGAGACTTCCCGTAGAGGAGTCTTTTTTTGAGGGTTTTGAAGAACACTTTTTTTCTTTTTTTTGAGCTGATGAGGAGGAGGAGGAGGAGGAGGTTGCTTCTTTCTCTCTATTAGTTGGGTGTTTGATATTGTTGTGTTGGTTCTTGTGCTTGGAATAAAAGAAAAAGGAAGAGATCTAATGAATATAATACAATTCCATTCGGGCATACATACATATCTAGTGTAACTTTCCACTTTTGTCCTTCCCCCATTAGTCTTGGGAACTCGAAAACCTTTTTTCCGATCTTGCAATATGGTTCGAGGTTGGGTAACTATGAAGCCTTTCATAAGTGTAACCACTCCTTTGTTTATTTGCATAGTGTTGGTTTTACATATATCCAGAGCAAAATAAACTTTTTAAGTACATTTTAACTTTATATAGGTTCGATTAATTTCGATTTTCATTCTTAGTTGAAAAATGTGACTTAAAACTTATCATTAATGTTTAGTTTATTGTCGCTATATTAAATTTATATTAATTCAAATCTCACTTAGAGATTAATCTTATATAGCTTATTTACTTAATTGAACAACCTGAAAACATCCCATGGCATATGTAGCCTTATAGAAGGCTCATTTTAGTAATAGTTATTTATTATCTACTTTGGTTATTTGATTCCATTCCTTTCTAAAAATTTGGTATGAGATAACTTTCTTATTTAGATCAAAATTCTATATGATTCCATTTTAGTTTCCATTCATAATCTATTAGTATGATTGGATTGTTTTGGGTTTCAATATTGAATTCGTTAATACAATCTAAATTTATCGATTAACGTGTATTTATGTTGTATTCATATCAATTCATGAAAGGTATGTTATAAATTACCGTCTTTATATAAAAAGTAACTTTACATTGCTTGCTTACTTAACTAAAAAATTAAAAAGCTTATATATTATAAGAATCAATATATAATTAATATCACAGTTTATACCTTAATTTTGCCACATTTTGTAATCATACACATGAAATTTTGATTTATTAAATTATATTTCTAATTGAAGGTTTAGTTATTACCATTTATATCTTAGTTAACTTTAATTCATAAAATCAGTCTAATCAATACTATCATTCAATGGAGTGACCGCCTATGGTCTTAAGGGGAGTCGCACGACTCCCCACAAATAGCTGTTAACCACAACCTATAAGACAATACGTCACAATTAATTTAAAAAATATTGATCACAAGACCCATTGACAACCATGAATAGTCACCTCATTAAGTGATTATATTGATTGGATTAATGGTATGAATTGAAATTAATTAAGATATAAGTAGTAATAATTAAATTTTTAATTGGGTATGAAATTTTAGGTATATAATTAAAAAAAAATGACAAAATTAAAGTATAACCGTAACATTACCTATATTAATATGTCTTAACTTATAAGTAGATATTGGTTTTTGATCTAAAAGAATGAGATGCTAACATATTATATGCATTGAAATATATATCTTGGCTTATAAGTTGATATTGATAATTTATCATCTATTTCAATTCCAATCTAGGTTTTATTTAATCATAATCTTATTAAAGCCTAAAATAAGCTAATCTTCTAATCTTATTTCAATTTTAGTTCTTAATCCAATGTAGATATAAGACTTACTCATAATAGATTGCTTGACATGAATGCTACTCATAATACAATTCACAAAAGATGCATACTGAGGCTATGCTTTTTATCTAAATCATACTTTTATACACTTTTCAGTATTTATTCATAATCTAAATCATATCACTTAATGATGGACATACATCTATTTTAGTCCCATAATGATTAATAGTTAAATCAACAATAACTAACTTGTTATTTTATTTATTTAGACTAAAGATTAATAGCTGTATTCTTATATCATTTAATAAGATTTCTGCTTTAATATCATTTATAAGGCATCAATCCATCCATCATAGCTAAACTTACTTATATATGATCTATGGAATTTATAATCACTTGTATATACATTAATTGGGTATCACAGACATAGCGCGCCTCATTTGGTTGATTTTGAAATGCATTTTGTTCTTTCATATTATTGCATCATTTCAATAGAGTTCGAATGGAACGGAGAAAATGGTGCCTAAGGAGTTGGGGGGCGTAGGGGAGGGGGGGTATAATTGTTAAATTGGGGTTTCATTCTCCCGAAGAAACAGGTCCCAACATTTGCATATTTGGAATTGGTGTGCGCCTTGATTATAATTGGATTACGGCACAGAGAGGTCAAATTAATTTACTAACTTCCTATATATTATACAATAATATATATCATATACTATGTATGTATGTGTGTAATAATATGTACATGTATATATAATACATGCTTGTTTGAGTGAAGTTGTAAAATTGTATCCCAAGGAGGAAAAAAAGAAAAAAGAATTCAAACAAAGTATGCTATGGAAGACAATGAAATGTTGTTATTAGATAGTGTATATTGCAATAAAGCCATGATGTTATGTTTAAAAAAGGATAAAATGTTAAGGGGGTTGCATCTAAATGGCTTAAACTAATTTTCCAATGGGATGGAGAAAACAATTATGAGGAAAAAATTATAAGAGAAAGAAAAGTAATGTGTTATAAAGTATTATTAAACTCGGTTCAAATAGTTGATCCAAATATATAAGAGGATTAAAATAATTAATCAGGTTAGATCTTACATTAAATAAAGGTTGGATTGAACCCATTTTATAGTCAAGTTAAATCAAACCAAATTTAACTATATGGATAGACCTACACTTAATAACATTAGTGTTATATTCTTTCGATATGCACTTTAATAGTGGATTGGAGATAAAACAAAAAGGGAAGTTGATTACTACTCAAAATAATAATGGATATTATGTGTGAGTCTCACAATTGGATGTTTTGGATTCAATACATAAAATTTAAGATAATCACGTAAGTTATCTAATCAAGTTTAAATTTTATAACTAAGCTTAGATTATTAGTAAAAGTAATCATCTGAGTTTGAATTTAAGAAAATAAAATAATGAAATATTGTATTAATAGGTTATAAGTAAATTACCTCTTATTTATCGAAAATACGTAAAATGAGTTTCAATAATTAACGAGTCATTAAAGATAAAATATATGTATACTAAAAATCATAAAATAACCTAAATAATATTTAAGATTATTTATTTTTATTAAATATGAATTTGCATATTGGTAAACATATCTGAAATCACTTAAAATACTTAATATATACTAAAATATGCCAAAATTAATATAGAAAATTAATAAAAAATTATAAAAAAATTTGTCCACAACCTATTATACTTTCCATAAAGGCATCGCAGCATGGGAGTGTGATTTAGTGGGATTTAGAAAGGGATTAGGACATGTAACTTAAAGGATAAATGTTCATTAAGGATACATAGCAACCTTAAAATTAAACAACTGACCCAACCTTCTCTAAAAATTTAGAAAGCACCCTTTGTAACTTACTTTAGGCAATTTAATATACAAAAAGAAATAGAGAAAGGTGTAGGAGATCTATGAGTGTATTTTCAGAAAATTATACAAAATATAATGCATTAAGGGCTAAATTCGAGAACATATACCAAACCAAGATCTGGAAGTAAAGGAAAGGTGGCGTTTAAAGGAGAGGGTCGTGCCCTTTCTAGCTGACAATAACATGGTAGTCGGTGATGGTTTCTACCATGATTTCCGATGAGTTCAATTTGCATTTTGATTTTTGCAAAATTTACTAAAAATACTAAGTCTTTTTTGAAAATGATGAAAAATGGTATTATGTCCTATTTTTGTATGTTGTTTTTGAGAAAAATATTATTCTCTTTAAATTAAGTCCTAAAATATATTGTCCTTAACAAATTGGTAAACTTAAGTCAATTTTGCTTTCATTTTCAAAAACCCTCTTGATGTTGTTTTAACTCCAAAATTTTTCTATAAAACATCTATTATATATATTAAATTGCTATGGAGAGTTTTTCATGAAAACTATTTTTCATGTTTTTATTTGATTTTTAGGCCCTAAATTCCTATTAAAATAGCTATTTATCAACATGTAGTTTAGTGATATTTTAAGAAAATAACCTAGATTAGGATTTGGGATGTATTCTAATATTTTTGTAATATTGAATAATATTGAGATATGAGTTTTGTGGTGTTAGGAATATTGGATTTGAATATTGTTGATTTAAGTTGGTATATATGTAATATGTGAAGTATTTAAATATTTTCAAATAATGGAGTCAAGTGTAGTTTGATTCAAATTGAAGTGGGAATAGGTTATATGATTTGCTTTGAATCTGGTTGTAAATAAAACTTATGAGGATTTATGCTAAAATATGGTGAACATTTAGATTAGAGATTAATTCAAAAGCTAAATCAAAGATAGGATGTGTAGAATGAACAAGGAAGTTGATTAGAACAAAATTCAAAAACTCTTAATACTTGAGACGAAGTTACATAAACTTTAGCGAGTGGATTAATAGATGTTTTTAGGGCTTATGAGTAAAATTTTAATTAAGAGCTAAATTAGAGACTAAATCAAAAACAAAATCGAAAGCTAAATTAAATACTAACTTAGAGAGAACCTAATTATAAGAGATTCAAATCCTAGATAATTAAGTAAAGTACAATCTTAAACTAAAGATAATAACTTGAGTTACAAAATTAAGCCTATATATAGTAGTTATATAAATACTAAAGTGATATTTCTATTAAAGGGACTGGCAGTAAAGGCACAAAATAAATTGCACCTTAGTAAGCAAGTTAAGAAGTCTAAGTAAGTCTGGAATCAATACATTACTGTATTTTAGAGTAATATCTTATAGTACTCAAAGGCTTAAGATTATATCTAGTTGTTATTGCAAACAGTTTACTTTTGCATATACTTATGTGTCTCTAAGCTTGATTGTATACTACTGTCTTTTCATTATGTAAGATTGTTTAATCATCATAAACTGGACTTAATTATGGTTAACTTAAAATCTATAATTGGACATCCATTGCAACCCATTAAGGGGCGATTAGGATTCTTTGATCAAATACCGATGTCAACCCTGATTTCTGGTTTTCTTATTTTAATTTGATTTCTCGTTTTTCAACTAATACTAAACTGTAACTCATTCAGTATTAATCCTCGATTAGAGAAATTGAGAAATTCTGGTTTTTTAAAAAAACTTTTGGAGTCATTACCCAATCGAAGTCAAGAAAAGAGATCGATTGTAATCAATTGAGCGAATTGACTACAATTTGGCTACCGGTCTTTGATTTTAATTTAATAAAAATCAGAAAGTCTTGAATTTGGAGGCTACCTATTAAACCCTAACTGGTATTACTATAAATTTTCCTAAATTAAGCTCATTTTTTAAAATTACCCTTTTTTAATATTTTTAAGAAAATAAAAACCAAAAGAAAACAAAAAGACCTAAGTATCTATAGATTTTAACTTCACCTTGAATGTACTTATGTACCCACTAATTGGAATCAGACGACCGTAGTTTTTCTCAAAAACTTTAATGTGTTGGTTTATTTTAATTTTGAAAACTGATTGAGTTTATGCTTTTATGAATTTAATTTTTTTAAATAAATTCTCAAAAGGCTATAATTCTCGAGTATTTTTATTTTATTAAAAAAAACTCTCAAAGACGTCCTATTTTTTTTAAAAAGGTTTTTTATTAATTTTTATTTCTAAAAGAATTATTTCCTAAATAAGAAATCCTATAAAACTAACTTAATGATAAACAAATCTCCTAAGCTAATGTATCTATATCTATTATAGACTGTGCTATCAACATAAATAAATAAGTAACTAATAAATAAAATAATAATAATTTAAAAAAAATGAAGAATCAAACCTAACTTGGTTTCCATTGTATGGTGAAGTGCTGTTCGTATTTGATCATGTATGAAGCTTAGTAGTGCGGTGTAGTGACATGACGTGCTTTGTGTCGCAAGCACGGTGTTAGAGCAGTGGTTGACAGTACAAGGTGTAGGTGTATTATCTAAGCAGTGTAGACTTGTATCGTTATGTGTTGAACAGGATAATGGTGATTGTATATTTATGCTTACGTATTCTAGCATAGGATCAACAGAGTACAAGATGTACTAGGGATGAAGATGGTGATGAGGTATAGCAACAGTGAAGCACGATCAACAGTGGAGTGTGACTGTACGTAGCTTACTGTGTGAAGTCAAGAGCTAGACGTGCTGTTTGGTGATTGGAGACATGTATGGAGTGTAGGAGATGGTGTCAATTAGTAGAGTTAGGTGGAGACACCAATGTAGTCTACTATTGTTAACTTGCGCGATAGCTTGCTAATGTCTGTGGCAGGCTAATCATATTTGTGCAATGTGTGAGGATAAAGATACTGTAACTATGTATAACTCAGCATGAGGACTTGTGTATGGATGGTGATCGAGGAAGTGGTGTGGGTGTTATGTTCGCTGTGTGAGAATGCATGTACTATGATCAATGAAGACAAGACGTGCTCATATGAGTTCAGCGACCATGTAAGTGTACAATGCAATGTTGGTAGCTTAGATGTTAGGTCGTGTTACGTATAGCAGTAGCTAAGTCATACAGTGAGTAGGTATGGTAAAGTATGTAATCGTCTCCTTACTATGCTACACAAACGATATGTATAAAGTTTGGAAAACAAATCAATCTAAAAAAGCCTACAAATCTTTATCGCATTTGATTCAAAAGTTTTGATAAGATTTAAAATTATATTTGAATCTCGTATAGTCAACCGATTTTCGCAAATCAAAGAAAAAATAAAAACATAGCAGTGGCTGAGTCATACAGTGAGTAGGTATGGTAAAGTATGTAATCGTCTCCTTACTATGCTACGCAAACGATATATATAAAGTTTGGAAAACAAATCAACCTAAAATAGATTTGAATCCTACAAATCTTTATCGCATTTGATTCAAAAATTTTGATAAGATTTAAAATTAGATTTGAATCTCGTATAGTCAACCGATTTTCACAAATCAAAGAAAAAATTAAAAAAAAAAAAACACATGTATGCCTAGTGAGATTCGAACCCGTAACCTCAAACTAACCCAATGCTAATGTTCAAGCACTTATCCTTTAAGCCATTGTTCTGTATTTTGATATTTAGTGCAATTAAATTGTATTTAAACTATGTGACTTGCTAAAGCTACACGAACCAAGTTAAAGACAAATCAATTGACCCTAAAACATTTTACTTTCTAAAAATCTATTTTCCTAAAAATCTTTATAATTTTTCCTTTTTCATTTTTTTTTGTATTTTTATCATTTTCAATTTTTTATTATTTATTTATTTATTTATTTATTATTTTTATATATTTTTGAACTAGGACCCCTTTTTATTAAAAAACAAAAATGAGTAAGAAAAAATTGAATGTTTACAATTGCCTTTCTTTATATTAAAGACACCATTTTTGCCTCTAGACTGACTCTACCCTAAGAAGCACTGTAATTAGCTAGTCATCCTAGGGCCAGTACATTAGGGATATGGTGACAAAAACTCAAAAAGAACAATGGTGAGGGTAACGCCCATGTAGGCTAATTATCCTAAATGAATGAGTAAATCACTCCTTGAGCTAGTTAAAACCCTAAAAAGATATTGAAAACTTGGCTGTGCCCCTTATGGGTTGACTAACCAAGATAGGTGAAGTGCTCCTTGAGTTGACTGAAACCCTAAAGAGATATTAAAAACTTAGTCGTACCCCCTATGGGCTAACTAACTAAGGCGGTCGAAACATTCCTTGAGTTAGCTAAGACTCTAAAAAGATATTGAAAACTTAGTCATGCCCTCATGGGCTGACTAACCAAGGCAAGCGAAAGGCTCCTTAACTTAGTTAATACCCTAAAGAGATATTGAGAACTTGGTTGTGCCCCCTATGGGATGATTAACTAAGGCAGACAAGCGTTCTTTGAGTTGACTAAGATCCTAAAGAAATATTGATGACTTGGTCGTGCCTCTTATGGGTTGACTAACTAAAGCGGTCGAAGCACTCCTTGAGTTAGCTAAGATCCTAAAGAGATAATGATGATTTAGTCATGCCCCTTATGGGTTGACTAACCAAGGCAATTAAAAGGTTCCTTGAGCTGACTAAGACCCTAAAAAGAAATTGAGAACTTGGTAATACCCCCTATGGGTTGACTAACCAAAGCAGGCGAAGCTCTCTTTAAGTTGGCTAAAACCCTAAAGAGATATTAAGAACTTAGTTATACCTTTTATGGGTTGACTAACCAAGGTAGGCAAAGTGCTCCTTGAGCTGACTAAGACCCTAAAGAGATATTAAAGACTTGGTCGTGCTCCCTTTGGACTAACTAACCAAAGTAAGCGAAGCATTTCTTAAGATAGTTAAGACCTTCAAGAGATATTAAAGACTTGGTCATGTCCCCTATAAGCTGACTAACCAATGTAGGCAAAGCACTCGTTAAGCTGGTTAAGGCCCTAAAGAGATATTGCAGACTTGGTTATACCCCCTATGGGCTGACTAACCAAGGTGGGCGAAGTGCTCCTTAAGTTGTCTAAAACCCTAAAGAGATATTAATAACTTAGTTGTACCCCCTATGGGCTAACTAATCGAGGGGGTCGAAATGCTCCTTAAGTTAACTAAGACCCTAAAGAGATATTGAAAACTTAGTCATACTCCTTATGGGATGACTAATTAAGGTGGGTGGACCGCTCCTTAAGTTAGCTAAGACCCTAAAGAGGTATTAAGAACTTAGCCATGCCCCTTATAGGTTGACTAATCAAGGCAGGTAAAGCGCTCCTTGAGCTAGCTAAGATCATAAAAAGATATTGAAGACTTGGTTGTGCCCCCTATGGGCTGATTAACCAAGGTGGTCAAAACACTCCTTGAGTTGGCTAAAACCTTAAAGAGATATTTATGACCTAGTTATGTCCCTTATAGGCTAACTAACTAAGACAAACGAAGTGCTCCTTGAACTGGCTAAGATATTAAAGAGATATTAATGACTTGGTCATGCCCCTTATGGGCTAACTAACTAAGATGGGCTAAGCATTCCTTCAACTGGCTAAGACCCTTAAGAGATATTAATGACTTGATCATGTCCCATATAGGTTGACTAATTAAGACGATTGAAATGCTCCTTAAGTTGGCTAAGACCCTAAAGAGATATTGATAACTTAATCGTGCCCCTTATGGGTTGACTAACTAAGGCGGTCAAAGAGCTCCTTAAGTTAACTAAGAGCTTAAATAGATATTGAGAACTTAGTTATGGCCTTATATGGGCTGACTAACTAAGGCGGGTAAAGCACTCCTTGAGCTAGCTAAGACCTTAAAAAGCAAGATTGGGGAATGTAATCTTTTGAAAAACCTCTTGAGAAATGTACAAACAAGGAGCCATTTATGACATGAATTGAAGATTTGGCCACTAAAGCTGACATGGATTTGAAAATAAACGAGAAAAACTTGTAACAAGCCTTTACTTTCTCTCTTTCTTTTCCTTTTCTTCTTCTGTCTCTCTTCTCTTCTTTTTTTTATTTTTATTTTTTTGAAAGTCTGCTAACGAATACAAATTCTCCTCTAAGAAACAAGTTTTGTAACCATCCCCTCTCTTAGTAACCATGTAAGGTATCTTACATCCGTCCTACTTCTAGCCTTAATGCTAAGCTTCTTAGATAAGCATTATGATTTTAAGCATTCATTTCCTAAGGAAAAGGGAACTCATGATTAGTCTAGTCAAAGAGGACTTCCTTGTACACTGTTAGTTTAGATTTCGCTCTTGATTACTATTCCAAAAATTATAGTCTAATTCGCAAGTGATACGTTTTGATCAATCTATAAAGTCTTTTTGGGTTCAGTATTGTGAATGAGGCTTTTAGTCAAATGGTTTCAAAATAGCTTAATGAGAGAGCCTATTTTGAAAGAAATACTTTTATCTAACCCAAATATACAAGTCAAGAACCCGTAAGAAAAAACTGGATATATGCTTGCCCCAGTTTCAAAAATAATTTTTATTAAAGATAAATTATCCCTCAAGATCAGAAAAGCTTTTATCGAATGTAGGAAGCATTGTGGGTGTGAAGGTCTTATGTTTGAGATTTAAGTAGGTAGAAAGGTTCTATGTTCATGATTTGGAGTATGATTCTGAAATGAATATAGGGTTTTGTGTTAGTGGTTGGGAATATGATTTAGGACCTTATGTTTTTAGAGCAACTTATGCTGCTAGGCCTTCTTTGGTTGGGGCTTTTCTTAAGCCCAATGTTTAAGCCTTTCTTACTTTTTCTTTCTTTTGATTTTTTTTCTTTTTTCTTTCTTTCTTTCATTCTTTTTCTTTTTTTTCTTTTCTCTTTCTCACTTTGCCCCATTATTTCTTACTTTTTTCTCCTTAGAAGTAATTATTACTTTTGTTGAGTCTCTATCTTTATATGACTCAAGACCCTAAATCCATGGGTTTCAAGTATATGGGCTTGAGTAAGGTATGTGTGGTCTTGAGATATTTAGAAAAGTATTGGCTCTTCTTTGAAGGAAACAATTTATTAAAAACAAAAGTTATCCTTGAATTGTTATTACTAAAATAAGCATAAATCAGTTTTATCCTTCATTCTTAATCAATGACCCCAACCTCCGAATTACCCCATTTTAAGGTGGTTCTTGATAGCATTTACACTTAAAAGGACTCTAAATCGGTTCAATGGGATTAATAAAAGATAATTGTATTTAGGATTTGAAAATGAATGCCTAACTTCATTTTCGTCTACAAATCAAATTCAAAATGGAATTTCTTTATGAAATGGGTCTAAAAATCCCTCACCATTATGTCACTCAACTTTTAAAGTGCTTAAAGGTTAATGTATAGGATATAGCTAGCCTCTTTTTATTCTAAACCTTTTAAAAGTGAGTTACCAATTCCCTATGTCGAGATTAATTGACCTTAGGGTAATGACTAACCTTACTCTCTAATTCCTTGAAACATGCCCTAATTGTGAAATAATAACTTTCACTCAATTTGACTTCAAAATGAAATTTCAAAGACCAAATGCCTCGCACCTTTTGCGTTCTTGCCTAAACTACCCCAGACTTATAGGTCTTAATACCCCTTAGCTCCCATGTATGATTTTGGGCTCGGTTCTTTAGAGTCGAACGAACCAGTGTTGATGTCTTTTAAGGTGGAAGGGACTGTAAATTGCCCCTCTTTTTGTACTAGGGATAAAGCTTAGGATGGTGTTTCATAGCTTCGTGTTTTAACTCGATTTGTTGTTAGACTTGGTGGACTAGGAATTTTGAGTTGGTTTAATGATCTTGATGGGCTAGGGGTTAATGTTTGGTTGGTTACCTTTTTAGGCCAAGTAGATGTGTTTAGGTTAGTTATCTTAATAGGCTAAGTGATTGTGTTTGTCACAAGTCCCATAAAGATTTATAACTGTTAGCCACTTCTTCCCTCTTTTTTTTTCTTTTTTTTTTAAAGAGAGAGAGAAAAAGTTAGGGCTTTTATGATGTAGAGACCAATTGATCAAAGTGTAAATGGGGGATTAATTTCTTGGGATTCTATATACATGCCTACAAAATTTATTTACTTATAGAACAACATTATTGAGGATCTATTTACAAAAAAGGAATTTTAAGGAATGAAGAATAAAGGATTAAATAGAGAAAATATCTAAATCCTATTTATCCAAAATAAGAACGGCTATTTACAAAGTGCTAATCTATAAAAAAAAAAAATGAATATTTCTGATTGGTAGAATACTTAGCAAAATGGCGATTACCTAAAATTATTTTACAGGTTTGATTTTTGTTGTTGTTATTTGTTTGTTTTTTTTTATTTGCTCTATGAAGGTTAGGCTCAGCTGACGTGGACCCTAAGCAAAAAGTGACAGATTCGAGCTCTCATAGACGTATAAAGGCCAACATTAAAGTAATATTCACATGGATCTTTTATAAGGACAAGATGGGCCTAATGTTGTTCCTAATAAATTCTTGCTTATCTAAGCTAAAAAGTTAGAACCACATTTCGAGTAATTTTTTAAGCCAATGAGGTGGGTGGATACGGACTTGTTTGAAAGCCCCTTGAATTAATCTAGCCATAGCTTATCCGAAACTTTACATAGAACTATTACGAGGAAATATTACAACGAGACTATATAAGGAAAATGTAATATCACTTCACAACTGCCCTTAACCATTTAGGTTTGCCACATTGTGGATTCTTATATTTTTTGAAAAAGGTTTTCATATATACAAAGGGTAAGTTCTAAAAGTCTCCAAGTTTTGCAACCATTACATTTTTCAAAGCAATGATTCTATGGTCACATTTGAACTTGAGTAGAGTAGCCTAATCGGCCCTAGAAGGTGATTGCCCCACAACATAAGATGGCCTGATTCTGACCGTACCTACCATGCATTTATGATGTGGAAAAATAAAACAAAATAAAAAACCCCCAAAACTACCACCTAAATAAGCTACAACATACATGTTAGTACATAGAAAAATAAAATAAAATAATGATTGACTTAGGTATTTTTTTTAAATAATCCTAATTTTAGTAAATTTTAGTGCCTAGCCCTCTTTATGACGTCCCTAGTAAAGTCGCCAAACTATTGAGCCTGATTTTCAGTTTTCTTATTTTCATTTTATTTCCCATTTTCTAACTAATACTAATCTTTGACTAGAGAAATTGGGAAATTCTGATTCTTTAAAAAAACTTTTGGAGTCACCACCCAACTAGAGTTAGGAAAAGAAATAAATTATAATCAATTAGATGGATTAACTACAATTTAGCTATCGGTTTTTTATTTCAATTTGATAAAAACCAGAGTGTTCCAAATTCGGGGGCTACCTATTAAACCCTAATAGGTACCGGATAACTCTTATTTCAAATACATTTCACATAGTGATTTTATAGTATTTCCCTTTCATCTTTGGTTTTTTTTAAAGAAATTGATACTTAATTGACTGAAATTTCGATTTCAAGGTTTGAACGCGTTCTTGGATTGAAAATAAAGAAAAGGAATCAAGTTCCACTCAATTTGGAGTTCAAATGAATGAGTTATGAAGTTTTGTAGTTACATAAACAATAGGAAAAAGTGGCAAACTTTGGTCAAAAAGTTACATAGTCTAGGATACAACTATGTCCCCAGGCCATATCCATGTAGGAAGATTTTAAGTGCTAAGATCAGTAAGTTACACAACCTGGAGATACAACCGTATCTCAGGTTGTGTCTGGAGACGAAAAAAAGAAACTTTACAATACATTATAAAAGGATTTACTAGGGTTTCGCACATAATTTTTTGACATTGAAAAGAGAAGACACTTGAAGAGAAGGAGGAGCAAAAGGTGGAAGCAACACTCAACTTCAAGATTGAAGAGATTTTTTGTATCAACAAAAGGGGTTTTTCATGATTTATTTCTTGATTTTGTTGCAATTCGTTTTTTAGTTTCATTATGATGGCTTAAGATTCTTGTATTTAGGATTGTGGAACCTAGAGTTTCATGTGATTATTAGATTTATTGATAATTTTCAATAAAGTTTCTATCTTTTCTTGATTCAATTATGTGTTTTAATTGTTAATTGATATTTCTAGGATATCAATCTAGGATATTATGCATGATGACTGAGAAATCATATGTGTTATAAAATCTTGACATAATTGGAGAGAATTATATGTATACTTAGAGATAAGATACATGATTCTTCCGAAAAAAGTTGTTCTTTTGTGGGGGAATTCATTATACATTAGTGCGATTCTGAATTATATTATTAAGTGAAGAAATTTCGGTAAATAATTTAGAATTAGGGTTAATATGCTTGAGAAAGGTATTAATTTTAATTGTGAATCCCTCCGGTCAAGAATAATGAAGATTAAATTTGATACATTTTAAGCGGTTGCATGTTAAACACTAGGGGAAATAATTCCTAAATACGTTATTTGCCTTCTTGAAGTCGTTCTTAATTTTATCGCTTTTTAAATTGCTTAATTAAGTCTCATAATTAGGTTAGTTTGTTAATTTTAGTATTTTTAATTCATTCAACCTATCACAATTTTCCGGTTAGATGATAGAGCTAAGGTTAATATTAGTACTTAAGATCTCTGAGGGATTGACTCGGACTCACATCCGCTATATTAAAATTGATAGGTGCACTTACCATGTATCAATACCACTATAGATTTTTTTGAAATTAGGCTTATTTTTCAAAATTATCATTTTTTAATAATATTTTTAAGAAAAATAAAAACTAAAAGAAAATAAAAAGACTTAAGTATGTATAGATTTTAATGTCGCCTCGAATGTACCTATGTACACGTTAATCGGGATCAAACAACCGTAGTTTTTTCCAAAAACTTTAGTGTGTTGGTTTATTTTAATTTTAAAAACTAATTGAGTTTACGTTTTTATGAATTTAATTTATTCAAATAAAATTCTAAAAGGGCCCTCATTCTCAAGTGTTTTTATTTTATAAAAAAAAAACTCTTTAAGACGTCCTTTTTATAAAAAAAAAAGGCTTTTATTAATTTTAATTTCTAAAAAAAATATTTCCTAAATGAGAAATCCTATAAAATTAACTTAATGATAAACAAATCTCTTAAGCTAATGTATATATATCTATTTATATGCTATGTTATCAACATAAATAAACAAGTAACTAATAAATAAAATAATAATAATTTAAAATTTTTTTTGAAGAACTAAACTTGACTTGGTTTCCATTGTATAATGAAGTACTGTTTATGTTCAGTCGAATGTGAAGCTTAATAGTGCAGTGTAGCACCATGATGTGTTCATATGTCACAAGCGTGATGTTGAATTAATGGTAGTATGTTGTCTGGGTAGTATGGACTTATGTCATTGTGTGTTGGATTAGGTAGTGGTGATAGTGTGTTTGTACTTGTGTATTCTAATGGGGATCAACAGAGTGTAGGACGTGTTCGATGTAAAGACAATGATGGAGTGCAGCAATGGTGAAGCACGGTTAGCAATGAAGCATGACTATGTGTGGCTTGCTATATGAAGTCGAGAGCTAGACATGCTATTTAGTGATCGGAGACGTGTGTGGAGTATGGGAGAGGGTTTCAATCAGTAGAGTTCGGTAGAGACACCAGTGTAGACTACTATTGTTAACTTATGTGGTGGCTTGCTAATGTCCATGGCAAGCTAATCATATTCAGGCAATGTATGGGGATAAGGACGCCGTGATTGTGTGTGACTAAACGTGAGGACTTATATGTAGATGCTGGTCAGCGAAGTGGCATGGGTGTTGTGTTCGCTATGTGATAGTACGTATGCTATGCTTAATGAAGACAAGACGTGCTCATATGAGTTCAGTGATCATGTGAGTATGTAGTGTAGTGTTGGTAGCTTAGATGTTGGGTTGTATTGCATGTAGCAGTAGCTGAGTTATATAGTAAGTGGGTATGGTGAAGTGTGTAATTGTCTCCTTTCTATGCTGCGCGAATGATATATATAAAGTTCGGAAAACAAATCAATCTAAAATAAATTTGAACTAATTCAAATCTGATTTAATGAAAATCAAATTAGATTTCAATCTTACAAATCTTTATTGCATTAGATTCAAATGTTTTTATAAGATTTAAAATTAGATTTAAGTCCCGTACGCTCAATTGATTTTCGCAAATCAAAGAAAAATTAAAAAAATACGTGTGCCTAGTGAGATTCGAATTCGTAATCTCAATCTCAAGCTAACCCAATGTTAATGCTTAAGTACTTATCTGTTAAGTTATTGGCCTGTGATTCGATATTTAGTGCAATTAAATTGTATTTAAAATACATAACTCTCTAAAACTATTTAAATTGAACTAAAACCAAATCGATTGACCCTAAAATGTTTTACTATCTAAAAACCTATTTTCCTAAAAATCTTTATAATTAATTTTTATTTTCTTGTATTTTTATCATTTTTCAATTTTTTATTTTATATAATTTATTTATTATTATTTATTATATTTTTGTATGAGGACTCTTTTTATTTAAAAAACAAAAATAAGGGGGTAAAAATTAGGTGTCTACAATCAATACCTTTGAAAAAGATAGAAATATAGCATAATGGTCACTTCTTCATCCTTAGCGATAGGAGAGGAGGTTGCAACATGGTTAAAAATAGTGGTTTAAAGGATAGTCAAGGGAGAAGAGATGTCTCCATTACACAAGCTTGTGTTTGGTCTTGAACTGTTGCATATGCGTTAAAACTCTTTAAACCCAGATTAGAGTAGGTGAAATTTCTCTAAATTTATGACAAACTAAACAATGTTGTGTAATGACGTTTGTTTGTTGCATTGTATTTAATTAACTGTTTGATAACCCTATTTGTATTTGGCATATAGTCTTATGTCTTGATCCCTACTTACTAAGCGGTTATTTGCTCACATCCCTATATATCTTTTTTCAAGTGCTAACTAAAAATACTGTGTTATAACTATCCTGAGATTAATTACTATTGGACTCTATGGAATGAGGACTTAAACTGGAGATTCTACTGGACTCTTTGAAGTTTCTGTTTTTACCTTTTAGTATGCTCTAAACAAACAATGTAAATAATAACTCAACTTAAGTTACTAAGCTATGTGAATATTTCTTGGATTACCAAAGTTATAATATATGTTCAAGACTTCCGCATATAAATTAATGACACTTTTATATGAATTGTTTACTTTAAAATAGGTTAGTTGTGGACGCTTTCTCTAAATAAAGTCTATGATAGCAATTGTAAAGTTAACTTCTATCTTAAATTTGTTTATATGGTGGGACTGTTACGACTCTACCATTTTGAGACATAATAATTCTTAGTTAGTATCAAAGCATGGTTCTAGTGAACTCGCTTTGAAGTGTCATAATTAAAAAAAGTAGATATAATAAGAACATAGTAAAAGTAGGCAGTAATAAATGGGTAGTAAAAGATTATATTATAAAAGTGAATATAACACTTAGTTGTGCTAAAAGTTAATTGATCTTAAATCTAACTACAAAGTCATGGGGGGTAAATTAATAGTTAGTTAGTTACGGCTTAGATGGACTAGAGAAGAGTCTCCTATTGAGTATTAGGTTAAGATTGTTAGAAATGGCTAACTGGAACATGTTTAGAACTATGGATGAGGTCATTGATATATTTATTAATGGGATGGGCTATACTTGGCAAGATTGGTAGGTATTAACAGAGGCTGATTTAGGTCCTCGGTACAATAAGTATACCATAATAGAAGCTTTTGAGCAAAGATGGTTAGATAGTGAAGGAATTATAGCTTTAATAATGCCCATGAGATACTTTCCAGTAAGGTTATAAGAATGGAGACCTTATCCTACTAGAATCCTAAAGGAGTTATTAATTAGTTCCCATCTTTTCTTGAATCATCTGTAGCAAGTATAGAGATATCTTTAGGATAGAATAAACCTTACGTTGAACTTGTAATATCTAAGTCAGCATTGGAAAACCAACAACTTATAGAACCTTACTACGATGCTTAGTTGGATATACAAAGTAATCATGAGTTAGATGATGGTAATGTAAAGGAGGATCTAGAAGAAGAGGATCTTGAAGAAGGGGAGTAAGAAGTGAACATTGAGGGTGATCTTAGTAAGGACATGCATGTTGTAATGATCTAAGCCATAGTTGATGCTAAGATGAATGGAATGCTAAGAAATGGCGTAGGTGAGTAGTTAGAAGCAGATTTAGAGAGTAATTCAGAACATATTATAGAGGCTCAATCAAAACCTAATTTAAAGGCTAACCTTATACAAAATGAGAATATGACATACGAGATAATAGTTAATAATGGTACTGATGAGTCTGATAATGATAAAGTATACGAAGTAATTATAATTCCTAACAATCTTAAGTTGGTACCTGTAGGCTTTGATCCATAAATAGGGAGCAGGATAATATAGTAGGTGGACATATGGAACAAATTACTTTTGAGCAAGTAGTTGTAGCCGACAGTTCTGATGAAGAATAGTTTTGGATGGCTGACTTTGTTTCTACTAGACCTCATAGATGATCTTATGAAACTTTTGATTGAACTTAATGTAAATTTTGATCTTTTGATGTACTTTTGACCTTTTAATGTATTTTGCAACTTTTAACCATGTACAAGTGTTGTAAGTAATCTATGTAGTGAGTCAAATGTATCTCTGTAACTGGCTATGTAAATCTTTTGTTTATGCACAATTGTAAACATCAAGCCTATATAGTTGATGTACATAATGGTGTACTTGAGTTGTAAACCTTATGTATGTAATCAAAAGTCTGTCAACTCTGTAAATTTTGTCTTTTTTTTTTTTAAGTTTGTAAGCAATTGTTATGATGTAAAGTAAGTACCAAGCGAATAATGAAACTTAGATATATCATATATGTTGGATGGAATGTTGTCATCATTTCATACAAGTCTAAGTCATAGGGATTCGATAATTCATAAAATGTTTATAGGAACGAGATTGAGATATCAAATGACTTAAGAATAAATATGTGTACAGGTTTTGTAAGTTATAAATATTAATCAAGCAGTAGATGAAACTAGAAATGATAGTCGTAATGGAAGGTTTAAAGGAAATCAGGACCTTTCACTGCGAGCTCCATCACCACCAAGAGAGCAACCTTGACAAGAGATACCCCTGACCACCAAGAAGCTATTCCCATTGGATAGTTACTTACCAATACATGTACAATGATAAGACAACAAGGACCATTGATTTAGTACTTAGTTATTAGTGGTAATTCGGGTAACAGGAGGCCTCAAGAAATAAAACGAAGGGCAGATAGGCCTCAAGATACAAGTAAGCTTTTTTATTTCATTAAGGTAACCTCATACTTTGAGTAAACTAGCTTTGGTTGATGACTAGCTGGCCCAAATTAAAAGGAGTTTTGAAGTGTTTAGAATTTTAAAGTCCTAGAAGCTAGTACATGGGACATTCATGTTAAAATTCGTTGTTCGAGTCTGGTTGGACTCGAAAGCGGGACTAGACTCGAAAACGAGACGATTAGATGATAATATCACTCGGTAGATGTTTAAGAAGGAATTCAGGAAGGAGTATTTTTCTCACAGTGTCAAGACTAAGATGGTGTAGGACTTACCCAATATGAAACTGAGTTTAATCTATTGTTGCAATATGCATTCACTTCTTATCGAGACAACCCTAAGTTAAAGAAAGATTTGTTTCTCATTGGGTTTGATCCTACAATGCTCTGCAAGTTGGATGACTATGGTTTCACAACCTACAATGAAGGGGTAGATAAGACGTAATAACTAGAAAACAACCGTTTAAGGATATAAGTCCACTGGAGTCAAAAGATCAGTTGGGGTTTTCGATCAGGCTCTTCGTTTAAGAGGTCTTATCTTGGAGTTATTAATTTTTCTAGATAAAAAAGGAAGAAGCTAGCAACTTTAGCTAGTAGCCCTACACAATTAATACTTGATTTGAGTTTTTGTGATAAGGATGAGAATGTCAAATGTTGGAAGCATAAAGTGAATTCTTTCCCTAGATACTATGCTTAGCTTAAGGGAAGGCGTTTCATATGTAGAGATAATAATCATATGTTATGTGCATGTTCGAGAATGAAATTAGTTAAGTGTAACAAATGTGGTAAGAATGGGTAATTCTCTAAATCTTGTCCACAATTTGGGTAAAGAGCTAAAAAGGTTGGTGGTGCTAGCAATATAACTACACCTACCCATGTCTTTGATATAGAAGATGTAGAGGATGATGATGAAGAAGAAGACTTTGCTTTTTGGCTGAAGGAGTATTATTATGATGATTTTGAGGAAATTATGGGTGTTAAAGAGGAAACCAATGAAGGACTTGTAATGGATATGTATTCTGATTACTTAACTTGATAATAATTATAGTGTAAGTTAAACTAAGGCACTTAGTTTCTAAGATTGTGAATGAAAAGCTGGTTAGGAATCATAGTATTAGTATATCTCAATAGATATACTTATAAATGGACAACCTACATTTGCATTATTCAATACTAGTGCATCTCATTCTTTCACGATTCAAAAGTTTGTGGATGAGATAGGAATCAAAGCAATCGAAATTAGCACTACCTATAGAGTTAGAACACCTACTAAAGAGAAGATAACCACTGAAAGGTTGTTGATAACAATCGGATCAGATTTAGGAAAAAAAGTATCTTATTAGTCTTATAGTGCTACCTCTATAAGGCTATGATGTGATTGTAGGAATATATTAGGTATCTATAAATAAGGCAAATATGGAATGTAGAAGTAAGATAATTACCCTAAATAATGGTGAAGCAGTATTCCAAGGGAAAGCAGGTAAGGGTAAATTGAAGTTAGTTGTTATTAAGATATGTGATGAAATGAATGGAGCAAAAGTAGAAAGGAAAGAATGGAAGCTTTGTTGGGTGTTTGCAATTGAGGGGAAGAAGGAGGAACCAAAGGTATTGGATATATAGTTAATATGTGAATTTCCTGATGTGTTTCTAGAGAATTTACCGGGTTTAGCTGCCATCGAGAGTTATAATTCACCATTAAGTTAGTTTATGGAACTGAGCTTGTCTCTAAAGCTTAGTATCAGGTGTCATCCATGGAACTTTAAGAGCTAAAGAAACAGCTTTAAGAGCTATTTGATAAAGGGCTTATTCGCTCGAGTGTTTTACTATAGGGAGCATCTATATTGTTTGTAAAAGAGGAGAATCGTACTATGAGATTATGTATAGATTACAAGGAGATAAATAAGGTTACCGTTAAGAATAAATATCCTTTACTTCGCATTGATGATTTGTTTGATCAAGGCACGAATGTAATCTCCCATATTTAACTTAAGATCAGGGTATCATCGGCTACAAGTTAAGCAAGAAGATGCACCTAAGACCGTATTTAAGATACAATATGGTCATTATGAATTCTTAGTGATGCCTTTTGGATTAAGTAACGCACCGGATGTATTCATGGACTTAATGAATTATATATACCAACCGTATTTGGATAAATTTGTTGTGGTGTTTATTGATGATATTTTGATCTATTAAAAAACTAAGGAAGAGTATGTAGAACATCTATGATTAGCTTTTCAAAAGTTAAGAGAAAATAAGTTATATGCCAAATTAAGCAAATTTGATTTCTAGCTATATAAGATTTCTTTTTTAGGTCATATTGTATCAAGCGAAGGAATTTCTATAGACCTTGAGAAGGTTAAGGTAGTGATTGAAGGGAAGCAACCAATGACTATTTCAAAAGTACAAAGTTTTCTAGGCATGGTTAAATATTATAGGTGTTTTATAAGAGACTTCTCTAAAATTATGAGATTGTTGACTCGATTGACTCAGAAGGATGTTAAATTTGAGTGGAGTAAGTGTGAGCAAAGTTTCCTAAAACTAAATAAAGGACTTGTTATGGCACCAATATTGACACTGCCTAATCTAAGTAAGTTGTATAATGTATACAATGATGCTTTTAGAAAGTAATTGGGCCATGTGCTGGTATAAGATGGAAAAGTTATTGCTTATGTATCGAGGCAATTGAGGCTACATGAAAGGAACTATCAAACTCATGATTTGGAGCTTATAGTTATGGTGTTTACTTTGAAAAATTGGAGACATTAATCATATGGACAACAATATGAAATATATGTTGATTGCAAAAGCTTGAAATATTTCTTTATTTAAAAAGAGTTGAATTTGAGATAGAGGTAATGGTTAGATTTAATTAAAGATTATGATTTGAATATAAATTATCATCCTAGAAAAGCTAATCTTGTAGTTGATGCCTTAAGTCATAAGAACTATGAACATGTTGCATTATTGCCAACTACACGGTGAAAATTGGTACGAGAGTTAGAAAAGATGGAGATTGGGTTTGATTGGTGAGATCCTAATCGTCAATTGATGAACTTAGTTGTGTAACCTACCCTACTGGAAATAATTAAGTAGTAACAAGAGGAAGATAAGAACATGAAGGAAATAAACGAAAACTTAACCAAGGGAGGTGTTTTTTATTACAAGATTGATGAAAGTGGTATATTGAGAAATTTTGTGCTATTGAATCTTGAACTATGAAGAGAAATTTTGGATGAAGCATATATTATAGGTTATATTGTACATTAGGGAGGAAATAAAATGTACCATGATATAAGATTTATGTTTTGGTAGAATGGGATGACAAGAGATGTTGCACGATATGTGGTAGAGCATACAACCTGTCAACAAGTCAAAGCTGAACGTCAAAGGCTTAGTAGTTTGTAACAACCTTTGGAGATACCAAAGTGGAAGTGGGATCATATTACAATGGACTTTGTTATAACACTTCCTAAGACTAAAGTAGGATATGATTCAAAACCTGTCAACAAGTCAAAGCTGAACGTCAAAGGCTTAGTAGTTTGTAACAACCTTTGGAGATACCAAAGTGGAAGTGGGATCATATTACAATGGACTTTGTTATAGCACTTCCTAAGACTAAAGTAGGATATGATTCAATTTTGGTAAATGTTGATAGATTAATAAAGTGTGTACATTTCTTACCTTATTGGACAGAAGATCTAATGGAGAAAATGGATAGATCATATATTTAGGAGGTAGTAAGACTACATGGCGTACTTGAAAACATTATTTCTAATCAAGACAACCGATTTGTGTCCAAATTCTTAGAAGGTTTACCTAAAGCTTTAGGTACAAAGTTACAGTTTTGTATAACTTATCATCCATAAAAGGATAAGCAATCCAAGCAGACAATTCAAACCTTAGAAAACAAGTTGTGAGCTTGTGTATTGAATTTTGGTGGTAATTGGGATAAGTAATTGCCACTAATAGAGTTTAGTTATAATAATAGTTATTAGTCAACTATATATATGTCATCTTATGAAGCTTTATATGGAAGAAATTGCAGATCACCATGATATTGGAAGAGTGAAGAGTACGCAATGATTGGACCTAACATGATTAATCAGATGAATGAAAAGGTCAAAAATATACAACAAGGGATGAAAGAAGCTTAAGATTGTTATAAGAGCTAAGTAGATTTTAAAAAAAAAAAAGATCATTAGATTTTGAAGTTAGAGATCATGTTTATGTTAAGACAATTCCATTTAAGGGACTTCGACGATTTGGTTCGAAAGGGAAATTGAGTCCTTGGTATATTGGTCCATTTAAAGTGTTAGAGAATGTAGGGAATGTCTCTTATAGAATAACCTTACCCCCATGTTTATCAGGTTATCATGACTTATTTCATATCTTAATGTTAAGGAGATTTGTCAAGAACCCAAATACAGTGGTAGATATAAAGCCAAGGAACTAAAGAAGAACTTCAAAGTTGGTAAGCAACCTACAAAGATACTAGGTAATTGAGACTAGATCTAGAATCTCTATAGCTCTTCAAACTATCAAGTTAGTAAAAGAGTATAAGTTGTAATATAGTTTGTTGAATGAGGAGTAGATATACAAAAGTTTTAAGGGTAAAACTTTTTTGAAGGGGGGTAGAAATGTAAGTCTTGTAATTAGATGTTCCAGATTCGATATGTAAAATTAAGGAGATAACTTAAGTCATCCAATCAAGCTTGAATTTAACGATGGAGTTAGGAATATTAATAGAAGTGATCCTGTAAATTTGGATTTAGGAAAATAAAATAATAAAATATTATATTAATAGATTATACGTAAATTACT
Organism: Lumnitzera racemosa; assembly: GCA_024138005.1. Lineage (NCBI taxonomy): Eukaryota > Viridiplantae > Streptophyta > Magnoliopsida > Myrtales > Combretaceae > Lumnitzera > Lumnitzera racemosa. The sequence continues at coordinate 38,740,350 of JAMXBC010000005.1, forward strand.
CGTTATTTATTATAAATGCATAAAACAAGTTCTAATAATTAACGAGTTACTAGAGATAAAATATATGTATACTAAAAATCATAAAATAGCCTAAATAATATTTAAAAGTATTTATTTATATTAAATATGAATTTATATGTAGGTAAAAGTATCCAAAATTACTTAAAGTACCTAATAAATACTAAAATAAATACAAAAAATTAATCAAAATCATAAAAGAAAATTGTTGGCAACTTGTTACACTTTCCTTGGAGGCATAGCAGTATGTAAGTATGATTTAGTTGGATTTGGAAAGGGATTAGGAGATATAACTTAAAGGATAAATGCTGGTTAAGCACACTTGGCAACCTTAAAATTAAACAATCGACCTAACCTTCTATATAAATTCAAAAACCACCTTCTATAACTTACTTTAGATAGTCTAGAATACAACAAAAATAGAGAAAGGTATAGGAGAGCTTTGTGTATATTTTTAGAAAATTTTACCAAATATAGTGCATTAGGGGCTAAATTTGGGAATAAATACCAAACCAAGACTTGGAATTGAAGTAAGGGTGGCATTTGAAGGAGTGGGCTACACCCTTTCTGGTTGATAGCAAGGTGGTAGCCTATAGTGGTTTCCATGGTGGTTTTTGGTGAGTTCAACTTGCATTCTGATTTTGCAAAATTTAGTAAAAATACTAAGTCTTTTTGGAAAATTATAAAAAAATTGTATTCTGACTTATTTTCATATGTAGTTTTTGAGAAAAATATTATTTTGTTTAAATTAAGTCTCAAAATATATTGCTTTTAACAAATCACTAAACTCTAACTGATTTTGCTTTCGTTTCCAAAAACTCTATTGATGTTTATTTTGGCTTCAAAATTTTTCCATAAAACATTTATTATATGTAATAATTTAGTATGAAGATTTATTCATGAAAACTAACTTTCGTATTTTTATTTAATTTTTAGGCCCTAAAATCCTATTAAAGTAGTTATTTATCAACATATATTTAGCAATATTTTAAGAAATTGACCTAGATTCTGATTTGGGGTGTATTATGATATTTTGTAAAGTTGAATAATGTTAAGAGATGAGTTTTTTGGTGTTGAGAGTATTGGATTTGAATATTGTGGATTAGGGGTATGTATAATATGTGAAGTATTCAAATAATGGAGTTAAGTGTAGTTTGATTCAAATTAAAGTGTAAATAGGTTATATAATGTACTTCAAATTTGGTTGTGAATAAAACTTATGGGGATATATGCTAAAATGTGGTAAATGTTTGGATCATAAGCTAAATTAGAGATAGGGTATATAAAGTGAACAAGGAAGTTGATAAGAACAAAATTCAGAAACTCTATATACTTAAGACAAAGTTAGATAAACTTCAATGAGTGGATTAGTAGATGTTTTATGAATAAAACTGTAATCAAGAGCTGAATTAAAGATTGAATCAAAAGTTGAATCAAATACTAAATTAGAGCAAACCCAATTATAAGAGACCTAAAAGCTGGATAATTAAGTAAAGTATAACCTTAAACTAAAGACAATAACTTGAGTTATAGAATGAAGCTTATATGTAGTAGTTGTATGGATATTAAAATGATATTTCTATTATAAGGACTAGTGGCAAAAGCACAACATAAGTTGTACCTTAGTGAGCAAGTGAAGTAGTTTGGGCAAGTTTGGGATTAATGTGTTACTATATTTCAAAGTATCGTCTTATAGTACCCGGAGGCTTAAGGATTTTGCCTAATTGTGTTTGTAAATAGTTTACTGGTGTACATGTTTGTATGTTTGGAAGCTTGAGTATATACTATTGTCTTACGGTATGGATTGTGATTGGTTGCATTTTATGGGATTGCTTGATCACTACAAACTGGACTTAATTATAGTTGACTTAAAATCTATAACTAGACATGCATTGCAACTCATTAGGGGATGATTAAGATTTTCTAACCAAATATCAATACCTTTGAAAGGGATAGCCATGTAGCATAATGGTCCTTTCTTTATCCTTAGTCAGATGAAGTGACAAGAGAGACAATCGTAATAAGGATGAAGGTAGTGGTTAAAGGATAGTCAAGGGAGTAGGGATGTCTCCATTACATGAGCATGGATTTAGTTGTGAGCTATTGCATATGCATTAAAACTCCTTGAACCCAAATTAGAGCGAGTGGAATTTCTCTAATTTCATGATGGATTGGATACTGTCATGTGATGGCATTTATATGTTGCATTACCTTTAATTAACTATTTAATAACCCTATTTGTATTTGATGTATAATCTTATGTCTCTGTCCTTACTTACTGAGTGGTTGGTTGATTACATCCTTATATATCTTTTTGCTAGTATTAACTAAAAAAATGCCATGTTGTAACTACCTCGAGGTCAATCACTGTTGGATTTTAGGGAGTGAGGACTTAAACTAGAGATTTTGCTAGACTTTTTGAAGTTTTTGTTTTTACCTTTTGGCTTGCTCTAGAAAATTTATGTAAATAATAACTCGGCTTAAGCTACTAGGCTATGTGAATATTTCCCAGATTATTGAAGTTATAATATATGATCAAGACTTCTACATATATATATTAATGGCACTTTTTATATGAATTATTTACTTTAAAATGAGTTAATCATGGATGCCTTGTATAAATCAGGTTTATGAAAATGACTGTAAGGTTAGTTTCCATCTTCAATTGATTTACATGATGAGACTATTATGACTTTATCACTCTAGGGCGTAATATTATGTGAAATTATTAATGTAACCATAAATTTAATCAAATACACAATGCAAATATGTATATTCATCTACACATTAGATGGACATATGCCTAATTGCCTATAAAGCAAATGCTTAAAATAAAAGAGAATGAATATAATATATATTAACAATATAAATTACCATAAGAGTTATAATTATTTCTTGTTTTCACATTCCAGTTTCTCTTGATTTTAATCTCTTTACTTAAAGCTGAGAACATGGTATATAGAAAAGTAAAAAGAATCAAAATGAATAAAAATTATCATTTTTTGGAATTAATTTGCACTCTTCATGTGATTAGAGGCATGATTATATTTGAATATCAATTGAAAAAATTATTTGTAAAAAAATTTAGTTGTCTTTGTGTTTGTAAGGTTAATACAAAACCATTACTGAGTTTTATACTTTTCTACCTTATAAACTTGTGTTATTTTGCACATATTTGTTATTATTTTTTCATTTATATTATCAAGTTTTCATGCACTTTCATTTTACATACCCATATTATACTTTTTTCAATTATACAAATGCTAATAAAATCAAAATTTTATTAGACATACATATATAAGGTTAATTGCAAAAAGCATAACTAACTTTTCATACTTTTCTAGCTTGTCAATTAGTGTCACTTCTTATTTTTAACTTTACAACATGATTTTTTTGACCTTTTTCAACTTTCATGCATGTGATGTTATAATCGTCTTTATATTTTCACTTACTTTCATGTCTTCTATTCATAGGGATTAAAATGTTGTTGGTCCCATTTTTTGAATTAAGTTAGAGGACTTATATCTATAAGTAAAGTCATACATGAGTCAAGTTATTCGCGAGCTACTTAAACTTGACTCACTTTATGCTCTACTTAGCTCAAGCTCAATATATGAATGAGAAGCTCGCTTATTTTAATAAGCCAAGCTTGAGCTCCTATTTAAGATTGCGAGTTGGCTCATTTACATTGTTAATAAGCTAGCTTACAAACAAGCTTGTAAACAAACTTATGAATAGGCTTGCGAGCTAATACATATTACTATAAAATAAAATAAAGTATAAGAATTAGTATAATAAAAAATTATTAGAGAATGAAATTTTTGGAAATTTTGAATTAATTAAGTAAGGCTTAAGCTTAGCTCATTTAGACTTATTTATCTAAATGAGCTTAAGCTTGAGCTTGTGATTTTTAGGCTCTATAAAAACTTGACTCAACTTAAACTTGGTGATTTTTAAATAGCCGAGTGTAGGCGTCTAAATGCTTGGCTTTTGCAACCCTATTTATATGTTGAAGTTTGTGTGGATTTATGTGTGCTACATACATGGAGCAATGCATGGACTCCATGTGATATGTATATTGAGTTGGTTTCACTTTTTGCATGAAGATTGTATAGATTTGCATGAAATATCTATGTAAATGAGTTATTTTTCATTAGTTGACAATTTCTTATTATTTTATATACATTATTAGTTGTCTATTCTATTATTATTATTATTTTGTAAGCTTTTATCATATTACAAATATGCTCATATCATTAGGATGTTATTTATTTTTATACCCTTGTATTAGCAAGGGCTTAAACTCTTATAAGTGTTCTTATTTTCTAATTAGTAGATAGTTAGATATTATTTTGAGAAATTGTAGAGTCATAACTCTCTCGCTCTTATCAATTCTTTAACAAAGAATTATGGCAAGCACCATGATTCAATTAATTGTGAGTCATAACAACTAATTTCATCAAAACACTATTGATCATGCATAATATCAATTATAATGGAACACAGTCCAAATTCAAAATCGGTGTATAAAATCTGATTTTCAGTTCGTGCATATGTGTTACTTTCAATTGCAAGCATAATCAAACACAAAAACCTTAAAAATCAAATAATCCAAAAATATAACAAAAAAAAAAATAGTTTCTTTTCGAAATTCATGAAATCCTAACATTATACATAATCATACGAAGTCTTTCCGTATCACATACCTATGTTATACTTTTTTCAATTTTTAATTATACAATGACTAATGAAATCAAACTTTTTTTGGATACGCAATATAAGTACGTGGAGTAACAAAAACATAGAAACATGTTTATATAACTGCAAAGAGAAGTGACAAAAACATGCAAGTGAAACATATATATGATCACTCAAATAATATAACTTAAGTAAGAAATATGGATATACAAAATGAAAAACGTAAAAACTCATGTCTACTCTATGTAACTGACCCGAATTTATATAACATATTCTTTTCATTACATATTTATCTATGTAGGAACATGTTTTTGTTCTAACCATAAGGCAATCATGTTCTAACCAGCATGCAATTATATAAGGCATGTACTAAAATGAGATTGCATAGCGCTTTCATGAGTATACAATTTAATAGAGACAAGATAAAATAGTACCTTATGAGCAAGCAATTCATCAAAGGGTAGGATAGCACTTGTAATGAGTAAGTAATCTGACAAAAGACAGGATAATGCTTTTAATGAGGAAATGATTCTAGAAAATATAGAATGGTGCTCATATGAGCAAGCAATTTGACAAAGGATATAATAGCGATCATATGAGTAAGCAATCCAACATTACTTAAGGAATGAATTGCGCCCAAAAGGACAGACAATTTGGATGTCTTACAAGAATGGGGAGAACTCTAAAGAATAGGTGATTTAGGAATTTCTCAAAAGAATGGATAATGCTTTAAAGGATAAGCATTGCATGGATTCTCAAAATAAACTTTAATGACTTTAGACATCTAAAATAGTTAATACTTGAAAAAAGTGTCCGAATGACAAATTGATCTATCATGAACTTAGGGGATTTTGAAAACTCAATAGAAAGTCCCTTTTTTAATCAGTTATTTAAAAATTCTTTCTTTCTTTCTTTTTGTTCTTTTCGAAAAATAGGGTTATCCATAAAACTTCTGGTGAAGAATTTAATAGTTTTTTTTTTTTTTAGTATGATCTTTGCATAGCTAAAGATCATAAAAAAGTGGTAGGCTTGCCCCTCTATCTAACAATGGCTCATTTGTTTTTCTAATCTTATCTTTGGGTATGATTCTTGGAATGTATTTCATAATTCTAAGAAGTGCTCATTTCAAACTTAGGGCAATTGACCACTCATGCCCCTAAGAAAGCACTTAACTACTCTTAATTTTCTCTTAGGGATACCTATCATTTGAAATATTTAATTCAAGAGGACTTCCTTACATTATCATCGGTCTATTTTCACTCATGGCTTCAAATCTAAAAATTATAATCATCTTGTAAATGATACATTCAGGCCAATCAACTAGGTCTTTTCTAGGACTGTAACATAAGATTTTTGGTCTAAGGTTTAAGCAATGGGATATCGATGTATAAGTTAATTTTGAAAAAGAAAATTACATTCTATTTTAGATTTACAAGTTAAGAGCTTAGGAACAACTATCTATAGACTTATCCCAGTTTCATGAGCAAAGATAAATCTATTTCTTTTATTATAAGAGCTTCATTAGGGTAGCATAGTAGGTGGTATCATAAAATTAGTGCTTCCTGTTTAGTTTGAAAATCCAATGGTGTCCAGGATTTAAATAGTATTAGAAAAACTCAACGCTTTTAGCTTAGAATTTAATCATTAGTTTAGATTTGTTGATATATTTAGGGCCTTGGGCTCATTAAAGATCTAGAATCATCTTTAAATATGATTACGTTATCACCATTCTTTCCTCTCTTTTCTTTTTTATTCCTTTCTCTTTTTTTTCTTCTTTCCTTTTCTCCTTTTCCTTCTAAATCTTAAGCAATCCCTTAAAGGGAGGTTATCACTTTTGGGTATTCAAAGCCTTAGATACTTGGGTTTGGAGTGTCTTGGCCTAGATTGAGTGTGTATAAGTTGAAGTTTTTAGGAACATCCATTGGTTTGAAGTGGTTGTATAGGTCAGCATAAAGTGTACATTGTTTGATGCTCTTCTTCATTTCAAAGAAATTAAGTTATCTTAGACAGTTATTACCCATGAATTAGTGCAATTAAGGTAAGCATAAGTCAGTTTATTCCTTAGACCCTAACCTCTTAAATGCCTTAGTGTAAGGTAGTTCTTGGTGGAGATTTGTTTTGAAAAAGAATCCCTAGAAGTCTTAAAAGGGTTTACAGGGACAATTGTTTTAGGAAGAGAATGCCTAATATCATTTTTAACCTATGTACCAAGTTTAAGAATGACTTTCTTTAAGGAATGAACCTAAATACTCACTTTGACGTTACTTAACTCTCATATGTGTTTAACTTTGGTGTTTAGGACATGGTTTACCTCTTTTTTATCCTAAACTTTTCAAACAATGTGTTGCCTTTCCTAAGTAAAACCTTCTAACTGGGTCGAATTTACTTCCTTCAATTCTCAATTGCCCCAGCTTAAATGATTAAGCTTTACGTCTCAATATTTCCCTTTTTCATGCTAACCCTTAAGATTCCTTACCTAGGTTAGGCCAGTTCGTTCATTTCTTATCGTCAAGACCTTCAATTATGATAGGCCTACATGCCTTTTACCTTGTAATTGCCCTAAACTAATAATAGCAATCTATAGAATATAAAAAAAAGTCTAACATTCTAGTTTTAACTTGACTTTTTTAGGACTTACCCTAGACTTAATTACATGTGTTAGCCCTCTTCATGCCCCATAAACTTATTATAATGAGTTGCCTCCAAGCTTAGTTTACCAATTTAGATTTGTATTGTCAGGCATGACTAGACAAACACCATAAAATAATGGAGATGGGCCTTGTTTTCAGGGTTAAAGTGGAGGATTAACTTGGTAGAATCATGTTTAAGGTCTTTAGGCTTAGGGTGAGTAGGAGTAGGAATTGTGTTTAGGGTTTGGAGTGAGTCTTTAGGAAAAGCTTAGGTCATGTGCTCTTTAAGCCTTCCTGGTTTAGGGATTGTGTTTGGTTTAAGCCTTTATAGGGAATTAAGAATTGTGTTTGGTTTAGTGATTAATGCATGGCTTTTGTCTTCACTATTTCTTAGAAGTACTTCTTATTAGGGGTTTCTTCTTAATAGGCTTTTCCTTTACCCCTAATGATAGGAATCAAAATCTAACCTCTTCTACCCTAAGGTCGAGCTCTCGCACCAAGAGCCAAGTCGTTGGACAAGGCTTTAATTTGAAGAAGAATCTAAGTCCACCGAAGCAAAGCTTGAGAACCAAGTTAGAGAAGGATTTACTTAGAAAGCTCTAACTAAGCTCTTTCCTTTTAAGGTCGACCAAGAGTTTAGCTTGGAACTCCTAGCCTCCAACTCTCCAAGCCTAGACAACAGTTAAAAGATATTAGCTCAAACATCATCTTTTTAACTCAAATTAGCACTATACTACTTCTTCCATAGCTCGACCATTTACTTTGACATATGTTCGAGCAAAATTTCTAACAGTCGATTTATTAAACAACTCTACTAAGAACTCATATTCACTTCTATACATGCCCAGGACGAAATTAGTTGCACATTATCCTAGACTTGTTTTTATCCCTTTGCCATCCCAGCACCACTACAACTCCGACCTATGACAGAAACTCATAATTTTGCTTATACGAATTTATTATTTTACTGTTTTACCCATGTGAGCCACTTTTAGGGTTTTAGCTTATTTATAAATATTTACAAGTATGCCACAGGGTTTTAAAACTGTTATGTATACTATAAATTATAAAGTAATGGCATATAATCGTTTAAACCAATGTTGTCAAGCCCTACTCAAGTTGTTGATTTGAACATATGAGAGGGTCAACAGTTAATGGGATGAATTGGGTTCGACTAGGGTTTGAACTAGGGTTAAACCGGACCATTTTCATGGTCAGGTCAGATCAAATTGGATTGAATTGTGCAATGCAACCAGAGTTGAACCTTCTTGTTTATTAGGCTTATAATATTATACTTGTTTATCTTAACTTAACGTTATTGAGTGAATATTTCCTCTTTAATCCCCTATTATTCTTATCAATCTTCATTGTAAAATTATGGTGGGTACTCATTTGAGAGTTAGTGAGTTACATCTATCCTCTCATTTGAACCTTAAGAGCTCAATTTGGTGCTTTTAAGTGATATCAAAACCCTTTTTAGCTAAACCCAATATGTATTTGTTGATTAATGAGTCATATCCACCAACATTCACATCCATATCCCTTTTTATTTCATTATTTAATACACAAATCACCCAAAACCCAAAATACATTTCTTTAGTTCTTATTTGTTTTTGCTGCGCATTGCTTCAAGCCAACCCTTAAAGCACATAACCTAGTATTAGACCTCAATTGTCTCTTGAGTTTACTTAATGGCATACCAAGCAATGATGGGCTCAAAATGAGTGACTGATGGGATTAGGCTTAGGCCAACTTATTTAAACGCAGTCCGTAAGAGCCTCTCAAAACTCTTTACATGTTAGCAATGTCTCCCTTTTTTTTTGGATTTTGGAAACTTTTGTTTATTTAAATAAAGGCTACTTATGTTATAGACAATTGAATAGCTAACATTTCCTAAAGATTGGATGAACTTAAATTTATTACAATGGTGATATAAAAGGACAACATCTTTATAGGATGACATGGACAAAAGTGGCAATAGGCAACGAAAGGGGAAGTTATTATACAGAGGGATAATGGGTGTAAGAGGACAATGACAACTTGAAAGGTAATGATTGGAGTAATTATTAATTATTCACAAACCTAAGAAAAATTCTAGCCCCCTTTATTCTTATTATTGTTATTAACATAAGTAGGAGAATGATAAAGGTATAAAAAAAAAGAATGAAAGAAATAAAGCATACAGATGTAGATGCAAGGCTAACAACTGGATAATAACATGACAATTTTATTTTTAAGAAAAAAAATAAAAATTGCAACTTCATCATGTTCTTAGGATTACAATCTACTAGGTTTATTTACAATTGACAAAAGAAATCAAAAAATGAAATCTAATTTTCTAAAGGGACTTTTTTTTTATCTACTTGAGTAGGTTCTAGCCTATTCTATCATCAACTTGCATCTTCACTTCTCATAGCTTCCCAATTGAGCATTTAAGATTTTCACTCACTTGTCTAGCTTTTCACAAAGAGCTTTCTAGGGATTGATCCTTCTTTCCTTAGTTCAATGTTAAATCTCTATGAAGGCTTAAACCAAGTCCATGTAGGTTGTTATCTTAGGTGATGGGTTCCCCGATGCAAGCTCAAATATATCTGGAGTCTGATACTACGTCTCTCTATTCTTATATAGTAGACCAAGGATAAAGTCTTTGGCAACTAAATAATCTCCTACCTTTCCTTTGATATCTCCTACGTCTACAAAGAGGTTATCTCCTTATTGTCCCTTAATTTTCTAATCTTCAGGAATCTGGTTACATTATCTATTAAGGTGATGTTTAGATCTTAGAAGTTAAGTGTAACTTGGTTTAACGAAGGCTTGTAACTTATGGTCTAGATAGGCCATAACTGTCTAACAATGCAATCGAGAAAGTAACCTATACAATTGATGATACCAATCAGTAAGACCGTAACATATTTCTTACAGCTTAAAATAGTCTCTATGTAATGGAACCATTATGTAGTCCATGATGTCATCAAGCAAGATTTTTTGCAAAATCTTTACCTAATAATGAAATGCCATAAGATTTGGAAGTTGGACCTTAGTAGTAAAATTATCAATAAGATTAATTCTAGAAACTAATGATCTCCTAATTAAGTCCTATGCAAAAGCCTTAGTATGGCTGGGGAACTTAATTGCTCGTAGATTTAGGCTTCCTTTGAGATTTCCATAGCCCTTCCATTTTAGGAAGTTTAAGGATTAGATTTGTTCAACCAATAATGTAGGTACATAAGATTGTCCTTCCAGGAATTTGATTGCCAACTCATTATCCTTCCAGGAATTCAACAACCAACTCAACTGTCCTACAGTAATTGGGCTAAATAAGGGCCTAAAACTAAAAAGCTACTGGTTTTGGGTTCCAATAGTAGGCCAGAGCCTTCATGAGGTTCAGGTTGAATGAAATCTTAAGAAGAGAAAGTATTGACCCAATTCTACTTGTGATGAGCTACTTCAACCAATGGTTGATGATGGGCTTAGGTGAGAGTAATTAGCTAATGTAGATTTGACTAGTGAGTGTAGGTTACTTACTTGATGGGCTCCATTTTTTTATAATTACATAAAATATACGAACTCTATGAAAAAACTTACTAAATAATGTTATTGTAAGGAGATTGTCTATTATAGAGAAATATGTTATTTTAAAAGAGTTTACATGGAAATAATTTACGATTGTTATATTTCATGAAAAGTGATAAAAGTTGCAATATAGTTTTATTTTTACAAAAAAGTCGAATTAATATCCATTTGTCGGCCCATAAAGAAAGCATAAATGTAAATAAGTAGTTTCTAAGGGTCCTCAAGCTTTATAGTGCCATAAGTTCTCAAAGAAACAAGTCTCATGCCACATTAAAATAAGATTAAGCTAGCATAATAAACTTGTAAACCTTATGGGTTTTGAGTTTATTTAAAGGCCAAACAAGAGAGAGAGTCAATGGGTAATCTTTAGAGCCCTAAAAAAATATAAAGATAAAAACTCTAAATATGACGATTAACCATAAATAATAATATTTCAAAAACCCTTAATAAGAAGATGGGAAACCCTAGAGTAAGTTTAGCCTTTAAACCCTAATTGTAGGTGATATTAGGCAAGATCAAACTTGCTTCCACGTAGATTTCAACAACCTATAGCTTCCCTACTTACTCTAGAGAAGAAGTTGGAAAGCTTCTTGGAAAAATACATTCAATCTAATGAGGTGCACATGCAACAGACAGAGACTTATTTAAGGAATTAAGAGACTTCCATCCATAACCTTGAGAATCAGATTGGTTAGACTACTTAAATGTTAAATGAGAGGCAGTAAGTATCATTACTTGGGAACACTAAAACAAATCTCAGGGAACATGTCAATTTAATGACCCTTAGAAGTAGTAGATAGCTACACATTGCAAAGAAGGATAGTAGGGAAGTAGCCGAGAAAGAAGTAAAAGTCAAAGGTAAGGACGGCATAGAGCCACAAAAATCAAAAGAGAATATAAAACCACCAAAAGGGAAGGAGTACAGGCCGTTAATCTCGTATCTACAGCAACTTAGACAAGATTACCTCGATCTAACCAAGCAATTCAAAAAATTTCTTGATCTTTTTAAGCAACTACATGTATATTTACCTCTTGTTGAGGTTTTATTATAGATACCTAAATATGCAAAGTTCCTGAAGTATCTTTTGTCGAAGAAGAGGAAGCTGGGGATCTTTCAACTATTACACTCAATAAGGAATGCTTTAGACTAATATAGAAAAAACTGCTAAAGAAATTAATAGATCTAGGGAGTCTTACTCTTCCTTGTGTACTTGGAAACTTGTTTGTAGATAAGCCTTTGGTAGATATAAATTTGATACAGTACAAATTATTCAAAAAGCTAAGGTTGGGAGAACCTAAACTAATATGCATGTACATTCAATTAGTCCATAGGTCTACCACATACCCTAGAGGCATTATAGAGGATGTTTTGGTGTGAGTTGATAAGTTTATTTTTCCTATAGACTTTGTTATTTTTGATACAGTTGAGGATTTTGAGGTTCCATTTATTTTAGGTAGACCCTTCTTAGCTACTGCTAAGGTTGTGATTAATGTTAGTGAGCATAAGCTCATCTTAAGGGTCGGAGATGGGGATATTGTTTTCCAAAATTCAGATACAATAAACAAGTCCTTTGACTTAGAGGGCATAAGCTATAATGGTGATACTTCTAATGTTGTTGTTACTGAATGTTTGCAAGAAATATGTGGCAAAGAACCCTTAACTCATTGTATGGAAAAAGGAAATGAAGAGATAGCAAAAACCCTTAACTATTTTGAAGTTGTGACTAAGTTGGGAGGTCATGAACCCTGTATGGTAAAGAAAAGGCTTGAATAATTTTGCAAACCAAAGGAAGGAAAGTTAAAGCCTTCTAAAATAAAACCACTAGTATTAGAGTGGAAACACTCAAAAGATCTTTTGGAACATGTTTTTGAGTGAAGAGCTTAAAGCTACCAACAACCACTTCACCTAAGCGAAAAGCAAACAAAAAGAAAAAAACTTAAGCAACATGAGTTTAATGAGTAGTATGATAAGAAGAAAGTCGGTAGAAGCTACATACCTAAAGAACAGAAGTTATGAGACCAATGGAAAAGAGGTAAAGCTATTCTTGTGTGGTGAATATGAAAGTAAGGTAAGAAGGGAGATCCATTTCCACTCGAACTAAGGTAAGTTAGTTATGCATTATGTCAAGCTATCAAAGTTAAACATAGTGCTCTTGGGAGGCAACCCAAGCCGATAAGTTATTTTAGCAATTTTCTTTATTTATCTTAGTACATTAACAATTTATATATTTTTAATTACTTGTTTTTATTAATTTCATGCATTAGAGTAGACATTTCTTAAAAAAAAAAAAGTGCACAGCCAATTATACAGTTTAGAGATACGGTCATGTCTTTAACTGTATCGCTCTTAGGGTAGCCCCTTACGTGCATGTATAGTGAGTTATACGGTCTAAAGACTTGATCGTGTCTCGGACTATGTTGTTCCTAAGCATCCTCATTTTGAAATTTTCGGAAGACGATAGTGACTTATACGACCGCGAGATACGGTCATGTCGTACCTAGTATTTAAGGCTGTAATAAGTAAGTTCATTCTCACCTTTTCTTTTATCTCACACCTACACACACGCACGACACTCTTTATACTATACTCTCTTACGTAAAAATAAAAACACACTTGATTTTCTTCCACATTAAGAACAATATAAGTACCTTGATCTCTATTTGTTTTATGTTTGTTTCGATATTGTGTTTCACATGAAGATTTGAAAATTTGTTTAACTTCCAGGTGACTGCCCTTGAAACCTTGCAAAGAACACTATTGTAGCACAACAAATACCTGTTTTGATTTTCATCCGAATTATTGACAAAGAACTTGTTTCTTAAGGATGATTCTTTCTTGTGATTTACAGTTTTCACTTCTTGGTGATATTTAAGCATATACATGCATGATCTTGTAGGTTTAAGTAATTAATCATTATCAATACAATCATGTCATTAAAATTGACACTAATCTTTAGGTTTGAAAGGCACGAGTTATGATACGGTCATATCACTTGCATCACATTACTATAGGTATGTGATTCTTGCATGTTTGAGTTGAAGAGTTAAATTGTCTTAGTTTACATTCTTTGTTCTTCATTTTAGCACTTAGGGTTTTAGTATTAATTGATATAAAAGTACTATTGATTCATGCAATTACAAGATTTGGTGATTAAGCATGCTTGGAATCTTTTTTGTAACCATATTTGTGAGGATTGCATTAAAGATTTCTCAAGAGCATAACTACATCATACATGCATACCAAGTGTCATTTTTTTCCACACTTGATTATGGTTTTGGTATAGTTCTTTGTTCTAAGTATGGGGAAACTTTTGGTCAATAAAATGGTAACTTGAATTTTCTTTTCTTTTGAATAGGACCATAACACTATAAACTAAGCATTAAGTTTGGAATAAGAAATGGATGGGGAAAAGGAGGAAGATGAAGAATACGAAGAGGATGGGGATGATTTCATGGATGATGCCTCTGATTAGGAGGATTGTGGAGTCGATGTGGCTACTTGATATCTTTTCTTTTCTTGATTCATCAATATTGGTTGTTCGTATACTTGGTTTCATAGCTGGATTATTTTACTATTTTAGTGCTTTTCTTTTCTTTGTGTTTAGTAAGTCATGTTTCGGAGCATTGGTCTTCGAACTTGGAATCTCTATTTGCAAATGGTCTTTGGACATTACGACTTCAAACTTCTTAGATTGTGAATTGTGTGCTCAAATTTCAAGGGAGTATTAGTTTTCTTTTTGCTAGTTTTAATCTTCTTACCCCATATGTGTTTAGTTGATATATTTTCCTATGATATGATTTAATTCATACATTGGGGACAATGTACGATTGTAAGTGTGGGGAAGGGAATATAGAAATTTTTGCTACATAGGAGACCAATTTTTCGCATTTAACCTAATTTTATGGTTTTATTAACTTGTAATATTTGGAAATTGACAACTTTCATGTAAATTGAATTGAATATAATTTGAATACTTGATCTTTGATGGATGAATTATACTTTGCTAGAGTTGATTAGTGAAATTTTTGTAAAGTAAAGTTACGGATTATTTAGTCTAGGGTTTAAGAACTTAAGACTAGAGCAACATTACTAGTTAGGAGTTAGTCATGATTATTTTCAAAGTTTGTTTTTGTTGTATACTTTCCACTTAGATTACTTAAAGCCCTATAATTCTTAATAAATAAATAAATGAAATTTGTCTTTTGAGAAATCCCCGAAAACTTGAAATGGTTGGAGGTAGAAAATGATGTTAATTGCATGAATGATCAAATAGCAAAAAGGCAAAATTGGTAAGAATTCACCTTCATTTATTAGAAGAGTGAGGTTAAATGCCATTGATAATTCTAAAGTAAACTTTAAAAAATAAATTATTATGGATTGACTTTGGTCCCTTAAAAGAGCAATGTTCTTTTCTGCTACCAATTGAGGGCAAGGTTGGTATAGATCGGCCTTAATCCGTTAGAAGAGCGAGATCCTTTACCTTTACCAATGTAATCATCCTTAAATAATGTGCTTAATTTGGTAAATTTGAAATCTTCCTAATGAAAGTAGGAACTAATGAGATGATTAGAGGATAAGTGAATGTCGTATGTGTTTACTTTGAATTGTAGCAATTAATGAGATCGAAAAGATGGTTGTATACATTTTAGTTAAGTAGGTTAAAATCTTTATGACTCTTTCCTGATTGGCGAGATGTTAAATATGATCTTTAGTATAGGAATCCTTGATTAAATGATTTAGGTAAACTTTAATTTACATAGATTAACTTGTGAATTGTGGTACTTTGTATCCTTTGGACATTGAGAAAAAGATCAAGTATAAGGAGTTAAGGAAGTTGTATAAAGAAAATTGATTAGAGTTGCAAGTTGAATATTTTTCCAGGATAAGTGTAAAATTTGGCTGGTTTCCTAGGCAATAATGGTTTTTGACTTAAGAATTCTTGTTTTGATTTTTCTTTGTTTTATTTGCTTGAGGACAAGTAAATTCTTAAGTATAGGAAAGTTTGATAAGCTTTAAATTGAATATATTTTAGATAGTGATTTTTGATTATTTTCTTTTGATATTTGAGTTTATTTTTAGATAATGATACTTAATTGAGTAAAGTTTTGTTTTCTAGGTTTTGAAATGATTTACATAAGAAAATGAAAAGATAAAAACAAGTTTCACTTAATTTGGAACTAAAATAAGCATGTTATGAAGGTTTGAAAATTGATACAACCAAATGACATAGATATGTTAGGCAAGCATACCTATCAATTTGTAATAAGCAGATTAAGTCTAAATATTAATCTCTCAAGGACCTTGACTATTAATACTCACTAGATTTTTATTATTTAACTTATAAATTTGAGTTCAAGAACTTAAAGAACTTAAATTAAATTGTTGCAACTACTAAATTAACAACTAATTAATGAATTATGAAGGAACTAAAGTAAGAAATCAATAAAGTATAAATTAATTCAAGATTAAAAAAAACCATATCTAGATATTTGTTTTCCTTAGATTTAACATGTGATTTTCTCTAAAGATAATCTAATTTCTTCTTTAATATTTCTCGACTGAGAGAATTCTCTATTAAAGTTAATCACTTTCTAAAGCTAATTAACCCTAATCTTAAAATTACCTATTAGAATCTCTTCTCGATAGTATGCCTTAAGATCACATTATTACATAACAAATTCTCTACACTATAATTTAAAATTTTGGAAAGATCTTCTAAATTATTTCTAATCTTTCAGTAATCTCTATCAATTATACTTAGATCTAATCTTATAAGAAATCTCTCAATTCTCTTATAAGATATCAAATTCTAGATAACTACCTGTGGAAATAATAACCTAAATCGTGAAGTATACTTAAATCAAGAAAATAATGAAGAATTAATTAAATATAACAAAAATCCATGTCACATGAGTAAATTTAGGTTCTATAAGACCTAGATACCAAAGATCTAGTCCCTATATATCTTAAAGTAAAGATCTTATATCAAAGAATAAAGAATTGTAGACGAGAAAATCATGAAATCTAAATAAGGGTGAATCTCGAAGTCTTGATGGTCCTTTGTTCCCTTAAGTGTTATTAGCTTAAAAAACTCTCTAAAAGTCATCTAATTTTGTAAGACCTTAACAAATTCCCTAAAACCCTAAAGTAATGAGAAAAACTAATTTGTATAGTGAGAATTATTTGCTAAGCATAAATAAGTACTTTGATTACCTAAAACCCTAAAGTATTAAATGTACATAGGAATCAATAGTTGTAAATGGACCCAAAACCCTAAGGAAACCCTAAGAGTACAGACAGGACATGATAAATAATTAAATCAAATTAATAAAAAGGAACAAAGCCTTAGAATCCCCCCAATTATGCTTAATATGTTTAATTAGACTAAATTGTGGTTAATCACCTTAATTTCACCCTAATCCTTAACCAACCTTTATTACATCTTAATTAGCAATAAGATAAACACAATTAAGGACAAAATACAAAAAGGATTAATTTGTAGGATTAAGCACAATTGTCCTTTAGGAGATAAGATTATGTCAAAAAGAGTACAAAGCATATGAAAGTACATGGTACAAGTGGGGACCATGTACTATGCACACCAAAATTTTACCACCTTGTCCCCCTTATTCATATACTACACGTTGGTTACCACCCATCCCCCCCTCCCCCCCACCTCTCTCGCTCTCCAATCTTCTTTCATTTTTATCTCCATTTTATTTTACACAAACACTATCAAAATCTCTTTAAAAAACTACTCCTAAACCTCACCTAAAAACTACCCTGGGCCACCCTCTATGCCAACTATCATCGACCGCTACCCTAGCTCCACCATACTACTAAACACTTTACCACCAAGCCATACGCCACCCTCACACCTACCCCTAGTAAGCCGATACACCCACATACATACAAAGCTTATGGTATCGTTAGAGAAGTAAGGCTACCATATATAACTTTGATAAGCTAAACAACCTTGTTTTCTTTAGTTTTTTACATAGAGTCATGCAAGTCTTACATTTTTTAGACATACATATACACACATGAACATATATGTTCTAGAGTTTTAGGATAGTGATATGAATGGCTAGTTAAGGTAACACACATATTAAGCTTAATATGTTCAAGTATCATCACCAACATGTAGTGAAGATTAATAGCTAATAGGTTTTATTAAAAAATCCACAAGAAAAGTCAAATAACCCATGTTTACATAAACATGCTGCCACCACCATTGTTGCATTCTCACTTGTTTTTATCACATTTGATAGAAAAATCAACTTACATTATGTGAAAATATGTTTTAGATTAAGGACAATCACTAAAATGAATGATATGTAGAAAAATGTGATGGAAGCCATAAAAACACTACCGTGGCTACCACTTGTAGGATGTGTAAAGGTCTGCAGATTTTGATTTATTAGCTTAATAATGTGATTATTTAATGTTAAGTATGATTTAGGGTGTGATTAACCAAGATAGGTAATGATGAGTTAGTGGCTTAAATTAGCTTAGTTATTAATTAGAATTTTAAAAATAGTATTAAAGGCCTCATTAACAATAAGGACCATATTTGGAACATTAACTAAATTGGACCAAACTTAGAGTTTATAGTGGGCTTAGGCTAAATTGGTGAATAAAATTAGGCTTAAAGCCTTAAAGTGCAAAATAAGCGCAAGAAACCCTAAAAGAATTAAAATTTGGGCCTTGTTGATACTCAATTTTGGCTCGGCCTGAGGCCCAATTCTAATGGAAGCCTTTAAAGGCCTGGTGGTGCTTAAAGTACTAAGCAACAACCCCTCCCTGACCATTTCCAAGCATTCTGGCTCACTTGGAAGTTTCTACAACCTCTAAGCCTCGTAACAATCGATAATCTAAGTGCATGGCCTTAAGGACTCAAACGATTACCCCAACGAGCATCATCCCTCAAGTTCACCCTACCTCCAACGATTGTACCATTTAGTATGAGCACAAACTCTCTCTAACTTTTAATCTTAGAGCTCTTACATACAATACGTCCTTACTCGAGCACTATCTCTAAGGATCATTAGTGTTCAACGAATCTTCAACCTAAATTTCCTTGTCTTCCTTGTTGACTTGAGCATTGAAGGGCTCTAGTAGATGTATCAATAGGGGGGCTTTTTGTAGGTAACGAGGGGCAAGGAACACATTTAAACTAGAGCCCTTCTAGACCTTCTCTAAGGAGTTGAAGCCCAATTTATACTATTCCTTTTTTAGTTAATTCAATTATAATCAACATTTAGGCACTTACCATTTTAGGCCACTTTATAGAAGATGGCTAAGAGCAAAAATACCAACCTGCAAGCTATATAGTTAGGTGATACTAACATGTCATAGTTGGGTGATGGTAACAGGTCACCCTACCATGGTGTTCACCAATACCTCCAGCTTCGGATACTCAAGCCTACGAATGCAGTAGTTGAAATTGCTTGTCTAGCAATTGCTTGAAGATAATTGTAAGACCAATAAGTCTAATGTAACCCTTCACAGGGATGTAGCCTTATTGAAAAATGCATCCCAAAAAAGGCCAAATGAAGAAGCAACAATCAACTCATCGTTACATTTGAACAGAAATCACGACTCGTAAACTTCATGCCCAGCACATCCACGCAATCAGGTTTAATACGATTAGCAGGCACTTGAAAACTTATGCGATTGACTGAACTACAATCCTGTTAAAACACAAATGTAGGGTGAGCATTTTACAATGAACAGACTTAGTGGGGACTTATCTCCTACGTGGTTTCTTAAGGCATTCGAGGATATGAATGTCGAAGAACTAAACAAGTACATTCATTACCTATTCGGCATGCGTGACTAAAAGAAAGTTGAGTCATAGGCTCGAGCATAGCATTTGTCAACAACGAAAAGCCTAATCACATCACTCATTCTTGAAGAGACGCTGCTTATAGGCATGAGTCTCCTCCACCTTAACACATATGATAGGATGGACAATCTGGATGATTACTTAGTCCATTTTTGTACCATGATGAACCTCTACAATTTCTCTAATCCCATCATATGCAAAGCCTTCCTTAGCACATTAGCAAAGGTAGCCTTTTTATGGTTTAATACCTTAGTGATAGCTTCATCACATCCTTTGATGACTTAGTGATCAAATTCCTTTAACACTTCTTTAGCTTGAAAGCCCTATATAAGGACTTGTTCACACTTTATAATGTGAGACAATGACCCAACGAGTCCTTGCGTGCATACTTGGAACCCTTCAACTACAAGAAACTCCAAGTCTCGAAGCTTAACATAAGAACAACCCTTTAGGCTCTGATAATAGGAATTGACCTCACAAGGAAACTCTTTGATGTAATATCCCTTAACAAACTAGACTCACTAGATGAGTTCATGAGAGTAGCCAAGAAGTATATCACCCAATAGGATGCTATTAAAGCTTGATTTGAAGTCGACGGCAACGTCCAAGGCTTAGTTAAGGATTAGCTAAGCCCAAGAGAAGGTAGATAACATTTGTCTAGAGAACGAAGAGACAGAAAAAAATAAAGATTTGCGGATTACCCTTCTTATACACCTCTTAATTGCCCCATAAGAGAGGTTTTCTATGAGGTTTGAGAGTAGCTGTCTCGACCTCCTAATGTTAGGGAAATACCTGAACCAAATAACTCTAGCAATACTTTGACTATCTCTATGTTTATGGCCGCAACACCAATGAATGTAGCCACCTAAAGAATGTGGTTAAAGGCCTTATTTGTAAAGGCCGCATCAACCATCTGATGTTGATGAGAGAAGCTAGATCTAGCAACCAACATAGCGTTACCAAATCGAGCAACAATAGCAACAACAACTATAGACCAACAACAAGATAACATCATTGATGATTAGAATTGTCGCGGATGAAGAGGATAAGCGAACACCATCTTTGGTGACCTCAACCTCACAAGCAACACCACCTCTACTTCCACTGGCCACAACATCTACCTCAATAAGACCAAGAAGCGCAAGGTTGACCCCACATTCACTTTCACTGTAGATGATGAACCCTAAATTAAGCCCGAGTGCCCTAGATAATTTCTTAGGTCGATAAGGTTAAAAAATTTAAAATTTTATTAAATTATAAATTTGAATATATTATGAGTAAGAAAAATCCTAGAATCTTGATTGAAATTTTAATCACGTATAAAAATCTTAAACCTTATGTATGTATAAACACAAGAGATTGAACTTAAACTTTACAAAAACTCTAAAACCATAAACCTTGACTTATAAATGTTTAAATTTACCCCTATATTACGTATAATCATGTAAATTCACTAACAAACGGATAAAGATAACTTCCAAATGTTCGTAAATGTAAGGAATGACAAATTAATTAATAAAATTTAAAATATTAATTTGTGATTATTTATAATTTCATATTCGTATATATATATATGCTAATTTTGTGTCGATTTAATTATTTTAAGTTAGTCATACTTTATATTTCATGTTTATGTGTTAAAGTGTATACATTAATTATAATATTCTTGTAATAATATTTCATGTACATGTATGAATTTATATGTAAAACTTGTTATTTTAAGTTGATGTGTTCATATATGTATATGTCTAATTATATATATAATATATTGACATATTGTTAAGCTTAACTTTGTAGACATATGGTATGTAGAAATACATATATATATATATATATGCTTATACAGTATGTACACATACATATAGTATATAGTATATTTAAGTTATTATACACATATGTTAGGCATATTATGAATTTACATATGTACACATGTATCAATAAGACAAGAAAACATAGGTATAAAGGTGTATGTATAAGTATAAAAATACGTGTACTAGTAATATAGTATAAGTATATGTATATGCCTAAATAATATATGTACAAATATACTAAAATACTAAATCCCTAAATAAAGTAATATAATATATATATATAAATACATGGCGTGAGCATTAAAGAGTGAAAATAAATTAATTATCAAAATTAAGAAAAATATAATAATAGATAATAAGTAAAAATATTATTGGATATCATGGAAAATTGGAAAAATATGAAAAATTATGAGATGACTTATGGAACACTGAGTAGCTGCCATGTTAGCACCGTGTACTTATAATTAAATTTGTAAATAATAATAAAATAATTAACTAATTAGGAAATTACAAAAGTATTAAAAAGTGAATTAAATAAGTATTTAACCCTAAAATAGTAAAATAATGAATTAATTATAAAATAGGCTTAAAAATAAGAAAATTTCAAAAATATAAAACTTCGAAATTTATTAAATCATAAATCCATTAAGGAATGCTTAAAATAATAACTTATAAATATTTAAGTCAAAATAATAAAATTCGTAACATTTTTAGACCATAATGAAAAATGTGGATCATAACGTTCAAAATAGACCTCACCATGTGAAAGTATGTCTAAAAATGATAAAAATCAATTATAAGTTTATAAAAATAGAAATTGAAATGAAAAAGTTATACACGATTAACAAAAAAGCTAAAACTAGGGATTCTATATGAATAACTAGCTAATTTAGGTAGTTATTAATAGATATGTGAGTAGTTTAGTTATTTCACTTAAATACTTATTACTTTTTATATTCCTTAAATGTTAGATAATCCTGATATGGATACCGATCTACTAGTGGGCTACAATGATCCTTAATTACTATTATGGTCGAGTAAGTACTCTTGATGATTCCATAGTTATTTGTATTTGTAGTTAGAATTTTAAACTTTATCGATAAATGACTTAATGTATGGGGTTCGGGGTATGCATGTGATTGTTATATATATGTTGAGTGAAAATACTTTAATTTATGGAACTGATTAGCTGCTACATAATAGAAATCCTTAGTGAATTGATTGTTTATGATATTGATGCATCATGTGAAAAAGGGACTTAAGTATATCTGGCTTGATTGAACTAAACTAAATCATGCATAATCACATTCTAATAATTCCAGCGGTCATATCATACGAAGGTAGCGAGAGGCCATGTGGGGGTTAATTATACAATTATGATTAAAGTGCTTAGTATGGTGTACTCGTACGACATGATCCTACCCTAGTTCACGGGATCACTAGGCGTTGGAGGTATTAACCGCTTAGTTAAGAGTCAAGTCTAAAGGCCTCTGTTTAGGGGTGAGTGTGGACTACGGGGGTCCACTCACAATTATACCTGGAACTTAGTTTTACAACTGAAAATGAACAAACTATTTTATTTTAATACAAAACACAAAGTTTCATAGTTGTGTAATCTTAGGTATGATACCCATATCTGATTGGTGCCATGTATACTTTGACCCTAACTTTAGAGGGCGTTAAATTTGAGCTGCATCAAGTACCTAGTCAATTGTATGTATTTATGTGATATTCTGCTTATTCATGCATTCATATGCCTATAAATTAACTGTTGAATATCTTGCTTGATATCTGGTTGAAGGATAGCTCACTAAGCTTCCTAGCTTATACCCCTATCGACTTCGTTTGTAAGAGGACCTCTTTGTCATACCTGGTTGAGGCATGCCTAAGGTCAGTGAAAAGCTTTTGGGTTTTTGTATGTGGAAGTAGAGAGTTGAAAGAACTTTGCTGTAGCAGACTTTTAAACAAATTTTCTTTATCCTATGCTTTATGTTATTTAGTAAGGATCTATAGAAAAACTTACTTTAAAGAACTTAGGGTATTTTATTGGTGTGTACAATAGTTACTTTGAGAAATTTCATGTTAACATAACTATGTTGCAATATTATCTACACCTACATAACTCTTGAGTAATTAGTTGTAGTAGTAGCCTTGTATGTCGTATGAAGGATCGTCAATCGGAAAGGTAACCAATCTACAGGTCCTTTATATGATATACGGCATTTGCTATTACTAAGCCACCCTTTGAGTCATGATAGTGGATCACCTACACAATGATGCTTTGATAATCAATGTTGAGATTGGTTACTTTGATGTACCGAAAAAATTTGTAGATAATATTAACTCGGTTGACATCTTATTCTACTACAAATACGAACAAATGAAAGAATAGCTTGACGATCCCCTCTAACCATATAAGCACACCCTGATAGGTTTTGGGGGAGGCAGACCTGTCTTAGCTAAAGGGTTCATCGCCTTACCAGTTCGATTAGGCAACAGTTCAAATGTCTCCATATAGTCCATTGATTTTGTGGTCATCAGCTATTGGTCACCATATAGCGTAATACTAGGGTATTCAAGCATAACAAAGTTTGATATGATCATTAGTTAATGATGCCTGAAAGCTAGATTCATCATACCATCTAGAGTAAGTGAAGTTCAAGGCGATCAAAATCTGCCCATATCCCTCTACCTCAAAGCTTGAACTTGTTGCAATGTCAAGAACATTAAGTACACAATTGAACAGAGCCCAACACTTCGGGGAGAACTTACGGAGAAAACTTAGGAAATTGAGCTCACTAACACCTCAGGGATGACTACTAAAATTAGGGCAACGCTACTTGATGATGAAAAAGTTGAGCTCATAGATTTCCTCAAGTAGAATATAAATATGTTCGCGTCTACATTAGAAGACATGTCGAGGATAATCAACACCCCTGAAGCCACCCATTACTTAAACGTTGATCCCATTAGTTAACCAGTAAAGCAAAAGAAATGACACTTCATACTAGAATGCTAAGTAGTATTGAACAAGAAGTATGCAAACTGTTACAGGTTAGTTTCATAAGGTAAGAGAAATACTCCATATGGCTCGCTAATACAGTCTTAGTAAAAAAGGCCAATGGCAATGGCACATATGCATCGACTATGTTGACTTGAACAAAGCATACCTAAAAGACTATTTCCCTCTACCTTGCATTGACCAGCTCATCAACTCTACCTCAGACATTCCCTCTTCAGATTCATAGATGCTTACTTGGGCTATAACCAAATTCAAATGGCTCCTGAGGACGAGGTCCATACCTTGTTTATTACAGATTATATCACCTACTATTACAAAGTCATGCCTTTTAGCTTAAAGAATACAGAGGCTATGTACTAAGGATTAGTGACCACCATTTTTAAGCTTCAAATAGGTAGATATATTGAGGTTTATGCCAACGACATGGTTATTAAAAGCAGAGAACGAAAAGGCCATATTGAGGATTTACACTGGACATTCAATACTCTCCTTTACTACCAAAAGAAGCTCAACCCCCAAAAATGTGTTTTTTGAGTCACATTAAGAAAGTTTCTCGGCTTCATGATCATCGAACGAGGAATTGAAGTCAACCTAAACAAGTTTAAAGCAATTCATGACATGACAGTCTTGAGAATGATAAAAGAGCTTCAACGCCTAACAGGACGAGTTATTGCCTTAAATAGGTTCATATCTTAAAGCATAGACAAGTGCTCAGAATTCTTCAAGCTACTAAAGAACCCTTCCAAATTTTGCTAAACAACTCAATGCCAACAAGCTTTTGATAACTTAAAGGAATTCCTCGAAAGGATACTAGTGCTCTCCAAATCTATTCTCAGCAAGGAATTGTTTCTCTACCTTGTAGTTAGCGATAAAGCAATATCCTCAGTCTTCATTTGAGTAGATGGATGAGAGCATAAGCTTGTTTACTATGTCAATCACATTTTATAAGGGCTAGAGATCAAATATACCAAAATTAAGAAATTCACCTTAATAGTGGTCATTATCACACGGAAACTCAAACCATACTTTCAAGCTTATCCAATCATTGTCCTCATTGAACAACCGCTTAAAACAATCTTATAAAAGCCCGATGCTTCAAGTAAAATGGTGAAATATTCCCTTGAGCTCATCATTGACAGTGTTCAGTTTCACTCACAACAAGCAATCAAGGTGCAAATCTTCGTTGACTTCATCGCAAAGTACACTAGAGGGGAAGAACCATCCATAGAGGTCGAAATACCAAATGAACTCTCCATGTCGATGGCTCCTCTACTAAGAGTAGGAGTAGGGCTAACATAACACTATAGGGCCCGTATAGAGAAAAAGTACTATATGCCTTGAAATTTGGTTTCTTAGAAAGTAATAACGAAGCTGAATATGAGGCACTCATTACAGGGTTGAAGATAGCTAAGGATATTGGAGTAGAGAGGTTGGACATCCATTCAAACTCTATGTTGGTAGTGCAGCAAGTAAGGGGGGAATACAAAACTAAAGGGGAAATGATGATCAAATACATGCAAACTATCTAGGGCCTCCTTAAGGAGTTCACCTCCTAAAAGATCAACAAAATCCCCTGAGTGAAAAACTTGGAAGCAAAAGACTCTCCAGACTAGCCTCATCCATTGTCCCTGAGCAGCACGATGGAGACAAACTACTTTTCATACAGTACTTGAAATCCAAGTAATGTATTCTTGGCCTTATTAGATGGATCCCATCATAGAGAATCTGAAGATTAGAGCATTACTCAAAGATAGATAAGAAGTAAAGTGACTAGCCTACACTACAACTAACTATACACTCATCAACGGTGTATTGTATCACAAGGTCAAAGCATGTCCTTCAGTGTCTCAAAATTGGGGAAGCAACCCATGCCTTGGAAGAGCTTCATGCATAAGTGTATAGTAATTACATACAGTCTTAAGCTTCGTACATTAGAGACCTAAGGCTGGGTTACTACTGGCCAATAATGAAGGAAGATGCTAGAATCTTAGTCTAGAAGTGCCACTAATGCTAGAAGCATTCTTTGATCTCCTACAAATCGAGTTTTGACTTGTACCCTATCATAAGCCCCTAGCCATTCACCCAATAGGGATTAGATGTGCTTAGCCATTTCCCAAAGGTGTTCGAAGGTTGGCAATTCATTGTAATAGTAGTTGACTACTTCACTAAATAGGTGGAAGCCTAGGTAATGGCGACCATCATGGCTCAAGCTATAGAAGGCTTCATCCTTACACACATTCTCTCCTGCTTTGGAGTGCCTTACATGTTGATTACCAACAACGGCCGATAGCTTGATAGTAAAAGTTCCAAGAGTTCTACGAAAAGCACCACATAAGGTACCATTACACTTTAATTGCTCACTTTCAAACCAATAGCTAAGTCGAGGCAATTAATAAGATCATCTTAGGTAACCTAAAGGAATGGGTTGAGTAGGCTAGAGATTAATAGACAGATGAACTCCCCAATATACTCTAGGGATATTGTACAATTCATAGAACTTCTTGAAGAGAAACCCCCTTTCGTCTGGCCTTTAGCTTAGAAGTTGTCCTCCCAATCGAGCTAAAGCTCCTTATAAGTAGGATACAGAACTTTGATGTAAACATTAACCATGTAGCCCTCCAGGCGAGCCTCAATACCATCGAAGAAGTATCTAACATCGTATGGCTAGGGTAGTTGGTTATCAATAATGAATGGCTTTATATTACAACAAGAAAGTGAAGCACAAGGTCTTCCACCCTAGGGACTCGGTGTACGGGAAATTAGAAGCCATCAACTTACATAAAGGATAGGGTAAACTCGCCCTTAATTGGGAGGACTTGCTACACATTATAAAAGATTTAAGCAAATGAGTGTATAGGTTAGAGACCTTAGATGGAAAACCTGTCCGTAAAGCATGGAATGCGGATAACTTAAGTTCATATTTTAACTAAGTTTTGTAATGTGATTGTTACATCCGTAACCCTTTTTTGAGGTTAATAGACAAATGAGTTCCTTATACTTGTCTTAACAATCTTTTGATTGTTATTGGCATATGCTACCTTCTTTTGCTCAAGTTGATTTTCATTCCTAAATGCGTGCTCGAAGTTAGTATTTACACTAACCCTATAGGCTATGCATTACTTACTAGTGTAGGTCTTCATTATACTCTCTCACTTAGGTTGATTTTCATCCTTGAACGTACGCCTGAATTTAGTCCTTACACTAACATCGCAAGCTATGCATTGCTTACTAGCATAGGTCTTCACCATACCCTCTTACTCGGGTTGATTTTCATCTCCAAATGTGTTGTCAAAGTTAGTCCTCATACTAACACTGTGGGCTATGCAATGCTTACTAACATAGGTCCTTGCTGCACTCTTTCACTTTGGTCAATTTTCATCCTTAAATGTGTACTTGAAGTTAGTCCTTACACTAATGCCCTGGGCTACACATTACTTACTAGCGCAGGTCCTTACTGCACTATTACACTTGGGGTCGATTTCCCCCCCTTATCTAAGCTAGTACTAATACTATGGGAAATCGGCTAATTAATGGCATGAGTTTTCCTTATGATCCATACCTTAAGTTGATTTTTATCTTCGAAGATACCTTAAGAGTCTGGTATTTGCACCAACATCTTAGGGAGCAAGACCTCAATCATAAATGAAGGCAAGCTCGCTTGGTTCAGCTAATGACACTCGACCATATATACTTTGAACTATCAAATTCAAGGTAGCAAAGAGAAGCACAAATCAAATAAGAAGACGGATAAGCTGGTATAAAAGGGAAGTACATTTCATTAAATAAGGAAGCATTACAAGTTATATGTTAGCATATTATCCTTAATTACATGAAGAAGCAAAGATAATTACAAAAAAAGAAGCATAAGGCTATTTGTTAGTCTATTGCTTAGTACTAGACCTTGATGCCTACTCTCAACTCTAACTAGGCTACCTGTGCGAGGTTCTTCTTTAGAGAACTACTCTTAACTTCGACTTAGCTTACAACCTCTTTGGGGGAAACATGACTACATCATTAAGTTTTTGTTAAGTTGATGGCTACATTTAGCATTAGCGGCTTCAAAATCAGGCCCTACTCCACTTGGGTGAACCACCCCTTCATAGAAGTGACTTGAAGGAGGCTATCAAAGCTAATTCGCCCACTTAATCTATACTATCTTCGAAGTAGCGAGGACATCTTGAGACCATCCTACCAAGCTCTTCCAAGCTGCCTTAGTCGAAAAACCTAAGAGGAGAAAGAGATCTCCTTTGCCATTGTAATCACCATAGAGGCCCTACCTATACGAATATTTGGGAGGCAACATCTAAAGGCCTTGACTACAACATTGCAAAGATGAACAACTCCTGCGGTGAAGCTACTATAACAACTGGTATATGGACACCTAAGGTCTCGCCCTTGCATAAGCAACTATGGCTTAGATGAGGACCTGATTGAGAGGCCTACGTACATCTTTTAATCACTACTCGAAGGCTACCCCCTATCATCATATGACTCTCTATACCTCACAATCACCACCAAAATGGGGGCTTAAGAAGACTAAAAGCCCTTCTCTCAAGCTCATATACCCTTCCTTTCACTCTGATCGTTTTTCACTCATTCATGGCGAAGCAAAAAGAAATATAGGCTCTCAACCAACTCTCAAAAGAAGAATGTTGGAATGTGTTTGAAGTAGGGAACAAAGGACCTACACACCCTTTATATAGGAGGTCTAATACAACCCGAGCCATCTATGTAGCACCTATCTAACGGCTTAGATTGAAAGGAAACCTAATAGACCCCTTTGAGATACATCAATGCGTTATACGTACATTAAATACCTTTTAGAAGGTACACTACTCAAGATGGTATGGCTACCGGGTATACACTTTGCTCAAGGTACGCCCTACTAAAGAGATTATGTGGTGTCGGTAGAGATACATTTAAACCAACAAACCTACTTCATACTTTGCATAGAAAACCCTTATGCAAGCTTAAACATCATGCTTTAGTAACCCCTATAAGACTGAGCCAAGAAACATAAGTGAAGTAAGTCAAATGACAAGCATACAAAGGGACTTAGAAAAATTTCATGACTTTAGTCCCCATTAGAATAGTAAGGACAACATTATGACAACTTGAAAAAAGAAGAGTAAAATGGAAGCAAACTAAGTGCAAAGATAATTCCATTACTTAATTCGAATATTTACATCAAAGAGGGGGAAGGTCGACATTCCAATCCCGCTAATCCCACCAGCACCACCTAAAGCAAAAAAAAAAAAAAAAAAGCACCCCATTCGCATTATACATGACATTTGAACAAAAACAAAAACAAAGCAACAAGAAACAAGGCCACCTTAGCCTAGTTGACAACAACATTCTCCTCCTTATCCTTTTCTTTATCCTTGCTATTGTTAGAGCTTCCCTCAGTAGATCCCTTCAACGATGCCTCATCTCCTCCACCACCAGCCACCATTAGGTCATCAAGCTTGTTCAAGAAGGTTAGGTCTACTCTTAAGAAGTGCTTACGAACTTGGTTTCGACCTTCTTCAGCTAATGCCATGTTGGCATTACTCACAACCATCTCTACAAAGGGGGCATTCAGAGTCTCAAAGAAAAGCTACCACTTTACCTCAACGAATAGACCCATCCCAACCAGCAGTACGACCTCCCTTTGTACAAAACTAGCTCGAACTTCCTCTATCTCCTTCATCCCCCCTCGTACTTGGCCTACAACTTAGCCGCTTCTTCGCCAAAAAACATAGCTAAGGCTTGGGCTTCTTTCAAATTAACCTCCAACTTCTTGGATCACTCCATGAGCTCTTGATGATGTCTTATACATGGTCGATAAATAACCACATTGTCTCTTTTCTTCCTCTTTGAAAGCCTCATAGAGCCTCTTCATCTCAATGCTAACTTACCTCCTCTTGGATTACTGGTACTTGCCATTAAATAGCAGCACGTAGTCTAGCAGGTTATACAGCTACCACAAAGCCAAAGACACAATGATAGTCAGACAAGCAATGCCAAATACTTAAGAAAAATTAATAACATCAACTTACTTCGGTATGCCTTTGGAGTAATTCTATAGAGGCCTCAGTATCACTCTTCTTAATAAGGAGGTGCTTAAACCTGGTGTGAAGCTAGTCCATCCATTGTATAAGTCTCCTAAAAAAGCTTACAAAAGGCTTAGGCTCTTATTGTATGACTGGTTGCTTGTCATAAGGTGCTAACTGCATGGGCTCCTCATCATCCAGTACATCAATAACTTGAACCACATTATTCTGAAGGGTCACCTCAAACTCCCCTTATTGCTCCTAGACACGAGTGCTGCCCCAAGCTAACTTATGGCACCTCACTTGGTTACCCCTGAGCTACTAGTTGCAACCTCTTTAACTTGCTAAGGCTCCATCACTTGTACAGCCTGGCTTACCCTACTAGCACTAGTATTTGGTGTAATAGGAACACCCTCAAGAACATTCCCATTCACATTATGCATGGCCCTTAAAATAGTCTACTACTTAGCTTCCTTCTTCTTCTTACTCCTCTTGGATTGGGGTTGCAAGCTCTCCCTATGCCCCTCCACAGCCGGTTCCTTCCTCTTCTTATCGACCTCTGTTGCTTTCTCTGGGCACTTAACCTTGACGACAAGCATCTTTTCTTTGACTTTGTCCAAGGCCACTTGCATAACTGTAAAAACAAATATAAACTTAGCATAATAAACTAGAAATAAAGTACTTACACTCACTAAACTAAGGACAAACAGGTCTAACATCCCTTATAATAGTGACGACATGACGTGGCAAGTACCTTGCTACTCCCCCTTTATAAGAGTTAGGAGGTATTATCTCAAACGCTAAAAGCCCTTTCCTCTTGGAATACTTTTGAGCAACGGCTAACGAACAAAGCTTCTTCCAGTTGGCAAAGTCCAACAAGTCTTCCTTCACCTCATCATCCTTGGCCTCCAAGTAGTTTATAGGCTTATTCTAAATGGGCATTGTCGAAGTCATTGAAAAGTTTAGACACTTTAATGTCTACACACGAAAAAAATATTCTATCCAGTGATCTACCTTGTTCGAAAGGTTGTCAAATACCTTTAATGGACCCACTTGATTGGAGATATAGACCTAGCCATCAAGTTGCTTCTTTACTTAAAACAGGTGTTTGAACAATTGAGCTATCGGTCTTTGCAACTAATATAAGCAAATTACCTTAAAATTGAGCAACTATGCCTAAGCATTAGCATGTAGAAGAGTAATCTTGAAGTAATCAAACACTTCAATAAAAAACTCCAAGAGTGGCAGTTGCAATCCTAACTTGAATAGCTATGCATACATGACCGCTTGTCTCCTATTTCGAAGGCCTTCTCACTACCCATGGGTAACTCCACTCGCCATTCGAGTACATCCCTAATTGCTCAATTGACTAACCTTAACTTCACCTAATGTTCTATAAAATATACATAATTACAAGCCTTTTCATTGTTGTTGGTCATATGCAACGCCTTTGTAGGTTTCTTATCATCATTATTGGGTACATAAACATCCTAAGGCCTCATAGTAATAAAACCTCTCCTCTTAGGCTATGTAAGTAGTACCCTTTCACCATCGCTGTTGGTTGCTGCATCATTTAAGGGGAAAGGGGGATTGTCGGGGGGGGGGGGGGGGGGGGAGGGAGGAGTAAAGGTTACTACCTCCTTTGAGAATGATTTCCTCATAGTTTTGATTGATCTCTTTGGAGATTGAAGTATCCGAGTACTCACCTTAAAGATCGGAAGCTCCCTTACCAACCATCGCTACTATGCAAGAACAAAGGAAAGACATGTTAAGGAGATCTCAAATGTACTATTTAGAAGAATTTTAGTAAAGTTTCATTGCTTTCAAAGTGAAGGTGGAAAATGAGGCCTCAAGCATTCCTTTACATAGGTAATCTAGAAAGGATGATGAACGATTTTCCTTACTACTGAAGTATGTACTAACTGTAAAGACATGAGTTGCACCTTGACTGTCCACATACCTTACTCTTCTAGTAGATGGTCTAGATCGATCCATGTACATGGATTGATGACATGGTTGCGTATGCTAACACCCTACATGTGCAACCCTCCTCAAAAGGGGCATAATTGCATACTACTCTTCTTAAGGATCATCATGACATCTTGAGTAGCCCAACGGTCATATTAGTTATGTTGAGAGCAGGTCTCATCAAACATCGAATTGCTTGGTGGCGAGCACCAATCCCCTACAAGGAACGAAGTTGTCCTTACCTCAAATTGACCTTCCTAATAGACCTACTCTCCTTGCTAAAAGGAGGTGAGGGGAGGAAAAGGGGGAGGGGGGGAGGGGGGGGGGTGTTGTAGGGAGGGGGAGGGAGAGCAAATGTCGATACTCAATTGTGGCTTTGCTCAAGGCCCAATTCTAATAGAAGCCTCTAAAGGGCCGATAGTGCTTAAAGGATTAAGCCCCTCCACCATTCCTAAGCATTATATCTCACTTAGAAGTCTCTATGACGTCCAAGCCTTATGACAATCGACAATCTAAGCACATAGCCCCAAGGACCCAAACGATCGCCCTAGTGAGCATTGTCTCTTAAGATTACCCTGCCTTTGAGGACCTGGCCATCCAGTTCAAGCACTAAGGGTGAGGACATTTGTAAGCCCTAAAGCCAAGTCAAGTAACCGTAGGATTGAACTTAGAACCCAAGGTTTAGGGCGATCGGTTAAAGGATCCGATCAAACCCAAATTAGAAACTATTGATAGGAATATTAGTAAAAATGACCCTGTAAACTTAAATTTAAGAAAGTAAGTAGTAAAATAGGAGACTATAAAATTTTCAAATTTTAAGCATAATAACTGCTAATTATCGAAAAGGCGAAAAGTGTCATGAAATAACTAAGAAATTACTAGAGATAAATTATATGTGTACTAAAAATTTTAGAATGACCAAATTAATATTTAGGAATGTTCACGTGTACCCTACATGTATTTACGTGTAGATAAAAATACGCGTAATTGCTAAAATAGACCGAAAATTAAGTAAATAATTAAAGAAAAATACAAAATAATTATAAAAAAATAAAAAAAAAAATCAGAAGGAGAGGCCTGCAACTGGATCAAGTCGTGACTGAAAAGAAAAAAAATTGGCCAATAAAAATGTGCCAAACTAAAAGCCTAAAATCAAGGAAATGGGCAAAAATCACATCAAATTAATGCACATTAATTACTATGTTTGTCTATAAATAAGGAAAAAATTCACAGAAGACATTTGGACAATTTGTAATCTGAGAAAAATAGAAACACAAGAAAAATCGAGAGAAATTCCAGAAAATAAAAAAAAAAAAGAAAACTGTGCAGATTAGTAAGGTGAACGGGAACCACCACCCACCACCACCTGGGACCGAACCACCACCACCACCCTACCCTAGGACCAACGTCTGGACCGGCCGACAGCCTTGGACCGGTTTTGGACGGCCAGAAATCCTTGAACCGATTAGTCATTTACTCATCCCGATTTTTATATAATTTTGTAAAATTAGTTATTTTGCCCAGAAAATTATGAAACTTGTTATTCTGAGGTTTTATTGTATGTAGATTTAGGGAAAAATATTGATTTAGTTTAATTATGTCTGGAAATATAGGGTTCTTAATAAATTGTTAAAAACCGAGCATGATTAAACCGGAAATTAAATAGGCTTAGGGATGTAGTTTGGGGCTCAAAATTTTTTTGTAGAACTCTCATATGATTTAGAACAGTGCTATGAAGCCTTTTTTTTAAAATTAATTTTCGAAAATTTTAAGTTAATTTTTAGCCCTAAAATGATGGTAAAATTGGGTGATTTGGGATTAATTAGGTAATTAGAATGTTAATTACTGATTTAGATCTTGATTAGATGATTAAGGAAGTTAATCTCTGCAGTGGAACCCAAATCCTAGCTTTTAGGTACTATTTATGGTTAATTAGGGAAATTAGGTAAAGAATATGAGAAATTAAGAATATGTGAAAATATAAATTTCTAAATTTAAAAAAATAAAGTTATTTAGATAATATTATAATTGAAATCAGAAAAATAATAAATCGGAATTAATATTTAATTTTAAGTAAATATCTTAAAATGTAAGATTTTTACACCTCGGGAATAAATCCGATATCCCAATTAGGGTTAGTGTGTACCGAATAGTTAGAATACCAAAATTACGACCCAATAGGATATTTGAATACCCGAGCATAAGGTGATTAATGTCACATTGGGATTCGAGCCTAATTACGACCTAGGAATTAAAACTAGAATCTAGTTTAGGAACCGAACCCGAAATAAAATACAACGAATTATTAGTACGTTGTAGGTATACATGAGGAAAATGAGTTACATTATAAATTAGAATAAGAATCCATAAAAATAAGTACTAAAAGGACCTCTTTGAATTATAGGACACCCAGAAACAAATCAGCTCGCAATTTGAGGATCGAGCGACCGAGCAAATTCATGTAAGTTGGGTTATTGCTTATTGTAATAGAGTACTAGTTTTGTAGTGCTCGGAGACTTAGGCTTGTATATGCTTGTGATTGTAAGTAGTTTGCGCATGTGTGATGTATCTGAATTCGTGCTGGAATTTGTGCTGTGGGTGATTTTGTGACTGATTGAATTGTTGTGATCTTGTTTGAACACCCTAACCGGAATTTAATCTTAGTCGACCGTAATAACCGAAAACGTCATGCATTGCAACCCGTTAGGGGATCATAGGACTCTCCAACCAAATACCGACCCCTTCGAAAGGGATAGCGCAGGATTGCAAAATGGTCCCTTCTTCATCCTCAGTCGAACTAAGTGACAGGAGAGGAGGTCGCGGCGGGGGTGAAGTCAATGGTTCGAAGGTAGTCGCGGGAGGAGCGAGGTCTCCATTGCACAAGCCTGGGTTTGGTTGTGAGCTGCTGCATAACATGGAACTCCTCAACCCGGATCGGAGCGGGTGAAATTTCTCTGATTTCACAACGGACCGGACTACGTTGTGCGATGACACTTGATTGTTGCATTGCATGAAAATAATTGTTTGATAATCCTGTTTGTGCTTGTATGCATTCATGAGTCTCCAATTCAACTTACTGAGCTGTAGTTGCTCATACCCTTATAGATCCTTTTGCAGGTTCTGATTTGTAATCTCTTCGAGTACCATGCCGCCCTACAATTATCCAGAGGTTAGTCTTTTGACGTCAGGGGTGTGAGGATCAAGTTATTTAGCTTAATGTGTAACCAGACTGACCTTGTAGTTAAAGGATGAAGACTGTTAGTTATTCTGTAAATTAGTAAACTGTAGTTATTATGTAAATCTTCCTGGGAAGCTCTGTGGACTTACTTATATGATTATCTATGTTTAATAGTAATTTGAGTTACTCATCATATTTGTAGTATAATCATTAATCGAACTGTTTACTTCAAAGCGAGTGGTCGTCGACGCCTTGTGTAGATTATCTCTATGGTAGGAACTGTGAGGCCAGTTTCTATCATAGAGTGGTTTACACGGCGGGACTGTTGCGACCTCGCGACTTCGGGGCGTAACAGTTCTCGGTTGGTATCAGAGCGAAGTTTTAGTAAACTCGCTTTGAAGCGTCATACCTTAAAAGAAATAGACATTATAGGAATGTTGAGAGTGGGTAATATTAGGTGGACGATAAAAGATTGCATAACATAAATAACCTTAATCTTTAACATAGGAAATATGACTTGGTTTAATTATAATTACAGGGTCGAAGGGGAGAATTAGTTCATAGTTGGATACGGTTTGGATGGAATGGAGAAGTATCTCCCATTGATTATAGGGTGAAATTACAATGGCTATTGATGGAACTAGCTGATTGGAATATATTTAGGACGGTTGATGAGATCATCAATAAGTTCCATGATCGGATGTGCTATAGTTGGAAGGATGAGTGAGCATAGATGGAAATGAGCTTAGGCCCCCAGTATAATAGATACACTGCTATAGCCGCTTTTGAGCAGAGATGGTTGGAGAAAGAGGGAATTATAACCCTGATGATGCCCTTACGGTATTTTCCTGCTAGGTTAGAGGATGGGAGACCATACCCTGCCAGTATTGCACACATCCCTACTGATATCCCATACATTCCTAGACAGTACCCACCAGGGATCATTGATTGGTTTCCACAGTTTCCCGAGCCTACTGGGGATGGTATAGAGATACCATTGAACTTTAGTCCTGAACCTGAACCTGAAATACCAGGACCACCACCAGAAAACCCACCTCCAGTTGAACCCCAAGAGGATGAAGTTCATATAGAGGAAGACCCTGAGGAGGACCCAGAAGAAGAAGATGATCCAGAAGAAGACCCTGAAGAGGAGCAGGAAAACGAGGGTGAACCTGGTGTAGACCTACATGCTTTGCTCATGCAGGTGATTGCAGACACTGGGATAGCTGGAGTAGGAACTGGTAATCCAGTTGAGTCGGACGATGATGAAGTACAGGAGGTGATTGTGATTCCTGAGACTCCAGAGATAATATATATAGACTCTGCATCAGAGAGTGAGCATGAGGACCATTCAGTTGGAGGCCATATGAATTATGATCCCTTTGATGAGGTAGCTGCTACGGATTCAGAGGAGGACTAGTTTAGTTGGATGACTGACATGTTTAGTTAGGTAGATTTTTGGATATGATCCAGTAGCAATTTTGATGGATACTGATGTATTTTAGGACCTTTTGATGTATTTCGACTTTTGATGTATCTTTTTGACTTTTGATGTACTTTTTAGCTTCTGGATCAAGTTAGGTGTATGTTGTAATTAAGTTTGATGTAACCTTTTGTCTTGTACAGTTGTAAAGATCGAGTCTGTAGTAGATGATGTAAGTAATGATGTAATCGAGTTGTAAATTCGATGTATGTATTTGAAAGATTATCGAGTTGTATCTTTTGTTTTACAGTTGTAATAGTGATGATGTAAGGTTGAATGAAATATACAGTGAAAGTTAGATTTCTAAGTACGTTGACTCTAATACTATGTTCATTACTATTTGATATGAGTACATATTGCAAGCATTTATTTATTTATAAATATTCTCTAAACAAAAGTAGGGATAACTTATAGATAGATATGAATGCAGGACTATAAGTTAAACTAGTAAGTGATTATGGCTGAAGCTGGAAACGGAAGTAATCAAGGAGGAACTGAAGGGAATCAAAACCCTCCACCACGAGCACCATCACCACCAAGAGAACAACATAGACAAGATTTACCTCCACCGCCTCCACAAGAAAATATGCCTATTGGGCAAATACTTGCCAGTATGCATACGATGATGAGACAGCAAGGAATGTTGATTCAACATCTTATGACTAGTGGTAATGTGGGAAACAGAAGACCCCAAGAAGTTGAACAACGAATAGAGCGACCTCAAGAGGTTAATAAACTTCCTGAGTTTATAAAAGCCAACTGTTATTTTGAGGGGGAGATGGGTAGGCCAGATGTGGCTGATGATTGGTTAGCCCAAGTTGAACGGAGTTTTGAGGCTTTTAGAGTCCCTGAATCCTAAAAGTTATCTTATGGTACATTCATGCTAAAGTTAGCTGCAAGAGTATGGTGGGACTCGAGAGCAAGATAACTTGGAAATAACATTGATTGGCAACAATTTAAGGAGGAATTCAGGAAGGAGTATTTCCCTCATAGTGTCCAAAATAGAATGGTGCGAGACCTATTTGAACTAAAGAAGGGAGGTATGAGTGTAACCCAGTATGAGACTGAGTTCAACAGATTGTTACAATATGTACCTGGTTCATACCGAGACAATATAGAGTTGAAGAAAGATTTATTCCTTACTGGATTTGACCCCACAATGTGTTGCAAGCTGCTGGATTATGGTTTTACCACTTACAATGAAGTGGTAGATAAAGCAAGGCAATTGGAAGATAATCGTGTGAGGATGCAAGCAATGTGGAGTCAAAAGATTAATAGAGGTTATCGACCAGGACCATCATTTAAGAGATCATATCCTGGTGCCTCTAGTAGCAATTCTGGACTGAAGAGAAGGAGACCAGTAACTCTGGCTAGTAACCCAGCGCAGTCACTACCGAGTGTGAGTTTTTATGACAAGGATGGTAATGTCAAATGCTGGAAGTGTGGTGCAAATCATTTTCCAAGAAATTGTACTCAGCTAAAAGGGAAATGTTTTATATGTGGAGATCCGAACCATGTGCTGAAGGCATGCCCTAAGATGAAATTGGTGAAGTGTAGTAAGTGCGGTAGAAAGGGTCATTTCTCCAGATACTGTCCACAGTTTGTACAAGGAGCTAAGCGAACAGAAGGTTTTGATAACACTACTGCACCTGCTCGTATCTTTGCTTTGGAGGATATGGAAATTGAGGAAAATGAGGATTTTTCGGATTTTATGGAAGAGTACTACCATGACGATGTTGAGGAGCTCATGGGAGTGGAAGAAGAAAATGATGAAGGACTTGTAACTGGTATGTACTCAGACTATTTATTTTAAGAATAATTCTAAGTGTGAATTAAATTGAAATCTTTGCATTTTAAGATTTATGAATGTTAGTGTAGTTGGTAACCATAGTAATAGTACATTCCAGGACATGTGCTGATAAATGGATAACCTGCTTTTGTGCTGTTTGATACCGGTGCATCACATTCCTTTGCAAGCCAGAAATTTGTACATGAACAAGAAATTAGTGTGGTTACTGTTAATGTAACTTATAAAGTTAGAACTCCGACTGGGGAGAAAGTAACAACCCGAGAAGTAGTAGCAGATGGTAGAATAAAAATCCAAGAGAAAGAGTATCCTATAAGTCTTGTGATATTACCTTTACAAGGTTACGATGTAATAGTGGGAATAGATTGGTTGTCTAAGAATAAAGCCATTATGGAGTGTAGGAAAAAAATTGTCGATCTTAATGATGGAGAAACGATATTTCAAGGAAAAGCCGGTGGAAGTAGGTTGAATATATCAGTGATGGAGATATGTGATGAACAATTTGAGACAAGAGTAAAGGAGGATGATTGGACATTTTGTTGGGTGTTTGCTGTGGACGTAGAGAAGGAAATACCCAAGGTAGCAGACATACAGGTAGTGAATGAGTTTTCAGATGTATTTCCGGAGGATTTACCAGGGTTAGCTCCACCCCGAGAGTTGGATTTCAATGTAGAATTAGTTCCTGGAACTGAACCTATTTCGAAAGCCCCATATCGGATGTTACCCATAGAACTTCAGGAACTAAAGAAACAACTTCAGGAGCTATTGGATAAAAAGTTTATTAGACCGAGTGTCTCACCGTGGGGAGCACCGGTATTATTTGTGAAAAAGAAGGATGGTACTATGAGATTGTGTATAGACTATCGGGAGTTAAATAAAGTTACCATTAAGAATAGGTATCCGCTACCTCGCATTGATGATTTGTTTGATCAACTCCAAGGTGCAACTGTGTTTTCTAGAATAGATTTGAAATCAGGATATCATCAGTTACGAGTTAAGCCGGAAGATGTGCATAAGACTGCATTTAGAACTCGATATGGACATTATGAATTTTTGGTGATGCCATTTGGCTTAACGAATGCTCCGGCTGTATTTATGGACTTGATGAATCGTATATATCAACCATATTTGGATAAGTTTGTTGTGGTGTTTATTGATGATATCTTGATTTACTCAAAAACCAAGGAGGAGCATGCGGAACATTTACGATTGGCATTGCAGAAGTTGAGAGAGAATCAATTGTATGCCAAGTTAAGTAAATGTGAGTTTTGGTTGGATAGGATTGCTTTTCTAGGTCATATTATATCTGGTGAAGGAATCTCTGTAGACCCTGATAAAGTGAAAGCAGTAATGGACTGGAAGCAACCAACCACAGTGACTGAGATAAGGAGTTTTCTGGGTATGGCTGGATACTATCGACGGTTCATAAAGGATTTTTCCAAAATCGCTAAACCATTGACTCGATTAACCCAGAAGGATGTAAAGTTTGAATGGAGTGAAGAGTGTGAAATGAGTTTTCAGGAGTTGAAGAAACGACTGGTTACAGCACCAATGTTAACATTACCTGATCCGGATAAACCTTATAATGTGTACAGTGATGCTTCACGAAATGGATTAGGTTGTGTATTGATGCAGGATAGAAAAGTTGTTGCATATGCATCAAGACAATTGAGGCCACATGAGAGGAATTACCCGACTCATGATTTAGAGTTAGCAGCTGTAGTGTTTGCCTTGAAAATTTGGAGACATTATCTTTATGGGCAACGGTGCGAGATGTACATTGATCATAAGAGTCTAAAATACTTCTTTACTCAGAAGGAGTTGAATTTAAGGCAAAGAAGGTGATTAGAACTGATTAAGGATTATGATCTGAATATAAATTATCACCCTGGAAAGGCCAATTTGGTGGCAGATGCATTAAGTCGAAAGAGTTATGAACAGGTTGCTTTACTGTTAACACCTCAATATGAATTAGTGCATGAATTTGAAAGGATGCAAATTGGGTTTGATTGGTGTGAACCTAATAGCCAGTTAATGAACTGGGAATTGCAACCTACTTTATTAGAGAGAATCAAGCAAAAGCAAGAGGAGGACAAGGGTCTGATGGAGATAAAAGAGAAATTAAGTAACGGACAGGACCCTGACTTTAAGGTGGATGATAAAGGTCTAATAAAGTTTAGAGGAAGAATATGTGTACCACAAGATGCAGACTTAAAGAAGCAAATTTTGGATGAAGCACACATTACAGGTTATACTGTGCACCGGGAGGAAATAAAATGTACCAAGATCTAAAACTCATGTATTGGTGGAATGGGATGAAGAGAGAAGTGGCACAGTATGTATCGGAATGCCTTACATGCCAACAAGTCAAAGCAGAACACCAAAGACCGGGTGGATTATTGCAACCTTTAGAAATACCACGATGGAAATGGGATCATATTACCATGGATTTTGTAGTAGCCTTACCAAGGACTCAAGTTGGATACGATTCTATTTGGGTAGTCGTGGATAGATTAACAAAGAGTGCACATTTCTTACCTTATCGGACTGGTGATTCAATGGAAAAGCTGGCTAGACTGTATGTTCGAGAAATAATAAGACTACATGGTGTTCCTGAGAGTATTGTTTCTGACCGAGATAGTCGGTTTGTATCCAAATTCTGGGAAAGCTTACATAGAGCTTTGGGTACAAAGTTGCAGTTTGGTACAGCCTATCACCCACAAACAGACGGGCAGTCTGAGCGAACGATTCAAACTTTAGAAGATATGCTACGAGCTTGTGTGTTGGATTTTGGAGGTGATTGGGATAAATACTTACCGTTGATAGAATTTGCCTACAATAATAGTTATCATGCAACGATACAGATGGCGCCGTATGAAGCACTATATGGGAGGAAATGCAGATCGCCACTGTATTGGGATCATGAAGAATATGCCATGATTGGACCAGACATGATCAATCAAACGAGTGAGAAGATTAAGATTGTACGACAACGGATGAAGGAAGCTCAGGACCGTTATAAAAGTTGGGCTGATTTGAAGAGAAGACCCTTGGAATTTGAAATGGGTGATCATGTTTACATTAAAATAAGCCCATTCAAAGGACTTAGACGGTTTGGTTCAAAGGGAAAACTGAGCCCACGATACATTGGTCTATTTGAAGTGTTAGAGAAGGTTGGCAATGTATCGTACCGAGTAGCTTTACCTCCAAGTCTATCAGGCTATCATAATGTATTCCATGTATCCATGTTAAGAAAATTCATTAAGAACCCGAATGCAATAGTAGAAATAGAGCCAGGGGAGTTAACGAGGAATTTTCAACTGGTGAGACAACCCATAAAGATCTTGGATAGCCGGGTTCAGAAGTTAAGGAACAGAGATATGGAGTACGTAAAGATTCAATGGAATGAAGGTCCAGACTTGGAGATGACTTGGGAACCAAAAGCTGCGATGATGGAGCAGTATCCATGGCTTTTCTGATTTCCAGGTTAGTAAAAGT
The DNA here is from genome assembly GCA_024138005.1 of Lumnitzera racemosa. Taxonomy (NCBI): domain Eukaryota; kingdom Viridiplantae; phylum Streptophyta; class Magnoliopsida; order Myrtales; family Combretaceae; genus Lumnitzera; species Lumnitzera racemosa. The sequence continues at coordinate 38,782,917 of JAMXBC010000005.1, forward strand.
ATACAAGTTACTGTATTTAGTCAATTAAGTGTAAATTAGATGTACAGAAGTTTTGAGGACAAAACTTTTTTGAAGGGGGGTGGAATTGTAAGCCCTAAAGCCAAGTCAAGTAACCGTAGGATTGAACTTAGAACCCAAGGTTTAGGGCGATCGGTTAAAGGATCCGATCAAACCCAAATTAGAAACTATTGATAGGAATATTAGTAAAAATGACCCTGTAAACTTAAATTTAAGAAAGTAAGTAGTAAAATAGGAGACTATAAAATTTTCAAATTTTAAGCATAATAACTGCTAATTATCGAAAAGACGAAAAGTGTCATGAAATAACTAAGAAATTACTAGAGATAAATTATATGTGTACTAAAAATTTTAGAATGACCAAATTAATATTTAGGAATGTTCACGTGTACCCTACATGTATTTACGTGTAGATAAAAATACGCGTAATTGCTAAAATAGACCGAAAATTAAGTAAATAATTAAAGAAAAATACAAAATAATTATAAAAAAAATAAAAAAAAAATCAGAAGGAGAGGCCTGCAACTGGATCAAGTCGTGACTGAAAAGAAAAAAAATTGGCCAATAAAAATGTGCCAAACTAAAAGCCTAAAATCAAGGAAATGGGCAAAAATCACATCAAATTAATGCACATTAATTACTATGTTTGTCTATAAATAAGGAAAAAATTCACAGAAGACATTTGGACAATTTGTAATCTGAGAAAAATAGAAACACAAGAAAAATCGAGAGAAATTCCAGAAAATAAAAAAAAAAAAGAAAACTGTGCAGATTAGCAAGGTGAACGGGAACCACCACCCACCACCACCTGGGACCGAACCACCACCACCACCCTACCCTAGGACCAGCGTCTGGACCGGCCGACAGCCTTGGACCGGTTTTGGACGGCCAGAAATCCTTGAACCGGTTAGTCATTTACTCATCCCGATTTTTATATAATTTTGTAAAATTAGTTATTTTGCCCAGAAAATTATGAAACTTGTTATTTTGAGGTTTTATTGTATGTAGATTTAGGGAAAAATATTGATTTAGTTTAATTATGTCTGGAAATATAGGGTTCTTAAGAAATTGTTAAAAACCGAGCATGATTAAACCGGAAATTAAATAGGCTTAGGGATGTAGTTTGGGGCTCAAAATTTTTCTGTAGAACTCTCATATGATTTAGAACAGTGCTATGAAGCCTTTTTTTTAAAATTAATTTTCGAAAATTTTAAGTTAATTTTTAGCCCTAAAATGATGGTAAAATTGGGTGATTTGGGATTAATTAGGTAATTAGAATGTTAATTACTGATTTAGATCTTGATTAGATGATTAAGGAAGTTAATCTCTGCAGTGGAACCCAAATCCTAGCTTTTAGGTACTATTTATGGTTAATTAGGGAAATTAGGTAAAGAATATGAGAAATTAAGAATATGTGAAAATATAAATTTCTAAATTTAAAAAAATAAAGTTATTTAGATAATATTATAATTGAAATCAGAAAAATAATAAATCGGAATTAATATTTAATTTTAAGTAAATATCTTAAAATGTAAGATTTTTACACCTCGGGAATAAATCCGATATCCCAATTAGGGTTAGTGTGTACCGAATAGTTAGAATACCAAAATTACGACCCAATAGGATATTTGAATACCCGAGCATAAGGTGATTAATGTCACATTGGGATTCGAGCCTAATTACGACCTAGGAATTAAAACTAGAATCTAGTTTAGGAACCGAACCCCGAAATAAAATACAACGAATTATTAGTACGTTGTAGGTATACATGAGGAAAATGAGTTACATTATAAATTAGAATAAGAATCCATAAAAATAAGTACTAAAAGGACCTCTTTGAATTATAGGACACCCAGAAACAAATCAGCTCGCAATTTGAGGATCGAGCGACCGAGCAAATTCATGTAAGTTGGGTTATTGCTTATTGTAATAGAGTACTAGTTTTGTAGTGCTCGGAGACTTAGGCTTGTATATGCTTGTGATTGTAAGTAGTTTGCGCATGTGTGATGTATCTGAATTCGTGCTGGAATTTGTGCTGTGGGTGATTTTGTGATTGATTGAATTGTTGTGATCTTGTTTGAACACCCTAACCGGAATTTAATCTTAGTCGACCGTAATAACCGAAAACGTCATGCATTGCAACCCGTTAGGGGATCATAGGACTCTCCAACCAAATACCGACCCCTTCGAAAGGGATAGCGCAGGATTGCAAAATGGTCCCTTCTTCATCCTCAGTCGAACTAAGTGACAGGAGAGGAGGTCGCGGCGGGGGTGAAGTCAATGGTTCGAAGGTAGTCGCGGGAGGAGCGAGGTCTCCATTGCACAAGCCTGGGTTTGGTTGTGAGCTGCTGCATAACATGGAACTCCTCAACCCGGATCGGAGCGGGTGAAATTTCTCTGATTTCACAACGGACCGGACTACGTTGTGCGATGACACTTGATTGTTGCATTGCATGAAAATAATTGTTTGATAATCCTGTTTGTGCTTGTATGCATTCATGAGTCTCCAATTCAACTTACTGAGCTGTAGTTGCTCATACCCTTATAGATCCTTTTGCAGGTTCTGATTTGTAATCTCTTCGAGTACCATGCCGCCCTACAATTATCCAGAGATTAGTCTTTTGACGCCAGGGGTGTGAGGATCAAGTTATTTAGCTTAATGTGTAACCAGACTGACCTTGTAGTTAAAGGATGAAGACTGTTAGTTATTCTGTAAATTAGTAAACTGTAGTTATTATGTAAATCTTCCTGGGAAGCTCTGTGGACTTACTTATATGATTATCTATGTTTAATAGTAATTTGAGTTACTCATCATATTTGTAGTATAATCATTAATCGAACTGTTTACTTCAAAGCGAGTGGTCGTCGACGCCTTGTGTAGATTATCTCTATGGTAGGAACTGTGAGGCCAGTTTCTATCATAGAGTGGTTTACACGGCGGGACTGTTGCGACCTCGCGACTTCGGGGCGTAACAACATTCACTACTGTCGTAAGCTCCATTTGAGGCCTAGCCCACCATTCGTGACGAGCTCACACCCTATCCTCCTATTATCCTCTTGCTCATTTCTTATCTCTAACATTGGCGCCTTACCCCAGCTCATTATTTACACTTTGACATCCATGGAATAACTATCTTACTTGACATACTTTGATGATGTCAGGGCCTTAGATTGCAAATGTAGTTGCTAGTGTAGTTATGACTAACCAACTCTTAGAGCCACCTTATCACTTTTGCAGTGCATACCCCTTGCCCACTATTAAGTATGAACAAGTCTTAAGCCAATACATGTCCAGGTAGTTGTACTTCTTTACATTATAAATAATGTAAGGGACCAACAGGTAAGGGGATCGACTCTTTAGATTCATTTATATCATTGAACTCTCTCTCTCTATCATTTAATCTTAAAGGTCTAATGCACAACATGTCCCTGCTTAACACTATCCCTAAGGATTGTTAGTACTTGATGAATCCTCAACCCCCATTTCCTTGTCCTTCTTTCTAACTTGAGCATCGGAGGACCCTCATGGATGCATCTACAGGAGGATTCTTGTAGGTAATAAGGAGTAAGGAGCCCATTCAAACCAAAGCCCATTCGTACCTTCTCCAAGGAGTTAAAGCCTAATTCACTATATTTCCTTTTTAGTTGATTTAATCACAATCAATAGGCCCTATTAAGTAGTGACTAGATCTGAACATAGAAATAAAATGCTCATTAGATAAAATATAAAAGGCCCAATAAGTCTTAAGGCTCATCTAAGACATCCTTTATAGGCCTTTTAACATGTTAAGGCCTTAAACTAGTGAAAAGAGCCCACTCAAGCCCATTAGAGTAATAATAAGGCCTAAATTAAAAGCGACTAAATTTAGATAGAAAATTTAACTTTAAAACACTTAAATAAAAGCCCAAAAGTCAAGTATAAGGCCCAATACCAATACTAGGCCCAAACTCTATAGTGGTCAAATTAATCCATTGACCAATGAACTAAATTGACCTAAACTGAAATCATTCAAGCCTAAACACCTAAATAAGACTTCACTAAAGGAAAGAACACTTAAAAATGTTGAAAAACGACTATAAGATTGTTAAAAATGTACTTAAAATAAAGAAATTATGGCCAAAATACGAAACAGTAAAAATGGAAGGTTTAGGATAGGAAGGACAAACTAAGTAGTTTAAGATACAATAGTTATGTACTTAATTATAATTTTTAGGTGACATGGACCCAGGGATCAAATTAACCAAGGATTATTAGGATTAGTAGTCATTATGGCTAAGTGAGTATATCGACTCCCATTTTATCTTGCATTTGCTTGTAGTATAGAGCACTAATTAATTATATATATAAAATGCTTATGCTTAAGGATCAAGATATTTATGTATGTTTGAATTGGTTGTACTTACTTGCTAAAATACAATAATATATCAAAATTGAGATGGTTGCTAGATAAGTAAATAGGGCTTTGGAGTGTTTGTCATATATTTAGTTGGTCGCTTATGAACTAGAATAATGATTATTTGACTTTAATATAAACTGGTCATGCATTGTGCCTTTTTGCATTAAGATTGAAAGGGCATCAAGACTATGCAGTAGAGCAGGAGATCATGTATGTAGGATCTACATTTATGTTATGTTATTGTTATATTGTACGATATACTCGTATGACATGTTCTTGCCTCGACCTTTGAGATCTACTTGGCTTTGAAGAGTATTTCCCTTTGCTTGAGGTCGAGCCATGTTTATTGCTTTGGGTCTATCAAGAGAAGATGATATTTGATTGGATGATAGATGTAGAGACCTAGGTCTTGATACACCTAAATGGTGTGCCTAGGAGTTCAGTTATCATTAGAGCTTACCGTGACAAATCTTATGGAATTGGGTCCTCCGAATCCAAGAAAATTATAGGGGAATGGTCCACAAATGAACAAGAGTAGTTGACGCGAAGCTGCTTGAAGAATGTGACTCACCAACTAACATAACACGACTTAACACCTCACTTGAAATGATGCATAAGTTGATGTTAAGGTCTACTCACCACTAATCCTAAGCTACTCGGCAAGATCAAATAACAGTGTATGAAAAAAATGGACCTAGAGAAGGTTATCTCACAAGAACAAAATATTTAGTATTAAAATATAAGTTATTTGCGGCTTACAAGAGAGAAGGGCTATTTATAGTAAGTCCTTGTGGTAGCATTGCAAATAAAGAAATTACAAAAAAGTATATACAAAAGGGGGTTCCTAGTACATGTGAAAAAGAGTAAAAAGGACAAAAGACCAAAAATGGAAAAGTAGTACAATGTTAAACGAGGTAGACAGGTAGCGGTATAACTTTGGTCCTATACAAATATTTTTTGAGTACAGTGGGCAAGAGAGGTCAAAATGTTGCGGTAACAAAGAGGTTGGGACAAAAGAGATGGTAGCATGCCGAGAGCAAACTATTCGTCTATTTAAATGAGTCTCTCATCACTTGGTAAGAACTTCTCAGCAGTGGTTAGTCGGATTACTTAGCACAGGGTTTTCGGTAAGGGAATGGTTGGCATTATCACTACCGAGTGTACAAATCAACATATGGCAATTCGGGGAGCTCAAGGAGTTCAGCCACATTCCTTCGACATAAACTTTCTCGCCATCAATAGGTTACCGAGAGAGAATTTGTTGGGTGAGGGATTGGAATTCTTGGAGCCGTGTGCGAGTAATGGGACCATTGGTCAGTAGTTCATCACTAAATACTTTCCAATCCAGGCAATGATGGATGTAAAACCGTACTTTATATAGTTGTTAGCAGGCTGTGTATAATATGTTCATTTCATATGTTTATCTGTATTGCGTATGTGTGTTTAAATAGCTTTCTTGTATATTTTTTGTTGGTAGGATAGAAAGGTTACTTATTGAAAAGTTGTCACTTACCCCCATATAATTTATTATTACAACGTGACCTATGGCTAGGGCCAGAACGCGGGATGTACGACATTAATACCAAAAACTTTAGGATGGTTAGAGGGAAGATCAAAGCACAAGATGACATTTATATTATATTTGGACTCCTGAGCATTATCTATTATATCTTTTAAGGGTTTGTTGTAGCATGGACTACTAGTTACTTAATCATGGTTTGTATGACTTAATTTAGGGGAGTGCTATTTACCCCCATGTTTTATGTTATTTAATATTATATGTTTATACTTTTAATTATATTCCTTGTACTACTATATACTAGTCTCCTTCGTAGAAGCTAAGGTTGTGTTGATGCTTTGTGTAATGCAACGAAGGTTCTTGATCAGTAGTGGTACTAGTCTCGGATCTTCCTGTAGTACATGACTGTGTTACCACTACTTAGTTGCTCCTTACATTGTAACAGAGCCTAATTCATAACTCCTAAACCCTACGCAATGCCTTCCCGGCTTAAGATCCTAAACAATCCAGTTTTGATTGTATCTAACATACGTTTTCATATAACTCCCAAAAGATGCCTCTTAGCTTATTGGGTTCGTTGTTACTTATCTATAGCTTAGGAAGCTAATTGTTTAAGTAGTAAAAGAAAAACAACATAATATTTACAAAAATGGAATAAAAAAAAAGAACTATATTTAATGAAAGGAAAATTTTGAAAATGGCCTTATAAATTAGTTTAAACCCATATGGCTAACCCACTTTAGAATTAGTTTCTTAGTAGAGTCACCAATTCTTTCAAGCCTTAATTTTGAATTTTTCCTTTATTTAATCTATATTTCTAACCTACTTAATATCAATTACTCTATAGTAAAATTAAGGAAAAACTTAATTATTAAACTTTTTTACAAAAATAGGAGTTACCATCAACCTAAGTTGAAAAATGGAGAAAATAGGACCAATTGGGTAGATTAATCTTAATTTCACAACTAGTTTATAAATTTTCTAAAAATAAATTTAAAAAAAAAAAGTTAAACTAAAGAAAACATAATTCAGGAATTAACATATTAAAACCTGGAAGAATTATAATGGAAGGAATCAACTTTTGGGGGTAAGTTCAATTAAAGGATCGAAGTTTCAAAAAGTTTAAATAAGGAGTCAAGGTTTTGAAAAATTTAAATAAGTGATCAATATTTCATAAAGTAGTTTAACCAAGGGATTCATAATAGTCAATCCATAAAATTATTTGAACCACTTTATAAAATATTGATCTCTTATATAAATTTTTCAAAACATTGATTCCATCCATTGTAATTCTCTCAAAACCCTAAGGTAACTACATTAGGCTTTTTCTAAAATTCAATTAGAAGGCTTAATTTGAAATTTTCGTTGATTTATTTTTCTTAACTCATCATAAACCAAAAAAAAAAATGATTTTTTATAAATTTTTATAAATTTTTAAAGATTTTTTAGAAAAAGAGTTCTTTTTTTCCTCATCATTACCTTTTAAATGCTACTAGACAAAATTAGACTGCCTTAGTTCCCTTTTTTGAATTATAATATGTTGTCAAATTTTATTTAATAAAAATCATTAGGTTAATTATCCAATTTATTTTTACTTAAGAATAAATCATATAAGAAACTTAAGTTTTTATTAGTCTACTTTTAGAAATCCTAAGACATATCTTAGTTTTTGAAAACAACTATTTAGGTTCTTGCTCTTCATGGAAACAATTTTCTAGGCAAAACAATTTAGTAGACCTTCTACTTATCCTTTGAGCTATCCTTTAAATTATTTTTTGACTTGCTTTATGAAAATATTCTAACTCTTTTTTAAAGCCCTTATAACTTACCTACTGCTTTGACTTTGTCTTTAACTGCAATTTCTGAAAGATATTTCTTAAACAAACCAGTTCAACTTTAGAGGCTTAATTGGTTTGGTTTAACTACTTTTCCACTTATTTCAAATTTTCATAACGAAATTAAGTAACCAAAACATATATACGGAAGAAAATTGCTATTTGAGTCTCATTTGATAACTTTTTAAGCTTTAGATATCCAGTTTATTTAAAGTTTAAATTTTCATTAAAAAATTTAATTTAAATCAAATCGAAGCTCTGTCTAAAGCTACAATAAACTCAAATAGACTATTATTCGTGACTCAAAAAATATTTCAATTAGACTTCACTTAAAAATGTTTATTTTTAATGAACTTAATATATTTTACTAAAAGCTTAGAAACTATCAAATTGCATGTACATCTTTGGTTATGAAATATTCTTTTTAGAATTGAAATGACCAATTGATCAAACTTTGACAAGTTTGACACTTCCGATATTTTGTATTTTTCATTTTTGCTAAGTTTACCAAAAAATTATAAATTGAGAAAATATTAAAAAATTGGAGGGGGGCTTTTTGTGGGGGAGGGCACAAAAATAGGATGCTTACAGGGATCTTCTATTATTAGACAACCCTTTATGATATGAACTTCCTTACTTCTGTCAGGTTAGGAAAGTAAGCCGTCTAATTGAGCATTTCTTAGAGTTTAAATCTGCTTTAGAAGGGCATCTTGCTCATTCTCCCATTTAAAGGGTAAGGGCATCTGGTTCACCATTTTAAGGTGAGGGAACCTTGTTTACGTATAGCGACATGGAGGCAATTTGATTTCCCTATCTTAAGCGGAGATGATCCTTGTTCACCCTTGAGAGAGGGTAGAGAATGTAGGTGTTTTGTTATTAGACTGAGCATCTTGTTTAGCTATAGAAGGACATAGGTCAGAGGTGGAGCTAATTAATGAGCTAAGTATCTCGTTCATCCATGTGAGTGCAAAGATTATAGATGGAGCCATTCAACGAGTTTAGCATTTCGTTCAATAGTAGGAGGGCAAAGATTGGAAGTGAAGCGTATCAATAAGCTACATGTCTTCTTTACCCATGGGAGGGAGAAGATTGTAGATTGAGCCATTTGCAAAGTATTTGATGGAAACTTTGCTCATTTGTACCAATAGTCTAGAGTATAGAAGGAGATAGGGAGAGAGCTTTCCATAAGGGAGCTAATGTAGATCTATTTGTGTTAGGGCCTTAGGTTGTAAGTATTGCATACTTTAGGGATAAGCTAATTGTCAAGCCTTTCTAATCATAAGCATTACTTCTTTGATGACCTAGACGCCAAAAAGCACCTTCCCAGTTGGTTGCTAGCAAAGTTGTTAAATTTGTGGTTTTACCTAGAATTGCTAAGGATTTTATAAACAAACCTTTGAATCTAAATATAAAAATGTAAGTTTCTACATCTTGCATAAATTAATCTTAAAAAAACTATAAATATACTTATAAAATCATAATAAAATGACATATATAATGCAAATAAAGAAATTCAACATAAATTTTTCACATAACGTAAGTTATAATACAAATGATTTAGTATAAATTGTTATACTAATGTATAAAACTCAAATATAAAAATAAGTATTGAAAAAAATTACATTACAACTTAAATTATTATAATAAAATACTAAACTAAAACCAAATATTAATTATCAACCGTCTTATCACCAACAAAATTACTACAAGCTCTCATAATATAATCATTATCATTATTATTATTGTAAACCCCGCAAATTTAGCTATTTAAGAGTAGAATTGAACCCTAATACTATAGATAACTTGGTAAGTCATTAAGGTTAAGCAAGATAAAAATTTAATAAATCATAAATTTAAATATATTATAAACAGTAAAAACCTCAGAAATTGATCAAAACCCTAAATCGCGTATTAAGACCCTAAAACTGATTTATACACCACTAATCGAAATTGACTCCGAATTTGTCCGAAACCCTAAAATTATATACATAAGCCTATAAAATATGTAAATATTATTCGATAGTGATATAATTATAGTTGATTACAATTTTCAACTAAATCGCCTATTCATGTGAACTTTTAACAAAATCGCTACAATAACTTGTAAAAATTATAATTGTAACAAGTACTAATTAAATTAATAAATTTTCACAAAAATTTCAAAATTAATTTATGATAAGTATTGTTATAATTTATATGTTTTGAAAAATTACATCTATTTATTATTAATTTTTATTTTCTTCATTTTTCTTTTTCTCTTTTTCTCTTTTCTTTCTTCTCTTCTTTTCCTTGCTTGCCACGTCCTACAAAATGAAAAGAAAAAAATCAGATTGAGCAGCCCATGTGACCAAATTAAAATGCTAAGTGTTGAGTTTACAATAAAAGAAAAATTGGAAATGATTAATTTTGTCCCATCCTCATTAATGTATAGATTAGGCTATGATTTTTTTTTTTTTTATTCTTATCCTATGCTTGCTATTTACGTCTAGAATAAAAGAGAAAAAAAAATCTGCAAACAAGATAAAATAAAAGCAAAAGAACCGAAAAGAAGGAAGGAAAAGATTAAGAAGAAGAAGGAGGAAGAAGGAAGAAAAGAATTTAAAAAAATAGGTAAGTCAATTATATTTTAAGTATAGATGTATATTATATAGTATATACATGTATAAATGTAGTATTTGTATGATGTTCTTAAAAATATAACATTGCTAGTACATGTATGTACATAGGTATATTATATGAAAGGATTATGTATTATGGATTTTTTTTTAGAATATATATAATTAGTATTAAGTATTTTACAAAATAACTATAATATATATATATGTATGTGTGTGTGTGTGTGTGTGTAGTGATGTATACGTGTATAATCATTTTCGTATATATATATATATATATACATAAATACGTAGACGTATAGTATATAAGTAGTGGTATATTTCTATAAGTGATAATATATGACATATACATATATAATATAGAGTATATATTGTGGTATACCGCATATACCATATAATACATGTATAATATATAGTATACATATTTTATAACAAATACTATTTAAATATATATATATACCGATTATATAAAACATGAATAGGTATTTATATATTATTTATATATATGTATGTATTTATATTTATGTACATATGTAAAACTTATATGTATAAATACAAATACATGAATATATGAATATGTGCATAAGAGTATGTTTGTTTTCAATAAATATATATACATACATATGGCGTATAACATATAGTATATATATGTAGTATACCGAATATATATATAATATAATAATATCTATAAACTAAAATAAGTTTATAATTATGTAAGGAGTAGGTATAAATATATATATATATATTACCATAAATTAAGGATTTTTCAATAAGATAAAATTATAAAATTTATCAAATATATTATAAGTCTATATATATATATATAAATCGTGAAATATAGATAAATAATAAGAAAATAAGAAATAATGAAAATAATAATGACAATAATAATAATAAGAATCATAATAAAGCTAAAATCTCAAAAATAGGAAAAGTATGCTTAAAATAATAAAAATATCAATTATATGATTTAAATAATTATTAAATTATAAATATATTAAGAAAAAGCTAAAATTAGTATTTTATAACTTTTAAACTAAAATAACAAATTTTGTGATATTTTTATATCACAAAACAAACTGTGAGTCACAACGTCCAAAACGGACTTCGTTACAAAAGAATATACTCGAAAACGATCAAAATTGATTATAAGTTCATAATGACCCAAGTTAAAACGAAAAAGTTATACGCAATTCAATAAAAAACTTGAATTGATGATTTTATGTAAATCAATAAACAATTTAAGTAAACGATACGATTTAGCATATTAGTTTAGTTATTAATTCCTAAACTTACTACTTTCCATATTCCCCTAATATTAGGTGATCTTGAGATCGAGACCGACTTATCTTTGCACTATTATAATCTTTGATATCATTTATGATCAAGTGAGTACTCTCGATAACTCTATACTTGTTTTATGCTTATAGTTAGTGCACATGAATTAAATATTAATAACTTGATGCATGGGGGTTCGGGTTATGTATGTGACTGATATTGATTGATTACTGTGCAAAATACTGTTAAATGTGATAGTTGAAGATTTGGTTATATAATTGATTGTTGCATTTTTTGAATGATTTGTTGATAATGTTTGACTACCTCATAAATTGACTTAATCATATTCAACCCAACTAAAATTAAACAGATCACGCATAGAGCACGAACTTTGCATATAATGTTCCGGCCGTCACCTTACACAGTTGGTAATAAAAGGCCTTAGAGGGATGGATTTCCACATGATTTAATTAGTACAGTGCAGGAGCATTGGTACAACAAGACCCTACCCTTAGCTCGCGGGTTCTATTAGTACCGGAGACGCTAACCTTGGGTGGTTTGGGGTCGCGTCTAGAGACTACAGCTATAGGGTGTGAGCATGGACTGCGAGGGCCACCTCACCACTAGACTTGGATATTTATATACTATTAATTGTTGGAAATAGAAACCTGTTTTGTAAAACAGGGAATTCATATATATATATATATAATGATATAAGGTTAAAAACCCAAGTGTTAGAGCCCAGTTGTGATTAATGTCGATGTATCTCCAACCCTTACTTCGGAGGGCGTTAAATCCGATGTGTATACAGTACCGGTCAACTGTATATATACTGTTTAGCATACTACTTGTTTATGCATTCATATGTTTGGTAATAAACTGTTTGATAACTTGATTGCTGGTATAGTATGAGGGATAACTCACTAAGCTCTTGTAGCGTACTCTTTAATAGTTTTCTCTTGCAGGTTGCTAGGTGATCGAGCATGGGTTAAGAACTGAGAGTTGAGTGTCAACGTCGAGATGTATAGAAGTTAGACTTTAAGGATAGACTATATAGTTCATTTGAATTACTATATATATATATATAATTATTAATACTACATTTAAATTTCATGACTTTAGTAAGTTTGAGTTTTAGAACTTTGCTACCTAATTTTATTGTTTGGTAAGGGATACCAATTCTCTGCGGTTTTGATGGACTGTGGCTTATTGGATATCCATAGTCACATATATGTGATCGTAAGTTAATTAAATAAATAAATAAAAACTTTAGTGACTAATTATTTAAAATCTTGCAATTTTTGACTTGTAAGATGATTTTCAAATCATGGGTGCACACATGATATGAAAATTTTAAGTAATCCTACTAGGCCCCTTTAGGGTCATGACAATTATTATCGTCAATGTTAACCATTATTCATACTACTGCCAATAATATCCATATTTTTCATATTCTAAGTCACTTAAAGTATTGCTTCGTACTTTACCTTTAATAGTACTAATGTTATAAATCTCTTAATCATCTTTTTTCATGACTTAAGGGTTGGCTTAATCGTGGTAAGTTGTTGTACACCACATAAAGATCGTAGATTGACTCCCTTACCACCCATCGATCTTTTATATAATATATAAGGCTACTATACTAATTAGCTGTTAAGCCTTATTTTGGTTTTTCATTAATTTAATTTATATTAAACTCAGTCCGGTTAATATAAATTACTCGATATGAAATTAAGAAAAAATATTTTTCTTAAAAAATATTTAGAAAAATTGAAGTAATTAACCAGTTAAACTAGTAAAAAAATGAAATTAGGGCTTTTGAGTGGGAAAACCCTACCCTAATTTAGCCACTAATTTATAAATATTCTAAAAAAAATAGCTTTTAGAAAATTAAACTAGAAAATTTAAGTTTGAGGCCTAACATAATAAGATTAAGTTACCATGTAAAAATTTAAGAAACTAAATACTGGGCCTTTATTTTATAATTTTTTAGAAAAATGAAAGGTGTGTAAAGGATGTTAAAATGCATAAAAATGAATTTTTAATTATTTTTTATTAAGAAATTTCCCTAAAAATAAAAAGAAAACACAAATATTTTACAAATTTTACAATTGTCCCAAAGGTGCCTACGTAATCGCTAATCGGGATCAAACTGGTTGTAGTTCTTATCTTTTTGGAAAAACTTTAATTGGTTGACAAATTTTGTTTATAAAAATAGGCTAAGTTTATGTTTTTTTAACTAATTTCTTTTTTATTAAAAAAACTTAAAAACCTAATTTTTATTTTCAATTAAAAAAAAAACCTAAAGACTTAATTTTCAAAAAGACTTCAAGTTAGTATTCTTTATTTTAGGAAAAAATGCCTATGTGACAAAAATTTAAAAAAAAATCAAAAAGGACCTAAATAAAATGAAAAAAAAATGCAATTATTATTGCTAATATGCTTAATTATGGAAAACATGTCTGAATCATAAAAAAAAAATGCCTAACTTTAGAAAAGATACCTAAATTATAGAAAAGATGCCTAATTCTAAATAAGATACCTATATTATAGAAAAGATGCTTAATTATAGATAAAATGTCTAAACCATAGAGAAGATGCCTAAACCATAAAAAGATACCTAATTATAGATAAGATGCTTAAGCCAAGAATAAAATACCTAACTATCCTAATTTTCTAACATAGAAAAGATATGAATATTCATAAAAATATGTTATTTAACCTAAAAAAAACCAATGGGATTTTATTTTCTTATAATTTTCTAAAAATGCTAACATATGTATAGATATACAAAAGTGTAATCAAAATGAATTTTTTTAAATTTTTTTTACTATGAATTTTCATAAATTTTATTTTATTTTATACGGTTGCCTTAGAGTAGCCTACATACTCACTAGTCAGATCAAACCAACGTAGTTCTTTTTTAGAAACCTTAAATGCAAGATTTATGTAGATCTATTGATATAAACAATTTAGATACATATTTTCACGAAATATATGTATCTTGAAAAAGATATATATCGATACACAATTTTATGAAAAAGATGTGATTTTTTTAAAACCCTAAATATAAGATTTATGTAGATCTACTAAGATATGCAACTTTAGATACACATATTTACTCAAGACATGTATATCGAAAAATATATGTATCTAATCTAAAAATATAAGTTTTGCGAAAACGATGAAATTTATATAAAAAATGTAATTTTTTTCTAAAAAGACATAGCATCTAATAAAAATTAATCCAATAAGCTAATGGTTGGATCCAAAGAGAATATTCACGTGGATCGGATCGAGTTGTGCGCATGTGATTTGATGTTGGCGTACTATGGTGTGTGGACTACGTGCGGTGAAGTACTGGATGGTGTTGTGGAGTGCTAGATGTGCATGTGTTGGACATGGCTATGTGTGCAGGACATAGCTATGTGTATGTGTGTGAGGATGTGTAGTGACATAAGTGTGTCAGTATGAGTGAGGACAGATGTGAGGTCAGTATCGTGTGTATGCGTGAGGATGTACAGTGACATAAGTATGTGAGTGAGGACAAACGTGTGTGCTAAGTGGATTTGTCAGACGTGTAGAATTTGAAAACATCTAAAAATTTTACAGTTGAAACCACTATTTATAGACCATGGATTTTGAATCTTTTAGATCTTTTGTTGCGAAAATTTATTCTTAACAAATCCAATATTGATAAGATACGATTATACTTAATTTGGATTTATTAAATTCATTGAAGATTTAATTCAGTTTCTAAAAACCCTATATTGATTTAAGCTTTCTATCTTAGGCCTAACATAGTCCATCTTAATTTAGCCTAAAATATACATTAAATCATTTATTAAATTCTTAGTCTATTTAGCTTAATATAAACTTGGTAAAAAAAAATCCACTTTATATTGGATTGGACTAAAAAATATTTTTAATGAAGCCCAACTATTCATCGACTCAGAATTTATTAAATTGAAGGTATATCTTCAATCATTATTTAATCCGACCCCAAACAACTTGATTTGACTCAACTCAGCTTGATACTTTATTATTTTTTATTATTTCATTTTTTTTTCATTTTTTGTTATTTTTATTTTAATTTTTTTGAACTTGGACCAATAAAAAAAAATCCTAAAGGTAGCAAAAATTAGGTGTCTACGGCTGCCCTTCTTTACAGTGAAGTTGATTAGAACTTTGCTACAAAGACAAAAGAGATACCAATTTTTGTTAAATTCTATCTTGAATTGATAGAATGAGGATTACTGACTTGAACGGTTAGCTAAGTTGTGTGTCATCTTAAAAAGGATACTTACTTGAAAGATTGATGCAAAGAATAAATTGCTCATCTTAAAAGGACGAGGCAAAAGAATAGAAGGCCCGTCTTGAAAGGATGGAGCAAAGCAATAAGAACCTATCTTAAAAAGACAGGACAAAGGAATAGGATGCCGGTCTCAAAAGGATGGGGTAAAGGAATTGATAGGGATTAGTCTACAATGATCTCCAAGCCGACGCCAACCTGCTAGAAACAAAAAGCCAAATTGTTCTATATTAGAAGACCGAGGCGGAAAAGCTTTTGCTGAGGTTAAGCTTATATTAGAAGACCGAGGGGAAGAAAAGGAACCATTCGGCATCAAGTCTGTTGTTTGCCGAGAAGCCTAGAGATCGTTCGGTCGAGCATTCAAGGCCAAAGAACAGCTTGGCATAGCTCAGGAAAACTAATGCCAAGCAATCCATGAGTGCAACAATTATAGGCTGACTTCACTAGGAGCTCGACCAAGCATAATAAGACTTCCAAACATCCTATCTTAGCTTGGATACCTGACTGCCAATCGGCCCTTACTCGGGTCTTATCACACAAACAACTCGGATGACTACATGTGTAGTTATGTATATGTTGTAAATATTTTCCTTATTTCAATCATTGGCCATTCTTTAAAGTTTAAGAGCCTTATATATTATTTACACTTCTACCATTAGGGTTTTAGAATTTACTATAAATAGCAACCTTATAATTAGCCAACAAATGGATGGAAAAAGAATACAGACAGTGATTACACTTAAACATTCCTTTTGAGTAAGGATATTCTTGAGCTCTTATAGCTTACATTTCAGATTATTGAGTGTACTTTATTTTTTAATCTCTCTCATGTTCTTATTAATCTTACTCTTAAAATTGTGGTGAACCCTTCATTTGAGCGAGTTAGTGGTTGTACCTAACCTTTCATTTAAACCCAAGTGACATTTAGTGTTCGTGAGTTACATCAAACCCTATTTTGAGCTCAACCCCTAATTGTGTTTGTGTCTTGGTGCGTGATATCCATTCACATTCACTATCAAAACCTCCTTCCACTTCCTATTCCTCATCCCACTTGAACGTCGAATACCCATTTATAGTTCGTGTCCGTTGCATGTTCATGGATTCGCATCAACTCTACTTTGCTAGACCTATATTTTGATGATTAAAGTCTTGATAGGTGTTTAATTATAGGTGGCATTTGACTTAAGATTTGTTGAGGGAATATAATTACTAATATTCCATTTTTTTACCTTATTTTAATGGATACTCATTATGGATTGTTACATACATGGTACTACATACATATACATGTATCATCATGTATGATATATCATACTCATAAAAGGAATAAAATAAATGGGTCATAGCATGGCCCTTAAACTATATTGAGCTTTATAAGCCAATATGAAGATCAATAGTCAACCTTAGGTATATGTCCATCTCCATGGACATGAGATAAAAATCATTCTTGTATCTTGATCATGACTCTTACTTCTTTATCATCATGGACTAGGAATGACCATGTTAACATCTCTATGTCTCTATTACCATAATGAAAATATGATACATAAAATCTTATTACCATTAGTAAAATTAAATTACAACAAAACAAAAATGATGCATAAGCTGTATTTATGAAATTACAACCTATTAAATAATAAATAAATAAATAAAACTTGCTAATCATATAAGTCATAAGGGCCATGCTATGTACCATGCAAATAACACATATCATACATAGACCATGCATATAACACAAATCACATTTATAACATGCATATATAATACCGACATTTCATATTAACCAATTTTAATTATTGCACTACAAATAATTAGCATAGTGGTTCTGCTAGCCGATTAGTGGGCATGGGTCAAGGATAGTATCCCCTGTAGGGTTTCTGGAGCGGTGCCTTGGAAGCTAAACGAATTTGAAAATCTTGGTTCAAAAAATCCTTTGAAAAAATTCAAAATTTCTTTACATTATTGTCAACATGACAATATCTTAAATTGTGTCACATACAATCACTAAACATTAGATATGTTCAAGGATTCAACAATTCTTGTCTAATAATATTAAACATAGTAAATCCATAGTAATCTAATTACATTAGACCTCTTCAACCCAATAAAACAAACAATTATGTTAGTGTTTAACTACATTAAACATAATTAATCTGTTGTAATTTGATTACTTCTAATTCGTTAAACAATTAAACAATCCACCATATATATATATATATCATTAACCTATATTGATCACTCATGCAAATTCATTTGCATCATATATATGAAAATTGGTTTAACAATTAAATAGTTTACAACAAGTATTAAGTCATATTAATCATTAAAAACTATGTTCATACTTATCATGCATACATATAACATACAAAATCAACTTGATTGAAACTGCAAGTGGCTTTGATACCATTGTTGGGATTTAGGGATCAGAAAATTTGGTTTTGTAGCAGAATTTTTTTTTTTTTTGAATAAAACTGAATCCCTAAAATGTCAGTAGATCCATGTAGTAAATTAAATTGATATGAGTAAAGTTCTTTTACCTTAAGGGATTCTAAGGTGCATTGGTGATGTGGATCTAAAGGCGTTGAGATCTCATGACCCCTTTCTATGGTATTCACACTCAAATGAACAAGCTAAAATAGATTGTAGTATGAGCTAGCACTAAAACTGAATGCATTAAATCCCTCACAATTTTTTGAGTTTTCAGTCTCTATTTCGGTCTGCAGAGTTTCTCTATGGGTTTAATGTTAATGATATAATATCAGTGTAATCATAATAGAGAACTATCTATATTTATATATAGACCAGCAAAAATATCTTCTATAAGATATTATGAGATTTAGTGAGATATTAAAGGATATTGATAATATTTAATAAAATATGAAAAATAATAAACATAATTATTTATCATTCTTAAATAAATAAGAATAATAAATATTTCAATATTTCTTGCTAGGTTTAATTACAAATAAATCTATAGCCCATTTTGTTCGTTCTTTGTATATGTCCTTGTAAGTTCACTTAATGTTGGTATTAGGATTAAAAACTCTATTCGGGCCTACAAGACATAAGTGACCTTTTGCAAGACATTTATGTCTACCCAAATTAAGCAAAGATTAGCGATCCAACTTTACCTAATTTATAACTTATGTCATAATCCTTTTGTCACACAATATCTAGATTGAATATAAGACATAGATAGTGTCACCCTTATATCGTTCAACCTTATCATTTCTCGATCTCCAAGTAGATTGATATGACAAATGACATTGATCATACTATCAATTTATTTGAGCACACATGTACATTTCTCAGTCTCACTTACCAAGGGGCTTAGAGATATTTATCTCATAAATAGACAAACAAATCTCTTCATAATAACTCATCTCCCTTTGCATGATTCATACTATGGCCAATTGCAACCTTTATAATTATCTAGTTAAAGATAACATTTGATCGAATCAAATCATAATGTTCCTCATGTTGGAATCCACGGTGATTTCAGGTTTAATGATGCAATGACATTGTTCTAATGAGAATTACTTATGACATTAATCCATATAGTGATCTCATAACTAGTTGGTTTAGTACATAATTCTCTAATATGTAACTATGAGTTTTTTTTTCTTTTTTTTTGTATATCCATACAAATAAGCATCCCATGATTATCAATCAAACCTCATACTAGATTTAATTCGTTATTGTTTCCATAATAATGAGCATTTACAACTATTTAGAATAATTATATGATTATTCAAGGATATTAGTATAAAGTAAACATGTAAATAATATAATAATAAATGACTCTTAATTCATAAAATATAATAATGACAACATCTAATAATTGGCCTATGTATAATTAAACTTTGTAATTGTTTTACATTTAATATTTTATGTATTTAATGTTTTATTTTAGCACATAAAATGTTGATGTGCGTTTCCTAGTTTTAATATAATGAGGATAGATGGGAGAAAAAAGTGGGGACGAGAAGTTATTTTAGCAGAGGCATTAGATAGTGAGAAAATTGCCATTAAAGAAAGAAATGATGGACAAATTATATAGGAATTATTTATAAGATATATTTTTTATTACATACTGGCCGATGAACCACTTGCAATGTATGTGCTTAAATTAACTGGTTGGTATTTTAGTTATCATCATATATATATTATTAAAGCAAAAGAAGGGGGCTGTTTGGTGTCTTTTTCCTATATTCCCAAATTGCCCTTTTATAATATTAATAATTCATCTAATTTTCCATTTATAATTATATAATACATATCTTTTATGATATTTCAATGAGACTAGAAACGTTAATTTACCTAATTCAACTTCTATATTAGAAGTAGCCACTTTTATATGTAAGTTGCAACAATTTTACATTTGCCACATTATTACTAGATAAATATAATTTATATATATTAATATATAATCCTTAAATAATGTATAGCTACTAGTGTAGAAGACTTTATGGAACTTACCAACCTTACCGAAAATTTACCATTTTTCTTTGGTGCATTATGTCCAAGTTTTTGCGAACCATTAACAATTGGTTTTGTAGATGTGCCTCAGTTGATCTATTATGCCCTTTTTGTCATGAGATTGAATCTTTAGAATACACCCTCATTTGTTACAACTAGATGTGTTTTGTGTAGTTTAGCACTTTAGGTTGGAGAATTATCAATAGATAGATTACCTA
Source organism: Lumnitzera racemosa (assembly GCA_024138005.1). NCBI lineage: Eukaryota > Viridiplantae > Streptophyta > Magnoliopsida > Myrtales > Combretaceae > Lumnitzera > Lumnitzera racemosa. The sequence goes on from JAMXBC010000005.1 coordinate 38,803,588, forward strand.
CTTTGCGAATTAGCGATTGCACTTAATGGAAGCCCTTACCTTTGCATATGGGGTGAAAGAGGTTATAGCATGTCTTATTGAAGTTACGTGGTTGATTTGTGTCGAGCCTGATTTTTTTGGTTTCTATTTATTTAAAATTGATTTCTCATTTCTTAATTAATACCAAACCCTAACCCATTTAATATTAATCCTCGACTAAAGAAATTGAGAAATTTCGGTTTTTTTATTGAAATTAGTTTTTAGAGTCACCACTCGACCAAAGTCGAGAAAAGAAAAAGAAACCGTAACCAATTGGGTGGATTGATTACGATTTGGCTACCGGTCTTTGATTTTAATTTTAAATGAAAAACTAGAGGGTTCCAAGTTCAGGGGTTAACCTATTAAACCCTTAACGGGTACCACTATTTATTTACTGAAATTAGAATTATTTTTCTAATTATAATATTTAATAAATAAATGAAATCAAAAGAGAGAAAAAAGAGGGACTTAAGTTTCTATATATTTTATCGTCGCCCCGAAGGTGCCTACGTACCCGCTAGCTAAGATCAAACGATCGTAGTTCTTTCAAAAAAATCTTTAGTGTGTTGATTGACTTTAATTTTGAAAACTGACTGAGTTCACATTATTATTAATTTAGTTTTTCAAAGAAAACTCTAAAAGAGCCTTAATTCACTAAGTCTTCCATTTTATTTTACAAAAACTCTCTAAAAGTCCTATTTTTTAAAATGAGATTTCTATTTTTTATTTTTATTTATTTACAAAATAAATTTTTTTAAGTGAGAAAATCCTAAAGTCATAATGCTAAAAATATACCTAAGCATATAAATATATACACATATAATAACTCATGGAATTATAATGATAAATAAAGAGACAAATAAATAAATAAAATAAAATAATCAAAACCGAATTTGACTTGGGATGTTCGGTGAAGTGTTGGTGTTAGTTCGTTGAGCGTGGAGACGTGACGATCAGTGCTGAATCATGTGTTGTGATTGGGTTTAAGGCGTATGGATGTTGGATAGCAGGCTGTAGATAGGTGACGAACGCTGCTGTTTTTGTTTTTGTTGGGTTTCTATTTTGTTGCTATTTCTGCTGTTTTTCTTCTTTTTTTTCCTCTCTACATGAAGTACTTATATAGCCTAACCAAATCATATCATATCATATGTAATTATATCTGATTCATTAATTAAATTAGATTCAAATTTAATTCAAATCTTATTTAACTAATATTCATATGATTTGATTAGATATGAATCCAATTTTAATGTGCCTGTTGAGACTCGAGCCCGTAACCTCCAACTAAATCCACCAAAATACTCCGCTACTTATCCGTTAGGCTGTTAGTCTGTGTCTTGACATTCATTACAATTAAATTATATTTAAACTATCTGAATCCCTAAAATAAAATTTTTAACTAAACTAAAACTAATTATTCATAATATAAATTACTTCCTAAAAATCTACGAAATTTTTATGATTTTCCTTTTCTTATTTTTTTGGTATTTTTATTATTTGTTAATTTTTATTATTTTAATTAATTTTTTTTTTTATTATTATTTTTTGAATTAGGACCCTTTTTGTAAAAATAAAATTTAAGACTATGGAAGGGCAAAAATTAGATGTCTACACCTGCCCCTCTTTGTGGTGAAGTTTGAGCAAAACTTTACCACAAAAACAAAAGAGACACTGTTTTTACCTTAGGACAACTCTATTCAAAGGAACATTAAGTCACTTGACGAAGGTTAGTTTGAAGTAAAGAATAACGAGGGATAGCGCCTTTATGAGTTGGCAAAAATCCCTAAAAAAAATAATGAGAACTTGGTCGTGCCCTGATGAGCTGACTAACCAAGGCGGTCAAAGCATCCCAGGAGCTGGCTAAGACTTAAAAATATGAAGAAAACTTGGTCGTGCCCTTAATTAGCTGACTAACCAAGGCGGTTAAAGTGCCCCATGAGCTGGCTAAAATTTAAAAATATGAAGAAAACTTGGTCGTGCCCTTAATGAGCTGACTAACCAAGGCGGTTAAAGTGCCCCATGAGCTGGCTAAGACTTAAAAATATAAAGAAAAACTTGGTAGTGCCCTTAATGAGCTGACTAACCAAGGCGGTCAAAGCGCCCCATGAGTTGGTTAAGACCTAAAGATGAAGAAAAAACTTGGTCGTGCCCTTAATAAGCTGACTAACCAAGGCGGTTGAAGCACCCCATGACCTGGCTAAGACCTAAAGAATGAAGAAACTTGGTAGTGCCCTAATGAGCTGACTAACTAAGGCGGTCAAACCGCCCCATGAGCTGGCTAAGCCCTAAAAATGAAGAAGACTTGGTCATGCCCTTAATAAGTTGACTAACCAAGGCGGTCGAAGCTCCCCTTGAGTTGGCTAAGACTTAAAAATGTGAAGAAAACGCTTGAATTGGGATAACACTTCTTGAGCTTGCTAAATCCCTTGAAGAAATTTTGAGTCAGGTAATGTTATGTGAGTTAGACGATTGGGAGTTTAAGAAACTCTGGATTGGGCTACGAGCTGGCTAGCTCCCTAAGAGATTATAAATTGGTATTGTTTTAGGAGTTAGCTGGAAGCTTAAGAAACTTTATATTGGGACTGCGTTCTATGAGCTAACTAGATCCCTAAATGAAAATATAAGTCGAAATAGTGCTCCATAAGTTGACTAAAGCGCTAAATCCCTCGAAAAAATTTTGAGTCAAGTAACGTTCTGTGGGTCCGACGATTGGGAGTTGAAGAAACACTGGATTAGGACTACATTCATAAGCTAGCTAGCTCCCTAAGAAATTATAAATTGGGATTGTGTTTTGCGAGCCAGCTGGAAGCTTAAGAAACTTTAGATTGGGACTACGGTCTATTAGTTGGCTAGATCCCTAAATGAGAATATGAATTTAGATAGCGCTCCATAAGCTAACTGAAGCGCTAAAGAAGATATGGATAGGAATAGTGCTTTAGTGTTAGTTATGTCTTTGAGAAAACGGATAAAGGGTAAGCACCCTTCAGACTCGCTTAAGCTTTATTGAGAGTTGAAAGTAAACTGAGGAACATAGCCAACTTAAAAAAAAACTCTTGATTTGAGAAATTTACAAACAAGGAATTTAGCGAAAACTGTTTATAACATGAATTGAAAATTTGGCTACAATGGATGAAATAGACTGGAAAATGAATGGAAAAACTTGTAACAAGCCTCCACTTTCTCTCTCTCCTTTTCATGTCTTTTCATTTTCTTTTTTTCCTCTTTTTTTTTTCTTTTTCCTTGAAATTTTGCTAATTGATACAAAAGGCGAACGCAATAATCATGTAATGTATCTCATATCCACCTTAGTTTGTAACCTAGACAATGAGCTTTTTGGATAGGCCTTAAACATTCATTTTGTAAGGAAAGGGTAACTCATGATTAGTTTAATCAAAGAGAACTTCTTTACGCACTCTTGGTCTGGATTTCACTCTTGATTACTATTCTAGAAATTTCAATCCAGTTTGTAAGTGATACGCTTTGATCAATCTGTTAGGTTTTTTTGGGTTCAGTATTGTAAATTGGGCTTTTGGGTCAAATGGTTTCAAAAGAAGTTAATTGAGAGGGCCTATTTGAAAGAAGTGCTTTTGTCCCACCCGGGTGTATAAGTCAAGAACCCTTAAGAAATGAACTAGATGTGTGCTTGCCCCAGTTTGAAAAATAATTTTTATCTTAGATAAATTATTCTTCAAAATTGGAAGAGCTTTGAGTAGGGAGGTATTGTAGGTAGGAAGGTCTTATGTTTGAGAATTGAGTGAATAAAAAGGGTTTATGTTCATGATTTGGAGTATGATTTTGAACTGAATATGAAGTTTTTGGTTTGTGGTAGAGAACATGATTCTGAATGAATACGAGGTTTTGTGTTTTTGGTTAGGAATACAATTCAAGACCTTTTGTTTTTAAAGTAACTTGGGCCTTCTTTGATTAGAGATTTTCTTAAGCCCGATATTTGGGTATTTCTTCATCTTCCTTTTCCCTAGTTTTTTTTTTCCTTTTCTTTTTCTTTTTCTTTTTCTTTTTTCTTTTTTATTTCATTTCTTTTTTTTCTCTCCTAAAAAATAACTATCTCTTTTGTTAAGTTTTTGTCTCTAGATGAATCAAAGCCCTAAATCCATAGGTTCAGAGTGCATTGGCTTAGGTAAGGTACGTGTAGCCTTTGGGGTATCTGGAAAAATGTTAGCTCTTCTTCAAAGGGAACAGTTTATAAAAAACAAAAATTATCCTTAAATTGTTATTACTGGGGTAAGCACAAATCAATTTTATCCTTCTCTACTAACAAATGACCCTAACCTCCGAATTGCCCCACTGTGGGGTGGTTGTTGACAGGGTTTACATTTGAAATGACTCCAGATCAGTCCAACGGGGTTATCAAAGGATAATTGTGTTTGGGATTTGAAAATGAATGCTTAACTTCATTCCGATCTGCATATCAAATTCAAAATGAATCCAAAATATCCTCACCATGATGTCTCTTAACTCTCAAAGTGTTTAAGGGTTAGTGTATAGGATATAGCTCACCTCTTTTCATTCAAAACTTTTTAAAAGTGAGTTACCAATTCCTTACATAAAGATGGATTGTAAAAATAAAAATTAAGACTATGGAAGGACAAAAATTAGGTGTCTACAATTTGGAAGGAGCGCTATGACATTACCTTCAATAGTAGAAACCCTAAGCAATTTTAGTAGTTAGGAGTTTCAATGTGCGAATTTTTGAAAAATTGAAGACGTCCCCTATAGTGCACTTCATTAGTGTGAGAGCTCAAGATAAGTTGTCTAGTGTGAATGTAAAAGGTATTGTCTTACCTATGAATTGTGTAGATCTGGCTTCATCAAGTTTGGGAAGGGACATAAGAGAACTAGTAATGTTTTAGGTTTCATTAACTAATTAGTCCACTAGTGTACAACCACGGATTTGCATTATTGTCTTTGTTGAAGATTTGCTATAGGCATCTAAGGCTCATGTGCGAGTGGGAAGTTGAAATAAGATTAAGGTTTTGTATTATTCTAGTAACCCTAGTGTTGTGCAATCGAGTAATGCTTTGGTTCATGTAGATATGGCTTAGGTTGAGCCTATCAATATTATTGGGCTTGGTGTAGTGTTTTGAGATAATAGTAGTTATCCATTATGTGGAGTTTCAAATTCTTTATTTGCCCATCCCCTAAAGCAGTTGAATGCTTGGCTTTGTTGATGGTACTTGACAAAGCTAAGTCCATAGGTGGTAAAAGTTATGTGTTCTTTCTCAACTGTCGGGTTTTGGTACAAGCTTTGCTTGGTTTGATAAATGGGTTTCACTAGAATACTAGGCCTTATTTTGCCTAACTTCTCTCTGACATTCATGACTTATATCATCTTTAGTTGTTGTTTCACTTCATCAATTGATCAGCTAATGAAGCTATAGACTAGATGGCTTCTAATGTTGAGAAGGGTATGTGTCTTAAGGATTGGTGATTAAACCTCCCATTTACCCTTCAAAAGCTGCTTTATGTTTATTTTGTTTCTTTTTCATTAAATGTTATGATTCCTATATTTGTAATACTGGTGATTTTGATTAAATTGCAGTAAAATCCATGTTTCCTTTTGTAAATAATAATAATAATAAAATAAAATAATAGTTTGTCACTTTCCACATAGTGTAACTTTCTTTTTAATAGCAATCATCGTGAGTAACAACTCATATATGATTCTTCTTTTATAGCCTAACAAAAAATACAAAAATAAAGAAAATATAGTTTTTTTTTATCATCGTTTTCTTTTTTCATGTCATGAGTAACCGAATGTTCATTACATGGTATTCCATTTGGTTGGCCTTAGATAAAAAATAAATAATCATATAAATCAGATAAAAATATGAATATGATATAAAATTCTTTCTTTGCAACTTTCCGTATTATAAGAAAAAAGAAATCTGTCAAAAACTTTATGATGATTTTATGAAGAACATTACACTATTTATTCCACAATAAGCAGGTATATAATTTGAATTTATTTCTATTTTTTTTGTTTTTCTTAGGATTTTCATCATATGCAAGGTCATGCGTTGGTACTTCTTTAACAATCTTGTTAGTATTAGCTCATAAGATAATTTGGCTTCATTGAGATTTTCTTAGGAATGGTTCAATCAATAAAAAAAAAGCATCAAAGGACCATAATACCATCGGTTTGGCAGTAAGTATGCCTTTGTTTGTTCATTTTAAGTTAATTCTTTGTCTTTCTTTTTATTTTTATTTTTTTCTTTTTTTACTTTAAGAGTTATTCAAAAGCTTTTATTATGTATGCATGCAATATGCTAAATTAACATCAAAGATGAATGTTTTTATTGCCATATCACCCATCAAAACAAAGTAATCTAATTGGATTTTAATGGCTAAGGACATTAAAAAAATATTAAAAAATGTTAAACTTTTTGTTGAAAAGAAAAGAGGTAGATTACAAAAACCCCTATATTTGAATGCTTATTATTATCTTCTATATTATCTTCTATATGTTCTATATTATTAAAGCCGATCATCTAATTTGATATAGGTTATTTAATATTATTAAAAAATTTAAAATATTATTACTCCCCACATATAGCTCTTAGCATAGGTTTTTTCTTTTTAATGGCAATCATAATGTACAGTAAGCAACAATTGAAATAAAAAATGGGAGAGTTTTAGTACATATCATCAGTTAAAGTAAACTGGTTAAATTAGATTTTAGTGGTAAAAGATGTCAAATAAAATTAAAATAGTTTAAACTTTTTGTTGTAAAAAAAGAGGTAGATTATAAAAGCTTCTATATTTGAATGCTTATCATTATCTATGTAACGCCCCATAGAGGGCCTGGTAGTTTTTCTTAAAATCATTATATCACATGTGTACTCATGATATAAAGACTGCCTTGTAAGTCAAAGGTTGCAAAACTTTAACTACTAAGTTTCTAAGGGTGCTTATTTATTTATATAAGAAACTTAGGTAACCTAACAATCCATAGTTTAGCAAAATCGTTAAGAGTTGGAATCACCTATCAAACAATAAGACAAGATAATTAAACTTTAGCAATAATATGGGTTTTTAAATACTGTAAAGATCTAAATTAACTAACACAATCTACTAAAGTAATCTTATTTATCTAATCCAGCCGCTTAAGGAATACTCTGCATATTGATCTTAGCCCAGTCCCGGCTTTTGGTTATCTGCAAAAGGAACTATTGGGGGTGAGCATACCATAGCTTAGTGAATTTGTCTTTCTTTACTACTGTTCAAGCCAGTTATCAAGCATTATTAACAAACATACAATTTAACTACATACAAAATGAATGCATACGAGGTGAATGCAAGTAATATATCCATGGGGCTCTGAAACCATAGAAGGTATAGATTTACGTCGTCTACATGTCGATTATCTCCTGTACTTAACCATATGAGGAAACTTATCTTACCTGCACGAGGTTGTCTGTAGGTACTGTCCCAACAAACAGAACTTGACTATTACCTTAATCAAGAATACCATACTAATAAATTAGATGGATCCCATCTAAAGCTATCCACTATCAATAATCAATACAAGGCCCCATGGGCTCAATATCAACAAATCCACATAATGCCCTATGAGCTAAACCATACAAGTCCCAACTTGGGCTACTCATTATTAATCAACCGAAGATGGTCTATTAGCTTTACCTCAATAAGTAAAAGGTTATAGGAGATTACTATAAGTACTCACTAAGTTGATAAATCTTTCTTTGAATCGTAAAACATTTTAAAAAATGTATTTTCACAAATTTTTCAGAAAATTTGGGAAAGCTATAGACATCATAGTTCGCAACTAATGGATTACAAACATGCAACATGTATATCTAGTTATTTTGGCCGAATATTTAAACTTACCAATTTTAATAAGGTGATCACACGGATTTTGGCGTACATAACAACCAGTCACTCAGCAAACAACTAAGTGCAAGCAATAGAACGTCAAGCAATTACCAAACACAAGCAAGTAGTAGTCCATTGAAACTCTTTTACTTGGCCTACTTGCCTACTTGTCTTGACCGTTGAGGTTCTTGAATTAAAAATTAAGTCACCTAAAACATAATAATAATGTATATGTAAGTAATTGGAAAAAGGTTTCTTCAAGAACCTAAAAGTTTACCTAATCACTGAAGGTCCCCTTAATCCCGAGTATGGTTAAAAGTTGTTTTCACTTTAACTTCCTTATTTTAAGTCCGTTTTTCATGTTCTTATAGTCGATTTCATATGATTTCAAATTTTCTTTCATTTGGTGAAGTCATTTTAAGGTGTTTGGACTTGTAAGAGTTTGGTTTAGGCCAAACAAATTCGTTGGTCAATGGTGTTGGTTTGATTACTTTAGGTTTGGGTCTAAATTTGGGCTTTAGGCTTAATTTTGGGTGTTGAGCCTTACACTTGACCTTTTAGGCTTTTATTTAGGTATTTTAAGTTTAAGTTTCTGACCAAATTCCATAACTTTTAATTTAGGTCCTAATGTTACGCTTATGGGCCTAAAGGGGCCTTTTTTTTTTCTAGTTTATGGCCTTAACTTACTAAGGGGCTTATAGGGGATGGCTTTAATGGGCTTTTGGACTTAATACACATTTCATATTTTATTTTATGAGCCTTTTAACCTAGGGTTCAAATCTGGTCACTATATTATTGGGCTCTACTCTTAGTTCTTTTAAGGGCTTTTGAGCTTATCTTGTATTTTAGGGCCTTAAGTTGAACTCCATTTATTATTTTGGCCTTAAGCCTACTGAAAGCCTCAAGATAAGTCCTTTTCTTTATTAGGATTCAGATATGATTCTTTTCATTTATTGGGCTCCTAATCATATTTCTAATGTTTAATCACTAACTAAGCTAGTTTAGGTCATTAACTCATCATTACTCCATTTAACTTGGTTAATTACATCCTAAATCATACTTAACACTAAACAAAAATGTTATTAACCTAATAAATCAAAATTTACATATTTGAAACTTTCATGATAGTGGTGGCCAAGTAGGGTTCTTTTAGGCTTTCCTTCAACTTCTTCCATCTAACATTTATTCTAGTATGTTTTCTTGTCTTAATCATATTTCTACTTATTTTAAGCTAATAACATCACCTAATATGGTGAAAACAAGATGGATACATATCAAGGAGGGGACAGCATGGATGCTACTTAGGATTTCGTAGAGTTTAATCAATATCATTTCAAGTTATCTACATAAAACTATCTCTTACACTTTTAGAATGTAAGTAACAAACTAGCTAAGTATGTGAATGAAAATGTGATTATATGACTCTAAAATGACATGCACATGATTATAACATGTTTATCTAGTATTTCTAATCCTAAACTCTCAAGATATCATAGGTAAAACTAGTGTAAATAGAAAACTTAAGTTGGGTGAATTTTACCTTAAACTAGTATGCACAAGTTTCAACTTTTTTACTAAAAAATGAAGTTGAAACTTACTTCTTTGAGGGAAAATGTTTATCAGCAAGAAACGAGGGTGTATACAATCTTAGTGACTTGTCATTTGGTGGCATGTGGTGGTTGTAGGGCCAAAAGGTCGTTGAGGTGCATAGAGGAGTCCAACAACTCCTTTTGTTTTCTTCCCTTTTTCCTTTGGTTTTTGCTTAGGTTTCTTGAAAGTGTTTCCTAGGGTTTTCTATGCATGAAGAATGGTGTCAAATGATGGTTTTGGAGGAGTGAAATTGAAGATGGATTAAGGAGGACAAGAGGTGGCTATCTTGGGATAAGGGTATATGGTTTCTTCTTGGTACTATTGTATTTTGTTTGCTTTTTGTCAAATGAGGGAGGATTTTGTCTCCTTAAGTACAAGTATCCTTAAATTCTCAATTAATCTTGTGTCTTTTGTTTTTAATTGAGTTTAACTCGCTACTAATTAAGATATAAAGAGAGTTGGTAGATGGATTAAGGGGAACTTAAGCTAATTAATCATGATTGTACTTAATTAAGCAATATATACCTAATTAGGGTATAACTAGGGTTTTACCATATTTTATCATTTCAATTAAGTTCATTTACCTATATTACTTTGTTTGTCATAGTCCTTTATCATTAGGGATTGATTAGTGTTTTTGAACCACGTACGAAGTTAATAATTTGGGATTTACTAATGATTGGAGAAATTATTTGTAATTAGCAAATAATTTAAGGATACACTTAGGATTTATTAGTAGAATTAGGGTTTTGAACTTTCAATTAAGGTTTTACTCGGTCTATTGCTATTTTCCAATCGTTTTGAGATTTCTCGCATATTAGGGATTTTAAGGTTTCATACTTGTGATTAAGGTTTTAGGGTTTTACTCTTTTGGGGGTTTTTGAACTTATTATTTAGGGTTTGTGACTTATGATTTAAAGTTCAATCATTTTATTTATGGATTTTATTATTATATCTTGAGCGGTTCTAGAGATTACTTATTAATTCCTATATTTGACTTCGAGTTCGGATTCGAAAGTTTATAGGGTTCATATTGTCTTCTTAAGTATAACGTTGGCATTCTTAAGGAGATATTTTCATATAATTACTTTGGTTCATATGATTAATCATTTTTGATTTGTAGTTAATTATGATATAAAATCTAATTAGCAGAGTAAGGTGTAATTAAGTTTGTTAATCTTAATTACTAGTACATTTGGCACAAATTAGGTGCATTTTAGAGCTTAATGTGTTAAATTGAGTTGGTTAAGCCCATTGGGTAATCTTATCTACTTAGTTTAAGGAATTGAGATAATTATTGTTGTTCGAGTACGTTTTAGAGTGTAGATTAAGGTTTTAGGGCAATTGAGTGATTAGTCTCCGATTAATGAATAGTTTTACCATTTAATTATATTATAATAGTTGGATTAGGGTTTTTTTATTGTAGATTAGGGTTCTACAATTTAATGGCTTATCCGTATTAGGGTTCCAATTAGGATTTTAGTGTTTGAAGGTTCATTTAAGGACTATAGTATTCATTTTAAGGTTTTGAATTAATTGTTAGGGTTATCAATATCAATATTCATTTTTTGTATAGTTTACCCTTTATTGATTTTAAGGAGCTCTCATGGGCTTCAACTATCAGTTTCTTTCCTAGTGGTGTTTGGGGTTAGTTTTGTTAGATTAGTTTGACCTTGAGAGTTAACATTAGTCATTGCCATTTGTTTATAAGACTTTAAGGCTTTTGAGTAAGAGGGTCAAACTAGGACTTGGATTGCCATTTATGGTTTTAAGAGTTTGAGTTTAGGTTTTAGAGTGTGTCTTTTAGGTTTAGGGTTAGCTATTTTGGCAATACTAAGAGTATCTTTTAGGAAATCTTATTAACTCATAACCTCTTATCTAAGAAATTTACGGGGTTTACAATCTATATTATTAAATCCCTATCATCAATTTTAGTATCATAGACTCTTTAATGATATTAAAGTAATAAAATATTATAAGTTCTAAAAACTTTAAATGTGCTTTAAATCCCTTACAAAACCCACCCCACTTTCCATGTTAAGCTCTTTTCAAGTAGCATTTATCATTTTCCACATATTGCTTAGTGTAGTTTTTTCTTTTTTCTCTTTTTAACGCCAATCACAATGAGCAATAACTAATTAGAAAAAGAAAAAAGTTATCCTTGAACATCATTTTCTTTAATCATGAGTAAGTACGTGTCCATTAGATCTCAAACTTTAAAATAGCTAATACGTAGCATTCAATTTGGTTAGCTTTGGATGCAAAATAAACAATTACACGCAATAATGGCTAAATATACTAATATAACATAATTTTTTTTGCTCTATAGATTGTTGTACTTGAAGAAAAAATAAATTCATTTGAGGTTTTATAACGAAGGTTTGAAGAACACCACAATTGGTTTGATTATGAGCAAGTATTTTATTTTCAATTTATTTCCCTTTTTGTGTGTTTTTAGGCTTTTCATCAGGTTTAATGGGCATTCATAGGACAATTTCACTTTATAATAAGCTTGATAGTATCATCATCAATTAATATCTATTCACATAAGAAATCATTATATCTTTACTTACTAATTTAACTTATCACTTGTTTGCTATTATTTTTAGGCATATAAAAAGATCTACAATGGAGCAACTCAATTTTGATTAGTATGCCAAACGATACATTTACAAATATAAATGTTAATGTTGTCCTTTATCATTGATATTTGTCATCAGTTTTCACATATAATTGTTTTTAAATGGTTTTATTGGTTCTTCCTACATGTAATTAACTTCGTAAATGTTTTACAAATAGTCTTACATGAATTTTAATTGTTAAACTCGTACATGTGTTGTGATTGCAGCATTTGTTAGTCAATTATAAAACAAAAGTAATCAAACTGTTTATTATACACAAATAACCATAATATTTGCACAATGTTCTAGAGTTGAAAAATTGTTTAAAATAAGAGATCTTAAGAAGGGAACCTAAATTAAAAAAAAAAGAGCATTAATTGAGAATTCCAATTAAATACATCAATGAAGTGGCATTCATTAAATGTTAGGATGTTATCGGAGCGGGTTTTGCCAAACTCGAACTCGACCTGCTACCTTATAAGTTTTCCCAAAACCTTATAGGGTACCATACATGGTTTTTATCTTGTTTTTGGAATCTGCTTCTGTAAGGTTTTGTAAAACTCGTTAAAGACCCAATCTGACCCGCTAATAGTAAGAAAAATTTTAAAAATTGATTTACAATTATATAAAAACATAAAACAAATAGCGTATGGTTTGTTTTGAATAATGAAACAAATAATGTATGATTATTTAAGACTAAACCAAGTTCTTTTTATTTTAAACTAATATATGATTAATAAAAAAAGATAAGTGGAAATTGAGGAATAAAGCCAACTGGTTGAAAGAGAGAGTAAAGGCGAGAGAAGAGAGTCACAAATAATGTGAAAGGGAGAAAGAGATAGGGGTAAGATTTTTTTAAAAGATCAAGAGTGAAAGAAATAAAATATCTTTTATTAATTATTATATTTTATTATTTACAACTAATACTTAATTACTAATATCATTTATATATATACTAATATTTTTAATTGGGTTCGAATTTTCTGTCGGTTTTTTTTTTTAAATCTCGAAACCTTGTAGGATTTGAAAACCACTTCTATTACCTGACCTAAAACCCTATAAGGTTTTAGGTAGGGTTTTTAGCGGGTTGGGTGGGTCAAAAACCTTATAATGACCTGCTTAATGGCATTGTTATGCCCCGAGAGATATCTTGATCATGGCAGCCCACTATATACCGCCTCTTGTACCTTAGATTAGCCTTACAACTACTCTAAAACCTTCGATATGATATATAAGGTATCTTCCAATAATTGGTTATTCTCAAGTAAATTGAAACAGTTAAATGTTTAATTAAATAACATAGCTAAATATTCATCATTTAAGTTTAACATAAGTGGGAATATCATCCCACCAAAAAAAAAAAAAAAGAAAGAGCAGCTATGATACTGTTTACAAAAATAGGTCTTTAGTTAAACATCACATATAAAAACTTAAATTTCTTAAAGGAGTCTATAATTAAAAAATAATATAATTCTCTCAACTACTCTTTCCTGAATCGTACATCCTAACTCCTAATACTAACCTTGGGCATAGCATACCCTGGTACGAGCCATAAATTGACCTACATCAAAAGACTAAGGAGGTGTAAGCTTACATCATGCTTAGTGAGTAATTCCTCTTACTGATCCTTTTACACAGTAATCAAACAGTTAAATTATGCAACCATATTATCACGCCTCGAATGGACAGAGTTGTAATAGTTCCACCGTGTAAAGCATTCTAAGACAGAAACTGACCATATAGTCACTACCTTAGACTTGATTTACACAAAGCATCAACGACCAACCCACTTTAAAGTAAATAGTTTATAATTTAAACATGATATCTACTTATGAACTTAAGAAAAATATATACTTATATTAAAATAATCTAAGTATATTTACAAGATTTAGCCACTTAATCATAATCTACTTGAGCAATTCATAATCTAATAATAAAAGCTTTAAATATAAACCTAAGCTTAAGAGTGTATCCGATTTTTAGTTTATATTCTTACTTCTCAAGTTCCCATAGTTGCTAGCTCCGAGGTAATTATAGGCCGCTTCTTAGTTAGCATCTATAACAAAAGCTATAGGGATGTGAGCAACCACAGCTTAGTAAGTTGGGGTGGAGACTTAAACTACACAGTAAACACAAACAGGGTTATCAATAAAATCATTAGGTGCAATGCATGTTCAAACAAATGTCATTGTACAACTTTATTCAACCCATCGTGAGATTAGAAAAATTGCACTTGCTCTAATCTGAGTTGAGGAGTTTCCGTTAATGTAACAGCTTACGACCAAACCCAGATTATGCAATGGAGACACTGCTCCTCCTGTGACTACCTTCGAATCATTGACTTTACCTTTGCCGCAATCTCCTCTCCTCTCCTATCACTTAGTTCAACTAAGGATGAAGAAAGGACTAATTATGCCATTTAGCGTTATCTCTTTTGAAGGAGTCGGTATTTGATCGAAGAATTCTAATAATCCCCTAATGGGTTGCTATTCATGTCCAGTTTGTGATTATAAGTCATATATTTAATTAGATTCAGTTTAGGGTGATAAATCGTTCCATACAAATATAAGTCAGATAGCATATTAGCATCATAACCAGTAGCTCAGAACAAGCACATGCATATAACCAACTATCTAACAGGAATAATCAAGTATAATTCAAGCCTTCAAGTACTACAAATTAGTACTCTAAAATACAGTAATGTATTAATCCCAACTTACCTGATATCCTTGGTTGCTCACTCAACCAACCACAAGTCGACTCATTTTCATATGTCTAATAATATATAATATAAATGCGTTTTTAGTATTTATATCTTGATGATATGTATATGTATATATGCCTTAGGTTATGATTTAACCTAATTCTTCCCATATACCTAATAGTTATTTTAATTTATCCTAGGTTAGTTTAGAGTATGATTTCGAATCTGATTCTGATTTAGGTTCTAAATCAATTTCAATTAAGGATATTATATGTAAAGCCTAAAATGCGATCCGAACACAAATGTGAAATTCATTACATTAGACTCGAGTATCCTAATTATCACTTTTAGTTCTAAGTCGATATTCTATTTTACTTAGTACACTTAAATCGTTATTAGTATATCGAACTTACTCCTGATGTAAGAAAATTTTACATTTTTCATATTATTACCTAAATTTAAGTCTCTTACCAGATTTTATATATATTCTTATTACTAGTATAATATTAATTTTTATTCTAATATTTTCTATTATTATATTTCTAATTTTCACATATTATGTACATAATACACATATAATATTTCGATCACTCCAAATATTATCTTCCAACATCAATTAACATCTCAAAATATCTAAATTCATCCCAAATAAGATTTTACACCTAATTATCCTAATTTACAAAATTAACTTAAAATATACTATTTTTACCTATTACATATTTATTACATAATGCCTTAATAATTACATCAAACACTCTAAATGCTACAATTAGCATACTCCATTAGATTTCAACATTCTAAAACATACAATTATGTACTATATCAGTTTTTAACCATTTAATTATTTAATTAACCCCAAATTACCTATTTTATGTATCATTTTAAGGCCTAAAAATTATCTAAAAATTTTAAAAATTAATTTTTAAAAAGGGTTTCATAGCACTGTTTTATAACCCCTAAGTAGTCTATAAAAAAATTTTGGGCTCAAAACTGCACTCCTAAGATCATTTATTTCTAAACTGAAACATGCTCGGTTTTTTATGATTTTTTAAGCACCATATATCACGGGATACATTTTTATCAAAATAATATTTTTCTTAAAAACTACATACTTCCAAGACTTATATCATTTGATGATACCATGTGAATTGCTAGAAACATGTGAAGTGTATGGCTAACCCAATAACGACAGTTTCGTAAGGGGATTGGAGCAAGTTACCATAAGACAAAAGATCTTCTTTCTAAAGAGATTTGATTTGGAACTATCATATGTACAAGGTCTAATATGGAAATAATTTTAGAGGTTTTCCCTGACGTTATCCGTATCAACAAACAATTCGAAATGCCTCGATTTTTTTAGAACAGGTTTGAGTCAAATAGCAATAATTTGAAGCACTTTTTTTTTTTATTTTTACACTATTTTGGAAACCCAAAGACTCAATCGTATGGATATGTAAAATATGAGATTTTCAATCCTAGCAAGAAAGGGGCGGGAGGGGGGGGAGGGGGGTGCGGGCGGGGCGCGGACGAATACTCAATTTAAAGTGAGTAAACAGAATTCCATACTCGTTCTCATGAATACATATAGAATTTTGTGGAAAGTCATATTCTAGAATACCAAATTTCATAAATTTCTAAGCATAACTAATATTTTAACAAAATATGTAAAATTGGGGGAAAAATTGGACTCACTAGAACTGATGGCTCCGGCCATTGTTGACCACCAAGGCTTTATTGGCTACCCTAGGCATTGTCACCATCATATGGAAGTGGTGCCATTCACTCCCATGTACTTGTCTACTTGGGGATCTCTTCTAAGGCTTTAACTATACAGATTTTTCCTTATTTTTTGAAAATTCTAATTTTCTCTTAAATTTTTTGCTCTCTCAATTTTCTAAAATTCTAAACATCCTAAATGAGCTTCTGTAAAATTTTGAGTATTTATAGAGGCCTTAGATATTTTTTATGCATTAAATTGATATGATATTTGCTTTATCTTTTCTTTTTCTCACTTTCTATTTGTTGCAATTTAATTGGTTGCTTTTGTTTCTTCAATTTCAGATTGACACGCCCCACTTCTTGAAATTTCTTATTTTTCTATATTTTTTTTATTTTTCCTTAATTATTCTTGCATTTACCTTAATTATTTAATATTATTTAAGTTGTTTTATGATTTTTAGTATACATATAATTTATCTCTAGTGATTCATTAGTTATCGAAATGTATTTTATGTATTTTCGATAAATAACGAGTAATATGCTTAAAATTTGAAAATTTTATATTCCTTTATTTTATTGCTTTTTTTTTTAAATTCAAACTTACGGGATCGCTTTTACCAATATTTCTAGCTTTATTTTATAATTTAGGCTCGATTAGATCCTTTAGTCGATTATCGTAAATTCTATATACTGAGCTTCGAATACCTAATTGTAGGTCTTACACATATGCTTAAACAATTATATATAGCTAAGTTGGTAATTGCATATAGCTGGGGATTTTGTCCTTGAAGCCAGGTTTAGAGTTACCTGAACCGTCATACCTAGGTTCCAAGCACCCTTGGCTACTAATCACACTTAACTTACGTCCACTCTATTCTTTATTTGCTCACAGCTTCTTATACCATTCATTTAAGTTCTCAACCCCCAAACTGAGAGTGTGGATGTGAATAGCGCATGCAGTTTACTTACCCCTAAGCGATGGACTCTAAGACTTGACTTATTGCTATACAGTTGGCATCTTCTGCGCCTAGTAAGCCCGTAAGTTAGGGTGAGCCCATATTGCATGTGTATACCATACGAAAAAAATTAAATATAATGATCACGACCCCCGTAAGACCCCTCCACCCCCACATGCGTGATGTGATGACCAATATATAGTGATGCAAGTTATGTCATGCATGATTTGGTTTAGTTAAGGTTGAAAATCATGATATTCGTATCATTTTTGTGACCACCCATTATCAACAGACAATTGCGAGGCATACTATGAGTAACTAAATAACAAATATTTCATTAATATACATATAAGGGTGTCTTAACACAATAATCATGAAATATCATACACATGCAATTCCCAAGTCCTTAAGCATACAATTTATCACTTAATTTTTAGTGTAATTACTCTACAAACAAATACAAGCATAGTAGTAATTGAAAATACTCACTCAGCCATTAAACTACGAGTCGTAATAGTCCATAAGAAGTCCGAATCAATGTCAGGATCGCTTAAAAAAAATTATGAAGAAGTATGAATAAGAAAATGAACTTTCTATTAAGCTAACTATCCTTGCCATAATCTTCAGTTTTGGTCTAAACTTATTTTTATCATAACTTTCTCATTTTGATTTTGATTACCACGTTCTTATAGTCATTTTCCATCATTTTTAGACGTAGATTATCATGGTGCAATCTGTTTTGACATATTACAACCACAATTTTTGGTATTGGTCCAAAAAGTTAAGGACCTCTAAATTATTGGGCTTATTGGTTCCATTTTGCACGATTTTGGTCTTTAGTTTCTATTCCTTCAATTCTTAATCGGTTCTAAATTCTTATATAGGCCTTAGAATGTATTTAGGATTAATTCTTCATGAGTCCATGTTTAATTTTTTATCTAACTTTAGTCTTTGACTCTTGGTGTCTCTTGGATGGGCTTTTGGGCTTATTGTTAAGGCCTCTTAAGTTGGGTTTTCTTATTTACTCTTTTAGGCTTTTTAATTGGTTAAGTTGAGCCTTAAATCTTATTACTAAAATCTAGAAATGTTGGTTTCTTAACTCTTTAGGTTTAAAATTTTATTGGTTTGACTTGTTTTGTAGTTTTTGGTCTATTTTAGCCATTTAAGGCCTATGACTTAGGCCCACCATGCTTATTTAAGTCTAAATATTATTCAAACGTGTTTCTAAAGGATTTTTTGGGTTGAGGTCAATTCTGTCAATGGCATTTTCGAGGTTTGTTCGAGTTGATTTTGGGCTCGTAACATATTTTTGGCTTAGTTTCACCTTGTGGTGTCTAGTTATACTACTTTGAGGAGTCTCAAATCACTTTAATTTTTTTTAAAACATTATTATAAATAAAAATTAAGGTATGGTTAGATCTTATAGGTTTTTTCAAGCCTCCAAATGGACATTTTTCTATAGATTTTTTTCTAAACAATATATATACTTACAAAAGGGGTATGAGGAAATATTTATAGGCTAAGCTAACAAGACTACGACTAAGAAAACTTAGAAATACTCCCAAAATGATCTATGTCCAACTACTTTCACAATTTCGTTGGGGTTTTACTTTGATCACTTATTTTTGAGTTATAAGGTCATAACCTTGCTACTATGGTATACATTTAAATGTTTATACTACACATAGAAGAATTTTTCAAAGCTCACTTCTACAAATTTTTCTAGAATGTAAAAATCAAATAATAAACATATACATGGTTATATTTCTCATTTTAGTTCCTAATACAACAAAGCCTAAGGTTTTCTTAAGCATAACCTATTACATGAAGAGACAAAAATTCATAGTACCAACCAAGGAATGAGGATTTGTTACAAGGTGATGATGAAGCTCCTTCAACTCCTACTTGTCTTTAGTTTTGATCCTCACTTAGTGCTTCTAGGGTGTTTAGCTTGTAGCAAAAGCCCCTTTTTTGTTGCTCCTTTAAGTGGTTCGGATGGTGTTGTTGGAAGCTTGAAAAGAATGGGTTGTATGATCTTTTGGAGTTCTTTGTATGGGGTAGAAATTTAGACAGGAGTATGGTTGGTGTTGCTTGTGATTTTAGTATACAAATGGAAGTGAAATGGAGTATGTGTATTCATGAAAGATAGATGGTCGATTTTGGTGAGAAAGTGGATAAGTATCATGTGCTTTTCAATTATGAAATGTAAGAATTAAGAAAAATAAACAAGGTGAGGGATTGGAAAGAGATGGCCGATTAGATTGGGGAGGAAGTAAGGGAGTTCAATCATCACTTTTGTACTTTGATAGGATAGATTAACATAGTGATAAGATAACTCAAATAGGGTATAGGCATGATGTCCTTAGGTTAAAAAATAGGAAGGCTAAGATGTGATAGTTTTTGAAATGACAATGAATGAGAGAATTGAAATTGGAGTAGGAATTGAGGAGTTAGCTTGCACGTGCTGCATCGCGTGCAGCAAAAACAAAATTTCCTTTTTTTTTTATTCAATTATTTGCTCACTTACGTAATCATTTTGTGGTTCATTTAATCTCTTTATTTGTTATGTATAAAGGTCATTAAGTTAGTGGTTTATTTGATTGAAATTTAAAGTTTAATTTAGGAGCTTATGGAAAAGGAAATGTTTCACTTATATAGTTAATATTTTATTTTAATCATCTGTAAATTTTCGAGCCCTAAGATATTTAAGGATTTGAGTTTTATATTTAGTAATTTTTACGTATGCTTCGTTGCTCTTTTTCTACGATTACCAATTCAAATTTTTATCGAGTGAATTTAATTATTTAGCTTGTCAACTCGAAGGAATATTGTGATCATCTGATTTTGATACCAAGTAATACTAAAAATTTTACAGGGTTTACAGGCATCCCTATTAAATGTTGGTAATTGACCTTTTGAAAAATATTAAAAATCTTAAAAATTTTCATATAATGTAGAAGATAAAAAAAAAAATAACTCAATTATGATAAATGGGTAACCAAGTCATATTTTAAAACTGGAAAATAAGTGTAAAAAATGCAAGATCTAATATATTAAAGTATCATAAAATAAAATTATGATATTTCAAAAGTTTATATCCTAACTTCTATTAAGCTGCTAGAAGAAAAGACAAAATTTTCATGTCTTAATATGATAAATGACTTTTTAAGATAATAATATCTTTATATTATTCTCGACAAAAGATAAAATAAGATAGTCTTAATTTATCGATTACAAAGGGAAAAAAAGATTATGAAATTTGAAGCTTTCTAATAATATTCAAATTTTTTGAGATATCACTACTTTTCAACTTATGATGCAAATATATAAGAGAATATAGTTGAATAATACGATATTCCTTAAATACAATAGATGGATGGATAAATAAATTATGGAAGTAGTAATTAAACGAGTAGTAGTGGAAAGAATGAACAATTGCTAAATAACCTTAGTATGCTTATTTTCTATTTTTAGATAGTAGAAAATGATTTAGAGACTTTATAATAAGAGAATGGATTCGAATAATCAAGTACTGCCTTAATAATAATAACATTAACATCAACAACAAGAAGAAGACATAAATCTCAAATATTTAGAAGCTCGCTGTTTATGGAAAAATGGTTATACATCTAAATAAATCTAAAGTGGGAAGCATTCTAGGAAAGGGATAAAATGTATTAGTTGATAAGTGATATCAGAAATGAATAATTAATTATGATGGTTTCTTATGAAACTATTTTAATTTAATAAAAAATAGAGATAATCAACATTAATGGTAACAAACAAAGGTAAATATTGTAATTAATAATAATAATAATGATACGGTAGATATAGTAATAATGGTGACAAATATAAAAGGTGTTATATACAGAAGTAATTATTTTTAATGTAAAAAGGTGAATGGCATTTATAATCATGGCAAAATAATATTAAAGGCATGTAATGTAAAATAATAAATGATGAATTATATGAAGTAATAATATATTCGATAGCCAATTCAGACAATAAGAAAAAAGAGACAAAATAAACTCTCATGCACTTTAATTTTATAGAGTAGAAGATATAGATAATGATTAAATTTTATTAGTTATTCCTATTATTGTTCAAAGTAGATAGTGAAACATTTATCTATATTTTCTTTATGAAAATATTAGGGGAAAAAAAATCCTTGAATTGTGAAAAGTCCCACTAGTTTAGCTTTCACCGACCAAAAGAATCTTCGTAAGGGATAACAGAAAATATAATAGAAGCTTTTGAATATCCGAAATAAGTGCACAAGAATGAGACTAATCAGTTGGCACGATACAAACTCTTTTGGCTGCTAAAATTTGGGTAGTTTCTGAAACAAGACAAGGATGTGCAGCAATGGACAGATACACTAAGGATGGCTATATAAACTTATCAGGATCAATGCCACTTTCGGATGGTATCTATTTAGTTGTTGGTGGATCGTTTCAACATTCAGAGGTATAAGTAAACTTTGATTTAAAATGTCCTTGGAAGATTCCCGTTTTCCACATGTTGGATCTAGTCTTTCACATTTTTCTTTAATTTTTTTTTTTTATCATAAAATACTAATGTCCAGCGAATAGAATTGCTGAATATATATTTTCTTGTCGATGCAGCTATTCCTTTGGATTCTTTCATACTGATGGTTAACTCCACAACAAAGTCTAGAGATCACAGGTATTAATATCTTTCTCTTTTTCTCCCTATCTTGATTTACATATATTAATACTTTTGTAATGCTAAATATTATAAAGTATATAATATTAGACCTATAAATATATATTTTTTATATCACAAGTACTAGTTAATTTAGTCTTTTAGACAAGTGTTTTACCCCATCATTAATTTTGTCTTATTTTCTCTCTTTGACAAAAGAAACAAAAAGGATATATATATATATATATATATTATATCATATGTATTAGTTAATTTAGTCTTTCATATAAATGTTTTACTCCATCAATAATTTAGTCTTATTTTCTCCCTTTGACAAAAGAAATGATAGGAAATGGCTTAAATCTTGTACCACCCTCGATTTTTAAAGGGGTGAATTATAGATGTTGGAGTAAAAAGATAAAGACTCTTCTTAAGTCTCAATATTTATGAACCTTGGTTGAAAGTGGGTATCTATATTTTTTATATTGAAGGTATTGGCTAATTTAGTCTGTCATACAAATGTTTTGCCCCATCATTAATTTAGTCTTGTTTCCTCCCTTTGACAAAAAAAAAAAAAAAAAAAAACGACAAGAAACGGTTTAAACCTTGTTCCGCCACAACCTCGCCCCGCCGCCCCCCCCCCCCCCCCCCCCCAATTTTCAAAGGGGTGAACTATAGACGTTGGAGTAAAAAGATAAAGACTTCTTTTGAGTCAGAAGATTTATGGACCTGGGTGGAAAGTGGGTATAATAGCTCATCACCAAGGGCGGCAGAAAAACAAAAGAAGGATAAACACGCGCTGTGCAAAATTCAACAAGCAGTCGATGGCGATATATTTCCATTAATTAAGGGAGCAAATTCTTCACAAGAGGCATGGGAGCTTTATGGCATGAGTATAAAGATCAAAGGGTAATTGTTATCAAATTATAAATCTTTTTCCGTGATTTCACGTGCAAGATTATATCTCCAAGTATATATCACCATATTATAAAAGTTTAACACATATCTGGATTGTACCTCACATTCACATTGCTGTAATGTGTATTAACTTCTATTTTTACAAATTCTATGTCTTCTAACAATTTCGTTTGGAAAATGCAAGGAGTACATGCCCTAATCCAAATATAAAATGAGGCCAGATCTCCCCTTTGCTGTTGTGTCTATTCTTGGGTCGGCGACTTATGGGATTATTGCAACTACATACCAAACGCTTCAAAGTTTTCCTTCGAAACATGTCGAAATGTTTTCACTTTATATATCGTCTTTGCATTCATATGCTTTTCGATGAGCATAGACGTCATCATTTCTGCTATGTGGCATTGTTGGGGGATGATTTTTCTAACAGGATGTACATGCATGGCTGCCATTTTCTTTGAATTGTCTGCTTACATAGATCTGGAGACTGTAGAGCAACTATACAGATCCGTGTTTCTTGTAATCTACGTGACATGTATTTTTTTTTTTTTTTTTAATTTTAGCTAGTAAATTTGCACCCGTGCAAAATTAAATAAGAGTATAACAAAATTTAAAGCATCAAACATTAACTCAGATAAACAATACAAAAGAAACGATGATTAAGAAAAAAAAAGGATACCTTTTTTTTTTTAACAAAGCAAATTCACTTAAAGACAAGCATGTACAATCTGGATATTTTTTTTTTTTAACAAAGCAAATTCATTTAAAGACAAGCATTAGTACAAATCTGGAGGTCTTGGAAGACTGTCTAAGAGAAAGTAAATAAATGGGATGGGGATTAAAATTCCAGAAACTACAGTACATACCAAAATTTGCCTAAGTTGTAACCCATTGTGCACATTCATTAGCACTGTTGCTAACAAAAGAGGCAAAACAACTACAGAACAAAGATTTTAAAAACAAAATAACATGGATAACTCCAGCTAGTCTCCAATGTGCTGATGAAGGATTTGCAATTGCCTCTGCACAATTTGAAGAATCAGATTCAAGTTGAACCTGTTGCCATCCTTTAGCTCTTGCAATAGATAATCCTTTACGTATAGCCAAAGCCTCATTCAAATCTACATCCATGTGAGGTATGGCAAATGTTGTAGCTTGTAATAAGGAACCATTTGAATCACGATAGACAACACCTAATCCTCCTTTGTTCTCTAGAAGATTCAAAGAAGCATTATAGTTAATTTTTACAAAGTTCTTCATCAGGTTGTTATCATGGTTAGTCTGCTGTCACAATGAAGAAGGATGAATGGAACATTAGTGCAAAGAAGGTTGAAGGGCAAAAGTTGGAACTGATTTTGACATGGTTGTTGAAATTGCCATTTTATTATTCATTTGAATACACAAAATCGGTAGAATCGTATAAAATCATACAAAATCGGTAAAACTGTAAACTTATAGAATCATATATAAAAATTCATAACTTTATAAAAAATTTACACATAAATGATTTTATATTTATTTTAGTTAAGAAAAACATTATATATCATAAATTCATAGAAACGCATTTTTAAGTTGTGATTTTAACAATCATGGATTTTGAGAATTCGTATAAAGATAGCTCTTTCAGAAGTGAAACTATGACACTATGTGGATTTGGCTTCAAGTGATTAAAACACATTAATTGCAATGTGTCTCGATAAACCAAATAAGTATTTGCAAAATAAGATAAGAAGTGGTTGTTCTCAGTTTTCCTACGTATTGTCAATGAAATGAGTTGTTAGGCCCAATTTTTGACACTTGAAATTGCAAAGTCCTCAATTTTAAGATGAAGAGTAGCAAACCAAATTGCATGTGTCCATTCACAATGAATAAACAAGTGTTCTGTAGTCTAATCATTGCAACAAGAAGGACATTGAGGTAAAGCAAAGATTTTCCTGTGAAAAAGATTAGAGTTAGTTTCGATAATATTATGACACAATTTTCATAATAGATGTTTATATTTAGGTTGGAAATCTAGATGCCAAATAAAATTCTAATCTCTACTGTTAAGTAAATTTGAGCTTGAAGAACCAGTTCCTCAGTTAAACATCTTAGATTGCGATACCTACTTTTAACCAAGTAATCCTCACTTTTCTCCTTGGTCTAAATCATTCTATCCCTTCCTATGTAAGACACAATCGGGATTTGCAATATAGTAGCCCTTTCACACTCATGAAGAAGATGTTGTATAGGAATAAGATTCTAAGTAAATTAATTACATTAGAAACAAGAAATCTTGTAAATGAAGCTTTAACTCCCTAAAAGGCAATTTGAAAGTAGATAATAAGGGTATCTAAGGATGAGTCTAGAATCTAACAAATAGTCCATCACCAATTTTCCATAAAAGTCCTTTTTTCTAATGCCTCTTATCCTACCAACACACTTTGCTACACACAAGAGGCTCTATCTCCTCTAAAAGCATTCATAAAAGAATTATAAGGAAAATAAAGACTTTTTAATAACTTAGCCCACAACACATTAGGGTTCCGTAATAGTCTCCTAGCTAGTTTCCCTAATAAAGAATGGTTAAAAGACTCTAAATCCATGAAGCCAAGACCTCCATCATGTATAGATCTAGTAAGGTCTTACCATTGTTTCCAATGAATTTTATTACAAGCTCACTATCACCTCACCAATAATTTGACATCTTTACACCATTTTTTATGAAATTGAAAATACTCATAAAATACGTTAGCAAAGCATATGCCACCGATTTAATGAGAACTTCCTTCCCCCTTATAAAAAGTAGATTTCTTTTCTAGCCTTGAAGTTTCCTAACAATTCTCTCTTTTTAAGCTAAAGCCCAGTTATTAGAACAAACCCAAGTAATATAGAGACTAAGGTACTTAACTAGAGTGTTTTGAACTAGGACTTACATCACTTTAGCACACTCCACTCTAACCTAAGTTGGAGTAGACTCACTAAACACTACTGAGCTTTTCCCATGATTTACCTTTTGCCCAAAAACCTGACAATAAACTTCAATAATCTTTCTTAAATCTTTTAAAGTTAGACTTTTTAGCCTCTAAAAAAAAAAAAGAGAGAATTGTTAGGAAAAAAGAGATGAGTTAACAATGGGCTATCTTAGTCATTTTTGTTTCATTCAAATTGCCTTCTATACTAGCTCTTTGTATCATCTTAGGCCTTCCACACTAGCTCTTTGAAACATCTTAAATCAACAATACGCCATAAGGATAAATAACTAAGGCCATAAAGGGTCTTTTTGATGTATTCCTCTAGCGGGTATAATAATTACTCCAAGTATTGTTGAAGAAAAAAGAATACCTTAATTGTCAACACATTGCGAACATGTGTCTAAAAATTCTTTAATCCTAATATTGTGCAAATCAATTATAAACCTTCATATTTCTCTAACATAAATTATAAAGTTATCAATAAAAAATAAATTTACTTACCATAATATTCATATTATCCTCTTCCTTTCACGATATATTAATGAATAGCTATATGAAAGGAAAGCATCTAAGAGGAGAAATTGAAAAGAAGAATGGTATAATTAAAAACCGTAGTAGGATGAACAAATGTAGCATTATTATAAGTAAAGGGTTCCATTTTGTTGAATATATTAAATAAATAAGTAAGATTTGGAGTTGAAAATATGGGATTTCACTTGACAATATAGATATTAAAAATACATGTGTGTGCGCCCTTTTGTGCATGTATATTTATATTTATATTCCGAAAATGGAACCAAATCTATTAACTTAAATCTATAAAGCATTTTCAATATAAATTACAATAAAACCAAACTCAATTAAATTTTAAATTAGTTTTACACTCTTTTAAAGATCGATTTAATTACTTTCTTTTCACCATACAAATGCTAACTATGCTAAACCATCAAGTGAAGGAAACTAAAAGGTTGGTAAAAACTAATTAAATAATAAATCTCCTTTTTTTTCACATATTTTACTACTGAAAATTGCAATTATCACTCTCAACTACTCAAAATATCTTGTCATCTAACAAACATAAAAAAAAAAAAGAAAAAGAACCCTTTAATCATACTCTCTCTCTAAAACAAAGACTTAAAATCGTCATTCAAAACTTTTACATCTTGGTTATTAAGTTTAAAAAAAAAAAAAAGAAAAGAAAAAGCTCCTTAATCACTTAACGTTGCTCCGCTAATATGCCTAACAATAGTAATGAAGGAAAAGCAACAAACGTTTTATTTCCCTTTCAATTTCTATCAAAGTCTTCACCTTTCTCTTGATTGGAATCCCCGGTTTTCCTTTTATTTTCTTCAAAACTTTGCTTCCAATGTCGCTCTTGTTGCCATCTTTAATCCTTTTTAGGCTCTCAGCCATCTTTAATACCATTTATGGCCTCAACCGTCGTGCCAGAACCTCTTCCTATTTACATTTAAAAGAATAGGAGGAACATTTGTTGAACATCAAAGTTAGGAATACAAATATTGAAAATAGTTCTTCAAAATAACAACATATAAATCCACTTGTGAAAGGTAATATAAGAACAATAATATTAATAAAACGATGCAAATTCATCAAAGCTTAATGAAATCCTACTTAAAAAGAAAAAAAAAAATGATTCATAGGAAAACCTCTTTCTATGTAGGACATTGGATGATAGGTTGATTTCAAATTTTTTTTTTTT
Source organism: Lumnitzera racemosa (assembly GCA_024138005.1). Taxonomy (NCBI): domain Eukaryota; kingdom Viridiplantae; phylum Streptophyta; class Magnoliopsida; order Myrtales; family Combretaceae; genus Lumnitzera; species Lumnitzera racemosa. The sequence goes on from JAMXBC010000005.1 coordinate 38,831,304, forward strand.
TTTTTTTTTTTTTAGATATGGTGATCGATGCGTTGCAACTTAATGGTTATTGGGAACTGTTATTAAGACGATACGCCTATTCAACATCTTTTTTATTACAAATTATAGAAGAAAAAAAAAAAGATATGGAGAGATTTGTTAGGAGATAATGGAGAGAAAAATGAGAAAAGAATAGAAGAAATAAATAGCGGTTAAAACACACTTAAGCACAATTATGGAGTTGAATCAATGATGCTGTGTTTATAACAGTAATAGATAATTCAACTTACTCCCACTAACCCTTGGTTATTGCAATAAATTTTCAAGATTGTTGAAAAAAATCAAGACGTCTCATGACAACGGTTTGTTTTCTAAGAAATTTTCACAAACACGTACAGGGCTATGCTACCTTACCAAGCCTAAAATACTAAAATAACCGGTTTACAAAAAAACAGTCGAACAATCTATGAAAAATCAAATGTATGAATAAGTCTCAATAATTATCCATATGAAGAATTTGAACCAAAAAAGGAAGAAGGAGATGAGGATCTCAAACTAAAGTCACCACATCAAACCAACCATCTGAAATCAAAGATAGATGAAAACGATGTCATGAAATGGAAATAGCCAAAAAAAAAAAAAAAAAGAAAAAGATTTCTATCAGTAATCAAAAGTAGTGACTAATTAGCAAGCCTCTATGGACAAATTATAATATTACTCATAGTTATTCATCCCTATCTGATGTAAAGAGTTCGTGATGAATGATTTTTGACAAATTTGGAAGTTGGAAATGACATTGTCTAGAGAGAGCGAAAGAAATTGTTACATCATAAGACATTGTGGCATGGATGTATGAAGATGTGGAAGTGACAGAAAAGAAAAATACGTGAAAAAAAGAGTAGTGTAACTTATGCAGATAGAATAGAAGAAAAGAGAGAGAACAAAGTAGGAGCTTTTATTCTTAAAAAAAATGTAGAGAAGGAGAGAATATTTGTTGGGTAAAAAAGAAAAAGATAACTATTATCTACCATAACATACAGTTATGGCAACATGGGGACTGGAGAAGAGATTTATGGAAAATAGAGGCAGGAAGACAGGAGTTATAGATAAAATAACCGTTCTAATAATTTTAAAGTATAGAATAAAAGAGGTGGAGTCCAATATGGTTACCAATCCTTATTGGCTTAAATATTATTTGATGATGAATATGTACAAATAGTAGCGAGTATTAATTGAATTTAGACAAATCACGTTAGCAGTAGCAGGCAATTATTTTAAAAAAAAAAAATACTATTCATATTTTGCAAATACTATTACATATCAAAATGTTTTTGAAATTTATCCGTCACATGTATTAAAGCTTATCCATCACATGGATATACATATATTATCTATTAAATTTTTTCTAACTATTTCTAAATATTTCAAGTATTAGATACAAGTAAATAAAAATTCAATAATTACAATTTTTTTGTGATTAGTCATGTTTCTTTTATAATAAATTAATTTTTTTAACAATAAATACTGCATACATCATACACTTAATAATATATCTTCTTTGCAAGTACAAAACCATGTAAAGTTATAGTAGCACATTGTCTTCTATCTTCTATTATCTGTCTATCTTCTATCTATTATATTTAAGGGAATATTTGATTATCTGACTCCACTCTTGTATTATTTATATTATATCTTTTCTACAAGTACAAAACATTGTAAGGTTACAATAGTGCAAATACTGAGTATTCGATTCCACTCTCTTCTTATAAAGTCTTTAAATCTTTTTCTCTTCTCTAAAAATAGAAAATAAACACACTAGGGCTATTTGGCAATTGTTCGTTCTTTCAATTGCTACTTCCATAATTTATTTATCTAACTATTATCTATCTATCTATGTGTTATTTAAGGAATACCTCATTATTCGATTCTCTTCTTTTACTATAAAGTTTCTACTCTCTTTCTCTTCTTAAAAGTATGAAATAAACAAAATAGGGTCATATGGTGGTTTTGCATTCTTTCAACTACTATTCTCCTAACCATCGCTTCCAAAGCCATAGAGCCTGACGGCTTTGGCGGACTTTTCTACCAGACTTATTGGGTTTCAATCGGTTCGTGCGTAGCTCAAGCAATCAGGAGTTTCTTTCTGCCAGGTATTTTCCCTCCTTCCTTTGATTACTTTGACATAGTTTTAATCCCAAAAGTGTCCAATCCTAAGTGTGTTTCCCAGTTTAGACCAATAAGTTTATGTAACTTCTAAAATCATTTTAAAAATTTTGGCAAATAGGCTCAAATCATTGCTAGATGGTCTTATATCCCCCTTCCAAAGCACCTTTGTACCTGGATGACTCATTCAGGACAATGTTATCATTGCTTACGGAATTTTTGACTAGCTAAAAGATAAAAAAACATAAAAAAACCATCATTGTGCTATAAAATTGGACATGACTAAATCGCACGATAGAGTTGAGTGATCTTTTCTTGAAAATGTCATGATTAGAATGGGGTTTTGTGAGACTTGGGTTCGTTGGGTTATGAATTGTGTTGTCTCTGTTCAGTATAATTTGATGATTAACGGGAAAAGAGTAGCTCATTTAGTCTAACTAAAGGAATTTGCTAGGGAGATCCAAATATCTCCCTATCTTTTCCTTTTAGTTGTCGAGTCTCTATCATTAAGGATCCAAAAAGAAAAGAGGATAGGCAATTTACATGGCATTAAGATTATAAGACGAAGTCCTGAGCTTACCCATTTGCTATTTGTGGATGACTCCATGTTCATCATGCAAGCTAACATGGATAATATGCTGGTGCTAAAGAAGGTTTTAGATGATTATTGTAATGCTTCCGGTCAGTTAATTAATTTTGACAAATCGTCCATCTTTTTTAGCAAAAACTGCCCTGAAAATTTGAGAACTTCATGTGCTAGTGTGTTCAAAATTGACATTGAAAGAAGACCCGGTAAATATCCTGGACATCCCTTTGAATGGGGAAGGTCCAAAAGAGAGGCTTTAGCTACTATTAAATCAAAAGTTGTGGCAAAAGTACAAGGTTGGAGTAGTAAATGTTTGTCTAGGAGGGAAAACAAGTATTGATTGAGTCGGTAGCCTTTGTAATGCCAACATATGCAATGAGTGTATTTATTTCCTTACTCCATGGTGCAAAGAGGTAACAGGTTTGATAGCAAAGTTATGGTGGGGTGGTGATATTTCAAAAGAAAAGATTCATTGGAAGAGATGGGAGGATTTAGCAATACCAAAGATATTAGGTGGTCTAGGTTTTCGAGACCTAGTTAATTTTAATAAATCCCTTTTAGGGAAACTAGCGTGGAGAATTTTAGAAAGGTCAAATGATTTATGGGTTCAGGTTTTGAAAAGTATTTACTTTGCAAAAACTGATTTTCTTGTAGCAAGTAAGGGAAGAAAGGCTTTATGGTGTTGGCAAAGCATTTTAATTGGAGGACAGGTGATTGAGAAAGATTATATGTGGTAGGTGGATAAAGGGGAAAAAATTAACGTTTTTAAGGATCCTTGGATTCCTTCTTTTCCAAGGTACAAATTGTTACATAGAGATCTCTCTAGGGAGAATGGAATTATGAGGTTTAAGGATTTGAGGGATGTTTGTAGGAACACATGGAATTTGACAACTATTGCTTATAAGTTGAACGATGATGAAAGAAGAGCAGTCTTGGACATTGTTAGTGTGAATACTGTATGCGAGGATAGGGTTGTTTGGCCTAAGAATAGGAACGGTGTTTATACAACGAAATAGGGTTATTTATGCTTAAAAGCAAATGAGAGGTATGTTATTAGTAATAGAGCTTCTTCTTCTTCATGTATTGTCGATTGAAAATAGTGGAAATTAATTTGGCTCTTAAATGTCCCACCAAAAATTAAACACTTTCCTTCTTCCTTTAGAGGGCTTTCTCTAATTCACTGGCATTGAATTGTAATATTTACAAAAGGAAGATAATTCAAAGTTCAGATTGTGCTTTTTGTTAATAAGAAGAAAACATTGAACATATTTTTCTTGTATGTGAATGGACAAAGCGTATATGGTTTCATATTATGGGATATGTTGATAACAAATGCTCTATTCATAATTTGGAACGGTGGTTCTTGTCAATTGCAGATAAGTGCTTCAAGGATGGTGTACATGGAGACTCTCTTCTTGCTAAAGTGGCTCTCACTCTATGGCATATTTGGAAGTAGAGGAGTTCTTACAACATTAATAAGGATATGTCGAACCTGTTGGTGACTATTCGTAGGCTTAAATTATATACTGCTGAACTCTCTAGCTTTCAAAAATCAACTGGTGTTGGATCATCACGAAGTAATGAAACCAGTCACGCATGGAGACCGCTGGGTGAGAATGTTATTAAAATCAATTGTGATGCTGTAGTTGAGACGAAATGTAGAAAAGTTAGGCTTTGGTTTTGTTACAAGGAATCATAAAGGAACGTTGCTAGCTGCTGAGGTGGATTCCTGTTATAGTTTTGACGTAGGAGAAGCCAAAACTGTGGCCATCTCTGGAATTTGCCAAAATAAAAGGTTAGAAATTTGTAGAAATTGAATCAGATTGTGCAGTTGCAATAACAAGTTGTAACCATGTGAACAACAGTTATTAGAAGCTTCACCCAATTCTACAGGACATCAAGTTTTTGATTTCTTATCTTTTTGTTATTGTCTTTTCTCATGTTAGCAGGGAGGCTAATAAATGTGCACATTGGTTAGCTTCTCAAGGTAGAAAAGGTTGTAAACTTTCTCTTTAGGGGTTCTCTTCCCCTCTTGCTTTTGATAGCTTGTTGTTGGCAAATTTGGGGTGTCAACCCCAAAACTCTAATGTTCTTGAATAAAATATTAATTTCCCTTATACTAAAAAAAAAAAACAGTCATACTAACAGAAAACACATTTGCATCATGGGTGCATAAAAATTTAAGTACGATAATTAGAGTAGACTCGATATTATAATATATAGGACATAAAACATATTATCAATTATCTTCAACCTTTTTCATGTGTCAACTGCCACAATGTCTCCCACATTTCCTTATAATTTTCCAGAAGTCTTTCTTGGCCGTTTTCTTTTTCCTTTTCCTCTCCCTTCCCCTGTCTCCTTTTTTTTACGGATTTAAATGAGTAGTTTATTATAAGGAACTAACTTGCTTGACCTGTAAAAACTATATAAGTAGTACTGAATAAGGTTTTAGGATAAGTTTTGGAATATGGTTAAAGAATCAATCGAGAAACCTGATGTCTAATAAAAATAATATATTAATAATATAATATCAACAACTAGTTAACATCTTGCATATAGGTACAAAATAGACAATTACTTCGACTAAATAAAAAACAAATTAACAATTACTCAAATCAAATTCAAAAATAAAAAACAAGTGATTTGGCTAAATAAAAATCAAATTCAAATAGAAGACTTAATTTCATTCTACAAATTTTCAATTATTATTATCATATAAGTTGCTATTATGGGTGTTCTTTGACAATTAATTTCTTCTAGCATGCGGGATTGTCTTTTTACTTTATTGACGATGTGATGGGTAAGTATTTTGGTGTTCTATAAATATATTATTGATGAAGTATGACTTGTTTTTATGGTTTCTCCTCTAATATGTCCTTATTGTGTTGCCCATAATTTATAAATATAAATAATAAAAATGAATTTTTCATGTAATTACTAATAAAGTAAAAAATAGTTCTTAAGAAAAAAAATATTATATATATACGTACAAGGCTATGCTATCTTACCAAGCCTAAAATACCAAAATAAATTATTTTTAAAAAAATTAATTAAACAGCATATGAAAAATCAAATGTATGAATAAATCTCAATAATTATCCACATGAAGAATTTCAACCAAAAAAGGAAGAAGAAGACGAGGATTTTTGAAGCCTTGAACTAAAGTCACCACATTGAATAGACCATATGAAATCAAAGACAGATGAAAAAGATGTCATGAAATGGAAATTGAAAAAAAAAAAGAAAATTAGAAAAAGAAGTACAAAATAACATACAAATGACTTCATCTTAGTTATAGAACTGTAAATTTCTGTCAGAGAGCAAAAGTAGTGGCTAATTGGCAAGCCTCTGTGGACAGATTATAATTTTACTCGTAGTTACTCATCCCTATTTGATGTAAAATGTTCATGATAAATGATTTACGACAGATTTGGAAACTGGAAATGACATCCCATTACCTGAACGGATTATCTAGAGAGAGGGAAAGAAACTGTTACATAATAAGACATTTGCATGTATGTAAGAAGATTTAGAAGTGAAAGAAAAGAAAAATAAGTGAAAAAAAGAAAAGAAAGAAAGAGTAGTGTAACTTAACATGGATAGAAGAGAAGAAAAGAAAAGAGAGAGAACTATAGAAAGTAGGAGTTTATTCTTAAACATTTAGAGAAGGAGAGAATATTTGTTGGGTTAAAAAAAAAAAAAAAAGACAACTATTATCTATCATATCCAAACAGTTATGACAACACAGGGAGCAAAGAAGAGATTTATGGAAAATAGAAACAAAAAGATAGGAGTTAATAGGATAACCATTTTAATAATTTAAAGTATCTATAATATTTAAGGTAGAAATGTCAGAATAACTACTTATAACTTTCATTTGTACCACACTTTATATTAAAATTTATGGCCTATATTTTTCTTATAGTTGGTTGGTGAATATGTATTTTTTTTTTTCCATATCCACATCAACCACTTCTCCTTAGTTTAAAACAATTAAACCTATGTGCCCCCGTAATGTTAACTGCTTCTAGGGATAGTAAATGGGTGACCTACATACCTTCGCGTACCTAAAGTTCACATACCTAAAGTGCTCGTGCTTTTTGCATGTCAGGCCTATCATGCTCGCATGCCTGGAGCTTGTATGTTTGCAATCCATTTATTAAGCGTGCCTATTCACATACCGCCTATTTATTTGCATGCCACCTGCGTGCCCATAAATGGCTCGATAGTTTTTAGCATATATGTAATTTTGAGTTGTAGATTTTTTTCCTGAATAGTTACTTGCGTATGTTATACTATTACTACGTATTAATACTTTAATTTATGAAACTGTTACTTTTTTGAAAACTTTAATTAAGAAAGAAAATATTATTGTTATTATTACACATTAGCATTAGCACGGTAAATTAAGTCATGCATTTACTTATGCATGCAATGCTAATGATAGTGGAGACGGTAGTTGTAGTGGTAGTTGGCTAAAGCAACGAAGATGTTTGTAGTGGTAGAGGTCGCAATAGTGGTATCGATAGTAATGTTAGGGACAATCCTATAACTTAAGTGATCGTAATGGTAGCAGTGGTTATGGCAATGATGACAATGGTTAGTAGTGGTCCTAATGGTAGTGGTCGATGTTGGTGGTAACTAATGGTAAACGTGGTGCTAATAGTCAATAGCTAGTGGCGGTTGATGGTTGGTGGCAAGTACGATGGTTGTTGGTAGTAAACGGTAGTGGTCGATGTCAAGGTAGTGTTTTATGGTGGTGTATTGTAAGGATGGTGGTTGGTGGTGGTGGCAATGTTTGTTGTAGTAGTAGTAATCGAGCCATTGGGGTAGCGGTGGTAATAGTCGGTAATTGTCCGTAATGATGGAGGCAGTTGATGGTAGCGAAGGTTGGTAGTTATGGATGGTAGTAGTTGGTCACGGTTGTAGTAGTAGGTTTTGGCAATAGTAATAAGTGATGGTAATAGTAGTAGGTGATGGGAATAGTGGTTGTTAATGAGACCGTGGCGATGGTGGTGTTGTGCATGGTGTTTGTAAAAGCATAGATGGTTGATAGTGTAATGGAGGTGGCGGCCAAGCTAATGGTAATGGTTGCGGTCGGTAGTCAATGGTGGTGGTAGTGCTCAACAATGGAGGTTATGGTGGTTAGCGGCAATGTTGGTGTTTAGCAACCAATGGCAGTGTTTACGGCAATAGTGGTAGTTACCTAGTTGTGCACGATGGCTAATGGTGGTGTTAGTGGTCCATAGTTGTTTGTAATAGCGGTAGTGGTTAGTAGCAAAGATAGTGGCCAATGATAATGGTTACGATTAGTAGCGACGGTTACGATTAATGGCAACAATGGTGGATAGTAGTATAGGTGGTGGTCGATGGCAATGGTCTTGGACTCTTCGTCAGAAGTAGTGATGGTAGTTATTTGTAGAGAAGGTGGTGGTAGGGTGGTCGACAGTGGTGTTGGCGTTCCGCAGTAGCAGAGTTGGCGATTGGTGGTGGTAGCAGTGGTCCAAGTGGTTGTGATAGGTATTGGCACTTAGCAATGGTGGCAGTTATTGACCTATAGTCGAATTTACATAAAGTTATTTTTTAGGAAAACCAAATTAGTTGGTATGAATATAATGATTATGATAGTGATGTCTTTATTAAGTAATATAAATCTTATTCTTATAATACAATATGTATATGGCATATTTAATATATGTTTTACACATGAGAATTGATATGTGATAATGTGATTAATGAAAGGATAAAAAGAAGGAAAAGAAATTAATACCAAAATTTAATAGGTATGAAAAGAATTAGAACAAGGACATTTTATTAGAAATTTGATTTTCTTCATTTACATTAGTAACTAACAAAACCTAAAAGGAAAAATAAAACCCTAAATATCTCTAAAATGTATATGTGGAGAAGTTAATGATTAGCCCCGTCCTTATCCTAGGTTGCCATCAGGGGGAGGTTGTTATTGTAGAGGTAGGAAGACAAAGACAACTGATTGGTAGTATGCCTATTGGTGATGCTACATTTCCTCAATACATTGGCTTTGATCTTGCTGCTTATCTCTAATCTCCTGGATATCAGTCCTAGACCCCTTTAACATGTCATACATCTCTTGCTCCCTTGCAGATATAGTAATATCCCTTTCATACATTTCATTAATACGTTGATACATTTGTTGCATGCTAAAGGGAACATTTGAGCTAGGGCCCTCTTAATGACCATATGCTTCTTCATGTCCAAACCCGGCTTGCTAACCTTGCCAATCAAGGAGTACATCAAAAGGAAGCTGATCATCGTCTTGTTGTTGATGTTGTGTTAGTGCTTGCTGCTGTTGTTGCTACCCTTACCCGACCCTATACCACTTGCCTATCTCTTCATTCATCTTGATGTGAAGTTTTTCTTTCAACATATCTAATTTAAATGGCTTCGCTCTACTGTTTGCAAGCATGTATAAGAGGAAGCACCTGTATCCTAGTTGACTATCCTTTCATACATGTATTCACATTATGCAACGGTAGATGATAGTCCCAATATCGACTCGTCTTCTACAGAGGATGAAATCAATAAGCCATAAATCCTCTTCTAAAAAAAATGAAGTGTTGGCACATGGAGTGACAGAGTTGGTGATTATATAACAGAGAAGTCGTGCCATGATGGGGAGATCACCAGACTTCAGGTGGCTAAGATGCTAAGCAATATTCTCCCCTTGACATATAGGTAGCCCGAATACCCTAACAAAAGCTCTGGTAGCATCCCATTCTCTAGGCTTAAGATTTCGTTGTTGGGAGGGAACTACAACAATTCATTGGTGTATTCCGGACAAACTTTCAAAATCCGGCCAAACATATAAGTGGAAATATACCTAATGTTGATATCTGTCACATTCCATAGCCTATTGTCATTACCTTCATAAACCAATTTGATTGTCGAATTCGAATAGAATATGCGAACCAAGTCGAGATATGTATAATTATTCAAGTTCAACAATCGCTAGAGGCCCATTTGTTGAAATTGCTTTTAGAAGTTGCTGACATTAAGCAACTCATCCCAATCATACAATCACGTAACCAAAATGTTTCGGTAACAAAATTCACGGCTAAACTGGTCACATATTTCAACGATTACAAGGTGTTCTCCATTGAATACATAGGCGTCGGTCGGAGTTGGTTAAGGGGTTATAGGAGAACGAGATCAAAGACGTTTATTCCTAAACTTACTTTGTTGCTTGCTTTTCATACATCATGCGCAAGAGGAAGATTCTATAGTAATTTAGTTGGGTATAGGTTCAGTAACTCGGAAAGTAAAATGGAGGATTTTAGAATATAAGCACTTTTGGTTTCGAACATGGGAATGTTGCGAGTAGAGATTGGCCATATATAAACAATCTCAAAGCTACAACGTTATGGCCAACGTCGACATGTTGTGGCCACAACATGCCCACGTTGGACGTAACATCGACATGTTGTTGCCACAATGTGCCCACGTTCCTCGTAACGTTGGTACAATGTGACCATAACAATAAAAAAAAAAGACTATTGTGGCCATAACATGCCAACGTTTGAAGAAACGTGGGCACCTTGCACCAACAACGTGCCAACATTGGCCATAATGTGGGCATGTTGTGGTATAATCAGTCAGAAAAAAAATTAACTTTACAACATGAGCACGTTATGGCTCTAATGCTCACAAGATGACCTTTTTTGCCCCATCATACCTACGTTAGTGTCAACGTTGGCATGTTATGGGTCTCAACATTCCTATGTTGTGTTCAACATTGCACGTTAGGTTATAAGTGATGTAAAGGCCAAATTGTAGCGGCAGTGACATTTGTGACTAGTCCTCTAAATACCTATAACTCGATGTACGTTGCTACTAGCTAATTACATTTTTTACATATTATCATGTCAGGACATTGTGAGAAAAGCAACATTTGGAATTTTTTTCATCAAAATACCAAGGCAAGACATTGCGAAATGTCTCACATGTAGCGCTCATTTGACTAACAAGCGCAATAGAGGTGTTGGTCACTTTTCATGACATTTGCAGTTACACTGATCAAGAGGAGAAAAATTGGTAACGGTGTAGGAATAAAATGCTGTATCTATCGTGGGATCATTAAATAATGAGAACATGGATAAAGATGAGCTTAAGGTAGTTGATTAGGTAATTTTGATAGAGAAATAGAATTTAGCCAACAGATAGACTCAGATACAAACCGACAAACGAGTAAAGATTTAACTCTTATGTAAGGGCCTAACGTAGGGATATTATACCTAACGTCGGGACGTTATACCTAACGTCCCCATGTTAGACTCCCACCCAACGAAAATATTTAGGCAGGAACCCTAACGTAGGTACGTGTTATATGACGTGTCGACATTACACTTCTCGTCTAAATATTTTCCCCTAGGCGGGAGGCCAATGTGGGGACGTAGGGATATAACATCCCCATATTGACCTACAATGTCCTGACGTTGTCCATAATGTAGGGATGTTATATCCTAACGTTCCCACGTTAGCCTCTAGCAGCATGTTCTCTCTCCTTTGACTTATAAATACGAGTTGCAACATAACATTAGCTACATTCCTTCTAGCATTCCTTTTATTTTATTTCCTAAGTTTAGTAGAATTTTTAGCCCATATTATCTTTATTCTTTAAACTCTTGTTTTTGTTTACATATATATATGTTTAACAATGTAAAGAATAGGAAGTGGAAATCTTGATGTCAATTTTTTTGAAATTAATGAATATGATAATTCGTAGATCTTAAGTCATGGGGTCTCTTGTCAAGGGTACACAGATTTGTTAAATACTATTCTACAACTAGTTTCAGGATATTCACCTTATATCACTCCTTCTAATACCAATGCTAATATGGTTGGGGACATTCCTTCGCCCATAATACAATGGCCACCTTCAATGGCTAGCAGGAATGTGAATGACTACAAGGATGTCGATATGGCATGTATCCTTTATATTGTCTTCACTTAGTGAAAGTGAATTTACGTTTATAGTTGGTGTAGATATCGATTATGAGATAATTACCGAAAATATTGTAATTATATTTTTCTTGTTATGACTAGGGGATTACATTGAAGACCCATCATAGAGTCAGCTGCATGAAGGATCGCTGAGCAATAAAAGTTCTACTGCGGCTAAGGGTTCATTTGGAAGATGGAGGAGGCTAACAAGCAATGTCTGGAATTATTTTATTGTTGTATCCAGAAAAGATGCTGCTCAATGTATGACATGTAACAAACCTTTATCCAAAAAGTCTAAGTCGAGAATGGGCTACCTTATACGACATTTAAAGATGGATTAGAAGAAAAACGAATTATTGATTAGAGTCCTAAATACTTGATTGATAGAAACTTTGTCAACTATTGAGGAAAGTGATACACCATTTGTATTCAACCAAGAGGAGTCATAAGAAAGTCTCATTCAAATGATGGCAACTGTTGATATATCTTTCCACACAGTGGGCCATAAAGATTTTGGAGAATGGACATCAAGCTCATCGTAGCCAAAAGTAAAAGCATGCGAGATGGCAAACCCTGTGAAATGAAATGATGAATTGTTCATATGTAAACGCAAATAGTTAAAGGTACAACTACAAAGTCTTGAATCCAGGTAACTTGAATCCGAATCTTTTCCTTAAAATTATTTGGATTATTGTTGTTACAAAATTCTTGTTGTTCTCAATGCCATTTGTATTGTTGTATAGCATTTTTTTTTTTTACATTAGACATATAAAAATCACCGCTCATTGACATTAACGACAGTTATATGTGTGTCACGATACACTAGATAGACGAAAATTGGGTTATGCAAAAGTGGATCATCGCATTTATGTTGTTCTTGGAAGCTCATACGGGTTCGACAATCGCATCAACATCTTGGATACAATTCAAACCTAAGATATTCGTAGGCTATTTGGCATTGCCTTTAATAATGCATTTGCAAACACATCAATGATACAATTGTTGAAACAACAACTGAATGCTTGTGGAATAACGGATCACCTTATCAAGATTCATTTTGCAATAAATTGCATTCATTATAGTAAATGAAAACACTAGGAGTATACTAATTGCAGCTGGAATGAAAACCATGAGTTATTCATCCCACCTTGTGATGTCATCTCATAATGGAATTCTGCACATAAGATGTTAGACAAATCATTGAATGTCAGCAATTTGTATTACATAAAATTATTATTACATTCATTGGGTCTAATATTTATTTAGAGACATAATTTATTCTTACTTAGGTGATACTTTATACTGAACACCTTCTTAATTGGTAATAGAGGTCTAAAAGGCCCTAACCATTTTTTACAACTCCCACATCTATCGAAAAGTAAGCTAAGAGCCTAAGTTTGGCCGAATTTGTATAGCAAATTAGAAGAAAACAAGTAGCTTGTACAAGTTGCTAAGTGCCTTCGTCCACTTGACGATGATTTTATTCGATTGCTATTATCCTGCTAATAATACTGTACTCTTGAATCTCATCGATATTGTTTATATATTGGCAAACTTTACAGATAAACCGTTGCTCTTTCTTACCGTAGTGGCAATGAAGGCTAAATTGCTTACATAATTTCCCCCCTTTCCTCTCTTGTTTTATGTTGCTACAATGTTGGTTCCATGTTACAAGTTTCATGGAACTTATAATTTGTTAGAGGAATTTTACCAAAATGTTAGCGTGGAACATGTTATAACTGAAGCTGCGAGGCTTAACACAGAAGTTGAGAGTGCACTCAAATCCCTATTCCTCTATCATAGGGGTAAAACATAGTCTTCATCTCAATCTAACATTCATACCAGTAGTTTTAATGCTACGTCTACGACGAGGAGCAGGCAAATTGCTCAAATAAGCTGGAATTTAAGGACTACTAGTGAAACTTTCAATGAACTATCAGTATACAAAGTCTAACACCTATGGGAAGATGATGCTGATGTGAATGTTCTTGAGTGGTGGGTAGCAAAATCTCATATGATGCCTATCTTATCAATTGTTGTAAGAGATGTTTGGGGGACTCAGGCTTTGGCGATATCGTCTGAATTAGCTTTTAGCTCAGGTAGGTAAGTCCTTAGCCTCCATTGCCTTCAACTCAAAGCTAAAACTATCGAAGCCACTATATGCCTTAAGGACTGGAGAGACACTCAAAAGAGGAGATAAGGGGGTGTGGAATCAATTTTTAGCCGTAAGGAAGACGAGGAAGTTGCGCGGTCATTCCAAGTGATGGAAAGGGGAGAGGAGATGCGATGGATTGATAATGATGAGTACTGATTGGAATACATTTTGTTCCATTCTATGATAAATATTAGTTTTAACTGATTGACTCATTTGTATTTCCTTAAATTTGATCTACATCTTCTAACATTAAATTTGTATTTATGCCCATCTATTTGTCATGTTAAGTCTTTCCTTGCTTCGATGATGTGTTTTGACTTTAGGCCCATGACAACATGACTCGTTTGATGAACTTATTTGAGTTTTAGTGTACCTATTTTAAGTCAGGTTCATACAATTTATGTTGCGTTGATCCAATTATCTAATTTCATATAATATTTACCTACTTCAATTCATGAACGTAGTGTCACTTAAATTGGATTTAAAATAGATTTGCCTAATTAAATTAGGTTTATTAATTTACTAAACTATTCATTTATATCTTACTTAAGCTCAACTTGCTCATTAAAATTAAAATAAGTAGATTAGTTAAATGAATTATATCAAGAAATTATAATAATTATTATGTCTTTTCGTTTATTTAATATAATATTTAAATTAAAAAATGTACATGTTACACTTACTGGTATAATATAATTCCAGTACGAAAAAAATAACAACTGATTAAAAAAATAAATTATTACATTAAATAAAATTTTTTTGTTAATTTAATATAATCTTTAAAAATTAAAAATTACATACAAGGTACACTAACTGTTATAATTGCAACAAAAAAAATCAACTGATTAATGTATTAAATAAATAAATTTCTACATCAAATATACTTCTAAATTAAAAATACTTAAAATATCATTTTCACTCACATTTCTAAAAAATAAGAGGCCCAACGTGCTACTTACGTGTCCGTGCCTAGGTAGCCCACCAGCCTTATTGTACTCATTGTACTCATGCTCGAACCCAGGCCCACTCGTGCTTACGTGCCTAGCCCATTTACCATCTCTAACTACTTATCCCTACCTACATCCCAATAATTTTAGATTGCCATATTTGATCCTCACTACTATGATGTTTTTTTGTTCACATTTATTTTTTCTCATTTTCCATTTTTGTAAGTTACTTTATAAATTCTAATCGTCTAAGAACTGTTCCATACAATCGAGTATCTATTTCTCCCCTGTAGCAAGGTTAGGTTCATATAACTCAAGTGATGTCAATTACAAATGGATGATTTTTAATGTGGTGCATACTAATAGTTGGATATGTCGATTTAAACAATAATTTAGTGGAAGCAAGAAATCACTTATGGAAACAAGTATTGATATTACGCTCTAGCAAATTTAGAAGCATAGGAACGATTGATATTCACTAAAAAGCCATATATTTGTAAGAGTTATTACAACAGTAAAGAGAAACCTATTAGATTAAACTTCTACTATAGCTCCTATTGAGCAAAATTTGTGAAACATTGAAGATGTGAATAAAGGAGGAAGTTGACAAAGCCACCAACCACAATTTTATTAAAATAAATGTGGGTGCATATAATCAAAGTTAGGTAAAGCTAGTGTTGGATTAGTTTGCAAGGAAGAAGAAAGAAAGCTTCTATAAGCAACCGCTATTGACAACAATGATGGTGTTTTGTCTCTTTGAGTTATCGATGGCCAATGGTCGAAACAAAATAACTACTCTTCTTTCTCACTTAGCTTTTTTTAACGTTCTATTCATTTGCATTTCAACTATCTTCGTTTTCTCATATGATTTTCATTTTAACTCTTTACGAGCGGTAGCATGTGGAAACTTTCTGTATTTGAAGTTATTAGAAGATCAATATTGGCCAGAAGAATGCAAATATTTTTGGATAATTAGAATACTACAAGCAAAAGGGAAAGGTAGCATTTATGCCAAAACGAAGAAAGCTTACTAAAAGAATTGTGAACAAAAAAAATTAACACATGATATTAGTTCACAGCAATAAATTGTGGTTTTACGGATTATAGATATATTGAAAGAAACTACACAACTTCATTTGGCATAATGATTTTTGTTTTATTTTATCCATTTTATTTTTTATTTTGGATTATTTCAGGTTGATGATTTAACATATTGGTGATACATGAACATGAAACGATATAAAAAGACATGCAAGTTAGTATGTGTTTATCAATATCTCTATTGATTGTACTAAGTATAGTTTTGATTGCCTAATGGTTCCATAGTTAACTTTTTATTAGGAGGTTTATATGAACAACGCTTGAGCAAATAATGTGGTGCATTATATATTAAGTTACATTATGTATTAATTTTACTTCAATGTTTTTATGTGGATAATTGTATTATATACATCAAAAGCACATGTGGATAATTGTATTATATACATCAAAAGCACATCATTAGAATGTGTGTGATTTTTTTGGAATAGAGTTGGCTACTAACATTGATATAAACATATGGACTGTTCAGATTATGAAGCATTTCTTAGTTTTTGGAGTAGGGTTTACCATGTGTTTTCTTCATAATACATTCTATGATTCTATAAAAAGTTTACAAATTTATTAGTTCTTCTTAGAGTTCTTTATTTAAAGATGCGATTCTTTATTTGTAACTATTACCAAATAAGTAGGGATGATTTGTCATTTTCCTATGTAAATATTTCTTTTGTCATAAGACTTAGATTTGTTATTAGCGAATTAAATGAGGAATAATTAGAATCTTGGCCATGTATTATTTCAATTGCAAAATACATATAGGCAATGATGATGCAGGAGAGAGAGTGTAACTCCCTAAGACCCTAAATGGTACTAGAACTCGCCACATATCCCTACTAGTCTTGGATATGTAAGGCTTTCTAAGTCCACAATTGAAACATGAAGAAACACCTCCCTGGTATATTTATTATATATATAATCCACCAGGGAGTGGGACACTGCATCCACTTATAACTTATCAAAATTGAGAACTTAACAAAGTTCATAACCGTGATGATTCATAAACACCAGAAACAAAAAATAAGTCCAATATCTAAATCCTCAAGTATCAAGCTAGGAGTCCCCCTCCTTAAAAATACAATCCATCAACATAACATAAACTTCAATGACTAAAAACCAATAAGATCCTAATTATTATTATAGAAATATAGATACTTGACTTCATTCTCCTCCTGGATGTTGTCGACAAATGTCTCCTCATAAATAAGGAAGTCCTCAGATCTAGCACCTAAAAAAAATAAAATAAAATGAGCTGAAGCCTAATACAGAGGTACAAATACATATGCATGCTAAGATGAATCATTCACATACATAGATGAAAATATAATAGGATAATATATATACATCAGTTTAATTATCTCAAATTAGGCTAACAGAATAACGAGGGGGTATTCATAACCCTATCATACTTAGGTTTTACCCACATACATAGGTAGGTATAATAATATGTTTTTTTTTAAGTCCTTTATGCCCAGAAACTAGACTCTAAAATCTAATATTCTAGCTGCATCGTCCCATGTGAAAGTCCATTAAGGAATTCCCGTACATAATCAGCAGTTACTCCTCTAAGGATCTATTACTATGGGCCCCTAAAGTGAGTGGGTCAAGCAAAATCAGCAAACTAAAGTAATTTGGTTGAATATAGATTTAGTTTGGTTTGATTACTAATTCCTATCAAACACAAGCAACAACCAACACCATGTATCTGGAATCACTTCAAAATCAAATACAATACTCTGATATCAAACCCAAACAAAACTCAAACCTCGATAAGGAAAACTGAACACTACGAATTTAAAAGAAAACAAGTAGCACGTTAACCGTTACATTTTAAGACTAAGTCCTAACAAGGAGTAATCTAAGAGCCTATGGTCTATTCAATTAAGGTCCGAAAGAGATCGTTGAGTCAAATAATAATAGCATAATACGATTAAACTAAAAAAGTGATATAACTATATATATAAGATTACTTTTTATAGTAACTCGTAAAATACAATATATATATATATAAGAAAGAATAAAAAGGAAACTTAACTAGAATATCAAATAATATAGATTATCGAATCGGTATAGTAAATAAGTAATACATACTTGACTAGAAAATAGTACAATTTGTGAAAGCTCAAGGAATGACAAAGTAAAAATAATTGGATAAAACAAACATTCTATGCATGATGTAATATGCTATTAAAGATAAGATGTACTAATAATAATATGATATGCCATATATAATATGATACTAATGTGAAAAAATAATTAGATCACGTAAACATTGATAACAATAATAAATCTTATTAGTAATAGAATAGATTCATAATATACTAAATCGACAGTAAGGACTTACGTAGAATACGATTGTTAACATACTATATGAATAAACAAAAACATAGCCCCAATATATATATCTATAATCAATATTTCGAATACGATAAAATATATTTAACAATAATGATAACCTTTATATAAAATCATTCTATATAACATAATAATCAAATAATTTATTAACAATACTTAAATCAACACTAACAATAGAAATAATAAATAAAATAATAATAAGATAATACACTATGAGTATAGTACCGAATATGAAATCAAAATGACTCGCAAATTTAAATCAAGACGGAATCACTAGATGGGCACAAATAAGAACCTAACATAAACAACAATACAAAAATTATAATTTGTAAAATAATATACTTAGTCAATTTATTAATAACATTTACTAGGTTAATTCAGAATGCGTAGAAAATGGGAATAACCCAAAAGAACCTGAGCGTTACTGGTTGTTTAATGAATTTGAAGCTTATTATGTGGAAATTGACTTGGAAAAGGAATAGAGGTCTTCTAGAAATTAAGGGAAAACATGAGATTGAGAGAGCAAGAGTGTAGTTAGGTATATTAAATGATTTGGGGAGATATATGACAGTTGGAAAATGAATTTAGGGAAGTGGGGTTCGGTTTGTATGGATTAGATGAGAGAAAATAGTAAAGGCGAGGTGATTCGCTTAAACTATATATATATATATATATATAATAAATTGCGAATACTCTAACAAGTATACTGGATCGAAATCAAGTAATACAGAGCAAGTAAAGTTATCAATCTCTTGAGGACTATAATATAACTAAACCTATGATAGTTCTTATCGATATTCAGACAATCAAAAAATAAATTAACTAAATAATTATACTAAAACTATTAAAAAAAATAACTATAAAATTTCTAAAACTAAACAATCAATTGAGAATTTTGGAAAAACAAAATCCACCATAGATTATGCAAATCAAATTTTTATTATGTTATATAGATTATTAGCTGTATGGTCATTCAAGTGAAATTATTATACCTTAAAACTTAAGAATTTAAACCTTTAATTAATCAGTTAGCTCCCGCATCTCCAATTAATAGTGAACACTAAATTACAATCATATATCTTCCGATATTATGATTGTCTAATTTCCTAAATCAATTATTCCTAATGTCTTAATGAATAATCAATCACCAAAAATCGTATTAATCTCTAAATAATTTATAATTAATTCAATTAACACTACTTCCACATTAATTAATGAAATTAATCGAGAATTTCTAATAAAACCTATATTAACTCTCATATCATTAGGGTATCTAACAATTATAATCAAGTAATAACTATAATTGAGATCATAGAAATTACAATCATGAATCATCCCTATATCTATTAATCTTATAACACGAACACAATTATCATCTTAGCTATCTAGAGTTTCATTAATTCCTACAAATAAATTTAGCTAACCATGGAATTTCAAACAAAAGAGTAACTATTAATTGAAATTACAAAGAAATTCATAATTGAAAGCATGAATAATTAACGGAATTGCATAAATATAATTAAAATAGATATCACTAATTCTATAATTGGAAAAGATAAACTTTAATTGTAACTCCAAAAATTAGTCTCTAAAGCAAAATCTTCTCAATGATTCAAGTGATTCTTTAGAAGAATTCTTCAAGAACTATCTAATAATTGTTCTACAACTCTCTAAGTCTAAGGAAAGTGTATATGTCTCAAAACAAGTCTCTTAAATAGTGAAACATAAGGCTATTTATAAGAAAAACTAGAGTTGGCTCAAGTAAGACTTCTTTTTAATGAAGGTCAGCTGATAGGCTGGCGGCGCAAACTTCAAGGCTAGCGATGTAGACTCCAAAGGCTACTGGTGTAAGTGTAGGCCAACTATGTTGAATTCCAATCATGCCATAACTCATTTTGAACCTCTTTGTTTGCGTAAAAATCCTCTAAATTATCCGTATTTTCACTTTAAATCATCCAATTCCTAAATTGTCCAAATGAAAATAATTAGGTACTATTTTTTTAATGATTTCTATGAAATCAATAATAATTCTATCTAATTTGTACATTAAAACATGAAAAATATGCTTTTATCATGAGGGAGATAGGGGTAGGGTCTGAATTGAAGAATGAAAGGGGGAAAGGGCTGTTTACAAGGGAGAGAATGAAATCGGGGATGAGGGGATTTGTAAGGGTGGGAGGAATGCAAAGAGAGAGAGAGTTTGTGAGAGAAAAAGAAAAAAAAATTACAAAGAAGGAAGAAAAATGATGATGAGCTAAGAGAGAGAAGTTGAGAGCCAAGGGAGAAAATGCCTTGCTTTTGGACAGAAAAAGAACTAAAGTTTGGGGTATGGTTTTACAGTAAATTCTAGAAGCTTGTAGGATATAGAGTGATGATAAATAAGAAATTTAAGACTTAAATAGGCATATATATATATATATATAGCATAGGATATTCAACTTGTATAAAAATATTACAATGAAAAGTATTAATAAAAATTATTATATTCTATATGTCAAATATAAAATTTAATTTACTTAATAGGTACGTAAAATAGGAATTTTAAAGTAATCAATTCAGAACCTTAATTTCAATTTCTAACGATACTAACATAAAAGATTTTATAATTTAAAATAAATTTATTAAGCTAACTAAAATGTTTCAGAGATAATGTCATGGGAAAAGGTCTTCATCACCCCCTTAAGGTGCTTAATAAATGTGCCTCTCTACTATAATGAAATATCGTCCATTTTATTGTGTATATATATGTATATATATATATATATTCATATTCTGCTATAAGTGATGCATGTTCTTTTCCTTGTGTTTAATTCTGTTAAGGTTTTAGAGATATGCATGCAACGGCATATACACAGCTACTACCACTTGGGTGGTTGTATCAACCTCGGGGAGTAATGCAGTTAGGGATTTTCATGGTGATCTCTTTAATGGAAGAAATATTTTTAGTTATTTTAATAAATATATATATCTTATGGTTATGGATTTCTTTTATCCATCCTTTTAATGCCATTGAGCAATGTTTCTTCTTTCATCTTTCTATATTCATTTGTCATGTCTATTCTTTGATTTACTAATTCTTTTTCTTCTCAACTTTACTATATTGTTGCTTCCCCATGCAATGCAAGTGCATGTCTACTGGTAGAATAAAAAAAGTGAAGTCAAATGGTGGTTATCAATTCTTATTGGCTTAAATATTATAGATAGATAATGATTAGTAACTAATATATAAATTCTATATTGGTCACTAAAAAGTACAAAACAATTTGAAATGTTACAAAATAAAAGTAATTTAATGATTAAATTTTTTAATGTGTTATTCAAAGTGAGATATTTATCTATTTTTTCTTTATGAAAATTTAATGATTAATAACTCAACCATAAAACATATTGTTTCTTCATGAATATTTAATGATTAGCAAATAATGTTTGAATTCTATATCCGTCGCTATAAGTACAAAACAATTTGAAATCGTATGAATATCGAACTATAAAATTTATCGTGTATATTTTTAGTTGCAAAACTTTGATCGATTAGGCGTTTCCTTTCTTATACCTATGCTAACTAAGTTGACATCACACGTTTTAATATATATATATATATATATATATATATATAAAAAGTCGTCAGACTTAATTGTTGTCCCTTCCTGTTATACGTATCTCTAAAAAGTTGTCTTTTCTACAATGTTATGATATTTATTTCAATTGGACTTATTATGTTTTCATTTTTATATATTTGAAGATTTCGTTAGCACTTAAACTTTGTGTTTCAATTGAATAATTGGTTAAGTTTGAAATTTGATTATATTGTTATATTTGATTTTTCCCCATGCATGGTGATTGTGGGTTTGCTAATATTATCAAGGAAGAGAAAAAAAAATCACATCCCATGATACCCCTAAAATACTCCAAAATGCACAATTGTAATATAAATAAATGTATATTGTCAGGCTCTAAACACTATCAAGTAGTAATAGTTCACCATGTATATCAATTTTATGTTAGAAACTATCCACCCAATTGCTAGTATAACCTTAACATACATAAGGCTCATATGACAAATTGCATTAAGTATTTATAGTTCCACATATATGCTAACATTTATATTCATAGTAAACTTATATTTACAATAAGGTAAGGTACAGAATATTTATATGAGTATATATTACGACTTAAAAGTAGGATTACAACTAGATCATCCAAATGATTTAGTTGATCCCACAGAAAACAAAAAGTTCCAAAAACATAGTTCTCATCAATTCTACCTCACTTAGGCCTAAATACACCCTTTTTGCATACCTAGAGGTGATCGTCACGTAGCATGATTATCAAAACCTGCAAGCAAATCTATAGGAGAGTGAGTAAACCACAACTTAGCATGTACAAGTTGAACAGTATAACCAAGTTATTAAGCAATTATTATATATAATACATGAACAAGTAATGTATCATTCGTACGATATTGTTTAGTTTGTCATGAGGTTAGAGAAATTTTACTCACTCTAACCCCAATTGAGGAGTTGCAATATGATGGCTGTAATGCCAATCACAAAAGCCATGAAGCCCTCTCACGGCTAATTTTGAGCTTGTGTAAAGGAGACTCTTACTTCGCTCGCAACTACCTTCAAACCCAATGCCCTCAATCTTACTGTGACTTTTTCTCCTATCACTTAGTTTAACCAAATATATGGAAAGGCCAGTTCACTACAACCTCGTCAAAAGCATCAAAATTTAGTCAAAGAAATCCAACTGTCCCTTAGTAGGATGCGATGCATGTCCGTTTTTAGTTTATAGTTTTAGTTTGTATTTCAATTAGTTCAGTCAAGATGATCAACCAATTCATAACATGCCAAACAATGTCAATCAACATTGCAAAACATGTAGCTTAGGTACTAATCAACATCTTAATAACTAAGCACAAACATAACATGCACATAAACAATTACTTACAACCGCAAGCGAGCATATAATTCAATCTCCACAAATCCCACTTACTTATATTAAAGCTCACTCCAATAAGTTTGTATCGTCAGGGTTCCGTTCACTTGGAAGTCCTATATATATATAAAAAACTACATTCAATTTTCCTAAGTTTTATGTAAATGTAAGGGTTTTGTCTAGTTCTTCATATTATTATATAACTTGGTTGAAATATGACTTATATTATTATTTAATAGAGTTGCTTATATATATATACACACATATATATACATTAAGTATTATATTTTATCATGTACGTTATATTAAATTATTTAATATTAAAAAATATACCTAAGTTTACTACTACCTATGGTATATTGTTTTGATTGTATTAAAACATACATTATGTTAGTCAAATTACGTTTTATTTATGAAAAGGTTGTCATAAGATGATATTTTCGGTAATATCATAGAAAATACATATTTTACTATCTAAAGTTATCTAATTTTAATAAAGTTGATATCATTAAGTTCATTTAAACTCGACGATCCGTATTATGTGTTCTGTTCTAAAGGTAATTCCTAAAGGATATTTTTAATTCTAGTATATCGATAAAGTCATATACCAATAATATCACATTAATATCGTAGTATATGAATAAGATATATTTTTACATTATTTTGAGATAAAACATGATAAATCATATATTATCTATCCTTAATATGTATATATCATAACTCAATGTATATAATATAACGAAATACAATAAAAACAATAGGTAATCCTATCTGACTAGATTATGTTTAATTTAATCAAATAATTAACTTATTTTAACCTAATATTACTAAATACATACTAATTTAAACCATTTAACTATGAAAATTTATAATAAATAGCATAGATCATCAAATAATTCTACTAAAATTCCTATAAAATAAAAAAAAATATAGAATTTAATCATCAACTTGTTTCATGAAATTGGATTTACTGCCCATTTATATAAAATTACATTTTTGCCCTTCTACTACAGTTAATTAAGAAAATAATATTATTTTTATACAAAATAAATTCCAACTTATCCAACTATAATTAAAGTGTCCATAAGTCATTATAGGTAAAACCCATCAATTATTTCTATTAAAACTAATTTATTTTTAAAAAATGCCTATTTTAGCTATTCTAGGACTAAAAATATAATAAATACTAGACATGTATAAAATCAAAATTGAGCTACATAGCATCAAACTGAATATGATAAGGATCTTACAAAAAATTTTAAGCCACAAACATCTTTTGATATATTTATTTTATATTTGAAAATTTAGATGTACAATAACATTTCTTAAGGATGTATATAAATAATTAAAATTTTATCAACCTAATTTTATCGCATGAAATATTATCTAAAATAACTTAGAAATAAATGTTTTTATATTTTCCTAATTTGTATAGTATTTTTAGAAAACAAGGGATAAACAAGGTAGAAACTGCAACCCGGTATTCATGAAAGTTCCAACCACTGGATGGAAGTAAGGATGAAATCGAGTTAGTTATTAAAGGGTAATTGTTTAATCCAACTTGATAAAAATCCTAAAGGGTATTACCATATAGGGTATAGGGTTGGGTTTTGGGATTACAAAAAAAACCTGATAGGTAACCCAACTCGATAAAAAAAAAGTCTATATTAATAACAATATTTACCCTTAATTTATGCAAAATGCATATCTTATACAAATTTTACATTGTACAATGCTTTTTATTCTTAAATTTTATTATTGTGTAAGTTAATAAATATAATTCTACTTCTACTTAACTTCTTTTCCTTCGATTCTCTCCTTAATCCCATTTAAACCCTATAAAAATCCACCTTCATAAGGTCAATCGAATCCTATAAAAACCCATCCCTTTTTATAAGGTAAGTTTTAGGACTAGAGAGTAATGGGAAATACCAAACCTTAAAGGGGTGGGTTTAGGTTTCACAAAACTTACTCCAGACCCACATCAATTGCATCTCTAAGTGGATGTGTGTTGGCGCAGTTAGGCAATGGGTGCACTAGTGGTGGCTACAAGGGTTTGTTGTCAAGTTATTGTTTAGTTGGGGAACAGTTAGGGAGTAGTAGGTACCTTGTTTTTTTTTTTTCTATTCTTTTCCTATTTTCTATTAATTTCCTCTTATTTTTCTTTAAGTGTTCTAAGTTGCTAAAATGTGTAATTTGAGTCTTGGGATCATATTTACAAGGAATTAGGTTGGTTGGATTTTTTTCTTCATCATTAAGTAATTTTATTTAATTCTTTTGTATACCCTTTTGAGTAAAAGGCAAGTAGGAGTGTCTAATTCTCCTTGATTCCATGTTGATTCAGCTTAATGAAGGTTTTCTGATCTGTTACGCCTGGATCTAACAATTCCCAATTGATTTGAATGAGTTTTGGATAGGATTTGATTCATTTTAAGTGTTTTTATATATAACATATTAATATTTAATAGTTTTGTTACTATACAGGTATATATTCTATATATATGATAGACGTAATGAGTAATTATATTCATGTAATGATGTTTTATTTATATTATTAATATTTAAGATGTATTTTCATTTTAATTTATGTAAATTTATCGCTTATTTTATATAATTATAAAATTTTGGGTTAATTTCTGAATATACTTATTTTATATACAAGGTATATTCATAAATATATATATATGTTTTCATATAATATTTCATGCGATATTATTTATTTTTATAATTTAAATAACTTATTTGTAAGTCTTCATTGCATTTTGAGCTTGGTCTTGGAGATTTGAGGAGTTTTTAGCTATATTAAATAATTGCATTTTTAAGGCTAAAATTGAGGTTTTATGATGTTATTTTTAAAATCTAAATTCATTAGGTCACTCTGACTAATTTGTCTAACCTAGTTGGAAAGCTTAGGTTTAATTAGATAGGTTTTCTTAAAGGCTCTAAATCTTGGTATGGTTACTTTAAAAGCAATTTTAGGGGCTTACATTTCTACCCATCTCAAAAAAAGTTTCATCTTCATTACATTCTTGTAACTAGAATTATAGAGTCAATTGTTTGTAAGATTAACTAAGTTTACACTAGAAGGTCACTAACCTATGATTCCGAAGAGCCATGGATACTTTTCTTTCATTACAGCTTTCAGTTCCTAAGTTGCTTCTGCTTCCGAACCACTACCCCACTATACCTAACATACTCCAATTCTTTATCTCTTAACTTCTAAACTCGATTATCTAGTATTTCGATAAGTCTATCTTCAAATGTCAAATTTTCTCAGAACTTTACAAGTTTCAATTCCATTATCGCATTAGGGTTCTTTAAGAATTTTCTCAACATTGAGATGTGAAATACGTCATGATATCAAGATAGATTTAGGGATAGTATAAGGCAATATGATACTTTACCTACCTTTTCTAATATCTCAAAAGGTCTTATATATCTTAGGCTTAATTTCCCTTTAGATCTTGTCCTTTAAATGGGCTTATCTTTACATATTCGTGATCTCCAATTTCAAATTCTAATGGTCTCCTCTTCATATCTACTTAACTTTTGTATCTATCTTAGGCTTCCTTCATCTTCTATCAAATTATTTGCACTATCTCATTCATTTGAGATATTAGGTTAGGTTTGAGTACTGCATGCTCTTCGTTTTTCCAATACAAAAGAGATCAACACTTTCGTCCATATAAAGCTTTATATGGGCCCATTTGTATGGTGGCTAGGTAATTATTATTATAGGCAAACTCTACTAAAGATAAGTGTCTGTCCCATTCTCCACTAAATTCTAGTGCACATGCTCTTAACATATCCTCTAAAGTTTAAATAGTCCTTTCAATTTACCCATCTAATTGTGGATTATATGTAGTATTGAACTTCAATTTGGTATTGAAAGCTCGATGTAAAATTTTCCAAAATTTAGATATGAATCGTGTGTATCAGAAACTATATTGAATGGCACTCCATGTATTTTAACAATCTCTTGCACAAATAAGTTAGCCATTTTCTCCAACGAATACCTCGTATAATAGGGTAGAAAATGAGCACATTTGCTTAATATATCAATAATCATCCATATTGAATCATGTCTAGCTCATGTTCTAAGGAAGGCAACAACAAAATCCATTGTAATATGATCCCACCTCAATTATAGTACCTCTAAGTTATAGTGTACCTCTTAATCTTTGGTGTTCAGCTTTAACTTGCTGACATGTTGTACATTCTATTAGAATTTGTATTATATCTCTCTTCATCCCATGTGATGTGAATCCATGAACACATAATGGATACAAACCATGAATGGGTATTTGACATTCAAGTGGGATGAGGAATAAGAAGTGGAAAGGGGTTAGTGTGTATAAATATCACATACCAAGGTACAAACACAATCATAGGTTGAGCTAGAAATAAGGTTCGATACAACTTACGAACACTAAATGCCACTCTGGTTTCAAATGAGAGGTTAAATGTGATTCATTAACTCGCTCAAATGAAGAGTTCACCATAATCTTAAGGACAAGATTGATAAGAACACAAGAGAGATTAAAAAGTAAAGCACACTCAATAATCCAAAATGCAAGCTCGAGGAGCTTTAAGAATATCCTTACTTAAGGAGGAATGTTCAAGTATGATCTCCGTCTATGTATTCTTTTGATTCTTTTTGTCTAATTACAAAAGTTGCTATTTATAATAAATTCTAAAACCCTAGTGGCAAAAGTGTAAATAATATATAAGGCCCTTAAACCTTAAAGAATAGCCCACAATTGAAATAAGGAAAATATTTACAAAATATACAAAATTGTGCATTTAACAAAGTAGTTGACATGTAGTCATCCGAGCTGTTTGCAGGATTAGACCCAAGTAGGGGCTGATTAGCAGTTGAGTGTCTGAACAAGGGTGGGATGTTTAGAAGTCTTATTGTACTTGGTCGAGCTCCCAATAAGGTCGGCCCACAATTACTACACTCATGGATTGCTTGGCATTAGCTTTCTCATGCTGTGCTGAGCTGTTTT
Source organism: Lumnitzera racemosa (assembly GCA_024138005.1). Classification (NCBI taxonomy): domain Eukaryota; kingdom Viridiplantae; phylum Streptophyta; class Magnoliopsida; order Myrtales; family Combretaceae; genus Lumnitzera; species Lumnitzera racemosa. The sequence continues at coordinate 38,859,513 of JAMXBC010000005.1, forward strand.
TTAGCCTTAAGGCTTTGGCCGTTTAGTCTCTTATTGCCTTAGTAGACGACAAACCTAATACCGAATGATTCCTTTTCCTCCTTTCGTCCTTCGATTATCAATCCAACCTCAAAAAGAGTAGGTCAGTCTCGAGTTAGGATGGTCGACTTCAGCTTTTGGTAAGTTTGCATTAGCTTCTGACAAGTTGACCTTAGCTTGAGGATTATCGTGAACTGATTCTTATCAGCATGCCACCAAAAAGTAAACTTCAAGCCTTAGTAACTTTTTGTTTCCACCTGTATTTAAAAGTATGTGCTTTATCCATTATTTCTCTTTTTAGATCAAGAACCTGGGGTACACAGATTCATCCCTTAAATCTTAACACTCTCACTTCATCTATTTATAAGTTAAGTAGCTTCTCCTTATGCATTAATCTAAACTTAATAACACTAAATCTTCATCTTCATCTTGTAGCCCCTTGATTTTATCAAGTAAAATTGGTTGGACTATTAAATTCATCAAACACATGTTAGGATCATGCCACCTTAATCTTATTTCCAATTTTTCAAACTCTTGATTCAATTCTTGTTGTGTAATGAGAGAGTATATACCTTGTCCATAGTTTTGGCAGTTGAGTGCATCAGCTACTACATTAGCTTTTCCAGTGGTGGTAGTTGATGGTCAGATCATTATCTTTAATTAATTCCAATAATCTCCATTGTTGTAAATTCAATTGTTTTTGAGTGAAAAAGTATCTTAGACTCTTGTGGTCAGTATATATCTCACAGTGTTGCCTATGTAGCCAATGTCCCCAAATTTTTAGTACAAAAACTACTGTAAACAATTCAAGATCATAAGTAAGATAATTCTTTTCATGTTAAACAATTCAAGATCATGAGTACGATAATTCTTTTCATGTGGCCTCAATTGTCATAATGCATATGCTATAACTTTTCCATCTTACATCAAAACATATCCTACCCTATTATGGGAAGCATTACTGTATATGCTATACAGCTTGCTTGGGGTCGGTAATGTCAATATTGAGGCTATAATTAGTCGATTATTAGGTTCCTTGAAACTCCTTTCACACTCTTCATCTTATTCAAACTTTATATCCTTTTAAGTCAAGTGAGTTAAAGGCTTAACTATCTTTGAATAGTCCCGTATAAATCATCTATAATAGCTAACCAATCTAAGAAAACTTTGAATTTTGGTGATAGTCGTTGACTACTTCCACTCAGTTATAGATTTGATCTTCTATGAATCTATTAAGATTCCTTCTCCAAATACAACATGTCCTAAGAATGAGATCTTGTCCAACCAAAATCAGATTTAGATAACTTTCCATATAGCTTATTCTTTTTTAACTTTTGTAAAGCTAGCCGTAAGTGCTCAATATGTTCTTCTTTACTTTTAGAATATATCAGTATGTCATAAATGAAAACAACCACAAATTTATCCAAATAAATACGACTGATATATTCTATTCATCAAGTCCATAAATATTGCTAGTGGATTAGTAAATCCGAATGGTATAATTTAGAATTTGGAATGCCAATATCATGTATAAAAAGCAATTTTAGGGATGTTTTTAGGTTTCACCCTTAATTGATGATACCCTAATATAAGATTAATTTGTGAAAATACAATAGCTCCCAACAATAGATCAAATAAATCATCTATTTGGGGTAATGGATATTTATTTTTTATGGTAACCTCGTTGATTTCTCTATAGTTTATATATAATCTTAATGTACCATCTTTCTTTTTCATGAATAATACAGGAGACCCCATGGGGATATGCTTGGTCCAATAAAACCCTTATCTAAGAGCTCTTATAATTTCTTTTTTTAGTTCTTGGAGCTCAATAGGTGCCATCTGATATAGTACCTTAGAAATAGGTTCTGTTCTAAGTACTAGTTCAATTGTGACTTCCACCTCCCTATGCGGAGCTAATACAGGTAGATCCTCAGGGAATATGTCCAGAAACTTATATACAACAAGTATATTAGATACTTTTAGAGTTTCTTTCTTTCCTTCTACTATAAAGATCCAATAAAACTACTAATTTCCTTTACTTTCCATAACCTCCTCATTGGCTTCAACGATTGCTAACCTAGCGGTTCTACCTTTACTACCTTTTCTTTGGAACACAAGGCTTCCCTCATCCAAATTGATATTTTTACATTGGCATTCCACCTTTGCCTCATGTTTTGATAACTAATCGATTCCAACAATAATATCATAGCCTTGTAGAGGTAACACTACTAGATGAATTGCGAACTCCATCTCTTGTATTTTAATTCACCCATTATGTACAATCTTTTAAGTTGACACTTTTTCTCCAGTAGGAGTTTTAATTTTGTATGTGATATCTACTTCAATCATATCAATTCCATTCCCTATTATAAAATCTTGAATAGCAAAGGAATGTAATGCTTCTATATCTAATATGGCATAAGCAAGTTATCCATTTATTTGTATTTCCCCTATCACCAATCCTTCATCTACTTCATCCTTTAGATTCATAGATTCTTCTAGGTCATTCTCTCTGTAATAATCATCTAGTAAGTCATTAAATTCCTCTACTCCATCCTCATTCTCAATACCAATAACCTTGTAAGAGTAGTAGTTGTGCCAGATCTGCCTACATTCCTGATTCTTGCCTGGTAAGTGACATTTTCTCTTTTCCTAAAACTTTCACTAAACTGTGGGTAATAGCGATTAAAATGTCTCTTTGGTACACATCGTCCACACTTAATATTCTTTAGTTTAGGATAATTTTTAACTATATGACCCGCTTCACCACACATGTAGCACTTTCCTTTTAGTTATTCGTAATGTCAAGGATAATGACCAGCACCACACTTCCAACACTTTGCATTAGTACTCCTATCATAAATATTCCTTATCAACACAGGTTGAGCAAGATTGCTCACCATAACCGTTGATCTTTTTCTTTGACCTGAACTACTAGCACCTGGATAGGGTCTTTTAAAAGGAAATCTAAATTGAGATCCATTATTTACTTTTCTATTTAACTGTAATAGCATCTTCAAGCGATTATTCTTTAGTTTTCGAGCCTTCTCTATTACATCATTATAAGTAGGTAGATTGCAATCCTAAAGTCTACATTGCATTACAGGATCAAATCCTCAAATAAACAAAGTTTTCTTCAAATGTGCATTTATCCCTATACAAAGATTGTACATACTGAAATAAACTATTGAACTAGGTTTGTATTGGGTTACACTCATGTTCTGTTTTTGTAAGGAAAATAAATCCTTAAGCATTTTTAATTGAACACTTTCTAGGAAGAATTCTTATACAAATTTCTCATTAAACACTTCCTAAGTAATCAGTCCTCAAATTGACCTAACTTTTGAATTCAACCAAGTACGGGGTCGTAACTTTAACATATAAGTCCCATATGATGCTTTTTGATGGTTTAATATTCGAAAAGGAGCTAGCTTATGCTCTATTTGAGCAAGCCAATCATCTACCTCTTCAGGCTTACTAATGTCTCCATTAAAATACTAATTAGCCTTAATGAAGTCAGGGAGACAATCTACATTCAAAGGCCCATTTCTCTTAGTGCCCATTTCTAAAGGCTTTCTTTCTATTAGATTTGCCCCAGTTAAAAGATGTTGCAACAAAGCACCTTATTGTTGTATCATTGTGTACATATTCGTGAGCATAAGCTCTATTAGAATAAGTATAAGGGTGGTAAGGGTTTGTGTTTGGTTAGGAGGGGGTAGTAGTTGTACATTTCCAATTAGTTGTTCTTGAGAAAGGTCAACCAGTGGTGGTATTTGCCTTATGGTAGGTTGAGTTTTGTTGTCTTTATCATTTATAGCTTCGGCCATAATCTTATGTTTAGGTTATTATTTTTTATTAATCCTGTGATTTCATAAATTTTAACAAGTCCATTGATTAAGGATGGTACATAGTTATTTACAGTCATCAAGTGTTGCTTAGCAAATAATACATGATAAATGCAATTACTAAATATCCATTCATGATTCATAATATAAAAAAAAAATACTAACTACTATAGATTCATTAATGACATAACATTTGATATACATTGATACTACTTCTATATACAAATGAAAAAGTAAAGATACAACTCAGTATTTACAAGATTACATACAAGAGATGTACAAACTCAATATTTATAACTCTTTATACAACAATTACATAAACAAACCCTATACATTCGATCTAGAAACTAAAACTCTTTATACAACAATTAGATAAACAAACCCTATATATTCAATCTAGAAACTGAAAACATAACAAAAGTGAAACTACATCAAAATATTAGGCTACATAAAAAAGAAGTGGGTTACATTAAAATTTTCCTGATATACCAAAAATTCTATTTTCTACCATCTTCCCCATTGCTAGCTAACTCATATCACTAATCTACTAATTACTGACACTATTGGAGCTGGCTAAAGTCAACAAGTCTTCTAAAGGAATCCACTCAACATTTCCCCCTACAACGCTAGTCCCATTGTCTATCTCATCATTGGCCTCATCACTGGTTTCACTGCTTAAACTTATCTATATGAGGTATCAGGTGTTACTATAACTTCCTATACACTATTATGGCCTCCTTCTTCCTCAACAGTTACATCTTGGGCTAGTGCTTCATTTAGATCATTGGGTAAGTCTTCTTAAGGATCTTCTTCCTCTGGATTCTCTTATGGCTCGACCAATTCATTGTTTATAGGATTATCTACATGTTCATTAGCTGGTTCACCACAAGGAATCATCTCAACTACGTCTTCATTTGGGTTAAATGGCCCAAGTGATGTAGCGTACTCCTTAGGCAAGAGATAAGGAGATTGAGGAAACCAGTCTACAATTCCTTCATGATACAGTTTACAAGCATTTCATACTATTAAAGAGGCTTGTTTAAAACCAATAGGATAAGGTCGACTTAGTTTGGTTCTAGCTAAGAAATATAAGATAAGTATCATCATAGATATCATCCTTAGTCTCTGCATCTCTCAATCTTCAAAAGTTGCAATCAAGGTGTATCTATCGTAATGTTGTCCCAATTTTAGGATTATAAGGACCTAGGAATCTTGTAGAATGTAAGATAATCCCCTAAAATAGTTGTCAATAATGTCATCAATGGTCATGAACATATTCAAGTCAGCTATGCCTAGGAGTAAATGCTACAATCTAGTCCTATAATCTGTAAGAGTTTCTTCCCAATACCATATGAAATTCACCCAAGCATTCCAAAGTAGAGTTTTAGAATCCTATTAAGTAAAACAACAATCAACACATTGATAAGTTTAAGTTGTAGTTTATTTATTCTTATGTATTAGTAATCATACATACATACATACATACATACATACATACATACATACATACATACATACATACATATATATCCTACATCTAAAGCTTTTACTACTCATTTGCTACCCACCCTCACTTATCCTATAAAATCTATCAAAATTTTAACCTAAAAGCTTTAAAGACTATTTTTACAAACTATGATCTAATACCAAACAAGAGCTGTTACACCCCAAACATTGTCATGTCATAATAGTCCATCATGTATATCAATTTTATGTTAGAAACTGTTTGCACAGTCCCTAGCATAACCTTGATATACACAAGGCTCATACAACAAACCGCTCTAAAGTACTCATAGTTCCACAAATATAAAATCATTTATATTCATAGCAAACTTATATTTACAATAAGGCTAGGTACAAAGTAATTATAAAACTATATAAGTATGTGTTATGACTCAAAAGTAGGAATCCAACTAGATCACCCAGATTATCTAGTTGATTCCACAAAAACAAAAAGTTCCAAGAACATAGTTCTCGTCATTCAACCTCATTTAAGCATGCATATACCCTTTTTCCACACCTAGACATCATCATCATGCAGCATGATTATTTAAAACTAATAAACAAATCTATAAGGAAGTAAGCAAACCACAGCTCGATAAGGGGCAAGAGGCAAATAGCATAGACAAGTTGAATAGTACAACCAAGTTATCAAGCAATTATTATGTGCAATGCATGAATAAGCAATGTGTCATCTACATGATGTTATTCAGTCCTTCGTGAGGTTAGAAAAATTTCACCGGCTCCAACCTAAGTTGAGGAGTTGTGATATGATGGCCATAATACTAATCATAAAGGTTACAAAGCCCTCTTACAACTAATTCTAGGCTTGTGCAATGGAGACTCCTATTCCTCCCGTAACTACCTACGAACCTGAACCTAATACCCTTAATCTCATTACAACCTCCTCTCATGTCACTTAGTTTAATCAAGGGTGGGGAAAGACCAATTCATTGCAACCTTGTCAAAGGCATCATAATTTAGCAAGAGAAACCTAACCATCCCCTAGTGGGATGCGATTCATGTCTGTTTATAGTTTTAGTTCGTATTTTAATTCATCCAACCATGGTGATCAACCAATTCATAACACTCCGAATAAGATCAATCAACATTGCAAAACATGTAGCTCAATTACCAATCAACATCTCAATAACCGAGTACAAGCGTAGCATGTACATAAACAACTACTTACAACTACAAGCAAACATATACCTCAGTCTTTACAAATTCTATTTACTTATACCGAATCTCACTCTAGTAGGTTTGTAATGTCAAAGTTCTATTCACTTAAAAGTCCTATATATATCAAAACCTAAATTCAATTTTTGTAAGATTTATGAAAATGTTAAGGTTTTATTAAGTTCTTCATATTATTATATAACTTGGTTGAACTACGACTTATATTGTTATCTAATAGAGTTTCTTATATAAATATACACACACACACATATATATTCTTTAAGTATTATATTTTATCATATACGTTGTATTAAATTATTTAATATTAACAGATATACGTAATTTTACTATAACCTACAATATATTGTTTCGATTGTATCGAAATGAGCATTTCATTGGTCAAATTACATTTCAATTACAGAAAGTTTATCATAAAACTATATTTTCCGTATTATCATAGAAAATACCTATTTTATTAGCTAAAGTTATCCAATTTTAATAAAGTCGATATTGTTGAGTTCATTTGAACTTAACGATACGTATTACGTATTCTATTCAAAAGATAATTCCTAAAGGGTATTTATAATCCCAGTATACCGATAAAGTTATATAGCCAATGATATCACATTAATATCGTAGTATATGAATAAGATATATTTTTATATTATTTTGAGATAAAACATGATAAATCACATGTTATCTATCCCTCGCATATATATATATATATATCACAACCTAGTGTATACTATATTATGAAATACAATAAAAACAATAGGTAATCCTATCTTACCAAAGTATTTTTAATTATGATTTAATCAAATAATTAACATATTTTAACCTATTATTACTAAATACATATCTTAGTTACTAATTTAAGCTATTTAACTAGGAAAATTTATAATAAATAGCACGAATCATCAAATAATTCTACTAAAACTCCTATAAACTCATTAAAATATATAGAATTTAACCAGTAATTTGTTTCATGTAATCGAATTTATAACTTATATATATAATTATATTTTTGCCCCTATGTTACGGTTAATCAAGTAAATAATATTATTTTTATACAAAATAAATTCCAACCTATCCTACTGTCATTAAAAGTGTCCATAAGTCATTATAGGTCAAGTTCATCAATTATTTCTATTAAAACTAATTTATTTCAGAAAATGTCTGTTTTAGCTATACTAAGGCTAACAATACAATAAATACTAGACATATATAAAATAAAAATTGGACTATGTAGCATCAAACTAGATATAATAAGGATCCTACAAAAAAATTTGAGCCTCAAATAATATCATTTGATATATTTATTTTGGATTTGAAAATTCGAATGTACAATAATGTTTATTAAGGATATATATAAAATAATTAAAATTTTATCAAACTAATTTTACTACATGAAAGTATATCTAAAATAACTTAAAAATAAATTTTTTATATATTTTCTAATTTGTATAGTATTTTTAGAAAATAAGGGAAAAATAGGGTAACAACTCCAACTAGGTGTTCATTGAAGCTCCGGCCACTAGATGATGGTGGAAGTCTATTGGTAGAGCTAGGTGGTAAGTGTACTAATGGTAGCTATAGGGTTTGTTGTTAGGTTGTCGTTTGGTTAAGGACAATAAGTACCTTTTTCTTCTATTTTTTTCTTATTTTCTATTAATTTCCTCTTATTTTTCTTTAGGTGTTCTAAGTAGCTAAATGTGTAATTTGAGTCCTGGGATCATATTTAAAAGGAAAAGACATCTTAATAAAACAATTAGCAAATAACATGGCTACGATGTGCATATAAAAAGTAAATAGAATAATATGACAAAATTTAAAGCATAACACAATTATTGAATCACACCATATATATGATCTACCATTTGAGAAAGAAAAAAAAATAATGCAAAAACAAATTTAGAAAAATGTTGCCCAAAATAAAAGAAGAATATATATATACATATATATACATATACACACATTATAGTAATGCATTATAAATGTGTATGTTAAAAATACACTAAATATGCTTATTGCATTTAATTTGATTTATTGAAGAAATATCATACACATGTAAAACAACTAATGATAAATTAATAAGACGCTTTTCATAAAGCAAAGTAATTATTTAAGAGCTTATAGGAAATTTTTTAAGAGTACAATCCTTAAATATATTAGATTTTATTGTAAATGAAAGGAAAAAACTAGAAAGATTCCCGATTCTCAAATGTATTAGATTTTATTGCGAGTAAAAAAAAAAAGCATTTATGGTTATTTGGCATATTACTAAGAGTAGGAGAAAGAGATTGAAATTAGAGATAAAAAATTAGTGAATTAGTCACTTTAGCCTTCATATTATTAAGTTAGAATTTAATATAATATGATTTCATGATTATTTCCAATATGTTATAGGGGTATTTGAAGAAACAACAAAATAACACCAAAACACCCTTAATTCCTTTTATAATATAGATAATAGATATATTAGTAAACAAAATCTCGCAATGCATGTGTAAAACTTATGTATAAGGCTATAATAAAATTAAATACATAATAAAATTATTAAATCAATCTAAACATGCAATTGTTAAGTGTAAAAAATATATATTTAAGCATAAGTTCTACTCACACAAGTTCAAAAAGAGTATCTCGTGTAACCCTAAAAACATTAAATAACAAAATTAGTATAAAAGTAAAAGAATAAATTTTTGTAAAAAGTGTAATAAACTATACCAAAATCCTACCTTGACAATTTTAATAGTTTCCTTTGCGAAATCCAAATTCGTCTCCATTTTCATACTTATAATTAAATATATTACTAATAAATGAAGAACAATTTAAATACAAATTACTTTTTATGCTGACCATTTGTCAAATAAACTTTACGTTCTACTTAAATTTTAATAAGTAAATAAATTTGTGAAATAAGCACAATTAAACATATAACTAAATAAACATTTAATTATCAATAGTTTTTCTTCTACTAAAATTTTAAAAGCAAATAAACCATTGAAATAGACACAATTAAACATATCACTAAACAAATAATAAAACATTTTAGCATGGATACCGCAATAATTGAAAATTTGATGAAAGAATTACTAAGATTTATATATATTGGAACCATAACTAGAAGTTGTCATTTTGATAGAAGATTTTTAGTTTAGATGCCATTTTTTGTAGAAAATTTGTAGGTTAAATATTATTTTTAGCATACAAAATTTCTTACTATAATAATTGAAAACTCTGCAAATTGAGTTTTTTGGGTATCGAGTTGATTCAAGTATTATAGGTAATTACCTAAGTCAATGGAATTGATAAATTTAAAATTGATTAAAATTTTAAACTTGAATATAATTCAAATGAGAAAAACCCTAAAAAAAAATTTAACCGGAACCTTAATCGCGTATAAAAACCTTAAATCCTATATACGCTTAAATATAACATATTAAACTTAAACATAATAAAAACTCTAAAACTATAACCCTAAGTTTATAAAATGAATGAATTTAGCTAAATAGTGACAAAACTTGGTGCAAATCGTAACCGAGAACGGACAAGATCGGTTATTGAATGGGTTTAAGCTTGCTAAAAGCTTGAAAAGGAAATGATGGAGAATGTGTGGAAGGACAAATGTGAATAAAAAGTGAGCAAAAACCTGTGAACAACTTAAGTAACATTTTTAACTAAGGCTTTGTAAATGCACTAATAGTACTTCTGATGACTTATGGTATAACTCGATATAATGCACGAGATGGTCTAGTGAGATTACTTGTCACCTAGCCTTGCTTAAAGGTTAAAATAAGAGTGAGATGAATGTAAACAAAGTAGTGTTTATGAGAGAAAAATGTCAAATGTTTTAATATTCAATCTGATGTTTACAACTATAAGTAAAAGAGGTATTTATACTCAAGAATTTGGGGCAATATGCCTAAAAATGAAAAGACAAAAAGGGTATTACCCTAAAGAAGTAATGTACAAGAATACAAAAAAATAAAAATGAATATTTAAGAAAGGTAATTATTAGAGTGGTAGATTCTACATGTAGTCCTATATACATGGCGGTGATACGTTGGTGAAGCCGTTGGAAGATGTAAACAAAAGTGTACGGTTAGGTTGCTTGTTCGAACAAGGGTGGCTAAGGATTAGTCCGACCTCTCTCTCTTGATTTCTTGGCAAGGGAGATGTTGAGTCATTAGTCGACTTAAGCGCAAGTAAGTAGTTATGAAAGGTTTGGTTGTTCTCTTAATAATCTATAACTCAGCATACTTTAGAGAGAGGGACAGTTATTCGTCTTGGCATATAGAGTAACTCGGCAAAGAAGTACTCAACTTTAGCAGGAGTCAACTAGAGTAGAAGAATCCATCTTGCCAAGCCTTCGAGCCCTCGAGCTCGGATACAAGTCAAAGGCCTAGTAGCCTGATCCTTTCCATTCCTTCCGAGTTGATTTAGATTTAGATCAAATCCAAATGGTCTTCGATTAGCTTTCCATCGGGGTGATATCAACTAAGGTTAGTAACGTTGAAGGTGTTAGAAACCTCATAACCCTCAGGCAGCTTCAATTTGTAGGTGTTATCATTGATCTTCTAAAGGATTTTGAAAGGTCCTTCGGCCTTTAGGGATAGTTTGTTCTTCTTCTTATTCAGAAACCTCTCTTTGCTTAAGTACAGCCACACTAAGTCCCTCAGCTGAAAATGTTTCGCCATCCTACCCTTGGCTTTCTTTTGTATACATTTAACGCCTTGGTCAATGTGCCAAGTAACTTTGTTGTGGATGTGTTGAAGGGATTGTGCCCTAGCTCTTGTGTCAGGGTCTTCTTACGTAGGCACAGGTACAGGAGTATGATCAAGGGGCAACTTGGAGTTGAAACCATAGATAAATTCAAAGGGGGGTCTACTTGGTAGTATCATGTGTTGTTCTATTGTAAGTGAATTCAACCACTAGCAGGCAAACATCTTAATCGACTAAGTTCTTACCTACTATAGCTCGGAGCAGTGATCTTACAGTGCAATTAACCACCTCTATTTAACCGTCAATGTAAAGGTGATAGGAAGTACTGAATAGTAGTTTGGTCTCCATTCAACACTACAAAGTCCTTGAGAAATGACTCAAGAACTTTGGGTCTTTGTTAAAGACTACACTTCTCGGCACACCGTGTATTCATACAATCTTCTGCAAGAAAAGAAAAGTAATAACTGAAGTATCGTTAGTCTCGGAATAGGGTATGAAGTATGCCATCTTGGTAAACCTATCCACGACAACCATTACAGAATCTTTACCTCGGGCAGTTCGTGGTAGTCTAAGAACAAAGTCCATGCTTTATTTAGTCCATGGCTTAGTTGGAATAGGCAAAGGCATTGCTTTTCCTTATTCAGCTCAGCACTTAGCCCAATTACACACGGTACAGCTTTTAATAACTTGGTGCACATCTTACCACATTTTCGGCCAAAGAATTGACTACTCAACAATTTTTATGTTCTTTTCTCCCTAAAATGTCCAGACAGTCCTCCACTATGGGCTTCCTTAATTAGTATCTCCCGTAGTGAACAAGTTGGCAAGCATAATTTCCCCCTTTGAAACAAGTAGCCATCTTCTACATAGTACTTATCCACTGTTCTTCTACCGACATATCACGCAAATATGGGTCTAAAGTGTAGATCCTTAAAATACAATTCTTTGATACTCATAAACCCAAACAATTTGGTTTGCAGTTCATTCAGAAGTGCATGCCTTCTTGAAAAAGCATCGATAACTACGTTGCTTTTCTCTTGTTTGCATTTTATTACAAAATTGAATCCTTCAAGGAATTCAAATCACTTCGCCTACTACTTTGACAACTTGGTTTAACTTCGGAGGTATCTCAAGGACTCAAGATTAATATAGATGACAAATTCTCTTGGCACTATAATTGCAATGCTTGGATCAAAGCCAAGAGTTTTTTGTCATACATAAAGTCATTTAGTTAAGGTCCTCTAAGCTTCTTACTATGATAGGCAATTGGTTGGCCTTCCTGTATTAGGACAGTGCTTATTCCAATGTCTAATGTGTTACATTCCAACTTAAATATTTTCTGGAAATCAGGCAGAATAAGTATAGGGGCGAAGGTTAACGTTTCCTTTATCTTGGCAAAACTCTTCTTCTCCCTTTCTCCCCATTAGAAGTCAGTGTTTTTCTTTGCTAGCTTAGTAAGTGGTATAGCGAGGGTGTTAAAATTTATGATGAATCTTCTATAAAATGAAGCTAGTCGATGCAAACTTCTCATGTTGGCACAAATAGTAGGAGTCGATCACTTGACAGTTGCTCGAATCTTCTTGTCATCTACTTATAAGCCTCTTATACTTACTACGTAGCCTAAGAATACCACTTCCTCTTAGCAAAAGCAACACTTCTTAAGATTTCCAAATAATCTCTCAATACAAAGGATGTTCAATACTGTACGAAGATGATCATAATGGCTTGACATGTTGGCACTATGACCAGGATGTTGTCAAAGTATACCACAACACACTTTCTTATCAGATGTCTCAGTACATGGTTCATCAGTAGCATGAAAGTGCTCAGGGCATTCGACAATCCAAAGGGCATGACCATCAATTCATAAAGTCCATGTCGAGTTTTAAATGTTGTTTTCCACTCATCTCTTAACCTCATGCGAATTTGATGGTAACCGAACTTGAGATCAATCTTGTTGAAGATCATGAATCCACTCAATTCATCCAACATATCTTCCAACCTTAGAATGGAATACCTATATTTGATCATAATCTTGTTCACAACTCGACTGTCTATACACATCCACCAAGTTCCATCTTTTTTCGACACTAGAATTGTCGATACAACACAAGGGCTAACACTTTCCTTAACATACCCTCTCTAGTAACTCATTGACTTGACATTAAAACTCAGAAGCCTATCTAAGACTCATTAGATATGCTGGCTTATTTGGTAGTACAGCACTAGGTATTAAATCAATGTAGTATTTTATGCCTCGAATTGGGGGGTAAACCCTCAAGCAATTATTCTGAGAGTAGGTTGGCATATTCATCTAACAACTCTTTTATTTTCTAAGGTAGTTTACGCTACTCCTTCATCTCTAATAGATGCCTAACCAACATGAAGGTTAGCTCATCAATGTTGATGGCCTCTTAGAGCTTAGCTCTACTCATCATCAAAGTCTTCTTTGATTCGCAAGTAAGTTTTGCCTGCAATTTATTAATTTCTCTTGAGTTTAGTGTAATCTTCCAACGATCCTTTTCAGACACATACATGTTCCTATATCTATCATGAATAACTCTTTTGTCAAACAGACATGGTCGGCCAAGTAACACGTACAAGGTACATATGGGCAGCATATTATAGAGAATCTCATCAGAGTAGTTTCCAATTGTGATCAGTAGCAATTCTTGTTGGGTAACATGTAGTACTCCCTTATCACTAAGCTAATGCAACTTATATAGCTTCGGGTGTGCAATGGTTGGTAACTTTAATGTATGACCATTTCGGTTGATACCACATTGGTGCAACTTCCACTATCTATAATTAATGCTTGCACATAGTCATTCACCTTATAGGTAGTATGAAACAAGTTCTCCTTCAGCTCTTCCTCTCAGGAGGTAACTAAGTTCATGGTGTATTGAGCAACTAGGACCAATTGATCCAAGTCCTTGGCAAACACATCCTCTTCAGTCAATTCTTTCTCAACAGTCTCTTTCTTAGCATTGCTCTCATCCTCCTCATGTTCCTCGTCAATACTTTATACCTCTAGCTTCGTGACGTCTCCCTTGATTACCATAGTTCTTCAGTTTGGGCACTAAGTAGCCATATGCCTAAATCCATGGCTCTTAAAGCACTTAATCTGGCTCATCTTCCTGCCAGATCCTTACCCTTTCTAATAAGTTCAAGTCGGTACGTCACTGTTAATTTGCCCTCTCTACTTGGTTAGGACATCTACCTTTTGGGTTGGCTTGGTACTTAACTGAGTTCAATGATTTATCTATCTAGGTTAGCTAATCAACCTTCTGGCTGATACTCGACCTCTCTTCTGTCTCTCCATTGGTTGCGCTATTTGAATGGCTTTATCCATTGTTGTAAATCTTTGGAATTCTATAATGTCCCGAATATCACCTCTCAATCTTGTAATGAACCTAGAGATTGTTTGCGCTAGGGGTTCCTCTACTGCCCATTGGATTATGAGCATTTGGAATTCCTAAACATACTTGTCAATTATTCGGCCTCTCTGCTTCAGCTCTTAAAACTGAGTAAAAGTGTCTTATAGATATGTATCCGGTATGAACCTGTTTCTTAGTATTATTTTCATTTCAAGCCAGTTATTAATCTCTTAGTAGCCTTCTTGCCTTCTCATAGCTTGGAAATTCTTCTATTACATGCTGGCATATTTAAAGAACTAAATAGTAGCAATCCTCACTTTCTCGTAATCCTTGTACTGATAATAGTAAAAAATGCGCTCCACTTTCTCTTCCCATTCTAAATTTTCATCAGCATTCCCATATACATTGAAACTCCGAATTTGAAGCTTAACATGAGTAGATGCTCTAGGGACTCGAGCTCATTCTTCTTCAAAATATTCTTCCTTGTCCTCTTCATCCAGTTCCCTCAAGTTTATCCTTTGTCTTACTCGCCCGCCTACTCCTCCACATCAAACTTATCGAGTTAGGTTCTAACCTCTAACATGTTGAGTAGCTTAAGGGGTGTTTTGTGCAGCTTCAGTCAATTGGCAAGCCAATGCATAAATAGCTCTGGTCAAAATCTATCAAGAAGTTAACCACCTCATCAAGTCTCTCATCAATGCTCCTAAGGGTCCCTTAAAACTATCAACCATGGTGAATAACTCCACTGTTGTTATCTCTAACATCAATATTTACACTTAGATTTGTCATTTTTCCAAACCAGAAACTAAATAGCCAGCAACACGGCAGCTAAGATGAACATAGTAATTTGCTTTGTTTCACATACACAAAACAAAGTATAAATAGAACTTCGAAAACAAACTATAGTTCAAACAAAACCACTGCTCTGATACCGGGATGGTGAGAACTGTAACCAAGAACAGATAAGGCCAGTTGCTAAATAGGTCTAAGTTTACTAAAAGCTTGAAAAGGAAATGATGAAGAATGTGTAAAAGGACAAATGCGAATGAAAAGGAAGCAAAAACCCATAGATAGCTTCAATGAATATGAAGCACTAATGGAACTTCTGATAACTCACAGCACAACTCAATATAACGCATGAGATAGTCTAATGAGATTACTCATCACCTAGCCTTACTTAAGGGTTAAGATAAGAGTGAGATGAATGTAAACAAAGTAGTGTTTACGAGATAAAAATGTCAAGTATATTAATGTTCAATCTAATGTTTACAACTACAAGTATAAAAGGTATTTATACTTAAGAATTTAGGGCAACATGCCTAAAAAGGAAAAGACAAAAAGGGTATTACCTTAAAGAAATAATGTACAAGAATACAAAAGAGTAAAAATGAATATTCAAAAAATGCAATTATTAGAGTAGCAGATTTTACACATGGTCCTATACACATAGTAGCGATACATGGGTGAGGTCGTCGAAAGATACAGACAAAAGTATACGATCAAGTTACTTGTCTGAGTAGAGGTGGCTAAGGATCAGTTTGGTCTCTCTCTCTCGATTTCTCAGCAAGAGAGATGATGAGTCATTGGTTGGTTTGAGTATGAGTAAGTAATCATGAAAGATTTGACTGTTCTCTTGGTAATCTACAACTCGGCATACTTCTGAAAGATGAATAGTCATTTGACTCGGCATACGTAGTGACTCGGCAAAGAAGTACTCAACTTCGGTAAGAGTTAGCTAAAGTAGAAGAATTCGCCTTGCCAGGCCTTCCAGTCCTTAGGCTTAACCACAGGTCAAAAGCCTAATAGTCTGATTCCTATCAAAACCCTAATTGGTTATAATTACTGAATAACATGCGTAATCACATCAAATTGTTAATGAATGAATAGAGATAACTTCTAAATATTCATAAATGTAAAAAACGACAACTTAATTAATAAAATTGTTAAAATTTTAAATATTAATTTGTGATTATTTATAATTTCATATTCATATATATATGTACTAGTTTTGTATTAATTTAATTATTTTTATTAATTTTCCTACATATCCTACATTTATGTATTAGATAGTGTACATTTATTTTTCCTTCTATATTTTCTATTATGATTATTTCACCTTAAACTTTGCCTAAAAGCTAATAATACTTTTAGAAACGTCAACTAAAATTATTTTATATTTTTTTTTCTTTTTCTTCCTTTCTATCCTTCCTCTTTGACTTTTCTTTGTTTTACTTTTCCTTAGCTGAATTGTGTAAAGTTTCAATTGTTAATGGTTCCCTTTTTAATTCCAATACGTGTTAAAAATGTAGAATAGGATTAATAAGATAAGATAAGGTTTTAGTCAAATTAATATCTTAACATATCTTACTTTTCCTTTTTCTTTTATTTAATTTATTTGTTTTTCTCTCTTCATTTTTGGACGCCTACTACACATGCATATATACATTTTTATATTATTTTTTTATTTTACTTTTCACTTATAACGCATTAGAAACACACATACTTTGTTCTCTCTCTTAACCGTCCTTTCCCTTTTCCTTTTAGTTTTCTTCTTCTTCTTCTTCTTTCCTTAAGTCATCAATTTGCAACTTGTTTTATCACCTACTTCAATAGTATTTTGATCAAATCTAAGAGGAGAAAGAGGAGTTTTTGGTTTATAAGCTTCAAGACACCAAAAGAAGTAGTTAAGTACTATTTTTAATGTATTTATTTTTGTTATTTTACATGTACGCTTGTTATATATGTATATTTTGTGGAATTACATGTAGTCGGGGAATATATAACATAGTTTATTTTGTAATTTCTCTTCCTTGTATTAAATTTATTTGTACATGTAATGAGATAATATGAAAAGTTAGTATTTTCTTATGTATATGTGTTTATATATGTATATAATAATTAGGTATATCATTATATATACATATATGTTATAATTAGTTGTGTAAACATATGGTATATAGAAATATATGTATATATATGCATATATAGTACGTATGTTTATTAATTTTCATTATTTATATATATATATATATATATACATAGGTATATGCATTTGATTATATATATATGTATAGTATATATGCTTAAGAATAGTATATAGTATATTTAGGTTTATATTGTAAATTTACATACGGACATAGGTATAAATAAAATAAGAAAACCTAAGTATATAGGTATATGTATAAAGATAAAAATATGTATACTAATAGTATAGTATAAGTACATGTATATACTTAAATAGTATATGTACATGCCGTAAGCTTGAAAAGGAAAATAATGTTAATTTGCAAAAATTATTTAATTATAATAATAAATAAATATAATTACTATTTAATATCATGAAATTTGAAAAAATATAAAAAATCATAAAATGACACATGGACCAATAAGAAGTTAACACGTCGGCATCTTCATTAATTAATTTCATAAATTTAAATAAGTATAATAAAATAATAGTAATTAATTAAATAGAAAATTATAAATATGGCAAAAAGAGGTTTAAATGTGAATTTTATCTTAAGATAGTAAAATAAGTAAATAATTATAAAATAGACTTAAAAATAAGAAAATTACGAAAATATAAAATTTAGATATTTATTAAATCATGAATTTATAAAGAAAAGCTTAAAATAATAATTTATAAATATTTAAGTCAAAATAATAAAATTTATAATATTTTTATACCATCATGAAAAGTGTAGGTTATAATGTCTGAAATAGACCCTATTATGTGAAAATACTTTCGAAAACTGTAAAAATTGACTATAATATTATTAAAATCGATTATAATTTTATAAAAATCAAAACTAGAATGAAAAAGTTATACGCGATTGACGAAAAAGCTTAAACTAGGAATTTTATATGAATAGATAGCTAATTTAGGTAGTTAATACTAAATGTATAAATAAATTAGTTATTTCACTCAAATAATTATTACTTTTCGTTTTCACTAAATGTTGGGTGATCTCAATACAGATATTGACTTACTAAGTGGACTATTACGACCATTGATAGACCCTATGACCAAATGAGTATTTTTGATAACTCTATACTTGTTTTATACTTGTAATTGGTCCACCTAAATTAAATATTAATAACTTAATACATAAGGGTTCAAATTATGCATGTACCTAAATATTAGTTGTGTGTTGTGTAAAAGGTGAAATATAATAGTCAAATAGCTGGCTACTTAATTTATTACTATATAATTGAATGGTTTGTTGATATTGGTTGATCACCTCATAAATTGACTTAATCATATTCAACTTAACTTAAATTAAATGAATTATGCAAAAGCACAAACATTGCATATAATGTTCTGGCTGTTACCTAACACGGTTGGTAATGAATGGCCTTTTAGAAATGGGATTCTCACATGATTTGATTAGTATAATGCAAGAGTATTGGTATAATAAGACCTTACCCTTGGCTCGTAGGTTTACCTGGCGATGGAGATGCTAATTATAGTGGGTTAGGGGTTAAGTCTAAAGAGCACCGTTGTAGGGCGTGAGCATAGACTGTAGGAGCCACCTTATCGCTAGACTTAGGAATTTATGTACTATTAGATTTTGGAAATAGAAACATATTTTGTGAAATATAGAATTTCTATATATAATTAAAAACCTACATGCTAGAACCCAATTATGATTGGTGCCGTTATATCTCTAACCCTTACTTCGAAGGGTGTTAAATTCAATGTTGTATGTCGTACCAGTCAACTGCATATATTGTTTGGCATACTACTTATTTATACATTCATATGTTTGTTAATTAATTGTTTGATAACTTATTTGTTAGTATAGTATGAGGGATATCTCACTAAGCTTGTATAGCTTACTCCCCTATAGATTTCTCTTATAGGTTGCTAGATAATCAGGCATGGATTAAGAGCTAAGTATCGAGTACCAACATTGAGATGCATAGAAGTTAAAATTTCAAGATAGACTATATAGTTAGTTTGAATTATCACATGTAATTCTTGATATTATATTTAGATTTTATAACTTTCGTAAGTTCAAGTTTTAGATCTTTACTGCATGAACTTATCATTTGGTAAGGGATATCGGTTCTCTATGGTTTTGAGGAACTATGAAATATTAGATATCCCTAGTTATTTGTATATTACAATAAGTTAATAAGTTAAAAATCGAAAAACTTAGTGGACAATTAATTAGAGTCTTGCAATCTTTGACTTGCAAAATGATTTTCATATCATAGATATACATGTGATAAGAAAAGTTTAGGCAATCTTACTAGGCCTTCATAGGGTTGTGACAATAACTTTAACACATCATTGATTTATTAATGTAGAGAGTTATTTTGGTAATTAGGCTTATGATTGAATTTAACATTATGAACCAATATTATGGGTTAGTGGAAGAGTTTAGGAAATTTGCCTAACTAGAGATATTTTAGGAAGATCTAGCTTTATAGGCTCAAAACATTAATTGCCAAGTTGGACTTTCCATACTCGGCCTTGTTTAATTGTCTCACACGTGAAAAGTAGACTTGAAAACAGTCTTTTTGAGCTCATTTGGACTTCTTGACTTTATTGGACCTTAAAGAGCCTTAAGTGTGCTTCAGACTTATTTAAAGAAAAAATGGGTTTCTTTTAATTATCATAAAATCTAAGCCCATATTTAAGCCCATGAAAGCTAATGGAAAGGATAATCTTCAATAATAAAGTTCAATCTCAACTGTCTATCTCGAAGCCATCTGATGGTTAATATCAACTTTCAAATTCTATAAATAGAAGGCTCCTCCTCTCATTTGATTCATTCAAAATATTGGTAAGCTTTACTAAATCATTTTAACAAAAGATTAAACAAGCAATTTTATCAAGAACAATTCAAGAGCAATTAAAAACACTAAGTTTGATCTGTTGTCACACCTACACACTTGATATACTGGGTTTGCCTATTCTTCCTTCGATGCCTCTTCCTAACGACATCCCTTGATGTATCATTAACACAAGACATCTCTTAGGTTGATCGGCAAATGTGTTGTACATGATCGGCTAATTGCAACAACCCTACATACATTATTTTTATCTTTGTTGTAATGATGTTGACCAATTGTACTCTCATATTACCTATGAAAAAATGAAGAAGGAAGAAATGTGAGAAGCCAAAGCGAGAAACTTGAATCAAAATATAGAAGAAAAAGAAAAAGAAAATCACTAACATGTTGCTACAATGAGTTACTACATGTTGGAGCTCGAATGGAAGGAAATATGACATGAAGATATGTACATATAGCCAATGGATGAAGCTTGCTAGGAAAAAGATTAATATATTGAAGTAAAGATGTGATGAGGTTGTATATATTTTAAAATATTTAGATATAAGATGCGAAGAGATATTAGTTGATTAAATATGATTTGAGAAGTTAAAGAAAGAAATTAGAGTTCATCCTTAACTGATATGAATGCTTGAAAGAGGAGTTTTAGGGGTGTATGTCAAATTGTGTTTCCTTTTGGTTTAGGATAGACAATGAAGCAAGGTTTGGAGAATGGAAATTCATTCAGTGCTTTGACAGTGGCTTTAAAAAAAGAGAGAGGGGGGGATTTAATTCCAAGGTATGAATTTGTACTTCAACTATTAGAAAGAAATTTCTTGAGCATGACTTCCTTTCAAGGAAAATGTAATTTATCTCATGAGGCTCCAATAAATGTTGTAGTGAAAATATAATGTATGGAAACTCATTGTTAAGGAGACATACAATGTTGGAAAAATGGAGGCATTTCAAATATTGAAAGTGTAGAAAGAGTTATTCACAAATATTTTTTGAAGACTATTTTTACGGCACCTCTTCAAATATTGACGATGTAGAAGGCTCTATGCCAAAGACTATAACAAGAAAGACTAAAGGAGATTTCTTAGGTTTGCCAGTAGATTTAACTAAGTCTACATATTCTATCAAAGAAAAAAAAAATTGTTGCTCTTCACAATTAATGTTACAATTATAAATTCATCAGCCATGTTACAAGAACAAAGAACTAACAAGGAAAGAGGAGGATAATCACTCATGAGGTGACTATGAATTGCTAATAAATTGCACGCTCGAAGCTACTACTTCTTTTTTTCCCTAAGAGTTGCTACTGGTCGCAACTACTAGTTGTTTTCATAAGCTTACAAGAGACAAATATGGAATATGAAAAATGTTTAAGGGAATGCATGACAAAGAAGAGGGAGTAGATGAATTACAAAAGATTTGAAGTGTGGTATTGATAGATTTGAATATAAAAAATGAAGGCCTCATGGTCGTTTACTCAAACACTTATCTCTAGTGGGTTACTTAATTGACTTGATGAACTCAGTTCATTCCTTTGCTTACATTTGTCACGAGAACGCCCAGAATGTGAATAATTCAAACTCAATATGAGAAGGAAACTTGATGAGTCACGCATCTATAAATAGCCAACGTCAAAGATTCAAAAGCTATAAATAAATGATAGAATAAAGATATGATAAATTTTGATAAGGGCTAGGTGATGTTTGCTGTATCAAGATTGCATACCACAAATAAAAGATACAGAACAAAATTTGAGATTGATCTTTTTTACTAATAAAAGAAAGAAAAAGATTTGATTTGCTCTTCTTGAAGAATGGATCACTAAGAGTTAATCTAGAAGTTGATATATGGTAGTATTGATATTCATCATTTAATATGGAGGTATTTGCTGAATGATGAAGTTTTAGATGAGGATAATGATTGTTAAAGTTTATTTGAATTTTAATTTGAAACATTGTTTTCTATGATTGACTTTTTAAGAGATTTGAAGTGTCCAAAAAGATCCATACTAACCCTTGTTGGTATAAATTGATGGAATTAAGAAGCTTTAGAAGATTTTACATTTTTTATCTAAGTCTGCTCTTCTCTATGAATTTAATTTGTGATGCCTTCGTCACAAGCAACATGTGGCATGCTAATGTGTATGTGTATGTATATGTATGTGTGTATATATATATAAATTATGAAGCATTGATCATCAGGGAATCGGATTAAAAGAAAAAGAGAAAAAGAGCATATTATTACCCTTGTACCATACTGAGTTAGATGGATTACAAGACATTAACTTTATAGTGGTGTGGCTAATATATCAAAAAGTGATCGCCTATGGGATTAATCTTCTCCAAAGTATATTCACTTCTTTTCCGAGAATACCGTAGTAATGAATTTCAAGTGTAAAGTATCTCAACTAGCAACTTTAGGAGATTCCACGCTCAACTTACCCTTTGTTTTCCTTTTAAGCAGCATGAGTAAACATTCGAGCGAAAGAGATGTAAACAATTTGGTTTGAGATCAAGTTGTCCAACCTCCTCAACCTGAGATGTTTCATATAGTAGTAGAATTCTTCAATTGAACTTCATTGATTGTTGCTTCATGACAGTACTATCCCATTTGCTTAACTCTTAGAATGAAGAAAAAATATCGAAAGGAGCCAACTTATCAACTCTATGCAATGGATGCAAATTAATATCATGGGAATAATAAATAATTGCAAAAATGCAATGCAAAAGCAAATGAAAGTATGTATTCCACAACAATAAAATGAATGCTAGTGTACCATACTTAGCTTGTCATGAACTGATATTATGGGTTAGTGGCAAACTTTAGGAAATCAGCCCAACTGGGGATGTTCTAGGGAGATCTAACTTGATTGGCTTATAACAGGGATCGCCAAACTAAATTCTCAACTATCAACCTTACTTGGTTGTTTCATACGCGAAAAGTAGACTTAGAAATAATCCTTCTATACTCATTTGGGCTTTATTTGGCTTTACTGGACCTTAAAGAGGCTTAAGTGTATTTCAAACTTATTTAAAGAAAAAATGGGTTTCTTTTAATTATCATAACATCTAAGCCCATATCCAAGCTAATAAAGGCTAAAGGAAAGGATAATTTTCAATAAGAAAGCTCAATCTTAGCAGTCCATCTTGGAGCCATCCGATAGATAATATTAACTTCCAAATTCTATAAATAAAAGACTCTTCCTCTCATTTGATATATTCAGAACATTGGCAAGTTTGAAACAAACACTAAAGCTTCGCTAAAATTACTCTAAAGAAGATCAAATAAGCAATTTTATTAAAAACAATTCAAGAGCAGTTAAGAACACCAAGTTTGATCTATTGTCACACGTACACACTTGAGAAACTGAATTTGCCCATTCTTCCTCTTGCACCTCTTCCTAACAACAAGTTGACTGACACATATATTGCACGTAATCGGCCAGTTATGACAACCCTACCACACAGTTAATAGCTATTTAGTATGTATAGGTTGTTTGGTAAAATCCAAATAGAACAAAATATAAAACACTAAAGACACCAAAGGGGATGTCTTTAGCTTTAATAATATCCATAGTTGGTTTTTCTAATGTTGGTATGATAATATTACCAAGCAAGAGAAAAAAATCACATGACATTACAGTTTGTCTGTTTATTTATAAAGGATCGTATGATACCTCCAAAATACTCCAAAATTCACAATCATAATATAAATAGATATATAAATGTATAAATGTAATATCTTTCTTTTGGGCCTCATATTTTTACCCACGAAGTTTCTATTGAATAATTGCATATTTATGCATATTTTATATAATTAATAGACAGTTTTTGGCAATGTGATCTCTCTCTTTACTCAATTTCTATTTTCATAAAACTAGTTGCTAGTCAATTCTTTTCATACTTTGATTTAAAAATTGCGGACAACATACTCGTGCTACGGGTGTAAAATAACCACATACACATTTTATATCATTGAAATGGCCAATTTTTTTTTTTATGATCTTCTTGTTTTTATATTTTTAATTAAAAAAACAAAATCCATGCAACTCATCATTGTTCATTTAACATCTTAAGCAACTTAATTTTATTAAAAAATTTAAATATTATTAATATGTGAATGCACTCTTTTACATCTATTCTAAAGAACTCTTAATTTGAATTTAACTTTCAAATTCAATTACAAAGCAATTTATCCATATCTATTGTTAACTTTTCGTAAATATTGGAATTATCCACACACACATTTTTATTAAAAATTTTAAATATTATAAATATTGAATGCACACTTTTGCATCTGTTCTAGACAACTTTAAATTTGAATTTAACTTTCATGTTCAATTATAAAGTGATTCATCCATATTCACGATTAACTTCTCATAGATATTAGAGTTATGTACACCTATGTTAGTAACTGATAGATTTATAAGGAAAACTAATAGAGAGATATGAGAAGTGAAATTGAAGAAAATGCCAATTTTTTTCATATATAATACATTTAATAAGTTTTTTAGGTGTTAATTTTTTTGTTATATAATTTTTAATTGGATGCCTAAATAGTAATTTTAAAGAAGGTAGTTATCTAAATCTCTATCGGCTTTAATAATGTAGATATGGATGAAAACCTTTAAATATCTTTATTCGTTTTCAAGCGCATCATGTAAAACAAACTAGAAAACATAAAATCAAAATTTTTATATTTTCATTTTACTTTTTCTTAAAATAGCATTCATGTGTATTTTTCTTTTCTAGAATAATTAGGATATATGTTATCAGATGAAGTTATCTCTTTTAAATTAAGTATTGTTACAGGTGCATATTTGATAGTTTGAAATATCTAAGCAAATTTTTTTTACCAATAAAAATATAATATAATCAATCCATTTTGTTTCCTCCTTTTTGATAAAAGTGATCAGATCTAACTTCCTTTAACACTACTCTCTATCTATCTATTTATTTTATGTATTTATCTCTTTAACAAAGATTACAATGTACTCATAATCAATTGCTATGTAGTTAACACACTCTTAACAACAAAACAATTGAATCTATTTAGGGTACAAATCTTTCAGAGGATAATGGAGTGTCTTACCTCTTAAGTTTCCAAAACTTTAGGACAACATTGTTTGTTACTTGTTGAAAAATCACATTGACCAACATTGCCAAAGAAAGTGGAGTGGAGGTGAATCTTTGCTCTATATGTTCTTCTTTACTTCCTTCTAGCACATCTTTTCAGGAGCTTGAAAAGGCAAGTATTATTCAAAACCCTAAAAAAAAAAAAAAGTACATAACCTGCTCTTCCAGGCCCCCCCCCTCCCCCCACATTACCACCCGAGAAGTCTCTTTCACTTCTTTCTCCCTCTTATCTCTCTCTCTATATATATACTCTCGAATAATTCGTATCCCAGTCTTATACCTCCACTTGATTAGGTTTTATGGTCGAATATGTTTAATTTACCTGTGTCAATCCTGGCTTTGAAGGAATTTAAATTTATTATGGAACTGCTACTGGAAACCCTAGCTTGCATTATCTATTCAAGTCTAAGTCTTTTTCTTTGACTATCTTATTACTTTCTTCAAATCAATTCTTGGTTCAAAACCTTAGGTATGACGCCGGATAGGGGGGTGGTCTGCAGTGTGGGGTAAAGTCACTTTTGAGGTCTAGTGTGTGTTCTCAAGTTAGATTTGATGTGTTAGTGTAAGTTTGAGTTCCTTTATGTATATGTTTTTCTTAGTTTGATTTGATGAATTTTGAGTAGCTAAGTGAACCAAATCTATTCAGTATTTGTTTCGTACTTTGAGCCTTTTTTTTTTTTAGCTGATTTAAATGTCAATTTTTGTGGTAAAGATTTGAACTTTAGATTGTGATCTGTTAGATCATAGCAGTTTGATGAATTAGGATAATGGACTTATTATGCCTAGAGTGCATTAGTATTCATGGTTAAGGAAGCATGCACAATGGGAACTATCTTAAGATGTGTGAGCTCTTGAAAAGATGCGCTACTGGTTGGAAATAATCTTAGGACGGGTGAATCATTGCTTTTATGATTGAAAAGTGTTTGAAAAAATCCCCTAAACAAGACAAAACTATAGGTGTTTTTGTTTAGTAGAAATATTTTCTTAGTCATTCCTTAGATATATATATATATGTATATATTTGTAGCAATTAATTGTAAAATCTCAAATGTATGTGGTTATTAGTGGCCTTTAGTGTTAAAGTGGTGGTGGTGGATCCAGATTTTGGAATATTTTTATTTTTAGGAAAGGGAACCATGATAAAAAGTAAAATTCAAAATTTCTAAGGCTAATAAAATACTTTGAAGGGGAGGGGCTACCATTGTGTGAATGTGTTTCAGCCTTACCCTTAAGTCTACCACAGTTAGGAGGTGATGATAAACCAATATGAAAAATGTTAGAGCTCATTGTTATCCCAATAGCAGTTAAATTTTATAATTGGCTAATAGGCTACTATCTTCACATTCCATCATCTTGCCTTTCCTTATTATCTGCCATAGGTCGAAGGTGATGATAAACCAATACAGGAAATGTTAAGGGGTCACTGTTTTTACTCTAATGGTAGTTAAATTTGACTATCGGTCATTAGGCGACTACCTTCACATTCTACCATCGTCTAAACCAAGCGCTACTAGTTATCAAAACCCATTGAACTTACCATAATAATATCTAACACTTTCAAAGTTGTTATTTAAGTTTAGTCTACAACTATGTTAGTTAACAAGGCTATAACCAGTGCTTTTGTCTATATCCTTACAATTACATTAATCATATATGACAACATGTGGCTATGAAGATGGGTGCTTCTATGAGGAGCAAAATGCATAAAAGTAAACAAAAGTTTCTTATTCTTGTTTTGTTTTGAGAAATTGTGCACTTTTTAATTAATCATGGAAAAGTTAAGTTTATTTTATTTTATTTCACTGATTTTTATTGTATGCGTTTATCATTAGACATATAAGTTTTTACTAAATGCCAATTGATAATGCTTGACAATGCTAAATAAGTAAACTACATGAGTTTTCAAGATCTTGTTGCTTTTAATAATAAGGAAATAAAATTATTCCTTTTGGGTGTTTGTAAATAGAGAAACACCTATTCTAAATTCTCGATCTAATTACCCCCTATCAGTGAATCGTTAGACTTCTTAGATTGCAATTCCAATGCCTGTAATTACTTCAATTTCATTGTCTTTTGTACTAAGAGTTTTTAGTGACAAATTTGTATATAGCTTCCATTATGTTTGTTAGTAAGTTTTATACATGTCATTCTTTGACTGTTCCATTTGTAATTATTTGATAGGATAATAGTATAGTTAATTAGTTACACTTAGGCAGGTAGTATAAAAGACACATTGTGTATTATTCATCAAAACTTTTTCTTTTAAATACAATTTCTTTCCAATTGATGCATCCGATATATATTTGACAAAAATCATTGAAAGTATTATTTAGGAGCAATACTGGAAGTTGATGTAGTATCAGAGTAGTGGTTTTTAGCTATTTCTAGAAACTAATAACCTGATTGAATTTTTCTTTGAAGTAGTGTATGAGTCTTCTTCCACTAGCGGTCATGAATGACAATATGAATTTGTTGATTAATCATCCCTATTACCTATCTGGTTCGGATAATCTTGAAATGATGATAGGCAATATTATTTTAAATGGAAGTAATTACTTGTTGTAGAGTAAATCGATGAAATTAGGTTTAGGAGCTCGAATGAAACTTGGATTTATAGACACATCCATTGTTAAGCCAGTTGAGAATTGTAATGATTTAGCTAAATGGATTCAATTAGATTATATGGTTCGTTGTTGGTTGTTGAATTCTATGGTGTCAAATTTATCACAAAACTACTTGTATACCAAATATGCTCGTAAATTATGGACTGAGGTTAAAGAGCAGTATAGTATAGCTAATGGTCCTTTAGTCTTTCAAATACAAAATGAGATTTGTAATATGAGATAGAATAATCAATTAGTGAATGTATACTTCAATAAGCTTCAAAGGTGCTGCGATGAACTCCATAAGTTACATACTTATCCAAGTTGTGACTATGGCCAAATGGATTACTATAACCGTGGACTCAAAGAAAGGATAGTTCAATATGATTTAAATAAGTTAATTCAATTTTTATGGGATTAAATGAGGCTTATGAAGGAGTAAGGAATCAGATATTGTCAATGGATCCCTTGCTACCTATTAATCAAGCTTATTATTTAGTACAGCAAGTTGAAAAGCAACATCAGATAACAAGGACTTTTGGCAACGATGTTAAAATGTCTGCGTTTTATTCTAGCAAGACTCCTAATGTTTAAGGTGCTTTTGACAAAAGGAAAAATAAGAGGAACTTGTTCTGTAAATATTGTAAAGGAGATGGTCATTTGGTTGAGTCTTATTTCCAGTTAATAGGTTATCTAGATTGGTATAAAGGGAAGAAGGTTGGTTCAAAGGCAAAATAAGTTTCAACATCTTATTGTCATAATGCAGCAGAAAGTAAACAAGTAGATAAAGGTGTATCTAATGTCTTAAACAATCCTTTTGAGGAAGAAATTTCACCTTCACTAAAGAGTTATGGCAAGAATAAGCAATTTTTACATAGCTTATGTCAAGAGATGATGAAGATGATAAAGGAAAGTCATGGAGCTATCGCATCTAATGCAATAACACAGTTTGTAAGTACATCTACCACTTCACTTTGTTTTGCTTCTTTGAGTAATAAAATGATTGATTGGATAATAGAGACAAGAGCAACAGATCATATGTCTCCATTTTTTGCTATACTTTTTAACACCAAACACCTACATACACCAATAACCATTAAATTGCCCGATGGAAGTTCCCTTCACTCAGATATAGTAGGTTCTGTTCGCATTTCACCATATTTAATCCTACATAATGTCTTGTATGTGCCTATTTTTACTCACAATCTTTTGTCAGTTCATCGATTGATAACATATCAGAATTTGGTTGTTGTCTTTAATCAATTTTCATGCTAATTTCAAGCCTAGACTTCTAGCAAGCCTTTTGCAATAGTAAAAGTCGAGAATGGGCTATATACTTTTTCCTTGCAATATCATGTTGATTTACTTGACTCAAGAAATAATCTAGATTAGTTTCTTCAATCTGATGTTCATTCTTGTATGTCTAATAAAGATGTTCATTTACTTCATAGTAAACTTAGTCATACTTCCATGTCTAAGTTGCAACATTTAGTTGCTTGCAAAGGATATGATTTTAGTAACTTCTTATGTAATAAAACTTGCCAAGAGGCTAAGTTTCATCGTGTACCGTTTCCTAACAGTGCTTATACTACCACATTTGCTATGGAATTACTTCATATGGATGTTTAGGGAACTTATCACACACCCTCTTTGTTTGGAGCTTTTTTTTTTTCTTACAATTCTTGATGACTATACAAGATCCACATGGACATATTTGATGCACCACAAATCATAAACATGTTTACCCATAGCATAGTTTATTAGTTATGTAAATAATCATTTTTCTGTTACACCCAAGACAATTAGAACTGATAATAGAGGACAGTTCATTTCAAAATCTTATTAGTCACTTTTCCATAGTCATGGCGTTTTGCATCAACTTACTTTTCCTTATACACCACAACAAAATGGCAAAGTTGAGAGGAAATATAGACATCTTTTAGACACTGTAAGAGCAATTATGATTCATGCCAATTTTCCTAAGGAGTATTAGGGAGAATGTATGTTAGCAGCTACCTTTCTCATTAACTAAATGCCTATGCCTACTCTCAACTAGAAATCCCTATTCAAAATGTTGTCTCATAAACCACCACATTATTCTTTTCAAAGAGTCATTGGTTGTCTTTGCTATATTGCTAACCTCACTCCATTCAAGGATAAATTTGATCCTAAGGGTACCAAATGTATTTTTCTTGGTTATGCAATGTGTAGAAAAGGATATAAAGTACTTGATTTTTCAACCAAACAAATTCATGTGAGTAGAGACATAGTGTTTTTTTAAGGAGACCTTTCCTTTCAGGGATGATTCCACTATTCCTGTGTCTTCAGAACGTTCTACTGCTTTGTTGCCTTATGTTGGTCTTGAAATGTCCCCCTCAATTCCTTTTTCCTCCTTAGACTCATCACTAGAAGTGATATCTCAATAGGACTTGTCTTTTACTTATCTTATTTCTTCTTCTCAATTTCCTATTGTAGACTGTATTGTCAAGAGATCAAATCACATACACAAGCCTCTTAGTTGGTTACAAGATTTTGTATACTTAGCCAATTCTAAGGCTTCTACTATGCACTTTCAGATCCTACCTTACCCCTTTCCTATCTTGTTTCATCTAACCCACACATTCCTTATCCTCTGTTTGATTTACATAGCTTTGAACAATTGCCTACATATTATGTTGTTTCTTTGTTTCATGTCTTGTCTATTCATGAACTATATTATTATTCACAAGCATCAAAGTATAGTAAATGGGTAGATGCAATACAAAAGGAGTTACATGCTTTAGAAAGCAATGACACATGGGAACTCATTATACTTCCCAAAGGTAAAAAGGTGATTGGTTCTAAGTAGGTCTACAAAGTTAAATATAGAACTGATGGGAACATTGAAAGATATAAGGCTAGATTAGTTTCACATGGTTATACTAAAAAAGAAGGCGTTGATTACACTAACACTTTTTTGCCAATTACAAAGCTTAGCACGGTATGTATTTTGTTTGCTATTGTTATTGTAATTGCTAAGTCTTGGCCTTTACATTGGATTGATATAAATAATGCATTCTTACATAGGCATTTGAATGAAGAGATTCATATGACTCTACCAGAAGGATATGATAAAGCTCTTCATCACCAAGTGTACAGATTAAAGCGGTCTTTATATGGTTTGAAACAAGTGTCGCGTCAGTAGAATTTCAAAATTTCATCTTTCCTTATCAATCTCGAGTTTATCCAGTCCCCACATGATCATTCCCTTTTTACTAACTCTTCTAAGGATGGTTTTGTAGTAGTGCTCTTATATGTTGATGACATGACCCTTACAAGTTTTAGTGAAGTGCTTATTGCTAAACTCAAGTAAAAATTAGATTCTAAGTTTACCATTAAAGATTTGGGACTTACTAGATATTTCTTGGGTTTAGAAATTTGTTAAACAGATGCTGGCTATTTATTAAATCAACGTTTGTGCATTTTTGACATCTTGGTGGAGACAGGATTGTCTGCAACTCGGCCAGCTCCAACTCCTTTGCCTAATAGATTTCGGTTCAATCATGTTGATGGTAATCTGCTTGATGATCCTACTATTTTTAGGCAGCTTATTAGATGACTCTCTTATATCACTTTAACTAGACTTGATACTAGTTTTGTTGTGCACACTTTAAGTCAAGCTATGGCAACTCCTAGATCTTCTCATTATCAGGCAACTCTACATGTAGTTAAGTATCTAAAGGGTACCATTTCTCTTGGCTTATTTTATTCTAAGTCACATGAGTTGTCTATTGCTGGTCTTTCTGATTCTAATTGGGCTGCCAACATCTATGATCGAAAGTCCATTTCAGGCTTTTGTGTATTTCTTGGGCAAGCCTTAGTCTCTTGGAAAACTAAGAAATAAACAACTATTGCTACTTCATCCATTGAAGTAGAATATCGCAGTCTTGCTGTGCTTACCAAAAAATTGTTATGGACTAGCTATATTCTTAGGGATTTATCTATCACAGGTTCACTTCCTATTCATGCCTATTGTGACAATAAATCAACTTTTAAGATTGCTTATAATCTTGGTTTGCACACATATACCAAACATATAGATATTGATGTACATTTTATTTGAGATTATGTTGCTCTAGGTTTTTGCCTTCGTCTTCTTAAGTTGCAGATCTATTCACTAAGTCCTTGAATGCTCCATTATTATCTCAATTCCAATCTAAGTTAGCCCTTCAAGATGTACCAACTTAGGGACACGCTTGGGGGGGGGGGGGGGGGGTGATAGATTTGTATATGGCTTTTGTTATGTTTGTTAGTTAGTTTTACACATCTCATTCTTTGATTGTTCTACTTGTAATTATTTGATAAGATAATAGTATAGTTAGTTAGTCACACTTAGGTAGGTTATATAAAAGATACATTGTGTATTATTCATCATATTTTTTTTTTTCAGAATACAATTTCTTTCTGATTGCTGCATCCGATACATTTCTGATAAACATCATTATAAGTATTATTGGGGATCAATACTGGGAGTTGATATTTAGCTAGCCTTCAAATAGCTAGGACTTTGAACCATTGTCTTTAACTACACGATGATGTAAGTTACCTTGGAAC
Source organism: Lumnitzera racemosa (assembly GCA_024138005.1). Classification (NCBI taxonomy): domain Eukaryota; kingdom Viridiplantae; phylum Streptophyta; class Magnoliopsida; order Myrtales; family Combretaceae; genus Lumnitzera; species Lumnitzera racemosa. Next base: position 38,892,284 of record JAMXBC010000005.1, read on the forward strand.
TATTGTGTCCGAATATCAAAACTTATGTTCTTATAAGGATTCTACCTTTGTTAAGTTCATATGATTAAAGACATTATTATATAGATGAGTTCCAAAACTAGAATCAAATTTTGAGATATACTGCCAATAGTTTCTGATTTTAGATTCTGTATTTTATATCCAAGTGTCAATTCTAAGTGTTAAAGAGCAAACTTGATGAACCACTGACCATTGGTCCCATTACTTGTGTATGGCTCCGAAGCCTCTAATCCTCGCCTAAAGAACAGTAACTTGTTGATGATGAGCAACTTTACACCGAAGGAAGGTGGCCGAACTCCCTAAGCTCCCTACATTGTTTTATGTTGATCTATACTCTCAATTGTAATGATGCCGACCATTCCCTTACCAAAGACCCTGTGCCGAGTAATCCAATCAACTGCTATTGAGAGATTCTTATCGAGTAATGAGAGACTCACTTATTGGCCGAGTAGTTTTCTCTCTGCCTATTTCCATTTCTCTCGTCACCCTCTTTTCGTCTTGGGGTCTTTATTGGCACAACATCTTGATCCCTCTCGCCTATTGTGTTCAGAGAATCTTTACATGGGACCAATGTTGCATTGCCACCTGTCCATCTCATCTAACATTGTACGACTTTTTCATTTTTGTCTTTTATCCTTTTTACCTTTTTTTGTATGTACTAGGAATCCCCTTTTTGTATATACTTTCTTATAATTTCTTTATTTGTAATGTTGCCCTAAGGACTTACTATAAATAGTCCTTTTCCCTTAAAAGCCGGAGTAGAACTTAACAAATAGACATTGAATTTCTTATTCTTGTGGGACAACTCTCTCCAAGTTTATTTTTCATACACTCTTATCTAATCTTGTTGAGTAGCTCAGGATTAGTGTTAGGTAGACCTTAACATCAACCTATGTGTCATACCAAGTAAATTGTCAAGTCATGTTGTGTTCGTTGGTGAGTCACATCCTTTGAGTAGCTTTACATAAGCTACTCCAGTTCGTCCATGGATTAATTCCCTCTATTTTCATTGATATTTCGGAGGACCCATTTAGTTTAGATTTGCTATGGTAAGTCCTAGTGATAACTAAGCTCCTAGGCACACCATATAATCCTAGTATCAGAATTGAGGTTGAAACCAAGAGCTATATAGTGATAGTCAGTCTACTGTTTGAGATACTTGTATTTGTGTTGAAGGCATCTGTGTAAAGTATATTTACTGAAGCTTTATGTTAAGAATGTCGAATCCTAATGTACAGGGAGAGATTAATGATGCCGATAGTGATGCTTATGGTCATGGCCAAGTTACCCAACAAACACCATGTACTACTAATGAGTAGATATAAGATCTTACTATTATTGTAACTAACTTAGCTGTCTCAGTAGATAGAATCTTAGAGATTAAACCACACAAGAGAGTTACTAAGCAGGGTTGAGAGATAAGAGATAGGTCGAGAAGGTAAACGAACGAGTGAGCTCTGGAAGCCTTGCTAATGAACCAAGCACCACCGCAATGTATCGACAGAGTTACGAGAAGAAGGTTGGAGTTGGATGAAATGGAAGAGTATGAAGAAGAAGAAGACTAGTATGTTGGGATTGATGAGCATAAGTTTAGAGCACCAAGAGGTATTGAACATCTTAAGGTACATATTTTGAGCTTCAATGGGTCTAGTAGTGCTAATGATTATCTAGATTAGGAAGAGAAGATTGAAAAGATATTCGACCTCTACGATTATGAAGATGCTTTTTGCATTCGAGTGGCCGTAGTAGAGTTTCTAAATATACGATAATGTAATGGAAGAAATTACAGAATGTTCGCCTGAGGGCCCAATACGAAGTCTAAACATGGAATGAGATGAAGAGAGTTATGAGAAATAGGTTTGTTCCTAAACACTACGAACATGATTCTTTTCAATGACCTTACAACTTAAGGTAAGGTAACAGATCCGTAGAAGACTATGTCTAAGAGTTTTAGTTTCTCATGATATAATGCGATGTCAAAAAACTTAAGACATGAACTATAGCACAGTTCATCTCTAGACTATAGGCTGAGATTGGTAACATCATGGAACTGCAGAACCTCACAACTTTGGATGAAACCATCCATGTAGCCTAGAAAGTTGAAAGGCAACGGCGGAACCAAGTTAGTTAGATGTTAAGTAATTGAACAATGCTGCTGAATAGGAGTAGCTTACTAAGCTAACCAGGGAATGACAAAGCATCAAACAGTTTCAAGGTAGAATGCCGAGGTCAAATGCTAAGCCAACCAGAAGAAGGCCAAGGTAAGAGCAAGACCAAGGAGCTTGAGATCCAAAGAGACCAAGGTCAGAACTTAGGAAGGAAAACCCGAGAAATCAAATGTTTTAAATACCTTGGCTATGGATACGTGGCTAGTTAATGTTCGAACTACCGAGTCATGATCATAAAGGGAGACAAGTCTTAGTTTGAAGTAGAAAGTGCAAGTGAAGGAGAAGAAGAAGTGGTAACCGATCAAATATTAGAAGAATTTCAAGAAGACCCCGATGCTGAGATACCTCCTAAGGGTGGAGCCGAGTATTGCTTTGTTGTTCGACGATCTCTCAGTACTTTTGTAGCTAACGAGAACGAGCAAAGAGAGAACCTCTTCCATACGAATTGCCAAGTGAATAGCAAGCTATGTGTTGTAATCATTGATGGGGGGAGCTATAAGGCTATGAAATCACCAACCCTTTTACACCCTAAGCCATATAAGATTCACTGGTTGAACGAAAAAAGAGGACTATATGTTGTTAAGTAAGTTAGAGTGCCAATTACCATTGGTGATAGGTATAAGGATGAGGTGTTGTGTGATGTCCTTCCCATGTGTGCTTCTCACTTATTACTTGGCCAATCATGGCTATTTGATTTTAGAGTGTTATACGATGGGTATAGAAATACCTACATGTTCTAAAAGGACGAGAAGAAAATTCTATTGATACCTATGAGTCCTAAGGAAGTGCAAGAAGCCTAAGAAAAGGTCACGACATCTCTACAATGGAAGTCCTTAGTGATTTCTTGAACTCAGTTTACACAAGAAGTCAAGGCTGAGGACTATATGCTCCTTTTGGTCAGGAGATTCTTAGAGGTTAGAGAAGCCGAGAACTTACCTACCGAAGTGCAGTAGCTACTTTAGGACTTTGCTGACCTATTCCCTGCTGAAATGCCGAAAGGTTTACCTCCTTTAAGAGATATTAAGCATTGCATTGACCTCCAACCAAGGGTTGCCTTACCAAACCAACGCGCTTACAAGCTCAATCTAGAACATATAGTTAAATTGAAGAAATAAGTAGATGAGTTAGTGGATCACAAATATGTCCATGAGAGAATGAATCCTTATACCATACTTGCTATGCTCATGCCAAAAAAGGATAGAACATGGCGAATATGCATTGACAACCGAGCTATCAATAACATCACTATCAAATACTGATACCTGATCCCGCAGCTTGATGATATGCTTGACGAGTTACATGGCGTCTACATCTTTTCTAAGATTAACCTAAAGAGTGGCTACCACCAGATACAAATGAGACCTGAGGATGAATGGAAGACAACCTTCAAGACAAGGGATGGTCTTTCGAATGGTTGGTGATACCGTTTGGTCTAACTAATGTGCTAAGTACATTTATGCGACTGATGAATCATATACTCAAATCGTTGATCAATAAATGCATTATGGTTTATTTTTATGATATTCTGGCTACAGTACCAACCTCCTTGTTCATGTCAAACATTTGAGATTGGTGTTTAAAATACTCCTTGCCGAGAAATTATTCAGTAACTTGAAGAAATGCACGTTCAGTCAAAGCGAGGTTGTATTCTTCGGATATGTCGTTTCAAGGAGGGGAGTTTGAGTGGATGAGAAAAAAATCAAAGCTATTAATGAGTGGCCTATGTTGACTAATACTGCTAAAGTCAGGAGCTTCTATGGTTTGTTTTATCAGAGATTTATTCGGAACTTCAATTCCATAACTGTTTCGTTAATTGAATTGACCAGGAAGAATGTTGAGTTTAAGTGGTCCAAAAAAGCTCAAAGGAGTTTTGAAAACATGAAGTCTAAATTGACGTTTGCTCCAATACTCATCTTACCAGATTTTGAGAAAGTTTTTGAGGTTGAATCTAATGCATCTGGTGTTGGCATTGGTGTTGTCCTTATGTAGGAACATTGACCCAGTGCCTACTTTAGCGAAAAACATCGAGGTACTACTTTAAATTACTTAGCCTACGACAAGGAGTTTTATGCCCTTGTCTGAACACTCCAGAACTAGCAACATTATTTGTAGCCATGAAAATTCATCATCTATTCGAATCATGAATCTCTTAAGCATCTTCACAAGCAACAAAAGCTTTCTCGGCATCACACCAAATGGGTCGAGTTCTTAAAGACCTTTTGCTGTATCATTAGATATAAGAAGGGAAGCACTAACACAATGGCTGATGCACTTTCTCGCCATCATACCCTCATCATAACATTGTAAACTAAGGTGCTTGGATTCGGCACTTTATCTAATTAATATGAACATGACCCATATTTTAGACCCTTAGTAACTAGGAGCAATATTAGAGGAGTTGCGAAAGAGTTCTACTTAAGTGAGGGGTTCTTGATGAAAGGTAAGAAAATTTGTATGCCAAGTAGTTTTGCAAGGGAGCTATTCGTTTGAGAAGCTTATGCCGGGGGTTTGGCCGATCATTTTGGGGAAAAGAGGACGATTGAGATATTGAAGGAGCATTTTTACTGGCCTAAGATGATGAAGGATGTGCACCAATACTTAAGAGGTGCAAGGTATGTAAATATGCAAAAGGGAAGAGGGAGCCTTATGGAGAATATACACCCCTACCAATTCCAAAGCAACCGTGGAGTAATCTAAGTATGGATTTCATGCTCAACCTTCCCTATACGCCGAGAAAACATGACTTAATCATGGTGATGGTCGATCGATTCAGTAAGATTGGCCACTTCATTCCCTATCACGGAACTAATGATACTTTATTCATCGCTAACCTCTTTTTATAGGAAATTGTACAACTACATGGAGTGCCAAAGAGTATTGTGTTTGATCGTGATTCGAAATTCACAAGCTTCTTTTGGAAGACCCTATGAAGGAAGCTCGACACTAAGCTCCTGTTAAATACCTCTTGTCACCCTTAGACAGATAGCCAAACTAAAGTAGTGTACAGAACTGTCAATTAACCTCTTGCGTACTACTGTTGGAAAGAACTTTCATAACTAGGATTTATGCTTACTCATCATTGAATTTGCCTACAATTGCTCAACTCATAGCTTAACTGCAGCATCACCATTTGTGGTTGTTTATGGACTTAACTCGAACCGACCCTTAGATTTAATTAATACTAGGACTACACAAAGGGAAAGTCAATTCGGCCTACAACATACCGAGGAATTCTAAAGGTTACATTGAAAGATTGCTGAGTAATTGGCCAAAACTGTAGCTTGATAGAAGGAAGTAGGAAACCATGGAAGAAAACGAGTCATTTATACCGTTGAGAACCTTGTCTAAGTCCATCTTAGCAAGGAACACTTCCCTAACAAGAGGATAAACAAACTATCTCCTAGAACGAATAGACCTTATAGGATCCTGAGGTGCATTAATGATAATGCCTATAAGATTGAGCTATCCGAAGGTTTTGGCATGTCTACCACATTCAACATCGCCAATCTAACTCCTTAGGTGCCTAATGATGATGAAGACCAAGATTTGAGAGAAAATCTTCAACAACCCCAGGTAACTGATGAACTGCCAACCATCGATCCCACTACTCGTACACAGCTCTAAAGCCTCTAATCCTTCACCCAAAGAATCCTCTCTCGGCAACCTACTAATGACGAGAAACTTTACACTAAAGGAAGGTAACTGAACTCCTTGAGCTCCCCACATTGTTATACATTAATCTATACTCTCGGTTGTGATGATACCGACCATTTCCTTACCAAGGACCTTATGCCGAGTAATCTAATCAACTGCTGCCGAGTGACGAGAGACTCACTTACCAGCCAAGTAATTTTCTTTTGGCCTGTTACCATTTCTCTTATCACCCTCTTCTTGTCTCAGCCTCTTTATTGCCACAACATCTTGATCCTTCTTGCCTACTATGTTTAAAGAATCTTTATATGAGACCAATGTTGCATTGCCACCTATCCACTTCATCTGACATTATATTACATTTCCATTTTTTTCTTTTGTCCTTTTTCATATGTACTAGGAATCCCCTTTTGTATATACTTTATTGTAATTTTTTTATTTGTAATATTACCCTAAGGACTTACTATAAATAGTCCTTTTCCCTTGTAAGCCGGAATAGAACTTGACAGATAGACATTAAATTTCTTATTCTTATGAGACAACCCTCTCCAAGTTCATTTTTCATACACTTTTATCTAATCTTATTGAGTAACTCAAGATTAGTGACAAGTGGACCTTGACATCAACCTATGCATCATACCAAGTAAAGTGTCAAGTCATGTTATGTTCATGAATGAGTCACATCTTCTAAGCAGCTTTATGTCAACTACTTCAGTTTGTCCATAGACTAATCCTCTCTATTTTCTTCAATATTTTAGGGCACCCATTTAATTCAGATTTATTACGGTAAGTCCTAGTGATAACTAAGCTTCTAGGCACACCAATACTTAAAATGGAGCCAAATATTTCATTTTAAGCTTTTCATCAACTAATTAATATCAAAATCAACACCAAGGTTGCCAAAATGTTATAAATTTCCTTTGTCAATTAGTTTCATAAAAGAAAATCATTTTGGCAGTATTGTAAATCGTGGGAAGGTAATTTACTTCTTGAGTCTATTTGTAGGTTGCTTAAGATACAATGAGCAAAGAAAAAGCATAGAAATCTCCTCTTCCTCAAATTGTTACAACAAACAAGGCTTTGAAATTGGTATAATCTCTTACTTTGGTACTAGTTTTCTATGGTTTAATATTATTTGCAGCAATAATGGAATACCATATATTACTTTTAAAAGTACTATTTTCTTTGTCTCTCTCTATCCTTTTTTCCCCTTTTACATGAACCACTTTCTTTTGTGGGTAAAGTACCAAGTGAATGAGTTATGCCAATCATCAAGCTATTAATTATTCTGTAGAAGGCTAAAAATTACTATATTAATTATTGGGTTAAGCCCATTATTTATTTAGGAATTACTCCTTAGACTAAGCGACAGGGTCTAAGGAGTCCAGTTTATATTTTTATGATTTGGGGAGATTTAGCTTGGTAAGCTTGGAATAAAGATCGTTGGACTATTCCACCTACCTCCAACCCTTCCAAGGCAGGCTCATGCACCATGAGGAAGGTTATTAACCTTAGGCCCTTGCAAACTCATTTTAGATCATTATGGAATGAGTAAAACTCCATCCTATTTATCAATCATCAAGACAATCTAAAAGATGTCATCAAGCCTAAGGGCTTATAAATATTCAGTCATTCCTCCTTATTTAACAACAACTTTAGAGATAAAAAAAAAATGGTATTCCATTGTGTAACTTCTACTCTCTAAGATCAAACAACATTTAGGCAAAAGAACAATCTTAATTTGCTCAAGAACTGTAAGGTTGACATCTTGGATCCCTTAAGCTCCCTTGCACGTCACTTGTACATTCAAGACTCTAGGATCGTCTATTCCTCTTCCCTACTATTCTCTCTCCAGTCATCCCATCAAACGTCATCTCCACATCACTACTTTGTGGCTACATATAACATGATACTCGCGTGACTCAGATGTGATTGATCCAATTAAAACCCCTCATCTATACATTCAAAACAAATCTAACCAAAATGAATTCTTTTATCTAGTAAAATAATACTAAGTCATAATGCATTATGCGTTTAACTATCGGATGTTGCTAAAGTTATCCTATAATTAATGGTTGTTGCTAGGTATGGAATTGTGTCGGATATAGGTTGTCTATTTACTTCTCATATCCCATCGTTTTGTCATTGGGAGATACTCTAATATTATGGGACTTTGCATGTTCATTTTATATCAAATACCTAAACAACAATAACATTGCCACTAAAAAATCAGTTATGTCATCTTCTTGCATAGTAGGAGTACCTATTGTAGTATACTTGGATGTCTTATATTGCATTTTTGTTGGCAATGAGAGAGATTATTTGTTCATTAAATATTTATACGTATAATGTTCAAATGTTACTCAAAACTGATACCATTATTACCAACGAGCATGAAAAGGGAAATGTATAGATGCAAGATAGAAGGGATATAGTTGCTTATGGCTTATGTTCCACATTTAATAAATAGTAGGATATTTATTTGTTTATAAAAAGTTCATTTGTGAGTCTAGACACAATCAATTAGTCTCTTTTGTTGAAGGTCATGGTATAGCCCTATGTAGAAATTAGTAAATTCATTTTTGGGTAGCTAAATATTGTTGGCAATTGAGTATATCAATAGAACAGAAAATGGCAATAGAAAACTTGATGCCATCTGGTACAGTAGGTGTTTAGTGAGTAGAAGAAGAATCAATTCTTTTGGGGAGAAGAAAAAACTAAAGTATGAGGCAAATTGAAAGTAAATTGGAGTAAAGGCCAAAAGGGTGCATGAATAGCCCCTATCTTTTTCCTTTTGTTGATTAAATTGCCTCCAAATTAAATTGATTGTTTAAAAGGGGAAGGATATATGTGCATAATCTTGTACCAAGTCATATATATTAGGAGTTGACATACTAACCTAAAAATAATTTCAATGTCACAGGATTTCAGGTTGAAGTATCCCCTAGAAAAATATTCCTAAAAGATTTATTAGGTTTAGTCACATTTGGTACCTTATACTAGCTAAACTATTGCCATGCCTACTCATTTATTGATAAAAGTTATCAAAAACTTTATTACAAGGTTATTCCTCAATCCAAGATCAATTTTATTTCATTTTATTTATTTGGATGAAACTCCAAGACAAAATTTATCTAAGCATATCTCTAGGCTTTGCATATACAAAAAGCTACTTCCATGGGTTTCTCATCATGGTGTATTTAGAGGTCCAAATTGTATAGATTTCCTTTCTTCACCCTCATTGGTGCAATATTTTCTTGGACTTTCTAAAAGAAATATAATATAATTTTAAATCTATCTTCTACTATAATGGGGCACTCTCTTGAATCTATTGTGTATTTAGTGCATTATATTCTTGATCTAGTAAAGAGTTTTTTATAGTTGATTCCACCATTCATCATTTGGTTACAGCAGTCATAATCTCCCATTTGTAGTTGTTGCCAAGAAATCCCTAGTGAATGAGTGAACTCTTCCTAGAAATAACTTGTGACATGAATATTCTTTACGCTACAATCATCCATGATTTTAAACCCTAACATCATGCACACCTCCACGTCCTTCTCCTCTTCTTCCTCTTTCCCTTTCTCATTTCCATGTCTAATCATCATTGAGTTGGTTGAGAAATCCGTCCTTAATGCATATTATGTAATATTGGTTTATTTAGTGATCTCTAGTGTCATTATATCAAATCGTTAATTTTTACACCTCATTTGATGGATCCTTCGGAATCCTTTGTAAATTTTAACTTCACATCATTCTATGCATTTTGAGAGTAGGAATGAAGGAATGCAATCCTTGAAATCCTAAATTGTTTGTTATCTTAATAACTAATGGAATGGTAGAGTAATTATAGTTAAAGAAATAAAGATTTATCAGGAATGTCATTTTTAAGATAATCTTAACCTATTATGCTGACTATTAAACACAAGCATATATATTTTTTTTTTTGATAATTTTTCTTTTAGAGAAATAACATAAGCATATATTTAAAAAATGGAATCATCAAAAGTAGGATACGATGATGCAAAACAAGCACTTTGTTCTTTCTTAAGGTTATATGCTGACGCTGTCATAAAAATGCCATAGGCAATAATGTTATGTCTGCTTCCCAGTTTCATCAAGCTTCCATTAAGTTCTCTATTCTTTAGCAAAAGAAGAAAAAAGGTGACTTATGGATAAGCAAGAAAAATAAGTTATTGGAAAGAAGCTTAGAATTGTGAATGACCCATTTAGCAAACCCATTATTAGATGCATTTAATGACTTAATAAATCAAGAATCCAATTGAATTGCTAAATAGGGTTTGGAAGCTTTGGTGGCATTTATTGTTTCCATACGAGTATCATAAAGAGTAGATTTGATTATAGTATCATCAATGAGATCATCTTCAAGCGAAATAGTTATCTCTTTGCTAATAGAAGAGCTAATGGTCAAAGTTGCTTGTATTACTTTTTCTTAGATAGTTGCTAGCTTTAACCAAGTGCATGCTCTCTCTAAAAGAAGTTTCAATGCCATCATCTTTTGGTCAGATTAATAGCTTCTAAAACAACCTTACATCTCAAACTCCCATTAATGGGAATACCAAAAGCTACATATGGGTAGAGAGAATTTTATCTTTGTTCCTCTCTATCCATTGCATGGTATAGATCATGTGTGTTTGCTAAACTAATATTCTTTTTGATTGTAGATTAGATCTTGTTGGAGGAGTTGTTAATGCCATTCTCAAAAGAATGATCTATGGGATTCCTAAGATCTTAGCCTCTCGAAGGTTAGAATTTATTCTCAAATGATATTCTGTAAATATGCTAATTAGCTTAAGGAACATGATGAGTCAATTTAATAGAAAACCAACCATTCTTCTCCTTTCGGTGTATTGCCTTACCATCAAGTAAAAAAGAAACAACCAAAACATATTAAGTAATTCAATAGCTTTAATGGATATCCATCCCTCCTTCTTACATTATATAAGATGAGTTCTTAAGCCTTATTAGTTTGGTCCTTTTGGCCACAATTGACTCCTACTATCTATTCAATTACCTTTACTAAGGGGAACAAAATTTCTCCATATGGATGATTTTACTGTCATCTCTATCTAAGTCTCATTATTTACTTATTCAATTGCGTTCCACGTCTACTACTCCTCAAAAATTACAAATTATGTCGTGTTTGGAAACAATGCTGGCCATATAACTTCAGAAGTCATTGTTTTCACTAGTATTTGCAGCACTTTGAAATCCTGGTAGTTTATAAGTTATCACACAAAAACTTTCTCAATATTTTGAAAATATATTAAGTTGGGTTGATCTCATCCTTATGAGAATCTCCTTATGACTATATCAGTCAATCAAAAGCGTAAATTGTGTAATTATTCATCTTGTTGTTTCTCAAGTGTCCAAATATTTATAATTTATGACAAATATTCTTCTTCTATGTAAACTAAGTAATAGGTTAGTAATATGAGCAAAGTTTTAGATGACAAATGAACTGAAGAAATATCGAAGGGTCGACCTCTTAAGTAAGTATTACCTTGACTAATTATCTTCAAAATTCACTTACACAAAACATTTTAAGAAACTTTTTTATTTATATTTTATAGTCTGGGTTTAGGTGCAAAAGTTTCACAACAAGCATTAAGACCTAGATAGTTTAATGACCTTGTCAAGAGAAAATTGTATTTTGACCTACAGGCACCAAAGAGGAAAGCAACGAAGAATGAGGAGCAATTAAACACAATGTCTAAGAAGAGATGTGAAGATGATGAGAGTGATCATGAGACAAAGAGCAGGGCAAGTGCTTTTCTAAAGAAGAAAATAATACCCTTGATGATGGGTCATTTAAGTAATAAGAAGACGAGATACAAGTAACTCATCAACATTCTATGCTCTTGCCTTTTTTTTTCCTTATATTATTTGAAAATTATCTGATACTTTAAATATATATATATATATTTATTTCAATACAAGATCTCTTATTTCTGTTTACGAAAATTACATAACCGAACCGTGAAATTATCCAAGTTTATTATGAGTTTCAATGCTCCTATTTGTATTTGCTGAGTTTCTGTAAATAATGATATCATTACATTCCAAGTGGATGTCACACTCCAAACTAAAGAAGTTACAACAGTCTCTTCGTGTAAATCAACTTAAGTTAGAATCTATCTCTTTAATTGCTAACATAGGTATAGTTCACACAAGGCAAATGGCCACTTAACCAACTTTAAAGTAGTCAAATGGGCACTAATAGCATATAAAACCCGTACAACAACACTTTACAACTTACATATTCTTATACTTATAGATAGATCAGTTTAGTACATCACTTTATATACATTAAAAGTCCAAAGTTTCCAAAAGAAATTTTACATCTCTACAATAGAAATACATCACATATATATAACAGTTGGCCAACAAAGATTATAAGGCCTTCCAAGAAGAGCTTATGATCTTCCCATAAAAGAAAAACAAAAGAGACTTTGGTTATGTTCCATACATTAAACTTCTTCACTTCATTCCCCAACCTGTCGGAACTAATTTGTGGACAATTGTAATGAAACATCTTCTTATACTACTTTGTACCTGCAAAATAAACTATAGGTATATGAGCTACACTAGCTTAGTAAGAAGGGATGAATTCATAAAAATACATTAACAAGTATAGTTATTCAATCATTAATTTAAATGCAAATACAACAAACAAATGATATAACATCTCACAATATTTAATTAGTTCATTGTGAAGTCAGAGTAATTTCATCCACTTTAACCTATATTTCAAAGAGTTTCAATGTGACACTATCAAACTAAATTTAGACTTATGAAATGGAGACATTTCTCCTTTCTAAACAACATTTGAACCACGATTCTCAATCTTGCCACGAAGTGTAGGTATTTAGTCTGATAACATAATCGTTACCCATATTGGATTATTGTGAATGTTAAGTTAGGTCTTTAATTAATTCAAAATTAGTTCGGTTTATCAAGTGAGCAACTAAGTTTATACATACAAGACATAATATATCAAATAGAAAGTGACATGATATATCTGAGTTCAACTCCCAATCACCATTCAATATTACAAACACACACATGGCACACGTACACACAATTTAATTACAACCACAAAAAAGTATTCTTATTCCTCTAAGTGTCTTAACATAATACTTTAATATGCCATTAAGTATAGATCCCAACTTACCTAAGTTTACGGGTACCCTATTTTTGACAATTGCCTCCTTATTCTTCAATTGCCCTTAGAAATATACAATAAATTAGTTCATAAGCCTTAATTCCTTAATCATTAGTTGGCTTTATATGTTTTTTATTATTTACTCGTAAATTCTTAAGTTAATTCCACTTAAAAATCATGATTTCTTAACTAATTAATGAATTTTACAATTTATCCTAGTCAGCTCAATACTCTAAGCTATCATTGTAGATTTATAGTGGTTTTCTATAGTCTAAAATTCTCCAAGTTTGGTTTTGAGAAGTTTTACTGTACGTTTCTTAAGTCCAAAAATCTTTTAAGTTTAGTTTTGAATGAATTCATAGTAAATTTTTTTAATAAAAAATCCTCTGACTTTGTCTCTAAGCTGTTTAGGAGTTGTTTACTATATTGATTTTATCCTCTAAGACTTCTTCTAAACTTTTCTAGGTTAAACTATTTATTCAAAAATCTTCTGAGATAATCTCTAAACATATTTTCTATAGAAGTTTTAATATTAATATCCTCTTACTAATCCTCTGCTTCTCTTATTTTCATATTTACTTAAAAAAATTTTGCCTCTAACCTATAATCTAAGCATCAATTTAGTGCATTATTTATTATTAAAATCCTCTAAATTTTCCTCTACCTTCTATTAATGTCCTATAATTAGTTTATTTATTAACTTCCTTTTAAGTTATAATCATAACATCAAATGAAAATCAGCAATAACACTTCAAATACCCTTTCCTCGATTCTCATTACTTTCCATAACTTCATTTATTCCATCACAAATCATCAATTATATCAAATTCCCCAAATTGGTCAAATACCAACTTTACTTATTTAAGGCTTACTACCATATTTCCTTAACTCCTCACTATGACAATTAATTTCTATCACTTAAGAACAGTATCCATACTCCTTATGTGATTTAAACTCAATAACTAAGTAGGATTATCAAAGGAAATGCATTATTTTCACTAAATTACACTATTTTAAGCATCATTTTAGCTTAAAAATCAAATAAAAATATAGAAAGGAATATCACAAAAAACTTTGACATAACAATTTAGTATTAACTTAAGATAGTTTATAGAAAAAATTTGAAGTGGAAACTACATTATTAACCTAATTTATTTCAATTTTGAAAATTATCTAATTTTGTTGATTTCTTAAGATGTATATATTAGCCATTAAATTTGTACAAATTGATTTTTTTCCCTAGATTCTATACACAAAAATACGTGAGAATAAATTTTTTGATAATTTTCTAGATAATTTTGATATTTTTTTTATAATTTTCTAGATAGTTTTGATATTTTTAATAATTTTCCTCAAATCAGCTAAAAAATGGACCTTACCGAAAATCATAGCTTCAATCACCAGGGATGGCCACCCTCTTGTCGGTAGTTCTGTCGCTAACCACTCCTTGTGGTGGAGTTGTCGATTGACTTCCAATTCCTCTTTAATTTGATAAACCACTAAACTCCCACATTGTGCATAGATTTTTGTTGTTTTTTTCTTTAATCAACTTAACTTAATCTAATTTTCCTAACTCCTTACTTGATTACAATATGTAGTAGATTGAATTTTTTCTGAATTTTTGGGGCTATTCTTGCATGAAATGGATTTCTTCTCTCTCATCATTGCAAATTCCTTTAAGTATTCAACTCATTCTTACACGATTCTCATAATCTATCACACTAATGTTTGTCCATAGCTTTTCACATACCCTAAAAACTTAATCCTAGATGCCATGAAAATTTTTTACTTAATTTTTAATTAATTTTCTTAAGTTATTTTAACTTAAATCGCATATATTAGGGTATTTTTTTAGCTATATATGGGTATGTGTACATGCCTAAAATTACACACGATGTATACATATATATTATATATATTATTTTATGTTCCAAATAAATTTTATTACATATATAGCTTATCTCTAAAAAATTACGAACTTATAAAGCCTATTTTACATGATTATAGTGATTAATATATAATATAGTTAAATTGCACTATTTTAGCTATACTATTTTAACTATACTATTATTATTTTATTATATCTTTAATATTCAAGCCCATAAAGTCTGTTCGTCTAATGTCCTAAGATTACACATAAATTTTTAGGTTCATTAAGTTAGTTTCACCGATACTCTAAATTTACCTGCTTGATTCTTAATTACTAAGTACGGAGCTCATAGTGGATATTATTAAGCTCTCTTATATCTACTTTGCATATTACAACATGTTAAGGTTTGAAATATATTATGCATTTAACGAATATCTTTTGTTAACCCTCATTTGGTTATAAATTTTGCAATTTTTTATTTTCAGAAGAAGATAAAGAAGTCGATTGAGAATGCATATTTTTTTTATCAATATTTTTAATTTCCAAATATGAATAGAAAATATCCATACATTAATATTTTTTTTGTTTGGCCAATCAATGCATTAATTGTACTAGTTATTTCACTAAATTGTTACCAATAATACATATTTGCTAATGCCAAATTACAAACCATAATAGAATATCTTACTTATTGTATTATAATATAATACAATATAATATAATATAATATGATTTCATTTCTTTTAAATTAGGGGATAAAATTCTCATGACTAATGCGAACGTACATATAGAACTAAATAATGATTTGATATATATATATATATACATATATATATATGAGAACTTATACGATCATGTTTCATTATTTTGACAAGATCAATCTAACCATTTATCTTACTATTTATTTAATATTTTATTAGATTTAGATGATTGATAACACAATCAGTTTAATTATTTAGATCTACTAAATATTAAATTATCGTAGCGATAGAAAGCACTACCAATCCTGTAAAAATAGTGAACATGACTGTATTTTTCTATATATATTTAATTGTATAAAAGTTGTCTTTTTATATTTTAGGACATTTAAATGTGAGTGTATCACTTCTAGATCTACTCAATGAGAGATAATAATCGCTTATATGAATGAAATTATAGGGAAAGGAAAAAAAAATAGTAAAAAAAATCCCAAAAATATAAAAATAATCTTAAGATTATTATACTTGAAATCGTTTTTTAAATAGGCGATTTCCATGGTTATCATCATAACCATCCAATACTGCCAAAATATATTTATGTTAAAACTAAAATCGTTTTTTCAAAAAGTCATTTTATCATGCTATTTGAAATGGCCTCTTAAAAAAGTTATTTTAATTAAAATTGAAATCACTTCTTTAAAACCGATTTCAAGTACTATAATCTTATAAATATTTTTTCAATACTAATATTTTTTATTTTTTTTATTTTTTTTCCCTTCAAACTGTATATCTTTTGAACTTAAAAAAATTTTCTTTCTATCTATATATTAAATTTATGGAACACTGGATTCAATATGATCTGCATATGACTAGTTTACATGGCTTATTTATAGATACATTGACACTAGTTATATGGCTCTACTTTAGAAGGAAAAAAGAATGGAACACTCATTATATATATTTAAATATTTTTAAAAATTTGTACGAAATTAGTAAATGGAAACTCACCATATTCGAACACTTAATTGGATGCTCCAAGAGTACCTATAATGCTTCAAAAGTTATATATGTCTTAAATTACATGTCAAAAGTTTTATATATATATATATATAAAATTTGAGTATTAAGATTGTTAATAGAAAATTGCAGATATAGGTATCCCTTAAGTTCACATTATAACGCTTGATCTAATGAATTTATTAACCGACCTCTTAGCTAAGTTTTCAAACATATTAGTTCTTCTAAGCGATTTATCTCACCATACAATGGTTAAAATGTCAAATTATATGTAAACCTATTAACATATTGAGATTCACAATAATTCTCTCTACTTTAAATATTCTAACGGTAAATTAACTTGACTCAACACCTAAAAACCTTCTTTACATACATCAAGCACTCTAATATACTTTACTCAATTTAAGCATTAAAATAGTTACATCTAATAATTCACCGATACTTTCGATATTTTTTTCTGCGTTTTATTTTGTAGGCTCGATCTACTTTTGTGCAAAACTAGTCGCGACAAACATAAAGCCTATGAGATTTTTTTTTCTTTTTCTTTCTGTTTTTATATTTATAAAACCAGTCATCAGGTATCACGTACGCGGCACGCCTAAGGCCTCAGGGCCGCGGTCATTATCACGCATTACACAGCACAAGGCGCAAACACGACCGTCACCTTCAATTGCGCCTGCGTCTTTCCTCTCTGTTCTCACAGTTTACGCTGACCCTCACGACACCGGTCGCGCCTTCTCTCTGTGTTGCCGTAGGTACTCTTCTATTTATGCTGACTGAGTTATTTTCATTCTTTTTTTTTCCTTTTTAGTTTTCTCCTGTTGTGGTTTGAGACTTTGAGTTGTAGTTTGAAATTAGGGTTTTTAGCAGATTCTGTGTATGAAACTATGAGTATTCTCAAAACTAATTACATTATTTTTTTTATGAAAATAAGGTGCTGTTGCTAGTTGCTACCCTTGTTTTAAAGGAGATCCAGTATTGTGAAACATGTTTTGGTTCCATAATAATCTTGCTTTTACCTCCTTTATTCCATCTAACCTGGGAAAATAATTAAAAAGGATTATATTAACTATCATAACATGTGGTATTGCTGCGGACTCTTCCTCTCCCATTTTTGAGTTTATCAATTAAAATTTACCAAAAAAATTGGGTAGAAAGAAAGCAGACAGTGCACAGTTCTGTCAATTTCTAGATCCATTACTAGATGGGGTGCTATTAGATTTTGTCTTTTGCCCTTTGTTCTCGCATCATATCATTTTCAAATACACTTCTGCTTCTGAAATGCTCCCCGAGTAAGTGCTTGGTTACAAGCTGAAGATATTATGCAATTCAATCGAATTCCATGTGATTTCATGTTATGATGAAGTTATATTGCACACAAGGAAAAAGTAATTAATTTTGGTGTTCTGGTTGTTCAGTAGTTGTAAAAGTAGAAAACAAAATTACATATGACTTCTTTGAGTAATAGGCCAATGCAACAAAACAATTATCGAAGTGTTTTATTTTTATTATATATACTAATTTATCGGCATTACTTATGAAAACTTATTTTTAATTGTACATGCAATGTGGGTGTGCATCTACTACATTTTATTAAGCATTTAGTGCTTTCTTTAAGTATATTGTGACAGTCAAACTATTGTTGTATGATTTCTATTTTGTAAGCATGAATTGGTTGGAAATTATATGAGAGTTCAATGCATAAATGAAAATATTATGCTAGAGAAATCACATAATGGATGAGAATAATTAATAATCATGCTAGTATCTATCTTTACATGTAAAGATAAAGATAAATTAGTGAAAGGATTTATTTTCATGGAAATTTATTAACAAATTAATGACTAAAGTATGAGTAATGTTGATATTAATATAACTAAAATGAGTGAAATAAAAGTTAATATATGTGATTAATGTAGACAATATTAATACTGAAGGACACGACACCGGTAATACTGGTGTTTAGAAAATGATAATAAATAATTAAGTAAAATAATCCTGATGGGATTGCTTGAAAAGAAAAGTAGCTCTTTTTTTAAAAAAAAAAAATTATATATGATAGTTTTCATTTATCAAGGAATAATGGATATATGTCTTGATAAAAAGGATGTGTAACTTTTATGATTGCTTGAAAAAATTACTACAGTATATAGTGGATATACATCTTTATCATGCAATACTTTGATATATATTAGATATTGTGTCTCTCACTTTCATATTTCAGTTGTAGGATATGATTTTGTTAGCCATTTATCATATTATTTCTACTTTATATGAAAATTTTATATGATCATTAAATATTTTATCATTCTGATTATCTTGCTATTCAAATCATGGTAAATTTGTAACCAATAACTAATTAACACCATTGTATTTATGTATTTAATTGAAATTATGAATTAATACTAATTTCCTTTTCAAGAACAATCAAATCAACACAGCAAGCAGAGGGCAGTAGAGGTGGAGATGGCTGAAAAATTGGCACCAGAAAAGCGCCACATGTTTGTCCACAATGGTCCGTTTCATACATATTGTGTTTTATATTGATTGTCTATTGGAATTTGATACAATCTCAGTTCTTATGCAGGTCAAAAGGTGTTTGAGTGGGATCAAAACCTAGAAGAGGTCAACATATACATTGATTTGCCTCCAAATGTTCATCCCAAGCAATTCTGTTGTAAGATTCAGTCCAAACATCTTGAACTTGGAATCAAAGGCAATCCTCCTTATCTCAATGTAAATCCTCGATCATTTCATTTTCAATTATGTTAATTGTCCTGTTTTGTTTCATATGTGCACTGCTTTCTGCAGCATGATCTCATGTGCCCAGTGAAGACTGATTCTTCCTTCTGGACTTTAGGTATTGTTTTGCTGACTTCTCTCTCTCTCTCTCTCTCTCTCTCTCTCTCTCTGCGCGTGCACGCATGTGCTTGTGTGTATGTGAATTGAAGAAGAATAAAATTATCCAAAAGATCAAATTAGAGCATGAAAAAGGAAAATGGGTAGGACTAAGTAGAAGTACGTGAATTGAAGCTTAATAGCTACTGATGAAAATCTTATAGCCTAAATGGCATGAACACTGAATATGTTTTGATTCCCATTCTCCCATGCCTCTGATCCACTTGTAGTTTTTAATTTCTGTTATTTCAATTATTATTTGGGTATCTGCTCTAGTTAAAGCTTGAAATTTTTCTTGTATATTCTTATTTTGAGTCTTTCTGTCCTTGTCAGAGGATGACGTAATGCATATAACCCTTCAGAAAAGGGACAAAGGTCAGACATGGTCTTCTCCATTACAAGGGCAAGGTCAGCTGGATCCATGCACGTCTGACTTGGAACAGAAGCGCCTCATGCTTCAAAGATTTCAAGAAGAGGTTTGTTTTCTTTTGCTAGAGTTTCTTACATCGATAGGGTATTTGGAAAATAATAATACGAAAATAAGTATAGAATTATAGTAGTAAAATTGCATTGGGGGATGTGACTTCACTACTCGAATTTTTCTACAGTAAAGTCGCATGTAGGGCACACGACTTTAGTATAAAAAAAATTACACTGAAGTCTTATGAGGGGCATATGACTTTAGTGTAAAAAAAAATTACATTGAATTCGCATGCCTCCATGCAAGAAATTACACTAAAGTCACGTGCCCCACACGTGACTTCACTACCGTAATTCTGTACTTACTTTTACATGGGACTTATTTTCATATTATTTTTTTTTTAAATACCCTATTGATGTACTAAATTCTTTTTTGCTATATGTAAAAAGTAAATTAGTTTGCCGCATGAAAAAGTGAATAAGTACAATTATTCGTAGTAATTCCTTACCGATAGAGTGATAGAATTCAAGTTCGGATATCGAGTATTTTAAAGAATTGCAGGGAATTAAGGTGATGAATTAAAGTTTAGGTGGGGTCTGCAATTTTGCAAAAGAGACAGTATCTGAGCACTCCCATGTGCAATACTAGCACTGGAATTGATAACAACTTGTTCTGCTCCTTTACTTACCTTCCTCTATTTATATTTTCTTTGACCTTGGATCTAACTTTAGAAGTTCTGGAAACATCTAGGGATGTTGCAACTGCTAACTGTAGCTAGCTAGTAAAATATGTACATTATACATGGACTTCAATTATCTTGTATAGTTAACTCCATGTGCTTATTTAGGAGAAAACTGAAGTAAAAATACTCCCTCTATCCTTCTTTCATATACATGCAGTATTGGAGGATTAGTCCGCAATGTAGCATAATAAGGTTTCCAATTTTTAAGTTTTGTGTGCACACTAGAAAAGCAAATTGGGATTTTGTAATTGTTTGCACATTTTTACAATTTGTTTAGTATTATTAAATATGAAGTTTCATCGATTGAAAGGTTGATACTATGGCATTACAAACCATGACATATAATTTCATTGCCAGTTGCCATTCAATGCATATGGTATTCTGAAGGAGATGGTCTATATTGCAGAATCCAGGATTTGACTTTTCTCAAGCCCAGTTTAGTGGAAGCTGCCCTGATCCAAGGACCTTTATGGGGGGGATCCGATCAGATTGACGTAACTCACAGAGCTCTTGTGGTTTTTCATTGTATAGCATTGCCAGGTGTGGTTAGCTTTAATTCATGCTATATGGGGACGTGTGGTTCCACTTTGCGTGTTGTTCTGTAAGTAGTTTCTTACTTCTAATTCATGTAGCAAACCATCTTCAACCAAACTCATGGGTGGATCGAGGAAAAAGTAGGAATGTAGTATTTGTCCCTGTCTTCCTTCGAAGCTGAAAATTGGTAGCATTATTCTTTTCTGCAAGATTAGTGCACTTCTCACAATCCGCAAGCTCCAAGCTGATACTATTGGATTCTTGTGTAGGCAGAGGAAATATGTGCAAGCTACGACTGAGTAAGCTCCATTATAGGACTCCTCCCCTTCTCATATAGTGCGCTTATGAGAGGATGCAAGGCTAGGACATTTTTCTGATCTAATTTATTTGAATTGATTGTGTTGAGTACATCCTAGTAGGTTCTCCCAGGTGAAAGGCTCACTTGGCTGGCAAAATATTTTTTGCATGCGGTTGCCTTTTGATGAAATGTGTCATTAACCTTAAGACAGTAAAAATTTTCTTGTTAGTAGCCTTACTAGTTAATGTGACCCTTTTCCATAACTGGTGTGTTGGACCCGAGGAAAATGTTTTTCTTTACAGCTTTGCAATTTTTAATTAAAGCAAGTTCTATCATATGCCTCTTATTAAGCCCACCCAAACCACCAGACTTTTTTAACAAAGTCCGATTTCATCCATATAGTGTATATGACATGTTTATTCTCCAATTAAAAAATGTCTAAATCTTCATTTCCTTAAAAATAAAGAACTAAACAGATAATAAAAATTAAAATATAGGGCATTTTTCCTAAAATGTAGCTGTTGGAGCAGCTATCAAGTCTTTTTTACTGGAAATAAAAGGCCCTAAAGCCATTTTTCTGGAATCATAAATCTTGGTTTTCTGTTGACTTTGTTTAAAATTTACATGAGAAGTATAGGGATTTCACATTGTTTTCATATGGTTTTAAAATTAAATGAAATGGCAAAGGCAAAATATGATAGGAAAATGTCATATAGCTTAAAGAGGTTGTGGAGTTGAAGGTGCAACAGGATTAGAAAAACATGTACATGTGCTACATATAGCTTATAATATAGATGTACGTAAAATATGATGATGGAAAAATTCATATAATTTTATTTTTTTATAATAAAATATTATTTTATAGGATGACTTCACGTATTTGTTTCACGTAAGAGTATGATTATAAGAAAATTATTTTCACCTTTCACTGGCTCATTCACATAATGCAAATTTTTATTTTATATGCTCTACAATATTATTTAATTTTATAATAATGCACTTAAAAAAGATAAAAGTCTTACTTACATTAGTATTATAACACACCGAGATGAGCACTTCCTTACAATTTCTACTCACTCTGAAAACTAAACTGCATTCAATTTGCACGAGCTTTTACGACCCATAACTGAACAAGCGACGAACCTCCACAAGACGATGCTTTCTCGTTGGTTCAAAGTAACTTGCAAACGTTTGATCGATCCACGGTCTGGTCGGTTTTTCCTGTTCATCTCAAAGCACCTCAATCCCAAAGTAAGCTAATTGCCCCGCTTGCACATAGGGCCAGTCTTAAGTCTCCACAACTAATCGAGTTTTAAATCTTTAAAATATCATGCAATTGAGTCTTCCAATCATTATCATCCGATTAATAGTCATAAATAGTAGATGTCATGTCATCCCGATGTAATAGTATAAGCTAATAAAGAAAATTGATATTTACAACCTCAATTGAACATTTGAAAAGATCTACATCCATCCAAACACGTAGTAAAATATAATGTAGCTGCAAAAGTAACCAAGTTTTGCAGATGGCTAAATATGACATGAATACCACGCAAATTGATTTCCCTTTCATGCCAGTAAAAACACATAGCTGAGCCTTGAAAACAAAATGATACAATCATCTCAAGCTTAATTGGGTTTTAGCTTACGTGGGTGAGTCCCGTGGCTCAAAATTGAGACTGTGGAATTGACTTTGTGGCTGAATGATTGAAGGGATGCTCAAAAGATGAGGCAAGGAAGTGTATAATCAATTTTCAGTCGTGAAGAAGAGGATGAGATCGTGATATCATTTGGTGTTGGGAAGAGGAAATGAGGTGGATGGATTCTGAGGATGTGGAGGAGAACGAGGATGAGGACTAATGACTTGATCATATGTTTATTTACTTCTAAAAGAGTTGTTGGTGTTTATATATTATATTGGAGCTCTTAACTTTCGGGTATGTTGGCTTATTTATTTACTATTAAATTAATATGACTTAAACATAATTTAAACACTCATCTCAAAATACATTAAAAGATTAATTAGATTAATTAAATAGTAGCTATTGTACTGGTGTAATAAATATTAGTAAAGTAATTAGTTATTGATGAGTATAGCATATTAAGTCTTTTTTTGCGGTCCATCTTCTAATATTTTGACTTTATACGCATGTAATTGTAATATTATGTCATTTTGTTTCAAGGAGTTTGCTTTATACTTTTGATGTACAAGTACCCAATTTACAAGTGAGTAATTTAAGTTAATTTTTTCCAATAATCCAATTAGTAATTATATTTAATCAATTAATTTGATTCAAATAAATGGTATTACTTAAATGAATTAATTAATTCAATTTTTCATTTAAAATAAATCTACCTAAATAAATAAAGTTTATTATATCATTCATTTAAATCTTACTCAATTTACTTATTCAAATTACAAGTAAATTGATTAAATGAAATGACATAAATAAATAAGTAATTTTTATGTTTTTTTGCTTATTTAATAAATTTATTAAAAACTAATGTTCATTATGGGTAATTCAAAAAATATAGAACTAATTAAACAAAAAAATTAATATATTAAATATTTTATTTAATTGAAACTACTTAAAATATTATTTGTATTTAAATTTCTCATAAAAAAAAACCCATGTATTACTCCAAAAAAAAAAAAAATTACTGTACTCAGCGTGCTCGAACCTAAGCATACGCATGCCCACATCTTCCACTTTAGTCACAATTTAGTCACGTTTCTCCATCCAACAGGTCGAATTGTGCTCATGCATGCTTGCGTGGCTCACTAACGAATCTTTCTAGTTTGGGCCTTCGGCCATATTTTCCTCCTGCAATTTATTCAGCTGCCTCCACCAAAGTGATCACGATCTCATCCTCATTCAAAATCACACATTCTTTACTAGTTGAATTGTATCCCATGTCTGTCCAGTACTTCAAAATTAACCAAAGTACAGAGAGTTCGGAAAGAGTGCTGGCCATTGCTTTTACCATTATTTGCAGTGCTTTGAAATCCCGGCAGTTTACAGAAGGTTATCACGCAGAAACTTTCTCAATATTTTCGAAAATATATTAAGTTGGGTTTCATTTCATCTTTTATGAGAACCCCCTTGTATCCATATCAGTCAATCAAAGTTTAAATTGTTTAATTATTTATCTTCTTGTTTCTCAAGTCTCCACCCCAAATATCTGTCATTTATTGCAAATATTCTTGTCTGCAGGCTGAGCAATGGGTTAGTCACCAGGAAGAGAAGAAAACAACTTTTATATAGGAGAAATGTTATTTTACGAAATAAACACGCTTTCTTTGGAGAATTTAAATAGTTATTTTATTACCTTCATGCAGACTTTTTTTAATTAAACATGTTTTGGATACTCTCCCTTTTCTTCTTCTTCTTCTTCCTTTTTATGGGAAAATTAGCTGATTGATCTAAATCATCTCTTGGACAAATTACTTTTCGAATAGCTTGAACAACAGGCAATAGATGGAGGAAAAGGATCCACCAAGTACATAGCCTTATGATATCTAATTAGTAACATTTTACAAAGTAGGCCTGCAAATGCAGTACTAAGTCATACAAACAAGAAAAAGCAAAAGGAGATCAAAATCACATTAAGCCTAGCTGAAGGAAGAGAAAGGTAGGACATTCATGATTCGTCAACGAGAAAACGCCATGAAATGATGCCATACATCACAGACGGTGGTAAAAACTACAGCTGCACTTCTTTAAGCAATGTGGAACCTGCAATACATCACGGATGCCGAGTCTGATATGGTTTGCTGCTCATACTACCAGGAAGAGGGGAAATAACTTTTATGTATGGTTGCCAAGGGAGGATGTCTTATACAAGAAACCATGGACTTACAATATCTACAACAGGATAGTTATGATATTTACAACATTCCAACAGCAGAGTTGGAAAAGACCCTGTTAATTGGATAAGAGGTCGATGCAGGAGCTGAGGGAAGTCCTCATCCATGCGGTGCGGAATGCTAATACCCCTTTTCATGAGCTGCTTGCCTTCTACCGTTAAGAGAGAAAAGCACGCATAAACACCATTTTCCTTACCGTTTTACTCGTTCAAACTAACAGGATAGTCACCCTTTGAGCTCTTCTCCATGAAGCCTAGGATAGTGTCTTCTATCAATTCATCAAGAATGGCATCACTCATCTCAAAACCAATAATCTCGGTGTCCAAACTCAGCTCCAACCATGATCCTGCCTTGGACATATCTTTTCTGACTATCTGCTCTAAAGTACGAGGCAGAGGCAGGGGGAGGAGATGCCAATAAACTCCTTTGCATACTTCGTGGATCACTCCTTTCGTGTTCGAAACTGTGACGATATGGGGTTTTGCAAATGATACTAGAGGGCAGCGGCTTACATTGCTCTCACAAACCTCCAATAGGACCTCATTAGTGCAATCAAAGATAAGCTTTCTCTCACAGAAATTGTCACCAAAGAAGTCTACATCTTCGATTAGAAATGTTTCGATCAACTCATCTGAAGCATGTGACTTCAAGTAGAGTACATCCCAGTCCAAGCCACAACCTTCTAACAGTGCATTCACATAGTCCAAAATTTGTTCTATATCTTGCAGGCAGTTTCTTGTGTAACCATCCTGATCTATGGTGGGAATGTCATCTTCTTGAATTTTGATATGCAAAGGTAGCACTATATCTTCGTCTGAAAAAGATTGGGCATAATTTAATCTAGCATGGTCAATAGCAATAGCATAACTAGAATTAACTAAATTAATTAAATCTTTAAAGCTTTACCTGCTTGTCCTGTGGTTCTTGTGGGACTGGTGTCATCCTCTACGTATATTTTCTCCAGAACGGAATCTGGACTAGGTTGCCCTAGCTTGTCAGTGGCGATTTCTGCATCATTCACATCCTTCAAAATTAATGAATATGGCGGAGATGAAAAGGGTGAAAAGGGCTGCTCCTTGCCTTGAGGATCCTGTAATTAGAAGAGGAGGATATTAGGGTAATATGTAAACAGAGTCATTACATTATGCATTGGCTTGTCGAAGAGCATAAAAAATGCAAATGACACTGGCAGGCACTCGACTAATACTTCTTATGGTTGGATGAGATTATTCAGAGGTGCAAGGCCAAGACTTGATGACTCCCCATTACTTTTTGTATTCAATTGCAAGCTACAGATATTACTGTTGGAATGACTAATATGCTTGTGCACTTGCATTCGTTGTAATGCAACAGGCATGAACCAAATGGTGTCTACATGGAGATTCCTCGTGCAATTCTTTTATGTGATATTACCTTTCTTGATGAATTATCACGTAGTGGCATATCCACAAGAGAAGTAATATTAATTGCAAAATTCAGGACAGGTTCTCTAATGCTTGCTATTTCACCTCCACATAATATTAATCATGTCAAAAATCTGTATTGATAACTGGTATGATATAGCAATTGTTGCATGCAGATAACAGACCATGATGCTATTTACCATCTCTAGACATTCTACAAATCCACTTTCTCTTGAAGGATTGGATAGATGTTGGTGTTGGTCATTTCCAATGCTTGATGAGCCAGAAGGGATAAAGGAAGAATCAGCCATATTGCAATCCTCCTTAGTGGCCATACTGATTGCCTTTGAAGTACCTGCAAAATCATGAAGCATAAAGCAAGGCAATATGAATTGCAATTTTTTGAATAAAATCTTTGCATGTTTTATTCTGTTCTACTTTCTGTATCATACATGATGAAGAGCAGTACCTTCAGACTCCATCCTGTTGGGAGCAGCTGCAGTATTTTTCACTTCATTGTCTGATAGGTGATTGTAGAGGACATCATGATCGATATCTGGTTTTTGCAATTCAGCATTGAAAATATCAGATGAATCTGCTTCAATACCACATGATGGTATAATGGGGCAATCATTCTTGCTGCCTTCCATATGGCTACATCTTGTGTTACCTGCCTTCTGATGTCTAACATCTGCAGAAAATCTCATTTGTGCAGTTGCCATCCTTTCCTGCCAGTCCCTCCCAGGACTCAGTATTGGAGAAACGTGAACCTCTCCTTCAGAGATAATCTTCCCCAGCGTACTTTGATGCTTGCTTCTTGAAGAATTTGACTGTCCATTACCATCGTTCAGGATTTCTGCCAAATGTTTCTTGGCTTCAGTATAGATATTAGACGACCTTTGATCTGAATTGCTGGATATTTCATGAACTACTTCATTCCTTGTTTTTTGTATCTTCTCCACTCCCTTTGCACCATAGGAAGGTCTGGCAACCTTTTCAATGTAGAAATGATCTTTGTTTGTTGCACTCTTTCTCATTTTTTCTCCACCATTAGAGAATCTTTTCACTCTGCCATCAGCAGTTATTCCGGTATGATCCCTTCCCAGAACATTCTTCAACTTTCTTTTAAGGTCATTGAGAAAATGGTGGTTGTGCATTTTCTCAGCTTGGCCTTTACCATTGGCAGACTTCAATTGAGGTGACTGGCCCAAACCAGTTTGCATTTCGGGCTTTTGAACTTCTAGTAAACCAGGTTTCAAGATGATAATCTTATTATAAGCTTCAGAATTTTCATCCTCTCTTGTTAATTTGGTTTCCTGGGACTTAGTTTTCATTCTAAAAAAGTTTCGATGTTTGTGATTACTCTCACTATGCTGAGGAAGGTCAGGGTTTTTGGACATCTTGTCCCTCGCCAGATAAGATTCTTGAAAACTCTGGATGTAATTCACCAAAACTGAGTTCCGGTCTCTTAGAAGTTCCAAAATCGAGACATCATCAGAATTTAGAACCCGAAGTACATTTCTGAGCTCTTTGGAGCATTGAATTTCTTCATTGTCTAGAAGATCCTCATGGCAGACAATTTGTCTTTTCAAAATCTCCTTAACAGCACCACACAGTTTTTCCTCAATAGCAGAATGCTCTAAGTCTAATTTCTGGTGAACTTCCATGCTATGACCATGTCTTGCAGAAGCAAGACCCGTCTCATAGATATTGCGGCAGAATTCTTCCATTATATCCATCACATTATCTGCAGAATCTTGTTCTATTGTGGCGTTGCATCTGCAATTGGATTCATCATCTTTAAGATCACCAATCTCAAAGTCCAAGCTTTTCGAAGAACTCTTCCTATTTCTTTTACGGTCTTTCTTTCTTTGACCTTCTAGTTCTGGTAAAGACTGTTTAAGATCTGATGTACCTTTACTTATTCCTTGATCCGTGCCCTGCTCATTTACCATCTCTTCTTCTATCAGTATCTTCACAATTGCAGAGTTCAGAACCATCCTCTTGGACTCAGGACCGTCCTGAAACATATATAAATTACGAATAAGATGCTGGTACTCCAGTCTTCTTATCTGACTAAGTATATGATGCCTAAGAATTTTAAAAGCTATACTATAGCAGTGGGTTTTACTTCACATACCAAGGAGCTCTGAACATTATCATCAAGATCACTCCATTCCGT
This sequence comes from Lumnitzera racemosa, assembly GCA_024138005.1. NCBI lineage: Eukaryota > Viridiplantae > Streptophyta > Magnoliopsida > Myrtales > Combretaceae > Lumnitzera > Lumnitzera racemosa. The sequence continues at coordinate 38,921,238 of JAMXBC010000005.1, forward strand.
CTTACTTTTAGAATGTCCGATACCTGCAGAAACGAACAGAAAACATGACATCCCTTTTACCTGGAATATATGTCACATTCTACACTGGGACTCGGTATTTTACCGGAGAGAAGGTTGATTGCACATAGAAAAGGCGAAACCATAAAAACTATATAATCCTGAGAATCTCAAGGATCCATCTTTTTTCAGAAATGTCCAAGTTTGGTTACAACCGTGGGGATATGTTTAAGGAAACTAATTTGAACGGATAAAAGCTATTTCCTCTCAGATGAAATGAGGAATTGCTGGGATAAAACCTAGCGTTTTGTCTTGTGATTGCGAAGCATATAGAAGATTCTGTAGGCATTCACTAAAAACATTGCCAGCATAAATTTTTACCACTACGCCTGCCGCTTGCTCGCCTTCTGTCTGGAAGCAATTTCTGGTTTGATCTAATTCGGCGAAAATCCAGCATGCTTATTAGACCCCACATGCATCCTGAGTGATGCTTGTCGTGCCGAACTAGGCGTCTCTGTGATCTTTTAGCCATGATCCTCTGTTTAAGAGTCTGGTTTAGTAACCGAGACCTGATAAACAAGAGAATAAACAAAAATTAAGAAAATATAACCTTTTCACAACTGATTGTCAAATAAATATCCGAAAAATGTTACGGAATTTATATTAACTGCAATCAGTATAAATACAAGTAATATGTGAAAATTTAATTATGAAAATTGAGAAAGAAATTTGCTTAGGCATCTAAAAAGAATACATTTTATCACGCCAAAAATGCACTGCCATAGTTAGACAGGCTAAGAGGAAGAAACTCGATTAGAAGTCAAAATAGAAGGATAAATTCAGCAACTAATTGATTATATAGGTGTAAAAGATTCTAATTAAGAAGACACTTTAATCTTTGCAAGAGCGTAAAGACCAAGTTGAAATTCATTAGAGGGCAAGGTATCAAGTCTTAAACTATTTTTTCACTTCTAAGCCTCAACAAAATAAAGCCAATTAGCTCCTCATCATCTTCCTTAAAGTCTCCAAACTTAAAAAGCAATAATCCCTTCTTATCTTCAAAGAAACCATAAAGTAACAAGACAACTCCATTTTTATCCTGAATTATGCAATCATATATGCAGTACTCCAACTCTGACTGACCGTATGGAGTTATTGTACGGTCATGTCGAGTCGATCAGTGGTAACTCCTGTAGCCATCTCAACGGATAAATGATGGACTCAGACGTTCCCGTTGACGAGACATTAAAAGTGCCCCTATATATATAAATATATAGTCAAACATGAGGCTTACTCTTATTCCAATTCACCATGCAGGGACAAAAACTCCATGTTTCCAAGTCTTTATTTCCTGACTAGGTTTGTTTGAGAACATCAAGAGGTGATGATCAAAGGGTTGGCCATTTCCTTTTTCTTTTCCGGCTTTTGTTTTTCACCCATGCTATTGCCTTTTTCTCCCACTATGTATGTTTCTTTGGACAAGGAAAAGGAGATGCCAAGATGCTAAACTAACAATGACCCAACTTTTGTACGGAGGATTCACATAATGGGTAGATGAAGACTTGGGATAAAGTTTGTGTAAGGGAGAGAAAGAGAAAGAGTGAGAGAGAGAGAGAGAGAGAGAGAGAGAGAGAGAGAGTGAAAGGCGAGAGTGCTTTACGATGATGTTTGTTGGTTGATGGGAGATGAAGAATAGGTGACGGTTGGGGTAGCTAAGTGTAGGACCCAAATGGAAACCGCGGGAATTTTATTATTATCATTATTATTATTATTATTATTATTATTATTATTATTTACATTCATTTTTGCTAAGAATAGAAAAGAATTATGTATTGATTATCCTGAATATTTAATAATTATAATCGCTTGTAAAATATCCATGATAATATTTTTTTTCCAAATGTGGAAGGAAATCAGATAAGAATGATGAATGGATTACAATTCTCATTCTATTTCGACTATTAAATAAAAAGATATTTATTTAAAGGTAAATTGTAAATACACTTTTTATAGTTATTTCATATGTACTTAACTCTTTAAAATTGAGTGTTCTAATTTAGAATCTTCCAAAAAAAAAAGTATTTTTAGCTATCTATATAAATATTTTTCTCTTAAAAAATTATAAAAATTAAAAAAAAAAATCAAAACAAGGTTTCATAGAGCAAAATAATAAAATAGTGCTTTTAAAAAAAAAAATAGAATAAACTTTGAAAACATATTTTTAAAATACTTGATATGCCCATAAACCAAAGAGCGACATGATGAGTATATTTATAGTTTATCTTATATCTCAATCAAAGCTTCTGTTGTAGAACTAAGCTTATGTTTGAAGCGAGGAAAAGAACTAAGAAAGGAAAAAAAAGGAGAAATAAAAAGAAAATATAGGAGAGAAAATTTTTGCTAGTGCCCACAAAAGCATTCCTTTTAGATTAAGAAGAAATTTAATAAAGAATACTTGTTTACCTTTAAGACAAAATATATCTTTAAACTGTAACAATTGTTACTGTACTTTACCGAAATAAAAAGGCTATATTTCCTTCCAAGTCTATTCCTTTTGGTTCTTTGCTTATCCAAACATGGAAATTTATAATCTTCTTCCTTTTAGTTTATTTTTTTCTCTAATTTTTTCCTGTACTTTATGTTTATCCTATTTCCATGATAGTATAAGGATCCATCGGTAGAAAGAGGGAAATATTTACGCACATAATGCTGCATTAAAGTTTTACTACAATCATTATTATTTGTATTTTTAGAAGAATATGGAACAATATTCATATCACTATCATTATTTACTAAATTCAAAAGAATTAAACAAAAATATCAATTTGACTATTATCTATATCTATATATATTGTTATTTAAAACAAAGCAGGCTTAAATAATTATCTCCTTAGTAACTATATATCTAGCCTCAATATAATATTATTTAATAAAAATACTAACTATAATATAGGTAATTGTGATAATTTCTTAATTTTTCTCCTACTTTAATTTGTCTCCCCTCCCCACATTAATCTCGCTCTCGCTCTCCTCTTTTTTCCAAGTAAGTTTTACATAAACAGAACATTTACTTTAACATCACTAATTTACTTACTTAATTTTTCTCTAGTTGCTTTCTTTATCATCCATTTTATTGATGCAATAAATCTTACATCAATATTAACATTTTCTTTTCATTGTATAAACTTTTTATCAAAATTTCAAAAATAAGACATAATCTTTAATTTGAGTAAATTTTATCTAAGTAATTTTTATATTTAGACACCTGTGACGATTCAATCCGCTAATTCATATTCTATTTCAAGACAGCAAATAAATAGACATATATATTTTATTAAAAAAACAGTTACTTCAATATCACTTATTTACTTGCTCTAATTTGAGACTAATGATTCTATTTATAAAGGCATGCACTAAATAGAAACTACAGTATATATATATATATATATATATTATTGTTCTCAATATTGTATTTTGTTAACGAGTATTTTTAGTTAACCTATTTGGCATTTGATAAGAAATCTTCGCAATTTTTTACCTTCAAATTATACATTTCATAAGATAAATAAGCATATCGAGAATGCATATTTTCTTACTGAGTGTCATTTCAAGATCTTAGCTAGTAGAGACATAGGGAGGAATTGGGCTTCATGTAATTAGGTGAGCTTACAAGATAGAGAATAGTAAGGGAGTGCTGTCCAATGTGATCACTCCGACACTTAAGTTAGGCATGTGTGCTAAAAGAGTAAGAGTACTCAAAGACAAAATATAGGCCAAGTATACAAAGTATCAAATGGTTTATTATTGGGTGACAGTCTTATATTTATAGAGGAGTGGAGCCAGTAATTAGAGAAGAGTTAGTAAGGAATGGCTACGTTTGCAAGTATTAAGTAGTAGAGCCATAATGTTCGATGTGGTTCGCAAATATAGGAAGCAATTATTTCACATAGTTTTTAGCCTTATCTGAACCATTCTAGCTATTGGTGATGATTGTGGTTGGGTAACCATGTGATAGGTCTAGGCTGAGGTTAGCCATAAAGAAGAAGGCCAAGTCTTATAGGGGCGTATCCTAGGCCAAGAGCCTTGTTAGGTCAGCATAAGTGGCTTAAGGAGCCCATGTTCAAAAGGCCAAGAACCATTCTCAAGCATATGGTTGATCTTGTTCGAGGATGTCCCTAGTGCCAATGTTGATGTGCTAATATGGCAGCAAAGATGTTTGAACTGAGTGACATAGGGACCAAGCAAACATAGTCTATCCAATCAGGTTGCCAATCGGGCCAGGGTGGGTGCTCTAAACCTAAGGTGGGATACGAGAGGTCCAACATCATTGGCCATCAAGGGTGCTAAGTAGTTAGTTCCCGGTCACGTTTGAGGTAGATAGGCGATCTAAGTTAGATACTCAATGGGCTAAACAAAGAGCTCCAAGCTAAGGCAAAGATTCTGTACTTTTAGTGCTTCAAAGAGTAAGATCAAGCTAAACTGACCATTGTTTAAGTAGCTACCATTCATCCATGTCGAGGAGTGGCATTGATGAAATGCTGAACAAGTCTTTCATAGAAGTGGGAGGGACTTCAAGAAAACTTCTTGCAAAATTAACCGTTCGAATTCTTAATTTTTTAACATGTTTGTAGTGTAGAAACTGCAATGTAACAAGTGTCTTGTCACTACAAACATGCATGTAGTTGCATGCATTTTATCTTTCGAATGCTACTATTTGATTAAAGTTATGTCCACTTATTCACATCACAATGTTTAAGGGGATTTATTCTTATACAAATCTCTCTAACCACCAATTTTCTTTCCAGTACGTTCAGCCTATAAATACCAGAATCACTCTTACAAATTACTCTTTTGCAATCTTATATTCTCCTTCCATCATCTTTCTCTAAAGCTTTCTTTCTTTCTCCCAAACCTTCCATTAAAATTCTTCACTTTTGTTTGCTTGTTCAACATCAGAATGTTTACTACTAGTAGAACAAACATAGATGAGACACTTTCTGATGCGTTAAAATACAACATAATAAACTCTGAAGCCATAAAGAGTGATCCTCCATACGGAGGAGAGGATAAAGTTACATCGCTGGCACAATTGGATGTTGATTTAAGAATGGCAATGGAGGCGTTAGATAGGACAAGGCTTATCAGTACCATCTTAAGGGACGTTTATGTGTACAATCTCTTACTTGAGGCTACGGATCTATTCATCGTGCCTAAGGTAGATAGAGGTCCAAGCAGTTGGATCAGTAAGAGCAAGTCTTCTACCATTGACTTTGTCCTAGTAAACTTCATGGTTAGATCGACCCTTGGCTGAATAATATAACTACCAACAAGGGAGGAGATGGTGCACTTGCTGTTAAGGAGGCATTTTGCGGTGTTTGCAAAGTGTTTAAACTATAACCTATAAGCTCTGTAACTGTAGGATCAGATTTGGTATGTAAAGTTTAGAGCAATCGGTGAAGAGATCCAATTGAGTCTAAATTACAAAACAAAGCTAGAAGTATTAGTAAAAGTGACCTTATAAGTTTGAATTTAAGAAAATAAGTAATAAAATAATAAATACTATAATATTAAATTAAGTATATTACCCATTATTTATCAGAAATGCATAAAATAAGTTTTGATAATTAACAAGTAGTTAGAGATAAATTATATGAACGCTAAAAATCATAGAATAATATAAATAATATTTAGGAGTATTTACTTGTACTCCATATGTATTTACGTGTAGGTAAAAATACGTGAAATTTTATAAAATGCTCAAAAATGATAAATAAATAAAAAAATAAAGAAAAAAAATAGAAAAAAGAAATTAGAAAGTTGGGGAATTGTCCAAGTCTAAGCTGTGGCAAGTCAAGGAGGAAAAAAAAATTAACCAATTAAATTAAGCCACTTAAAAAGTGAAAATTGGAATAGATAAGCTAGTTGTCAACTCAAATTAATGCAAAAAAAAAAAAAAATTCCCTAAAGCTCTATAAGCCAAATTTCTTCAAAAGCTCATTTAGGCAGTTTGTAGAGTAGAAAAAATAGAGTACCAAAACAAGAGAGTTAGGGTATGTTTTTCAAAAATTAAAAAAAAAACTGTACAATTAGAGTAACCGAATTAAATCGCCGCCGCCGCCGCCGCCACCACCACACCCCATACCCACCGCCTGGACCGACCATCAAACCTAAGACCACAATTAGTGGCCGGAAGCTTAACAACTAGGTGAGTCCTATTCCAACCTGATTTTTGTAGAATTTATTAAATTATTAACTTTATCCAAAAAATTATGAATTTTATTATTTCAATGTTTTATTGTATGTAAATTTAGGGAAAAATATTGGTTAGATTTAATGATACCTGTAAATATATGGTACTTAAGAAATTGTACAAAACCGTACATGTTTTGATTTAGAATTAAATAACATTAGGAGTATAGTTTTGAGCTCAATTTTTTTTGTATAGACTACTTAAGTGATATAAAACAGTGCTATGAAGCCCTTTTTTTAGAAATTAATTTTTGAAAATTTCGAGCCTTTAAAATATGTATATAATTAGGGATTTTGAGGTTTTATTAATATTTAATTGAATAATTACTGATATAGTATACAATTAGGTATTTTAAGGTGTTCATACCAGATGTGGTATGATAATTGTGGTATTTAGGATGCTAGATGTGATTATTAGGAGTATTATGTAGTAAAAAATGTAGTTTTAAGAATATGTAAAATTGGAATTATAATAACTATAAAATAATAGGTTAAAATGGATAATACAATAAGAATAGTAAAATATATTAAATTTGGTATGAAACATAAATTTAGATAATTATATGAAAAATGTAAAAAAAATTCACATTAGGAATAAATTCGGTACGCTAATAAGGATTATAGTGTACCGAATATAATAGAATACCGATTTAGAACCAAAAGTGATAATTACGATACTCAAGCCTAATATAATTAATTTCACATTAGGGTTCGAATGCATTTTTAGGATTTACATATAATACTTGTAATTGGAATTGTTTTAGAACCTAAATCGGAATCAAATTCAAAAACCGAACTCTAAACGAACATAGGATGAATCAATAATAAATAATATGTATATATGAAGAATATAGTTAAATCATAACCTACAATATATATATATATATATATATATCATCAAGATATAAATACTAAAGGCGTATTTATATTATAGGACACATGGAAATGAATCGATTTGCAACAAGTGAGTAAACAAACCAAGGATTCCAAGTAAGTTGGGTTTGATACTTCATCGTAATTTGGAATACTATTTTAAAGTACTCAGAGACTTAGGATTGTATTTGACTGTGTTTGTAAGTAGTTATGTACGCATGTACTTGGGTATCTGATTTTGTGTTGTATTCTATTTTGTGTTTAGTAATTAATGTGAATGGAATGGTGCAAAATTGTTTGATCATTCTAAACGTTACCCAATCATAACCGACCTAGACATCCTAATTAGACATGTATTGCAACCCTTTAGGGGATTATTAAGGTTCTCTAACTAAACACCGACACCTTCAAAAAAGATAACACTAGATAGGATAATAGTCTTTTCCTTATCCTTATTCAAACTAAGTGACATGAGAAAAGATCGTGGTAAGGATAAGGGCATTAGTTTGAAAGATTGTCTTGGGGAAAGAGGTGTCTCCGTTACATAAACTTAGGTTTAGTTGTAAGCTATTGCATAAATATAAAAACTCCTCAACCAAATTAGAACTGGTGAAATTACTTTAATTTTACAATGGACCAGACCACGTTGTGTGATGAAACTTACTTATTGCATTGCATTGCATTGCATATAATTAATTGTTTGATAACTTCGTTTGTGTTTGTTATACTTTCATAAGTCTCCAACCTAACTTGCTAAGCTGTGGTTGCTCATACCCATATAGATTCTCTTCTAAGTTCTGACTTTTGATTAATATGCTGCATTACAATTATTCTGAGGTCAATTCTCTTTTGAAGCTATAGAGAGTGAGGATCAACCAGCTGAACGATCAAGTTCTCTAAGGTCTTATTAGTATTTCTAGGTTATGAACTTATAAATGATATGTAAGTTAGTAGACTCTTGTAATATATAGAATCTCTAGGGAATTTTACGACAATGTGAATGTAAATATATATATATATATATATATATGACTTAAGGTTCTAGCTTTGATGTAAGTTCTAGCTTAATTCTTAATTGAGTTGTTTACTTCAAAGCGAGAAGTCGTAGATGTCTTGTATAAATTATATCTATGATAGAAACTATGAGGTTAATTACTGTTATAAGAAGGTTTACACAACGAAACTGTTGTGGCTTTATGACTTTGGAGAGTAACAATTCTCGATTGGTATCAGAGTATAGTTGTAATGAACTCACTCTGAAGCATCGTTGTACTAAACTCGCTCTGAAGCATCGTAATTTAAAAGAAATAGATATCATAGGAACATTGAGAGTGGATAGTATTAAGTAGGCAATAAAGGATTGTATAAAGCATATTAAAACAGAAGTAAGTATAATGTTTTGTGTAGTGACTGTTGATTGATTCTAACTTTAATTATAGTGTCAAAGAGGCGATTTAATACTTAGTTGGATACAGTTTAGTTGGAATGGAGAGGAGTCCCCTATTGACTATAGGGTTAAGATGTAGCGACTACTTCTAGAGTTGGTTAACTGGAATATATTCAAGATGGTTAATGAAATTATTGATAAATTTCATGATGAGATTTGTTATAGATAAAAGAATCAATGAGCAAGGATGGAGATGAGCAAGAAGATCTTGAGGAGGAGGAACCTAAAGAAGAGGAACAAGAGATAGAAAATGAAAATGAGCCTAGTATGGATATTCATGCTTTGGTTGTACAGGTGATAGCCAACACCGTGATAGCTAGAATGGGGAATGGAAATGCAGTTGAGTCGGATGATGATGAGATGCATGAGGTGATTATGATTTCCAAAAGTCTAGAGATAGTATCCATAAGTTCCGAATTAGTTGGTGAGGAGGAAGCTCACTTAGTAGGAGGTCATATAGATTACGATTCCTTTGATTAGGTAGCTACCACCGACTATTCGAATGAGGATTAATTATAGTAGATGACTGACTTGTTAGTTAGATCTTTTGGTAGGATCTAGTAGCAATTTTGGTTAAAACTAATGTATTTTAGATCTTTTTATGTATTTTGACTTTTGATGTATTTTGTAGCTTCTGGATCAAGTTAGACATATGTTGTAAAAGAGTTGGATGTAATCGAGTCTAATATAACCAAGTTGATGTAATCTTTTGTATTATACAATTGTAAAGATGGAGTCTATATTAGATTATGTAAGTAATAATGTAATCAAATTGTAAATCTTATGTATGTATTCAAAAGTTTATTGAGTTATACCTTTTTGTTTCTGAAGTTGTAATTAGCTACGATGATGTAAAGACTAAGTCAAGTTAATAGAGGAAGTCATATCTATTATATATTTTGATTAAAATGATATTATTATTACTATTTTATATAAGCACATATTGCAAGAATTTAATAATTTCTAAAAATTTTATAAAACTAGGGAATGGGATAACTTATAAATAGGTATGTATGCAGGGTTATAAGTTATAAATATTAAGTAAGTATAGCTGAAGTTGGAAATAGGAGTCGTAATGAAGGAATTGAAGGAAATCAAAACCTTCCACCACAAGTATCATCACCCCCAAGAGAAATAAATAGATAGGATATACCCCCACCGCCTCCACAAGAAAATATACATATTGGACAAATACTTGCTAGTATGCATACAATGATGAGACAACAAGAAATGTTGATTCAACATCTTATGACTGGTGGTAATATGGGAAATAGGAGACCCCAAGAGGCTGAACAAAGGATGAAGCAACCACAAGAAGTAAATAAGCTTCTTGAGTTTATAAAAGTCAATTGTTATTTTGAGGCAGAAATAGGCAAGCCAGCATTGGCTGACAATTGTCTAACTTAGATTAAACAGAGTTTTGAAGCTTTTAGAGTATCTAAATCCCAAAAGTTATAATATGGTACTTTATGTTAAAGTTAGCTGCTAGAATGTAGTAATATTCGAAAGCAAGATAATTAGGGAATAATATTACTTAGCAAAGGTTTAAAGGGGAATTTAAGAAAGAGTATTTCCCTATAGTGTTCAAAACAGGATGGTACGAGATTTATTTAAGCTAAAGAAGGGAGGTATGAGTGTAACATGGTATGAAACTGAGTTTAATAAACAGTTACAATATGCACCTGATTCATACTAAGATAATATTGAATTAAAGAAAGATTTGTTCCTTCTGGATTTGACCCCACAATGTGTTGCAAGTTGTTAGATTACGGTTTTACTACTTATAATGAAGTGATAAATAAGGCGAGACAACTGGAAGATAATTGTTTAAGGATGTAAGCAATGTGGAGTCAAAAGATTAATAAGGGTTCTTAACCTAGTCCATCATTTAAGAGATCATATCCTAGTCCCACTAACAGTTCTAGACAAAAGAGAAGGAAACTAGCAACTTCAGCTAGTAGCCCAACACAATCAATGCTTGGTTTGAGTTTTTATAATAAGAATGGTAATGTCAAATGTAGAAAGTACGATGCAAATCATTTTCAAAAAAATTGTGCTAAACTTAAAGGAAAATATTTTATATGTAGAGAATAGAAACATATGCTACAAGCATGCCCCAGAATGAAACTGGTGAAATGTAATAAATGTGGTAGAAAGGGACATTTCTCCAGATATTGTCCCTTATTTAGATAAGAAACTAAGAGGATGGAAGGTTCTAATAACACAATTGCACTTGTTTATGTCTTTGCCATGGAAGAGATGGAAGCTAAAGAGGATAAGGATTTCGTGGATTAGATAGAGGAGTATTACCATGACAATGCTAAAGAAATTATGGGAATTGAAGAAGAAAACGATGAAGGACTTATAATAGGTACATACTCAGACTATTTATTTTGATGATACTTTAAATGTGAGTTAAATTGAACTGTTTGCATTTTAAGATTTATAAATGCAAGTTGAGTTAGTAATCATAGTATTAGTACATTCCAAGAAATGTGTTGATAAATGAACAACTTGCTTTTATATTATTCAATACTGGTGCATCTCATTCTTGTGCGAGTAAAAAATTTGTAAATAAACAGGATATTAATGTGGCTAAGATTAACACAACTTATAGAGTTAGAACTCCTACTAATGAAAAGGTAACGAGTCAAGAAGTGGTAGCCAGTGGTAGAATTAAGATTCAAGAAAAGGAGTACTCTATAAGTCTTATAATATTACCTTAACAAGGTTATGATGTAATAGTGGGAATAGATTAGTTGTTTAAGAATAAAGGAATTATGGAATGTAAAAGTAAAACTATTACTCTTAATGATGGAAAAATGATAGTTCAAGGAAAAGTTGGTGGAAAGAAATTGAATTTAGCTATGATGGAGATATGTGATGAATTGTATGAGACAAGAGTAAAGAGAATGACTAGAAATTTTGTAGGGTGTTTGCCATAGAAGTAAATAAAGAGACACTCAAGGTAATGGACATACCGGTATTGTGTAAGTTTTTGGATGTATTTTTGGAGGATTTATCGAGTTTTGCCCCATTTCAAGAGTTAGATTTCACTATAGAGTTAGTTCCTAGAACTAAGCCTATTTCTAGAGCTCCATATCGGATGTCACATGTGGAACTTTAGAAACTAAATAAGCAACTTCAAGAGCTATTAGATAGGAGATTTATTTGTCCAAGTGTTTCCCCATAAGGAGCATCGTCATTGTTTGTGAAATAGAAAGATGTTACCATGAGATTATGCATAGACTATCAGGAATCAAATAAGGTTACCGTTAAGAATAGGCACCTGTTACCTCGCATTAATGATTTGTTTGATCAACTACAAGGTGCAACTGTATTTTCTAAAATTAACTTAAAATCAAGATATCATAAATTTCGAGTTAAGCCAAAGGATGCACCTAAGACTGCATCTAGAACACAATATGGTTATTATGAATTTTTTGTGATACCTTTTGGTTTGACGAATGCCCTAGCTGTATTCATGGACTTGATGATTGGTGTATATCAACAATATTTGGATAAGTTTGTTGTGGTGTATATTGATGATAGTTTGATTTATTCAAAAACCAAGGAAGAGTATGTAAAGCATTTATGATTAGCATTACAAAAGTTGAGGGAGAATAAACTATATGCTAAATTGAGCAAATGAAATTTTTGGTTAAATTTCTTTTCAAGGTCACATTGTATCCGGTGAAGGAATCTCTATAGACCCTGATAAGGTAAAAGCAGTAATAGATTGAAAGCAACTAACCACTGTTATAGAGATGGGGAGTTTTCTAGGTATGGCTAGATACTATTGATGATTCATAAAGGATTTTTCCAAAATTGCTAATCCATTAACTCAATTGACTCAAAAAGATGTAAAATTTCAATGGAATAAAGAATGCGAGTTAAGTTTTCAAGAGTTAAAGAAACAACTGGTTACTGCACCAATATTAACATTAACCGATCCAAATAAGCCTTATAGTGTATATGGTGATGCTTCTCGAAATGGATTAGGTTACGTACTGATGCAGGATAGAAAAGTTACTGCATATGCATCAAGATAATTGAGGCCACATGAAAGAAATTATCCTACTCAGGACTTAGAGTTAACAACCATGGTGTTTGCTTTGAAAATTTAGAGAAATTATCTATATGGACAACGGTGTAAGATGTACGCTGATCACAAGAGTTTGAAGTATTTCTTTACTCAAAAAAAGTTAAACTTAAGATAGAGGCGATAGTTAGAGTTAATTAAGGATTATGATTTAACCGTAAATTATCATTTTGAAAAGGCCAATCTAGTGGCAGATACGTTGAGTCGAAAGAATTATGAATAGGTTGCATTACTGTTAACTTCCTAACATAAATTGGTGCATAAATTTGAAAAGTTGAAAATTGGGTTTGACTGGTACGAACCTGATAATCAAATAATGAATTTGGAACTGCAACCTACTTTATTGAAAAGAGTTAAACAAAAGCAAGAGGAAGATAAAGATTTGATGGGGATAAAAGAGAAATTAAGTAAAGGAAATGATTTCAACTTCAAAGTAGATGGAAGAGGTGTATTAAAATTTAGAGGAAGGATATGTATACCACAAGATCTCGACATAAGGAAGGAAATTTTGGATAAAGTACACATCACAGGTTATACTGTGTACTTCGAAGAAAATAAGATGTATCAAGATTTAAATTGGTGGAATTGATTGAAAAGAGATGTGGCACAATATGTGTCAGAATGCATTATGTACCAACAAGTTAAAGCAGAACATCAAAGACCGGGTAGACCATTACAACCTTTAGAGGTACTGAGATGGAAGTAAGATTATATTACTATGGATTTTGTAGTAGCACTACCAAGAACTCAAGCTGGTTATGATTCAATCTAAGTAGTTGTAGATAGAATAACAAATAGTGCATACTTCTTACCTTATCAAACGAGCAATTCAATGAAAAATTCGGTTAAGTTATATATTTAAGAGATAGTAAGATTACATGGTGTACCAAAGAGTATTGTTTCTAATCGGGATAGTAGGTTTGTATCCAAATTCTTTGAGAGTTTACATAGAACTTTGGGTACAAAGTTTCAATTTGGTACAGCTTATCACCTACAAACAGATGGACAATCTGAGCGAACGATTAAAACCCTAGAAGATATGTTATGGGCTTGTGTATTGGATTTTGGAGGTGAATGGGATAGATACTTGCCATTGGTAGAGTTTGCTTACAATAATAGTTATCATGCAACTATACAAATGACACCTTATGAAGCACTTTATGGGAGGAAATGTTAATAGCTATTGTATTGGGATCATGAGGAGTATACAATGATTGGACTTGACCTGATTAACCAAACAAGTGAGAAGATTAAGATTATACGACAACGAATGAAGGAAACCCAAGATTGTTATAAGAGTTGGGCAGATTTGAAAATAAGACCATTGGAGTTTGAAGTTGGTGATCATGTTTATGTTGAGATACGTCCATTCAAAGGACTTAGACAGTTTAGTTCAAGGCTCAAAGGGAAAGTTGAGCCCACGATATATTAGTTCATTTGAAGTATTGGAAAAAGTTGGTAATGTATCTTACAAAGTAGCATTACCTCCAAATTTGTCAGGGTTACCATGGTGTATTCCATGTTTCCATGCTAAGGAAGTTTGTTAAGAAACCAAATGCAATCGTAGAAATAAAGCTGATGGAGTTAATGAGAAATTTTCAAATAGTAAAGCAACCTATAAAAATACTGGATAATCGAGTTTAAAAGTTAAGGAATTGAGATATGGGGTACATGAAGGTCTAATGGAATGAAGGTCTAAACTTAAAGATTACTTAGGAGCCAAAAGCAGTAGTGATGAAGTAGTACCTATGGCTTTTCTAACTTTCAGATTAGTAAAAGTATGTAATTAACGCTTTTGGTTATTTAAGTGCAATATAGTTATACAAAAGTTTTGAAAAATGAAACTTTTTCGCAGGGGGGTGAAAATATAAGCCCTATAATTGTAGGATTGGATTTAGTATATAAAGTTTAGGGCGGTCAATTAAAGAATTCAATCAAGCCTAAATTATAAAATAAATTTAAAAGTATTGGTAAAAGTAATACCGTAAATTTGAATTTAGGAAAATAAGTAATAAAATAATAGAATATTATAATATCAAATTTTAATTATATTAGCCGTTATTTATTGGAAATAAATAAAATAAATTTCGATAACTAATAGGTCATTAGATTAATTATATGCATACTAAAAATCATAAAATAACATAAATAATATTTAGAAGTATTTACTTACACTCAATATATATTTACCTGTAGGTGAAAATACACGAAATTACCTAAAATGCTCTAAAGAAAGCTAGAAAATGCTAAATAATTAAAGAAAATTACAAAAAAAAATAAGGAAAAATTAGAAATTTGGGGAATTGTCTAGATCTAGGTTATAGCAAGTCAGGGAGAAAAGAAAAAAATTAACCAATTAAATTAAGTCACCTAAAAAGTGAAAATTAGAATGGATAAGCTAGTTGTCAACTCAAATTAATGCAAAAAAATTCCCTAAAGCTCTATAAATAGCCAAATTTCTTCAAAAGCTTATTTAGACAATTTGTAGAGTAGAAAAAATAAAGAGAATTGAAACAAGAGAGTTAAGGTTTGTTTTTCAAAAATTACAAAAAAAAAAAAATTATACAATTAGAGCAATTGGACCGAACCCACGACCCACCACCAATTGGAACTAAACCGCCACCACAACCATACTGCACACCCACCACCTAGACCAACCAAAACCCTTAAGACCGTCGCTGGTGGCCAAAAGCCTAATGGCCAAGTGTGTCCTATTTCAGCCTGATTTTTGTGTAATCTATTCAAATTATTAATTTTATCCAAAAATTTATTAATTTTATTATTCTAATGTTTTGTTATATGTAAATTTAGGAAAAAATATTAGTTATATTTAATTATACCTATAAATATACAGTGCTTAAGAAACTGTAGTTTTGAGCTCAATTTTTTTGTCTAGATTACTTAGGTGATATAAAACAGTGCCATGAAGCCCTTTTTTAGAAATTAATTTTTGAAAATTTTAAGCGATTTTTAAGCCTTTAAAATATGTATATAATTAGGGATTTTGGGGTTTAATTAATAGTTAATTAAATAATTACTGATTTAGTATATAATTATGTGTTTTAAGGTATTCATATCTGATATGGTATGATAATTGTGGTATTTAGGGTGTTAGATGTGATTATTAGGGGTATCGTGTAGTCAAATATGTAGTTTTAAGAATATGTAAAATTGGAATTATAATAACTATAAAATAATAGGTTAAAATGGATAATATAATAATAATATTAAAATATATTAAATCTGGTATGAAACATAAATCTAGGTAATTGTATAAAGAATGTAAAGTTTTCTCACATCTACAGCAAATTCAGTACACTAATAAGGATTAGAGTATACCGGGTAGAATAGAATACTGATTTAGGATCACAAGTGATAATTACGATACTCAAGCCTAATATAATTAATTTCACATTAGGGTTCAAATCGCATTTTTAGGATTTACGTATAATACTCGTAATTGGAATTAATTTAGAACCTAAATCAAAACTGGATTAAAAAACCGAACCCTAAACCAACCCAGGATGAAATAGTAATAAATAATATGTATATATGAAGAACAGAGTTAAATCATAACCTAGATTATATATGTATATATATATATATTATCAAGATATAAATACTAAAGGCGTATTTATATTATAGGATACATGAAAACGAGTCGACCTACGATAAATGAGTGAGCAAACCAAGGATTCCAAGTAAGTTGAGTTTCATACTTCGTCATATTTTAGAGTACTATTTTAAAGTAATCGGAGACTTAGGATTATATTTGATTGTGTTTGTATGTAGTTATGTACGCATGTGCTTGGGTATCTAATTTCGTACTGTATTTTGTGTTATGTTTGGTGTTTAATGTGAATGGAGTAGTGTAAAATTGTTTGATCACCGTAAACCGTACCTAATCATAACCCACCTAAATACCTTAATTAAACATGCATTGCAACCCTTTAGGGGGTTATTAAGATTTTCCAACCAAACACCGACACCTTTGAAAAAGATAGCGCTGGATAGCATAATAGTTTTTTTTTTTTATCCTTAGTCGAACTAAATGATAGGAGAGGAGGTCGTGATAAGAATAAGGGCATTAGTTCAAAGGATAGTCTTGGAGGGGCGGTGTCTCTATTGCATAAACTTGGGTTTGGTTGTGAGTTGTTGCATAAACATAAAAACTCTTCAACTCGGATTAGAGCTAATGAAATTACTTTGATTTCACAACGGACTGGACTATATTGTGTGATGGCACTTGCTTACTGCATTGCATATAATTAATTGTTTAATAACCTTTTTTATGTTTATTATACTTTCATAAGTCTTCGACCTAACTTACTGAGCTATGATTGCTTATACTAATATAGATTCTCTTGTAGGTTCTAACTTCTAACTAATATGACGCGTTACAATTATCCTAAGGTCAGTTCTCTTTTGCAGCTATGGGGAGTAAAGATCAACTGGCTGAACGATCAAGTTCTTTAAGGTCTTATTAGTATTTTTAGGTTATGAACTGATGCATGATATGTATGTTAGCAAACCACTGTAATACATAAAATCACCTGGGAATTTTATGACAACGTGAATGTAAATATATGTATATATGTTTATATATATATGACTTAAGGTTCTAGCTTTTATATAAATTCTACCTTAATTCTTAATTGAGCTATTTACTTCAAAGTGAGAAGCCGTAGATCCCTTGTGTAAATTATATTTATGATAGGGATTGTGAAGTCAGTTACTGTCATAAATTGGTTTACACAGTAGGACTGTTGCAACTCTATGGCTTCGAAGCATAACATAGGTAGCACTTCTTCCTAAGCGAATCTGAGAAGGAGCTTTTCAACTTCCATCAATGCAATTCAGCACAAATCCCTCCCAATAGGTGAAGGGTGTTAAAGGCGTTCTAAAGGCTCTATGAATACCTAGTGATAGGGGCCACTCTCGAACCCTTCAACCATTTATCTACGTAGAAGAGTTTAAGCAAGTGGTCATACCTCTAATGCCGTTCAAGAAAGAAGCTGTTTGGAGGCTTAGTGGATTCTACTAAGGGCTAGCAAGATAATTTCCTAATGGTGGAGTTGCCGGACCAAGTAGACTTTTAGACGCAATGGACTAATCTGGTCCAAACAGGCGCTTAAAAGGAGCTTGGGCCCAATGATGCCAAAGACATAAGGGAGATTAAAGTCTTAATGGCCCTAATAAATGGCAATGAGATAAACGCCGTAGAGACAACAGAGAGATACTTCAGGTATGCAATCTCCAAGCTCTTCCTCAACATGAAGAAGGCTATGGTGAAGAAATGGACAAAAGGCATAGGTTCGTTTTTCACAAACAACTTCTTCCATCATACTAGCATGTGTGTAGAACTGTGCTTCATCCAACGTCCTCTTAAAGAGAAGGGAGGGATCCTACTTAGCAAAGTTGGTAAATGATCATACTGTATTTTTTCTCTATGCTAACAGTTTATTTGATTCTTTATAGGCAAGAGACTGATCAATGAGATACATTGGCTACCAACATCCGAGTTGCTAAGGTATTACCAAGCTAAGGCGAAGCCAACAACCAAAGCTATCAACTCCAAGGGCAAAGATGTAGGGTCGAGACTGGGGGTTGGATAAACTAGCAAGGCTGACCCAACTACCCTCTCCTAGGATAGATCTATGCATTAATGTTTTGTTTCGCCAATCTAATGCATTAATTGCACTAATTATTTAATTAGATAGTTATCAATAAAACATATTTATTGCAAATCAACAATAAAATATCTAGTATAAGTACATGTGCACAAACATACATGTATATATATGTATATATATATTGTAGTGTGTACATATATATATATATATATATATTCATTTATTTCTAAAATGATGCAAGCATGTGGATTGACAATTATACAATGATTTGATTTCTACATTTCTTTAATTGTATAGATGTTGCTCTTGTACATGTTTAGACCACTTTGGATATGAGCGTGCATTTTTGGATCCACTAGAAATAGTATGATCCATAAATCCTATTATCGATATGAATGAATCTTTTTTTTTTTTTAATCTCCCAACTGGGTCGTGTTAATTTTTGCATCCTCAGAATTTTTAATTTTTCTTTCTATTTATATAACGGTTTTTTTTTGGGGGGAGGGGGGGGGTTGGTGTGCACTCAGTGTAAACTACACACCACGAGTTTATATGTCTTGTTTATAAATACACTAAAATTACATAGCTCCAGAGAAAACAAAAAAAAAAAAAAAACACCGATTACATGGAAAAAAGTATTTTTAAAATTTTTTGCAAAAGCACATGGAAGCCTACCGTGTAAAGGATCAGTTATCGATGATCAGCATACTTAATCTCAGAGTTATTATCTGCTTCAAAAACTATATCTTAAATTTGGATATTAACATAAAACCTATGCATTTGAATAAAGGATAATAGGTTATCAGCATGTATAGGGGAACTCTACTTAGTAATTTTAGATTATGATAAAAACATTTCCACTTAATGAATTTTTTAAAATTGGTGTGGTTATATTGATATTTATATTCAACAACTTTCTTGTTCTAAATATGAAGATTAAGGAGTTAGGACTAATTAGTTTGATTTATCTATAATAGTTCAATATGTTGACTCAAGGAGTAGAGACAAAACAATCCTCATTGATTTAGACAAAAAGATAAATACTTTTTTCTTGTTCGATAGACTTAGAGATTGAGACACTTATGTTTTGAACCTGAAAAGAATAGAAGTCTTTATGTTATTACCTAATTCCATTATTATTATATTATTATTATTGTTTATATTGCTATTGCTAGTTGATGTAAAAGGTTAAGCCTTGTTTAGTCAAGCCTCGGGTAAAATATAGCTGGTCCATACTAGGCTTGAGGAATACGCTAGAGGAGAAAAGGTCTCTTACTGTCCATGGGCGTTATTTACGGTCAGTAGTCATGTGGAGACTGATTTTTCGGTGAAAAGCCATTCATTTTCTAGTAGCAGTACTTACAAATACACTAAATACACTATTTAAAAAAAAAAAATTGTAAAAAGTTGGTAGCACTACTGGAAATGGGGGTGGATTTTTTATTTATTTATTTATTTATTTGGTAAGGGGAATAGGGGCGTTAGCCCTATCCTCGGAAAAAAATTTTAAAAAAAGGAATTTTTTTATATTTTTAAAAAATAAAGAATATATATTTTAAGAGGCAAAATATGATGTAAATTTAGTTATTGCTTATTGGTTAGGCATTTTGTTTTCACATATGAGGTCTGTCTCCCAACCATAAGATCTATAAGTCCGTCCTTGCAAAGAAAATACATTATTACAAAAAGGTCCAAAAAAAAAAAAAAGATTAGAAAATCAGTAGTCAGTTAGCAACTGATGCCAAAAATTTTCCTACTATCTATAGACTATAGTTAGATCTATGCAAATAGATTAAATGTTCCTTTCCATCTGATTTGTAATAGGCAATCAATAAATGAGTTAAGATTCTTCAACTCAATCGGGTGCTCTTTGAGTTACTAGATTAAATAAACCAATTCACGATCCTTATCTATTTAAGGGTTCAACAGATCAACCAAACCAACCAACCAACCAAGTTACTAAAAATTTAAAGATATTTTTAAAGATGATTTAACATAATAGGCAAACTAATAAAAAAATTACCAATTACACAATATGTATGTTATATCGATTTTAGGATGATGTAAAAGGGCACAAGTTAAAGACTTTAGTAAAATTAGTTAGATAAATGAGTTTCTTAAACAAGAGATCATAAGGTTTTTATGTATCACATTTTCAATGAAAGCTATTATTAAAAGTAGAAAGCTACCAATCTACCTATATTTTTGCTCTAAAATTACCCACCCTAACCTATTTGATGTGCAAGACTGGATTCATTTCTTAAACGAGTTAAACAATTAATTCTAACATTGCGGTTAAACGTTACGTTGAATAAGCAATCGGCTAAGTCCTCAACCATTAAATCATTACCCTCAAATAGGCTTCTCTACCCAATTTATTATTTATATAGAATGCATAAAAGACGGTTTCAACAGCATATCTTGAATATAGAATTTTATGGTCCTTTCATGGATGAAATTACGATATTCATTTAAAAAGAAAAAAGGAAATCATTTTCCTTACATACACTCTATTGATGAGACTATAATAATGGCAAAATATCGAAAAAATTTTCCACAAAATAATTAAACGCAATCTAAGTATTTTGGTTTTTCTTTTTAAAAAGAGAAAACAGTGCATGTACTTTACGTGCTCGGTGCTCCTACGAGAAAGAAAAATTGAAACATCGTTTTCATTGGCATCTGATTTATCGTCACCTTGTCTTGCTCTTTCCACCATGCCCGACAGCTAGAGACTTGAAGGAGAGAGAGAATGTCCTCTTGTCAAGATGGAATTTTGTACTTTCCATTTTTCTAGAAGAAATTTATGTAAAAGTCCTTGGGATATTCCGAATACTAGGTATTTCAGCATTCACACCTTGTCATATCTTCTCTGAAAACAAAGAAAAAACCAAAAAAGAAAAACACACACATAACATGAACACTCTATCATAAGATTGCTGTAGCAATTATGAAAATTCTACAGAAAATAAGCTATAATTTTGCATTTGGCTATTTCTATATAAAATTCGGATAGTATATAAATTTATCTCATCCGAAAACGGTAATAAATGTATGAAGTTTTAGTTTGGCGGAATATATTTTTTAAAACGTTTGAAGGGAAAACGAATGAATTACAATGCCTAATGAAGTTTAAGTTAAGATTGATGTGCTAATGGGACCTCCGAGCAAAAATAGTATAAATCGGTTGAGAATTTGGATCCTCTAGGTTTACATTTTTTCAATTTTTTTTTTAATTTATCCTCTTAAAATACTTTTTTATATAATTAATAATTGAAATTATAAGAAAATAAATAACATCATAATAATATTATAAAGATGTATAAATTTCTAAATCATCTCAACAATTGATTCTTAGATTAAGAGAAATTGAAGGGATGAAAATTAAGGGGATCTATTTCCATCTATCCAAACATTTCCAAATTTCGGGACTCAAAAGGAGAAATACATTGATTAACAACAAATATTTTCTAATTAAGGAAGGTGACCTGTTCCATTATGATTAAGGAAAACACAATTTCCTTAAGTGAAGAAATTTGCTTTAAGTTCTGATTGGAGAAGATGTTTTTGCTCCATTGCGAATAAGGAATACAATGTTCTTAAGAGGGGAATATCTTTTTAAAATTTTTATATTTTGGGTAAATTGTTAGAAGACAAGGACCCTCTTATATATGTTTACTCAATATACATCTAACGACATATTTTCTAAAATGTATTAAAGATACCATTGAATAAGTCATCATTAAGTTTCTAACCCGTCCTACCCACTAAAAATCTATAGAATTTCATTCTATAGGGTTTTGGTCAGGTTTTAAAAGTAGTTTTCAAACCTTATAGAGTTTTGATTCAGATTTTGAGATTAAAAAAAAAAAAGACAGAAAACTCAAATCCGGTTAAAAATAATAATATGATATTAGTAATTTAATATTAATTATGAATAATAAAATATAATAATTAATAAAAAATATATTGTCTCTTTAATGATTTGTCATTTGAAAAAACCTTAATTTCATCTCTTTCTCTCTCTTACTTTTTTTTTACTCTTCTCTCTCCTTTACTCTTTTTCTCAATCAGTTGGCTACATTTCTTAATCTCTATTCATCTCCTTTTCATTAATGGTGAATTAATTTAAAATAAAAAGGCATTAATTTAGTTTTCAATAATTATACGTCATTCGTTTTATTATTTAAACCAATCCATACACTACTTGCTTTAATTTTTTGTATATTCTCACAAATCAATATAATTTTTTCTTTTTTTGTTAACAGGTTAGATCGAGTTTTTAACTGGTTTCACAAAACCCTATATGGACGGGTTTTGGAAGTAGGATAAAAACTTTGTAGAACCCTACAGGGTTTTAGAAAGCCTTAAGGTAGCATATCAAGTTTGAGTTTTACAAAATCTGTTCCGAACTCGCTTTGGTGGCATCTCTAAAATGATTAGGTTCTAAAATCTTTTAAAAGTATGTCTTTAAGCCCCCACTTGACTAGTTTACTCTATAGAGAAATTATAAAATAATGAAATATAGAAAATAAAATAGATTTCTAAATTAACTATAAAATAAAAAAAAGTTCAAAACTTAATTGAAAAAGAAATTGAAATAATAAGGGAAGATGATTTTTATCATTGAAAGTAATATAATATTTTTAACTATGCTTTGTTCCATTTTTTTTTTAAATTTTCATAATGTTCGATTTTCTTTTTTGACTCATAAAACTTCATTGAAAATAATGAAAAGGACCTACATTTTTTTTGACACATAAAACTTCACGTGGAAGATTCATTGAATGTGCACGTTACGGGCTCTAATTTCTCATAAATTCTTTTTTCTTTTTCTTTTTTTTTCTATGTGGGGTACAAGCCACTCGTAACTCATCTAAATGCAGCTTACAACCATTAATAATCGATCCTAAATATTATTAAACTATGCACAAAACATATAAAACTAAGGTTATATTTTGTATTTATATTATGACTATAATTTTTTATTGGGGACTTAAAATTGAGCAGTAATATGGATGATAGAGATTTGAATATATGGTTATTATAGCGTTTTATGAGATTTGTTTATCGATAATAATCTAAAGAATTGGAGTTTATGGTATTAATTTGTTATATTCTCATTCTTTGGTAACCATCAAAATCTCATCGAAAGTGCATCAATACACACACATACACATATGTTTGTACTGGACAAAATAAGTCCTAGGTTTTATACTATTCAATACACCGTGTGCAGTTAAATACTTTGTGGATATATTTTATTATATTATCTATATTATTAAAGCGGATTAACCCTTAAATTATCGCCATACCTTAAGTTATCTATTTACCCTCTATTTAATTTTACCTAACAAAAAAACTAATGTTAATAAAATTTATTAAAATCATAAATAATAGATAAATTCGTCAACTCACTCTCTCCTATTAATCTCTCACAATCCCCAAACCCAATTTCTCCAATTTCTCCACTTTCTTCTCTATCTCTCCATATAACATAGTGCTTATTTTCGTGATCTCTCCAACGGTTTCTCATTTTCCGTTTTCTTTCCCACTTGTTTTACATACTTGCATTGCATAGTCAAAATTCATATTATGATCAAATATAACCATGATGACGGTTGATGTCTATGTGCATAGATAATTTTTTCCCATAATCTTAATTTGCTAATAAGTAAGAAATTAAAGGATTTAAAATGAGTATAGATAGGAAAAAAAGAATAAATCTATATTTACATTAATTAAGAAAAATTATGATTTTTTACTGAATAGATAATGATAAATTATAAATATATAAATTTAATGTTATTTAATTTGTACACGTATCGCGGATACATTGTCCGCTATTATATATGAAGAACTATGAGAGATAGATTAAGATCTAGCTAGGCAAAGGCACTTTGTATGGATTATTTTCTTTTGACTCATGGACATGCATAATTGATAATGATGGTAATGATGATGCAAAAGCTTGTGATTTGACATCATTTATGATCATAATTCAAAAAATGTCTAATTCTATAATTCCATAGGTCTATCACTAGATTTGAGCTTTCTCTACTATTCTTACCCATCACAAATCTATGTCCCCAAATCTCATTCGTTGTTATTATTATTATTATTATTATTATTATTATTATTATTATTATTATTATTATTATTATATATTTGTGATTATAATAGGGAAGAAGATTCAAATATGATCCATCTTATTGGAAGAGTAGCACATATACAACTAGGCTATAGGTTATTTGTTATAGATATTGCAGTCACCAATCTGGTAGATTTCATTCCATTAGGAAAAATAATAATAGCCCTTACGTAGGACATGTCGACTTTAGAAGAGACATAACTGTTTTATATGATTTCATTAATGTTATTATTGATTTGATTGATGTTATTTTTTTCATCAATGGAAATTTATCTTTACCAATTAAAAAAAAATAATGTTACTATGCTTATAAAGATTTCAAGTAAGGCTAGCAATTTAAGATTCGACTTGATAAACATAATACAACAAGAAACAATTTAAATTGGTTAGTATAAGGAAAAAATTAATACGAAACACAAATGAGTTAGAACCATCTAAACCCATTTAAATTTGTGTCTAGGTCTATGTCCAATTCCTAGACCTACTTAGTAACTCGTTTGATAAACGGTTTCTGTAAACATGCCATGAGTTTGCTCATTTAGTATGTTTTAATAGTTTCTAGACTCTCTTTAGACTTTAGTAGCACCACGTAAAGTTTTAAGTTAATACTTTTAGTTTTCAAATATCTCTCTTCTTGGATTTTATTATACAAATACCTTCTTCTCAAGTTAGAGATCTCAATTGAAGGTTTGAGATTTACTATTCTTAGTTGTATTTTTTTTTTTTTAACTAAATCATAGTTTAAGTAAGCAAAAAGCTATGAGCTTGTGTATGCTTTTTTTTTTTTCCAACTAGAAGAGCTTTTAAAGAGTCTTGAATTATGTTGTTTTTAATGCTTGTTAGATGGATTGATGTTAGCTATCACTTTCTTTTTCATAGTAAATAAATCGCTAAACTACATCTTTTGACAAGTTGGAATTGACCTCAATTTGCAACTTCCTTACTTAATATGTATACATATTATCCGATCTGCTCAAAGGCTTAAACACTTAATTGGAATTAATATGTTATGAATTGTGTTAGCTTAAGCATGGAAAATCTAAACAACCTATTAGCCATGTTTAATTAAAAATTTGTAACGCTATGCATGGATAAACATCCTTTTTTTAACTCCTTTTCTGGTCTCTCTCTTCTCTTTATTTGGTTTATTTTCAATTTCAATATACAAGTATCAAATAAGAAATTATTAATGACCTACTAGTCTAAGTTCTGTCGTGTCTATATTTATGTCTATCATGTTATATGTAAAGTGTTTGATGATATTTCTAAATGAATTGTTAAAGTGTTGACTCTTACCTGTATGGAAAAGTTGTTTGAGTGGCATTGTGCAACCAAAACTACTAAAATTCTATTATAAACATTTTCCATCTCTAATAATTTATAAGAACTAAATTGATTATTCTGAGTAATTTGTGAATGGAAAAAGCATTAGGTACTTGTTACACTTACTTTTGTTTATACATTAAAGTACTTTTGGTTTATACAATATAGATATGGAAAGGAAGAAGCCTTTGAATGTTAGTGGCCTAATATGATTGTCTTGTCAATAGGAATGCTTTTTTCTAAAAATTTCCTTCATATCTATTAGTATTTTAGAGCTTCATTATCGACCCTTTCACTTTATATATATATATGGCTCCATTTGGTTCATATATTTTTCATCTTATTCTTGTCTACTTAATTCTTTATGTTTAGCAAGAATAAGAAGTTAAAAAGATGGAAATATATTTTTTCAAAAATACTAATTAAAATAATAATTTCCAATGCATAAAATATATTTTTAAAAGAAATTTTTCTTAAAAGTACATAAATTTTCATTTCTCAATTCTAATACTCCAATCATCATTTTCATCATAATTATAAAACAAAAACAAATAAGATGCAAATAAAATAGTTTTCTAAACACCAAATTTCAAACAAATATAGATTAAACACAAATCAAATACAAAAAAAAAAAGAGACAATTTAAATAGGCCTTGAATATTTTATGAATTTATTTGTAAATTTTTAATTGATAAACACATCTAAGCTAGACACGAGATGCTTATTAAACAGGTTAGATTATGAGTTTATATTTTCATATACAATTAATAACGGGTCATATGAGTTAAGATTTTCTAGACACAAACTCATTTAGACACATAAACAAGACATGATATAGTAATACAAATTGTTAACCCCAATTTTATGCATGAAATAGTCATTTTACAATAAATTCTTATTATTGGAAATATTGTATAAGGATTTTTAACCATTTACTTATAAATAGGTGACTAATGGGCTCTTTTAATCGATTATTATCCATGGAAGGACTAACTACACCTAGCGTGCTAGTAGCTGAAGGTGAGTAAGTGACATGATTAAATCCTAAGACCTAATCTACCTTAGATGGTCAATTAGATTCCAGGTAGATATTATGGTAGGTTTCAATTTCAATTTTAACATGTTCCAAATTATTAGGTACAAGCTATAGGCTATAGTATGTCCACAAGGAATGAATATAGAGCCAAGTATAGTAGCCACTACAATAACATATGCATGACATGTCAAGAAGATTCACATACGTACTTACCACAAATGCAACAAACAATATTTTATTATCCTATTTAAGTGTGGTAAGCAACACTCTTAGCAAACTAAGATTTGGACGAATTTAGATTACTAGCAAATACACACACATGCATGCAAGATCTCTTGCGGTCAACATTAATATTGACCATTGGTGCAATTGGTTTATGACAACATTCCACTATGGTGTCCCATACCATCATTATGATCCCATTGCCACTTCCTTCTAGGGACTAACTCGTATCATAATAATTCACCAACCAAAAACCTACTTATCTACATGTGGTGATTTAGCACCTTATCTACATATCACATTACCTTAGCTTACTACCCTTAGGACACTATAGTTGCTTGTCCATGACTGCCAAATCCAATAACCTTATACACTTACTAAGTTACCAGCGTAATCAAGAAATCAAGTTGAGGCTTATGTTAGTTTTAGATTCATTTCCTTTACTAGTATACATACACAAGCAACATGCATTATCTAGATTGCGTTTGAATGGTTCAAGATAATCCAAAGAGAAATTCCACTCTTAAAAATCTAATATACAAGAACTTGTTAATACCTAAATTATACTGAAACTATACAAATCATAAGTCTAAATCTTAAACTTAACTAGTTCATGGGGCCTAAAATAAACTGTTTATAGCTTCCTACAAGCTAACTTGGTAAACCAACAAGTAAACAAGGTCGACCAAGGTATATAATGGAGGTACAATCAACTATAGTGGCAATTGGGTAAACTATACTCTTAGTCAATCCTTCCTTCTTCCTTTTAACTAAATTAATGGTGTAAGTGTGTGGTTAACCCTTTTTAGTCAACCCCTTATGTAAAAGACATCCCTGAACTCTACTACGATACTTTTCCATATCAACCCATTTCTAAGACAAATTGATTCTTTAGTTGTTCAATAATTTAATAGTCAATTTCAATCTAACTATAAGGAATCTTAAATTGATAGCAACAACTAATGATTTACAAGATCTCTCTTAAAACTTTGATTAAAACTTATTTTACTCTAAACCTTAAAATGATCAAACCCTTTAAAACTATGAATTGAAAGAAAAAGAAATGGAAGAGAAGAGGAAATGGTACAACTCACCTTTTGTGTACATTTTACAACCAAAATCCTAAATGTTTGGTCATGCTTATAAAGCTATACATACATGATCTCCTTTATCAATTAACAAAAGCCTAACTAAGATTCTTGTGATCCAGATTGTAAAACTCTAATTTAAACTGATCACCCACAGGATCTTGTAGAAGTTTCCTTTGACATTAAACTTCTTCACCTTACATCATTTAGAAACCTTAATTAGATTTACCCATCACTAACAACAAGCAAAAAAAAAAAACAAAAAAACAAAAAAACAAAATTTACTATAAAATGAAATAGAACTATGCGCCAACCTTAGTTAGAGCATGAAGTCGCTAGAAGCTTTAAAAGAAAGAGGATTATGACTTTTCAGTTTTGGAGAAAAGAGAGTATAGGGAAACTAAGACAAGAAGGTTATTAAATGAAGGTTTCTAGTTGATCATAAAAGAAAATGGTGTAATTATTTAATTAAAAGAGTACTTGGTGGAGGCAACCATATATCACTACCTCCTATTACACTCTTTGATAACTATATATTTGTTTTTTTCCTGTTAATGTTGCATTTCTCTTTCACTTCCTTCAATGATGAACTATAAGTTACGCGATTTATATAATCTATTATATAAACTACTCACTTGATAA
The DNA here is from genome assembly GCA_024138005.1 of Lumnitzera racemosa. Classification (NCBI taxonomy): domain Eukaryota; kingdom Viridiplantae; phylum Streptophyta; class Magnoliopsida; order Myrtales; family Combretaceae; genus Lumnitzera; species Lumnitzera racemosa. The sequence goes on from JAMXBC010000005.1 coordinate 38,950,001, forward strand.
CTAAAACTACAAGATGGTTGTTTTTGTAAAACTCAAGTAAAGTAAAGAAAAATAAAATAAGGATTAAGAAGAAAATACAAATAAGAAATATTATAAGATAAGGGCAAGTTTGGTATTAGCGATTAAAACAGAGGGCATTACTTGAATAGAAAAGTCTAGCGAACCTTAGGTATAAAAGGGTCACTTAAGGGTAGGAAAACCTTTTTTCTTGCATTTTTCATTCACAAGCTACTTTACTTGGGTTTGCATGGGTTCTTGAAGCCATGAAGCAAGAAACATCAAAGTTTAGCATTCTTGAGTTGAGAAACCTAAGGTAAGGCTAATACAATGCCTTTTGATTATGTAATTCTCACGAATTCTTATTGGGAAACCAACTTCTTCACATAGGACAACCCCAAACCGAATTTAAAAAGCCTCCTTGGGTGCCCCATAGTGAATCTCATGTGGTGAAAGTAATTTTAAGGGTGATAATCACGAAGGTACGTCACATAGTATGTATTCCTTGAGCTTTATTAAGATTTCTTTAAGGGATCTTGTTTTTCTGCGTAAGATAATGGGTAAAACAACCTTGAGACAATCTTATGCGTACCTATGTCATAATTGCAATGGTGATGTGCTATAATCAAGTTGCATTAAGTACGTTTCTATTCTTGCATTCCTTGTTTGTTGTGTTTCAATGAGTTGTGTTTTGATTATAAGGTCGAGATGAGAAGTTGGTTATAAGGGTGATTTCTCTTAGGTTTTAGATTGGTGTGGTGATTTTTTTTTGTTAGGGAATCGATTTAAGAATGTCAATTTTTGAAACAATAAAGGGTAGGGTAGTACACTAGGGATGATTGCGTTGATATAATTTGCAGAATTATGTAGATTACAGTAGGCATATGAACGCAATCTACCTTAGTATCCGAATGCTAGGGCCTTAACATGCTCTTTCAAGCATGGCATCTAAATGATAGACAAACTAGCATCCAAACACCCAACTGTTGGTTCTTGCAGTAATGTTCCTTTATGGTTTCTAAAGTTTTCTTCAATGTTGTTTATCAATCCTAAACCCTTTCATAAACATTTCAAAACACAAATCATCACTCGAATCAGTTTTCAAATTTATCTAACTTCTTAGTGATCTTAGGTTTTATTTAAAGTTCTTAAGAAAAGTTAATTCAGTTGAGTTGTTGTGTTATAGAATATCTTTAATTTGGTTATAAATCTGAGTAAGTGTAGTGTTTTTATTGCAAACAAGTTGTGAGACACTTATGTAAGATTCCAAGCAAACGTTACAGTTAGGTACAGGGTTTGTGTGTTGTTTGTGCGTACATAGGATTAGAAAAGTTAAATAGACTTAATGAAAACTCAGCTTAAGTAAGTGTACTGCTTATGCTTATCTAAGCCCAAGGGCTTGGGAAGATTAGACCTTGGGGTGGCACCCTTATAATCCTTGCACGATGGTGTCCTGATTAGCATTTCACTTAGAAATGATCCAAGATAGTTCTTAGGGTATTGAGAAGGATCTAACACCAATACTTTTGTGCATAATATATAGTGTGTGCTGGAGTCATGAATTACTCTACGTTTCATGACATCAGAACTGTATTGTTTGTAGGACCTAAACAAAGATAATAACCAATGGATGTTACATTTAGTCTTTATGTTTTAGTTGACATATGTATACTTGTGCATTATTGTATGATCATGCATTTATGTTTAACACCCTGTACTAAGCCATGCTTACCTCCCCTAGGTTTTCATGTTTTAGATGTAGGTAAAGGTCCTGGTGATTATGAGGACTATAGTAAGTATGGGTACTTAAGTGATGATGCTAATTATTATGATTACTACTATTATGACTTTAGAGATGGATTAGTGTAGCTGTTTAGAACTGTGTTGTCTATTGAATTTGTTACCAAATAGATGGTCTTTCATAATTAATTGTTGTTACTTGAGTCTAGAGAAGTTACTTGAAACTTCTCAAGTCGGTGTTTATTGATAGTTTTTAGTTGATAAGCATTGAAGTCATTAGATGTTGAGTTTTGATATTTAGTAATTTAAGACATATGAAATCGAATTATGTTAAATTTCCTTCTTTAAAATAAAAGAATGTTCCTTTTGCATGAATTGGTGAATGATGGATGTATTTAATACATCTTTGAATTATTACATAGAAGTTAATATAGGTGACAGGTAATAATTAAAGTGTATGGAGATATGTCCCGATGAATTCTATATGCCTAACGTGTTAATATATTATAAGGACACATAACAAGCTGTAATAACCCAAGTTCTGAGGCATTATAGTTTTCTAGCCATGTAGATTCAATTGTGAGAAAAAGGTGAAGCAAAACTTTTCTCATAAAGAGCTAAGAGATAAAGAAAATAAGATACCATAATTCTAAAAGAAAGCTACTCCTTAAAAAACATGCAAATATTAGAAGTATAATAAAGATGGAATGGTTAATTATCTTAGTATTTCTAAAAAAATTATAGTTTTCTATTTTTCGGGGAAAAAAAGAGTGGAATAGTGATTTAAAAACAATTTACGTGGCAACAAACTGTACAACCCTAGCATGAATCATTTGCTAAATAAAGAAATATAAAATATGGGGTTTTGATATGAAATTCCAAAAGAAGAAATAATTAAGGCTAGTTAGCTTTGATATTATTGATAAATAGATATTAGGGGTGAGTAGGGACAAGTTGAGCAGGATATAACTCGTACCTTATACTATGAGTACAGATTTTGAAATTTTAATATCCATCTCCTACTCTATGGCACTCTGAAACTACCATGTACCCTATACCCTATACCTTATACCTTATAGATTATATAGAGTATAATGTACCATGTAGATACTATAGATTTTTTTCCTATAAATTGCAATATAGCTATTTTTTTATGACATAAAACAAACCTAACCCTTTTTTTTTAAAGCAATCACTTAATTTAGCCAGTTTTTCAATTAATGCTAGTAAATAGAGTTCGGACCATTTTTTTTTTCTTAAATGGTTTTTTAAGCGTTATTATTGTTGATGAATTTTTATGAAAGGATTATATAAAACATTTTTTGTGTAAATAAAATATTCATTTTGTAATAATCATATTGAAAAAATATTTAAGAGAATAAGCACACCATTTTAAAATGAAAGTAATAAACATCATACTTGATACAAATTCTACAAAGTGTATTAAAATGTGAATTAAATATCTACAAGATTATATAATTCGATAATTATGAAGTAACGATAATGTTAACCATGAGAAAATGAAGACATAACATGAAAAAAGGAATAAAACATTAATTCAAACTAAAATATTTTTCTTCCTTATGGTACATGCATCTATAAAATAATATTTCTATACTTTAAGGAAATCAAATTTCGCCCTAGTAATTATACAAATCTTTTGTCAAACATAAAATAAAAACTACTCCAATACAGAAAATAAGTAATTGACGTATCTTGTGGCTTGTAGATAGTGCTAGAAGTAGAAACCAAGAATTGAAATTCTCTTTTTAAACTTTACTAGATAATGGATTTAGCAAAAAAGGAAGGAGTAAAAATAAAACGACAAATAAGTAAAGACTAAAAATGAAAGATGGAAGGGAAAGGAAGGGAAGGGACTAATAAGTGTTTAGTTTAGGGTTTTCGATAGGTTGAACTTTACTTTATTTTAATGAGATAGTATATTTTATCTATTAATTTTATTTAATTACTATTATAGGGTAGAAACTTTAGAACAAATACCTTATATGCTTCAAAGTACAGGTTTTAAGATAGGTACAAAGTATCCTAACTTCTTACCTATATCCTACCTTATAAGAATAGATTTTGAGAAATTACTACCAAAAACTTATCCAATGGCTTTAATTACCCACCTAAAACTTACCTAATCGTATAAGGTCTAAGTGAGTACCCTATACAACAGGGTTACTTGCTCACCCTAATGGATATACATAGGATAGAATAATAGATAATATAGATACGAAATAACATTATTAATATAGGTTTGATGATCATTGACCGTATAGGGTTATTAATAAATATTAATGTATATTAGATAAATATAGAATAGAAGAATAGATAATATGGACAAAGAATGCTATACATTAATATGTGTTTACTATAGTTTGACCATATAGATTTATTACTATATATTAATGTATATTATTATAGTCTACTATGTAGGTATTGGTAGACAGTTTAGATCTAAGGCCTTTTAGGCCCAATTCAACCATAATCTTGCTTCTAAGAGACTTACGAAGGCTTATTTTGCATGGGCTTAACCCAATTGGACTGACCAAACTTGATATTAGGTTGAATCCAAGGCATTATTTGACCTACTTCCAGGTTAGACTTATGGCACCTGCCTCTTTCGGCATAATCTTATTACTTGTTAGTGAGCCAACTTACTCAACTTACTCATAGGTCGGGTTCCTTGAGACCCCTTATATTCATCAGGGGGTCTCGTACTCTAGCTACCTCCAAGCAAGGATCGTAATCCAACTAAAGAGCTCCTTTGAGCTCATGTAGACTTCAACTTCCTAGCCCATGTTGGAATAGATATGAAAACACTCATATGTAGAGCAAATATTCATAAAGATATACTTCCATTTCTTGTATCAATTCAACTAGATACACCGGTCTATCTAAGAAGATACCCTTGAAGATATAATACACTCAAACCTTCTTAAAATATCTCAGCTTCATCACCTATAAAATAGGGATGAGACCCCCAAATATTATCATCTTATCTAATACACCGGTTGTTTTGCCACTTTTTCATGAGACTAACTTGAGCATTCGAATGTACATTTACTTAAGATCTAAGCCCACAATCTCAATCAATCTCCTATGAAAATCCATAAACAATAGTAAGAATATAATTATTGATATATACTTGTATATTGGTTTGATAGTATATCATAAAAGTTGTTATATGGAAGATAGAAGGCTAAAAGTTATTCTATTAAAGTGGAGTGAATGACTCCATTAGCATCACTCTTGTATGATAATGAATATTAATTAGTAAAAATTGAAAAGCAATTAATGTTTAGTGGGTCTAATTATAACCTAAAAAATAAGATACATTTAGAGAAAGAGAAGTTTTGAGAAAAATTACTTTAATGACCCTTCAACTGCTTTATCTGATAAAAATATATTTTTAGTTCAAAGGGCAAATAAAGGAATGTAGAGATGAATAATCCTTCCTAACTTAACACATGACGAATAGTCCTTGGTTGAATATATATATATATATATATATATGTATGTATATACATAAGGTAAGGGATGATTTTTTTCTTTTTCTTTTTCTCTTTTTTTTTGTCAACAAGGGATGAAGTTTACTAAATTGCTAGTATATTTAAAAAAGATTTTGTGGGGAATTTCAAGGGAATAAAAATGTTAATTTATTTTCCCTATTCTATATTTCATTCATACACCAATTACCAATTATATATGAGAGACCTGTATTGGCATAACTAAATGCAGTAGCCAATTTAGGGCGTTCGAGAAAGTAACTCGATTAAATTAAAAACTTATAAGCGATTTCATGATATCAGTCAATGAGTTTTCGTAGGCTCAAAATTTGATAATATAATAAAATATTAAAAATATAACTAAAATAGTAATAATTTACCATATTATCGTATTATCGACAACGCACGACTCAAGTCTTAAAAATTAACAAACAATTAAAAATAAATTATAAGAGTAATATAATTAATATTAGGCATAAATAAAATATAAAAGACATGTATACACTTTGGTTATAATTATTATATAAATATATACCCGTAATTATCATAAATACCCAAAATTAAGTAAAATTCACTAAATAAATTAAAAAAAAATGAGAAACTAGTTAAAGACCTATAGATAACCAAAAGACATCATTTTAGGTGTGGCAAGAATCTGATATGCACAAGGATGAAGGATACTAAATTTTGAACACTTGAATCTTAACTTTTCCACATGTCCTTAAGTAAGAAAAAGAAAAAATAAATCACAGAAGGCTATAAAAAATGAGACCATTGTTTTGGACAAAGCTTAATCAATGGAAAGGTTGCAAAATATTTTTAGAGTAAGAAAATAGAGTGAAAGAATGAAGGAACGAAAATAGAAAAAATCAATGTGCGAATTAAGGGATATTCGTGTACCCAAGGGAACCAATCACCTGAAAGCAAAACCAAGTGGTGGATTGAAGGAAGAGGCAATGCTTGACTTGGCCAACACACCATCCCTTCCTCACGATGGTCAAAACATTGGGTTCTGGTGAACTGCGAATTATCTTCGATTTTCTCAAAAATTAGGGAAAAATAGTAAACAGTCACCAAAATTTTTGAAATTTGGTTTCCCTATATATTTTTGCATAAGGATTTCAAATCTTTAATCAGATTTTCAAAATTTTGAGTATAGATATAAGGTCCTTAAGAAAAATGTCTCATACAATAATTTTCGATCGGGTTTTTAAAAGACTAATTCATGTAGTTTCAACTTAAAATTATGTAGTTATTCTCCTAATATGTTGAACTTTGATTCTATGTGGTTAGATTTTCAAAATTAGGTCATCAGATTTTAGGGAATTTTACAATCTTCCAAAACAGTGCGTCGGGCAAATTATTTTATAAGGGGCTTAATCAAGTTTTTATACAAGTCATATTGTAATCTATAGTTATCTACATGCAACTGTTGAAAGTGGTTTAATATGAATTTTGGAAGGATTATTTTTAAGTAAAAGTAGGTATTTAGTGATTTAAGGTTAGATTTTTTTCAAGTATTTAATGTATTAATGGATAGTATGAAGAAGAAAGAAAGTGAATGATTGAAGTATTAGTTGATACTTACTGTTTATGCAAGGTTTAAACTTTTGAAAATGCAGGCCAAGTGGAGTATATGTGAAGTAGTTAGATGTATGAGTAGCAATAGAGTCAGAAAGTATGTCAAAAAGTAAGTCAGAATGTAATTTGGTGTGATTATGATAAGTACACAAGGAAAATTAAATATTTACCGAAAGACGGCTTATATTTGGACTCTACCCTATTCCTTGAAACAATACTATAAGTCAGGAACATTCTAAATAAGAATCTAATTTTACACTGGAGGTTAGAAACTGGGTCAAAATGTTATCTAGTATTGAATATCCTTGACTACACTAGGAGTTTGACAATAAATCAACCAGTGATTTATATGTGAATTTTATACCTTTATCAAAGTTAGATTATAAGTCAAAGCCACTTAGAAAGTAGTTTAATAGAAGATTCAAAGTGTAAGAGTAATTAGAAGTTTGAAGATGGTTGGTACTGAATATTGAATCATTGGAAGTAGAAGAGTAGATTAGAAAGTCACCTGATTATACCTTCTAAGAATTTACTACAATCAAAACTTGGTCAAAAGCTACTAAACAGCAACCCTAACCAAGTCAAAACCCTAGTTAGAGAGTACCCTATTTAACTAATACTTACTAAACCCCTCAGAAAACTTACCTAACACAATTGAGGAACATATTTAAATGCTAAAAAGAACACATATGTTATACATTAGATGAAAACTAAAGATGTCATATTTTAGGGATAATAAAGGAAGACCAAAACGACACATGAGGAGAATGAGCATCAGTATCCAAGTAAATGGGATCAATGTTTCATCACACATTCAAGTATTGTTTAAGAATACTTGGAGACCTTAGTATATATCTTATTTATGGTTGTAAGTTAGATGCCCGTGCGAATGCAACGTATGTACTTAAATATTGTTGTGCTATTTGAGTATTGGATTGATGTATTGATTGCTTTATGATATTACATGTGTTACGAACTGTGATCAAGAACAAATAAGGCCGATTGCTAGATGGGTCCAAGTTTATAAAAATCTTGAAAAAAAAAAGATTAATGGGGAAATTACGAAAAGGGCAAAATGAAGAATGAAGTAGTAAGCAAAAACACATGAATAGCTCTAGAGAATATGACGCACCAATAAAACTTCTAAGGACTCATAGCATAATTCAATATAACGCACGAATTAGTGTAATAAGGTTATTCATCACCAATCCTTACTTAAGGGAAATGATAAGAGTGATGTCGATAGTAAACAAACAGTGTTTATGTAAAAAAGAAAAAGTACTCAAAGAGTGTATTAAGAATGCTATGTTCTCCATTATAAGTACAAGGGTATTTATACTCATAAATTAGGCAACTCACCTAAAAAAGAAAAGATAGAAAGGGTATTCTTAAGGAAGTAATGTACAGGATACAAAAGGATAAAAATGAACATATAAGAAAAACAATCATTGGTGCAACGGATTCTGCATATGATACTGTACACGTAGCGATGCTACAATGGTAAGGTCGTTAGAGGATGCAAACAAAAAGTACAGACAGATGGGCTTGTCTGAGCAAAAATGGCTTAGTCAGTCTGGACTTTCTCTTTCAACTTTCTGGCAAGGAAGATGCTGAGTAATTGGTCGACTTAGTCCAAGAGAGTAATCATTAACTCAGTATACTACAAAAAAAATGGGCGGTCATATGGTTCACCATGAAGGGTGACTCGACAAGGAAGTACTCGGCCTCGGAAGGAGTTGGTTAAAATAGAAAGATTCGTCGTGCTAGCCCCTCTAGTCCTTGGGCTCGATTGTGGGTCAAAGGTTTAGCAATCTGATTCCCATCATTCCTTCTGGGTTGTTTTGAATTTAGGATCAAATCCGAATGGTGCTCACTCAGTTCTCCATCAAGGTGATATGGACTGCGGTCGGCAATATTGAAGGCGTCAGAAACCCCATAGTCCTCGAGTAATTCCAACATCTTGGCATTGTCATTGATCTTTTGGAAGATTCTAAAAGGTCCTTCCACTCTTGTAGATAATTTATTCCTCCCCTTATTTGGGAACTGCTCCTTATTGAGGTGCAACTACACCAAGTCTCCCAAATGAAATCGTTTAGCTGTTCTACCCTTAGTCTTTTTTCGTATTCTTCTAATAGCTTGATCGATGTGCTGAGTGACCTTACCATAGATGTGCTGAAGAGATTATGCTTTGGCCATGGAGTCAGGGTCCTCTTACGCGGGTATTAGTACAAGGGTATGGTTAAGGGGCAACTCAAGATTGAACCTATAGACTATCTCGAAAGGAGTCTGCTTAGTGGTGTCGTGTACTATTTGGTTATAGGCGAACTTAACCACTAGTAGGTAAATGTCCCAATCAGCTAAGTTCTTACTTACTGCAGCTTAAAGTAGTGACCCCAAAGTACAATTAACTACTTCTATTTGGCCGTCAGTTTGCGGGTGACAAGAGGTATTGAAGAGTAATTTGGTTCCCAACTGACACCATAAGGTTCTCCAAAAATGACTCAAAAACATTAGGTCTCTATCAGAAACTATACTTCTCGGCACACTGTATATCTATACAATCTCTTATAAGAAAAGAGAAGTAATAATCGAAGCGTCGTTAGTCTTAGTGCAAGGCACAAAGTGTACCATCTTATTGAACCAATCCATGATGACCATTATAGAATCTTTGCCTCAGGAAATTCGTGGCAGTCTGAGAACAAAGTTCATACTCAATTCAGTATATGGCCTAGTTGGAACGGCTAGGGGCATTACTTTCCCTTATTCAACTTAGCACTTGGCCTTCTTGCATACGGCACAGCTTTCAACAGCTCGATGCATATCTTTCCTCATATTGGGCCAAAAGAATCGACCATTTATCAATTTACAAGTCCTCCTTTGCCCCAAATGTCCTAAGAGACCTCCACTGTGAGCCTCCCTGACCAATAGCTCCCTTAGTGAATAAGTTAGCACACATTATTTTCTACTTCGGAACAAGTAGCCATCCTCCACATGATACTAGTCTACTGTCCTTCCGTCGATGCATCGCGAAATTATGGGTCCAAATTACAAATACTCGAAGTACTATTTTTTGAAACTTGCAAACCCAAACATGCTGGTCTATAGTTTTGATAAAAGTACATGTCTCTTCGAAAGAGCACTTACAACTACATTGCTCTTTCCATACTTGTACTTAATTACAAAATTGAATCCCTCAAGGAATTCAACCCATCTCAGTTACCGCTTCAATAACTTAGTTTGACTTCAAAGGTACCTTAGTGATTCATGGTCAGTATATATGACAAATTCTCTCAACAGTAAATAATGTTTTTAAACTTGCATTGCTCGAATTAGTGCCAAAAGTTCCTTATCATACATGGAGTAGTTCAGCTGCGATCCTCAAAGCTTTTCACTGTGGAAGGTAATTGGTCAGCCTTCCTATATCAAGACAACACCTATTCCAATGCTTGATGCATCGCATTCGAGCTTAAAAATTTTATCAAAGTCAAGTAGAACTAACACCAAAATAGAGGTCAATCTTTCTTTTATCTTGGCAAAACTTCTCTCCTCCCTTTTACCCCATCGGAAGTTGGTGTTCTTCTTTGTTAACTCAGTAAGTAGTGTAGCGATAGTATTGAAATTCTTGACAAACCTCTTATAGAATGAAGCTAATCCGTGGAAGCTTCTCATGACAGCATAAGTAGTAGGAGTCGGCCATCCAAAAATTGCTCAAATCTTCTCATCATCAATTTGCAAGCCTCCTCTATTATCTACATAGCCCAAAAATACCACTTCCTCCTAGCAAAAGCAACATTTTTTTAAATTGCCGAATAGTCTCCCAACACAGAGGAAATCTAAGACTACTTTGATGTGTTCATAGTAACTCGACATGTCGGCATTGTAAATCAGAATATCATCAAAGTATACCACGACACACTTCCTTATGAGATGTCACAACACATGGTTTATTAGTCCCATAAAAGTGCTCAGAGCCGAAGGGCATGACCATCCACTTGTAAAGTCCATGTCAGGTCTTAAACGCAGTCTTCCATTCATCGCTTGGTCTTATGTGGATTTGATGGTAGCCAAATTTAAGATCAATCTTATTGAAAATCTTGGCTCCACTCAATTCATCCAATATGTCTTCTAGCCTTAGGATCGAATACCTATATTTGATCGTAATTTTGTTTATAGCTCGGCTGTCTATACACATCCACCAGGTTCCAACCTTCTTTGGCACTAGAAGTGCAGGCACAGTATAAGGACTGAGGCTCTCTCTTACATAGCCTCTCTCCAACAACTCATTGACTTAATGTTAGAGTTCAGAAGCCTGGTCAAGATTCATTCAATAAGCTGGCTTATTCGACAGAACAACATTAGGTACTAAGTCAATGCAGTACTCTATACCTCGAGTTAGGAGCAACCCTTTAGGTAACTATTTTGAGAACAGGTCGGCATATTCATCTAGCAACTCCTTGATTTCCCAAGACAACTCACCCTACTCTTTCATTTCCAACAGTCACCTGACCAATAAGAAGGTTTGCTCATTAGCATTAATGGCCTCTCAGAGCTCGGCTCTACTCATCACTAGAGCCATCTTCTACCTACGAGCAAGTTTCTTCTGCAACTTGTGAACTTCTCTAAACGACAACAAATTCAGTGTGATCTTTTAGTCATCCTTCTCAAACATATAAGTGTTCCTATAGCCGTTATACATAACTCTCCTATCAAACAACCACGGTTTTCCTAACAATACGTGGGAAGCACACATGGGCAATACGTTGCAGAGAATCTGGTTGGGGTAATTCCCTATAATGATCGGCAATAGTATTTGCCGAGTAACATGTAATGCTCCTTTCTCACTCAACCAGTACAACTTATATGGCCTCGGATGTGCAACAGTCGACAACTTCAACTTTGAAACAAAATTAGTTAATGCCACATTAGTGTAACTTCTATTATCCACAATGAGGGTGCACATCTAATCATTCACCTTATAAGTGGTATGGAACAAATTCTCTCTTTGCTCCTCCTCTCGTGAGGGTTCCACATTCATAGTGCGTCAGACAATCATAAGTAATTGATCTAAATCCCCAAGAAACACGTCCTCCTCAATCAGCTTTTTCTCAACAGGAACCTACTCCTCCTCCTCCTCGAGTTCTTCATCCATACTCTTTACTTCGAGCTTCGAGATGTCTCCCTTGATGACCATCATCCATCAGTTCGAGCATTGAGCAACCATGTGTTCAAACCCTTAGCACTTAAAGCACTTGATCTGGCTAGTCTTCCTGCCAGACCCTTACCCCTTCTTATAAGTTTGAGTTGACACTTCATCATCAAGTCAACCTTTTTGCTCCACTCTTACATCAACCTTCCTTCTTGGTTCGGTACTTGGTAGAGTTCAGTAACTTGCCTATCTAGGTCAACTAGTTGGCATCCTCGCCAGTACACAGCTTCTTCTTTACCTCCCTACTCGCTAGGCAATCCTAACAACTTCACTTATGGTGTCAAATCATTAGAGCTACACAACGTCTCAAATGTCTCCTCTCAACCTAATAACAAACCTTAAGACTATTTAAGCTGGTGGTTCCTCCACTTCACAACGGATCATGAGCATTTGAAAATCTTAAACATATTCGTCAATAGTTTGACCTCCTTATCTCAGCTCCTGAAGTCGCATGAAAGTATCTTGGAGATAAATTTCTAGCACGAACCTGTTTCTAAGCACTTTCTTCATCTCAGGCTAAGCGTTAAACTCTCAGTATTCCTCTCATCTTCTTATGGATTGAAAACTCTCTCACCATATGGCAGCATATCCAGAGAATTCAACGGCAACAATTCTTACTTTCTCATAATCCTCATATTGATAGTAATCAAATACATGCTCCACCTTCTCTTCCCAATCTAGATACTCATCAACATTCTCAGATCTATTGAAACTTGAAATCCGAAGCTTTACATGGTCGAATGCTCTAGGGATTCATAGACGCTCCTCTTCAAAATACTCTTCTTCCTCTTCATCAAGCTCTCTCAATTTTATTGTTCACGTCACTCATCAGCCAACTCTTCTACCTTAAACGAGTCGAATTGGGTTCTAACCTCTAACAGGTTGAGTAGCTTATGGGGTATTTTACATAGCTTCAGTAAGTTGGCAAGACAGCACATGAACAACATAGATCAGACCTACTAAGAGGTTAGATACCTCATCAAGTCTCTCATCAGTACTTTTAGGAGTCCCCTGAGACTATCGTCCATGATGGACAACTCTACTATCATCATCAGTACCAACATTCATATTTGGGTCTATCATTTTTCCTCACAGATTCAAAGTTCAAACAAACACTTTAGAAAGTGAACAACTAACAACACAGCAGTCAAATGAACACCATAACTTACTCTGTTTCACACACACAAAATAGAGTATAATAGAATTTCAAGAAGAACTAACTACAATTCACACAAAACCTCCACTTTGATACCAAGATGTTGTGAACTGTAACTAAGAACAGATAAGGCTAGTTACTAGATGGATCCACACTTGCAAAAAGCTTAAAAAAAGGATTAATGGGGAAAGTGCGAAAAGGGCAAAATGAAGAATGAAGCAGTAAGCAAAAACTCACAAATAGCTCCAGAGGATATTACGCACCAATAGAACTTCTGAGAACTCACGACATAATTCGATATGATGTATAAATCGATCAAGTAAGGTTACTTGCCACCTAACCTTACTTAAGGGAAAGGATAAGAGTAATACCGAGAGTAAATAAACAGTGTTTACGTAAGGAAGAAAAAGTACTCAAAGAGTATATTAAGAATAATCTGTTCTCCGTTACAAGTACAAGGGTATTTATACCCATAAGTTAAGGCAACTTACCTAAAAAGGAAAAGACAAAAAGGTATTTCCTAAGGAAGTAATGTATAAGATACAAAAAGGTAAAAATGAATATATAAGAAAAACAATCATTAATATAACAGATTCTACATATGATACTGTACACGTAATAATGCTACAATAGGGAGGTTGTTAGAGGATGTGGATAAAAGGTACAGACAAATAGGCTTGTCTAAGCAGGAATGGCTTAATTAGTCCAAACTCTCTCTTTCGGCTTCTTAGCAAAGAAGATGCCAAGTAATTAGTCGACTCGGCGCTAGAGAGTAATCATCAACTTGGCATACTACAAAAAAAAAAAATAAACAGTCATACGATTCGACAAGAAAGTACTCGGCCTTAGCAAGGGTTGGTTGGAACAAAAGGATTCGTCGTGCCAACCCCTCTAATCCTTAGGCTCGACTACAGGTTAGAAGTTCGGTTGCCTAATTCCCATCAACATGCTTGGAACTGTTTGAATTTGCTTGATCACTTAAAAAACAATCATAAGCTTAGCTTAACTACTAATCGCACCTAGATTGCAACTTACTTAGGGAAAATGACTAGGAAGTGTAGGCCAAACTCGAACCCTTCATTAAGATTAGTAGAAATGGTCTTCTCCCCACTCTAAGTCAAATTAACTGATAGGAGAAGAAGTTGCAACCAGGTTGGGATATGTGGTTTGAAGGTAGTATCAGGTAAAGAGTGTTCTCTATTATACAAACCCTAGTTTGGTAACCAAATTTGTGAGTACATGGCATTAAACTCCTTAAAACCCAAGTTAAAGCGGGTGTAATTTTTCTAATCCATGATGACCTGTCAACGCCGTATGACTACTTGATCATGCATTGCATCTAATTAAATTTACTTAAAAACCTTGGTTACTTTGTGTTAACTATGTGCTACTATCTCCGTCTCACTTACTGAGCATGTTTCGCTTATTCCCCTATAGTTGTTTTATAGGTTTCCTTAATAGAGTCACATGTACTATTTCAAGTTTTAGAAGACTAGAGGATCGAGTCAGGTAGTGAGATTCAAGATTACCTAATTGGATTTCTACTCATTTATTAACTATACTAATTTCTAGCAAAACTAATAGGGTTTCCTCAAGTAACCCCTAAGTTTTAGCTAATGGGATTTATTTCTTGCTCTGCAAACTTATGGTTTTTAGAAAAATTTTCGAAGATCTCATCTTTTCGTAACAATGTAAGCTCTTGAAATTTTTAGTCAATTCATTGTTTTATTTTTCATACGATTTATGAAACTTGATTTTCTTATAGATTTAAATTATAATAATTATTTTTAGCAGCTATTTTGAAAAGTTATATCACAAGTTAATTGCTACTAGGTACTAAATGAAACACTTTTAAGTAGTAGAGTGGTAAATACCTTGTATAAGCCTCATTTATTGTTACGCCCCAAAATCACAGAGTCGCAACAGTCCTACCGTATAAACCATTCTATAATAGTAACTGGCCTCACAGTACCTACCATAAACATAATATACGCAACGTGTCAACGACTCTTCGCTTTGAAGTAAACAGTCTCATTTAAGTGTTTAACTACAAATATAGTAATTATCAAAAAATTTTAATAAACATAGATAATTATATATAAAGTCCACAAAACTTCCCAGGAAGCTCTACTTAAACATAACGGTTTACTAATTTTACACAACAACTATCAGTCTTTCAATTTTAAACTACAAAGGACACACTAACTACATATCCACTACTAAGCAAATTGATCCCCACACCCCTGGCTTCAGAAGAACTAACCTCTGGATAATTGTATGGCGACATAATACTTGTAGTAATTAGAAATCAGAACCTGCAAAAGGATCTATAAGGGTATAAGCAACTACAGTTCAATAAGTTAAATTGGAGACTCATGAGAGTATACAAACACAAACAAGATTATCAAGCAATTATTTTAATACAATGCAACAATCAAGTGTCATCGCACAACGTAGTCCGGTCCGTTGCGAAATCAGAGAAATTTTACCCACTCTAATCCGGGTTAAGAAGTTTTCATGTTATGCAACAACTCACAACCAAACCTAGGCTTGTGTAATGGAGACACCGCTTCTCCCGCGACTACCTTCGAACCATTGACTTCACCTTCGCCGCAACCTCCTCTCCTGTCACTTAATTCAACTAAAGATGAAGAAGGGACCATTATGCAATCCTGCGCTATCCCTTTCGAAAGGGTCGGTATTTGGTTGGAGAATTCTATGATCCCCAAACGGGTTACAATGCATGACATTTTTGGTTATTAGAGTCAAATAAGATTAAATTTCATTTAAGGTGTTTAAGCAATTTCATACCAATTCAATCAATCACATTACAAATTTCAACATACGTTCAAATACATCAAACACATGCGTAAACTACTTACAATTATAACCATATACAATCCTAAGTCTCCGAGTACTATAAAATAACGCTCTAATACAGTAAGTAATAACCCAACTTACTTGGAATTTCTCAGTCGCCCGATCACTCAATTGTAAGCCGATTTGTCTCTAGATATCCTATAATATAAATAGGTCTTTTTAGTTCTTATACTTTAATGATTCACATTCTAAATTATAATTTAGCTTATTTTTTCCATGTATATCTATTATTTACAAATGATTCATTTTACCCTATTTCGGTGTTCGATTCCTAAATTAGATTCTAGTTTTGATTCTAGAATCTTAAATATGCTCAAATCCTAATGTGAAATCAATCACATTAAGCTCGAGTATTCTAATATCATATTGGGTCTTAATTTAATATTCTAAACTGTTCGATATACGCTAATCCTAATTAGGGTACCAGATTTATTCCCGATGTGAGAAAATCTTACATTTTTTATATAATTACCTAAAATTAAATTTTATTTCAGATTTATTATATTCTGATTTTTATTATTATATTATCTCATTAAACCTAATTTTTCATATTTATTAATTTTCCGATTCTACATATTCTTAATTTTCTACAATTACCACATAATTCCTTCATTAATTACACTTAACACTCCAAAGGCTAGGATTAGGTTTCCACATCAGAGATTAACATCCCTAACCCTCTAATTACTATCTAAATCAGTAATTAATGTCTTAATCACCTAATTAACCCAAAATTACCCAATTTTCCTATCATTTTAGAGCTAAAAATTTACCTAAAAATTTCAAAAATTAAATTTAAAAAAATGGCTTCATAGCATTGTTCTATATCAGTTAAGCATTCTACAAAAAAAAATCGAGCTCCAACTACACTCCTAAGCCTATTTATTTCTAATCCTAATCATGCTCGATTTTGCTTAATTTCTTAAGAACCCTATATTTTCAGACGTGATTATACTTAATCACTATTTTTCTCTAAATCTACATACAATAAAACCTCAAAATAATAAATTTTATAATTTTCTAGGTAAAATAAATAATTTTATAAAATTATACAAAATCGGAGCAGATGGGAGACTCACCCGATCCGATGGCTTTTAGCCTTCCAACACCGATCCAAGTATGTCGGCCAGTCCAAGCGGTGGTTCTGGAATGGGGTGGTGGTGGTGGCTCGGTCTTAGGTGGCAGTGGCTCGTGGGTTTGACTCACTAGTCCTAATTGCACAGGTTTCATTTCTTTCTTTCTTTCTTTTTTTACTCTAGTTTTTCTCTTGAATTTCGATGCTCTATATTTTTCTTTGATTTCTAACTATCTAAAGGAGCTCTGTAAATTTTTTCCCTATTTATAAAGCTTTATGGTAATTAATATGCATTAAATTAAATAAGACATTGCCCAATTCCCTTGATTTTTGGCTTTTGTGTTACTTGATTTTGATTAGCTAATTTTTCTTCTTCAACTCCTGACTTACCACAACCAAATCTACATCATTCCAAATTTCTATGATTTTTTTTTCTAATTTTTCCTTAATTAATTAATAATTTTCTTTAGTTATTTAATAATTTTTTAGCCACTTTAAGAATTTTCACATATTTTTATCTACACGTAAATACATGTGAACGTTCCTAATTATTATTTAGGTCTTTCTATGATTTTTAGTATACTTATAATCTATCTCTAGTAATTTATTAGTTATTAAATTACACTTTTCGCCTTTTCGATAATTAATAATTATTATACTTAAAATTTGAAAATTTTATAGTCTCCTATTTTATTACTTATTTTCTTAAATTCAAGTTTACGAGGTCATTTTTACTAATATTTCTATCTATAGCTTACAATTTGGATTTGATCGAATCCTTTAACCGATCACCCTAAACTTTGTGTTTTAAGTTCAATTCTACGGTCACTTGACTTAACTTTAAGGCGTACATTTATGTTAGTGGTTAAGGCAGCTAACTTATAGAGTAAGTTGATTTATATGAAGAAGCTGTTACGACTCTCTAGTTTAAGATGTAATAATATATATATGCACATATATCTTCTTAACTTCAAAAGATTTTTTAAATTATTTCCATTGTACATATTGCTTTTGCATCATTGAAGCCATGAAATACTATTTTTTGTGAATATGTTATGTTTGCTAGCTTGATTACTTTTTTTTTTTTTTTTGCTTTTTAATGTCGCAAATGCCTGCCTTAACTTCTATTACTTTGTAATTGATTCATTTCTTTCTTCCAATTTTAGTTGTTATTGTTTCTATATCTCTAATTATATAGTTTTAATACAATTTTTTTTTCACACTCCATTTGTTTTCTCTTTCTCTCACATACTCCATCTCCGTACTAAAAATCTTCATGCGTATATGTAAATGTGTATATTATTCTATATTTAGTATTATTAAGCAGTGGTTTTATATGTCTCCAAATCTCTAATTAGATGATTTTAATTAAATTATCATACCCCAATTACCTTTTGTCTTTCTTCAACATATTCTCTCTCCCTATATTAATAGTTTCTATTAGAGGTAAGCAGGTAACCCTATCGCATAAGATACCCATTCGAACCTTATTCCACCAAATAGGTTCCGAATGGGTAATAAGAATCATAGGATAAGTACTAAGTAGTAGTTTTTCGAAACCTGCTCTCACATGGTAAGATACAGATATGAGGTTAGGGTAACCTATCCCATCCTAAAACCGATACTCTAATATATACTTGATAGATATTTTATGATACCTTATACTTGCTTTGTAATAATAATAAAATAATATTAATAAATAAAAATTAATACGATTAATTTTTCTAATTTTAGTCTTAAAGAAAATAATAACAAAAGCTCAACTTATAATAATACCTTAAGACTATACACAACTTATGTTTACCATCTATTCCCTCTCTTCTTCTTCTTCTTCCTCTTTTTTTTTTTTTAAAAAAAAAAAATCTTTCTTCTTTTACTATCTTTTTTTTTTTTATCTCCATTCCTCTTTTACTAACTTTAAACTAATGAGGCCTTAGAAATGTCCTAATTCTTAACTTATTATTTAATATATTATATTGGAATTTTTTGTACATAGTTTTTATATTCTATGTATAATAATCTTACAATTTGATAAAAAAATTTATTTTGATGGCAAAATAAACTTAAGTATGACTTAACTAAGGGATTCAACATTTTCGACTGTAGAAATATTCTCTATTTTACCTATAGAGTTTTAAATTGTCTCAAGTCAAGATGTGTTGCAATCTATACAAATTATTATTAGCGAATCTACCAATAGTATAGTTATAACTTTGATATTGATTGTGCATCTAATATAAAGTTTTAAAGGAAGATAAAGAAAAAAATTACATATTCTACAATGTATCCTATACACTGTAAAATCTACAAGGTATAAAATATATAGTAGTTTTAAGGTGCTACAAAATATGTTCCAAGTACAAAAAGTGAAAACATGTACTTACATTATTGAGTATGGGTAGACTTCATATCATACTCACTGTGTACGTGCTTACTCCTAATTTCTATATCTATATCTATATTTTCCAATAAAGGTTAATTCATCGCCACATCTCTAATTATATATTTATATATATTATATGTAATGCTCAACAATAAATATTAATAGGTATTTTTTAACCATTTAACCCAAGTTGGTATCAATCTACATGCTACATGAGGTATCACAATATATTGTTAAGGCTAATAAAAATTGTATCATATTCTAGAGATATCTTACTTTTATAGCAATCTTATGTATTAGTTTCCTTATATGTTACATGTATTTTTTCTTTTTATTTACCTTCTTTCATCATGACTCAAGGTGAATTTTTATATAGTTGATTAATCAAACACATTGTTCTTCCCACACACAACACATGTACATATCTGCTAGTATTGCTAATGCAAAAGCTAAAAAAGTACTACGAAATTGAGGAATAAACAAAATGGATGAATTTATGTAGGAAAGGAAAATGCTACAGATTAATACATATTCTATAGCTATTGATATTATTTGGAGATATCAATAAATTTATGGTAAAAAGAAAATCAAAATATGGTATATTATGTCCCTGTCAACTCGTGGTACGTAGAGTCAAAAATAGAGTGATCAGAAATATAGAAAAGGGCAATCCCATTGAAATGTCAGGACTCAGGAACTTACATGAAGATACAGATGGAATTTTTGCCCTGAGGTACGTCTCATTCAATAACAGTTCTTTTGATGGGAGCAGAAAATGAAAGAACCCTGATTCAGAAAACTTACCCAAAAAATACGATTTATAGGAAATTTCCTATAAGGAGAAAGGACACATTTTAAGATAAATAGGTTATTAGACGAGTCTTACCTTTTTCCTTGCAGTAGTAGAAAAAAATTGATAAATTAACTTACACAGAGACTACATAGAGGTAAGTGGAAATTACGTTCAATTGGATGATAAAAAGAGAAATAACCTGAATAGTTAAAGCAATATTATATAAACGTTGGCACGCTAATATATAATAATTGTAATAAATGAAATATTTGCAATTTGTTCGGATGGCTTAGAAATTGCTTGACTACAATAAACTAGTAGAATCACTCTCTTAGAAAAATATTTGCAATCTCCCACTTTCTCTCGTACATGAATCGATGATTAGCGTGTAAGTATCTATAAAATTTTGATTTATAAAATCATAATTAGTATTTATTCAAAAAATATGTTCATTTACTTATATGTGATAAAATTTTACAAGTAATTACACTACTTATTATTTCACGTTGTGTATTAGTATAGTTGGATTTTTTTTTCTCTCGAACATATCCCCACTAATAGCATGCACATATATAAATAGGTAAAATAAACTTATATAATTATTTATTAATTTTCTATATAAATGCGTATATGTGATTGATTTGAACAAGTTTGAGGCAATGAGTTAGAAACAGCAAATATTTATTAAAAACCTAATAAGATGAACGAGAACCAATGGCATAACCGTAAATAGCCATTTTGTAATTGAGGTGAAATGGCCAATTGATCAATGTAATGCAGCCTTTACCTACGAAACCGCTATAATCAATGCAACGGAGTTCCAAAATGAAAAGCTCCTCGAGGTTAGATTTCTATTTATTAATATTTTCTAATGCTTAGCTCACCCTTAGATTAATGTTATTTGGAATCATTGTAGGGATTAAAATTTTGAAAAGGTGATTAGCAGTTTGATTTGTTTTTGTCAAGCACATTATAACTGTGCATTAGGATTATGAGTTAACTAATCTGATTGATAATGACGATGGGCTTGAATATGATTACCCCAAAATGCATATACTCAAGTTGAATGGCTTGACAAGTAGAAGAGAAATCTTGATTGTTTTATGCATATACATATGGTCTTAGATGGCACATGGAGAATTAAATTAGGCTAGTAAGGATTGGCAATTTGGCATCAATGAAGATCAACTACTAATTCAAATGGTAAGTTAAGGAACCAAATAAAATAACTTGAACAAGCCTATTTCAGTCACAAGCCTATTTATGATTTGCTGACCTCAAGGAAAGTTAAGAGCTGGTCTTGCAGTGGTATTTTACTCGATATTCATGATGCTGTTTCTAGACTTAATTCAGTTTATTTATTTTTTGTTTGTAGAGAAGTTAATGCATGTGTCAATTAGATGGCTACCCAAGGCAAGTTAAGGATGTAGTTTTAGGATCTCTAGAACACCATCCTAATTGGCTCATTTGGTTGAATCTAACAAAGTTTCATGCTCCTAATGCTCTTGATTTATGTTATGTTATTGCTTGTGACCAAAAGAAATTTTTTTAAAAAAAAAAAAAAAACCTCCATTTCAGTTAAACAAACAAGGTAGAGAGAAGTCATAATTGTGAAATAGTATGATTGATCAAATCGAACTATAAGAACAACAAATTAAACTTAATTAGGCCCCGCTATTATTTTGCTAACTTGGTTCAATAAACTAAACCCAAAGGTCAAATGATCGAACTCAATAGCTTTCAATTAAATCAAACCCCCCATTTATATTATAAATTCTTAATGATTCTTAAATTAATTATAGGTAATTGGAGATGGGTTTAAGGCATGATTACTATGTTAATGGGTAAATTGTATTACTGCTTATGTGCATTTTGATTTAGTGTTTATTTATATATATGCTCATTTATATGAAATTAGAACTAATGTAGACTGTATATTATGCTTATAGATTCCTTTTGATTATGTATATCCCAAAACACCTACTCCTAATGTTGAGTAAGATACGTAAGCCATAGATGACTATATAGTAGATTAGAACTCATAGTTTTCTATTAACTTCTAACTTCTTTATTTTCTGACCTAAGTTGCATCTAACCTTATTCTTCCTCTACTTCTACCAATCTAAGTGTTCTAATTGCAAGCCTAACTTATCCACATCAAGTTGTAAGTTGTGACATCCTTAAGGCTTCTAAGCATATTTGATATGTAGAGATTGATGCAAAAAGAGGATGTTCACTTTCAAATCAATTATCAAGTGTGATTTATGTCATGAGTAAACATATATTACAATAAAAGTATACTAAATAACAATTCATATTTATGGATTTGATGATATTATTTTAAGTTTATTGTTGAAAAATCGACATAAAATTCTTAATCATTATTCCATTCTCAATATGTTAGGTCTTACTCTTACTAATCCATTCTCTAAATAAATATATTAGTTATACAACATGGTTTCTTTTTTATATATATTCATATTGACATAAGCACTATTTGCATATTAATATTTTATCTTTCTCCGTTTAGTTTTGTTTTCTATTGTTCTTAGGTCTTATCAATGGAGTCCTTAAGCCTTAGTGGGCTTTAAGACATATATGCGAACCTTCAAATTGCTTAAGCTAACCCATACAAGTAACACACTTCTAAGTAAACACAACAAGTTGATTTAACATGGTCACTCTAATGATTATATTAGTCTTAAGTGATGGAGAGTAAAAGTTTATTCAAGTAGAGAGTATGTTTGATTATATTTTTTCACTTATTGTACAAAAGGGGAAGTGGCTATTTATAAACAAGGTCTTAAGCTCCAATCAACTCATAACTCATAGCCCAAGACAACTTGTCTTAGGTTTTAGAGACTCGAGGTTGATAAGATCTTTTGACATTGTCACAATATGATTGCTTTAGATCTTATCCCTATCTTTCGCATATAATGCTTTGTAGGCACCATATAAATAGGCTACATGGACCTTTGTAAGGGAGCTCCATCGATTGTGTTGTATTTAATGAATTATGGGATATGCAAATGTTATCGAGCTATACCTATATGCCCATGACTTATGAGGTGTGGTGGTTATGCATGCTCTCTTAACTAATTGGCTCAAGCATCGAAGAGCTTAATCTAAGGCCAAGGGAGGTTAGTCTAAACATTGGAGAGCATGACCTAGAGCCGAAAGGGCGGACTCAGATTTGAGTCTCATGTCCAAAACTAACCATCAACACTTTCCCTATCTATTCATCAAAGCATTTTTTAATATAAAAATAGTAATTTAACCTTTCATTAATTGCAAAAAAAATACATAAAGAGTATATCTAAGGAGTGGCCATTTGATAAAGTACTACATTAATAACTTTACAACCTCCCTTACATAGTTCCTTTTCATGTACAATAATGATACATTTGGATGATTTTACAAGAATATAATATAATAGTTTTCCTCCTCTATAGATTAATCCTAAGCTTTATATTTACGGAATCATTATCATTACAAAATGAAGAATTATAGTTCCATTCACATGATCAAAGGAATAGTTATTCCCTAATTTTTTTCCTAACATATTTTTTATATTTACCCTTGAAATCTTAACTCAACAATCAAACACTATGGTTTAAGGTAAGTACATGACAGAGATATTTATAATCTAATGCTAATATCACTTTTAAGTACAGCTAATTAACGAAATAATTATTACTTCACTTTTTCTTATTCTTTAGAAATTATAATCTTATTGTTATTTTATTCTATAGACAAAACACGTTTACAAATTACGCTTTACTTATGAGATTAAAATTCTCTCTCTCTTACACATCACATATTAAAATCACATAATTGTGCAACAAAGTAAGTTTAGCTAGTTTTGTGGTGGACAAAACTATTATAAAATTTGGTATGAGTAATATAAGAGAAAATATATATATAATAAGTAATAAAAACATTATGACTATAGATTTAGATTCTCCAAAATTACCTTTTTAAAGTTATTATCTTTAAATGTAACTATATGTAATCAATAGTTAAAACTATACAAGAAAATACATATAATAATGATATTATAAAACATTTTAAAATTTTAGATAATATTAATTATTAATTTTTATCTAAAGCAAATGACGCGTTGCCATATGAATTTACCCTGAAGATTCTATGTAGTTTGGCATGCATATATGGGAACTTTTCATAAAAATTCATACTTCATACCCTCTCTGCAAGGCCCTAACCCCTAGACACTTTAAATAATGAAACGCCACAATTTCCACAAAATTCCATGGATCTAATTAATAGAAACTCTGAGTGATTATTTACTTTTCCCAAAGTTACAAAAGGTTCTGTTTAGGCACTGAATTTACTGTCTGCCTCAGGCCCTGCAGAAGCATCCGATGATGAACAAACGCTGAAAACATGCACTGAATTTGCAGGACACACGGGACCGTATGGGGAAAAGGAAGCCAACGGGAACATTGCCACTTAACTCAAACTTTCTTCGAATGGAGCAGTTAAGCCTAAACGCGTGTCAATTTGGTCCGTCCACTAGTTCTATGCACGCGTTGGCCACATCTGCCAATTGTAAGATGCTTGAGACATATCGAAATATTTGGTTGGTTATTCTTTACTCGTAAATTTATTTTTACACGTAGCAGCAAATGAAATAATTATTTCATGAAATTATTATTATTAAAAAAAAAATTTAATTCTTTTACATGATTAAAGGAATGGGTATCCTTTAAATTTTTTATAATAAATTTTTATATCTATTATGAGTTATTAAAATAATTATAAAAAAATATCTATTATTTCTCTATTTTACTCATGGAGAATCATTTTGACTCTATTCTTACTTTATTCGATTCAGTAAAACCAAACATCTTGCAAGAATTTAAAAAGAAAGATTAATATTACTTTCTAAAATGATTATAACTTTCTTTTTGTAAAAAAAAAAATGGTATACGTTTGAAAAGATGATATTTTTTTAATGTTTAATAAGTGCTATTGCGTGGTTTTCTTTATAAAAATTGAATATAGATAAAAAGCGAATGAGACAAATACATACCCATCATGAAAGCCTAGGAGACACGTCTTCCATTTTAGTTATTAAATAAATGATATAAGCAAACTCAACAGCTTGATATTATCCTTATTTTTGTACTTTACTTCATTGATGACGATCACATTATGTATTATATTCATACGAAAAATTGATACCCAGTTGTATCATAAGACATGCCCTATTAGAACTTAAAATAAAAAGCTAAATGGTTAGATTTGGGTGAGAATGTCCCAAGTATCAATACCACTGCAAGAAATCTTATGCATATTTCCATAAAACCCTCAGTTTTTCTAGGTAACGTACGATGTTTAATTAAAACGTAGTAATTAGTGTGTCAAGATGTATGAATTCATGCTATGGCCTATATATTTATGTAAAAATCATGATGGAAGGACTTATAGAATACACTTATATATAATACTAGGTCCCTATCTAACCTAACTCATTAAAAAAATTTAGTTCCATTGTCCGTTTGTGATTACAAGAGAAGAAATTCTTCACGTTCACACGAATTTCTACATAGCATAATATATCTGTTTGTGTAATTTATGATGTATCGAGAATATATGTTCCAAAACCACGAACGATCCTCTCTCTCTCTCTCTCTATATATATATATATATATTTATATATGTAAGTATGCATGTATATATGTAACTAATGCCCAATTATATCATGAGACGCGTACTTTTTAAACTTACAATATAAAACCAAGTGTGTAGGTCGAGAGATAATTGCGCTAATATCAATAACAATCTATAAGATCTCTTTCGAGCCTTGAGAATTTGGAATATCGGAAACTAGACTAAATCAAGTTTTGTAAATATCAATAGCGATAAAGAAGGATTTGATTATATAGGATCTTAACTTATTCTTAGTGAATGGTATATTCCATAACATCTACTTATATTTAGGTTTTGGTTTCATAAATGAAATGAAAATGGAGTGATGAATGGTTATGTAGTTGTGTTTAAGTAGCTTAAGTGGGTCTTGAAGATTAATGATGAAATGATGAAGTAAATGATTACATAGATGAGTAATGATTATTGTTGAAATGAAATTTTAATATGAGATGGTTATAAAGGAATAGTTGAATTAGTTTGGGCAATGGAGGTTGATGTTGAGTTAAAACAAACAAAACAAGTTTATTAAATCTAGGTTTTTGCTTGCATAAACTGTGTCCAATGGATATGACTTATTTGGGAAGACTTAGATCTAAGTTTCTGGGAAGCTAAGTTGATAAAAGTGGAATTCAATGGACCAAACTATGTCCAGGGGTTAAGTATAAGTGGTGTAATTTATCAAACTCTATAAAAGTTATCATACTATACATGAGGGTAAGTATTTCATACGTGATTAAATTAGTCAACAAATTTAAGTTTGATCGATTAAATTGGAAGAGTTTTGCAACTTAAGCTTTTGAGGTAATTGTTTGGGCATTAAGCAAGCAATTGGTCAGCAAACCAATTTCTTACATACTTTATTGACATAGTAGTTGTTAGATAATATTATCCTTACAACAATTATGCAGTCTTGTGAACATAATCGTGAACTCATTTGTAGAACATATGTTGCTTGTCGTATATTGGTTATGATGTGGGATGCTTAATCCTAGTATGGTTTAGGTTATGCAAACTATGGACCCACTAATAATGGCCATGAAAGTGAATTACAATTTTTGAATGAAGCAACTTCATAAGGTTAGTGGGTAGATTATAAGATCACTTAATGTGGGGCACAATACATGGATTATAGATCAACCAATAGCAACCATTTGAGTCTTCTTAAAAGTCTAGAATAAGTAATTGAAGTTAGGAGTTTCATTGCTTAGGCTAAATTAAGATAGGTAGGTCATGAGGCTAGTTATATAGATGGCTTTAAGGTTTGGGAACTTGATGAGAAGTGGAAACTCTCAAAATTCAACACTTGATCTAAGGTAAGATACAAGAGAATGAAATCACTAGTAATGGTTATATTTGATGGAGAAACCAAAATGAATCCATTATTGCATATTGAGCGTAAATGATTCAAAATAACTTAATAAATGGAAATGTCCATTGAAAGCTTTTTCTAATAAAAAAGAAATGCATTGATAGGATATATGCATAATATGCACATTTGACATTGAATCTTAGGTTAAGTGTTTACTGGTTTTACCTTACCCCATTCTTAATGATTATGTGTGATGGCTTTCATCTAAGAGAGTATGAACTTAATTTGGCTTAAGGAATCGATAATGTGCTCAAAATTGTGAACCAATTCTAAGCATAATCGAGAGAACAATCAAACTAGGTTTTATGTCAAATTGAAGGTTTTGATAGATAAAGTTAAAATTTTTATGATTTTCAATATATGTATGAACAAGTAACTAAAAGGATTTGGAGAACTAATGAATTGGATACAACATAGTTACACCTAAATCAAACTAGCAATTAATTCTAAGACTAATATTATGCACAATCTTAAAAATAATAAATGTTTCATTAATAGAAAACTAGTATAAAGCATAATTCCTAGCAATCAATCAATGGTAAACACAATCCTAAGATTAATAAGAACAAAGTGATTTGAATGAGAAATCTCAAACAAGTGACATTGTGTTCAAAGTTTGATAATTATGGTTTAATGATTAATGAAGACATAGAAACCAAAACCCCTCTTAAGTAATGCTAAATAAGGTTATAAGGGATAAATGTGTAATGAAATAAATTAATCAAAATGTAATACATCTTTACATAACAAGCACATGCTCAACTACTTCCTAATGTCATTTGGACTTTTAGGGTTGCCTTTGGTCGAATATCTCATTAAGAAATTCGAATTAGGTCTCCTCGAAATGTTTAGATCTTGATTAAGGTGACTTCACTTAAATGTTCTTAAGGTTGCATTCAACTAGAGCAACTTCGTTTAGTTCTCCTCAATGGAAATTCAAATGGAGTTCCTTGTTCCTACAAACTTTTACTCCTATTAATTATTTAGTTGTGCTAACTTGACTTGCTCTTCCTTCCATGTATTCCTCACTTCTTGGACCATGTTTAGTTTATTAATTCCTATTAGTAGGACAACAACTAAGAAGATCTTGAATGAGCTTAAGATGGGAATAAAGAAAAAGGCATGCTTGATTGCTTCTGAAATCTTTGAATGTTTTTGTTGTGAAAATGTTAACTTTTTTGTTAACTTAATAATTCTACAACTTGGACTTTTGCTTCAAGTTAATCGAGTTTTTTTAATAAATTTCATATTTAATACTTGTTTAGATGACACTTATTATATACACAATGGTTGACTACTTAACTAATATCCATGATTATATCTATATGAAACTTAGAGTTATAGAATGGCATGCATGTAAGCCTTATACTACCTAATGACACTAAGATAAGTTACCATGTCACTTAAGGGTGGACAAAAAAACCTACCAACCCAAACCAATCCACAAACTAAGCCACACCAAATCAAAAATATTATTTTCAACGTAAGTTGATCTTGAAAATTACCAAACCAAAATAAACAAAAAATTAAGTTTAGGTTAGAGGGATAAACTAGACCAATCTGTAAAATAAAACCAAATCATTTTGAAAATATATATTTTACTTATAACTAAAAAATCCTTTTACTATAATATAGTACTTAAAAGGATTTCTAATTTAAATTTATTGGAATGTATATAAATCTAATTTTTATTGCTATGATTTATGAATTATATATAGATTCACTTAAAATTTATACTATACACTAGTTTTATGATTAAAATTAATTGTTAATAAGCATTTGAAATTTCTTGATTACACAATTATTGACTTCATCAACCTTTTATATGATGTCAGTACTTATAATTAAATGAATTTAGTATTTTTCATATAAGATTACATGATATGTAAACATAATTTCTTATGTCACAAAATATGGTTCAATTTATAAATCAAACCAAACTAAATGAAAGTTTATAGTTTGAAAAAATTCCTAATCTGAACTGTATGATTTAATTCAAAGTAATAAAAAAACAAATGACAATTTTATAGTTTGGTTGGGTTTTGTTTAAAGGGAAAACTGAAGAAACCGAACCATATCATCTCTAATGTCACTCAAGGATCTCGAGGCATGGCACTACATGTTAGGAGAAAATTGTGAGAACTATTATAATGTAATGATGGATTGTGAGGAAGAAAAACCATACAAATATCATAAATGTTTTTAATCAAATCAATGAGGTAGGGAGAGGGCAATAACTAAAAGGATAAATTGCAAATATATCCTATTATATTTTCTTAATACATGCTTAGCTTTCTTATCTTTATTAAGGCTACAAACTCCCAAATCTTAACCCTCTTTAAATATATTGCAATAAGATGTAATAATTAAAAAGGCATTAGAACTAGAAGTACTCCATGGAATAAGAAAAAAGAGAGAGAATTCATAATTTTACTTTTTAAATTTTTAATACTATGTTATTCTTAATTTCCTTTTCCTTTTTATTATTTTTAAGAGAAAAATGGTTATACAAGGGTCCAAAAGTAATTCTATAAAGATCTAGAGATCTAAGAAAATAATTTTAAAGATAAAAGGATTAAATAATTACAAAGTGAATGTAAAAATGTATATTTACAATTTACCTAGATTAAAATTGTTTTCTGATTGATATTTTCTATCTCAGACTTACTATTTTGTGCATATCTTATCGAACACATGCGCACATATAACTAGGTGGAATGAATTTCTATAATTATGTATGAGTTCTTTATCCACACTTAAATATGATTAATAAAAATACACTAGAAAGCATGAAGTTTGGGATATATATAATAAATATCAACTTCTGATCTTAGTCTCTAGACTTTTGTACCATGCGTCATATCTATAAGCCGTGCGGTTCATTTACTCTTTCCTACTCACCTAACTAACTGAACAGCCAACACCAACTTAATGCGTGATGCATGGGAGGCCAAAAATCTTTTGCAAATTACAACCATGTGATAGCTTTTCTCTTGCTTGTCCAAAAAGGTTTAGATATAATCGAGTAGGAGAGGAATGGTGGTGTTGGATTGAATGAAAATTGAATAAAGAGAGAGGATTGGGCCACAATATGCACTCGATTCCTAAATTAATCATTCTCACCAAACTTTACATTTCCATGCAAATGAGACATGGTCCATAACATTGAAATTGAAGCTACAATGATAACTTGGCCAGGTGGAAAGTTTGTTCCAAAACCTTCAATAACAAATTGGAAATAATAAACCCTAAACCGTGATTTTGGTACAGATATAATATTGAACTTTGTTACAAATAATTCTTACAAACTTTAATTAATTGATAATATAAAGGGGGTTTACTTTTTCCAACCAAAAAAAAAAAATGTAATGAGATCCAAGTTTAAGGAGATTTTAATGTATACTTTAATAAGTTTAAAAAGGTATTTTCACACTAAGTTTAAAGTTTAGGAATATTATTTATACAATCTCCAAAAGTTATTTATTAATTTAGTAAAATTTAAAAAGGTTATTTATGACATTTAAAAGTTGATATAATATCTACAAAATGAGATTAAAATTAAGAGAGTTAATTTACATTGCTCCTAACAAATTTATTACCCATACCATTCATTTTCCCTTGTCTTATCCGGCTGGACTACTCATCGAAACAAATCGAAAGATCTGGTTCGTGTATGGCAAGGAAAGAGAATGATGAAAATGCAATCATTAGTATCTATTGGAAAAAAGAAAAAAAAAAAAAGAAGAAGAAGAAGAAGAAAGAAAGAAGGAGGTGTCTCAGTCTGATTAGCTAAAGAGAGCAATATGATATCATGGTTTCGTAGAGTTTTTTATTGCACATGGCACGGAACAAATCTGAAAATCGAATCGGTTAACATATATAACACGACATTGCTTCAAATGAAAGCATAGAAATTAGATATTTCAACATGAAATGCATTTACTTTTCAATTAATTATTTTCATTAATAACCGAAGAAAGAGAAAATATTCCACTCTCAACTCTATATTAAAAACATGCAACCTGACTCAAAAATGTAAAGTTGTTTCCCCCACGACATAGAAACAAACAACAACTAAATATCACCCATCACTAGATTTGAATTCTCTCAATTTTTTTCTTAATTTCAATATTAATGCTTAAAATTGCCTAAAGTTCTTAAATTATCCCTTCATTCTAACATTGTTTTATTCTTCATAATTTCAATCATTATGTACACATGATAGTTTCAAAGCGAAGGAAATTGAGGAAATTGGTAGAAATGAAAATGGAGATGTTCTAGTTCCAGCATTACTAGGGCCAAATCAATCTTACTTCAACTTTATAAATATCTATCTAGGTAACAATCAATGCCCATCTCTACTTTGAAATTTCACACAAGTAAACCCAAATATCCAGAGGATACTACATATTAGAACCATGGAAACAACTACAATAACATTCATATATTATCTTTATTATAGGTCCTTTTATTGTTGTTTCTAGAAACGTTAAATTTTTCTATATGTTTCGTTATATAAAATGGCATCATTGCTCCAAATTAAATCAATGAATGAAAAGTAAACAAGGTATATAATATATAAAATGGTTATCTAATATATGTAAGTCCGACCTAGGGTTCTTTTTCATTATCTGCTAGTAGTTGGTTGGAACAACATGATCAAACCCAAAAAATAATTTTGCTTGACATAATTGTTGGCGTGTTTATAGTGGCCCAACGGATTATGGTCTAACCTAATATAATTGACCATAATTGCTACGTCATATGTAACCAAAGAAATCCATATTTTATTTATAAATCTATATATAGCTAATTTTTTTTATTTTTAAATTTGCTTAAGCCAGGGGGCATTATCATGAAACTTAGAATGGAATTTGGTCCAACCTCTTCAACCAAACTAGAAAATACATTGACTGTAACTAATAAAGCTAACTAGCTGTTTTGCAACCACTCTTTTACACATAGGATGCTTTGCTCTCTTTATTTTTGTTTTAGCTTTAGTTAATGGACTTTCACGCCTTATTTTCCGAGAAAGAGAAGCAAAAGCCAAAGTAGTACTCTTTGTACTTTATAAAAAGAGAAGTAAAGGTAGAGGAGATCCAGGATATCGCCGGAGTAAAAGGCTAACTATATGTAAAGAGGTAAAACTATAAGTAGTATATATATATTTTTTTAATTTTCTTCTTTGAACACATTTTCGAATATTTTGAAATTAGGGCAATGTCATTATTTATACCTCAATTTTGTTACTTTTAATTTGCAAGCATATTCTTAAAAAGTTTTGACTTATCTAATTATATATCAAATTAAAAATTTAATTATCATTATATATATTTTAGTAAACTCCAATTCATACTATTAGTTTAATTAATACAATTAGTTAATAGGGTAACCATCTACAATCTTAAGACTTCATGCAACTTCTATAAGACAGTAGGAAATCATTCACAATCATCGATAGGTCTTTCGATCTATATTCTTAAATCACAAGATGGTCACTAGTCACCTGTGAGAGGTCGTGCAATTCCCTTGATGCTTAGGTGGAAATATTTTTTATTGATTAAATTAATGATATAAATTGAAGGTAACTAGAATGTAAACCGTAATAAATAAATTTTTAATTAAGCATGTAATTAAATAGATCAAAATTTCATATATATAATTATAAAAAATAACAAAATTGAGATAAACCCTTTTAAAATTTAGAGGTTCATCATGGATTGCTATCGTTACTTATACCTATAATATCAATGGGGGAAAACCACATTCCGTCTTCAATACTTATATTTTTCTTTTAGCTTTTTATTTTAGCAAAAATATCTTCAAACGTAACGACGATAATGCAACCGTGTCGGATGGTTCAATGGAGATTCTACATATATAAATGGTTGGTTTGGTAGGGATTTAACATGATCGAGCGGTTCACTTCCTGTGATCCCAACGGTCGTGGTTCAGAGGTCTTCGGCGAGTTCGATGGTGTCTGGTGGTTCAGCCAGGATTTGATGTGGTCAAGGGGCTCCATAGGGATTCAACGTAGTCAAGTTGTTCGGTGGTGATTCGATGTGGTCTGATGGTTCAAGTCGCGCAGGACCGGTAGCCACAGTCAAATAGCTCGATAATAGTTCGACGTGGTTAAGTGATTCGAGTCACGTGGGTCTGAAAAATATAGTTCAAAGTGGTTCAATTGGGATAAAATTTATGTATAGATGATTTGGTATGTAATGTGATTAATGAGACATCCTCATGGGTGGAGTACGGAGATGTTTAAGAAAAGTATTAAGAAATAATTATTCATAGAGTCCAATGAAGATATTATAATTCCTTATTTCGTACTAATAAAAGCTCCATTGAACTATCTTATAAATACTTAGTAATAGTCGTGTAATTGAAAAGGATTATTCGGTTACACGAAACGTGCCAACTAGAGATGTAAAATAAAAGTCAATGAGACAAATTATGGTGTTTTTGGCCAAACTTACTGTGCCTAGTGGGATTATGACTCATTGCAGACCATCTACAAGCTTCCTCCTACATATCATGCATGGAAAAGCCAACAGGGGCCACCGGCAAAAGCCGGTGATGGTCGTTGGATGTTTCTTCTGCACGTTTCCACTACTTTGAAACCTTGATAACTTTATGATGGGCCTCTATATTCTATATATACACACGACTCAAATTTTCATTCGCAATTTAAAATATCACAACTTATAAAAGTTTTTATTCTTTTTTTTTTCTGATATTTAGTAGTGTAACAAACACTTAAATTGTTATTTTACTGATATTATGGATTACGATGAATAAAATCTCAATTATAAAATCTAGTTTAACATGATTGTAGCTTATTCCTCTGCGTGATATTGTGTCACAATAAAAGAAAAAGTATAATCTACTAAAATATGTGCGTTTCTTCATGTCAGATTTAATATTTGATAATTATTGGGAATATTATAAAATGTGACCTCTGTGTAATCTTTTTTCCTTTTTTTTTTTTTCCTAACAGTTTGCATGCACGTGTTCCATCGATAAATGCACACCTTCCTTATAAACTTTAAATCAGACAAATCTATATGGCTGGAAAGGATTTCTGAGTAAGACCGACGTTAATTATTAGAGTTTTGTTGGAATTATCGCATGCATGTATGATTGTTAAATCGTAATTGTATTGTTACTTTAAATATATAAAATCGTATAATACTAACAAAATTAAATTTATAATTTTAATAAAATTTTACACTTAAACAATTTTACAATTATTTTAACTTAAAAAATTTATAAAATTATAAACTCGTAGAATTGTATAGTTGACTTGTTAGTTTAATAATTATACATGCTTAGTGATTGCTTGATGGTGAATAATATGAAAAAAGATTCAATAGTATTAATACATCACGAGAATCAATAAGTGATGTACAAGTAAATTCAAGTAAGGACTAGGTCCGAACCGATGAATCGGCCTAACCTGAAAATAACCGAGCCCGAATCGTACCTCGAATCACCAAGCTTTAAAGGCTTAGGTGATTCAAGAGGGCAGAATCGCCGAAATTAGGAGGTTATGAACTGTCGGACCGACCCGTTATTGAACTGGTAGGTCGGTCCAATCCATTTACCCTATAAAAAAAAAAAGGAAAGAAAGAGAGAGAGAGAGAAGAAAAGCCAGTCAAAAAAAAATAATTGAATAATATCTTTTAGATTATAACATGTCTAAACTACCTTCTTTGCAATAGTAAAGGACATTTTTATAAAAATAATATCATCAAACTAATAATAAATAACTAATTATAAATTAATTATATGTTATGGATAGATAAAAAATTTAACTTAAGTCAATATAAGTCTTTTTTAAAAAAACTTATCATGTTAAGGACTTAAATACGAGAAAAAAAATAAAATTTAAGGAGAAAAAAATAATAAAATTAGAATTATATTAAGTTAAAAATTAATAAAACTAAATTAGAAATTATTATTGAATTACTATACTTTAGAAAAAGGAAAAAGGAAGTTATATTATTAGAATTTATTAATATATTTAAAAAAAAAAAAGAAATTAATAAAAAATTAAATATTAAAAAAATGGTTAGTGAACTAACGACTCCAGATTGACCCTAGTTTACTAGCTCAGCCCGTCGTGTAGTACTATATACAAGTACTAATAATATTTAAATACTCAAAAATAAAGAAATGTATTTTTTTTATAAAAGTACCATTTATATATCAACGTATCAAAATTTTATTAATATTTATATGTCACTTATCGATTTACATAACATATTAATATTATTGAATTTGTATTTGTTAAAAGTTAAAACATAGGATAAAAAAATTGGCAAAATCGAGTTACTCTTTGTAATTTATCTGCGGTAATAAATGGGATTCGCATTGCATTTTCAACCGAAAGAAAATGAAATGTTAACATTAGAAATGAAAATAGTAGTTTGCTAGGTACCATCACGACAATAATAAAAGTGCATGAATTAATATAATTATAAATTATTCTCGATGTGATGTCCATAGACAATATGTCCAAATAATTAGAATTATAGATTCTCTTATATATTTCTGTTTACACTACTATACGAAATCAATAGTAAACACTAAAAACATTATCATGTACAACCTCGGCCAAACATTCTTAAATTATGCCTTAAGAAAAAAATAAATTATTTATTTGCAAGTACAATCTATATGAGATTTATGTAAATATTTAAGAGAATTACAAGTACATAGATTAAAAGGTATGTAAAATGAAAAGGACGGTCACTTATAAATAGTTTTATATTGTGGAAGGTGGTCCACCTTTTTAAAAAATTCACGTGATATTTCTTTGTTGCGTAAGCCTAAGCACGATTTATACAGAAAAAGATAGGAATGAGAAGATAAATAAATCTAGAAGATGGTTGGGAAGTTCTTGTTTTTGTGAGGACCATTTTGCCGACACATTTTCATATTAACATTTGGCCGATGCCATAATAAATTAATGCGAAAACTAGGATCGGACACGAAGACTAGTTTTATTAAAGTCAAACCAAATTAGACGGAAATCGTTAAAGAGTAAAAGAACCAAATTAATAGATATAATCAAATTCATTAATTGTACTGAATTGAATAGAATTTAAATGGAAATAAAATCTTATTTATTGAGTTGAAGTAACATACTAGATGAATACAAAATAAAATTCCATCATATGGCTTTTAACATGCGAAGCAAAATAATCCTCATCATAATCTGGGTTTTGAGGAAGGTTAAGCATATTATCAATTAATAGCTATAAATCCAATAACCAACAGATAAAATAATAGAAGAATCTTCTTGAATAATCCCAACTCTTTCTAGAATCGAATATAGAAATAGTCCACTAAAAGATACATACAAATGAGAGTAATGTCAACGTTGTCGGCACTATTATCTTAATATATGATTCGCACCCACCGATTGTAATAATAATCGTATACAATAAAAAGTTCCTTAGTCGGAAAAACAACGTAGTTTCATAAATAACTAATAATGCGATTGCTAATAATATATATATATATGTATGTATCAACTTTGTTGTTTTTCTGTTTATATGCTCAGAATCTTATTGGATTTCATTTTAATATCTCCTTCTCTATCTTCTAATTATTATCTAGCAGTAGTTAAGAAAAGAAGAAAGGTGACGACATTAAATTACACCCTAAGTGTGGCAGGTGCACTAGAAAGGCATTGGCAGAAAAACGTCTTGCACATAATAAATTCAAGAGACCAAGTAATGAACGACTAGCAAGAACAAAGCCCATCATATTTTAGTAGTAATTTGTTATTGTTAACGCGACATGCTAAGACCCATAAAAACACGATACAATTAAAAATACGATAATAAAAAGAAAACATGTTACGTGATATAAAGAGGTGATCATAATATAAATAAAAATAATTATATTGTAACTTAAATATCTAAAATCTCTATTTAATTTCTTTTCTTTTTTTTCACTAACACATAGTCAAAACACAAACGTAACTGGCTAACACTAATTGCCAGCCTTGGGTATATTAGCATTGGCATCGAGATCGGTTGTGTGTTGAACATAGTGATTGGACTACTGTCATTGCTTGTGGAAATTCTTGGAAGAAATCCTTTAGGGGAAGAATTAGGGTTTTCTCCAAAGGCGGATACAATTTGCTTTTCCTAATGAGAAGGATAAATCATGGTTACGGGAAGTTTTAAAATACTAAACTTATATTCAAAAAGAAAATTTCCCACTAATACAATTCCAAATTAGTCTTTGGCATAGATGTACACTTATAATCTGTTTACTTTCTAATGTAAAATAGGAAAGGAATAAAAAACTTATGCATTGACTTATTAGTTACAATATTAAGTTAGGAATATAATTAAAAATACCCGTCTGTCCATATTTGGTCATTTAGGAAAATAACAAAAAATTATTCAATTACAATAATAATAAAGATACAATGATCACACTATTCAAACTTTTTATTCTCTCTATAAAAGAAATAAAACTTTTACCTTTTATTAGGTAATAACTATACCCAGTAGAATAGGAATAGAAAACTCACAAGGAATTAAAATTTCCTAGCTATTTTTCAAATAAACCAAGTAGTAGTAGAAAGTTGGAAAGAGAATTGCTATTTTATTTCCTCTACATTACCTCTAAATAAACGGACCGATATTATTATTATTATTATTTTCGTAGGCGAACTCATCACCTAATGTGAGGATTTTCTTGGCTTAAATATTATTTCATCAATCAAGACCGGTCAAATTAGATGATAAATCGACTTTGCTAAAATATATATAATTGTATACTAATAAAAATATTGACTTGGTATTGTATTAAGAAAAAACTTTTAGGTGTTTTGAAAATATATTAGTCGAAATCTTTTTATAATTTTGATAGTTTTACAAAACCGGTAATCGCCCTAGTTTTTCTCCGACCCTCATCAATTTGAGGGCGACAGAGCCGGAAAGAGGACAGAGACATCCTCGAACCATTCTGGATGGACTTTGTTCTAAGAAAACTGTGATTGGGACCCATGCTTTTTTAATTTTGTAATTTTTAGGCCCAATGCTACTGGTCCGGCCCTTCTGGCCTCTGGGTGGCTTCATGGGCTCCGATTTTGTACTTTTTAGAAATGGAATAGATTTGTCATTTTATCCAACGTAGAAAGAAAGAAGAACATCCCATACTATCGAGACCAAATTAAATAAAAAAAAAATGAAATTAGGTTGTAATCGAAGTTGTACAAGAAAATAAGAGAAATATATTGATAGTGAAAAATATGAAGAAAATATATCAAAAATAAATTGTACCAACGGTTCTGTGAATTTTTGAAATAACTTGAAAATCCTAAAATCTGTATTTTATGCTTATTCCTTATTAACGTTACTGTCGTTTTAACAAATATTAGCTACGACAAGAAGAAACCTAAATATCCAAAAAGTATAATGTTGAAGAAAGAATGTTTCCTATATTTGAAACTACAATTTTGGAGAGAATAAAAAAAAAAGAAAAAGAAAAAAGGACATAAAAGCGAAATTGTGTTAAGAAAGTCAAAGTATAATGTTGAAGAAAGAATGTTTCCTATATTTGAAACTACAATTTTGGAGAGAATAAAAAAAAAATAAAAAAAGAAAAAAGGACATAAAAGCGAAATTGTGTTAAGAAAGTCACCAGGGAAAGTTGCCATTGATTTTGTGATGCAGGTCATATCTAACGTTGAAGTCGCGTGGCCAGTATACCATTGATTGAGAAGTAAGCGTTTGATAAAATATAAAATCAGAGATATCTGCATAATTTGTAAATTTTTAAATAAGTAGTCAACGAGATCTACTTGATTTGTAAGACAAAAGATAAAGTATTCATTTTTCTCCCAAGTATCCGAATCAGTGAATAAGTTAGAGATTTTTCATGTCATGTCTCCTTCGATTGCTAACCATATTTCGGAGCGACAGTCAAATATCAAATAAATGTCTATTTGGTCCTTTATCACATACATGAGTAGATACTTTGGGAACCATCCTCAATTATCTTCTTACGCCTCATCAATCAAAGCAAATCTAAGTGGAACAATATAATTTGCACTATTGACTATAGTCACAATAAAAAGCTTGTACTTATACTTCCCTTATAGAAATATATTGTTTATAGTAATCACTAGCCTAAAAAATAACATGTCAGTTACTTCAAAATATCTAATTAAATAACAACGAAATAACTATTAAACAGTTCAAACACACCTATAATGTATAAAAACCTCAATAGAAGGTCAAAATGCTCATAATACTCAATCAAAGAACACATGACCTACGGTATTGGTATCTCGCCACCTCTAATCTACAATGATTCTTGGATTAGCCTCTGAGATGACATTTAAAACATGTAGTAGCACTGCATATGAACCCTCCCACCTTCCATAAACTTGTTCTATTGCCCTGCGTTTTGCCTCCCATAATGCTTACAAAAAGTGGCTTAAATATATTTCACCTTAATATTCGATGATTCTTATACTTTCTTAATGATAAATTTAGACAAAATTGTTGAATCCAAATGATGATGGTACCCCTTCTCCTAATTAACACATATAATTGCTTAGAGAGTAACCCTTGACTCCTTTACCACAAAGTCATGATGGTTGATAACATGATACATTTTTGCTATTATCTTTAAGTGTTCTTTTCGCTAGAACCACATTCCCACCTTAAATTTGTCACTGAAGCTCTATTCACCATCATCTACATTTTCCTCGAACAATTTAAGGCCATCACTAATTGGTGCCATGTAAAATAGCACCAATTCTAACATCCCAACTGTGTCCACATCTTGTATCAACCTTTGCATCCAGTAGCCCCTCCTACCCGACCCTTTAACTTCTTCAACTTCGTAGAGCCACTCTTCACTTTGACTAATATCAAGATTAGAATCATTATCATCCGAGTCTTCTTCAATGTGTGCACAGGCTAGTTACTACTCTACATTCATATCCCTATTGGATTTAATCATCAACATTACGTTACCCTGGTTGGACATGCTACTACTAATGGGTATATCACTATGTTAAACTGACTAAGATTGAAACACTTGATTTTCTACTATTGAGTTCATGAATTTTAACATAAATTTCTGCTGAACAGCTAATTGCAACACATCCTATTGATAATGCCGTTAACTATTGTACATCATAATTATCATTTATAGGAAAGCATAAAATATGTCCCTACTCCCTCCTACAAGGGGACATTGTTGAATCAAATTAACCCGGTCAGTCATCGTGTTAATTTGAAGCCGATTACATATCAAGCCAACCAACTACTCATAGATTGCTCTAATCAGTACCCTTACTATTGTTGTCATATGGCTATCATAATGCACCCCATTTTCCCCTTCTACAATATTTCCTCTAATATAGTACACAGCCTTTACATTATCCACTGTAACTTATGTGTCACATCAACCCGATATAATTCACAACACCAAAACAATTCATATCTTACGTATATAACTAGACAATCATAATACCCATTGATGCAGTTAACAAAATAAAAATAATAAGGATGTTCCTAATGGGATTTGGTTATTCCCTAAATGTTTTATTCACATAAAAACTAAGTGACTCGAACAATTATATTTTTACTATATAAGTCTACTCACAATACGTCTTACGCACGTTCCCTTTCTCCATAAGGTCATCTACTTGCCTCTATAGCTCGACAACCTACTTAAGGTTCAGCTTATAGGCAGGCTTATTCAGTAGGGAAATCCTTGGCTACAGGTCAATCGCATGCTCAACGCTTTAGATTAGGGGTATACCTTCCTATAGCTCCTCCAAAAACAGGTTGGCAAAGTCCTCCAGTAAGGTTTTTACCTTGGTTAGCAGCTCTTCCTCTCTGGGTCTTATCTCCAAAAGCCTCCTGACAAGCAGATAGGTAGGTCCTTCCAGCTCCATTTCTCTTTTCAATTCGGCTTAAGTCAATACTAAAGCTTCCTTCTTCAAGGCTCAACTAAGTTGGGATTGCATGACCTTTACCTGTTTAGAAGTTACAAGACTCAATTTCACCCTTTTTCCTTTACGCTCCACAAAACACGTGTTTCTCCTATCGTCATACATAACTACTCGATCAAACATCCATGATCATTTAAGTAGAAGATGG
Source organism: Lumnitzera racemosa (assembly GCA_024138005.1). Taxonomy (NCBI): domain Eukaryota; kingdom Viridiplantae; phylum Streptophyta; class Magnoliopsida; order Myrtales; family Combretaceae; genus Lumnitzera; species Lumnitzera racemosa. Next base: position 38,991,516 of record JAMXBC010000005.1, read on the forward strand.
GACGCACTCATGGACAACACATCACAAAGCACTTTGTCTCGATATCTGCCTATATAAATCGGTATAGACACTTGTAAGGCTCCCTTATCATTGAGCCAATGAAGCTTGTAAGGTTTCGAGTGGGGCATGTTGGCAATTTTAGCTATTGGACCATAAATGTTGAGGCTGCAATGTTACAGCTCCCACTATTTACAATCAGTGTGCATAATAATTCATTCACCTTGTACCCAATATGGAAGAGATTTTCCCTCTGCTCGTCTTCAGGCACAGGACTAATACTTCTTGTTCTCCTCAATACTAGAGTGGTTGGCATGAAGTTACCTTCCTCGCTATAGATAACTTCCTCCTCGAACAACTTAGTTTGTTCATTCTCCTTCGACTCCTCTACTTCCTCATCAGTACTATCGACCTCAATAGTCAGCGCCTCACCTTTGATCACCGTTGTTCGCCTATTCGGACACTAAGCGACCATTTGTCCAAATCCTTGACATTTGAAACACTTGATCTCACTCGTTTTCTTCCTTGAACTCTAGCCTTTCTCGAACTTCCTCAGTAGTTCCTTCTCCTCTACTTGGGTAGTCTAAGCAAGTTAAGTCTCATTGACCTTACTCAGTTCCGTTTGCACAATTCTACTCGAAATAGGTTGGCTATTACTAGGACAGTTGACACTCGGTCGGAATCTTCCTATTCAATGCCTTTTTATCCTCTAGGCAGCTCAAATTACATCACCAAGCGTTATAATGTCTAGGGTTTCCAGGACATTCCTAATCTTATACTTCAATCCGCCAATGAATCAAGACACAGTTTAGTCTTTTAGATCCACAACTTCGCACTGGATCATTAGCATTTGGAACTTTTTAACGTAAGTATCCACACTCGATCTTCCTTACCTCAATTCTTGCAATCTCTTGAAGGCATTCTATAAATAATAGTTTGGCATGAACCTTCTCTGCATAACTTTCTTCATGTCATCCCAACTCCTAATCTCTCATTTTCCTTCCCTTCTTCTAGTGGCTTGCAAGTTTTTTTACCATAAAGCGATATAACCAGTGAACTCCAATATAGATAGCCTAACCTTTACATATTTAAGCACTTCGTGGTATTCAAACTGCTTTTCAATGTTATCTACCCAATCTAGGTATTCTTCGGCGTCACCACTCCTAGAAAAACTTAGGATACTCATCCTAAGTCCTTCAACTTTAGGGGCTCGAATATTTCTTTCTTCAACTCCGTAGTACTCTTCTGCATCATCATCTCCTTCCACTTCTTCCTCAATCTCTTCAAGCACTAACCTACGTCTAGTGTCCCTACCAACTCTTTCAGCTCGGGATAGGCGAACTAGGACATTAACCCGACCAAACTGACAATTGCCTCGCTATTACTGAATATGTTCTCTAGTGGGGCTATTTCTAGCTTGTTGTCTGTCTTCTTGGATAACAATCACTAAGCTAATTACCAAGTTGGTAAGCTTATTTAAGCGATCACCCACTGATTAAGGTGAAATTAAAATTAGAATTATAAATTTATTCTTATATTTAAAAATATTCTTAGAATTGAACGAAACGAAACGTATATTAATAATATTTATCAAAAATATTCTTAATTATTATTATAATTAGGTTGAAAGTTGAATAAGTAATTTTAATTAATAGGATGAAAAGAATCACAATTTTAGCTTTTTACAAGTAGAATTAAATTATTTTTTAAAATTAAATCTTGATTTTATGAAATTATAACTCTATCTTTTAAATATAAAGAGATAAAATAGAGTTGGAATAGCGATTTATAGATGGCTCATTTCGTTTTCCCCAATCTTTTGATTTCATGGTTGTTGACTTGGTGTGTTTGCTACGTGTACTACGGTCTACTGGTATTCGTGCGCACGAAACAGTAGTCTTGAAAGATAAATGCACACGGAAGGACATATTTTAACAGCGATATATTGATAGGGTTGGCGCAGTACGTTTCGTCTAAAAATAAGTTGACGATAGAAAATGCTCCCAAGGAATTCCCTTCATTCGATTGGGGAAAACAATTTCTAATACCTAACCAACATAACTTGCTTCACTTCCTAAACTTTCTCTACGAACGAGCGAGGGGGTAAGCATTCTATATTTTTCTCACAATATATATATATATATATATATATATCATCAATTATACAACGACCCCATTTATTTTTATTGATGAGATTATTCAGTTCATTATCTAATCTTAAAAATGATTATAAGAGTTAATATATATGAGATTTCAAATAAGGATTTTTTTACAATAAGATCAGTAATTGATAAAGGTTTCGTCAACAAAACTGTAAAACCGCCTTTTTTTTTTTTTCTTCTTCCCAAATATTTATGAACAACATCTCTTAGAACCCGTGGTATGTCATGTCCTCGAATCCATTGCTACGAGACATTTTCTTTTCCAAATGAAAGCCCCACCCCACGTATATGAAATGGAGAAAAAGTGCTTCCACGCCTTCCTATCTTTTTCTTTCTTTCTCTCTCTCAGTTTTTTTTTTTTTTTTTCAAACCTAACCTGAAAATTTCAAATTGTTACTTAATTATTTGGCCATAGATTATTATCGAAGGAGATGAACTGAAAAAAATTCAAGCAACTGGGCTACAGATACGCCATGGATAATCACTTAATTAAGATGTGTTTATTACTATGAGGCAACAATGTATCCAGCGGTGTAATTGAGATGATTTCCGTAAACATAATTATTTGTGAACAATAATGATGCGATTAATTTACTTTTAAGTGTCCATCGGATGATTAATCTACTTTAATTTTAAGTATACAGTAGTATATAAAAAGAAATAATTAATAATACGAGTAATTATTACTATTACCATCGTCTTCATCGTTGTCGTGGTCGTCGTCGTCATCATCATCGTCATCATCCTTCCTTCGTTTGCAGAATGACAACGACGTAAAAAGCTATGAGCACGATGATAGTGATCCTCTTTTTTCGATGAGGCATCAGTAATGATAACCAAATGATTACAACACGAAAAGTTGATAATTAGAAATATAGGATGTTGATTTATTTATGCTTTTAGTAATTTTGGTCTGCCACAGAGATTTTTTTTTAATATATTTTGTAGGAAAAATAAATATTTCTATTTTTTTTTTTTCACTTTTCGTCTTAGCTAGATCAAGAACCAATATTTGATTGGATGCCTTTATCCATATTAACCCGTTACAAAACACTCAGCAATAATTTACAATAAGAATAGCACCAAAATTCTGTCTTAAACAAAAAGCAGGACAGCCACTTAATGCTAATGTCTTTTACGAATGGGTTTCGATTTTCCTTCGTAGGGTTAGGGTTTGAGCAAACATTTTGGAGAAGGGTTTTTTGATTTAGAGGATCCAGGGTTTTTAACTAGCTGATGTCGTCTTTTACGAATTTAAAGTTTGTTTTGTTCTTTTAACTTTACTTACATTGGATTCATCCTCAGATTGCATCCGTCTTTTATTTTTATTTTTATTTTTTATTTTTTATGTTTAAATTTCCAAGCCTGGTGGAGTAAAAACTGCCATACGTCAGACTTTGGTTTCAAATTATTATACATCAGCATTCACCTGTCACTATAATATCTTTTAAAACCATTATAATTACTCAATAACAAAATCTTTAATCTAAATTCTTTCAATAAAATGTTTATCTTTTATATTAAATTAACTTCTTAAATGTTCAATCTCCTAAATAAACTTAATTATCTCTTAGCTTATAATTCTCCTTGAGTTTTTACGATTCGTTCCATATGCTTGTGTGAATTTAAATGCAGATAAATTAAATAAAATCTATCACTTCACTATTTGATTCTTTTTGAATATCAAATATGTTCCTGTTTTAAACCAATCCCGATCAAACTACTACAAAAATTCAATATTTGCCCTTAATCACTCTTATTATTAATTTAGGAAAACTTCTTTTTTCGATTTTCTATGTAACACGCTGCACCATCACCTAGGCACCTATCTTTCGTTCAGGTTTAAAAGATCCACAGATTGCAACATCTATTTATGAGAAATAAAATTGAAAGTTACCAACTAACACGATAATAAAATCGACATATTTTTGCTACTCCTTGTCAATCACCAGAAGTTTTAAAAAAAAAAAAAAAAAAAAAGAGAGAGAGAAGAATAAGAAAAGTCAAAGCATGCCCTAACATGGATAATTAATCAGCAGATAATATTTAGTTTCATCGGCCCACTCTATTTTAATTATAATATACTTGAAGTAGTTTTAATAAATATCTCACTGGACCCCATAAATTCAATGTTCAGTATTAGCAGGTATACTTGGAAAATAAGAACGCATCCAAACTTTGAAAAGAAAAAAAGAAGAAGATGAAGAAAGAAAAGAAACTGAGGGTTTTTTTTTTTTTTATCTCTTTTTCTTTCTTATTGTTTTTTAGTGTAACATAAACGCTTGTTAAATTTATCGATATTTGAATTCAAAACAGACCATCCGAATCCATAATATTACGCCCAAAAATATTGCACTATAAAATTTATTTCTCCAATATAAAACCGAGTCGTATCTCTTAAATGAACAGAATACTATAGATTTTATGCTTTCGAACGGCCAAAAAAAAAAGAAAGGTCATCTCTATGGTATTATAAATTTTAATTAATTTATCATATTTATCTATCATGTGTTTTGAAATTCTTTTTAATTAATTCTCCATTATAACTATCATTACTCATCAGATTGGATGAAGAGTTATCATGAAAATTGATTAGTAATTATATATGTTGATGTAAAATTCTGATTTTATATGACTGCATTGAAGGAAATTTTGTACTATCAATATTCTCGATTACACAATTAGAATTTGCAATGCTGTTTTAATTGTTGAGTTTTGCAAATAATACTTCTTTCATCCGTCCTAATGAGTAACCTCACTACTTGCATTCCTGTCACCTGACTTCTGAAGGGAGCACTCAAGCAAAACCCCTCGATTGACCATATGACAAATAAAGATACAATAAGCTTTAAATAATAAATATTGACATTATAAGAAATTTAAATCCACAATTAACTAATATGAGAGCTTGCTGGTACTTTTTTTTTTTAATTATCACTTAACGAAAAGATTTGAAAGAATCGCAACAAGGAAATAAAGGCAATTGAAATATCAAAATTTGCAGAAACCTCCATGTAAGTAAAACAGTTGTATGATTATTCCAGGATAAAGATATTTTCTCTGGAATATAAATATAGATATGGCCGTCGTTGCATTAATATAGGGCCTTTCGGTTCATCCTCTTGATCTTAAAATTGAGCGTTTTGAGTAAATATAACAGAAAGATGAATGCAACTAGTAGGTATAACATGCTAAGCCATTATAACCAAAGTTACAATAAATAATATGGTTTAAGAAAAAAACATATATAATATCAAATGTAAAACAAATGAGAATCAAGTATATATATATGAAATCAACATGTATATATGCTTCTTGATAAAATGACTTTTATGAGTATATCAACTATATGGCACATTCATATTTTATGTATTCTTGTGGGACATGGCAAGAAACGTCTCATCAGCTTGGGGGAAATTTTTTAAGTTAGACCTCCCAATCTATTTTATAAGGACTCGTATATATAAAAATAAATAATTCAATTATTTTGAATGATATTATTTATGGATATACTCTCCGTCTCTGTTCTCCCTATTCAGCATTTATATGTGTACCCCATGATGGAAGTGGTGCAACCAGCAAATCCATGCGATGCATTTATGTCGAAGATCTTGTGCATATCTGCGTAGATTATAATAGCGATCGATTTCCAAACAAAAGGCCAATAAGAGAAGACCATACATGTGACTTTTCGAAGTGTTTACGTCATGGTGCTGCTTGATCAACGTTCCATGTTGAAAAAGATTCAATAATATTCCTACCGACATGGATCAATAAATAGTATTTATAAATATCGATAAAAATTTATTATAAAATTAAAAATATATTTTTAAATTTTAAAATTTTATTAATATTTATACGATTTTTACCGATTTAAATAATATATTAATATCATTAAAATCTTTTTTCATTACATCATCGATGCTCCAATATATGCAAGGTTCATTCACCAAGCCCTCGAATCATTTAATAAGCAATGAAAAAAGTAAATTTTTTATACTTTATAATTCATAAAAAAATGGAAATACAATTTGCAAAAATGATATATAAACTGAAATTCTTGGTCGAAACTTGCCAAAGGTCTATGTATCACTTGTACAATTCCATTAAAAAAATTGAGGAATAAGACGCTTTACTATGTAAAGTATATATATATATATATATATGTATGTGTGTGTGTGTTTTGATGTTTTTTGGGGTCTGAACCCTCGCTCCATCTATATAATATTTTCTATTTTACAAGATGGATTGGTCAGATGATGCAGAGGTGAATAACGCGTTAATAGACTGCTGAAGTTTTGCCTATTGCGACAAATCCGATAATTAATATCGATTGGATTGTTTGGAAAAAAATAAAAAATGTGGCCATGCTTGTTTTTGGCATGTTAAATGACGTGATTGTTTAATGTTACATTTGGTCAATATAATCGATGAAATGAAACGGAACAAAGACACATGGTCCCACATGTGACAAATCCTGAAGTAATCAACTTTCGTAATTATATATTAAACAAAATAAGGAACAATTATAATCACCATTCTTAAACTTTAAATTCATCAATGCATTTTAAAACCCACAAACTTTTTTTTAAGTTAAAAAAAGTCATATTATTATCAAAATTTAAAAAATTTTAAAATACATTTTAAAGTTTAACTAATATTTGCATATCAAAACCAAAATTTAGTATAAAGTTATTTTTAATTTATAAATATTGCTTGTAAATTTATTAAAGTTTACGGAATTTTAAAACGTACTTTGAAAGTTTATCGATTAATTTATACATTAAACTAGCGAATTATTTGTATTTTTCTCTAAAAATAATATTCTGTCCATATAGATACATATCATATGCATAATCCCATTATGAGCGTTAGAATAATCCTAAGGAAAAATAATTTATCTTTCCAAAATTGATTATACAAGTTTATGAAAGAAATAAATATACAGAAACATGTAAAATACTTTCTTCTTTTTGATATAAATATCTCCAAAACGTGGGGTTTTTTTAACGGTGTCTATTTATTTATGAAGGCTAGCTAAAGGATCGTGTGACATTATTATGGTTTATGGCTTTATACAATGCATGAAAGTTACCAACTAGGATATTGATCTCTAAGAAACCAAAGATTATTCCACTTCCACCTATCAATTCTTAGCTCTTGTCGTTGAACACTCAAGGATTCTAAGAACGTAGATGGAGTTGCTGGCTTGTTAAGTCGGATGAGTTGTTAGGCTTGCCGTGGACCTTGTATTTTCAGATTATTCGAGTGATTTATAAAAAATTAAAAAAATTAAAAAAAAAAAAAAACCTATTGGTTACTTGAACCGAGGGGGACCGGAGCCATTTTCAGGTGGGTTAAGTTTGCAAGATATAACAAAATCGTTAGATCAAAAGGACTTAAAAGATGTTATACCAGTTATACATATCAAAAGAAAGAAATTTTAATCTTAATAATACACCATATGTGAGCATATATTTGTAATGATATGTTCTTGGAGTTGTCAGTGGTGCTAATTTTATTTATCAACAACTATAATATATATATATATATATAATATGTATATATATTCATATATATGTGGACTATTCCCCTTCCTTTAAACTAAACTTATAATTTAACCTTTTCGTTGAATTACTTACTTTATATTGTAATCATTCTTTAAGAGTTCGTTGTATCTAATCTTAATCTCTTAGTAATACCAGTTTGAAAAAAGGTTTGTGTGCTTTGTTTCAAGAGACTATAAAAAAAAATTTTTTTGGTAATAGAGATAAAGAAATGAAAGGCCACTTCAAAAGCAAACAACGCAATGGCTTGGATATGATATCTAATTGGATCTTACCAAAGAAGTCCTTTTGAAACTCCTCACCAACTGGTCTATATATTCTGGCCAATGTTCAAAAAGTAACTTCGAAAGACAAGTTAAGAATTCAAGAAATAGGTCGAAGCAAGTACGAACAAAATATACTTTATACATATTAAAAATAAATAAAATAATTAAGCTAATAAAGTATAAAATTCTAATGATCCATTTGAGTGAATTATCTATAATACCTAACCATTGTCACTAATGTTCAAATATAATAGTTACCTTTTACTAAAATCGCCGTCCGATTATTATAATAATATTTTGAGAAAAAGAAAATATAACCTATCTATATTTTACTGTTTCTATAATCAGTTAATCTATAACTTTTATCTTAACTAAATTATAACCCGTATATCTCTCAATTGTGCAATTCTCGAGATGTTATTAAATACCTATGGGACTTGCATATGAACTCAAATCATTCTTATGCCCTTAAGAAACCCTTGATCGAATACCTTATCTTCACTTTCAAACCCTACACGACGAAGCCCCAAGCCAGACGAAAGAGCGGGATTTGGGGTTGGAGCGATTTTGTGTTTTCCGAGGTCATATTATGGATATAACCTTAAATTTTAGCAAGGCATTTCATGATTGCATAACAAGGAAAAAAATAAAAATTCCAGGTCATGCGTTGGCAAAAATACAAGTCGCTTGATTGTATAGCTGCTAAAGATAAACTTTTTTAATAAGGGTTTTTTTTCATACACACGTTATAACGCTTGCTTATAGTTTACTAACTAGGAAAACATAATGTTAAATTTATCACTTATTATTTGTTTCATCCAGTAAAAAGTATATAAAATATTAATTAACAGTGTATTTGGATAGGTGCATGTGGACGGGAATAGGAGGAAATAGGGGGAAAAAAATGTGTTTAGTATTCAACTGATGAGCAAAAAATGGATTAAAGTGGAATAAAATGGATGGATTTCTGCTCAAAGTCTAATTCTTTTGTAAGGGGTGGAAATTGGGTAAATGATATTAGAGTTATAAAAATCCCCCTCTAACATTGTTTATCCAAATAAAATGGGAGTAGTTTTTTACTGATACGCACTTTATCTCTATATTTCCTTTTATACGTCTATAAAATAAAGGCAATGAAAAACATTTATGTCCATTCCCTTCTATTTTCTTCATTTATTTTTTAATATTCTTATCCCCACTTATTTCTCTCCATTTCAGCCTATTTTTATGCACTTTCATTTATCTTCACTCATGTCACGTCTCCGAAAAACTTTGTATAAGATACATTTAAATAATTTAAGTGGAGGCATAAAACATTGAGCCCAAATTATTGCGACAGTGGCATTCAATGACTTAAACTCAACTAAATTAAACCTGCCTAGGTTTGCTTTACTTAAAAATCACAACTAGTTAATATAACATTGATGCTAACACTTAACCTTAATTCAACTTGAATTTGAATCCTCTAAAATTCATTTTTCTACCAAAGTTCTTAAAATTACAAATTAATAGTTGATATTGCATAATTTTTTTAAAAAGGATAATATCATAATAATACCAAATGATATTGCAAAAATCTAAAAAATAATAACTATTTATTTGTAACTTCAAAAAATTTTACCAAAAAAGTAATTTAGAGAATTCATATCTACTAAGCACAGAGAGTAAAAATTATGAAATTTGAATTTAATTAGATAAACTGATCAAATAATGTGAATTAGAGAACTCATTTCGACTATAGCTTTGGAGTTAAGTAAATATCCAATCAAATCCGAATAGTTAACACATGTAAATGTCTAGACAAAGTGTTGTCCTACGACTCACTCTATCGGATCCTAACATTAGACTTTATAGGGACGACGAGTGCAGACTCATGGGTAGACCCGACGGGTCCATGGAAGGGTCCCGATTCTTCATTTCTGGGCTACGGACTTGGTGAATCCAAGGAAAACGTTTTTTTTTTTTTTAAAGAAAAAAATGAAAATAAACCAATGTGAGAGAATTTTGGCGTGTCATAGATCTACTCTAAACTTATGAGTACCCTAGACTGCCTCAATGCATTCATTGTATGGGGACAATGCTTGCCCAGTCTTTATTTTTAAGAACTAACACCTACCAAGTCCTTTCGAGTCGAGTTTGGTTTGTGCCCTCAGGTAGCTTCAAGTGCGCTTGTTTGAAAAATAAATAAAGGAATAAGGGAATTATTAATTCCGTCAGTTCGTGCAGAGCGGTTTTTCAGTTCTGGGAAAAGTATGGCCACGTTGACACTTACGGGACGCAAGAAGACAAACTGTGGAAGGAGATCAATGCGCAGGTGCCTGGCTGGACAGAAAACGAACCCATCCAACGTTAGCTGGGGTGACGTTGAAACCTGAAAGCATCTTTCGAATATTCCAATTTTAGATTGGCCCCCCTCAAATGTCCGTACTTGCTGATTCACGTTGATTTTTAAGAAATTCCTGGAGAGAGAGAGAGAGAGAGAGAGGATGCTGTACCATATACATTGTAATTGAGTTCCATGTGTAGATAAGTGCGAAGACTTTGACTTGTCCTCTTGTTACTGCTTCTTGGTGTAGATTGTTTTAGGCAATCTTCTTGCCGTTGCTCTTGATTGTTATGCTCATTGGTGTAACAACGTAGAATATACAAATAAGCCTAGTTACTCGGACACTTATTACAAGTTTAAAAATATTATTTAATATTTATTCAATATCGATTATACATTTTAATGAAAAATACAAATATATGGAAAGATGGAAAGTTTATTTGTTTGATATCTGAATAGATATCTTCAACCTATGTCACCCATTCACATTTTCCAAGTAAGGATTTGTAAGAATTTGATAATTGACATTATAATGGAGGCCTGATTGTAAATATGCTAATTGCCTTTACTCTTTTTGGAACTTATCCGGTTCGACAAAATGCTGTAAAGTTTAAATTTTATCCTAGTGAGATAAGATGATGCGATAAAAGTAATGCTGGGGACGTTTCTTTAATATATAGTGTTGAGTGTGACTTTTCGATTTCCTATTTAAAATTGAATTCTCCTACTAAATCCTAATTCGTTTAATATTAATTCTTGATTAAAAAAATTTGAAAATTTCAATATTTTTAGTGAAAATAATTTTTAGAGTCGCCACCTGATCGGAGTCGAGAAAAAAAAAAGAAACTGTAATCAATTAAATGGATTCATTACGATTTAACTACCGATCTTTAATTTCAATTTGAATGAAAAATCAAAGGGTTCCGAGTTCAGGGACTAACTTATTAAACCCTAACAGGTACCACTATTTATTTACCGAAATCAGGATTATTCTTCTAACTATAATATTCAAAAAATTAATTAATTAATTAAAAATTAAACGAAAAAAGAACCTAAATTTCTACAAATTTTATTGTCGTCCCGAAGGTGCGTACGTACTCACTAGCCAAGATCAAACGATCACAGTTCTTTCCGAAAACTTTAATGTGTTGGTTCTTTTTATTAAAAAAATGATCGGTCGAATTTATGTTTTTATTAATCATTTTATTTTTATTAAGAAAAATCCCTAAAAGTCTAGTTTTTATTTCTAATTATTAAAAAAAAAAACTAAAAATCTAATTTTTAAAAAGTCCCAAATTAAGATTTTTATTTAAAAACAACTAAGTGATAAATTTTTTTATTTTCAAGAAAAACCCTAAATATTTTATGAAATATACAATTTTTATGAAATATGCAATATTCTACATAATGAATCTTTTATATAAAAAAGATGCTTAAAACATAAAAAAGAAAAAAAAATCTTAATCATAAAAAAGATACTTAAATCATAAAAAAGATGTCTAAATAATAAAAAAAAATGTTTAAACCATAGAAAAAAATCTAAATTATAGAAAATATGTCTGAATCATAGAAAAGAAACCTAAACAATGGAAAAAATATATAAATGATAGAAAAGAAGCCTAAATGATAGAAAAGAAGCCTAAACTATAGAAAATATATCTAAACCATAGAAAATATATCTAAACCATTAAAAAAAATCTAAACTATATAAAAGATATCTAAACTATGGAAAACAAGCTTAAACTACAGAAAAGATATCTCGCCGTTAAAAGGAAGTCAATTAAAGATTTTTTATTTTATTTTATAAACATTAAAATGATTTTTTTATCTAGAAAACCTTAACATACCTAATGCAATTTTTCTAAATTAATACAATATGCAAAGAACAAGATTTTGTAAAATATGAGATTTTATAAAAATATTATTTTGAAAATATGAAATCTAAAAAAAACGAAAATTTAACTTAACACGTATTCACTAGACATTAATGCTATAACTAATTACTAAAAATTAAAGAAGTGATAAAAATAAAAAAAAAATTAGTACAAGTCTTAAAAATAACTGCTCATATACTAAATGAGATAAAAATAAATAAATAAGACAAACTATAAACAATAATTAAAAACCACAATTATATACCTACAAAGCAAAACACGCAAAGCTGATGAACGGGAACAGATTGGATCCCCAGTCTTATCGTGCGCATAACTATAGAACTGGGTTCGAGTATTTTTTTTTTAACAAAATGTGTAATTGTTTTCTCTGGCTCGCACTATGCAACCTCTGTTTATAAAACTCAAAAACAAATCTTTGGAATCGAATCGAATCTACATTAATAAAAATCTAAAATAAATTTGAATATTACAAATCTTGATTTTATTAGATTTAACGTCATCATATCAATTTTTTTTTCAACAACTATTTAGTCAAGATTTCATCAAATTAATTTTTTCGGATTTTTTTCTTTTTTTTTTCCAACAATTTTCTATTTTTTTTTTGTCTTTTATCATTTTTTAATTTTTTTATTATTTTCTAAATTATGACCCTAAAAATAAAAATTATAACTACTATGAGAAAAAATCAAGTGTCTACATATAATACAAATTGGTACTAAAATATATTTAATATAAAATAAAATCTAAATTTAATTGTCCAACATTTATTACGACTTCTTGAAATGGAAAAGTTTATCTTAAATACAGTGATGATCCCATGTATTACCCAAAAATAATAATAATAATAAGGACGGGTCCTTAAATAATAAAAGTCATATAATAAAAAAAGAGATAAGTAAGTTTTGAGTAAGGGATATTAAGATCTTAAGTCCAGGTTTAATGAAGGGTAATAACGAAATTATAAGGAATTTTAACCTAATTAGTGCACAAATTATCATGTTCTTTTTCAAATACTCATTGGATTCCTTATGTACTATAGGATTTAACTCCTCTCCCACAAATTTCCAAGACCTTCGAGGTAAGAAGGAATTTCATTGATCCTTTTTTATTAAAGAGAAGAAATTTTGAATTAATATAAGAATTTTTATGATATAGCGACAATAACCCGTATGAAGAAGGAAAACACAAAGTTTACGCAAAATATATGTTCATTTTTCTTCACTTTAATAAAGAATTTCAATATAAGGTTATAAAAGTTAGATAAATAACCTTAATAATATCAGTTTCTCAAAATAAATTAATTATAATATTTAATCTTAATAAAATATATTTTTATCGAATATGATTAGTAATTATTAGAAACTTGAAAATTAGAGTTCCAAATAATTATAAAACCATGGAGATAAATTATATAAGTAATAAAAATATTACATGACACAAAATAACATATAAAACAAATGTATGTACCCTACGTGTAATTATTATGCATAAAAAAATACCTGTAATTAGCTAAAATATCTTAATAATAGCATTTTAAGCTAAAGTAAGTTAAATAAATTCATAAAAATTAACATAAAATTTCAAAATCACTTAGGGCAATTGGATTAAGTTGGAATTGGCGTATGGCAGTAATTAGGACAAGTGTAGGTGAATTAAGTAAATAAAATTGCATGTTAAGTTAGTTTATAAGGCCAAAAGATAAGAAGAGAGAGAAAATAAAAATCATTCCTACACTATCTAAGCTAAAAAAATAAAAAAACACTCTCTAGAATAATTCTACATTCAAGATAGAATATGTAAAATTAGTTAGGGTTATGAGAATGGAAGAAGAAAGTCATGGAAAATAGACAAAATCGATGTGTAAAATGGGCATTTAAGGGTTTGTGAATGTAGGGAGTTTCTGGGAACTAACCACTACCACTACTCGATGGAGGAGGCAACGCCTAGAGCTACCGGCAAACCTTCCACAACCAGAGATGGCTGGAGTTGTTAATCACTGTAAGGTCTAAATTTAACCTAATTTTTCTTAAATTTTTTAAAAATATAAAAAGTGTTTAAAAAATAATGAAAAAAAAATATTGTTACATGTTTTCATGTATAAAATTTAGGAAAAATGTCATTTTGTACAAATTTAGTGGTGACAATATATGTTCTTAAGAAATTAGACAATTTTCAATATTGAAATAAATAAGCTTAACAACGTAGTTTTGCCTTCAAAATTTTTCTACAAACTACCTTATATTAATATTAAATTTCTATGAAAAGATTTCTTTCAAAACTATTTTCTAAATTTTTATGTGGTTTTTTAACCCTAAATTATGTTTTAGTAGAAAAAGAACTTATTTTCTTAAATAATCTTCCTTGGATTCTGCGTTGGATTAGTTCTTGAAGTATATGTACTATTCTGGAGTGGTTGAGTTGATTGATAAAGTGAGAAGTTATGGAAAATGGTGAATTGGCCTTAATTAGTAAAGTTACTATTTAACTAAATTAGTAAACTTAAAACACTTAATGAATTGTGACGTAATGAATGAAGAGTTAAGAAGTAATGAAAATGAAAAAGGTTGGTTTAAAGTGTTATTTGATGTTTAAATTTGATTCCATAATTATAACTTGCAAGGAAGTTGATAAATTAGCTACTTATAGGACATTGATTAAAGTTAAAGGATAATTCAGAGGATTCTAATCATGGAATTTTCACTAGATTAATACTCATATGGTAAGTCAGAAGGAAAAATGATGAGTAAAATGTAAAAAACAAGGAAAACAAAAGGTTGGTCAAAAGATGATTTTATTAAAAATCCTATAGTTAATGGAGTTAGAGGATATTGTAATAAGGGGTTTAATTTAAAGAAACGCAGAGACTATCTCAAAGGATAAAACTAGTGTAACAAATGAACCTTGAGTAGCTCAAATAGTAATTTAAAGGATTTTTTATTAAAGAAAACCATTATAGATTGTTTAGAACCTAACTAGGAGGATTTAGTAATGTTATCTCTAGATATGTTATCTCCATTGAAGAAAACT
Organism: Lumnitzera racemosa; assembly: GCA_024138005.1. Taxonomy (NCBI): domain Eukaryota; kingdom Viridiplantae; phylum Streptophyta; class Magnoliopsida; order Myrtales; family Combretaceae; genus Lumnitzera; species Lumnitzera racemosa. The sequence goes on from JAMXBC010000005.1 coordinate 39,006,756, forward strand.
TATTTGAAAAGGACCCTTTTGAATTTGTAAGAAAAATTTTTACAAAAGATTTTAATTATGTATCATATGATGTTTACAAACCAATCCAGTTTTATGAAAAAGTCTTGACTGAAACTGGTTCAATAAGATTTAAACATTTTGAAAAAGAAAGAATAGTTAGCTATTCTATAGCCAGAATTATAAGAGTGATCAATCTGAAAGAATGGCATACCTATCTAATAACTTCAATAAAGCTCAATATAGAACTCTTTCCTGCATAGCTAAGACATTGAGCCAGTTATAATTACTTTGATTATAAACAAGCTAGGTGGAATGCTTTCTACCAAATAAATTCCAAAAGATCATATACTTAGCTAATATTTTTTTGATAATTGTTCTTCTAAAAACCTTCTCAACTGGTTTGCACACTGATGGGAACAATTTGGAGCAGTCCTTGAGATTATTCATGAAAATCTTAGGAGTGGTTTCAATACTTTCATAAAAGAATATAATCTAGTATCTTATGAGAAAAATTTTCAGAAAGAAATGCTATATTTTATACACATTGGTGTATCTTAGGTCATGGCATGGTGGTTTGATTACAAAACCAATCGAACCTCAAATACAACCAATTTGGTCAAAATGTATAAAGTAAAATGGTGAGACAATTTCAAAATGTGGAATAAACTTGAAAAAGATTCAATTTTGAATTGGATCAAAAACAATTCCTCAATTGTACAATCCAAAATTTCAACCCCACAATACCATAATAGAGGATTTTTAATTTCTTCTCAAGCAAGTGCAACTTCTCCAGAGCAAATGAAGCAAATTCTAAAAAAGGCATTAACAAATATCAACAAGTCAACCCAAGGATTAAGTTCAAACTCAGAGTCAACATCTCATCACAGTGGAAATTCAAATGAAGATGACTGCTATGAGATAAATCTAGGTGATCCTTAAATATTATAATTTTGTTTTCCGATGTAATTTTGCATTGTAAAATACAGTAGGAATACAGTATTTGTATACATGTACCACAGTGCACAATATCGTTATCAATGATATCACCATCCACTATCTGACATATTACTATTTACTACAGTAAAATGTCTCAATACTTTCACTATTTCTATAGTACCCTGTTGGCCACAATATTAGTGTTCCCAATTATAAAATCATGACCTCTCTGCCATTTGAAAAATAGGTCAGAACACATACACGACCTCTTTCTCTTCCTCTTTCATCCTCCCAAACTACCTCTTCTTCCATCTTTTCTCAAAAACTTCTTTGCTCATTCTTCTAAACTTCTCTGCTCATTCTTCTTTTCTTCTCCTCATACACATACAGTACCTTCTCCTACTTTCGATCTTACTTCCACCAATCAGTTTCTTTTCAATAATCAAATACTATCCTTTCTGAAGCATAATTGTTTGCTTCAATGTTAACTTTCCCTGATGCATATTGTTTGCTTCGCTTTATTCTTGAGATGGTACATCATTACCTCTTGATATTTTCAAATCCATCCAAATATTTTCAATATTTTCTTTCAATATCTGTATATGCTCTTGTATCTTATACAAATTGTTTCCAATCAATAAAATTTTAGTTTGGTTATCTCTTTTTTATAATTTATCTTGTGTGAGGAATCTCCAATCAATTTGGATATAATTCCACGAGATCTAATTTATTTATTTATTTAATTATCTATTATTCAAAACCCCATAATCGATTGGTATTACCGCTTTTGGAGGTTTCATATTTATATATCCTGTCACGCCCCGAAGCGGTAGAATCGTAACAGCCCCCGCCGTGTAAACCGCCCTAAGATAGAAGTTGGCCTTACAACCGCTATCTTAGACCTGATCTACACAAGGCGTCCACGACTAACCCGCTTTGAAGTAGACAATTTGTAATTTAAACAAATCATTTAAGAAAGTGAGAAAAGTTATATATAGTCACTATAATTCAGTTATTACATTAATCATAAATGAAAAGTAAAACATGTTTTGATTCTTCAATGTTTTTCCTCACTCCCTAGGATCCAGCAGTTGCTAGCTTCAGAGTAGTTGTTGCCGCTTCTTAGCCAGCACCTGCACGACGTCTATAGGGATGTGAGCAACCACAGCTCAGTAAGTTAGGACGGAGGACTTAAAACTATACCATACATACAACAAGGTTTTCAATCACTTAGTGGGTGCAATGCATGTGCAAGCAAATGCCATCGCACGACGTTGTCCGGCCCGTCGTGAGATTAGAGAAATTGCGCCCGCTCTAATCCGGGTTGAGGAGTTGCCGTTAATGCAACAGCTCACGACCAAACCCAGGCTTGTGTAATGGAGACCTTGCTCCTCCCGCGACTACCTTCGAACCACTGTCTTCACCCCCGCCGCGACCTCCTCTCCTGTCACTTAGTTCGACTGAGGATGAAGAAGGGACCATTTTGCAATCCTGCGCTATCCCTTCCGAAGGGGTCGGTATTTGGCCGGAGAGTCCTAAATCCCCTAACGGGTTGCCATGCATGCTCGATTATGATTACTGGTCGTATATTTGATTAGGTCCAGTTTAGGGTGATCAATCATTACATACAATTCATACAGTATGTACCAGAGCAATAAACAGAATCATGGCATCACCCATAATCAAGCACATGCATACATTCAACTATCTAACAAGCACAACCAAGCATAATCTTAAGTCTCCCAAAATATAGCATCGTATTAATCCCAACTTACCTCGACTCCTCGCTCGTTCACTCGAGGTCCGATTTGCTCAGGCCATCGCCGGTTATCCCTATAACACGAACGTGGTTTCAGCTTTTCATATAATTGTTATAAGTTCGTTTTATCCTATAATGCTTCTTGTTAGGTTTTGTTTAAGGTTTAATATGCCCAATTATCTAGGTATTAAGTCTTTTACAATTATTCTAGGTTTGGGGTTAGGTTCAGGTTCGGTTTTCACATCGATTTCTAAACTAGGTTTTTTAGTTCGATTTTTAAGTAGCATTTTATATTCCAACCCTAGAAATTAGTTTCAACCCATAATGTGAAATTAATCACATTATTTCCCGATAACCTAAATACCATCATTACCCTTTGTCAGTGTTTATTTTACTCGGTACACTTAAATCCATATCAGTGTACCGAATTCACTCCTAATGTGACAAATTTTTACATTTTTCATATAATTCCATAAATTCAAGTTTCCTATCAGATTTATTGTGCATTTTTATTATTCTCAAAATATCAATTATAATATTTTCTATTTATTATATTTTCAATAATTACACATTATGCATTATTGCATATTATGCACATAATGCATTTCTAATATTTCTATTACCCTAATTACCATCTCTAAACACCAATTATTATTTCAAAATGTCTAAATCCATCCTAAATCAGGTTTTACACCTAATTATTCTAATTTACAAAATTAACTCATAATTTACTATGTTTTTCTATTACTAATTTACTACATAATTAACCTAATAATTACATCTAACACCCTAAATGCTATAAGTATCATACTCCATCAGATCTTAACATCCTAAAACATGTAATTATTCACTAAATCAGAAATTAATCATTTAATTACATAATTAACCCTAAATTACCCATTTTATGCCTCTTTTTAGAGCCTAAAAAATTATCTAAAAATTTCAAAAATTAATTTTTGAAAAAGGGCTTCATAGCACTATTATATATCATCTAAGTAATCTACAGAAAAATTTTGGGCTTGAAACTACACTCCTAAGGTCATTTATTTCTAAACCGAAACATGCTCGGTTTTGCACAATTTCTTAGGGACCATATATTACAGGACATAATTTCATCAAAATAACATTTTTTATAAAAACTACATACAAAAATATCCCAGAATAACAAAATTAATAATTTTCTAATTATATTTACTATTTTTACAAATTTTCACAAAAATCGGGCTGGAATTTGGACTCACCGGTTCGGGTGGCTCCGGCCACCGCGGGCCGCCTTGGCCTTGTCGTCCAGCCTGGGCGTTGCCACCACCGTGTGGTGGTGGTGTCCGTCCACTTCCAGCTCCTCTTCTGGTGTGGGTTCCTTTTAAAACTCTTAATTGCACAGTTTTTCTTATTTTTTTTTATTTTCTGGATTTTATCTCGAATTTTTTACTCTCCCTAATTTTCTCACTTTTCAAACTGTCCAAATGAGCTCTGTAAATTTTTTTCCCTATTTATAGACATTTGCTGTAATTAATATGCATTAATTTGACAAAACTTTGTCCAAATTCCTTGATTTTTGGCTTTTAAGTTGTTCAATTTCTATTGGCTAATTTTTCTTTTTCTTATCCTGACATGCCACGACCTGATATTGATGCATCTTATCCTCTTCTGATTTTTTTCTGATTTTTCCATAATTATTTTATAATTTTTTAATTATTTGCTTAGTTTTCGGCCAATTTTAGTAATTACGCGTATTTTTATCTACACGTAAATACATGTGGGGTACACGTGAACATTCCTAAATATTATTTTGGTCATTCTAAAATTTTTAGTATACATATAATCTATCTCTAATAATTTATTAGTTATTATATTACACTTTTTGCCTTTTTGGTAATTAGCGGTTATTATGCTTAAAATTTGAAAATTTTATAGTCTCCTATTTTACTACTTATTTTCTTAAATTTAAGTTTATGGGGTCATTTTTACTAATATTCTTCTCAATAGTTTATAATTTGGGTTTGATCGGATCTTTTAACCGATCGCCCTAAACCTTGGGTTCTAAGTTCAATCCTACGGTTACTTGGTTGAACTTTGGGGCTTACATATCCTTCCATAAAGCCCCACTAGTCTTGGCACTGCCGCTTGTAGTGGTTTTAAAAATATCTTGCTCATATATTTATGTCACAATCTGTTAATGATATTCATGTTTATGATTATTTGAATAGTGCAATAAAATTTCTTGAGTGGTATTATACTTTAATTGTTGATAGTGATTGGTATTAATATTCTCTTTATGTTTATAGACTATAATCCTTTCCGTAAACATAAACGGGATATAGAATTGTTTTATACCTATTTAGAAGATTGTATTACCTTTCTTGAACATTTCATAAATTATATTTTTTGTTATTAGGGCAAGTTGAAAATATTTTAGATTGCACTGATTAGTCTTTCTATAATAAAATTCCATAAGTTTTTTAGTATATTGGCTCGAAAGTGAGACCGATCAGAAGAAAAGGCGAGGATTTTGAAGGCCTCCTGTATTTTCAGCAAGATAACGCTACATACTAAGAACAATAAAATAATAAATGTTTAATATCTCAAAAAACTAAAGATAACAACGGAGACGATCTAATTGAATATAATCAATTTTTTGGAAGACGCAATAGAATTTTTATTATATATTGTTTAGGCTTATTTTCTTTTTGAAGAAAGATTTTACCTAGCTGATATATATTTTAGACAAAATTAAAATATACTCTCTAGATATCTATTGGCTTTGTCTTTATACTTCAAATAAATTTCTTATTTATTATTATGCTTAGCTCCTCTTAAGTTCCTTGTTGGTTCTTAGAACTAACATAATCAATATAATCTATAACCAATAAACTGTTGGTTTAAAAGCATAATCTGTTAAACTGCCTTAGAACCAAAGACAGTTTACATAATTTGTTAATGATATATATATATATATATATATATATGTTTTTCAGGATAATCTACTCCAAATGTTATGAGATATTAGTATTCAAAAGTTTATAAAATGTATGGTGAGGTCACTACAATTGGCCGATTATGTACAACATGCTTACCAATCAACTTAAAAGATGTTTTGAACTGATGATACATGGAGAGATGTCGTTAAGAAGAGGTAGGAGAAGAAGAAAACACAATATCTTGAATGCACATGTGTGATAACAAATTAAATTCATTGTTCTTAATTGCTTTGAATAAATTGACTGTCTGATATTCTACGGAGTGATTTCAGCAGAGTGTTGACGTTTCCATCAAGTTAGCCAATGCTTTGCATGTGTCAGATGAGAGAAGGAGCCCTATATTTATAGAGTATGGGATTTGATTTTATCCATCATACGGTTCTAAGATGGACAACTGAGATTAAACTTTTTCATCGAAGCCTTACCATCTCCTTTAGGCTTCGCAGGCTTAGATATATCTAACAACTTATAGTAATAAAAGGTAACCCATTATTATTGTAAATATGCCTAAAACACATTTAAGTCTCTCGAAGGTCTAATAATGCTAAATGAAGCCCAAATAAACTTAGAAAGACCTTTTTGAAGTCTACTTTTTACATGTAAGATAACCAAGTAAGGCTAAGAGAGAAAATCTAGTATGTGACCCTTTTGAGCTTGCTAGGTAAATCTCTTTATAGCATCCCAAATTGCACTTGGTTTCTTGGACTCTGTTACTAGCCTAAAAAATTGGTCCATGGCATTAAATTGGGCAAAAAACCCAATAATTGAAACGACCCATTATATAGGATAGTTCTAAATAAACATCTAAATTTGTTAGTTAGATATGAATAGACTAACTTCCAAAATGTGGTTTTACTTCCCTGTAACTTATGAAATTATACAACTAACCACAAACCATAGTTAGAATCCTAAAATTGCCAATAAAAAGTCCATAAATAACAATAGTTTTAAAGTTTTAATGATGGTTAGGGTATATTATGCACATTTTCAAATGCTATTGAAAGGTAAAATCACATATTGGTAGCATTTGATTAGCAACTTTTTAAGAAACTAGATAAGACAGAGCCTATCATACCATGTTTGTTTACAAAATTGAGTCTTGTACCGAACAAAACTCTTCTCACGATACCAAAAAAGTCTTAATTTTTTCACATCCTCCACTTGATGGTACATAAATCTTTAAGATAAATAAAGTTTGTTGACCAAAACTCCAAACTAATATGTCTTTGTAATCACTATCTTTAGCCTACCTCGTTACTGTAATCACTATCTTTAGCTTACCTCGTTACTATAATCACTCCCTCCAACACCATCATTATATGACTATATTGCTACTTTGTTATCATTATCACCACCATAAATGTTGCTATCACCACCATAACATGCTATCTTCATCATTACCACATTATAATCACCACCTCTACTACCATTACTCATAGCATCATTGTTGCATAATCTTCACCACCTATTACTACCTTAAGAACCTCATATACCACCATTATTACAACCCATTACTACATCACCGCCATTATTACTACAACTTCTCCATCACTATCACTTTCACAGCTATTACAATCATTGCATTATTAATACCTCAACAACACTACACCACCACCATTGCCACTATTACCCTCACATAACTATTATCATATTATTACCATTACTACTACTAATAGACCAATGCATGCCACTTGTTACTATAATGATGCTATATAGGCAGTGAAGAGTTACTAATATTGATGAAATTATATTGATAACAATGATGGTGCAATAGTAGTTATGGTAGCAATGGTGGCAGTGAGGTACAGTGGAATATGAAATGTAGTTAAAATGAATATACATAAATAGCACAATTATCAAGTGTATTATAAAAAAATCTCATGTCATTCTTAGTGCACTAAATATAGTCTAAAATATTTGTATTATACTATATCACTTTTTTTGTCCTATTTTATACTAGAAATCTAACTCTATATTGAAGAGTTTCAAAAGTTTATTCACATTTGATTAATAGTTTAGGGGAAAATATTTTTAATTAATTTGTACAAAATTTATACTAGTAATATTGCATTGTTAAACTTAGAAGCCAGTATCATATTTATAAGGTTAGTAGAGGATATATTTCTTTTAATATTATTGTGTGATTATATATGTTCGCTTAAGATATTTAAGCGTATGACCCTTATGACTTTTAAAATCTGGCCAGAAGTTAATGGATTTTAAGTGCAAAGCATGAAATCCATACGTTATTTTCAAGGGAAAAAAGAAAAGAAAATATTAACAAATACTAAATGGTGCATATGTAATACATTAACATATTCTAATGTTTTATAAGTAATTTAAGGAAAGTCTTTAAGCTAACTTATTGCAAAATTTTCTTTATATCAATATAAGTTAATTAATTAAATTAAAATTATGGAGTTGACTTGTACTAACTTTGAAAATTCAATTAGAGGCTTAAAATAACCCTAAGTTGTTGATATTTTGTAATTGAAACTAAAACTGCCCAATTGATTAAACCATTTATAATAATAATAATGTTTACAAGGCTTACGTACGGAAGAAATGAAAAAAAAAAAGCGACAAATATCAAAGGGAACAATACACTATCGTTTTGCCAAATTATAGCTTAATAGTATGAATACTGATTGGTTAATAAAATGGATTAGGTTTGTATCTTTCTTCCTAAAATTATGAAATGTTATTGTTGGTTGAAATGGAAAAGGAAAAAAAAAACAAAAAACAAAGTTACACTAGATTTAATCCTATAATTTTTTTAGTATTTCACATTTAAGACCTAAAATTTTCATTTTATAACCAAATCATATAACCTTTTAAGAACATGTAATATACTTTTAATTTCAACCCAATTACCATATATTTTAATATTTTGTTTGTCACAAAGCATTAACATGCCATACTAAGTGAGCAAACATTTCAAAGAAAACTAAGTGTTTTTATTAAAATACTATGCTAGTTTAAATTTAGGGAGCTCAATTTAAGGTATTTTGTTAGAATTGTTATAATTTTATGATTTTCAAATACGATAAATTATATTTGATTCTTATTTTCTTTGGAGTTGTAATATGATGCTAGTTGGAAGGGAAAAGAAAATCATGCACACACATTAGAAGGTTTATATTTTCATAACACGCAGCTTAAGGCCTAGCAAATCAAAGGTTATTAAGAATTATTGTGTAATCTTATAGGAAAAGGCTAAAAAATTGAACATTCTATAAACAACAAGCACTATGGAACTTACAAAAGGGTAGCCATATTGCTGGTTAACCAAGCTTAACTAGAAAACGAAATGTTTTTAGTATTATTATAAGGATGATAAATATAATTAAAAATAATTTAGATACACAAAATTATTATATTATTGTTTTAAGTTTTAACATTATTAGACATGTCATGTTAGTACCAATTCTAATACTTAATATATTACATCTGCAATATAAGCATATGTTACATTTATACCGCTTTTAATAAGCACATCTTTAACTACTAGAATTTTATGGTCTTTGTATTTGAAACTAAACATTTGTACTCTCTGAAATAATATATGGTAGTCAAATTGCCGTCGAAATAGGTAGCTTCCTTCCTCTTTCATTTCTTTTTTAATTTATGAGCAGTTATAAGTGGTGTAAAGGATGTATATAAAACCAATTCACTTGTGTCTCCATGTTTACTTTAATTCCATATGACAATAATTGAATTCAATTAAAATTTGAATTACTTAGGCAATTTGAAAAATGAAAATGTTTTATCACACGAATCATATTACAACATCACGATCGCATTACCATTAATTATTATTTAAATTGAATTTAGGGCTTGTACTTCATATCTTACTGCTGAGGACAAAGTATTCCTTTACAAACCAAATTATGAAACTTACACATCCCGCTAACGACTTAAAAACAATACCAACTTCCTCCTCCTCCTCCTCCTCCTCCTCCTCCTCTTCTTCTTCTTCTTTCCTCTTTCATTCGCTTTTTCGTACTTCCCGAAGCTCTCCCTCGCTGACTCCTCGCACATCTTCGGTTAAAACAAGCTAGGGTTTTTAGTGAGTTTCAATTTCATAACAAGATGTGCTTGCTATCTTTCGGTGAATTTTTGAGGAATTTTGAAAATTGAGTCTGTTTTTAGAATACCCAGTAGGCGACCTACTTCAAAAAACAGCGATTTTGAAAACTTTTTGGCTATCATTTGGGTCATTGAATTTGGTGGAAAATCGATGTGAAAAGTGATCTTAGTTTCATCAAATGTGAAGAAAATCATCTAAAGTTTCCATCTTTACCAGGTTTGGGTTGAAGTTTTCTTTTGGGTCAATGCAACTGGTCGAAAATCGACATGATAAGTAACCATTTTTTGCATGAACTCGAAGATATTTTTGGAAAAGCTAGAGATAAATCATCGAAAATTTCCATTTTACGAGGTTTTGGTCGAAATTTTTAAACTTGATCAATGAGTTCCTGAGGAATCGGGATTCGGGAGTTTGCTTCTGATGTTTTTAAGTGGTGGTGATGACTCTTGTTGATGTTAAAACACGTGGCACAGCTTGACGGTTTTATCGAATTCGAAACAAGTAATCGAAACGGGAGATATAGTCATGCAGTCCGCGGGGGGTATAGTTGAAGATAAAATTTATGTTGCAGTTGGAAAAGAAGTGAAAGAGAGCAAATTGACAGTTATTTGGGCAATTCAAAATTCTGGAAGGAGCAAGATTTGTATTTCACTTGTTTATGTTCCTTCGCAGACTATTCCAATGAGTAAGTTCGACCCGTTTTCGAGACGAATCTTGAAGTCGTGTGTTTCGTGCTTTCGGGTTTGTTTTGATCTTGTTAATTTTTTGATTCATGCTTATGATGTGGAAGCAGTAGCTTGAGTCAATTTATACTTTGGATTATTGTTTTCAATGGCAGTCAAGAGGAAGGTTTGATTGGTTTTTCTATCTGATTTGTTTTTTTGGGCTTAGGGAAACATGGGAACGGGCCAGGGGCAGAACAAACATATGTATTTTGAAGATTTGGGTTGTGAAATTTGTTATTAGCTCATGGGATCTATATTCATATTAGTTGATAAAGCTGCTGGCTGTCAACCTAAGGCAACCCTCCTCCTTTACCCGGGCTTGGGTAGGCTACTTACAGCAATGGAGCGGGAAGAAAACATGGAGTAGAACAGTAAAATTATATGATATATTCAGTTAGTAGTGAATATATAATTCATGATAAAGTGCAGCGGTGAAATGATCTCTGCATAGCAACTCCTCCTAGTGGAAATAAGGCTTGAGTGTTGTTATTGTGGTGTCGAATTGTGAAACTTTTGTCGGTGAAATATAAGAAAATGATATTATTTTGAATAGGACATAATCCGATCGATTCCTTTCTACGTTTTTAAGAATTTGGAGGTTTTGATTACCTTTCATTCACGAGTTTTCGTGTTTAATTTTAAGTTTCTTGCTTATTGTGAAAAAAACAAAAAAAGAAAGAAGAAAAATGAAAAATCACTGGTTTTGCTTTCTTATGATTGATTTTATTTGCTTCCTATTTTGCAGTAGGTGCAGAATTGCCGGTTAGTTTAACTAAACCTGAAAAGGTAAAGGCACATAGGGAATCTGAGAAGCAAAACATAATTAAAATTCTGGATGACTACCTCCAACTCTGTGGTCAAATGGGGGTAATTTTTCTTCACTTTTTGTTTCTGACTTTGGATGGGCCAAAGTTTTAATAATGAGGATGAGCATAACAAACCACATGAACCTTAGGTACGAGCAGAGAAGTTGTATATAGAAGCTGAAAGCGTTGAGAAGGGTATTTTGGATCTCATCAGTCGGTACGAAGTGAGAAAGCTTGTCATGGGTGCAGCAGCTGACAGGCGGTGTTCAAGGTATACTTGAGGACATTATAATTCACCTGAAAACTCCTGCGTTCGAATTTGTGCAGACCAGTATGTGCATACATGTGAGAAAATGCTACATTTGAAGAAATTTTCATGCAGAAATTCTTCTTTGGTGGGGGGGAAGGGTAATTTATGCTAGTTGCTTGCTTGCTACTAATTTGATTTAATATCTACAAATTTAGTGGGTACAGACCATATAAATTTCATATAGTGTAGCTGGAGTGTCAGTTACACAACCTCCCCTGTCTGATCTACGGCATTGTTCAACCAGGATGCAGTATCAGCTGACTGATGTAGATAAAAGTATTGCCATCACTTCACATGCCCTGCAGTCATGTGGCCTAGAAGTGGGTTGAATATAGAGCTGAAATATGGAGGAGCTCTAGGAAATCGGTTGTGTGTTTTATTAGGCCATGCAGATTCCCAGGGGATTTTCTTAAATGTGGAATTACTAACTGTTTTTACAAAATTACTGCTTTTCTGGTCGTCAGTTTATTTGTTATTTGAATCTAGAGCTGAAATATTGTTTCTAAGCTGGATCTTGGATTGGCATCTCTTCAATTTTTGTTATAATAAGATAGATGCAAAATGAGACGTGTTGGCCATGTTTACCAATAAAACATTTGGCAGTAGTATTTGCCATCTCAGTTGTCTGACCTTACAACGTCTTTGGAAAAAGTCAATAGACACTGCCTTTTTTCTGGCCAGATTATTTTAAATTATGTCTTCAGCATCTGCTTATCGAGAGTGTTTATTATCTCTTTTGCAGGAAAATGACAGAACCGAAGTCCAAGAAAGCAATCTATGTCCGACAGCGGGCTCCTCCTTACTGTCATATATGGTTTATCTGCAATGGAAATCGCATTTACACAAGGTTATACTTGGAACATATCTTTACCCGTTTTCCTTGAGAAAATTGCTATGTATAGCAAAAGCTATTAGAAATTTCCATTTCTAGTCTTTCTTAAATGTCAACGGACCACACTATGGAAGTTAATGAAATAAAACTGATAATCATATATATATATATATTCCTTGGTTAAGAAATTTTACTTCAGAGATATGATTGGGTTTTATGATTATAATCATTGCTGTGCTGTTAAAATAGGGAACCTTGCACAGAGTTGGTTGATGTAGATAATGCATCTGTGGCATCATCAGACATGTGCCAAAGCCTTGATGCCAACCATTTAAGTCTCCCACGTTCACTGTCCACCACTTCAAACAATACTGATCCGACAAGTCTTGCACTTTCGCAGTCTGCCACTTTGCGCAATAATGATCTGATAAAACTTACTAGTCCTGTTCAAAATTTCTCAAGTAGAGTGATGTCTTCGAGTAGTGAGAAGAATAGTGGACTATCGCTTGCCTCTCCTTCAAATTACAGTCATGGAGAGAGGTTAAGCACACATTCAGATGTAGAAGAAACCTGGCAAGAATGGCCGAGAGAGAGACTATCAAGGGGGAGTGGTTCTCAGCATTCCGTCCAGTCATCAACTTCTGGAGGAACTGATTCTATCTCTTATCCTATCTCAGCAACCGCTTCACGTGAGGGGAAAGTGGACTTGAACCCTTCGAAAGATATCATTGACCATACATCGCCTCCCAGCGTACTGGTACATGCAAAACCACACAAAGTCTTGGACTGAAAGAGCTATTTATAGCCTACACAATTGGAAGGCATTCAATTGTGGTGCTTTTTTGTTTTTAATTTCTTTTTAGCAGGATGGAAACATAGATGACAATCTTTGTGATCAACTTGAACAAGCTATTACTGAGGCTGAGAATGCGAAGCGAGAGGCACTAGAGGAGGCAGTTAGACGTGGCAAAGCTGAAAAGGATGTGATCGAGGCAATAAGGAGGGTATAATTCTCACTCTTTCCCATTCACCTAGACAATCTTTCTGATGAAGTTGCTCAATATGTAGTTGCCATTTAGTGTTCTATTTCATGAAAAAGGTTGCCTGGAGGTTTGAGGAACTTACGATTACTATATAACCCACAACCTCTTGGACATAAGCTGCTATGGTCTAAGTTTAGCATATCCTGAAGTTTTTTATGGTGCATGCACTGCCCAATTTTAGAAATTATCAATACTTTGAACATCGAGTTTTCTAATAGGAGTTAATTGAATCTAGTGATATTCCCTTTGTCCTAATTGCTTGATGCAAGACAAGAGAATGCTATATATCTTCGGAGATTTTCAAGGGGGGAGAACTCTTATTTTGATGGCCCAATGTCTTTAATTGTTACTTCCGAACATATGCTGTCTTCTTCCACTTATGGAATTTCTGCCTTAATAAAGTTTTTTTGAGATTTCACTTCATATATTACATTAGAAAATGTAGGATTTCACAGCTGAATCCAGCTGATTTGAAAGTAACAATTTCTTTGTCGATTTTCTGCGAGATTCAGGCCAGAGCATTTGAAAACTTATACTCAGAGGAGTTGAAACAAAGGAGAGAAGTTGAGGAAGCTTTAGTGAAAGCAGAAGAACAACTTGAGAAGATGAAGAAAGAGAGAGATGACATCGTGGAAGAACTCCGTAGTGCTACAGATCAAAAGTGGCAGTTGGAAAACCAAATTTCAGAAACTGAAGAAATCGTGCAAGAGTTGGAGCAGAAAATTATCTCTGCAGTGGAACTGTTGCAAACTTATAAGAAAGAACGGGATGGATTGCAGATGGAGTGTGACAATGCACTCAGGGAAGCGGAGGAGCTAAAGGAAAGGCAAGGAGATGCCTCAAGTTCATCTGCTGGACAATTCTTCTCAGACTTCACCTTTTCAGAGATACAAGAAGCTACGAGAAATTTCGATCAGTCTTTGAAGATTGGAGAAGGCGGATACGGCAACATATACAAAGGGCTCCTTCGTCGTACAACTGTTGCTATAAAAATGTTGTGTTCTGATAAATCGCAAGGTCCATCGGAGTTTCAACAAGAGGTGTGTTGGTTTTCGCCCTTCTTTGTTAGGTATTCTAGCACATCAACCAAATGTGTACCAAATCAAGCTGAGTTGTTCAGTTAAGCATTTCACGGTGTCTACTGAGATGTCACTTGTTTTATTCCTTCGTATAATTTTTTAGCATTATGGGCATGTTTTTGCAGAAAATAATTTCAAGTTTTTTGACAATTCTTATAATCTGAGTTTTTCGATTGCAAAATGTTATTATAGTAATCTTAAGCGATTGCATATACTAAAGGTTTAAAAAGTAAGTGGTGATGGAAGATGATAACAGAGGCTGACCTTCGGTGGTAGCGGCTAAGCAATCACAGAAAACGCCAATGAAGAATATGAAAATTGATTCCTCTTTTTAAAAGTCGAAAATGTTACCCTCGTTTTCAAATTGTGCCATCGGCCACCACTCTTGCCTCGCACCATTACTTGCTATTAAAGTCCAAGTAACTGCAATCTCTTGAGGTTGCTCATAATATTTGAAAATTCTAATACTTTGAGTATAATATTTGATGGAGTCGACTTGAGAAGCGTTTTTAACAAACCAAGCACACATTAATGTTGTGTTTAGGCCTTTATTGCTTATGCAAATGCAATAGTCATTCTCATGAAATGTAACTTTTGTTTAAAAAATGTCCCCAATTATAAAACAAAATAATATTCCTTTAAAAAATGTCTGATATGTTTCATCCATTTTTTTTTTTTCCTGCCATTATTTGCAATCACTTCAGCAACGATAGTATCAAATATCTAAATGAGCTGAGAGCTGTCCTTGTGATTTTTCTGCCTCTCAGGTTGATGTGTTAAGTAAGCTGAGACATCCGAATCTTGTTACCCTCATTGGAGCTTGTCCAGAAGCTTGGGCACTCGTTTATGAGTTCCTTCCAAACGGAAGTCTTGAGGATCGGCTCAACTGCAAAGATAATTCAACTCCTTTATCATGGCAGGCTCGTGTACGTATTGCCACCGAACTGTGCTGTGTCCTCATCTTCCTACATTCGAGCAAGCCACATAATGTTGTACATGGGGACCTAAAACCTGCCAATATTCTCCTTGATGCCCATATGCAGTGCAAGCTCAGCGATTTTGGAATCTGTCGCCTCCTATCTCGGGATGAGCATTCGAGCAACAACACAACTCTCTGGAGAACTGACCCTAAGGGCACCTTTGTTTACATGGACCCTGAATTCATTTCTACCGGAGAGCTTACCCCAAAATCCGACATTTATTCCTTTGGAATTATTCTGTTACGGTTGTTGACTCGAAGAGCTGCCCTTGGAATCACAAAGGAAGTGCAGAATGCACTCAGTACGGGAAAATTGAAGGATTTGTTGGATCCTTTGGCTGGAGACTGGCCCTATGTGCAAGCAGAGCAATTAGCTCACTTGGCATTGAGGTGCAGTGAGATGAGTAGGAAAAACCGACCGAACCTTGAATCGGATGTTTGGAAGGTACTTGAACCAATGAGAGCTTCTTGCGGAGGTTTGTCACCATTCCGGTTGGGTTCTGAGGAACGTTGCCGGCCTCCTCAATATTTCATTTGCCCAATATTCCAGGTAGGTTTGGCTGTCATTGTTTCCAAGTAGTGTGTGCTAGCATCGTGTTGTCCCCTAAAAATTTTAAAATTACATCGACATCCTGACTTTCCTAGACGGCCTACTTACTTTTGTTGAAAAATCTTGGTAGTGTAAGATTTCTTCTCGTATGCAGTACTAAGTCAATTTCTTACATCAATATGCAATTGTAAACTTATTTTGAGAATGCGAAACTTTGCCGCTGCTTTGAAGATTGGTCTCCCCATCGGATTTGTCTGACCATAGCTTTATCCACTCAATCATGTAGGAAATTATGCAAGATCCACATGTTGCAGCCGACGGATTCACTTATGAGGCGGAAGCACTCAGGGCATGGCTAGAGAGTGGCCACGATACATCACCGATGACAAACCTGCCGCTGGCGCACACTAATCTCGTCCCGAATCGCGCCCTCCGTTCCGCAATCCAGGAGTGGCTGCAGAAGCACTGAAAAAACCCTCTCTCCTTTCCATACTTTGATAATATATATATATATATATATATATATCCTTATCTTCTTCTAGTTTATTTATTTGTTCTTTTTTTCTTCTCTTTAAGTTGAGGATACATAATACGATGTATGTGAAGAACTACGAAACAGTGTAGGAAATATTTAGTTGTGTTACATTTTACACTTGTATAAAAGGAACTGCGTGTATATTCTCTTGCATGACTAGACATTTTCCCTATTTTGTGAAAGTACATAGTGGCCTGGTTGTTTTGTCTTATTGGTGTCTTTTTCTTAGTACTTTGATTATCTAAAAAGTTCAGCTCCAAAACGATGTCTTTCCACACATCGCGTGATTTCAAATTGCATATAGTTTATTTTTTTTTATCAAGTCGCTCAACCATCTTTGTTGAACTTGTTTTTTATTTTGATCTTATATATAAGTGTGTGTTTGGATTTGAATAGAATTGTAAGGTAGACTTCTTTATTTTTTAGTTTATTATATTATAGTACCAATGTCAGGAGGACCTTCTTTTGAGTGCACTTATAATATTAATGGGGATTCAATATTTTGGTGTGTATACAGTAAAAGTATAGGCCGAAATGTGTGTGGATTATTGGAAGGTGGTAATAATTTTCCTATGATGGCACTTTCCAGTGAAGTAGATATATATATAGAAACGTTTTATAAGTATTATTCTTAAGTAAAGATAAAAAGATAAAATTAGATAATTTTTGTGATTATATATTATATAGGTCTTCTATATTTTGAGCTTTATGCACCATATGCTCGATACGCTATTTTCACGTGAGTTCATTAACAAAGGCAAGTTTTTATAACTTAATTGGCATGAATATTGTTCTTCATGGGAATGGAATATGTTCAAATATGTCATCTCCCACTAGTTGTATAATGTATCCCTGGAAAAAAAAATAAAATAGATAAGTCATTGATTTTTCATGCAAATTAGAGTTGTAAATGAGTCAAGTTACTCTTAAATTACTTTATCTCGAATCAATTTGAGTTTGGCTCAATTTAAGTTCGATTAGTAAAGAAATTGAGTTTGAGTCTAAAATAAAGCTTATTTATATAAACATATTGAGATTGGCCTATGTTTAAACTCATAAGCTAACTTAGTAATAGATTTTTTTTTTTTTATATTATTAACTAGCTAATTTGAGGCTTGCAAGATAATATATAATATTAAAAATCTTATTACATAAAAAATATAATATAAGGTGTAGCAAGAGAGAATGACGAACTGAAGAGATGTCGACACAAGATCAATCTCGACCCTTCGGGTTTAGAGACCTTGAAGATGCTCCAAAAGGAAACTTAAAGGACGAGAACGTACCCTGGCCCTCTACCCTCTACTGATTCTCCGCCACCCTTAAGCTGCTTCGAAAACGTAAAGGGGTGGAGTCAAAAGTCCATGGCATGGGGCTCTCAGTAGACCAAATCGGAGTACATAAGCATCATCAAGGACTACTTTACTTATCGCTCCTACCAGCCTAACCCATCGCGTTCCTATCTCCTTTACCATGGCCGCTAGCACGAAGAAGCGCAAAGAAGTGATTGATTAAAGAGATAGTGTAGCATGCAGGCTCCAGAAAAGGAAGGGCCAGCGGCAAGCTAACAATGCAAGTTCCCGTCATCAGCTCACAAAATGAGATAAGCAGGGGATGTGATGTTACAATTCAAAGTATATGTCAGCACAAATGTAAATAATCGATTGATAATTATATAATTTTTTAGAAGTTAGCATTTTAATAGATTGAAATAGTGATTATTAATAGTTATAATGGTAATTTCTAGTATTTGTAATAGTAGTTGCATTTAAAGGGGAAGTTAGTTATTAACAATAAACAAATAAATTAAAGAATATAATTCTATAAAAAGAGAATTATAAAATGTTTTTAACTAAATTATTAAACGTTTCTTTCTTTTAAAATAAGTGAAGAAACTTGACTATTTCGAAATAAACTGAAACCTCTTCATTGCTTTTTCTTTTCATCTTTTTCATTGTTTTACTATTACTATACTTCATATTAACATTCATAATATTATTCACAATGGGATAGTGGATTACGGGTTATAACATTTTTGTACTCTCGTTTTTTCTCAATGGCCACTAAGAACTCAACATATGCTGCAAGTATGGAAGTCATTAAGAATTTGTTTGCTACAATACAATGGAGTAAGCAACTTTTATAACAATTAAAATCAATTGTAAGCATTTTCTCTCTAGATTGGTCAGATGTTTGCAAAGACATAACAAGAAGATTTCAATTTTCACTTCAATGATTGCTATACTCAAGAACCTAAGTGTATGTATTAATCTTTGGCATTATCTTTTGATGTTCTTGAGTAATTTATTAAGGATGATACAAAAGATGGGCATTCAAGGAATCACAAAAGAAACAATAAAACGATTACCAATATGTGGATGACAAAGTGGATGGCTTCACAAACTCCACGTTTAGGGTGTAAGGCAATGATCTTTCATATTTGTTCCAAGAAAAAATTGTATAAGATATTGAGAAAACAACACTTGATAAAACAATACAAGTTGCTACAAAGGCTCCAATCAACGAGTAGATTATTTCCTATAATTTTTACGGTGATAGTAGATGTTATAAAGAGTATAACCAAGAATCTCACGAGGTAAAGGATAAAGAATTTGTTATGATGAAAGATCCAGTAATGATAACAACTCAACATCCACATCGTCTCATTAATGCAAAACCTCATCTTTGAATATGTGGTGTGAAGAGAGACATATATCTATTCAACTAAAGAGAAAATTGTTTGTAGTGATCCTTGGAGTGTTAAGGTTTCAAAGCTACAAGAGAAGATTGAAGAAGTTGATAGATTTTTATTCTTCTTAAGTTGAATTAATTAATTTTTCTTTATTTGCTTTGTTTGTTTGAACCTTGAGGATAAAGTTCTTTTCGTGGAGCTAAGAAATTGTTACAATTCAAAATATATGATAGGCATAAATGTAAATAATCAACAGATAATTGTACCATTTCTAAAAGTTAGTATTTTAGTAGATTGGAATAGTGGTTTCTAGCATTTATAATTATAGTTGCATTTTGAGGGAAAATTAGTTATTAGCAATAAACAAATAGATTAGAGTATGTAATTCAATAAAAAGGGAATTATAAAAAAAGATTGGAAGGAAAGTTTCCAATCAAATTTTTAGGTACCTTTTTTTTTTTTTTAAATTGACAATGGAGATTGGTTATTTCGAAATAAACTAAAACATTTTCATCATCTTCTCTTTTCATGTTTTTCATTGTCTTACCGATACTACACTTCATACTAGTGTCCACAATATTATTCACAATAGGATAGTGGATTGTAGGTACTAACATGTGAGGTTTTCCATCATCTATTCCCCTCTCCTCTATAAACAAAAGCAAGACATAAAAAAGGTTGAAGATAGAAACTAGCATACAAGAATGAACGAGTAAAAAGTTTCTTCAAAAAAACAAATCTAGAGAATGCCTACAGACGAGTTCAAGGATCCGTATTTATGGTTAGGAGTATAATCGAGTCGAGTCGAACCAATATAATATAAAACTCGAGTTTGAGCTCAACTTAAAAAACTCAAAACTTGAGCTTGGTTCAAGTTCGATTAAGCTTCAAAATTTTACACTCAATCTTGACTTCAATAAATATTTAGCAAACTCAATTTCTATTATATTAGCTCGATTAGGCTTGAATTACTTAATTAGGCACAAATTAATTTATATATTCATTTTCCCTAATTAATCCAAAATAAGTTTGATCACAAGCTTCATGAAACTATTAAGCCCCAATTAGAATAACTAAATTTTAATTCATTAAATTTGGAATTACAATACTAATGAGAAGATTTTTCTTGCATTTTTCCTAAATATCGAAAGGTTATAGTACCAAGAATTGATGGATGATTAAGAAGATTAACAAAAAAATGAAAATATTATGTAACATTTAAAATCCGAACTCACAGCACAGGGAGGCAGATGAAATTATAGTCCATTACACGTTAAGAAAGAATCGAAAATACGGTACTACAAACTTTAAAAAGCAAGAATATAAAAAATTTTCGCGGATTGTCTCTTCGTTATGTGCTTTTACTCTGGAACAGTCGATCGTACGATGGTAGCTACATGCTCACAGCCACATAAAACGAAGTACCTGCAGAAAAATATACATAATATTACTAAGTTAGAAAATTTGCAGAGAAAAAGCGTCTAAAAGAACTACACATAGCTCTTAAGAACTTTAGAAATATATGAAATATAAAAGAAAAATAAAAAACTCCTAATAAAATATCCAATTTAGCACAATTATGAAAGAAAAACGGACTATTCTAGAAACTCCTTTCATATTTGTAATTCCTTGTAAATTTAAGAGTGCCGTTTCTATTTACCGAAGCCTAAGTACCTGTGGAATTGCAGTCAGACAGAGATGTCGAGTGGAAAATGCCTTCGCATCCTTTGACCATACGGACAAATGCCCCTTCTTCGAGTAATTCTACCTTAAATTACGAATCTCCTTAATAATTAAAGCATAGTAACTCAATTGAAACACGGTAACATATACTACTCAATGACATTGATACGTGGAATTGGACCACCGCCTTACCTTATATGAAGGATGAACTAGATGATTTCTCTCAAATTTTTTTAATTGTCATTAACATTAATATACACTTAAAACTCATAGGACCAAAGGACTCTCATTGCTCGAGCTTGCCTTATGCAATGTGTTAGTATTGTCATTTTCCATGTCTAGAATTTGTCAAGGCAAATGATGTGATGTGCTTAAGGCATTCCAGAGGGAGAGGAAGAGATCAAGAACCAAACAACTATCACATAATATGGAAACGTGGTAAATTCTGATTCGTTTAAATAATTGACTTAATTAACTAAACTAATAATAGATATTATATAATTAAAATTCATAAAAATGATGAGAAATACACAAAAATGATTAAAAAAGTAAAAAAATTAAAAATAAAATTTGGAAAATAATACATATATATTATTTAGTAATATATATTTTTATACATATATATTAATATTTATTTTAAAATAAATTAACAAAAAATAATAAATTAAAATTTAGCTATCCTCTAATATTAGAGTAGCTAAAAAAAGATTAGATTTCAAAGTAGATTATAACCCACTAGTAATTATAGGTGGCCGCTCTCCACCTTGAGAGAGGGGTGGTAACTTATGGCAGCCTAAAACTTAAAATATAAAAAAGAAAATGAAACCCGATCGAATTTTACTTTATAATTTTTTTTTTTAATTTGGATAGCCTGTGACCACCTACTACCTAAGAGGATTTACATGACCCCTCCAACCTAGGAAGGTGGTAACCATTCCAGGCTTTCAATGGGTTATAACTTGTTGCTTTCCTTTAGCTACCCTAACCTTTGACCAAGTTTCCTCTTTTTACATTTTTTTAATTTATATTTTTGAATTTAAATATTTTTTTTGTTTATTAATTTAAATTTAGTTTTGATATATAAATATGTATATAAGTATATATAATTATACATATAGCTGTTATACCCATTACGTAAGGGTTTTTTTCAATTATATAGATTTTTTTATTTTTTTTCCAATTTTTCTATTTTTTTATAATTTTATAAACATTTTCATATTTTTTATTTAAAAATTATACATTGTATATGTTACCACATATCCATTGTTGAGCTTGAATTTTCGATTTTTTTTATTTTAATTTCATTTTCTACTTTCTAATTAATATTAAATCCTAACCCATTTAATATTAATCCTTAACTAGAAAAATAGGGAAATTCTAGTTCTTTTTTTAAAAAAATTTATTTAAGTCGCCATCTAACCGGAGTTGAGAAAAAGAGAAATCATAATTAATTAGGTGAATTGGCTACGATTTAATTACCGGTTTTTTGTTTCAATTTGAATGAAAAACCAGAGGATTTTGAATTCGAAAGTTAACCTATTAAACCATGACGAGTACTATTATCTATTTTTCAAAATTAAATTTATTCCTCAAATTACTTTTTTTAAAATATTTTTAAGAAAAAATAAAAACCAAAAGAAAAAAGAACTCAAGTTCTATATATTTTATCGTCACCCCGAAAATGTCTAAATACTTACTAATTGGGATTAGATGATTGTAATTTTTTCTTGAAAACTTTAATGTGTTAATTGATTTTAATTTGTTAATTGATTTTAATTTTGAAAACCAACTGAATTTACATTTTTAATCGATTTAATTTATTAAAAAAATCTAAAAGGTCCTAATTCTCGAGCTTTTTTATTCTTTTTAAGAAAACACTCTAAAAGTCCTATTTTTTAAAGTTTTTTTTTTATTAATTTTTATTTTTAAAAAACAATTTTCTATGTACGGATTTTTCTTTTTTTTAAAAAAACTAATCCTAAAAAATTCCTAAAACTAATATATACATTATATATTCATACCATTACTATTAAGCAACTATCTACCTAAATAAATTAATAATATTATATAATATACTTCAAATATAAAACTGCTAAAAATCTCCTAAAACTAAAGTACACACACTTTATATATTATGTTAACCATAAATAAAATAATAATAAATTAATTAATTAACAACCGAACCTAAGTTGCTTTCTATCGTGCGATGAAGAACAGTGGCTTTACGTGGCACGTGTGGTGTTTTACTCAGTCAATAGGGGTTGATTGTAGGGTGGACGGTGGACTTTTGTGGATGTTGCTACACTGCTGGAGTTCGGGTCGTAAGGAGGACATTGTGTGTGCTTCAATTGTGCTTGAAGTATCTAGTAGCAAAGGAAGTTAAGATGGGGATAGTTGCTGCGTATGTGAAGTTATGGTCTGATGTTGTGTGTTCTGTTGTAGAGTAAAGTCGTACGTTTGGTGTTGTGGTGGGTTAATAGTCGATCGCGACAGTTAAGTAGATGGTGGTTAGAACTACGCGAGAAGTATGCTCAGTCGGAGTGTGTATCTTCAATCAGGTGTGAATCAAGTGTAGTCATGTGTGTTTGATCTGCGTACATTGCTGAAGATGGGAGTGTCGCTAGGTTCAGCTGTTAAAAGAGCTAATCAGTGGCCTGGCTAGAGTGCTACAGTGAGGTCGAGTGGGCGTGTGCTGATTGTTGCAATGTTAGTTAGTAGATGGCGTGTATTGCTGGACGTATGCGGATCAATGCTACAGTGACATGTGTAGACTGTCGTATGCCGCAGCGTGGTGAAAACAGTGAATATGGGGTTGCAATTTGTATTTGGGGGCATAGGTACAGCAATGCTATCAGTCGGTGTGCTTGGGATTCGGTGGAGTGCTACAGCAGTGTAGTGAACTGCGGGGTTTGTTAATGGAGGCGACGCGTTGGTGTATACGGCTGTGATTCAAGCGGTCGATGGTGTCGTGTTGCTTGCGTATGGGCATTGGGGGTTGCTTGGAGTTGATCCGTATGGGCATGCTGAAGATTGAATTCATGCAATGGAGTGTAAGGTGCGTGACAGTGTGGTGAAGTACACATCATATGTAGAATTGGGAATGGCTGAAGATGAAATTGATTTTTTCTTTCTTTTTTTTTTTTACAAGTATATAATTTTTAGCGAGGGGTGTAATTGTCATTCTATTTTATGCTGCGTGATCCCTATTTATAAAGCTCGAAACAAAGCATATCTAATCAAATCATTTGTATCGACATGAATCCGATCTGATAAAAATCAAATCCTTTATATCGATTTAAACCCGATTTGATAAAAATCAAATTAGATTTAAATCTTTTATAATGATTCAAACCCGATTTGATAAAAATCAAATTAGATTTGAATCTCACAAATCTTTATTGTATTAGATTCAAAAGATTTAAAATTAGATTTAAATCCTGAACGCTTAACCGATTTTCACAAAATAAAAGGCAGCAAAAATAAAAGGCACATAAGTGAATAGTAAGATTTGAACCCGTGATCACAAGCTAATGCAATGTCAATGTTCCCATGCTTATCCGTTAAGCCGTACCTTAAGATTTAGTACAATTGAACTGTACTTAAATCATATGATTCTCTAAAATAATTATTTAAATCGAATTCAAACTAAAACTATTGACCCTAAAACACTTTCTAAAAATTCATAATAATTTTTTCTTTTTTCATTTTTTTTTGTATTTTCATAATTTTTCAAAATTTTTATTATATTTTATTTTTATTATTATTTATTTTGGAATTAGGACCTTATTAAAAAAATAAACAAAAATTAGGACTTAGGGAGAAGGGAGGAGGGGGTGGCGGCAAAAATTAAGTATCTATAGCTGGCTCTTTTTGTAGTGAAGTTTGAATAAAACCTTACCACCAAAACAAAAAGAGACACCATTTTTGCCTTGGGATGATGCTATCCTAAGAAACTCTATGACTAGTTATCTACAGTAAGACTAGTTCGTTGAGGATTTGAAGATAATAAGCTTGAATAGAGGTGAAGGTAGCATCCTTATGTGTTGGCTAGAACCTTAAGGAGAATAACGAGAACTTGGTCGTGCTCCCTATGAGTTGATTAATCAAGGTGGGCAAAGTGCTCCTCGAGCTAGCTAATACCTTAAACTAGATTGAGAAAACTTAGTCGAGGCTCAATAAACTGACTAACCAAGGTATGTAAAGCGCTCCTAGAGCTAGCTAAAGCCCTAAACTAAATAAGATGGGTAAACGCTCCTAGAGTTAGCTAAAACCCTAAAGGAATGAGAAAACTTGGCCGTATCCTAATGAGCTCACTAATCAAGGCAGGCAAAGCACTCCTTGTGCCGGCTAAGGCCTTAAACTGAATGAGATGGGTAAGTTCTCCTAAAGTTGGCTAAGACCTTAAAAGAATGAGAAAACTCAGTCTTACCTCAATGAACTGACTAACTAAGGCAAGCGAAGTGCTCCTTGAGCTAGCTAAAGACCTACATTGAACAAGATGGTTAAGCACTCTTAAAGGCTGGCTAAGACCCTAAAAGAATAAGAAAACTTAGTCGTACCCTAATAAGCTGACTAACTAAGATGAGCAAAGTACTTCTTGAGCTAGTTAAAGCCCTAAACTGGATGAGAAAACTTGGTTGTGTCCCAATGAGCCGACTGACCAAGGTGGTTAAAGCACTCTTAGAGCTAGTTAAAACTCTAAACTGAATTGAGAAAACTTGGTCTTACCCAAAGCGTTCCTAGAGCTAGCTAAGATCCTAAACTTAATTGAGAAAACTTAGTCGTGCGCCAATGAACCAATTAACAAAGGTAGGAAAAGTGCTCCTAGAGTTGGCTAAGACTCTAAAATGAATTGAGAAAACTTGATCGTGCTCCAGTGAGTTAATAAGCCAAGGTCAGTGAAGTGCTTTTAGAGCTGGTTAAGACCTTAAAATGAATTGAGAAAACTTGGTCGTACCCTAATGAGCTGACTAGCCAAGATGGGCAAAGTGCTTATAGAGCTGGCTAAGATACTAAAATGAATTGAGAAAACTTGGTTATACCATAATGAGTTGATTAACCAAGGTAGGCAAAGCCCTCTTAAAGTTAGCTAAGACCATAAAATGAATTAAGAAAACTTGGTCGTGTCTCAATAAGCTGACTAACCAAGGTGGGCAAAGCACTTCTAGAGTTAGTTAAGACCCTAAAATGAATTGAGAAAACATGGTTGTGCTCTGATGAGCTAACTAACTAAAGTAGGCGAAGCGCTTCTAGAGCTAACTAAAACCTTTAACTGAATTGGGAAAACTTGGTTGTGCCCTAATGAGTTGATTAACCAAGGTGGGGCAAAAGAGCTAGCTAAGACTCTAAATTGAATTGAGAAAAGTTGGTCGTGCCCCAATGAGCTGACTAACCAAGGTGAGTAAAGCGCTCCTAGAGCTAGCTAAGACATTAAATTGAGAAAGGTTGGTCGAGCCCCAATGAGTTGACTAACTAAGGTAAGCAAAGCTCTCTTAAAGCTGGCTAATCCTCTAAAATGAATTGAGAAAACTTGGCTGTGACTTAATGAGTTAGCTAGCTAAGGTGGGTGAAGCGCTTCTAGAGTTGGCTAAGATTTTAAAATGAATGGAGAAAACTTAGCTGTACCCTAATGAGCTAACTAGCCAAGGTACGCAAAGCGCTCCTAGAGTTGGTTAAGACCCCAAAATGAATTGTGAAAACTTGGCCGTGCCTTAATGAGTTGACTAACTAAGGTGGGTAAAGCGTTCCTAGAGTTGACTATGACCTTATATTGAATCGGGAAATCATAGTTGTGCCTTAATGAGCTAACTAACTAAGGTGGGCAAAGTACTCCTAAAGCTGGTTAAGACCTTAAATGAATTGGGAAAACTTGGCCGTGCCTTAATGAGCTAACTAGCCAAGGTAGGCAAAGCGCTCCTAGAGTTGGTTAAGACCCTAAAATGAATTGAGAAAACTTGATTGTGTTCCAATGAGCTGATTAATTAAGGTGGGCAAAGCGTTCCTAGAGCTAGCTAAATCTCTAAAAGAATATGTATTCGGATAGTGCTCCATGAGATGGCTAAATCCCTAAAAGTGAATGAATAAAGGTTAAGTACCCTACGAACTCACTAAGACTTTATATGACAACTGAAAGTAAAATCGAATAACATGACTAATTCGAAAAAACTCTTGATTTGAGAAATTTACAACTAATGAATTTAGTGAAAACTGTTTATAACATGAATTTAAAGATTTGGCTACTAGGGCTGAAATGGACTGGAAAATGGAAAAAAACTTATAATAAGCCTTCACTTTCTCTCTCTCCTTTTCATATCTTTTCATTTTCTTTTGTTAGCCTTCTTTTTTCTTGAAAGTTTGCTAACTTATATAAATTCTTATTTGAGAAATGATTGCTATAAGCACCCCCTTCCTTGGTAACCATATGGGGTATCTCATATCTATCTTAGTTTCTGACCCTGGTACTGAGCTTTTAGGATAAGTCTTATGATTTTAAACATTTATTTCCTAAGGAAAAAGTAACTTACGATTAGTTTAGTTGCAAAGGACTTCCTTACTCACTTTTGGTCTAGATTTTGCTCATGACTACTATTCGAAAAATTATAGTCTAACTTGCAAGTGATACGCTTTGATCAATCTGTTAGGTCATTTTAGGTTTCACATTATGAATTAGGCTTTTGCTCAAATGATTTCAAAAGGGATTAATGAGAGTGCCTATTTTGAAAGAAGTACTTTCATCCAATCCGAGTGTATAAGTTAAGAACCCTTTAGAAAAAACTAGAAATGTGCTTACCTCAGTTTCAAAAATAATTTTTATTAAAGATAAATTGAAGAGGAGGTCTTGTGTTTGAGATTTAGATTTTGAATTGAATATGGGGTTTTGTGTTTTGGGTTGGAAATGCGATTCAAATCTTTGTGTTTTTAGAGCAACTTAGGCTTATGGGCCTTCTTTGGTTGAGTTTTGTCAAGCCCAATGTTTGGGCCTTTCTTGCTTTTTCCCTTCTTTGGTTTTTTCGTTTCTTTCATTTCTTTCTTTTATTTTCTTTTTCTTTTTTTCTTTCTAACTTTGCCTCATTATTTCTTGCCTTTTTCTCCACAGAAGTAATTATCACTTTTGTTCAGACTTTGTCTTTAGATGGACCAAGGCCTTAAAGCCATGGGTTTTGAATATATAGGCTTAGGTAAGGTATGTGTGGTCTTGAAGTAATTGGAAATGTGTTGGGTCTTCTTTAAAGGGAACAATTTATCGAAAAAAAAAAACTATCATAAATCAGTTTTATCCTTCTCTCCTAATCAATGACTCTAACCTCTAAATTGCCTCACATGAAGTGGTTCTTAACAGGGTTTACATTTAAATGGACTCCAAATCGGTTCAAAGGGGTTAACAAAAGATAATTATGTTTAGGATTTGAAAATGAATGCCTAACTTCATTTCAGTTTGCACATCAAATTTAAAATGGACCTCCTGTAGGGAATGAGTCCAAAATATCCTCACCATGATATTTATCATCTCTCAAACAGTTTAAGGGTTAGTATATGAGATAGAGCTTACCTCTCTTCATTCTAAACTTTTTAAAAGTGAGTTACCAATTCTCTATGTAAGGATTGATTGATGCTAGGGTAGAGGCTGACCTTATTTCCCAATTCCTTGAAACATGCCCTAGTTATAAAATAATAACTTTCACTCCATTTGAGTTCAAAATACAATTTCAAAAACCAAATGCTTCATAACTTTCATGCTCTCACTTAAATATCCCAACTTTATAAGACTTAAAGCTCCTAGGCTTTCATGTGTGGTTTCAAGTCTGCTTCCTTAGAGTTCAAATGGACCGGCATTGATAACTTTTGAAGTGGAAGGGACCAATCAATTGCCCTTTTTGTTTGTACCGAGGGTCAAGCTCAGGACAGTATTTTACGGTTTCGTATTTTGACTTGGTTCACTATTTGAGCTAGACAGATCAAGGGTTTTGGGTTGGTTTAACAATCTTGATGGGCTAGGGGTTCGTGTTTAGTTAGTTGCTATCTCAGGCTAAGTAGATGTGTTTAGGTTAGCTGCTTTAATGGGTCAAGTGATTGTGTTTGTCCCGAGTCCCATAAGGATTTGTAACCGTTAGCCACTTCTTCTTTTTTTTCTTTTTTGAAAGAGAGAGAGAGGAAAAGATAGGGTTTTTATGTTATAAAGACCGAGTGATGAAATTATAAATGCTGGATTACTTTCTTAGAATTCTATATACAAGCCTATAGAATTTATATAGAACAACATTACCCAGGGTCTATTTACAAATGAGGTATTCTAAATGATGAAGAATAAAAGATTAAATAAAGAAAATATCTAAATCCTATTTATTCCAAATTAGAAAGGCTATTTGCAAAGTGTTAATCCATCCAAAAGAATAAATATTTCTGCCTAGTAGAATGTTAGGCAAAATGGGAACTATCTAAAATTATTTTACAAGTTTGATTCCTTTTGTTTTGTTTTTTGTTTTATTTACTTTGCGAGGGTTGGGCTTAACTGCCATGGGCCCAAACAAAAAGCAACAAATTCAAGCCCCTATAGATGTATTAATGCCCGCACTAAAGAAATAATGATAGGCCCCTTTTGTGAGGGCAAAATGGCCCAATCTTGTTCTTAATAAATTCTTATTTATCTGGGTTGAAAAGTTGAAACCACATTTAGAGTAATTTTTTTTAGGCTAATGAGGTAAGTAGACATAGATCTCTTCGAAAAGTCCCTTAACTCGATTTATCTGCTCATATATAAAAAAATTAAAAATATAATCAAAGCCTATCCTAAACTTTACATGGAATTGTTATAGGATATTTACAGAGAAATATTACAATGGACAATTGCCTTTATCTGTTTAGGTCTACGACGTTATGGGTTCCCATAAATTTTTTTGAAAAAGGGCCTCATGTATGTAAAGAGTGAGTTTTAAAGGTTCTTAAATTCTACAACCATTGTATTTTTCAAGGTAATGATTTTGTGGTCACATTTGAACTTAAGTAGGGTAGCCTGATTGGCCCTGGAAGGTGGTTACCCTACAACATCCGAAGCTTACACAATGGCCCCTCTCCTAAGGTTCTAAGATGACTTCGTTCTAACCATATCTACCATACTTTTATCATACAGAAAATAAAATGAAATAAAATAAACCCCAAACTGACCTCCTTTAAATAAACTTGAACGAAAAATGTTAGTATAAAAATAAATAAAAATAAATAAATGAGAAGTAATCGACTTAAGTATTTTTATTTTTTAAGAAAAATCTTAATTTCGGTAAATTGCAGTGGTTAGCCCTCTTGATGGCGATCCCTAATAGAGTCGCTAAACTGTTGAGCTTGAATTTTTCTATTTTTTTCATTTTAATTTCATTTTCTACTTTTTGATTAATACTAAACCCTAATCCATTTAATATTAATTATCGACTAGAGAAATTAGGATATTCTGGTTCTTTTAAAAAAGAAACTTTTGGAGTCACCACTCGACTAGAGTTGAGAAAAAGAGAAATCATAATCAATTGGATGGATTGATTATGAATTAGTTATCGGTTTTTGGTTTTAATTTGAATGAAAAACCAGAGGATTCTGAATTCAAAGGTTAACTTATTAAACCTTGACGGGTACTAGTATTTATTTTTCAAAATTAGGTTTATTCTTTAAATTATCCTTTTTTTAAATATTTTTAAGAAAGAAATAAAAACCAAAAGAAAAAAGAACCTGAGTTTTTACAAATATTATCGTTGCCCCAAAAGTACCTACATACCCATTAGTTGAGATCAAACGATTGTAGTTCTTTTTTGAAAACTTTAATGCGTTGATTGATTTTAATTTTGAAAACCGATTGAATTTACGTTTTTAATTGATTTAATTTATTTAAAAAATTATAAAAGGTTCTAATTCTCAAACTCTTTTATTCTTTTAAAAAAAAAACTCTCTAAAAGTCCTATTTTTTTAAATGGGTTTTTTATTTCTGAAAAATTATTTTCTATGTGAGGATTTCTAAAAAAAAAAAACCAATCCTAAAAATTCCTAAAACTAATATATATATATATATATATATATATGTATGTATATATTCATACCATTACTATTAAACAACTATCTACCTAAATAAATTAATAATATCATATAATATACTTCACATATAAAACTGCTAAAAATCTCCTAAAACTAAAGTATACATACTTAATATATTATGTTAACCAGTAAATAAAATAATAATATAATAATAAATAAATAAATTAACAACCGAACCTAACTTGCTTTTTACCATGCGGTGAAGAATAGTGGCCGTACGTGATAAGTGTAGTGTTTTACTCGATTGATAAGGGTTGATTGTAGGGTAGACGGTGGACTTTCTTGGATGTTGATGCACTACTGGAGCTTGGGTTATGAAGAGGACATTGTATGTGCTTCAACTGTGCTTGAAGTATCCGGTAGCGAAGGAAGTCGGGATGGGGATAGCTGTTATGTATGTGAAGTTATGGCTTGATGTTGTATGTTCTATTGTGGAGTAAAGTTGTACGTTTAGTGTTGTGGTGGGTTAATAGTCGATTGCGATAGTTAAGTGGATAGTAGCTAGAATTGTGTCCGAAGTATGCTCAGTCGGAGAGTGTATCTTCGGTTAGGCATGAATCGAATATTGTCTTGTGTGGCTGATCTACATGTATTACTGTAGATGGAAGTGTTACTGGGTTCGGTTGTTAAAAGAGCTTATCAATGGCTTAGTTAGAGTGCTATAATGAGGCCAAGTGGGCGTGTGCTGACTATTATGACACTGGTCAGTGGATGTCGTGTGCTGCTGGATGTGTGTAGATCAATGCTGCAGTGGACATGCGTAGACTGTTGCATGCTGCAATGTAGTGAAAACAGTAAATATGGGGCTGCAATTTATGTGCGGGGTTGTGGATGGAGCAGTATTGTCAGTCGATGTGCTTAGGATTTGATGGAGTACTTGATATGAGGCAAGTGCACCTATCAGTTTTAATATAGCGGATGTGAGTCCGAGTCGATCCCTCAGAGACTTCGAGTACTAATATTAACCTTAGCTTTATTATCTAACCGGAAAATTATGATAATTTGAATGAATTAAAAATACTGAAATTAACAAACTAAACTAATTATAGGACTTGATTAAACAATTTAGAAAAAGCTATAAAATTAATAACAACTTCAACAAAAGTAATAACGTATTTAGGAATTATTTCCCCTAGAGTTAACATGTGATCGCTTAAAATATATTCAATTCGGTTTTTATTATTCTTGACCGGAGGGATTCACAACTAAAGTTAATACCTTTCTTAAGCATATTAACCCTAATCCTAAATTATTTACTGGAATCTCTTCACTTAGTAATATAATTTAGAATTGCATTAATGTATAATGAATTCCCATACAAATAATTAACTTTCCGGAAGAAACATGTATCTTATCTCTAAGTATACATGTAATTCTCTTCAATTATGTAAAGATCTAATTATACATGCAATTTCTCAATCAATATGCATAATATCATTTATTGATACTCTAGAATTATCAATCAACAATTAAAGGACATAATTGAATCAAGTAAAGATAGAAATTTTATTGAAATTTCTAAATCAATCCAAGAATTACATGAAACCCTAGGTTCCATAATCCTAAATACTAGAATTCTAAGCTATCATAATGAATCTAAAAACGAGTTCCATCAAAAACGTAACATGAAACATGGAAAACCCCTCTTGATTGATGAACAATATCTCTAATCTTGAAGTTGATGTTGTTTTCGCCTCTTTCTCTATGTTCTCCTTAAGTCTCTTTCTCAATGTTCTCCTTAAGTCTCTTTCTCAATGTTCTCCTTAAGTCTCTTTCTCTTCTCTTGTGTCTCTTCGTTTCTGTAATGTCTCTCTTTTCTTTTAAACCCTAAGATATCCTTTTATATGTGTATTACAAGGATTCTGTTTTCGTCATCAGACACGGCCTGGGACATGGTAGTGTCCTCAGGTCGTGTAACTTTCTGCACTAAGGCAAAATTTTCTGCACAACTTCAAAACTTCATAACTTCTTCATTTGAACTCCGATTTGAGTGAAACTTGATTTCTTTTCTTCGTTTTCGATCCTAGAACGTGTTTAAACCTAGAAATCAAAATTTTACTCAATTAAGTATCAATTTCTTTAAAGAAAACAAAAAATGTGAGGAAAATACTATAAAATTATCCTATGAAATATGTTTAAAATCCGAGTTATCAAATTTCCCCACACTTGAGCATTTGCTTGTCCTCAAGCAAATAAATCAAAACAAAACTTTCAGGACAAGAAACACTAAACAAAATTTATCACTATTTAGGAAACCGGTGAACGAATACACTTGACCCGTAGAAAAGTAAGAAAATTATTCTCAACTAACTTACAATAAAGTCAACCAATTTCATCTAACCATATTCGAATGCTCCAACAATATTTAATACTAGAGTTCACTAGTTAATTTATGAAAATCAAAGTTTACCCAAGACATTTAACCAAGGATTCTTAAACTAAAAATTGGATTTAACATCTCGCCAACCGAGAAAGAGTCATAAAAATTTTGTCCATTTGACTAAAGTGTATATAATTCTCTCTTCCATCTCACCAAGCACCATAATTTAAAACAAACACATTTTATATCCACTCATCCTCTGATCATCCCCCTAGTTCATGCTTTTGTTGAGAGGTCTTTTTAAATTTACCTTATTTAAGCACAATTGTGTTGGTAGTGGGAAAGAATCTCGCTCTTCTGAAGGATCAAGACCGATCCATACCAACTTATTCCTTATATTGATAACGGGAAAGAACCTTGCTCTTCTGATGGACTAAGGCTGATCCATATCAATTTTTTTCTTTTTTTTTCATTAAAATTGGCATTAGGACTCAATCTCGCTCTTCTGACGGACCAAGACGAATCCTTACCAATTTTGTCTATTCATATACTTGTTATTACTTTTGACCTTCAATCATTATGATTTTTCAGGGGTTTCTCAAAAGAAGAGTTTCGTTTGTTTGTTTGCTAAAAATTATAGGACTTTTAAAAATTTCTAAGAGAAAGGTATACATAAAAGTAAATTTTAAAAATAATCATGACTAACTCTCAACTAGTGATGCTGCTCCAATCTCAAGTTCTAAAGTCCTAAGCTAAATAACCCGTAACTTTGCCCTTCACAAATTTGACTAATCAATTTTGGTAAAGTATAATAAGATGAATAATAATCAAGATGACATAGTTAATTTGGCTCAATACTTGTTAATCACCTATTGTAAGTTAACTTAAAAATTAATTGGGTCAAACGTGAATAATTGGTCTCTTAAACAGTAACAAATTCATATATATCCCTTCCCCATACTTAATAATGTACATTGTCCTCAATGTACGACAAAAAATCATAATAGCACAAAAAAAACAGTACAGGGAAAAAGAAAACATATGTACTAAAAAGAAAACTAATACTTCCTTGCCAGTCGAACAGAAGCGCAAAATGAAGAAGTATCA
The DNA here is from genome assembly GCA_024138005.1 of Lumnitzera racemosa. Classification (NCBI taxonomy): domain Eukaryota; kingdom Viridiplantae; phylum Streptophyta; class Magnoliopsida; order Myrtales; family Combretaceae; genus Lumnitzera; species Lumnitzera racemosa. The sequence goes on from JAMXBC010000005.1 coordinate 39,041,257, forward strand.
TCATTATATATAGCAGAGTTCACAAGCCTTGAACAACAAAAGTCAACACAAAAAATGAAGAACTAAGAAGAGGAATCGGAATCCGTCTCTTCATGTGCCTCATCAGATGATGCCTCAGCCATCGTAGCATTGTCATCGTCATCACCAGCCTCGACATCCTCATCACTTTCTCCAGCTTCATCGTCCTCATCACCCTCATCAGCCTCTTCAGCCTCATCACTTAATAATCAAAAGAAATTTGCAAGCCAAATGGAAAAACGAGGATACACAAGAGTAAAATTGCAAATAACCAAATTACCTAATCATAAGGAAGAGAGAACAAAATTAATTAGGAAAATTACTTGGATCAAAATACGGAATGCAAGAATTATGGAGAGAAGAGGGAGAATAAGAGAGAATATGAGAGAGATATGTTTGATTGTGAGTGTGTGAGAGGATGTGTTTAATTTAAATAAACCAGTCGTGTGCAAAAATCGTGTAAGTTTGGGTTAACACGGGCTGGGATACGACCGTGTCCCTTGCCCGTGTAACATTTGGTGTGTGTCGTGTGGAGTCTGGTCGGACACGGGCTGGGAGACGACCATGTCCCATGCCCGTGTAACTTCTATTCTTGTGTATATAAACTGGACGGACACGGGTTGGGACACGACCGTGTCCCATGCCCGTGTAACATTCTGTGGTCCATTGTGAAATTTGGACGTATACGGGTGGGAATTTTGGGTGCACACGGGCTGGGACACGACTGTGTCTCTTGCCCGTGTAATTGTTTGCTTGTGCGAAGGTTAACTGGGCGGACACGGGCTGGGATACGAGCGTGTCCCACGCCAGTGTAACTTTCTATACGTGGGCAGATTAAAGGCTTGGATGGACACGGGCTGGGACACGACCGTGTCCCTTACTCATATAACTTTTTGTTTTTTTTTTAATCATGAATTTAATTTAAAAATAAAAGAAACTTAAAGAAATAAAAGTAATTAAACTAGAAAAATAAGAAAAAGAAAACTAAAGAGAAGAATAAAAAATGAAATTAAAAGAAAAAAAAACCTATGACTAAAATTGAAACAAATAAATAAAAAAATAAATAAATCAAAGTTAGATAAAAGAAAAATAAAATGAAATAAACTTAAAGAACTAAAGTGTAAGCAAAGTTAGACATGGGTTGCCTCCCAAGAAGCGCTTTAGTTAACGTCAATAGCTCAACGGGATACGTTTTGTAATTCATGATTCTTCATCCAGGTGAAAATAGAACTCCTCCTGTATCTCGCTTTCGAACTCTCTATACAAGTGTAGATTTACCCTTCGGCCATCGACCTTGCCAATTCCATTTCATTTATGCATAACTTCCATAGTTTCTCTCCTTATCATGCCACTTATCAAATTCATGTAGTTTAAACTTCTTCATTTTGTTTGCTTTTAACTTAGATGCAGTTGTCACTGGGGGTTTTGAACTTTTCACCGCAAAGACATGCTCCAAATGATTTCTTGACAGTTTTGGTTCTAAAATTGGTGGCTTCTCTTTGAAAGATTTTAATAAACGATCCTTTGGCTTATGGGGTGGATCAATTCCCTTCTTGTCCATACTAGATTCATGAATTTCTATTTGAGCTGCCACTTCTGCACAATTAGGGTTGGTCACCAAATTTTCATCTCCCTTTTGCAAGCAATAGCTTGAGGAATCATTGGAAAGCGTTTCCTGCACACATGTAGATCTAACAATATTAGTGGCATTAACATTGTGACATATGTCTTCTGAGTCAAAAAATTTGTTCGTTGCCTCTGGAGTTTTAAAAACTATTTCATCATCCCCGACCTGTAATATCAACTTATGCTCACTAACATCAAAAACAGCTCTAGTAGTGGCTAGGAAGGGTCGACCTAAAATGATTGGCACCTCAATATCTTCATCTATATCAAGTATAACAAAATCCACCGGAAAGATGAATTTGTCTACTTGCACTAAAACATCCTCTATGATGCCTCTAGGGTATGTGATAGACCTATCGGCTAATTGAAGGCTCATACGCGTTAATTTAGGTTCTCCTAATCCTAGCTTTTTGAACAATTTATACGGCATCAAATTTATACTAACTCCTAAGTCTGCCAAAGCATTATCTACCAACAAATTGCCAAGCATACAAGGAATAGTGAAACTCCCTGGATCTTTTAATTTTTGTGGCAGCTTTTTCTGGAGAAGTGCCAAGCATTCCTCGTTCAATGTGACTGTTGTAAGCTCCTCCAACTTCCTCTTGTTCAATAGAAGATCTTTTAAAAATTTCGCGTACTTTGGCATTTGCAAGATGACATCAACAAGAGGTAAGTTAATGTGTAATTGTTTGAAAACATCAAGCAATTTACCGAATTCCTTATTCTGATCAGTGTAACTTTGCTTAAGGCGCTGCGGGTAAGGGATGAGAGGCTTGTATTCACTTTTGGTGATTCCATACTTTCTTTTGATTTTAGTGGGTTTGCATCTTCCTTACGGTTGACTTCCACTTCTTTCTCAACTACTTCCTCACCATCCTTCTTCTCCACTTGCAGTTTTCTATCACTTCTCAAGGTCACTGCATTAACATGTTCCCTGGGATTGACCTCGGTATTCCCTGGGAGTGTCCCTTGTTGCCTCTCAGAGATCATTTTTGCAAGTTGACCAATTTGATTCTCAAGATTACGATTTGAAGCCTCTTGATTCTTCAACGATGATTCAATGTTGGATAAGCGAGCCTCATTGCCTTGAATATATTTTGTGAGAAGTTCTTCTACACTGGGCTTCTTTTCTTGAGGAAGAGGAGGTGTGAATGGTCTTTGAAATCCAGGTGGGCCAAAGTTGGTCTTCTGCTGGCCTTGGTTTTGGTTTCCCCATGAGAAATTGGGGTGATTCCTCCATCCTGGATTGTAAGTGTTGCTGTAGGGGTTATTTTGTTGCTTGGGTGGATTTCTTAGGTAATCTACCTGTTCCAGTTGTTCTTGTGCTCTGTAACCCTGCATACCAAAGTCACTTACATTCGGTTGTACTTGTTGAGGGCCAACAGATAGTGCATCAATCTTCTTATTCAATAGGTCCACCTTGGCTGCCAAAGCAGTGGTCAAGTCCACCTCATAAACTCCCATAGCCTTTTGTTTGGCTCTAGTGCTTTCCCACTGATAATTGTTCATCGCTATTCCTTCAATCAAGTTTTGTGCTTGCTCAGGTGTCTTTGTGTTCAAAGTACCTCCTGCGGATGCATCAATCATCTGTCTAGTGGATAAATTAAGACCATTATAGAAGGTTTGAATCTGCATCCATAATGGAAGGCCATGATGTGGGCACCTCCTGAGCAAGTCCTTGAATCGCTCCCAAGTATCATATAGAGTCTCCGCTTCCAATTGAGCAAAACAAGAAATATCATTCCAAAGTTTAGCGGTCTTTGCAGGTGGGAATTACTTCTCCAAAAATTTCTCTATAAATTCATTCCAAGTTGTGATTGAATTTCGTGGTAGAGAGTTCAACCATTGTTTTGCTCTTCCTTTCAAGGAGAAAGGGAATAGCCGCAGTCGGATGGTATCATCCGTGGCTCCGTTGATTTTAAAAGTATCACATATCTCTAGAAAGCTAGAGATGTGGGCATTGGGATCTTCATCTTGGAGACTGTCAAACTGAACATATTGTTGCACCATTTGTATGATGTTAGGTGCAATTTGGAAGTTGTTAGCCGCGACGGTTGGCCTTGCGATGCTAGAGTCAGCTCCAATAAGTGTAGGCCTTGAATAATCGGACATGGTCCGATTTGCTTCATTCCCGTTGTTAGCCATGTGTGGTGGATTTTCCTGTTCGATGAATTGAGTGTTGGTCTCTTCACCTTCTTCCTTGATTTCAATGATGGACTCGTTGTCAATGGTTGCTACACTTTGTCTAGGTCGTGATTTCAAATTTCGAAGGGCAGTTCTCTCAATTTCAAGATCAAGTTCTACCAAATCTTCCGGGTTACTTCTAGTCATGCACTGCAAGGATAAGAAATATAGAATCAATTGCAGCTTTAACTAATGAAAATAAATAATGAAAACAAAAGAAAAAAAAATGGTTAAAGTAATAAAGCAACTAGTGTTCTTAATATCGAAAATCCCCGGCAATGGCGGAAAAAACTTGATATGAGGTAAGTGCACCTATCAATTTTAATATAGCGGATATGAGTCCGAGTCGATCCCTCAGAGATGTTGAGTACTAATATTAACCTTAGCTTTATTATCTAACCAGAAAATTGTGAAAGTTGAATTAATTAAAAATACTGAAATTAACAAACTAAACTAATTATAGGACTTGATTAAACAATTTAGAAAAAGCGATAAAATTAAGAACAACTTCAAGAAAGTAATAACGTATTTAGCAATTATTTCTTCTAGAGTTAACATGTGATCGCTTAAAATATATTCAATTCGGTTTCTATTATTCTTGACCGGAGGGTTTCACAACTAAAGTTAATACCTTTCTCAAGCATATTAACCCTAATCCTAAATTATTTACCGGAATCTCTTCACTTAGTAATATAATTTAGAATTGCATTAATGTATAATGAATTCCCATACAAATAATTAACTTTCCGGAAGAAACATGTATCTTATCTCTAAGTATACATGTAATTCTTTTTAATTATGTAAAGATCTAATTATACATGCAATTTCTCAATCAACATGCATAATATCATATATTGATACTCTAGAATTATCAATCAACAATTAAAGGACATAATTGAATCAAGTAAAGATAGAAACTTTATTGAAATTTCTAAATCAATCCAAGAATCACATGAAACCCTAAGTTCCATAATCCTAAATACTCGAATTCTAAGCTATCATAATGAATCTAAAAAGCAAGTTCCATAAAAAACGTAAAATAAAACATGGAAAACCCCTCTTGATTGATGAACAATCTCTTTAATCTTGAAGTTGATGTTATTTTTGCCTCTTTCTTGATGTTGTTCCGCCTCTTTCTTGATGTTGTTTCTTAAGTCTCTTTCTCTTCTCTTGTATCTCTCCGTTTCTGTAATGTCTCCCATGTCTTTTGAAACCCTAAGATATCCTTTTATATGTGTATTACAAAGATTCTGTTTTCGTCACCAGACATGGCCTGAGACATGACCGCGTCCCCAGGTCGTGTAACTTTCTGCACTAAGGTAAAATTTTCTACACAACTTCAAAATTTCATAACTTCTTCATTTGAACTCCGATTTGAGTGAAATTTGATTCCTTTTCTTTGTTTTCGATCCTAGAACGCGTTCAAACCTAGAAATCAAAATTTTACTCAATTAAGTATCAATTTCTTTAAATAAAACCAAAAAATGTGAGGAAAATACTATAAAATCATCCTATGAAATATATTTAAAATCCGAGTTATCAGTACTGAATATTGAATCATTAGGAGTTGAAGAATAGATTAGAAAGTCCATTGAATATATTTTTTAAGAATTCATTAAAGTCAAAACCTAGGTTAGAACTTGGATTAGAAACTACAAGGCAGCAATTTGTATCAACTCAAAACCTTTGTCAGAAGGTATCCTATTTTAACTAATATTTAATAAACACCTTAGAAAAACTTACCTACATAATTGGAAATATACTTAAATGTCCATAATGAACATATATGTTATATAATGGACATGAACTAAAGATGTTATGTTAACTTTTAGGAATAATAAATAAAGAAGAGATGAGAACAACACACGAGGAGAATGAGCATCAACATTTAGGTAAGTAGGATCAGTGTTTCATTGCACTATGAAGTATTGTTAAGAATACTTGGAGACCTTAGTATATGTCTTGTTTGTGGTTATAAGTTAGTTGCTTGTGTGCATGCAGCATGTATGCTTCAATACTGTTATGCTATTTCAGTGCTAGATTAATTTGTTGATTGCTTCATGATATTAATGCATTGAACTATTTGAATTTGCTTGATCACCTCAAAAGTAGTCTAGTACAAACTTACCTTAACTACTAATCGGACTTGCATCACAACCCATTAAGGGAAACGACTAGGAAGTGTAGCCTAAACACGGACGCCCTCATTGAGGATAGCAGAAATGGTTCTATTCCTACGCTGAGTTAAACTAAGTGATAGAAGAGAAGGTCGTGGCCAAGTTGGGATCAGTAGCTCGAAGGGAGTCTTGAGAGGAGCATGTTCTCCATTGTATAAGCCCTAGTTTGGTGACCAAATTTGTGAGTGTACCATGTTAAACTCCTCGAAAGCTATATTAGAGTAGGCATAATTTCTCTCATTTTACGGCGACCATTCAACTCGTGCAATAGCATTTGCTTGATCATGCATTATATCTAACTAAACTTGCTTGATAACCCTGATTACTTCTTATTAGAGATATGTGCTACTATCTCCACCTCACTTACAAAGCAAGTTGTCACTCATTCCCCTGTAATTGTTTTGCAGGTTTCCTGAGTAGACTTACTAAAAAGCTAGAGAACAGGGTTGGAGAATGAGATTTAAGATTTACCTAACTGGATTTCTATTCAGAATATCAATTGTATTAACTTATAAGAAAACTAATAGGGTCTCCTTAGGCGACCCCTAGTTTTTAGTCAATAAAATTTATTCCACGCTTTACAAGCCTACGGATTTTAATAAAATTTGAGTTTTAAAAAAAATTGTTTTTTTCAGAATTTATTTTTAAAGGTTATACCATAAGTTGATTCTTACCAAGTACTGAATGGGTGCTTCCAAGCAATAGCGTAGTAAATTCCTTATGTAGGTTATACCTATGTTAGTAGCTAAGGCAGTTAGCCTCTAGCATAGCTTAGTTTATATGGCAGGGCTATTATGACTTTCTAGTTTAAGGCATGACATGTATTTCCTAATAGACATCATTTAGTGAGAGGTATAGTTGGTGGAAAGTTGAAAGTGACATTAGAGTGACATCCCTCACCATTGTCAATTTGGAATTTGTCGATAGAAAGTTTTAATTTTTTGCCAAAAGTGTAACATATGGTCCACATCCATTTTGTTTAATCATCGCATCGGTAGCTTTGTATCACATGTAGAATGCTAATGCCACCACCAAATTGATTGGGTATCCCCCTACAAGACTATAATGATAAAATACTTCATTTATCATTGCCACTCTAGTGCTTTTCCTCCTCTACAATTGTGTAAGCAAGTAAACAATCAAGGATCTGATGTATAGGATTTTTAAGTGGGAGCCTCTAGCAAATTGGGGTGATAAGTCTTTTATCTTGTTAGTTCTTACCAATAGTTTGAGAAGGTGAGTCTACATGGGAGTTCATAGGGTAATGTATAGAATTCAAGTGATTGGAAAAATTATTTTTCATAAAGCCTTACACATACTTCGAGTTCAACTGTGAAGAGTGCGGATTTAGTGTTTCTTAAGTGTTAAAGATAATGAATTTTAGGCTCTCTATGGTGATTGGTCATTTCCATTGATAAGGTAATAAGAATTTCAAGGTGAGTTCCTTATAGACCGGTTCTTGGGTACTCAAGAGTTTCTCCCAACTCCCCTTCTCAACCATGGCTTTCACCTTAGGTTCCATATTGGGTTGTTTGATGGTCTCCTAATCAAGAAGCTTGATCTTGAAAAGTTCTTCTTACTTAGCAAATCTTGATTTGTGTTCAAGTGTTTTAAACTCAAGCATCTGTTTGGGAAGTAGTGGTAAGGTAGTTAGTGGATCTTCTTCCAATATGGGTTGAGAAGAGGCCCTTGTTGCGTGTCAATAAGTGTTTTTGGTTTTAAGGGAGCCATGATTGTCAACATAAATTTCCTAGACTTAATGTTTTAGCTATAGTAATGTAAGTATATTAAAAAGGATGATAATTCCTACACAACAATGGAGATATGTATAAATAGAATGTACCTATGTATTATTGTTGCAGAAAAAGGAAACTTGATTTTTTACAAACATGGTAAGTAAATAATCAATATAATAGGTAACAACCTAAGATAACAAGATTTTTTTTTCAATTTTAGGGATAGCTTTAAGAAGTAATATAATAAAGGAAGAAAGTGGTTTTATAAGAGAAGTGAGCTAAATCAAGGAAGTTTAAAGCAATAAAATCAAGGGAAAGTCGAATAGGATTGTACGTAGTTAGGATCATGGCCATGATCCCTAGGCGTAAATAATAAATTACAATTCAAACATGAAAACTGTTGGTAGTAGAAATTTGGTGTAAGGGATTCTAGACAATTATTGGCTTAAAATTCTACAAAAAGAAAGCAAGTTAAGCAATGAAGGTTGCCAGGGTGACTCCAACATAGCTACTTTAATGCCTAAGTTAGGTTCTTATAGATGAAGTGTAAAGAAATAATAGAAAGCAAAGTATAGGTGGACTGTTAGTGGCTAGAAGAAGAACTTACAGTAAGAGGCCGAGCTCTTTTCATAGCTAAAGTCTAGCAAATTCCCTATAACTGTTGCCTCTATAATTCATACATAAGGAATTTGAATTATGAATAGTACCCTCATATTCTGGAATGTAAGTAGCTTATTGGTGGCTAGTAAGCAATCATCTTTCTAAGGATTCCTAACTGCTCATGCTTTTGTTTGAATTTGAACTCCCTAGAGGCTTGACTAGGTTTTCCTTAGCTTTATGTCACTTGTTCAAGCTAATCAAGGCTAATCCTACCTACTTCTAGGCGCCTAGATATATCATAAGCTCTTTAGCTTCTCGAGCCTTACAACCCTTAAGAACTATAAAATTAGAAGGAGAGATCGAATGCACGACTTAGGAGATTAAGAGTGAGGTAGTAGGTCAAATATGAGCTCATTTAGGTCGATTCAAGGGCTTAAGTGCCCTAAGTAAAAAATCCCTATCAACATTAGCCCTTCAACTCTTCTTGGTATGGATACCAAGGAGAGTAAAATGTTGCATTACAATAACCTTATATCATGAATCTTAGAGTCACTATTAATGAAATTTTAGGTATTCAACCTTCATTTGCCTTGAGCTTACAATCCCAATCTTACTCTCATGAGGTTGTATTTCTTATCAATGATGATTTGTATTTTATTGGCTTGCTACAAAAGTTTCTTGTCCAATCAGTGATGTTTCCTATCTCGGATCTAGGAATTCATATGAACATGTTAGATACCGAGTATGCTCCAAATAGCACAATTTAATCATGGCCATTTGATTTTTGCAAAGATAGTGTAATCATATGGTTAGAAACTATTTGTAACCACCTCCTAACATAGATCCCAAAATTCATTCTTACGTTCTATCTTATTTATTATTTTTCAATCTCCATTTTCCCTCTTTATTCCCTTCTCATTACTCTTCCAATAGTAAATGACACTCCTTAGATTCTTATTCCTTAACTTCAATTCTTCTTCTTTCATCTAAACTCACAATTATGTTTCTTTTCTTCTTCCTTTGTTCATCTTGAGCATTTTCCTAAGGTAAATATGTTTCGTTCGCAATATGACAACTTAATTAACGCTTAGCAATGGAGCTAAGAACTCATTACTAGTCCTAATGCCTAGTCTAATCATCTTAGCATGAACTAATGCCCTCAAAGCTTAGAAGATCAAGAAGATCCCTTTTGATGAGTGTCCATACAATAATGAAGGTACTTTTCTAGCTATTCCCTTATATTCGAGCATAGAGTATCATCTGATCCCTAGCGGTGCTACAAGTACAATAACTAAGAAAGAATTCAACTGCTTGAAACTCAATTTTCATTTGAATCCTTACAGTTAGAGGATTGAGAGGCCTTAATCTCATGAACGAATCACCTTCTTAGGGGGAACATGATTTTACACTCTTCAAGAAATACTTTAAGGTTGGTTTAAGATTCCTTTTTTCTCCTTTCAAAAGATCCTTCTTTACATACCATTGTATCTACCCCTCCATTTTGACCCCTAACCCGTATAGGCTTACAATAGCATTTATATATGTAAGTAAGGATTTAGAACTTAAGGCTACTATGATACTTTTTCAATATTTTCCTACAATCACGAAAGAGGATGGTTGGTTTTACATTTGTGCTCGACATAAGAGAAAAATTTTGATTGAGTTAGAATCTTCTATCCACAACTAGAAAAAGAAATGGGTTATGGTGAGGTCAGAAACCAACCTAAACTTTTGCATACTTTAGAGCCATCCTATTAGACAATCTAATATTAAGAAGTTGCTCCCTAACGACCAAGCTACTTATGATACTATCATGAAGGTGCACAATAAACACCATTTTTTTGGGATGTCAACATGATCATAGACAAGTACTCTTGTGGAGCTTCGGTCTTTCCAAAGGATAAGGTTAGAGTTCTAGAGGGCGCTACTGCATTCCAAGGTGAGGACATTGAGAGCATTAATAAGGTATTATCATAGAGCAAAGTACAAGCTACTTAACATTTTGCTGTAATGAGTAGTTTTGTAAGAGGAGGGACCTTTTTTCTCTAGTTCAAAAGCTAAGTGTTCTTCCTTACCCATGCTTGGCACAATATCTATAATTTTTTTTTTCCTTATGTTTCCTAACTTGACTGTCTTCAATTTGTTATGTTGACATGCAATATGAAATCTAGATTCTAGGAACGTCTTCACATGGCTAAAGGGTAGCACTGCAAGGAAGAAGGATGGAAATATGAAGAAAGCCCCAACAAAAGCTACCACCATAACTAAGAAGCCCTATGAGACCCAAGCTCTAAAGGGCATACACAAAAAAAAAAGAAGGTCGTACAGGTTATGCGATCAAAGAAGCAGCCTAATGTTAAATCAAAGGACACCTCCCTTAGTTTGTGATTTAGCTAAAGGGAAGGCTCATGAAGAAGGTTATGGAAAGAAGGACGGTCGGTATGATGGGGACTCTGTAAACTCATAACCCAAATAAGCTCCTTTAATACTTCCAAGCCCTATGACTCCTTTTAGGAAGGAGAATAAGGAAGTTTATCAATATTTTCCTTTGTGGAAAATCAGTATGGTGGACATTACCTTAGGCAATGGCAAGATTGCCTTCAAGCTAGCAAAAGGGATCCGACTTCAAGAAGACATCAATCAGCTCACCAACACTGCCAAATTTTATCAAAACTCGAGTTCTGGCAACCTATTACAATTAGCTACTTCCAAGATCCATGATGTAAGGAATTTGTCTAGCAATCATAAGAAGTAAAACCCTTATGTCCTTTTTTAACTTAGCTGTTATTTTGTAGACCTTCCAACATTTGATAGTAATTATTAAGGCTCTAGTAGAAGAGAAAAAGGTGGTAAATTCTTCACCTCCTTAATTTCTATTTTTATTTAGTCATTCTTGTTCAATATATTTCCTATAAGCATTTGAAGCTCAAACAAAAATGGTGTAAAGAGAAAACCAAAATAAAGGAAGAGATAAAAGGTCTAAGGATAAGATTAACAAAGATGATAAGTTAAGGGAATAGAAAGAAGTTACCTTAATCGAAAAGTAGAAGAAGAATTCTCAGCTTGTCACCGATCTATAGGGAGTCCAGAATGGAGAGCCTTAAAAATAAGCATGTAGAAGAAATCATCTAGTTGTAGAGCTTGCATGAAAAACTATAGGCTAAGGTTGCTGATCTTGAGAAGGAGCTTAGTCAAAGTGCGAGATATGAGAAGATTTTCCAAGAAATTCAAGAAAATGAGGAATACTTGAACCTTCTATAGAAGAAAATGATGGATAGCATAAACTTAGTTCGGGATGAAATCTTAATCTACCATCTGGATTACAACCCAAGCTGCCTAGATTTCACCAAAAGAGGTCGGAAGAAAGAGGCCCCCACAACTATGGAAAACATTGTCAAATTCAAGGTGATCGGCCAACTAGCCAAAGGTAATAATGCTCCTACTGTTGCTTTTGAGAGCATCTAAAGTGATGCCCTTAACACTCTTCATGCTCTTAATGATCGTACCTCAGACCTTCCATTAAACTCAATCCCCAATCTAGACAGCCCTCCTGTCGAAGCTTATTATCTTTTCATCAATCTTTGTTAATTTAGGCTGAAATGCCGACCTTTGATTGTATTGTACAAGTATCTACTTTTCATGTTATTTGATTTAGATCCAGTATGAACTCATACTTATTACATATTTTAGGTCACACTTTCTATGTAACCTTGCTATGTAATCCTAGCTCATCATTATTTGTTAACTTAAGGCATTTATTAGTGCATTGTCTATATTTACTCTAGAAATTCAAAAGGTTTTTTTAACCTATTACTAAATAGTTTAAGGCTTTTATGTAACTCATCATCCACATTTATTATAAAACTTAAAGTATTTTACCCATTACCGATTGATGGCATAAGACTCTTAAATAGCTTGTCGCCTATGCTTAGGACTTAGAGCAATTAAACTTGCAATAGCTTATCATTCGTACTTAACTTAGGACTTAGAGCAATCAACTTGTCGCTCTTAAAAGAGTGAAGGCTCATTATATCTCATCATTTGAGTTATTGTTGGACATAGAAAATTTTAAATATCCTATCTTAGTCATATGTTAGGTGTAGGATTTAGGGATAGCACTTTATACAATTTACTCGTCACTCGTAGTACATAAGGCTTAGAGGTGTTTTGACCCTCATGTCTCAAGAGAGGTTAGGACAAAGCCCATTAACCATACATATTCATGTGGGCTATTTGTATAGACCTTAGGTTTGTCACATTTTGAATTGTCTTTATAGTATCAAAAGAAATTTCACAATAAAAAAAAAGAATAAAGCATATCAATATGCTAATAAAATGCTTCATTAATAATATCATGATAAAATGACTTAAATCATAAAACACAAACATTTTAGATCGACATTTCGCAACATTAACATGAAAAGGACATAATCAAAACATATACATAAGCAATGGATTTCATATCACAAACATGAAAAACATCCACTTCCAAGAGGTTGATCACTCAAAGTATGGCTTAAGGTTGTTGGCATTCCATGCTCAAGGGATAAGCTAGCCATCAAGCCTCTCTAACCTATAGGCTCTTCCATTCCCTATAACCTCATTAACCTTGATTGGTTCCTCTCAAGCTAGAGTCAATTTTCCTTTGCTTTCTCTAACTCTTAATGCCTCTAACTTTCTACATATTAGATCACTAGGTCGAAAGCATTTATGCCCAATATGCTTATCATAATACCAAGTTGTGTGTTATTGGTAAGTAGTTAGAAGGGCCTTGGCTAAAGCTCAAGTCTTGGGAATAGTGTCAATGTTTGCTTTGAGGCCAATATCATTGTGCTTCAAGCCTTAAAGCTCCCACATATAATGGTTTAACCTTACATTGGTTAACGTAGACCCCAGCATATAGGTCGAAAAGGACTTGCTCAACTTCAATAGGTTACAAACACCTCAAGGCATGCTTAATCCTCTCTTGTAGAGTTTTCCATCTATCACAATAAAATTAGCTACCTTATAAAATAAGCCTTTGAGCTTCCTCAGTGTCTTGAGGCAAGACTCCTTTGTCTAATTAATAAAGGATGAGATTTGTCCACGACGATTCTAATTTTCTCTCTGGTACTTCCAAACATTCCACATGTCATCTATCCATGGTCTTCTCTAGCCAATACACAATGAAACTCCTTCTTCCTAACTCGGTAAACTTATGGATACCAGCTTTGACAATTTATCAACTACATAATTCTATGTTTAGGGAATCTTGACCAATTACCAAGAATCAAAACTTACTCTAAGCTCTCTAACCAACTATAAATACTTAGCCATATTCTTGTCCTTTGCCATGCTATTACCTTTAACCTAATTAACAACTACTTAGGAGTTTGAATCGATATCCAATCGTTTGGCTCCTACCTACTTTGCTAACTTCATTTTAACTAAAAGTGCCTCATATTCTGATTCATTGTTGCTAGTCAAAAATCCAAATTTTAGAGCATATGAGATTTGTACTCTCATCGGACCTTTCAAAATTAGGCTAACACTACTACCGTCACATGTTAATGAACCATCTACATACAAAATCTAAGTCAGCTCTTGGTTCTAAGGGGTAAGTTCTTCACTTCTTGTAAACTCTACTATGAAGTTAGCCAAAATTTGAGCCTTGTATGCCTCTATTGGCTAGCATTGAATATTGACAGCACAGAGCTCCATAATATACTATACAATCCAACGTCAAGCATTGGGTTTCTACAATGCTTACTTCTATGGTAGTCGATTAAGGCTATGACTTAATGAGCCTCAAAATAGGGTCAAAGTTTTCTTATTGCCATAATTATAGCCAAAAAAAAAAGAAAAACTTTTCCAGCTTCTTATAACGAAGTTTAGGTCCTTACAAAACATAGCTAACATAATAAACAAGTTAGTAGATTCTTCCATCTATTTATGCTAATACAAACAAGAGAGCTTGACGATTTATTGACATATATAAGTAAAGAACTTCACCTTCGATGGATTTAGTTCTACCACCCTTCTTGTTAACCTTTGAACCTCCTTAATGGATTTAAGGGGCTTCATATCCAGAATAGCTCTAATTTTTATTTTTATTTTTTTGTTTGTTGGCCTCTATTCTGCATTGTATCACCATAAAGCATTAGAATTTCTTTGATGATGCTTTAAACATACACTTCTAAGGGTTCAATTCCATTTTATTGGTGCATAACTTCCATAGTTTCTCTTCTTATCATGCCACTTATCAAATTCATGTAGCTTAAACTTCTTCATTTTGTTCGCTTTTAGCTTAGATCCGGTTGTCATTGGAAGTTTTGAACTTTTCACTGCAAAAACATGTTCCAAATGATTTCTTGACAGTTTTGGTTCCAAAATTGGTGGCTTCTCTTGGAAAGATTTCAACTTACGACCCTTTGGCTTGTAGAGTGGATCAATCCCCTTCTTGTCCAAAATGGATTTATGAACTTTTATTTGAGCTGCCACTTCTGCATAATTGGGCTTAATCACCAAATTTTCATCTCCCTTTTGCAAGCAATAGCTTGAGGAATCATTGGCAAGCGTTTCCTGCATACATGTAGATGTAATGACATTAGTGGCATTAACATTATGACATGTGTCTTCTGAGTCAAGAAATTTGTTCGTTGCCTCTGGAGTTTTAAAAACTATTTCACCATCCCCGACCCGTAATATCAACTTATGCTTACTAACATCAAAAACAGCTCTAGCAGTGGCTAAGAAAGGTTGACCTAAAATGATTGGCACCTCAATATCTTCATCTATATCAAGTATAACAAAATCCACAGGAAAGATGAATTTGTCTACTTGCACTAAAACATCCTCTATGATGCCTCTAGGGTATGTGATAGACCTATCGGCTAATTAAAGACTCATGCCCATTAATTTAGGTTCTCCTAACCCTAGCTTTTTGAACACTTTATACGGCATCAAATTTATACTAGCTCGTAAGTCTGCCAAAGCATTATCTACTAACAAATTGCCAATCATACAAGGAATAGTGAAACTCCCTGGATCTTTTAATTTTTGTGGTAGCCTTTTCTGGAGAAGTGCCGAGCATTCCTCGTTCAAGGTGACGGTTGTAAGCTCCTCCAACTTCCTCTTGTTTAATTGAAGATCTTTTAAAAATTTCGCATACTTTGACATCTGCAAGATGACATCAACAAGAGATAAGTTAACGTGTAATTGTTTGAAAACATCAAGCAATTTACCGAATTCCTTATTCTGATTAGTGTAACTTTGCTTAAGGCGCTGTGGGTAAGGGATAGGAGGCTTATACTCCTTCACTTTCGGTGATTCCATACTTTCTTTTGATTTTAGTGACTTTGCATCTTCCTTACGGTTGACTTCCACTTCTTTCTCAACTACTTCCTCACCATCTTTCTTCTCCACTTGCAATTTTTTACCACTTCTCAAGGTCACAGCATTAACATGTTCCCTGGGATTGACCTCGGTATTCCTTGGGAGTGTCCCTTGTTACCTCTCAGAGATCATTTTTGCAAGTTGACCAATTTGGTTCTTAGGGTTGTGATTGGAAGCCTCTTGATTCCTCAACGAGGATTCAATGTTGGATAAACGAGCCTCATTGCCTTGAATGTATTTTGTTAGAAGTTCTTCCACACTGGATTTCTTTTCTTGAGGAAGAGGAGGTGGGAATGGTCTCTGAAATCCAGGTGGGCCAAAGTCGGTCTTCTGCTGGCCTTAGTTTTGATTTCCCCATGAAAAATTGGGGTGATTCCTCCATCCTGGATTGTAAGTGTTGCTGTAGGGGTTATTTTGTTGCTTAGGTGGATTTCCTAGATAATCTACCTGTTCTAGTTGTTCTTGTGCTCCATACCCCTGCATACCAAAATCACTTACATCTGATTGCACTTGTTGAGGGCCAACGGAGAGTGCATCAATCTTCTTACTTAGTAGATCCACCTTGGCTGCCAAAGCAGTGGTCAAGTCCACTTCATAAACTCCCATGGTCTTTTACTTGGCTCTAGTGCTTTCCTACTAATAATTGTTCATCGCTATTCCTTCAATCAGGTTTTGTGCTTGCTCAGGTGTCTTTGTGTTCAAAGTACCTCCTGCGAATGCATCAATCATCTGTCTAGTAGATGAATTGAGACCATTGTAAAATGTCTGAATCTTTATCCATTGTAGGAGGCCATGATGTGGGCACCTCCTGAGCAAGTCCTTGAATCGCTCCTAAGTATCATATAGAGTCTCCGCTTCCAATTGAGCAAAACAAGAAATATCATTCCAAAGTTTAGCGGTCTTTGCAGGTGGGAATTACTTCTCCAAAAATTTCTCTACAAATTCATTCCAAGTTGTGATTGAATTTCGTGGTAGAGAGTTCAACCATTGTTTTGCTCTTCCTTTCAAGGAGAAAGGGAATAGCCGCAGTCGGATGGTATCATCCGTGGCTCCGTTGATTTTAAAAGTATCACATATCTCTAGAAAGCTAGAGATGTGGGCATTGGGATCTTCATCTTGGAGACTGTCAAACTGAACATATTGTTGCACCATTTGTATGATGTTAGGTGCAATTTGGAAGTTGTTAGCCGCGACGGTTGGCCTTGCGATGCTAGAGTCAGCTCCAATAAGTGTAGGCCTTGAATAATCGGACATGGTCCGATTTGCTTCATTCCCGTTGTTAGCCATGTGTGGTGGATCTTCCTGTTCGATGAATTGAGTGTTGGTCTCTTCACCTTCTTCCTTGATTTCAATGATGGACTCGTTGTCAATGGTCGCCACACTTTGTCTAGGTCGTGATTTCAAATTTCGAAGGGCAGTTCTCTCAATTTCAAGATCAAGTTCTACCAAATCTTCCGGGTTACTTCTAGTCATGCACTGCAAGGATAAGAAATATAGAATCAATTGCAGCTTTAACTGATGAAAATAAATAATGAAAACAAAAGAAAAAAAAATGGTTAAAGTAATAAAGCAACTAGTGTTCTTAATATCGAAAATCCCCGGCAATGGCGGAAAAAACTTGATATGAGGTAAGTGCACCTATCAATTTTAATATAGCGGATATGAGTCCGAGTCGATCCCTCAGAGATGTTGAGTACTAATATTAACCTTAGCTTTATTATCTAACCAGAAAATTGTGAAAGTTGAATTAATTAAAAATACTGAAATTAACAAACTAAACTAATTATAGGACTTGATTAAACAATTTAGAAAAAGCGATAAAATTAAGAACAACTTCAAGAAAGTAATAACGTATTTAGCAATTATTTCTTCTAGAGTTAACATGTGATCGCTTAAAATATATTCAATTCGGTTTCTATTATTCTTGACCGGAGGGTTTCACAACTAAAGTTAATACCTTTCTCAAGCATATTAACCCTAATCCTAAATTATTTACCGGAATCTCTTCACTTAGTAATATAATTTAGAATTGCATTAATGTATAATGAATTCCCATACAAATAATTAACTTTCCGGAAGAAACATGTATCTTATCTCTAAGTATACATGTAATTCTTTTTAATTATGTAAAGATCTAATTATACATGCAATTTCTCAATCAACATGCATAATATCATATATTGATACTCTAGAATTATCAATCAACAATTAAAGGACATAATTGAATCAAGTAAAGATAGAAACTTTATTGAAATTTCTAAATCAATCCAAGAATCACATGAAACCCTAAGTTCCATAATCCTAAATACTCGAATTCTAAGCTATCATAATGAATCTAAAAAGCAAGTTCCATAAAAAACGTAAAATAAAACATGGAAAACCCCTCTTGATTGATGAACAATCTCTTTAATCTTGAAGTTGATGTTATTTTTGCCTCTTTCTTGATGTTGTTCCGCCTCTTTCTTGATGTTGTTTCTTAAGTCTCTTTCTCTTCTCTTGTATCTCTCCGTTTCTGTAATGTCTCCCATGTCTTTTGAAACCCTAAGATATCCTTTTATATGTGTATTACAAAGATTCTGTTTTCGTCACCAGACATGGCCTGAGACATGACCGCGTCCCCAGGTCGTGTAACTTTCTGCACTAAGGTAAAATTTTCTACACAACTTCAAAATTTCATAACTTCTTCATTTGAACTCCGATTTGAGTGAAATTTGATTCCTTTTCTTTGTTTTCGATCCTAGAACGCGTTCAAACCTAGAAATCAAAATTTTACTCAATTAAGTATCAATTTCTTTAAATAAAACCAAAAAATGTGAGGAAAATACTATAAAATCATCCTATGAAATATATTTAAAATCCGAGTTATCAGTACTGAATATTGAATCATTAGGAGTTGAAGAATAGATTAGAAAGTCCATTGAATATATTTTTTAAGAATTCATTAAAGTCAAAACCTAGGTTAGAACTTGGATTAGAAACTACAAGGCAGCAATTTGTATCAACTCAAAACCTTTGTCAGAAGGTATCCTATTTTAACTAATATTTAATAAACACCTTAGAAAAACTTACCTACATAATTGGAAATATACTTAAATGTCCATAATGAACATATATGTTATATAATGGACATGAACTAAAGATGTTATGTTAACTTTTAGGAATAATAAATAAAGAAGAGATGAGAACAACACACGAGGAGAATGAGCATCAACATTTAGGTAAGTAGGATCAGTGTTTCATTGCACTATGAAGTATTGTTAAGAATACTTGGAGACCTTAGTATATGTCTTGTTTGTGGTTATAAGTTAGTTGCTTGTGTGCATGCAGCATGTATGCTTCAATACTGTTATGCTATTTCAGTGCTAGATTAATTTGTTGATTGCTTCATGATATTACATGCATTGAACTATTTGAATTTGCTTGATCACCTCAAAAGTAGTCTAGTACAAACTTACCTTAACTACTAATCGGACTTGCATCACAACCCATTAAGGGAAACGACTAGGAAGTGTAGCCTAAACACGGACGCCCTCATTGAGGATAGCAGAAATGGTTCTATTCCTACGCTGAGTTAAACTAAGTGATAGAAGAGAAGGTCGTGGCCAAGTTGGGATCAGTAGCTCGAAGGGAGTCTTGAGAGGAGCATGTTCTCCATTGTATAAGCCCTAGTTTGGTGACCAAATTTGTGAGTGTACCATGTTAAACTCCTCGAAAGCTATATTAGAGTAGGCATAATTTCTCTCATTTTACGGCGACCATTCAACTCGTGCAATAGCATTTGCTTGATCATGCATTATATCTAACTAAACTTGCTTGATAACCCTGATTACTTCTTATTAGAGATATGTGCTACTATCTCCACCTCACTTACAAAGCAAGTTGTCACTCATTCCCCTGTAATTGTTTTGCAGGTTTCCTGAGTAGACTTACTAAAAAGCTAGAGAACAGGGTTGGAGAATGAGATTTAAGATTTACCTAACTGGATTTCTATTCAGAATATCAATTGTATTAACTTATAAGAAAACTAATAGGGTCTCCTTAGGCGACCCCTAGTTTTTAGTCAATAAAAATTTATTCCACGCTTTACAAGCCTACGGATTTTAATAAAATTTGAGTTTTAAAAAAAATTGTTTTTTTCAGAATTTATTTTTAAAGGTTATACCATAAGTTGATTCTTACCAAGTACTGAATGGGTGCTTCCAAGCAATAGCGTAGTAAATTCCTTATGTAGGTTATACCTATGTTAGTAGCTAAGGCAGTTAGCCTCTAGCATAGCTTAGTTTATATGGCAGGGCTATTATGACTTTCTAGTTTAAGGCATGACATGTATTTCCTAATAGACATCATTTAGTGAGAGGTATAGTTGGTGGAAAGTTGAAAGTGACATTAGAGTGACATCCCTCACCATTGTCAATTTGGAATTTGTCGATAGAAAGTTTTAATTTTTTGCCAAAAGTGTAACATATGGTCCACATCCATTTTGTTTAATCATCGCATCGGTAGCTTTGTATCACATGTAGAATGCTAATGCCACCACCAAATTGATTGGGTATCCCCCTACAAGACTATAATGATAAAATACTTCATTTATCATTGCCACTCTAGTGCTTTTCCTCCTCTACAATTGTGTAAGCAAGTAAACAATCAAGGATCTGATGTATAGGATTTTTAAGTGGGAGCCTCTAGCAAATTGGGGTGATAAGTCTTTTATCTTGTTAGTTCTTACCAATAGTTTGAGAAGGTGAGTCTACATGGGAGTTCATAGGGTAATGTATAGAATTCAAGTGATTGGAAAAATTATTTTTCATAAAGCCTTACACATACTTCGAGTTCAACTGTGAAGAGTGCGGATTTAGTGTTTCTTAAGTGTTAAAGATAATGAATTTTAGGCTCTCTATGGTGATTGGTCATTTCCATTGATAAGGTAATAAGAATTTCAAGGTGAGTTCCTTATAGACCGGTTCTTGGGTACTCAAGAGTTTCTCCCAACTCCCCTTCTCAACCATGGCTTTCACCTTAGGTTCCATATTGGGTTGTTTGATGGTCTCCTAATCAAGAAGCTTGATCTTGAAAAGTTCTTCTTACTTAGCAAATCTTGATTTGTGTTCAAGTGTTTTAAACTCAAGCATCTGTTTGGGAAGTAGTGGTAAGGTAGTTAGTGGATCTTCTTCCAATATGGGTTGAGAAGAGGCCCTTGTTGCGTGTCAATAAGTGTTTTTGGTTTTAAGGGAGCCATGATTGTCAACATAAATTTCCTAGACTTAATGTTTTAGCTATAGTAATGTAAGTATATTAAAAAGGATGATAATTCCTACACAACAATGGAGATATGTATAAATAGAATGTACCTATGTATTATTGTTGCAGAAAAAGGAAACTTGATTTTTTACAAACATGGTAAGTAAATAATCAATATAATAGGTAACAACCTAAGATAACAAGATTTTTTTTTCAATTTTAGGGATAGCTTTAAGAAGTAATATAATAAAGGAAGAAAGTGGTTTTATAAGAGAAGTGAGCTAAATCAAGGAAGTTTAAAGCAATAAAATCAAGGGAAAGTCGAATAGGATTGTACGTAGTTAGGATCATGGCCATGATCCCTAGGCGTAAATAATAAATTACAATTCAAACATGAAAACTGTTGGTAGTAGAAATTTGGTGTAAGGGATTCTAGACAATTATTGGCTTAAAATTCTACAAAAAGAAAGCAAGTTAAGCAATGAAGGTTGCCAGGGTGACTCCAACATAGCTACTTTAATGCCTAAGTTAGGTTCTTATAGATGAAGTGTAAAGAAATAATAGAAAGCAAAGTATAGGTGGACTGTTAGTGGCTAGAAGAAGAACTTACAGTAAGAGGCCGAGCTCTTTTCATAGCTAAAGTCTAGCAAATTCCCTATAACTGTTGCCTCTATAATTCATACATAAGGAATTTGAATTATGAATAGTACCCTCATATTCTGGAATGTAAGTAGCTTATTGGTGGCTAGTAAGCAATCATCTTTCTAAGGATTCCTAACTGCTCATGCTTTTGTTTGAATTTGAACTCCCTAGAGGCTTGACTAGGTTTTCCTTAGCTTTATGTCACTTGTTCAAGCTAATCAAGGCTAATCCTACCTACTTCTAGGCGCCTAGATATATCATAAGCTCTTTAGCTTCTCGAGCCTTACAACCCTTAAGAACTATAAAATTAGAAGGAGAGATCGAATGCACGACTTAGGAGATTAAGAGTGAGGTAGTAGGTCAAATATGAGCTCATTTAGGTCGATTCAAGGGCTTAAGTGCCCTAAGTAAAAAATCCCTATCAACATTAGCCCTTCAACTCTTCTTGGTATGGATACCAAGGAGAGTAAAATGTTGCATTACAATAACCTTATATCATGAATCTTAGAGTCACTATTAATGAAATTTTAGGTATTCAACCTTCATTTGCCTTGAGCTTACAATCCCAATCTTACTCTCATGAGGTTGTATTTCTTATCAATGATGATTTGTATTTTATTGGCTTGCTACAAAAGTTTCTTGTCCAATCAGTGATGTTTCCTATCTCGGATCTAGGAATTCATATGAACATGTTAGATACCGAGTATGCTCCAAATAGCACAATTTAATCATGGCCATTTGATTTTTGCAAAGATAGTGTAATCATATGGTTAGAAACTATTTGTAACCACCTCCTAACATAGATCCCAAAATTCATTCTTACGTTCTATCTTATTTATTATTTTTCAATCTCCATTTTCCCTCTTTATTCCCTTCTCATTACTCTTCCAATAGTAAATGACACTCCTTAGATTCTTATTCCTTAACTTCAATTCTTCTTCTTTCATCTAAACTCACAATTATGTTTCTTTTCTTCTTCCTTTGTTCATCTTGAGCATTTTCCTAAGGTAAATATGTTTCGTTCGCAATATGACAACTTAATTAACGCTTAGCAATGGAGCTAAGAACTCATTACTAGTCCTAATGCCTAGTCTAATCATCTTAGCATGAACTAATGCCCTCAAAGCTTAGAAGATCAAGAAGATCCCTTTTGATGAGTGTCCATACAATAATGAAGGTACTTTTCTAGCTATTCCCTTATATTCGAGCATAGAGTATCATCTGATCCCTAGCGGTGCTACAAGTACAATAACTAAGAAAGAATTCAACTGCTTGAAACTCAATTTTCATTTGAATCCTTACAGTTAGAGGATTGAGAGGCCTTAATCTCATGAACGAATCACCTTCTTAGGGGGAACATGATTTTACACTCTTCAAGAAATACTTTAAGGTTGGTTTAAGATTCCTTTTTTCTCCTTTCAAAAGATCCTTCTTTACATACCATTGTATCTACCCCTCCATTTTGACCCCTAACCCGTATAGGCTTACAATAGCATTTATATATGTAAGTAAGGATTTAGAACTTAAGGCTACTATGATACTTTTTCAATATTTTCCTACAATCACGAAAGAGGATGGTTGGTTTTACATTTGTGCTCGACATAAGAGAAAAATTTTGATTGAGTTAGAATCTTCTATCCACAACTAGAAAAAGAAATGGGTTATGGTGAGGTCAGAAACCAACCTAAACTTTTGCATACTTTAGAGCCATCCTATTAGACAATCTAATATTAAGAAGTTGCTCCCTAACGACCAAGCTACTTATGATACTATCATGAAGGTGCACAATAAACACCATTTTTTTGGGATGTCAACATGATCATAGACAAGTACTCTTGTGGAGCTTCGGTCTTTCCAAAGGATAAGGTTAGAGTTCTAGAGGGCGCTACTGCATTCCAAGGTGAGGACATTGAGAGCATTAATAAGGTATTATCATAGAGCAAAGTACAAGCTACTTAACATTTTGCTGTAATGAGTAGTTTTGTAAGAGGAGGGACCTTTTTTCTCTAGTTCAAAAGCTAAGTGTTCTTCCTTACCCATGCTTGGCACAATATCTATAATTTTTTTTTTCCTTATGTTTCCTAACTTGACTGTCTTCAATTTGTTATGTTGACATGCAATATGAAATCTAGATTCTAGGAACGTCTTCACATGGCTAAAGGGTAGCACTGCAAGGAAGAAGGATGGAAATATGAAGAAAGCCCCAACAAAAGCTACCACCATAACTAAGAAGCCCTATGAGACCCAAGCTCTAAAGGGCATACACAAAAAAAAAAGAAGGTCGTACAGGTTATGCGATCAAAGAAGCAGCCTAATGTTAAATCAAAGGACACCTCCCTTAGTTTGTGATTTAGCTAAAGGGAAGGCTCATGAAGAAGGTTATGGAAAGAAGGACGGTCGGTATGATGGGGACTCTGTAAACTCATAACCCAAATAAGCTCCTTTAATACTTCCAAGCCCTATGACTCCTTTTAGGAAGGAGAATAAGGAAGTTTATCAATATTTTCCTTTGTGGAAAATCAGTATGGTGGACATTACCTTAGGCAATGGCAAGATTGCCTTCAAGCTAGCAAAAGGGATCCGACTTCAAGAAGACATCAATCAGCTCACCAACACTGCCAAATTTTATCAAAACTCGAGTTCTGGCAACCTATTACAATTAGCTACTTCCAAGATCCATGATGTAAGGAATTTGTCTAGCAATCATAAGAAGTAAAACCCTTATGTCCTTTTTTAACTTAGCTGTTATTTTGTAGACCTTCCAACATTTGATAGTAATTATTAAGGCTCTAGTAGAAGAGAAAAAGGTGGTAAATTCTTCACCTCCTTAATTTCTATTTTTATTTAGTCATTCTTGTTCAATATATTTCCTATAAGCATTTGAAGCTCAAACAAAAATGGTGTAAAGAGAAAACCAAAATAAAGGAAGAGATAAAAGGTCTAAGGATAAGATTAACAAAGATGATAAGTTAAGGGAATAGAAAGAAGTTACCTTAATCGAAAAGTAGAAGAAGAATTCTCAGCTTGTCACCGATCTATAGGGAGTCCAGAATGGAGAGCCTTAAAAATAAGCATGTAGAAGAAATCATCTAGTTGTAGAGCTTGCATGAAAAACTATAGGCTAAGGTTGCTGATCTTGAGAAGGAGCTTAGTCAAAGTGCGAGATATGAGAAGATTTTCCAAGAAATTCAAGAAAATGAGGAATACTTGAACCTTCTATAGAAGAAAATGATGGATAGCATAAACTTAGTTCGGGATGAAATCTTAATCTACCATCTGGATTACAACCCAAGCTGCCTAGATTTCACCAAAAGAGGTCGGAAGAAAGAGGCCCCCACAACTATGGAAAACATTGTCAAATTCAAGGTGATCGGCCAACTAGCCAAAGGTAATAATGCTCCTACTGTTGCTTTTGAGAGCATCTAAAGTGATGCCCTTAACACTCTTCATGCTCTTAATGATCGTACCTCAGACCTTCCATTAAACTCAATCCCCAATCTAGACAGCCCTCCTGTCGAAGCTTATTATCTTTTCATCAATCTTTGTTAATTTAGGCTGAAATGCCGACCTTTGATTGTATTGTACAAGTATCTACTTTTCATGTTATTTGATTTAGATCCAGTATGAACTCATACTTATTACATATTTTAGGTCACACTTTCTATGTAACCTTGCTATGTAATCCTAGCTCATCATTATTTGTTAACTTAAGGCATTTATTAGTGCATTGTCTATATTTACTCTAGAAATTCAAAAGGTTTTTTTAACCTATTACTAAATAGTTTAAGGCTTTTATGTAACTCATCATCCACATTTATTATAAAACTTAAAGTATTTTACCCATTACCGATTGATGGCATAAGACTCTTAAATAGCTTGTCGCCTATGCTTAGGACTTAGAGCAATTAAACTTGCAATAGCTTATCATTCGTACTTAACTTAGGACTTAGAGCAATCAACTTGTCGCTCTTAAAAGAGTGAAGGCTCATTATATCTCATCATTTGAGTTATTGTTGGACATAGAAAATTTTAAATATCCTATCTTAGTCATATGTTAGGTGTAGGATTTAGGGATAGCACTTTATACAATTTACTCGTCACTCGTAGTACATAAGGCTTAGAGGTGTTTTGACCCTCATGTCTCAAGAGAGGTTAGGACAAAGCCCATTAACCATACATATTCATGTGGGCTATTTGTATAGACCTTAGGTTTGTCACATTTTGAATTGTCTTTATAGTATCAAAAGAAATTTCACAATAAAAAAAAAGAATAAAGCATATCAATATGCTAATAAAATGCTTCATTAATAATATCATGATAAAATGACTTAAATCATAAAACACAAACATTTTAGATCGACATTTCGCAACATTAACATGAAAAGGACATAATCAAAACATATACATAAGCAATGGATTTCATATCACAAACATGAAAAACATCCACTTCCAAGAGGTTGATCACTCAAAGTATGGCTTAAGGTTGTTGGCATTCCATGCTCAAGGGATAAGCTAGCCATCAAGCCTCTCTAACCTATAGGCTCTTCCATTCCCTATAACCTCATTAACCTTGATTGGTTCCTCTCAAGCTAGAGTCAATTTTCCTTTGCTTTCTCTAACTCTTAATGCCTCTAACTTTCTACATATTAGATCACTAGGTCGAAAGCATTTATGCCCAATATGCTTATCATAATACCAAGTTGTGTGTTATTGGTAAGTAGTTAGAAGGGCCTTGGCTAAAGCTCAAGTCTTGGGAATAGTGTCAATGTTTGCTTTGAGGCCAATATCATTGTGCTTCAAGCCTTAAAGCTCCCACATATAATGGTTTAACCTTACATTGGTTAACGTAGACCCCAGCATATAGGTCGAAAAGGACTTGCTCAACTTCAATAGGTTACAAACACCTCAAGGCATGCTTAATCCTCTCTTGTAGAGTTTTCCATCTATCACAATAAAATTAGCTACCTTATAAAATAAGCCTTTGAGCTTCCTCAGTGTCTTGAGGCAAGACTCCTTTGTCTAATTAATAAAGGATGAGATTTGTCCACGACGATTCTAATTTTCTCTCTGGTACTTCCAAACATTCCACATGTCATCTATCCATGGTCTTCTCTAGCCAATACACAATGAAACTCCTTCTTCCTAACTCGGTAAACTTATGGATACCAGCTTTGACAATTTATCAACTACATAATTCTATGTTTAGGGAATCTTGACCAATTACCAAGAATCAAAACTTACTCTAAGCTCTCTAACCAACTATAAATACTTAGCCATATTCTTGTCCTTTGCCATGCTATTACCTTTAACCTAATTAACAACTACTTAGGAGTTTGAATCGATATCCAATCGTTTGGCTCCTACCTACTTTGCTAACTTCATTTTAACTAAAAGTGCCTCATATTCTGATTCATTGTTGCTAGTCAAAAATCCAAATTTTAGAGCATATGAGATTTGTACTCTCATCGGACCTTTCAAAATTAGGCTAACACTACTACCGTCACATGTTAATGAACCATCTACATACAAAATCTAAGTCAGCTCTTGGTTCTAAGGGGTAAGTTCTTCACTTCTTGTAAACTCTACTATGAAGTTAGCCAAAATTTGAGCCTTGTATGCCTCTATTGGCTAGCATTGAATATTGACAGCACAGAGCTCCATAATATACTATACAATCCAACGTCAAGCATTGGGTTTCTACAATGCTTACTTCTATGGTAGTCGATTAAGGCTATGACTTAATGAGCCTCAAAATAGGGTCAAAGTTTTCTTATTGCCATAATTATAGCCAAAAAAAAAAGAAAAACTTTTCCAGCTTCTTATAACGAAGTTTAGGTCCTTACAAAACATAGCTAACATAATAAACAAGTTAGTAGATTCTTCCATCTATTTATGCTAATACAAACAAGAGAGCTTGACGATTTATTGACATATATAAGTAAAGAACTTCACCTTCGATGGATTTAGTTCTACCACCCTTCTTGTTAACCTTTGAACCTCCTTAATGGATTTAAGGGGCTTCATATCCAGAATAGCTCTAATTTTTATTTTTATTTTTTTGTTTGTTGGCCTCTATTCTGCATTGTATCACCATAAAGCATTAGAATTTCTTTGATGATGCTTTAAACATACACTTCTAAGGGTTCAATTCCATTTTATTGGTGCATAACTTCCATAGTTTCTCTTCTTATCATGCCACTTATCAAATTCATGTAGCTTAAACTTCTTCATTTTGTTCGCTTTTAGCTTAGATCCGGTTGTCATTGGAAGTTTTGAACTTTTCACTGCAAAAACATGTTCCAAATGATTTCTTGACAGTTTTGGTTCCAAAATTGGTGGCTTCTCTTGGAAAGATTTCAACTTACGACCCTTTGGCTTGTAGAGTGGATCAATCCCCTTCTTGTCCAAAATGGATTTATGAACTTTTATTTGAGCTGCCACTTCTGCATAATTGGGCTTAATCACCAAATTTTCATCTCCCTTTTGCAAGCAATAGCTTGAGGAATCATTGGCAAGCGTTTCCTGCATACATGTAGATGTAATGACATTAGTGGCATTAACATTATGACATGTGTCTTCTGAGTCAAGAAATTTGTTCGTTGCCTCTGGAGTTTTAAAAACTATTTCACCATCCCCGACCCGTAATATCAACTTATGCTTACTAACATCAAAAACAGCTCTAGCAGTGGCTAAGAAAGGTTGACCTAAAATGATTGGCACCTCAATATCTTCATCTATATCAAGTATAACAAAATCCACAGGAAAGATGAATTTGTCTACTTGCACTAAAACATCCTCTATGATGCCTCTAGGGTATGTGATAGACCTATCGGCTAATTAAAGACTCATGCCCATTAATTTAGGTTCTCCTAACCCTAGCTTTTTGAACACTTTATACGGCATCAAATTTATACTAGCTCGTAAGTCTGCCAAAGCATTATCTACTAACAAATTGCCAATCATACAAGGAATAGTGAAACTCCCTGGATCTTTTAATTTTTGTGGTAGCCTTTTCTGGAGAAGTGCCGAGCATTCCTCGTTCAAGGTGACGGTTGTAAGCTCCTCCAACTTCCTCTTGTTTAATTGAAGATCTTTTAAAAATTTCGCATACTTTGACATCTGCAAGATGACATCAACAAGAGATAAGTTAACGTGTAATTGTTTGAAAACATCAAGCAATTTACCGAATTCCTTATTCTGATTAGTGTAACTTTGCTTAAGGCGCTGTGGGTAAGGGATAGGAGGCTTATACTCCTTCACTTTCGGTGATTCCATACTTTCTTTTGATTTTAGTGACTTTGCATCTTCCTTACGGTTGACTTCCACTTCTTTCTCAACTACTTCCTCACCATCTTTCTTCTCCACTTGCAATTTTTTACCACTTCTCAAGGTCACAGCATTAACATGTTCCCTGGGATTGACCTCGGTATTCCTTGGGAGTGTCCCTTGTTACCTCTCAGAGATCATTTTTGCAAGTTGACCAATTTGGTTCTTAGGGTTGTGATTGGAAGCCTCTTGATTCCTCAACGAGGATTCAATGTTGGATAAACGAGCCTCATTGCCTTGAATGTATTTTGTTAGAAGTTCTTCCACACTGGATTTCTTTTCTTGAGGAAGAGGAGGTGGGAATGGTCTCTGAAATCCAGGTGGGCCAAAGTCGGTCTTCTGCTGGCCTTAGTTTTGATTTCCCCATGAAAAATTGGGGTGATTCCTCCATCCTGGATTGTAAGTGTTGCTGTAGGGGTTATTTTGTTGCTTAGGTGGATTTCCTAGATAATCTACCTGTTCTAGTTGTTCTTGTGCTCCATACCCCTGCATACCAAAATCACTTACATCTGATTGCACTTGTTGAGGGCCAACGGAGAGTGCATCAATCTTCTTACTTAGTAGATCCACCTTGGCTGCCAAAGCAGTGGTCAAGTCCACTTCATAAACTCCCATGGTCTTTTACTTGGCTCTAGTGCTTTCCTACTAATAATTGTTCATCGCTATTCCTTCAATCAGGTTTTGTGCTTGCTCAGGTGTCTTTGTGTTCAAAGTACCTCCTGCGAATGCATCAATCATCTGTCTAGTAGATGAATTGAGACCATTGTAAAATGTCTGAATCTTTATCCATTGTAGGAGGCCATGATGTGGGCACCTCCTGAGCAAGTCCTTGAATCGCTCCTAAGTATCATATAGAGTCTCCGCTTCCAATTGAGCAAAACAAGAAATATCATTCCAAAGTTTAGCGGTCTTTGCAGGTGGGAATTACTTCTCCAAAAATTTCTCTACAAATTCATTCCAAGTTGTGATTGAATTTCGTGGTAGAGAGTTCAACCATTGTTTTGCTCTTCCTTTCAAGGAGAAAGGGAATAGCCGCAGTCGGATGGTATCATCCGTGGCTCCGTTGATTTTAAAAGTATCACATATCTCTAGAAAGCTAGAGATGTGGGCATTGGGATCTTCATCTTGGAGACTGTCAAACTGAACATATTGTTGCACCATTTGTATGATGTTAGGTGCAATTTGGAAGTTGTTAGCCGCGACGGTTGGCCTTGCGATGCTAGAGTCAGCTCCAATAAGTGTAGGCCTTGAATAATCGGACATGGTCCGATTTGCTTCATTCCCGTTGTTAGCCATGTGTGGTGGATCTTCCTGTTCGATGAATTGAGTGTTGGTCTCTTCACCTTCTTCCTTGATTTCAATGATGGACTCGTTGTCAATGGTCGCCACACTTTGTCTAGGTCGTGATTTCAAATTTCGAAGGGCAGTTCTCTCAATTTCAAGATCAAGTTCTACCAAATCTTCCGGGTTACTTCTAGTCATGCACTGCAAGGATAAGAAATATAGAATCAATTGCAGCTTTAACTGATGAAAATAAATAATGAAAACAAAAGAAAAAAAAATGGTTAAAGTAATAAAGCAACTAGTGTTCTTAATATCGAAAATCCCCGGCAATGGCGGAAAAAACTTGATATGAGGTAAGTGCACCTATCAATTTTAATATAGCGGATATGAGTCCGAGTCGATCCCTCAGAGATGTTGAGTACTAATATTAACCTTAGCTTTATTATCTAACCAGAAAATTGTGAAAGTTGAATTAATTAAAAATACTGAAATTAACAAACTAAACTAATTATAGGACTTGATTAAACAATTTAGAAAAAGCGATAAAATTAAGAACAACTTCAAGAAAGTAATAACGTATTTAGCAATTATTTCTTCTAGAGTTAACATGTGATCGCTTAAAATATATTCAATTCGGTTTCTATTATTCTTGACCGGAGGGTTTCACAACTAAAGTTAATACCTTTCTCAAGCATATTAACCCTAATCCTAAATTATTTACCGGAATCTCTTCACTTAGTAATATAATTTAGAATTGCATTAATGTATAATGAATTCCCATACAAATAATTAACTTTCCGGAAGAAACATGTATCTTATCTCTAAGTATACATGTAATTCTTTTTAATTATGTAAAGATCTAATTATACATGCAATTTCTCAATCAACATGCATAATATCATATATTGATACTCTAGAATTATCAATCAACAATTAAAGGACATAATTGAATCAAGTAAAGATAGAAACTTTATTGAAATTTCTAAATCAATCCAAGAATCACATGAAACCCTAAGTTCCATAATCCTAAATACTCGAATTCTAAGCTATCATAATGAATCTAAAAAGCAAGTTCCATAAAAAACGTAAAATAAAACATGGAAAACCCCTCTTGATTGATGAACAATCTCTTTAATCTTGAAGTTGATGTTATTTTTGCCTCTTTCTTGATGTTCTCCTTAAGTCTCTTTCTCTTCTCTTGTGTCCCTTCGTTTCTGTAATGTCTCTATTTTCTTTTAAACCCTTAGATATCCTTTTATATGTGTATTACAAGGATTCTGTTTTTGTCACCAGACACGGCCTGGGACATGGCCATGTCCCCAGGTCGTGTAACTTTCTACACTAAGGCAAAATTTTCTGCACAACTTCAAAACTTCATAACTTCTTCATTTGAACTCCGATTTGAGTGAAACTTGATTCCTTTTCTTCGTTTTCGATCCTAGAACGCATTGAAACCTAGAAATCAAAATTTTACTCAATTACGTATTAATTTCTTTAAAGAAAACCAAAAATATGAGAAAAATACTATAAAATCATCCTATGAAATATGTTTAAAATCCGAGTTATTAGTACTATAGTAGTGTAGTGAACTATGGAGTTTATTAATGGAGGCAACGCATTGGTGTATTTGATTGTGATTCAGGGCGTAGATGGTGTCGTGTTGCTTGTTGTATGGACGTTGGGGGTCGCCAGGAGTTAATCCATATAGGTATGCTGAAGATTGAATTCATGCAGTGGTGTGTAATATGCATGACAGTATGGTGAAGTGCACAGCGTATGCGGAACTAGGATTGGTTGAAGATGAAATTGATTTTTTCTTTTTTTGGGAAGTGTGTAATATTTAGCGAGGGTGTAATCGTCGTTCTTTTTTATGCTGCGTGATCCCTATTTATCAAGCTTGAAACAAATCATATCCAATCGAATCTTTTATATTGATACGAATTCAATTTGATAAAAATCAAATCATTTATATCAATTTAAACTCGATTCGATAAAAATCAAACTAGATTTATATCTTTTATAATGATTCAAACCCAATTTGATGAAAATTAAATTAGATTTGAATCTCACAAATCTTTATCACATTAGATTCAAAAGATTTGATAAGATTTAAAATTTAATTTGAATCCTATACGCTTAATTGATTTTCACAAAATGAAAGAAAGCAAAAATAAAAGGCATATAAGTGCCTAATAAGATTTGAATCTGTGATCGCAAGCTAACTCAATGTCAATATTCCAATACTTATTCGTTAGGCCGTTTGCTTGTACCTTAAGGTTTTTAATACAATTAAATTGTATTTAAACCACGTGACTTTCTAAAATAATTATTTGAATCGAATTAAAATTAAAACTATTGACCCTAAAAAAAAAAAAATTAAGATTGGGGGGAGGGGGGCAAAAATTGGGTGTCTACATTTGCATTAATTTAAAATCCAACAGAAGTTGACAAAACGACTTATTTGATACGATTTGAAAATGTTGAGGACTAAAATGGATTAAATAAAATGTTAATGACTTAATTGAAAGAAGGTTAAACATTATGGAATTTTTTGTATTTTTTCCTTAAGAAAATCAATCTATGTTATAAAATTATCATACTTTACATGGGGATTGAAACTTTATAGTGATACTTGTATTTGCATGGTTATATTGATATAACTCGAAGAAATAGCAAAGTGAAAAACCTTAAATAAGAAAGATAATTGGATTTATTCGCTATTTAACTTCCAAAGACATTCTAGTAGCTAGATTGAAGAAGGATGAGCTCAACTACTCAAATATGTTCTATTGATACACATACATACATAAATATATATATATATATATATATATATTAGAGGATATAGAGTACTAAAGAATATACCTAAAATATTACATAACATATATGATAGGAATTAACACCTCCGACTAGTCATACGTAGTTGAACTAGAGGACTGTAAGGATTCATATGGAGAACACTAGCTCGAAACCCTATTCAAGACAATAATTTCTATCTTGACCTCAATCTTTTCCACTTCTATTGACTTGAGTGCCAAGTTCTTGTAAGTACCAACGCAGTTTCCGAGCTACCAAGAATGCATGCCGATTTATTGAGTAACCATACTTATTGTCGAGCTCTTACCATAATCCAGGCAACACCTGAGCCAGCTAACTTCAGACATTTGACTAAGCTGAGTTGTCGAGACATCCAACCTGGAGAGTTGCCCCAGACTCAAAATATCTCTCAATGTTCGAGCCTTGACCTGAACAGGACCAGATTTGCCTAGTTCTCAAGTCCTCTCTTGACGTCCCTTAAGTTTACTTTTATAGTTGTAGGATTGCCCTATAACTTGCATTAATAAGATTAGCTTCTATACATAACACTAATCACCTATTAACAAGTGTCTTTGTCGAGCCTGATTTTTCGGTTTTTGTTTAAAATTGATTTCTCATTTCTTGATTAATATTAAACCTTAACCTATTTAATATTAATCCTCGACTATAGAAATTGAGAAATTTCGGTTTTTTATTGAAAATAATTTTTGGAGTTGCCACCCGACTGGAGTCGGGAAAAGAAAAGAAACCATAATCAATTAGGTGGATTGATTACGATTTTGACTACCGGTCTTTGATTTCAATTTTAAATGAAGAATTAGAAGGTTTCAAGTTTGGGGGCTAACTTATTAAACCCTAATGTTTCCCACTATCTATTTACCAAAATTAGGATTATTCTTCTAATTATAATATTTAAAGAATAAATAAATAAATAAATAAATAAAATCAAAAGAGAGAAAAAAAAGGGACCTAAGTTTCTACATATTTTATCGTCGCCCTGAAGGTGCCTATGTACCTGCTAACCGAATCAGACAATTGTAGTTCTTTCCGAAAACTTTAATGTATTGGTTCTTTTTATAAAAAAAAAATAATTGGTTGAATTTGCGTTTTTATTAAACATTTTATTTTTCCTAATTATTCCTAATTATATAAAAAAAAACCTAAAAACCTGATTTTTGAAAAGTCCCAAATTAAAATTTTTATTTAAAAACAACTAAGTGATAATTTTTTTTATTTTCAAGAAAAACCCTAAAGACCTAAAAATGTAATTTTTATGAAATATGTAATGTTCTACATGATGAATCTTTATATAGAAAAGATGCTTAAAACATAAAAAAGAAAAGAAAAGAATAATTTCTTAATCATAAAAAAGATGCCTAAATCATAGAAAAGATGCCTAAATCATAGAAAAGATGCCTAAATCATAGAAAAGATATCTAAACCATAGAAAAGATATCTAAATTATAAAAAAGATGTTTAAACCATAGAAAAAGATATCTTTAAACCATAGAAAAATTGTTTAAACCATTAGAAAAAAAATCTAAATGATTAAAAAGACGTCTAAATCATAGAAAAGAAACTTAAACAATGGAAAAGATATATAAACTATGGAAAAGATATCTAACCATAGACAAGATATCTAAATTCTGAAAAAGATATTTAAACCATAGAAAAGAAATTTAAACCATGAAAAAAATCTAAATTATAAAAAAGATGTCTAAACCATAGAAAAAAATGTCTAAATCATAGAAAAAAATGTTCAAACCATAGAAAAGATGTCTGAATCATAGAAAAGAAACCTAAACAATGGAAAAGACATTTAAAATATGGAAAACAAGCTTAAACTATAAAAAAGATGTTTCACTGTAAAAAAGAAGTCAATTAAAGATTTTTTTTTTATTTTATGAACATCAAAATGATTTTTTTTATCTAGAAAACCCTAACATGCCTAATGCAATTTTTCTAAATTAATATAATATGCAAAGAACAAGATTTTGTAAAATATGAAATTTTATAAAAATATCATTTTGAAAATATGAAATATAAAAAAAATAATAAAAAATAAATAAATTAAAACTTAACTTAACATACACTAATGCTATAACTAATTACTTGCAATTAAAAACGTGATAAAAAAAATTAGTACAAGTCTTAAAAATACCTATGCGTATACTAAGTGAGATAAAAATAAATAAATAAGACAAGTTATAGATAATAATTAAAAACTACTATTATGTACTTGTAAGGCAAAACATGTAAAGCAGACGAAAGGGAACAGATTGGATCCCCAGTCTTATCACGTGCACAATTATAGAATTGGTCTGAGGAATGGGTTCGAGCGTGTTTTTAACAAATGTGTAATCGTTCTCTTTTTTTTTTTCTTACACCATGGAACCCCTATTTATAAAACTCAAAATCAAATATTTTGAATCGAATCAAATCAAATAAAATCTAAATCGATAAAGATCTAAAATAAATTCGAATCTTACAAATCTTAAATTTATTGGATTTAACGTCATCGTATCAAATTTACTTTTTTTCGACAACTATTTACTCAATATTCCATCAAATTAATTTTTTCGAATTTTTTTCTTTTTTAGTTTTTTTTCTTTTTTTTTTCCAACAATTTTCTATTTTATTTTATTTTTTATCTTTTTTATTATTGTCTAAATTATGACCCTTTTTATAAAATAAAAAAAATTAGGTATCTATAGTCTTCTAGCATATTATTCTAGAATGATTTTCTACTTCTCCGTGCAGCACATTATTTTTCATTTCTACCCTTTTAAGAATGTTTTAGGAATCTTTTGTACATTATTTATTTTTGTCTTTTTCTCATTTGGTGTAGCCTTAGTTGAGGTCATATAAATGCCTTACTTCGTTGTATACAAACAACATACCTCAATATTAAATATAGACATTACCCTTTTGAGAGCACTGAGTCATGTCTTCTCTGTTATCATTTAGTTATTATCTAGCTTCTTTAGCAAGAGTTAGCAACTAGCGACCCTAATATTACATTCGCATATCATATTGAGTGTTATGATTGGGCCTTGTGGGAGCTACTGGTGTGTCATATCTAGTTGGTAGCCATTCAAATTTGCTAACCCCCTTTCTATTTTCTAGTTTTTGTTTGTTATGGTGTGGCCTCCATGTGTACGGCCTCGAAGACAAATTAGCTTCGCTGGTATCAATACAGAGTTCCAAGAGAGAGTGTGTGAAGTATGGTGAAGTTTTGTTTGATGATTGCTGTTAGTGGTTGTTGTGTTCTTTTCGTAGAAGCTGTAGTGTATTCGAGTGAAGTAAGTTTTCAAAGTTGTAAGGTGTCTAGTGGAGGTTTGTCAAGTGATAAGTATAGTTCTTATTGTTACCTTGTTTTACTCTATTTTTCACCGTGAAAGTAGATCGAGTTTATTTCCATGTTATTCGTGTGTGTATGTGTTGGTTGTTGAAGTTGTTAAAGTGTGTTAGTAAGATTTCGAGTAGTGAGTAGGAGTGTTTGTTGGGAATTGTGTTGTTAACTTTTTTAAGAAGTATTGCATTGTCGGATTCAAGCGTTCACAGAATTATTGGTGACCAGAATAGTGGCACTTATACTGTTGAAGCTAAAATGATAACTTACAAATCTTGTTGAGACTCTGGCTACTTCAATGCAAGCCAACAAGCAACACCTATAAGGTATACCTCATCGTGGTCAAGTTGAGAATATTCTTAAGAGATTATATAGCCAAGGTAGCAAAGCTAATTGCCTAATTCAACCCTACCGAGCTATTAGATGATGACTGGATTTAGAAGAGATTGAGAAGGATGATGATGAGGTTGATGTAGAGGAATATGGAAAGGAAGAAGCAGAAGCTGAATATTATGAAGCACTAGGATAAGGACGTTGAGCTCCTCAAGGGTATTTAGGGTGGGAAGATAATG
This sequence comes from Lumnitzera racemosa, assembly GCA_024138005.1. Lineage (NCBI taxonomy): Eukaryota > Viridiplantae > Streptophyta > Magnoliopsida > Myrtales > Combretaceae > Lumnitzera > Lumnitzera racemosa. The sequence continues at coordinate 39,078,203 of JAMXBC010000005.1, forward strand.
TATATGATTGTTATGGGCATATGGATGTAGTTAAGATTCGACTTGCTGTACTTGAATTCTCTAGATATGCTTTTATGTGGTGGAAGAATTTACATGCGGCCAAAGCGAGAGATGGAAGATGAGGTATGTAAACTTGGGAAGAGATAAGGAGATTGTTGAGGGAAATACTTGTACTTGAGAGTTACTTGTAGGATACATTTGCTAAGTTATAAGAACTTCGCCAAAGAAGTCGATTTGTTAACAACTACATGAAAGAATTCCAAATGCTAATGATTAGAGCAAATATAAAAGAGCCTAAAGCCTGTAATGTGTCTCAATTCATTTATGGACTTAAAAATGAGATCTACAATATTGTGTAAGTATAGAGATTCTATACGCTAGAGGAGGCCATTAAAGTAGCGCAGAGGGTTCAAAAGTAGAGGAGAAATGCCCTTAGCAGACCTAAACTAAGTTTTTCCTAAGCTTCAACTCCATGTCTACCTATTCATGCCGAGCTGATGAGGCTAACCCAAAACCGACCTAATAATAGCCGAGCAGGCCAGAAGAGCCAAGCTGAAGATAAGCTAACCCTGAGGACATATGAGAAAAGATGGACTTTTAGATGAAAGACGAGCAAGGTAAAATGTTTCCAATGCTTAGGTTTTGGACACTTGACTAGTGAGTACCCAAACCTATGTACCATGATGCTCTAAGGAGATGTAGTGAATAGTATCAATAACAGAGAGATAGAGGAGGAGACGAATGCTAGAAGAGTTGAAGCTGTAGAGGAAGAGGAGACCTATGTCTATGTTGATTAGGGTGAAGTGATGACAATAATACTAAGTGTTGAGTTCCTTATTGAGCTTAGAAGAAGACTAAAGAGAAAATTTGTTCTATACTAAATGTTCCATTAAGGGCTAATTGTATATTATCATTGTGGATAAAAGAAGTTGTACTGACATTGTTGTACAGTCCTTCGTGTAGAGGTTAGGACTACTAACCTCAAAGCACCCCCGCAATTGCTAAAGAAATTAAATCTAGAGTTGCCCAAACCCAATAATTACAAGAACAATACCAGCCTACGGTAAAGAAGATCACCAAGTTCAATTGGAGATAGCAAGAAATTGGTAATCATGGCCACCGCACTATTTCTTTCAAATCAGGTGACTTGGTATGGATTCACCTTAGCCAAGAAAGATTTTCGCACTTAAGATAGAACAAACCATCTCCACAAGCTAATGGTCCATTTAAAGTTCTAAAGAAAATCAACTACAACACCTACCAAATTGAATTACCTAAGAACTATGATGTTTCCTTTACCATTAATGTATTCAATTTGATTCCCCACCATCCACAAGAAGACCTAGTTGATGTTAGGATAGAGCAAGTGCAAGAGACCCCTTTCGGATTTGAAGACAAATCCTTTTAACCTCCAGGTAGATGATAGGAATTAAATCCTTGGACCAATCACACGCAACTGAGCTAGAGGATTGTAAGGATTCACATGGAGTATACTAGCTCAAAACCTCATTCAGGACGAGGATTCCTATCTCAACCTCAATCTTTTCCATTTTGACAACTTAAGTGTTGAGCTTTCGTAAGTACCAACACAGTTTCCTAGCTGCCAAGCATACATGCTAATCTGTCGAGCAGCCATATCTATCATCAAGCTCTTCCCATAATCCAAGCAATGTCCAAGCCGGTTAACTTTAGATTTTCAACCAAGTTGAGTTGTCAAGACATCCAACCTGGAAAGTTGCCTTAGAATTCGAATATCTCTCAACGTCCGAGCCCTAACCTGAATTGGACCAAATCTACCTAATTCTCAGGTCCTCTCTTGATGTCCCCTAAGTTTACTTCTACAGTTGTAAGACTGCCCTGGACCTTACATTGATAATACTAGCTTTTGTACATAACACCAGTTACCTACTAACGTGTATTTCTTAGCACATTGTTATAGAATGATTCTTTACTTTTCCGTACAACACATTATTTGTCATTTTTACCCTTAAAAAAGAATGTTTTAGGAATCTTTTGTACGTTATTCCTCTTTGCCTTTTCCTAATTTGATGTAACCCTAATTGAAGTCATATAAATGCCTCATTTCCTTATACGCAGACAACATACCTCAATATAAAATATAGACATTACCCTTTTAAGAGCATTTAGTCGTGTCTTCTCTCTTATTGTTTAGTTCTTATTTAGCTCTTTTAGCAAGAGTTAGTAATGAATAGCTCTAATATTACATTCATGTATCATATCAAGTGTTTAGATTAGGCCTATAGGGATTTGCTAGTATATCGTATCCAGTTGGTAGCCAATCGGATTTGCTAAACCCCTTTTTGTTTTCTAGTTTTTGTTTGTCATGGTGCAGTTTCTGTGTGTACGGCCTCAGAGATGCATCAATATATCTAAAATATATAATATACCTAAAATATTATAGAAAATGTATCTAGAATGTTGTAAAGCATATACCTAGAATATTGTAGAACATTAAAGGAAACTAAATATTTACATTAACACTGAACGAGAGGTGGACAAATGTTGAGATTGGAGTGAAACTTTGAAAAAAATATACTTGGTAGATCTTTGGTCATCACATTGGTAAAGCTGAAGCAATGAAAGAACATAAAAAACTCAATGGCCTTAGCAGGTACCTTCTTATTTACAAAATGAAGATCAATCTCAATATGTTTAGTGCATATGTTCTAAATTGGATTAGAGGAAAGGAAAATGGCACTAATATTGCTGCAAGAAACCAAAGTCACAAATGGTAGTTTATGGCCAAGCTCAAATGATAAGGGATGAAGCCATGAAACTTTCACAAAATATTAGCAATAGCCTTATATTCTGCTTTAGCATTGGATCAAGAAATCGTAGATTGTCGTTTAGAGGAACAAGAAATGAGATTCGGACCAAAGAACACATAATAACCGGAGGTGAATCAATGAGGGTTAAGACAACTTGCTTAATTAGCTTCAAAATACACCACCATTTTATTAAGAGATCCCAGTGAAAGCAAAAGACCTCAATTAATAGTATGAGTACTAATTTTCAAAACAATTAAAAGAAAATTAGGTGTTTTTATTAAAATCATATGTTAGTTTAAATTTAGAAGGCTTAATTTAAGGTTTTTGTTAAAATTGTTATAATTTTATGATATGAATACTAATTTTTAAATATGATGGATTATATTCGATTTTTCTTTTCGTTGAAGCTTTATTACCATGCTAGTTGGATGGGAAAAGAAAATCTTGCACACATTAGAAGATTTATATTTTCATAACACGTAGCTTTAGGCTTAGCAAATCAAAGGTTATTAAACAATATTGTGTAATCTTATAGAAAAAGGCTAAAAAATTGAATGTCCCTATAAACAACAAGTACTGTAGAACTTATGAAAGGGTAACCATCTTGCTGGCTAACGATCAACTATCAAAATTAGTGGCGAGTTAACATCCACGATCGAAAAAACATAATATTTAAAATTTATGCTGAAATCAAAGCTTAAATAGAAAACAAAAAGTTTTTATTATTATTATAAGGATGATAAATATAATTAAAATTAATTTAGACAGATGATATTATTATATTATTATTTTAAGTTTTAACATTATTAGACATGTCACGTTAGTACCAATTTTACTACTTAATATATTACATTTGCAATATAAGCACATATTATATTTATACCGCTTTAAATAATCACATCGTTGACTACTAGAATTTTCTGGTGTTTGTATTTGAAACTAAACAGTCATACTCTCTGAAATAATATATGGTAGTCAGATTGCCATCGAAATACGTAGCTTCCTTCCTCTTTCGTTTCTTTTTTAATTTATGAGCAGTTATAAGTGGTGTAAAGGATGTAAATAAAACCCATTCACTTGTGTCTCCATGTTTACTTTAAGTCCGATTTGACAATAATGGAATTCAATTAGAATTTGACAATTTAAAAATTAAGTTTACATTTTTTGATATATGATTTGAGTAGTTTATAAATATGAGTATGCACAAGTTAGTCTTAAATATTACCTTAAATTGAGTTTTTCTATTGATTTTATTTTAAATAAAATAAAAGTATTACATAAAAAATGATGGAGTTTCAACTAATTAATAAAGTCAGGCTTAAATTTATTTACTACCGAACTAAAAATACTTTAACAAGGAGTTAAAATGGAACATCACTAACAATTTTTTACTCCACTTGATTTGCCGGCCAAAGGCTGTTCAAATGAAGGAACAGTTGCACAGTAATGCTTAACATTTCCCGGCAATGGAGTGGAGCCCACTAAATATTCGCAGAACCTTCCTCCTGAAGGAATTGAATTCACCATCTGCCAGCCTTACTGCAAACATAGACCTAGGTGAGAGAGATTGTCTTTAGCTCCGTTCCGAAGTTCATCCTCATTTATTAGAGAGAGGAAACAGTGGACCAAAATGAAAATGTTTTATCACACGAATCATATTACAACATCACAATCACATTACCATTAATTATTATTTAAATTGGATTTAGGGCTTTTGCAATATTAAATCCAATTTGTACTTCATAGCTTACTGCTGAGGACAAACTATTCCTTTACAAACCAAATTATGAAACTTACGCATCCCGATAACGACTTGAAAGCAATGCCAACTTCCTCCTCCTCCTCCTCTTCTTCTTCTTTTCCTCTTTCGTTCGCTTTTTCGTACTTCCCGAAGCTCTCCCTCGCTCACTCCTCGCACATCTTCGGTTAAAACAAGCTAGGGTTTTTAGTGAGTTTCAATTTCATAACAAGATGTACTTGCTATCTTTCGGTGAATTTTTGAGGAATTTTGAAAATTGAGTCTGTTTTTAGAATACCCAGAAGGCGACCTACTTCAAAAAGCAGCGATTTTGAAGACTTTTTGGCGCGAGTGCAATGATTTTCTGAAGCAGCTATCATTTGGTCGTTGAATTTGGTGGAAAATCGATGTGAAAAGTAATCTTAGTTTCATCATATGTAAAGAAAATCATCAAAAGTTTCCATCTTTACCAGGTTTCCGTTGAAGTTTTCTTTTGGGTCAATGCAACTGGTCGAAAATCGACATGATAAGTAACCATTTTTTGCATGAACTCGAAGATATTTTTGGAAAAGCTAGAGATAAATCATCGAAATTTTCCATTTTACGAGGTTTTGGTCGAAATTTTTAAACTTGATTAATGAGTGCCTGAGGAATCGGGATTCGGGAGTTTGCTTCTGATGTTTTTAAGTGGTGGTGATGACTCTTGTTGATGTTAAAACACGTGGCACAGCTTGACGGTTTTATCGAATTCGAAACAAGTAATCGAAACGGGAGATATAGTCATGCAGTCCGCGGGGGGTATAGTTGAAGATAAAATTTATGTTGCAGTTGGAAAAGAAGTGAAAGAGAGCAAATTGACAGTTATTTGGGCAATTCAAAATTCTGGAAGGAGCAAGATTTGTATTTCACTTGTTTATGTTCCTTCGCAGACTATTCCAATGAGTAAGTTCGACCCGTTTTCGAGACGAATCTTGAAGTCGTGTGTTTCGTGCTTTCGGGTTTGTTTTGATCTTGTTAATTTTTTGATTCATGCTTATGATGTGGAAGCAGTAGCTTGAGTCAATTTATACTTTGGATTATTGTTTTCAATGGCAGTCAAGAGGAAGGTTTGATTGGTTTTTCTATCTGATTTGTTTTTTTGGGCTTAGGGAAACATGGGAACGGGCCAGGGGCAGAACAAACATATGTATTTTGAAGATTTGGGTTGTGAAATTTGTTATTAGCTCATGGGATCTATATTCATATTAGTTGATAAAGCTGCTGGCTGTCAACCTAAGGCAACCCTCCTCCTTTACCCGGGCTTGGGTAGGTTACTTACAGCAATGGAGCGGGAAGAAAACATGGAGTAGAACAGTAAAATTATATGATATATTCAGTTAGTAGTGAATATATAATTCATGATAAAGTGCAGCGGTGAAATGATCTCTGCATAGCAACTCCTCCTAGTGGAAATAAGGCTTGAGTGTTGTTATTGTGGTGTCGAATTGTGAAACTTTTGTCGGTGAAATATAAGATAATGATGTTATTTTGAATAGGACATAATCCGGTCGATTCCTTTCTACGTTTTTAAGAATTTGGAGGTTTTGATTACCTTTCATTCATGAGTTTTCTTGTTTAATTTTAAGTTTCTTGCTTATTGTAAAAAAACAAAAAAAGAAAGAAGAAAAATGAAAAATCACTGGTTTTGCTTTCTTATGATTGATTTTATTTGCTTCCTATTTTGCAGTGGGTGCAGAATTGCCGGTTAGTTCAGCTAAACCTGAAAAGGTAAAGGCACATAGGGAATCTGAGAAGCAAAACATAATTAAAATTCTGGATGAGTACCTCCAACTCTGTGGTCCAACGGGGGTAATTTTTCTTTACTTTTTGTTTCTGACTTCGGATGGGCCAAAGTTTTAATAATGAGGATGAGCATAACAAACCACATGAACCTTAGGTACGAGCAGAGAAGTTGTATATAGAAGCTAAAAGCGTTGAGAAGGGTATTTTGGATCTCATCACTCGGTACGAAGTGAGAAAGCTTGTCATGGGTGCAGCAGCTGACAAGCGGTATTCAAGGTATACTTAAGGACATTATAATTCACCTGAAAACTCCTGTGATCAAATTCGTGCAGACCAGTATGTGCATTACATGTGAGAAAATGCTACATTTGAAGAAATTTTCATGCAGAAATTCTTCTTTGGTGGGGGGGGAAGGGTAATTTATGCTAGTTGTTTGCTTTCTACTGATTTGATTTAGTATCTACAAATTTAGTGGGTGCAGACCATATAAATTTCATATAGTGTAGCTGGAGTGTCAGTTACACAACCTCCTCTGTCTGATCTACGGCATTGTTCAACCGGGATGCAGCATCAGCTGACTGTTGTAGATAAAAGTATCGCCATCACTTCACATGCCCTGCAGTAATGTGGCATTGAAGTGGGTTGAATATAGAGCTGAAATATGGAGCAGCTCTAGGAAATCGGTTGTGTGTTTTATTAGGCCATGCAGATTCCCAGGGGAATTTCTTAAATGTGGAATTGCTAACTGTTTTTACAAAATTACTGCTTTTCTGGTCGTCAGTTTATTTGTTATTTGAATCTAGAGCTGAAATATTGTTTCTAAGCTGGATCTTGGATTGGCATCTCTTCAATTTTTGTTATAATAAGATAGATGCAAAATGAGACGTGTTGGCCATGTTTACCAATAAAACATTTGGCAGTAGTATTTGCCATCTCAGTTGTCTGACCTTACAACGTCTTTGGAAAAAGTCAATAGACACTGCCTTTTTTCTGGCCAGATTATTTTAAATTATGTCTTCAGCATCTGCTTATCGAGAGTGTTTATTATCTCTTTTGCAGGAAAATGACAGAACCGAAGTCCAAGAAAGCAATCTATGTCCGACAGCGGGCTCCTCCTTACTGTCATATATGGTTTATCTGCAATGGAAATCGCATTTACACAAGGTTATACTTGGAACATATCTTTACCCGTTTTCCTTGAGAAAATTGCTATGTATAGCAAAAGCTATTAGAAATTTCCATTTCTAGTCTTTCTTAAATGTCAACGGACCACACTATGGAAGTTAATGAAATAAAACTGATAATCATATATATATATATATTCCTTGGTTAAGAAATTTTACTTCAGAGATATGATTGGGTTTTATGATTATAATCATTGCTGTGCTGTTAAAATAGGGAACCTTGCACAGAGTTGGTTGATGTAGATAATGCATCTGTGGCATCATCAGACATGTGCCAAAGCCTTGATGCCAACCATTTAAGTCTCCCACGTTCACTGTCCACCACTTCAAACAATACTGATCCGACAAGTCTTGCACTTTCGCAGTCTGCCACTTTGCGCAATAATGATCTGATAAAACTTACTAGTTCTTCGAGTAGTGAGAAGAATAGTGGACTATCGCTTGCCTCTCCTTCAAATTACAGTCATGGAGAGAGGTTAAGCACACATTCAGATGTAGAAGAAACCTGGCAAGAATGGCCGAGAGAGAGACTATCAAGGGGGAGTGGTTCTCAGCATTCCGTCCAGTCATCAACTTCTGGAGGAACTGATTCTATCTCTTATCCTATCTCAGCAACCGCTTCACGTGAGGGGAAAGTGGACTTGAACCCTTCAAAAGATATCATTGACCATACATCGCCTCCCAGCGTACTGGTACATGCAAAACCACACAAAGTCTTGGACTTAAAGAGCTATTTATAGCCTACACAATTGGAAGGCATTCAATTGTGGCGCTTTTTTTTTTTTTTTCTTTTTAATTTCTTTTTAACAGGATGGAAACATAGATGACAATCTTTGTGATCAACTTGAACAAGCTATTACTGAGGCTGAGAATGCGAAGCGAGAGGCACTAGAGGAGGCAGTTAGACGTGGTAAAGCTGAAAAGGATGTGATCGAGGCAATAAGGAGGGTATAATTCTCACTCTTTCCCATTTACCTAGACAATCTTTCTGATGAAGTTGCTCAATATGTAGTTGCCATTTAGTGTTCTATTTCATGAAAAAGGTTGCCTAGAGGTTTGAGGAACTTACGATTACTATTTAACCCACAAACTCTTGGACATACGCTGCTATGGTCTAAGTTTAGCATATCCTGAAGTTTTTTGTGGTGCATGCACTGCCCAATTTTAGAAATTATCAATACTTTTATGAACATCGAGTTTTCTAATAGGAGTTAATTGAGTCTAGTGATATTCCCTTTGTCCTAATTGCTTGATGCAAAACAAGAGAATGCTATATATCTTCGGAGATTTTCAATGGGGAAGAACTCTTATTTTGATGGCCCAATGTCTTTAATTGTTACTTCTGAACATATGCTATCTTCTTCCACTTATGGAATTTCTGCCTTAATAAAGTTTTCTTGAGATTTCACTTCATATATTACATTAGAAAATGTAGGATTTCACAACTGAATACAGCTGATTTTAAAGTAACAATTTCTTTGTCGATATTCTGCGAGATTCAGGCCAGAGCAGTCGAAAACTTATACTCAGAGGAGTTGAAACAAAGGAGAGAAGTTGAGGAAGCTTTAGTAAAAGCAGAAGAACAACTTGAGAAGATGAAGAAAGAGAGAGATGACATCGTGGAAGAACTCCGTAGTGCTACAGATCAAAAGTGGCAGTTGGAAAACCAAATTTCAGAAATGGAAGAAATCATGCAGGAGTTGGGGCAGAAAATTATCTCTGCAGTGGAACTGTTGCAAACTTATAAGAAAGAGCGGGATGAATTGCAGACGGAGCATGACAATGCACTCAGGGAAGCGGAGGAGCTAAGGAAAAGACAAGGAGATGCCTCAAGTTCATCTGCTGGACTATTCTTCTCTGACTTCACATTTTCAGAGATACATGAAGCAACAAGAAATTTTGATCGGTCTTTGAAGATTGGAGAAGGTGGATATGGCAACATATACAAAGGGCTCCTTCGTCATGCAACTGTTGCTATAAAAATGGTGCATCCTGATAACTTGCAAGGTCCATCTGAGTTTCAACAAGAGGTGTGTTGGTTTTCGCCCTTCTTTGTTAGGTAATCTAGCACATCAACCAAATGTGTACCAAATCAAGCTGAGTTGTTCAGTTAGGCATTTCACAGTGTCTACTGAGATGTCACTTGTTTTATTCCCTCGTATATTTTTTAGCATTATGGGCATGTTTTTGCAGAAAATGATTTCATGTTTTTTGACAATTCTCATAATCGGAGTTTTTCAATTGTAAAATGTTATTATAGTAATCTTAAGCAATTGCATATACTATAAGGTTTAAAAAGTAAGTGGTGATGGAAGATGATAACAGAGGCCGACCTTCAGTGGTAGGGGCTAAACAATCACAGAAAACACCAATGAAGAATAAGAAAATTGATTCCTCTTTTTAAAAGTGAAAATGTTACCCTTGTTTTCGAAAAGGACATTTTCATTGGCGTTTAACGGCTACCATGTGCCATTGGCCACCACTCTTGCCTTGCACCATTACTTGGTATTAGAAGCAAAGTAACTGCATTCTCTTGAGATTGCTCATAATATTTGTCAATCCTAAAACTTTGAGTATAATATTTGATGGAGTCAACTTGAGAAGCGTTTTTAACAAAACAAGCACACATTAATGTTGCGTTTAGACCTTTATTGCATATGCAAATGCAATAGTCATTCTCATGAAATGCTACTTTTGTTTATAAGACAAAATAAAATACACAGTAACTGCTATTATTTATATTTTTTCATCCACTTTTATAAAACAAAATAATATTCCTTTAAAAAATGTCTGATATGTTTCATCCATTTATTTTTTTTCCTGCCATTATTTGCAATCACTTCAGCAACGATAGTGTCAAATATCTAAATGAGCTGAGAGCTGTCCTTGTGATTTTTCCACCTCTCAGGTTGATGTGTTAAGTAAGCTGAGACATCCGAATCTTGTTACCCTCATTGGAGCTTGTCCAGAAGCTTGGGCACTCGTTTATGAGTTCCTTCCAAATGGAAGTCTTGAGGATCGGCTTGACTGCAAAGATAATTCAACTCCTTTATCATGGCAGACTCGAATATGTATTGCCACCGAACTGTGTTGTGTCCTCATCTTCCTACATTCGACCAAGCCACATGGTGTTGTACATGGGGACCTAAAACCTGCCAATATTCTCCTTGATGCCCATATGAGGTGCAAACTCAGCGATTTTGGAATCTGTTGCCTCCTATCTTGGGATGAGCATTCAACCAACAACACATCTCTTTGTAGAACTGGCCCTAAGGGCACCCTTGGTTACGTGGACCCTGAATTCCTTTGTACCGGAGAGCTTACCCCAAAATCCGACATTTTTTCCTTTGGAATTATTCTGTTACGGTTGTTGACTCGAAGAGCTGCCCCTGGAATCACAAAGGAAGTGCAGAATGCACTCAGTGCAGGAAATTTGAAGGATATGTTGGATCCTTTGGCTGGAGACTGGCCCTATGTGCAAGCTGAGCAATTAGCTCACTTAGCATTGAGGTGCTGTGAGATGAGTGGGAAAAACCGACCGGACCTTGAATCGGATGTTTGGAAGGTACTTGAACCAATGAGAGCTTCTTGCGGAGGTTTGTCACCCTTCTGGTTGGGTTCTGAGGAACATTGCCGGCCTCCTCAATATTTCATTTGCCCAATATTCCAGGTAAGTTTGGTGGCTGTAACTTACAAGGTTTCTGTCATTGTTTCCAAGTACTGTGTGCCAACATCGTGTCGTCCCCTAAAAATTCTAAAATTACATCGACATCCTGACTTTCCTAGACGGCCTACTTACTTTTGTTGAAAAATCTTGGTAGTGTAAGATTTCTTCTCGTATGCAGTACTAAGTCAATTTCTTACATCAATATGCAATTGTAAACTTATTTTGAGAATGCGAAACTTTGCCGCTGCTTTGAAGATTGGTCTCCCCGTTGGATTTGTCTGACTATAGCTTTATCCACTCAATCATGTAGGAAATTATGCAAGATCCACATGTTGCAGCCGACGGATTCACTTATGAGGCGGAAGCACTCAGGGCATGGCTAGAGAGTGGCCACGATACATCGCCGATGACAAACCTGCCGCTGGCGCACACTAATCTCGTCCCGAATCGTGCCCTCCGTTCCGCAATCCAGGAGTGGCTGCAGAACCACTGAAAAAACCCTCTCCTTTCCATACTTTGATAATATATATATATATCCTTATCTTCTTCTAGTTTATTTATTTGTTCTTTTTTTCTTCTCTTTAATTTGAGGAAATGCTTCTGCATGCTGCGGATGCATAATACAATGTATGTAAAGAACTACGAAACGGTGTAGGAAATATTTAGTTGTGTTACATTTTACACTCGTATAAAAGAAACTGCGTGCATATTCTCTTGCATGACTAGACATTTTCCCTATTATTATGTGAATGATATAAAAGACATCTAGATGGATTATTGGAAGGTGGTAATAATTTTCTTATGATGGCACTCTCTTGTGAAGTAGATATATATAGAGACGTTTTATAAATATTATCCTTAAATAAAGATAAAAAGATAAAATCAGATAATTTTTGTGATTATTTATTATATAGGTCTTCTGTATTTTGAGCTATATGCACCATATGCTCGATACGCTACTTTAACATAAGTTCATTAACAAGCCCTTGAAGCCAAATTTTTACGACCTAATTGGTATGAATATTATTCTCCACGGCAATGAAATATGTTTAAATCTGTCGCTTCCCACTAGTTGTATAATTTATCGTTGGAAAAAAAATAAAATAAAATAGGGAAGCCTTGATCACAAATATTCGATGACAAATGTGGATTCTTGCATAGATTTAGTAAAGGTTGAGTTAATAAGTCATTGGTTCTTCATGCAAATTATACTTGTAAATAGTTATTAGTATTAGCTCGATTTATGAAGAAGTTGTGTTTGAATAAAAAATAAAGTTAGCTTATATAAATAAATTGAGTTCGAATTATGTTTAGGCTCACGAGCCAATTTAATAATAGATTTTTTTATATTGTTAACGAGTCTAACTTATAAATAATTTTACAAACAAGATGACAAACTAATATATAATATTAAAAATCTTATTACATGAAAAATATAATATAAAGTATCAAGAGATAATGATGAACTAAAGAGACGCCAAGACAAGATCAATCTCGACCTTATGGGATGAGAGACCTTGAAGATGCTCCCTCAACCCTCTATCGATTCTCCGCCACCCCTAAGCTGCTTCGAAGACGTAAATGAGTGGAGTCAAAAGTCCATGGCATTGGGCTCTCAGTAGCCGCCCCCTCCCCAAAGGCATAAACCGAATCGGAGTACATAAGCATCACCAAGAACTACTTTACTTGCCGTGCCTACCAGCCCAACCCATCGTGTTCCTATCTCCTCTACCATGGCTGCTAGCACGAAGAAGCGCAAAGAAGGGCCTGATTAAAGAGATAGTGGAGCATGCAGGCTCTAGAAGAGGAAGGGCCAGCGGCAACCTAACAATGCAAGTTCCCCTCATTAGCTCACAAAATAATATAAGCAGGGGATGTGACGTTTCAATTTAAAGTATATGTTAGCATAAATGTAAATAATCAATTAATAATTGCATAATTTTTAGAAGTTAGCATTTTAGGAGATTGGAATACTAATTATTAGTAGTTATACTAGTAGTGTCTAGTATTTGTAATTATAGTTGTATTTGGAGGGAAAATTAATTACCAGCAATAAACAAATAGATTAGAGTATATAATTCTATAAAGAGAGAAATATAAAAAAAGGTTGGAAGAAAATTTTTCAACTAAACTCTTAGGTGCTTTTTTCTTTTAAAATAGGTAAAAGGAGTTTGACTATCTCGAAATAAATCGAAACCTTTTCATGGTCTTTTCTTTTAATCTTTTTCATTTTTCCACTATTACTACACTTTGTATTAACATCCACAATATTATTTATAATGGGATAGTGAATTACGGGTGCTAATATTTTGGTACTCTTATTTTTTCTCAATGATCACTAAGAACTTAACATATGCTGCAAGTATGGAAATCATCAAGAATATGTTTGATAACATACAATGGAGTAAGCAACTCTTATAACAATCAATAATTAATTGCAAGAATTTTCTCTCAAGATTGGTCAGATGTTCCCAAAGACACAACAAAAAGATTTCACCTTTCACTTCAATGATTACTATACTCAAGAACCTAATATGCGGACGAAAAATAGGATGGATTCACAAATTCCACATTTAGGGTGCAAGGCAATGATTTTGTAGATTTTTTCCAATAAGAAATAGTATAAGATATTGAGAAAATAGTACTTGATAAATCAATACAAGTTGCTACAAAGACTCTAATAGATAATAGATTATTTCCTCTAATTTTCATGGTGATAGTAGATATTATAAGGAGGATGACTAGCAATCTCACAAGGTAAAGGGTAAAGAATTTGCTACAATGAAAGATTTGGTGATGACAACAACTCAACATGCATAACCTCTCACTAGTGCAAAACCTCATTTTTTAATATGTGGTGTGAAAAGAGACATATTGGCTCATATGATTGTGCAATCTATTCTAACTAAAGAGAAAATTGTTCATGGTGATCCTTAGAGAGTTAAGGTTCCAAAGTTACAAGAGAAGATTGAAGAAGTTGATAGATTCTTATTCGTCTTAAGTTGAATTAGTTAATTTTTGTTTGTTTTAACCTTGAGGACAAGGTTCTTCTCGTAGAGGGGAGAAATTGTTACAATTCAAAGTATATGGTATACATAAATGTAAATAATCAATAGATAATTGTATTATTTCTAGAAGTTAGTATTTTAGTAGATTGGAATAGTAGCTTTTAGTAGTTATAGTAGTAGTTTCTAGCATTTGTAATAGTTGTTGTATTTGGAGGGAAAATTAGTTATTAGCAACAAATAAATAAATTAGAGTGTGTAATTCAATAAAGAGGGAAATATACAAAAAGATTGGAAGGAAAGTTTTTAATCAAATTTTTAAGTGCCTCTTTATTTGAAAATTGGTAAAGGAGATTGGCTATCTCAAAATATACTGAAACATCTTCATCATCTTCTTTTTTTCATCTTTTTTATTGTTCCACCGTTACTACATTTTATACCAATGTCCACAATATTATTCACATTAGGATAGTAGTAGATCATGGGTACTAACATGTGAGGTTTTCCATCATCTGTTCCCCTCTCCTCCACATATAGAAGGAAGACATAGAAAAGGTTCAAGATAGAAACTAGCATACAAGAACCAAGGACAAAAAGGTCTCTTAAAAAAAGAAATCTAGAGAGTGCCTATTGTAGATGTAGGGGTTCAATTGGAGTGGTTATGTGCATGTTACATGAGTAGCGTGGTACATGTGACTTCAAAGAAATGAAGCGAGATTGTCACATGAAAGGATGATTAGGTGAGAATAAAGTAGGGAGGAGGAACAAGCAATCTTAGTGTCTTAAATGCACAAGTGACAAATAAGGCAGCCTTAAGGGACCTTAGGTGTTTACCTTATAGCTCAACCATTCATCTTATAGCTCAGCCGTTCACCTTGTAACTTAAACGAATTAGATCAATTTTTTACTTGAATGCTATTTAATTATAGAGAGCAGAGTTTTCACAGTGGAACACTGTTTCTCCAACCTCTTTTAGAGTTTTAAATGATGAGGAAATATTGAATATTTATAAACTTTTGATCATGATAGCATCCGTTGGATCATCTGGGTGATCAACATATAGGATAGAGCTTACTTGATTTATGGTTATCCAGAATGAGTTAACTAATGGGCTTAAAGTTAATAACCTTTTTTATAAGTGCATGATCCTATTTGAGAAATGTTGGAGGCAGATGGACCGATTCAACGATCTTTATTTCAAGTTCACCAAGTCAAATCTCCTTGAATCATCTCAATATGGATTAGATTCCTTAAACCTTATCACCTGGCCCAATAAGTCAAATCTAAATAAATAATGGGTTTAATTTAATAACTAATATAACAATTTACAGCTATTTACACCTACAAACGAGGCCAAAGATCTCTATTTATAGTTAGGAGTATAATCAAGTCAAGTTGAACCAACACAATATAAAGCTTGAGCTCGAGCTCAAGCTCAATTTAAAAAACTTGAAGCTTAAGCTTAACTCAAGGCTTCAAGTTTGATCAAGCTTCAAAATTTTGCGCTTAAGCTTGACTTAAATAAATATTTAGCAAACTCGATTTTTGCTCTATTAGCTCGATTAGGCTTAAATTACTCAATTAGGCACGAATTACTCAATTAGGCACAAATTAATTTATATAAACATTTTCCCTAATTAATTCGAAAACAAGTTCAATCACAAGCTTCATTAAACTATTAAGCTCGAATTAGAATAACTAAATTTTAATTTATTAAATTTGGAATCACAATACTAATGAGAAGAGTTTTCTTACAATTTTTCCTAAATATCGAAAGGTGATAGTCCAATAATTGATACATAGTTTAGAAGATTTAAAAAAAAAATGAAAATATCATGTGGCATTTAAAATCCAAACTCACAGCATAGGGAAGATGAAATTATAGTCCATTACACCTTAAGAAAGAATCGAAAATACGATACCGTAAACTTTGAAAAGCAATAATATAAACAATTTTGATGGATTGTCTCTTCTTTATATCCTTTTACTCTGGATCAGGTATCGTATACCAGTAGCTATATGCTCCCAGCCAAATAAAACGAAGTACCTGCAGAAAAATATACATAACATAACTAAGTTAGAAAATTTGCAGAGAAGAAGCGTCTAAAAGAAGTACACATGGCTCTTAAAAACTTTAGAGATATATGAAAAAAAATAAAAATAAAAACTCCTAATAAAATATCCAATTCAGCACAATTATGAAAGAAAAATGGACTATTCTAGAAACGCCCTTCATATTTGTAATTCCTTGTAATTTTAAGAAAGCCGTTGCAATTTACCGAAGCCTAAGTACCTGTGGATTTGCAGTTAGACCGAGTCCTTTGACCAAACGGACAAATGCCCCTTCTTCGAATAATTCTACCTTAAATTACGTATCTCCTTAATAATTAAAGCAACAATATATGCAAGAATAAAAATATAGTAACTCAATAACATTGATACGTGGAATTGGACCACCGCCTTACCTTATATGAAGGATGAACTAGATGATTTCTCTCAAATTTTTTTAATTGTCATTAACATTAATATACACTTAAAACTCATAGGACCAAAGGACTCTCATTGCTCGAGCTTGCCTTATGCAATGTGTCACTATTGTCATTTTCCATGTCTAGAATTTGTCAAGGCAAATGATGTGATGTGCTTAAGGCATTCCAGAGGGAGAGGGAGAGATCAAGAACCAAACAACTATCACATAATGCATGAAGAACCACTCTACTGAAGCAACACCCTATTAAGTCACAGGACTAAGGTATACTACAATTTATACAAAGACAAAACAAGCAGATAAAAGGGATTAAGATGAATTTGAAAACCCATTACATGAGAAATTAGGTATGTAAACGACATGAGCGTATTTGTAAGTTTCTTGAATTCACCTTAGGACTTAATCAAATTTGATTTAGCTAAAATGTCGAGTCGAGTTTGAGCTCAAGTTTTATAATAGTCTCAACAAGCTTGTGACTTAATCGAACTCAAGTCGAATTTAAATATAAGTCAAGTTTAAGCCAAGTTTAAACATTGTTATTATTTTTTAAATTAAATTTATAATAGTTTTTAAAGATTGTTGAGTCAAAACAAGTTTAATTAAATCAACTTTAAGCTTATCAAGTATTATTTCGAGTCAAGCTCAAGCTTAGAATTATAAGCTCCATCGAGCTAAAGTTCAAGCTTTAAAATTTTGAATCAAGCTTATTATTGTATCATCTTGACTTGACTTATTTACAACTCTAGGCATAATCGAAGTGGTATAGTCTTAAAATCATTTGTTTTTTTTTTTTAATGGAAAAGATAGTTCAACTTTTGAATCAATGTCAAAATCATCATTCTAAAATGAAATCTATCCTAAATGATTTAACTTGATAGAGTAGAGAAATTATTATATTTGTATCCTCAAACATGGTAGCCTAACAATAATCTCACCATTGCAAAACAAGGATAAGTACTCAACAGCAAATAAAGTAACGTTGTTAGCTATTGAAATGAATAGCTTTTTAAAAAAACTAGAAAAGTATAAAAAGGTTTTCAATGTTTACTTATGTATATATTTTATTTCTAATTGTTTTAAAAGTTTTATTTTAGTCCTTAATATTTTTAAAAATTTATAAAGATAACCGTTCATTAGTTTTGCCATTAATATGAAAACGTGGTAAAATCTGATTCGTTTAAATAATTGATTTAATTAACTAAACTGATAATAGATATTATATAATTAAAATTGATAAAAAAGATAAGAAATACACAAAAATGATTAAAAAAAAGTCAAAAAATTAAAAATAAAAATTTGGAAAATAATACATATATATTATTTAGTAATATATATTTATATACATATATATTAATATTTATTTTAAAATAAATTAACAACAATAACAAAAAATAATAAATTAAAATTTAGTTACCTTCTAATATTAAAGTAGTTGAAAAATGACTAGATTTCAAAGTAGATTGTGACCCACTAGCAGTCGTATGTAGCTGCCCTCCACTGTAAGAGAGAAGGGGGTGGGGTAAGGCGGGGAAGGGATGGTGGGGAGGGAGGGGTGGTGGATTGGTTGTGACATGAACTCCCTTATGTGGTAGGTGCTAACTCATGGTGGCCTAAAACTTAAAATAAAAAAAAAAAGAAGGAAAAAGAAATCTAATTAGGTTTTGCTTTATATATATTTTTTTTTTTAGATTTGGGTGGCCTGTGACCACCCACTACCAAAGGGCGGTTATGCAACCCCTCAATCTAGGGAGGTGGTGACTACCTTAGGCTTCTAATAGGTTATGACCTACTGCTTTCCTTCAACCTATATTCGATTACCTTCACCTCTAGTGGTCAAGTTTCCTCTTTTTACATTTTTTCAATTTATATTTTTGAATGTCGTTAATTTTTATTTATTAATTTAAATTTGGTTTTTATATATAAATATGTATATGAGTATATATAATTATATATATAACTATTATATTCATTACATAAGGATTTTTTCAATTATGCAAAAATTTTTTATTTTCTTTTCAATTTTCCAAATTTTTTATATTTTTACTATTTTATAAAAATTTTATTATTTTTTATTTAAAAATTATACATTGTCTAATCATATGTTACTACATATTCACATTAACGAAAAATCTAATGGAAGTTAATAAAATGACTTGATACGATTTAAAAAAAGTTGAGGATTAAAATGGATAAAATGAAAGGTTAATGACTTAATTGAAAAAAGGTTAAACATTATGGACTTTTTTTTGTATTTTTTCGTTAAAAAATCAACCTATGTTAGAAAAGTATCATGCTTTACATAGGGATTGAAACTTTATAGTGATACTTATATTTGCATGGTTATATTGATATAACTCGAAGAAATAGCAAAGTGAAAAACCTTAAATAAGAAAGATAATTGGATTTCTTAGTTGTTTAACTTCCAAAGAGATTTTAGTAGGCAGATAAAAAAAGGATGAGCTCAACCACTCAAAAATGTTCTATTGATACACACATACATACACATACATATATTACAAGATATAGAGTATTGAAGAATATACCTAAAATATTACATAGCATATAGATAGGAATGAATACCTTGAACTAGGTAAATACAATTGAGCTAAAGGACTGTAAGGGTTTACATGGAGCATACTAGTTTAAAACCCCATTCAAGATAAGAATTTCTATCATAACCTCAATCTTTTCCACTTCTGCTACTCGAGTGCTGAGTTCTTGTAACTACCAATATAGTTTCCGAGCTACTAAGCATGCATGCTGATCTATTGGGCAACCATACTTATTGCCGAGCTCTTACCAGAATCTAAGCAACGTCTAAGCCAACTAACTTTAGACATTTGACTAAGTTGAGTTGCCGAGACATCTAACCTGGAGAGTTGCCTTAGACTTAAAATATCTCTTAGTGTTCGAGCCCTAACCTGAATAGGACCGGATTTACCTAGTTCTTAAGTCCTCTCTCAACGTTCATTAAGTTTACTTCTACAGTTGTAGGATTTCCCTAAGCCTTGCATTAACAAGACTAGCTTATATATATAACACTAATCAACTACTAACATGCGTCTTCTAGTACATTGTTTTAGAATGATTCTTTACTTCTCTGTACAACACATTATTTGTCATTTTTACCCTTTTAAGAATGTTTTAGGAATCTTTTGTACATTATTCATTTTTGTCTTTTCCTCATTTGGTGTAACCTTAGTTAAGGTCATATAAATGCCTTACTTCCTTGTATGCAAACAACGCCTCAATATTGAATATAGACATTACCCTTTAGGGAGCACTTAGTTGTATCTTCTCTCTTATTATTTAGCTATTATCTAACTTCTTTAGCAAGAGTTAGTAGCTAGCGACCCTAATATTATATTCGTGTATCATATAGAGTGTTATGATTGGGCCTTGTAGAAGCTGCTAGTGTGTCATATCTAGTTGGTAGCCATTCGGATTTGTTAAACCCTTTTTTATTTTCTAGTTTCCGTTTATTGTGGTACGGCCTTTGAGATAGATTAGCTTTATTGGTATCAGAGTATGATTCCAAGAGGGAGTGTATGAAGTATGGTGGAGTTTTGTTTTGTGATTGCTGTTAGTGGTTATTGTATTCTTTTCGTAGTTCC
Organism: Lumnitzera racemosa; assembly: GCA_024138005.1. NCBI lineage: Eukaryota > Viridiplantae > Streptophyta > Magnoliopsida > Myrtales > Combretaceae > Lumnitzera > Lumnitzera racemosa. The sequence continues at coordinate 39,098,470 of JAMXBC010000005.1, forward strand.
TGCAGTATGTTTAAGCGAAGTAAGTTTTAAAGTTGTAAGGTGTTTAGTGGAAGGTTGTGGAATGGTAAGTATAGTTCCTGTTGTTACCCTATTTTACTCTAATTTTCATTGCAAAAGTAGAGCAAGTTTATTTCTATGGTATTCGTGTGTGTGTGTTGGGTGTTGAAGTTGTTAGAGTATATTAGTAAGATTTTGAGTAGTGAGTAGAAGTGTTTGTTGGGTATTATGTTGTTAACTTTTCTAAGAAGTATTAAACTATGTTGAATTAAAGTGTTCATAGAATTATTAGTGACTAAAATAATGGTACTTATGTTGGCCGAGGCCAAAATGATAGTAATACCCTTAGGCTAGTTGATGATAAGCTTGATAGACTTATCAATCTTGTTGAGAGTTTGGTTACTGTAATGTAAGCCAACAGGCAACAACCATAGGGTATACTTCATTGTAGTCAAGTTGAGAATATTCTTAAGAGATGATATAGCCAAGGTAACTAAGCTAATTGCCTAAGTCATCCCTATTGAGCTATAGGAGTATTAGATTGAGCTACTATATGAAGACTAGATTTAGAAGAGATTGAGAAGGATGATGATGAGGTTAATGTAGAGGAATATGGAGAGGAAGAAGCAGAGGTTGAATATTATGAAGCACCAGAACAAGGACGTTGAGCTCCTTAAGGACTTGATAATGTTAAAGTCTAGATCCCCACCTTTACTGGTAATTGAGATGCATATAAGTATTTAGAGTAGGAAGTAAAGTATTTGATTGTTATGGGTACACTGATGCAACTAAGGTTCAACTTGCTGTACTTGAATTCTCTAGGTATGCTTCTACGTGGTGGAAGAATTTGAATGCCATTAGAGTGAAAGATGGAAGACAAGGTGTGTGCACTTGGGAAGAGATAAAGAGATTGTTGAAGGGAATACTTATACCTAAGACTTACTTATACGACACATTTGCTAAGTTGCAAGAGCTTTACTAAAGAAGTCGATCTGTTGATGACTATATGAAAGAATTTTAGATGTTAATGATCCGAGCAGACGTATAAGAACCCAAAGCCTGTATTGTATCTTAATTCATTTATGGACTCAAAAATAAGATTTACAATATTGTGGAAGTATAGCGATTCTATACACTAGAGGAGGCCATTAAAGTAGCATAGAAAGTTTAGAAGCAGAGGAGAAATGCCCCAAGCAAACCTAGGTTGAGTTTTTCTTGAGCTCTTGCTCTACGTCTACTTATTTATGTTAAGTCAATGAGGCCAACCCGAACTAAGGAAAAGTACGACTAACCTAATGATAGCTGAGCATGCCAGAAGAGCCAAGTTGAAGAGAGGCTAACCCTGAAGACATATGAGAAGACAGACCTTTTGATGAAAGACGAGCAAGGTGAAATGTTTCGAATGCTTAATTTTGGGCACATGGCTGGTAAGTGTCCGAATTGATGTACTGTGGTGCTTTAAGGAGAAGTGGCGAATAACACTGATGAGAGAAAGCTAGAGGAAGAGAAGAATGCTAGAATGGTTGAAGCTGTAAAGGAAGAGGAGACCTATGTCTATGTTGATTAAGGAGAAGTGATGACACTAGTATTAAAGAGAGTACTGAGTTCCTTACCGAGCTTAGAAGAAGACCAAAGAGAAAATTTGTTTCATACTAAGTATACCATTAAGTGTCAGTTGTGCATTATCGTTGTGGATGGAGGGAGTTATACTGACATTGTTGTACTGTCCTTTATGTAGAGGTTAGGACTGCTAACCTCTAAGCACCCTCGCGATTGCTAAAGAGAGTAAATTTGGAGTTTCTTGAGCCTAATAATTACAAGAACTATACCGGCCTATGGTAAAGATGATCGCCAAGTTTAATTAAAGATAACAAGAAATTGGTAATCATGGCCACCGCACTATTTCTTTTAAACTAGGTGACTTGGTATGGATTTACCTTAGCTGAAAAAGATTTCTGCATCTGAGACAAAGCAAACTATCTCCACGAGCTGATGGTCCATTTAAAGTTCTAAAGAAGATCAACTACAACGCTTACTAGATTGAATTGATAAAGAATTATGGTGTTTCCTCCACCTTCAATGTATCTATTCTGATCCCCAACTGACTAGAAGAAGACCTAGTTGATGCTAAGACAAAGTAAGTGCAAGAGACCCCTTTCAGATTTAAGGACAAATCGTTTTGACCTCCAAGTAGATGATAGGAATTACCAGTCACACACAACTGAGCTAGAGGATTACAAGGATTCACATGGAGAATACTAGCTCAAAACCCCATTCAGGACGAGGATTCCTATCTCAACCTTAATCTTTTCCACTTCTGCCAACTTAATTGTTGAGCTCTCGTAAAGCATACATGCTAATTTGCTTAGTAGCCATATCTATCGTCGAGCTCTTACCATGATTCAAGTAGCGTCCAAGCAGACCAACTTTAGATGTTTGACTAAGTCGAGCTAACTTAGACTTAGAATATCTCAATGTTCAAGCCCTAACCTGAATAGTACTAGATCTACCCAATTCTTAGGTCTTCTCTTGAAGTCCCTTAAGTTTACTTCTATAGTTGCAGGACTGCCTTAGACCTCGCATCAACAAGACTAGCTTTTGTACATAACACCAATCACCTATTAACATGTATTTTTTGGCACATTGTTCTAGAATGATTCTTTAATTTTCCGTATAGCACATTATTTGTCATTTTTACCCTTTTTAAGAATGCTTTAGGAATATTTTGTACATTATTCCTCTTTACCTTTTCCTTATTTGATGTAACCCCAACTAAAGTCATATAAATTCCTCATTTCCTTGTACATAGACAACATACCTCAATATTAAATATAGACATGACCCTTTTGAGAGCATTTAGCCATATCTTCCCTCTTATCGTTTAGCTCTTATCTAGCTCCTTTAACAAGAGTTAGTGGTGAGTAGCGCTAATATTACATTCATGTATCATATCGAGTGTTAAGATTAAGCTTAATGAGACCTGCTTGTGTGTTATATCTAGTTGGTAGCCATTTAGATTTGCTGAACCCCTTTTTATTTTCTAGTTTTTGTTTGTTATGGTGCAACCTCTGTGTGTACGACTTTAGAGACGCATCAATATATCTAGAATATATAATATACCTAAAATATTATAGAAAATGTATTTAGAATGTTCTAAAGCATATCCCTAGAATATTACAAAACATTAAAGGAAAATAAATATTTACATTAACACTAAACGAGAGGTGGACAAATGTTGAGATTGGAGTGAAACTTTGAAAACAATATACTTGGTAGATCTTCGGTCATTACATTAGTAAACTAAAGTGATGAAGGAACATAAAGAACTCAAATGGTCCTAGTAGCTACCTTCTTGTTTACAAAATGAAGATCAATCTCAATATGTTTAGTGCATATGTTCTAAATTGGATTATCGGAAAGGAAAATGGCACTAATATTGTTGCAAGAAACTAAAGTCACATATGGTAGTCTATGGCTAAGCTTAAATAATAAGGAACGAAGCCATGAAACTTTAGACACAACATTAGTAACAACTTTATATTCTGCGTTAGCATTGGATTGAGAAATCGTAGATTGTCGTTAGAGGAACAAGAAATGAGATTCAGACCAAAGAACACACAATAAATAGAGGTAGATCAACGAGTGTCAAGACAACTCGCCTAATCAGCTTCAAAAACCACTGCCATTTTCTTAAGAGATCTTAGTGAAAGTAAAAGACCATAATCAATAGTACCTTTAAGATACCTCAAAATTCATTTAATAGCCTTCCTTTGACTTATCTACAACGCATACATGAATAAACACACTTATTGAACAACAAAGGCGAAGTGAGGACATGTGAAAGTCAGATATTGAAGGGCATAAATGATATTGCGATACTTTGTAACATCAAGTAAAGGATCACTATCATTTAAGGATAGCTTACATTTGGAGTCCACAACAGTAGAAATAGGGTTGGTGTTAGACATATAGCAACGGTCAAGAAGTTCTCGAGCACATTTAGACTAAGATAGAGATAGACTTGAGGAAGAGCGAATGATAGAAATGTTCAGAAAATAGTGTAAGTCACCCAAATTTGAAATCATAAATTCTTACTTGAGATATACAAATGGATGATAATAAAGTAGAAGAAGAAGCTTTGAGAACAATATCATCCACATAAAGAAGATGAATGGCCATGTATTGTCCCTGGTGATAAATAGATAAGGAGGAGTTATCTTCACTTTTAACGTAACCCTTAGAACATGTGAAATTAGTAAATCGGTCATACTAAGCGTGTATAGCTTCCTTTTACCATATAAAGCCCTATTGAGTTTACAAACATAATCTGGATGAGTAGTGGTGATTGGTCTAGGAGGTTATTTCACAAAAACTGTTCCAATAAGAAATCTATGAAGGAAAGCATCCTTTACATCCAATTGATGATTGGGCTAACTTTTGGAAATAGCATAGGTATAACTACAGTCAATACCGAGTCTCTAACTAAAACCTTAAATTATAAGACAAGCCTTATATTGTTCTAATGAATCATTTGCATGTTGTTTCACCTTAAATACCCATCAAGAACCATCGACATTAACTCCACATGGTTGAGGAATGAGAGTCTATGTATGATTTTGGACTAAGGCATTAAGCTCCTCTTGCAAAGCTTCTTATTAATGGGTATCGTGACATGCTTTGCATAATGACTTAGGTTCCTGAGAAAGAGCATTAGAAATAGTGCAATGCAAAGAAAACAAAAAACTTTAGGTTTCCTTGTTCCAATGTAAGTTTGCATAATCATGTGATGATGTATAGGTAAAACTTGGTGTATTGAGGAAGGTAGTCTGCTAAGGTTAGCTGAAGTGGTCAAAGGAGGGGAAAGAGACATGGGGAAGTCTAGGGTATGTGAATAGGTGTGTTCAATAGAAATGGATAAGGTAGTATGAGAAGTCGTTACGGTTTGCCCATGGCTAAAGGCATAATTTTGTTGACTTACTATTGTGGTATCATAATCCTTAAACGGTAAAGTCATGCAAGAACTATGGTGACAATGAATGATAGAAGAAATAAAGTCTTGTAGATTTTTATAAAAAGGAGATAAGGAGACAAGAGAAGTAGATGAGATAGAGTAGGTAAAGGAAAAATAACTTTCATGAAAAACCACATGAAGGGATACAATGGCTTTGCGAGGATTGAGATCATAGCTTCTATAGCCCTTTTAATGCTAAGGATATCCTAAGAAAATGCATAATGTAGATTGAGGAGATAATTTATGTGGAGCTTGAGAAAGAAGGTTTAGGTAACAAGCATAACTAAAAACCTGCAGATGTTCATAAGAAGGTAGTTTAAGATAAAAGGTTTCATGAAGAGATTTATACTGGAGTAATGGACCAGGCAAAATATTAACAATATGACAAGTTATAAGGAGAGCTTCAACTTAAAAGGAAGAAGACGTTTTGCTACATAGGAGGGTTGATGGAACCATGAAGTAGACAAATGTTGTCTTGGCTAATGGAGATAAGGATTTTCTGCTTCATTTCTAGGTCCTTAACATAAATCAAAAGGGATAAATTCCATAATACAATTATTATCTATGGTAAGCTTTCAGATGGAAATTAAATTTTTAGTAAGGGTAAGGGAAACAAGTACATCATTCAACAAAATATCACGAGAACCAGCTAGAATAACAAAAGAACTAAAGAATTTAATTGGTAACATAACACCATTTCCAACACTAATCTTATTAGTACCAAGATATGGAAAAAGAGAACGAAGCTTACTAGGATAGTTAGTCATATGGGTGGAAGCACTAGAATCCAAAACCTAAATTTCAATTCCAAAATTAGTAATAGAGAACACAAAGAAGGCATGTAGATTAGTATTAGCATCAATTTTCAGAACGAAAGGACAAAGTCGACGCACATGATAAAAGCCTCCATGTGTAACATTGAACATGATGCTAAAATTATTGAACACCCATTGGTTGATACTTAAAGTGGAGGGCCAAGAAGATTAGGATTAGAAAGACCTCTAGAGGTTAATTAGTCCTTAGCCTAAAGGATTGAAACTACCGCGACCTCCTCCATTACCAATACATCCACCGCATCCACCTTTATTAGCATCACATCCCCATATCCATTAGCATTAGGAGGAGACAGAGTGTGAGAAATAAAGACTTGCTTAATAATAGGAGAAGGAGATTGTTACTTCTGAAGTTTAGATTCTTTCGTAAGTAACAAAGATTTTTATTATTCAAAAGTAGGTAGTGGTTATCAAGTAACAAGTGATGACGTAATAGGATTATATTCTAAACCAAGGCCCATGACAATATGTATAACAATGTCTTGATTAGATACACAATCTCTAAGAGCAACACGGCAATCAAACAATTCTTTTAGCTTATTAGAAAATCTGCTGTACATAAATTTAATTTTTCTAGATGATAAAATTCTTGATGAAGAGATATAGTTCTTGACTCAATGTGATCTTTAGATAGTTTTTCAATCTTCAACTAGGCATCTCGAGCAGTAAGAGGCTTACTAGGAGTAATTATTGACCTCAAAATATCACAAAAAATCATAGATTGAATCCAAGAAAGTATACGATAGTCAATTTCTAACCACTACGCATATCTCAAGTCATTGATGGATGTAGGATCAATAGAATCATCAATAAGGTCGTAAACTTGATGACCTTTTAAGACGGGAATGAATAGTTCACACCAAATCAAGTAGTTATAATAATCAAGTGTCTCTGGGATATGTTGATGAATATTAGATAAAGAGAACATAGGATAGGGACTTCCAAAAGGAGGTGTTGATGTAGTTTGTGTTACTAAAGGAGTGATGTTAAAGGAAGAAGAATTGGTTGATGACATTATGAGAAAAAGATGGCAAGGGGAAAGAGAAAATTAGAGGAAAGGAGAAAGAGTAAAAAGAAAAATTTATGGTTAGAAAATCGGCATTGATACTATGAAGAAGAATGAGCTCAACCAGTCAAACATATTCTATTAACATAAAAATATATATAGATTACAATATGCAAAGTATTAAAGAATATAACTAAAATATTATATAGCATATATCTAGAATATATAACATACCTAGAGTATTATAGAATATTAAAGGAAACTAAATATTTACATTAATAGTGATGAATGTTCTCTTCAAAGAAATATAAGTGTTAAAGTATTCCTATGGCTTTTGGTTGGCTCTTCGGCAAGTCTAAGTATTTACTTTAACAAAGATGAATGTCCTCTTTAAAGAAATATAAGTGGGAAGAACCATAAAGTATTCTTATGGCTTTTGGTTAACTCTTTGATAGGTAAAACCATACACTCCCATCATGTACTAAGAATTAAGATTTTACATTTTTTATGTTGTTATGCCAAAAGAGCGAAAGCATTCCTTTCCTAATGTATATTTGGAAAAATGAATTTATTTATGTTAAAAAAACATATTTGAAAATGATACATACCTATTAGAAACTTGGAGAAAGGCAATCCTTTAAGATTTACCTAGAGTTTGCTTGCTAAGAATTGTTGAGGAAATGGGACAATTGTTAGCTTATAACCAAAATCAGATGAGATAAGAAAGGAAAAGTTGGATAGTTGCACTTATAGCATTATCTTGTACAAGTATTGAGTAGAAATATGTAAAATTAATAAAAGTGGAGTTATTAATAATAAAGTAGGTGAAGTTATGGTAGATGGGCAAATCAAAAGTTAGGATGGATGGATATTGTTGTATAAAATTATCTATATTATTAAAGCTAGAAAATCTTTAAGTAATCACCATTTCAAAAGAATACTATTCAATCCTTAATCTCATAATATATAATAATAAAACTAACTCTTATATTAGCTATCAATGAATCTAATAAGGATATATTTGTCAATTACTTCATGTATATATATATTTTTCAATTCCTTTCTTTCTGTACATTATTTCTCTCTCCTATTGTTAATTGTATTATATATATCTTCTCTACACATTTTTTTAAGCCCCACTTTCTTACTTATACCATAACTTCCCTTCCTAAAGCCTAGAATCGTTCCCTCTACATAGTCAAAAACATCATTATGGTTATTTAAATAAAATTTACTACAATTTTGTTCATTACACTAATGGATTTATTTCATGGCACATGCAACTTGAGTGTACATTTGCTAGTATTTATAAATTACAATAAACTTAATTAGGCTCACATGTTTGATTAACTTAGTATTTTAAAGCTCAAGCTCGACTTGATTGATTATTCCAAGTAACTCGAGCTCAAGCTTGAGCTAAACTCAATTATAACTAATCAAACTTAAGTAAAAATGAAGTCAAGATTGAGTTATTTGTAGATAACCTTAGTTCATTTAAACCCCTTATTTATAGCATGAGGTATGTTGTAACCATTAACATGCAATCAATGTCATTCAAAGATGGCATGCTAGAGAATCCTAATAAACGATGAGACATTCTCTTGTCAGTGGGTTTCTTAGATGTGTACAATATCCCTAACCATACATGTAGCTAAACAAGGAAAAAAATAGGTCAAATCCATAACAAAATATAGCTTAATATAGTGCTTAAATCTTTGCATTCAATATATGAACGAAATGTGTCCCCAACAATCCAATCACATTCATGACTTTGTAACTTCTAGACACATTTTATGACTATCAATGCAAAAATATAAAAAATATGGAACAATGGAATAACTCCTAAGAAACCAAATATCAGGAGCTCAAAGAGCCTAACAACTTTAGAAAAAAAGGCAAAAAGGGTACCCTACCCCTTCTTAGCTCGACTTGGGGGACAAGAGTGAGACACTACCATAGGCCTCAACACTTAGCATAAACCCTTAGCATGCTAGCATACATTAGCTTGACTTAGGGTCTGGAGTGAGGCATGGCCATAGAACTTAACGCTTGGTATACCCCCTTAGAATGCCAATGCTTATAAGCTCAGTTGAAGAGGTATGAGATAAGTTCAACCTTATTTATGCCCCTTCCCTAAACACCGATCACTTGTGCTACTCTACTAAAGTCTTAAAATAATTTGGCCTATGCCAAGTATCGAGCTCTATTTTTATTTTTCTTAATTTAAGTTATATTAAGCCTAACCTATTTAATATAAAGTATTTGACATAAAATTAAGGGAAAATATTTTTCTTTAGAAAATGTTGAAAAATAATTTTGAAAATAATTTTAAAGTCGCTAACTAGTAAAATTGGTAAAATGAAGAAAACTAAGATTTTTTGGTGAAAAGATCCTAATTTAGCCACTAGTTTGCGAATTTTATAAAAAAATATCTTTTAGAAAATTTCACTAGAAAAACTAAATTTGAAGATCAAGTCATCATGTGAAAAAAAAAAAACCGAACTAACTAATGGGTTTTAATTTTTATGATTTTTTTTAAAATGAAAAAATATGGAAAAATGTACAAAATATAATGAAATGAATTTTTATTTTTATTTTTTACAAATTTAAAAAAAAAAAGAAGAAAAAATTTTAATTTTTACGATTGCCCTAGAGATGTTTATGTACCATTGGTCGAGATCAAATTAATGTAGCTCTTTTTTTTTTTTAGAAAACTTTAGTATGTTGCTTCTTTTATTTTGAAAACTGATAGAGTTTATGTTGTTTTTTCTTTTATTTTTATTAATAAAATTCATAGAAAAATAATTTTTATTCCTAATCCTAACCCTAGAGATGCCTAGTTTGAAAAAACCCTAAAATGTCTAATTTTGGAAAAACCCAATTGAAGGTTTTTATTTTTCTTAAAAAAAGACCAATTACGTGACAAAACTTTTTTCTACTTTTTAAAAAACCCTAAGTAATGCAAATTTTGTGAAAAAAAAAATGTTCATTTTAAATGAAAGGTGTAAATTTTATGAAAAATGCTAATCAAATCAACATAAATAGTGCTAATTCATTAGTAATTTAAACCAACAAAACTATCGCTAGCAGATATGACATGCAAAAAGAATAATACTAATTAGACAAATCCTATTCCAAATTGTAAATAAAAATAATATAAATAACATGCAAATGCACTATTTAATTAAAAAAATGTAAAACTAATTAAAATTAAGGGACCTACATGAATAGGCAAACAAAGTTAGTATGGGTAATTTCATGAAAATTAAAACTACTAAAACAAAAAGAAAAAAGAAAAGAAAAGAAAAAAAGACTTACTTACTGTAGCAAGAACGCAAGTCCGATATGCTAGGATTCTCTCTAACTTGGTTTTAATAATAACAAAAAGGATTGTGATGTTATTTGCATTAGTTAAGTATTGTAGGAAAAAAAAAATCTTTACACATGTAGAATTTTCAAGTAATTGTTCAAACAATAGATGGTGCTAGTAGAAGCTTAAGTAAAAGGTTGACTACAGAATAAAAGAGCAGCAAAAGCATGAGTACAAAGTGGTATGCTTAATTAGTTTAGTAGAAGAAATAGTAGAAGGTTAACTCCTAAAGCAAGCGAACAATCCAATTGGCATGGAACTAGTTTACTTATAGAAGCTTCAGTAGAAGGTCGATTTGAGAAGATCCGGCTCCATTGGTTAATTATATTTGGAAAATATAATTAACTCGTTCCACTTAAGTAGGAATAATATATTTGGGGATAAGTAAAGATCACAACCAAATTTTTTTAAACTAACAAAATATTGCGGATAATGATGGGTTGTTGAACGGATCTCTACTAAAGTAAAAGTCATCCTATTTTCATAACAGCTTACAACAAGTCAAGAAAGATTTAAATCATGTTGAAATCTTGGAGAATATCTTGTATTCAATCGTTGAAGGATGAAGATATTACCAAATCGTCATTCAAACCAGATATACGAAAAAAAATCATACTTAATCCATATGTTTGCAAGTTATAGTACTTGAAAAGAGTTGTGTTGAGATTATATCTTTGAAAGAGATTGATTTTACTGTAGCTTGTATTTAGTCTAGTTAGAGGCCAATGAGACAGGACAATTGTTTGTAAATGTTGAGGAGACTTAGCTGTATAATCTCTTTTAAAGTTTATTGAATTGATTTAGTGAAATAGTTGGTGAAGAGGACCGGATTCCCAACGGCTAAGCTGGAAGAAAGGATTGATGCAAAAGGTGAAACCTCCATAAAATCTTGCACTTAATCTTCTACTCTTATCTTTTATTATTTGCTGTTTATTTCTGTTCTCTTATGTTATCATATTATTTCTATTACACATATTGTAAACCCCTAAAATTGAGTTTAGGACAATCGATCATAGATTTAAGGCTTTTAGGGAAAATTATTTGATTAAGTTCAAACTTTACGACTAAGATAGAAAAATTAAACGAAGTGACACAATGAAGTTAGATTTTGGAAATAATGACCCAAAATCCCAATTTTGCCCTTAAATTAAAAGTAAGATTATTTAATATGGTACTAAAATGCTTGGAACCCCTAAAATCGAGCTCAAATTGCAATGAGAACTTAGAGATAAGTTAATTGAGTTATAAAATGAGATAATATAATATAATTTACTATATGAATATACACATATTTTTATGAGTATATCTTGTATAAATAACAATTATATCCGTAAATTAACCTTAAATTACGTAATTATATATAATGTGTTGAATTCATGCAAATAATTAAGAGAAAATATCTTAAAAATAAAAGATTTGTTAGAATCATAATTATACGAGTTTAGTTTATACTACACATGATATATACATGGGAAATATATACTCGTATATTAACAAAATAACTAAATCATAATATAATACATATATAATATTAATAATTAAGCAATTATCTAACAAAGCTTATCCTAAAAGCATTAAAACTTGCTGGATTTGGTTGAAAAATTTGTGTGGCATGCTGTAGGAGTTAGATTCTTGAATCAACATGAGAATTAAGAAGAAGAGGACTCCTCCTACTTGGAAAAAGGAGAAAGAAAAATTATAAAAAAAAAAAAATCTTAGGCGGTGAATTAAGCCCTATAAATAGCAAATGATGGTAGACATGTAATGTTTTAGCACTTTGAAATTTAGAATAACAAATGAAAAATTTAGAAAAAAATCGTAGGAAATTAGAAAGAAAATAGAAAAAAACAAAGTAACCATCGTACCCTAGCTGTACCAGACCCAAACGACCACCTGAAGATGAACCTAACCAACCGCCACTAGTCTATGCCACGTCTAGGCTATTTGAAACACCCCCAACCATCGCCAGCCACCAGAGAGTCCAAGAACAACTAGGTCAAAATTATGCCCTATTTTTCAATAATTTTTAAGAAATACTTAAACCACCTAGAAAATTATGAAAAAATTGTACTTAGATTATTTTGATTATACTTTTATAAGAAATTTTTATTTTTGAAAAAATTGTAATATTTAATATGCTTTCTTAAGAAATCTACTGTTCATCTGAATTTAGAATTGTAAAATAAATGTAATAAATGATATTATTTCTAGCTGAAAATTTTTGTTAGGATGTGTATAATATATAGATAATTGTTATGTACCTCAAATTTTGATTTGAATATTTTAAATATTTATTGCATTTTTTGGCCTAAAAATAGCTTGAAAATAGGCTGAAATTATGAATTAAATAGGAAAGTATGAAATTAATTGATGAAATGGACATGTATTGATCTCTAGTGAATAATAACAAATGTGGATCAGAATGAAATTTATTTGGTATAAAAAAATCATAATTAAGTAATTTAGGATAATTTAGGAGTAAAATCATAAGTACGAATATATAGGCAATAGGTTGGAAACTTAAAACCAAGTGATAATTGAATTCTCTATATTTTTAGGAGTTTATAAAAATTTTAGGGGAATTACTTGGTAACCCAGACTATTTATTATGAATTTACCTAATAAAATGGTTTAAATTACAAGTTGGGGCATATTTTTAATTATAATAAGTTAAAATGAATTCAATAGTTAAATAAAAACTATATATGTGATTGTTGATTTGTTGGGATTAAATTATTATTTTTATTATATTTATGGATATTTTTTTATTGGGATATATTTTAGGTATATTAGAGTTGGATAATATTCATATGATAATGATATATAGATAAATTAGGTAAAATACAATTTAATAATGTGAATTATGATAATATTCCTATAGATACGTATAACTGTATTAAAAACTTGAATTACCCATTAAAATTCGTCTTTAGGAACATGACTTGTAAAACATATCATTAGGTTTATATGAACCCAACGATACTAATTTTGTTAAAATCGGACAAACTTAAATAATATAACCTATAACCTTATCATATTTTAGAATGTATGTATTTCGATAACCTTATCAGAATTATAACATGAATTAATAAATTAAAAGTATGTTTCGATAATCGAAATGATATATAATACGTAATAGAATAGATGACGTACAGTACCAACAATTAATAACTTAATTCAACATATAGTGATAATACGATTATAAATAATATATATATATTATGGAAATAATATATATATATATATAACCATTTTAGATTAAACCCTAATGTTTTCGTAATTATATGTATATAACCGTTTTAGATTAAACCATAATATTTTCGTAATTATTACGAAAACTGAATTTGAGTCTTTTGTATAAATAAGATCTTCTAGTACAAAGACAGTTGACGATTTAAGTCAATAGTAGTGAGCATCTAAATAAGTAAGTTGGGATTGTGGCTTCACCGCTTATAGGATACTGTCTTAAAGTATCCGAAGACTCAAGAGTACTTATGGTTGTATTTGTAGTTAATTGATAATACACGCGTCGTGTGTGTGTATGATACTTAACTATGATAGGAGTTCAACTCCTTAGTGTACTGTTTTGTATGTTCGCATTGTTTCTGTATTGTATGAACTTATCTGGCCACCTTTGATTAAAACTAATGTTTATTTGACTAAAATGAAACTAGACATGCTTAACACCCACTAAGGGAAACGATTAAGAGTGTTAGGCCAAATACCAACTTCCTTTAATGAGGATAGCTGAAATGGTCCTTTCCCCTCTTTAGTCGAACTAAGTGGTAAGTGAGGAGGTCGTGGCAAGTGAGGAGGTCGTGGCTAGGGTGGGGCCGTAGTTTGAAGGGGTTTATGGGAGGAGGGCATTCTTCATTGCATAAGCTCGGGTTTGGTCTAACTTGAGTTGCGATGAAACTTCTCAATCCGGGTTGGAGCGAATATAATTTCTTTAACCTCACAGTGGACTGGATAACATTATGCGATGTTTCATTTTATTGATTGCATTGTATTTCATCATCATTATAACCTTACTTATGATTGTATAGTATTCTTTTGACTCTGTCCCACTTACTGAGCTAGTTGTGCTCACATCCTTATAGACTTTTTTGCAGGTACTGAGTAAGGTCAAGATGTTCTAATACCACCGTTCCTAGGTTAGTGTGCTACTATTTAGAAAGTAAGGAATGAGGAATTAGCCGAACCTGGGCTTTTGACTTATTTATTTATTTATTTTGAGTTTTTGAGGAAACTAACTACGAATTTCCTAGGACGCCCACTAGTTTCCTAACTTATGTAAATAGTTTGCAAACTTGTAGCTTTTTAATAAACTCTGATTGTAAACTTTAACTTTAGATATAAAATGTTTGTGTAAATACTGTTGTGGTACTAGACAACAGGTTATATAGAATAGGTATTTTGTAAAGCTCTACCACAGGTTTGGTTATTAATAGGTGTCAGAACAGATGTTTCAAGCTGGTTGAGTTATGCACGCCTTGTGTGAATTGTACCTACCATAGCAGCTCTAAGGTTAGCTTCTATCTTAAGTTAGTTTACATGGAGGGACTATTATGACTCTTCTTATTCGGGGCGAGACATATATCTTGAAGGGTGTTTGGCTTCCTATGTTTAAAATTTTCATTTTCTAAATGTTTTAAAACAATAAATTTACCCCCCTCTTGATTGTTTATGGGACTGACAATTAGTATTAGAGCAAGTGCTCTTCTATCTCTGAGTATAAGATCCCATGGAAAAAATAATTTGACTATTCAAGCTAACGAGATTCCTTACTTTGATGGTAACAATTTTGCTTATTAGAAATACAAGATAAAAACTTTTATCTCAGACATTGATTATGAATCGTGGGATATCATTGAATTAAGAGATATTCAAATCAAAAGCAAGGTGACTAAAGAAGATGACAATAAGAAGGCTGCTATAAACAATAAGGCTAAGAATCTTTTGCTCTTTGCAATAGCACCTTCTGAATTTTACTTGGTATCCTAATGTAAAACTGTAAAGGAAATCTATGATACACTTTATGAAACTCATGAAGGAACAAATACTGTTATTATAAGGAAAGTGTTGTGTATACTTCCAAGAGTTTGGGATGCAAAAAGACTACCATTAAAGAAGTTTGTGATATTAGCAAATTAACTTTGCTGCAACTAAGGAGTAAACTTATGGCATATGAATTAAACTTTCTGAGCAAAGAAGATGGACAAGATTCAAAAAGGAAAACTCTAACTTTCAAGGCTAAAGGAGTTGATTTGGACTCAGATAATAAGTAGTCTAGTGATGAAGAAGGAGATATCACACTATTGGCCAGGAGACTTTACCAAATATTAAAGAAGAGAGGTAAGAGAAATCTAACATCTAGAAAATACAAAGCTAATAAATTATTTAGTGATGTAGGAAGAAGATATAAAGAAGAAAAGAAGAAGGAGAGGAAAGAAAAGGAGCTTACATGTTATGAATGTAAAAAACTAGGACACATAAAATATGAGTATCCTATCCTTGTGAAAAAAAATTGAAAAATTTAAGAAAAAAGAGAAAGGCATTAATGGCTACTTAGAGTGATTTGGATTAATCAAATACTGAAGATGAAGAACCTTATCAAGATAAAGAAGAAGAAGAGGAAGCAAACCTTTGTTTGATGGCCTCCTAAAAGGTAAATTCAGATTCTAAAATCGATTCATTACTTGATGATGTTTATCTAGCAGTAGAAATAACCTTAAATGCTTTAATTAAATCCAACACAAAGATTACAAAATTGGACAACGAGGTTTGTACAATGAAAAATAAGAAAGAAATATTATAATAGGAATCAGGCTATTGGGCCTTTGACCCACAGCTAAGTCTGAAGACTAGAGGGACTGGCAAGGCAAATGTACTTGCTCCAGTCGACTCTTGTTGTGGCCGAGCATCTCTTTGTTGATTTACTTTACAAGCCAAGCCAAATGATTGCCCACTTTTCAAAAGTTGTGTATCGAATAGCAGAATGCCGAGACAATAGCCAAACCTAGCTCTCTGACTCACTCATACCCGAGCCAATTACTTACTCAACATCACCCTTGCCGAGAGGCTAAGAAAGTGACCTTGGACTAACCCCCAATCGCTCCTACTTAGAATAAGCAAATTGATCGTACTATTTTGTCTGCATCCTCTAACGGCAATACCAATGAACTTCTACTATGTGTATAGGACCACATGTAGAATTTACTATACTAATCATTGCTTTTATTGAATAATCATTTTTACTTTTTTTATATTCCTGTACATTACTTCTTTAGGACAATACTTTTTTTTATTTTCCCTTTTTGGAAAATTGCCTTAACTTATTGAGTATAAATACCTATTATACATGTAGCCATAGATAATCAGATTACCATTAATATACTTGATATTTCCTTTCGTAAACACTAATTGTTTACTTTCATTTCACTTTTATCCTAACCCTTAAGTAAGGCTAGGTGGCAAGTAACCTCACTGGACTAATTCGTGTATCATGTTGAGTGTTGTCGTGAGTCTTCAAAAGTTCTATTGGCGTGTCATATCCTTTAGAGCTATTTGTGGGTTTTTGCTTACTTTTCATTTACTTTTTTTTTTGTTCTTTTGTGCATTCCCCATTACCCTATTCAAGCTTTCAGCAAGTTTAGACCCATCTAGTAACCAACCTTATCTGTCTTTGGCTGTGATTCACATCATACTATCATAGATAAATGAGATTTTAGTAAGAGAGATAAATGCACTCAAAATTGAGAATGAATCTTTAAGTAAAGAAAAGGCAAATGTAACTAGAAAAAATTTGACTCTCAAAGATGAAATAAACAATTTGAAAACTGAAGTGGAGTAACTGTCTCAATATAAAAAGTTGACCTTTATTAAGTTTAATGAGAGTGATAAAAAACTAAAAATGTTATTATCAAGCTAAAGAATGGATCAATCTAAAGTAGCATTGGGATATAAGTTTAGTCAGCACTTAAAAAATTCATCTAAAATTGTCATTGTGAAAGCCATAGATGATAAATAAAAGGAGCCAATAGCTCAAATAGCTGACAAAAGAAAGAGTGTAGTAAGTAGAACTTAAGGTAGAAGGTTCTATGAAGGGTCTAAAATTGACTAGAATGTGAGTAGAAGGTACCCATTGCATAATAAAAGATAGGTAAAGATTGATAGGTACAATTCTTTCTCATCCTATGCATGCTTCTTTTGTAATAAAATAGGACATATAGAAAAGTACTATTATTATAAAAATCTCAAGCTCAATAAATCTCAAGTAGATAACATAAGCACAAGCTTAATTTACAAAGGACCCAAGCTTTGCTGGGTTCCAAAATAAGTTTAATTTGTTTTGATAATTGCAAGAACATGAAGCAAATTGTTTTGGATTGTAGTATTTAGATAGTGGCTATATAAACCATATGATTGGAAATGCTTCATTGTACACTAATTTAATATGGAAAGAAAGAAGATATGTCACGTTTGGAGATAATGGGAAAGGATGGATTATTGGATATGGTACCATAGGTATTTCTCACTTTTCTATTGAAAATGTTGCACAATCTGCTGAATATCAATCAACTTTGTGATAAAGGACATAAAGTTATATTCGAAGGGGATAAATGTTATTCATATGACAAAAATGGTAAATCTTTGTTATTTGAAGGCTTTAGGAAAGGTAATGTATATAATTTCAATCTATCAAAAGTTCTAACGGAAAGGTGTTTTCTGTCAATTTCTGATAATGTTTTTTCGTGACATAAAAAGTTAGGTCATGTTAATTTTCATCAACTCGAAAATCTTTCTTAAAATAATTTAGTACGTGGATTACCTAAAATAAGGATACAGGAAGATATTGGTTGTAATTCATGTTTAATGAACAAAATTGTCTCGGTACCTTATCTAAAAAAGAAAGTAATCGCTATAAACTATCCCTTAGAACTTTTGTATCTAGATCTAATGGTCCAATTAGGACAATAGTCTTATTGGGAATAGATATGGTTTAGCCATTGTTGATGATTTCTCAAGGTACTCTTAGGTGTTGTTTTTAAAAAATAAGTGTGATTTTTTAAGCATTTTGAAGTTTTTGCAAAGCCTGCTCAAAATGAAAAAAGTTCTTTCATAATTAGTTTGAGAACTAACGATGGTTGTGAATTTGAAAATTATGATTTTGTAATCTTTTGTGAAAACTAAGATATCACTCATAATTTTTCTATGCCCTATACTTCACAACAAAATGAAGTTGTTAAGCGTGAAAATTGCACCATCTAGGAGATAGCTCGTACCTTACTAAATGATAGTAGTGAAGCTAAGTTCTTTTGGGTTGAAGTAGCTTTTACTACTTGTTATATCATTATACAAGACCTTTCACTAATAAAACGGCTTATTAATTATTTAAAGGAAGAAAATCCTCTATGTTATATTCTTATAGTTTCGAATGCAAGTGTTATGTGAAAAGAAACAATTTAAATTTGAGTAAATTTAATGAAAAGGCTGATGAAGCTATCTTTTTGGGATATTCATTGAATAGGACAGATTATCGAGTCTACAACAAAACCACAAAAGTTATAGAAGAATAAATTAATGTAAAGTTTTTTAAAGACCAAAGAAAAGATGAGTTAGATGAGGATATACCTGTATTTATAAAGAGTAAAGAGGTAAATTGGAATACTAAACCAGTAAAAGGTTTAGTAGAAACTAAAACCAAAACCTCAGGAAGTAAGTTTGAAGAACCCGTAGAAGGACTAACAAAATCTTAGCACTATGAACCTTCACATCCCCCATACCTAAGAATTGGAGATGTTCAATTTGGTGTACAAACCCGATCCAGTTTGCAAAATATTGAAAGTCATTTTACAATGTTATCTCAAGAAGAACCTACCTTAGTTGAAAATGCTTTAGGAGATGAAAATTAGATTAATGCCATACAAGAAGAATTAAATTGATTTTATAGAAATCAAGTCTTGAATTTAGTTCCTAAACCATCAAATAAAACAATAATTGAAATCAAATGGGTATTTAAAAATAAGTTCCATGAAAATGGAAAAGTTGTAAGAAATAAAGCAAGATTGGTAGCCAAGAGATATTTACAAGAAGAAGGTATAGATTATGATGAAACTTATGCTCCTATAGCTAGGTTAGAAGCTATTCCTCTCTTGCTTAAGCTGGTTTTAAAATTTTTAAGTTATTCTAAATGGAGGTCAAAAGTATTTTCTTAAATGGATATATTAAAGAGGAAGTATATGTTGAACAATTTCTCAGTTTTGAAGATCTTTTCAAGGAAGATCACATGTTTAAACTGAAAAAAGCTTTATACAATTTAAAGTAAGCACTACGATCATGGTTTGAACAACCTAGTGAATATCTTATTAAGAGTAGCTTTAATAGAGGTAAAATAGATACTACCTAATTCCTAAAGCATTTTGATAAGGATATTCTAGTGGTTTAAATTTATGTTGATGACATCATCTTTGTTCTACCAATGAAAAATATTGTAAAGAATTTTCTAAAATGATACATGTTGAATTTGAAATGTCAATGATAGGAGAGTAAAACTTCTTCTCAAGTTTACAAATTAGACAAATAAATGAAGGTATATTTATACACTAAGAGAAGTATACTCGACAAACTATAAAGAAATTTGGTTTTAAAAATGCCAAAGGAACTTCTACTCCTATAAGCACATCAACAAGATTGGATCTAAATCTTAAAGGTAGGAAGGTAAATGAGAAATATTATCGAAGTCTTATTGGATCTTTGCTGTATTGACTGCATCTAGATCGGATATCTTGTTTAGTGTCTATTTGTGTACTCGTTTTCAAAGTTCTCCAACTGAATGGCATCTTACTGTTGTTAAAGGAATTTTTAAATACATTTTGAATACATCTAAGCTAGGCATATGGTATCCTAAAAATCAAAACATAGATTTGTTTGGACATTCATATGCAAATTATGCTGGTAGTAAAGTTGATAAGAAGAGCACTTCTGGTACATGTCAATTTTTAGGTGACAAAATGGTTTCTTGATCCTCCAAGAAACAAAATTCATTAGCATTATCGACAGTTGAAGCAGAATGCATTTCAATTGGAAACTGTTGTGCTCAAATCTTGCAGATAAAACAACAAATGCTTGATTATGGTATAGATTTTAGAAAAATACCAATTAAATGTGATCACACAAGTGCCATTAATTTAACAAAAAATCTAATACATCATTCTAGATCTAAACATACAGAAATAAGGCATCATTTTGTTAGGGATCACATATCAAATGGAGATGTTTGTGTTGAATTTGTGCCAATTGATTTACAATTTACTAAAATTTTTACTAAGCCCTTAGAAAAAATAAGATTTGAATATGTTAGAAATGAATTGGCAATTTGTAATCCATTTTCTTGTTAATTGCTACATAGTTTAATTTGTATACCTTACCATTCACCGTGTACGTGTCAATAATAATAACTAACTGAGTCATAATTGTCTTATAAACTGATCAAAATTTTCATTTTCCTTCATCTTTTGAAAAAGAAAGAAGCATTCTTTCAACTCCTCCCCTATCTCATTCAACTCTCAAACCTTTACTCCTTCTGCTACCAAGAATGGCACAAAAAAGAAATACCTCTTCGAAAAGAAAAGAAAAGGTCATAGACGACCACTAAGAATCCTCTCTGAGAATTCTAAAATCACAAAAAATGATGAAACCAACCCAAGATCAAGATCGCAGTTCAAAGAAAGAAAGAAGGAAGTTCAAGTCAAGTTTAACTCTAGTAAGAAACAATGTAACTAGTTTGACGATGGTTCTTTAGACAAGAATAAGGTTTGTGATCCTGCATTTTTTGATATTCCATTCTTTGAAGAGCATAGATTTTAGTGGGATGAATTCATAGATAACCTAGGTTATCTGGGGTTAATGAATTTGCAAGAAAGTCTTAATGTGGATGTTGTGTGGGAGTTCTACAGTAATCTAGTTACTAATTTAGAAACAAAAATTTTGATTACTTCGATATTGGGGCTGAAATAGAGATTTCAAAGAAAGATTTGATAGAGTGTTTTGGTTTGAAAGATTTGTATGATGATGAGGAATTAGTGAGGATGACTAGAGAAAATGTGTTCACACAATTAAATGAAGGGATTGAGGATGCTTATGGAAGGGTTGCATGGATATTTGATTCTGAATTAGTAGTTAGAATCAATCATAAGGCTATTTTGAGTTGCATCTTACCTCAAAAAGGGAGTTTTATTAGGGTCACAGTTAAAGATGTAGTTATCATTCTTGCAATGATAAAAGGAAAGAATTTATATCTACCCACAAAAATTTTAGGGCATATAGGAAAAAGCAGAACAAGTATGCTATATGGAAATGCCATCATGAAACTTTTGAGGTTTAACGGATTTAGAATACCTTAAGGAGTGAATGACATTGAGTCATTAAAGAAAATTGGAAAAAAGGTCTTTCTACATATGGGAATACGGGTGAAGGATTTTCTATGGTATTCCAATGATGGTACACATTATGTGCACCCAAAGTACAAAAAAAAATCTTTAGGTAAATCTTTGGAAAGTGCAATGGTTAAGGGGAAGCCTTCTGCACAAACAGAACCTTCTGCAGAAGGTTCTTAAAAGAAGAGGTAAGATGCACTTCTAGCATGGTTAATTGGTTCCCTTGATCAACCATCCCCTTGATCAACCATCCTATATGTTTAATAAAGAACTCCAACAGAGTATGAAAACTTAAGCACAACAAATGTCTCAAGGTTTTATGGATGAGATCTTAAGGAAAATAATCAAGTTCTTGCAGCAGCACATTGACAGTATGCTGGATCCAAAGTTTAAGCTTTTTAAAAAAGAAAGTCAGTTACTGCTAGTTGAGAAATTAACTGATTCAACGTCATCCATAGAAGCCACTATAGAGCAGAAATTAAATGAAGCTAAGGTTAGGATGAATGAAGGTTTTATTGATGTCAGATTACAACTCAACAGAATGGAATTTGATAAGTTTCCTAAAGAACTTGCTAATACTACTAGTGGGGTGAAACATGTTGAGCGGTCTCTAAAATTGATGAATATGAGACTACAATAATTTCTGCAACAACTGGATATCTGCATAGCTAAATTTTATTTGGATCGAGACTTTATTGCCAAGGCTTTGAAGGATTTACAGAAGGAACTGAAGGATTTCATCTTGATGCAATTCCTAGGTTATGTCAGACCTATTTGTCCATCACCAAAGGTCATTGATCTTGATGATGAATCTTTTAAGCCATCAAAGAAAAAATTCTACAATCCTTTTCTTAATCTACCTTACCACACCAAACATTCACCTTCTTCCTCCTCTAAGAAGAAATCTAGAAAATAGTTGTTTAGAATTTTCTATTTGAAATGTTGTTAAGTTTGCTTTTGTAATATGTTTTGTTAAGACTTAGTTGTTTTTTTTTTTTTAATTGCTTTAGCAACTGCATATGTTTAACAACAATCTAATGAATGTTACCACTAGTTGTTTATTTTGAATTATTTTGCTTAGTTTTTGAATTGTCTTGATGATAACAAAAAGGGGGAGATAGGGCACTCAATATTTTTTAGGTCAAGTTTTTTATTTTTGCAAAAATGTGTTTTGATAATAACAAAAATATGTTATCATAAAAAAAGGGGGATAATGTCAGGATTCTCTTTAACTTGGTTTTGATGATAATAGAAAGGACTATGTGATGTTTTTTGTGTTAGTTAAGTGTTGTAGGAAAAAAAATCTTTACGTATGTAGAAGGTTCAATAGAAGTTTCAAGTAATTGTTCAAATAGCTGATGATGCTAGTAAAAGCTTAAGTAAAAGGTTAACTACTAAATAAAAGAGCAGCAAAAGTATACGTAGAAAGTGGTATGCTTAATTGGCTTAGTAGAAGAAACAGTATAAGGTTAACCCCTGAAGCAAGCAGACCATCTAGCTAGTGTGGAACTAGTTTACTTATAGAAGCCTTAGTATAAGATTGATCTAAGAAGACCCAGATCCACTAGTTAATTATATTTGGAAAATATAATTAACTTGTTCCACTTATGTAGGAATAATATATATAGGGATAACCAAAGATCATAACCAAAATTTTTTAAACTAATTAGATATTACAGATAATGATAGGTTGTTGAATAGATCTCAACCAAAGCAAAATTCATCCAATTTTCATGACGACTTACAACAAATCAGGAAAGATTCAAATTATGATGAAATCTAGGGGAATATCTTGTGTTTGACCATTGAAAAATAAAGATATAAACAAATCATCATTCAAACAAGATACACGAAATATATTATACTTCATCCATACGTTGCAAGTTCCAGTTCAAAAGTTTTGAAGATTCATATTTCTTGTCTTCAAATTTTTGTGTACCTGAAAAGAGTTGTGTTGAGATTGTATCTTTGAAAGAGATTGATTATATTATAGCCTGTGTTTAGTCAAGTTAAAGGCTAGTGAGATGGGATAGTTGTTTGTGATGATCGAAGAGACTTAGTTGTGTAATCTTTTTTAAAGTTGATTGAATTGATTTAGTAGAATAACTGGATTCACAATGGGATAGCCTGTGCCTAATCTTTTGCTATTATCTTTTATTATTTGATGCTTATTTTTATTCTCTTATGTTGCCAAATTGCTTCTGTTACGCATATCTTAAGGAGTGTTTAGATTTTTAAGTTTAAAAATTTTATTTTCAAAAAGTTTTAAAACTATCAATTCACCCCAACCCCCCTCCCCCCACTCTTGATTGTTTATGAGACTAATAAGATCGGTGGAAGAATTAGGCATACAGGTCGGGTCGCTCCATGGGTATTCAGGTTATGCATGTGTTGCACACATGTCTTGTATGAGATGAAGAGCGATAGCTGAGGAACCTTGTTGTCGACGGTCTAACAGTGGTTGGGGCAGGAGAATGTATCGGCTTAGCTTTTGGATGATGGGGAACACATTGGAGGTAGTCTTTTGTTCCCAAGTTGTATAGGCAAGAGTGGTTCGAACACCACAGTGGAATTAGCTCTTTTGCAATTCTTTGATTTGTCAACTTCTTAACTAATTAAAGTAAAAGAATTAAACTTGTGATTTGCAACATCCAAAACCAATCCCTTAACCACTCATCCATCACTTGAATTCGCTTATAATAGAACCAGATCATTTTTATTTGTTCTATTTTAGGCTAAACTTGCTTTAGGCTTTCATGCTTAAAGTTGAGTTACATTCCAACTTAGCACAAAATGCACATCATACAGGAATACCTATTAAAAAACATAGCTCAACCTGCTCATTCTTTAAATGATAACTTTATTTATGTGATAATGGGGATGCTACAACGAAGTTCAACTGGATCATTGGTTATGACTTATATGTGCAACTTACTATTTACATCAAAACATGAACCATTTTTTTTTTAATATTCAAAATAGTAGGACTTCTAACTTAGAATAGGTTGCATCTAAAAGTTGCTAACTCTGACTAATGCTCTCAGACTATATCCCCCTTGGTGTTAGGCCCTTCAAGATTCTACTTACTTGAGGATAAAACATTTTATCGCTTTAGCTATTGAAGTTGAGTGAGAGTGGATAACAAACAATACTATATAGACAATATCACAACTTAAACATTTCATTCATAAACAATGGATTCAACTTCATACATACATTGGCAAGACAAAGTATTCATTACTAATAATGCAGCATGCTTTACTCATAGATGTAGGATGCATTGGTATCGATATCTCATGCTCTTTTAGATCACTCATTTGGTTAGTCGACATACTCAGGAATCTAGATATAATGTCCATGAACGTAGAGGTAATAAGGAGCTACCTAGGAGTAGGACCCCAACTCTGTTTCTACCAAATTAGACTATGACGAGTAGTCAGGTTGCTTAAGCATTGTGAACCTATGTGCTTTCAAAACTAGGTTCATAAAACTATTATTTTTCTTAATTACTAGAAACCTCATTTTGAAAGGTATAATTCATAGGTCTCTTTTGTACCATGTTATGCAATAATAACTCAAGTACATCATTCAGCATAACCAGCCTTTAAGTTTTATTCATCTTAGATATCTGAGTTTAGTTTTCGGTCTCTCTCTAATGGAAATCTATTATCTTACTTAGGGTTTGCTTAGGTGAACACCTAGAAGATTGGGTTAGCCATCAATTATCTCTTTAAATCAATACAATCATTTATAAACATCACATTAACATTCAACATAGCAACAAAATAGTTCAATTAAGATATAGCTACCATCATTTAGAAACATCACCTCAACATCTATTGTAGTAACATAATAGTTCAACCAAAATATAGCCATATTCAATCAACACAATATCAAGTAGCACATAATATTATGAGTAGCAATATATCTACTCTAAGCATATGTTAGATCAACTTACCTAGTATTAGCAATAATCTCAAGTCTACGCATTAAGACCATAATCTTCCTTAGCCATATCACTTAAAGATATACACATAACACCACTGTCACTACTAACTAGATAGAAACTATTTATAGCTAAGGTTTACAATTTACAATGTTTGTTTAAGTTAACATTCATCCTTGACAGTTTTGATTTGGCCTCCAAATCAATATCTAAATTAGTTTCCGAATTACCCTTTGATTTAGACTCTGAATTGAGTTAACTCTAAAACTCCTAAACCAATGATGTCTACATACATCTTAGGTCCCCATCAATCCAGAAACTTAGCTACATCTTCAGATTCCATGTTAAACCCTACTAATGTAAGTGCATCTAATCATAGTCTTTGATTTTGATTCAGCTTATGACTTAGCTTTTGAATTTGCCTCTAATTCGTCCTAACTTTCAAATTGCTAATTAGATACTAGTTAACTTATATCTTTAGTTTATTAACCAAAATCTCTAATAATACACTTAACTTAATCGTCTAGGTTCAACTTACATAGAAATACTTTAAGTGTCGTAGTTTCTAAATCTAATTCTGATTATGCCAACTAGTCCGGTCACTTTAAGATCTACTTCTTTATATTACTCACACTATATTAAGACTAGTAGATAGGTTTATATCAAATTAAGGCTACCCAATGCTACTTCACTATAACACCTTTATTCAAATTACCCAATTTACCATATTTATCCTAAATATAAGTACATGGGAGATATTTGGCTGTCAATTTGTATACATGGCTGATTAATCTCATGAAAAATACCTTAAACTCACAAAACTATACACTTTAATTTCTTATCATAGAAAATACCAAATAAACAAATTATGTAATTTTTCCGAAAAAGTTATTTTTAGCCCAATTTCACCCAAAACCAATATATAATAAGTATATATCCACATTTAACTTTATGGATAGAATATAATAATTATATTATCATCATGATGTACTAAAAATCACTTTATATGGGTTTCATTGAAAAATTCATTTGAAAAGCCTTTATTTCTCTAAATAAGAAAAATTACCAAATTAATCCAATTAAATTATGAAAACTTAGATATTTTTGAAAGTTCTTGTTACAGAAATTTAATACATAATATAAGCATGTTATAAAAAAAAATTGAAGCCAAAACAACTTTATTTAGTATTTTGTAAAATTAATTAAAAAATCGTAATAAAAGGGTTGTTTCTTAAGAAAGTACCATAAATCATTAATTTTTCAACAAAATAAAATTATCACCTTAAAATATATGCAAAATAACTCCATGAAATAAAATTTCATAATTTCTAATTGGTTTAGGTATATTTAGAAAATTATTGAAAATAGGAGGCTAAGATAACACTCACCGGCAAATGATTTTCTGGCCATCCTTTGACCACCACCTCTTGTTAGCAAGCCTTCCCTTACCACTAGTAACTTAAGTGTCATGTGGCTCCTTGTCAAGTCTTGTATAGCCTAAGGAACTATATTTTACTCTATTTTTCCACTGTTTTTTTTTTGTAAATTTTTGTAAAAATACAAAACCAAAGTGTTTAAGATATTTTCCTATTTTTAGATCTTCTAAAGCGTTCAAAGTATGATCCTATAATTCCTTATATAGATAATCGAGCTGTGGAAAATTGAATAACATTTTATAAGTGTCCTTCTGCAAGTTTACTAGGTGTATTTGATATAAATATAATGATATATATACATAACACCTTATTCCCAACTTTTCCCGCATGTCCTAAGGTATGCTATGCCATCTCTAAATGAATCTAAGTGGGTTTACTCATTTTTTAAAAATAATTTTTCTTTATTTTATTCCAATTTTAAGCATATTTTAGTATATTATATTAATATATTTGTATAATTGGTACATATAGCACGTATAGAACTATTATATAATTACACTACATTTTATTTGACTCCTAAAATTATTTCTATAAGTCAAATAATTTATCTCTAAGGTTTCATATTCATTTGGAACTTTAATTTCAAGTTTTCAATAATTACCGAGTGTATTCAATAAAAATATGGTTTATTGAAATTAAATATTATATATACTTTATTTTCAAAAATTGACCTTACTAGGGCTCTTCATCTAACTTTTATGACCTTATATTAGAATTTAGTTTAATTCAGAAAAAAACTATCCAAAAGCCTTAGATCATTCTAAATGGTTTAATTCGTGTCAATATCAAATAATTAGGTTTAATCATATGACAACTTATTTCTTAAATTTCTCTTAATAGCTTTATTTTATTACTTTCCCTCATCTATACATCCAAAGTCCTATGTATAGTAAAAGTGGTTCATTATTCCAGGTCTAAGGTAGTAGGTCGAAGATCGGGGTTTCATATTTTACCTCCTTACAAAAAGTTTCATCCTTGAAACTCCTACAATTGAGGATACTCAATTTCAAAACCTAATACTATGCTTCTACTACACGACTATGATTCCTACATCACATCACAATCATCAACTATTATTAAAAGGGTGAAATCCTTTAATATTGGCTTTTACATCTTAACCTTAATTTTATCGACTTGAGAACTTTCTACTTTGACTTACTTGTCTTAATACTTTCTTCACTTTGTGTTTCTAACTTCTATAATATAATTAATTCTAAACATTCCCTATTTCATTCCTTTAATTAGTTAAGATCTTCGCATTAGTTAGTCTTACAAAACTCTTAGTCATCCCTTCTATGTAGGCATGTTTAAGTCCTAATTTTCACTTAAGATAAATCTTAATTAGATCAATTTTCCTATGTCTATAAGTTTTTTACTACAGTCGTTACTTTATTACTGTAGTTAAGATCTTCAGTATTTCATATAGCTAACACATATATCAATAAGAGTGAATTTGGAAAATCCAAACTTTCCATCAACATGTACACTAAGGAAATAGAGAATGACTCATACCAAGTGGACTTGACTTGATCTGACAGAAATTGCTCTTGACAAATAAAACTCATAAGGACATTGGGCGCTTTTTTGGCAGACAATGGATATGATAGAACTAGACCAACAATAAAGATAAGAACTTATTGGGAGAGACACGAGATTCGTAACCAACATGAGTTTTGACAAAAATATCATAGAAGTCATAGATTTTCCATACACTTCTTACTTACCACATGTGCCAATGGGGCACATGAAAAGGTATACTCTCGTAGTGTATTCCTTGTTAACTTCATATACTTTATCATCATCTAACTCCTCAATCTCATTATTACCTATTGCCTTATGAGTCACATCTCATTCTATACTATGCTCATCTTTGAGTTAGACTTTGATTAAGCCTCCAATAAAGATACTGATTCACTTTCTCAATTAGTTCTTGGCTACACTCCTTTGACATTTCCTGCCGTTACATCTATCTAAGTAACAGCTATAGCTTATATTACTACAACATACATATCTTCCTTAGAATCTTCCTTAAACGCTTACTTTCAACTCCTCCACTTCAGGTTCCATTTCTTTTGACAACGTCTCTTAGCAATTAAGTTTTTGTAGATTTCCTATGACTTTCTTCTCATTAGGCCACTTAAATGCTACCTTACATTTCTTATAGTCAACATTTGTTCCATGCTACTCCTAATATTACATCAAATTCTTTCATATTCAAAACAACCAACTCCGCAATCATCTTATGAGTATTTAGACCCACATTTCCCATCCTTTAACTTATGTTGCATCACTTGTTTCCTTCTAAGAGGGGTTGCAACTACTAATTCATATATTGAAGTCTCTATAGGAAGTTTATTTATATCAACGTACACTTTCAAAAGATATGAGTGAGTTGCCTTAGTATCAAATAGAGTATAAGCATAACAATCTCCTATGTATACCAGCCTTAGAGCAATTTATTTATAACTATATTACTATTTTCAAGTACTTCTTATTTATCAATTATCAACTACCGGTTGTACGGGTACTCTAAGTTATTAAGTTCAGAGGTCATACTTACCTTACCCTAGTCATCTCTAACTTCATCTCACTAAATAGCATAGACCCTACCTTGCTTCCTAGGCTCAAGTTCTTCCCTTCTAAGTCGATTATTCTTATTACTCGGTCCTGGTCTATTAGCTTGGTTTTGCTGTTAAGATGGTCATTCTTGTTGTTGTTCTACACATTGTTAAGTAATATGCCCTTGCTGATGGCATTAGTAACTATACATACTCTTGGGTTAGGGTTTTCACATTGCTTGGCAAGATGCCTAGTTTCATCGTACCTATAACACTTCTTCTACAATTCTAGGCATTCCCAAGCTCGATGCTTATCATTACACTTCCAACAAGGTTGTATTTCTAGTAAACGCCTTTTGTTTCCACCTACAGACCAAGTGGAATTCTTTCCTTTAGCTAGATTACTTTTGCTGCTAGAATCAACATCTAACTTTCTTTTCTAATTCTCAATCTCATTTGCAGCCCATCGAAGATTATGAGCTTGTTGGATTAAATGAGTTTCGTTGACAATATCAGCATATCTCTTTACTATGCTCCTCTTTAGCTCTACTTGGTGATAAACATCAATTATATTGCGTACCATGACCAAGAATAGACAAGGTTGGTCTCTGCATGGGTTCAAGCTTACAAAAAGCTTGAAAGGAATAGTGAGGAATGGTGTAAAATTAGACGAATGAAAATAAAAAGGTAAGCAAAACCGACAAATAGCTCCAATGAATATGATATACCAATGGAACTTCCAAAGACTCACGACACAATCCAATATGTACAAATCGGTCCAATGAGGTTACTTACTACTTAGCCTTACTCAAAGGTTAGGATAAGAGTAAAGTTGTAAGGTCTACAATCAGTTACTTAGAGTTTCGATCGGTTAAAAGATTTGATCGAGCCAAAATTATAAGTAAAGTTAGAAATATTAGTAAAATGATCTCGTAAGTTTAAATTTAAGAAAATAAGTAATAAAATAAAAGAATATAAAAATTCCAAATTTTAAGTATATAACTCGTTATTTATTGAAAATACGTAAAATGCATTTCGATAATTAACGAATCGTTAGAGATAAATTATATATATACTAAAAATCATAAAATAACCTAAATAATATTTAAGAATATTTATTTGTACTATATATGAATTTACATGTAGGTACAAATACGCGTAATTACTTAAAATATGCGAAATGTGTTAAAATAAGACTAAATAATTAAAGAAAACTCATAAATAATTAAGGAAAAATAAAGAAAAATCATAAAAAATAAGGAATGATCCAGAATTGGATCATGATAGCTGGGGAAAATAAGAAAAAATTAGCCAATTAAATTAGAACAACACAAAAGTCAAATTGGAAGAAGATAAGGTAATTGTCTAATCAAATTAAAGCACAATAATTTTCTCAAAGCTCTATAAATTCTCTAAATTTTTCAGAAGCTCATTTTGGATGTTAAGAAGTTTAGAAAAATAGAGAGAGGCGAAATTGAGAGAAAATTAGGGTTTTACAAAAATTTAGCAAAAATCTGTACAATTGGGGCTTGTAAGAATAACTCAGACCTGACAAGCAGCTGGGAGTAGACGACCATCACCACCACACAGTGGTGGTAGTGCCTAGGTGGGCTAACACACCTATGGCCACTGACGGTAGCCGGAGCCACCCAAATTGGTGAGTTCGATTTCCAGTCCGATTTTGTGTAATTTTGTAAAAATAGTAAATATTCTTAGAAAATTATTATTTTTGTTATTCTGAAAATTTTTTATATGTAGTTTTTAGGAATAATATTATTTTAATAAAAATATGTCTCGTAATATATGGTCTTTAAGAAATCATGTAAAATCGAGCATGTTTTGGTTTAGAAATAAATGATCTTAAGAGTGTAGTTTTGAGCCCAAAATTTTTGTGTAGACTACTTAGATGATATAGAACAATGCTATGAAGCCCATTTTCAAAAATTAATTTTTAAAATTTTTAGATAATTTTTAGGCCTTAAAATGAGACATAAAATGAGTAATTTAAGATTAATTAAGTAATTAAATAGTTAATTACTGATTTAGTGAATACTTATATGTTTTAGGATATTGAAATCTGATGAAGTATGATATTTGTAGCATTTAGGATGTTAGATGTAATTATTAATTAATTATGTAGTAAATAAGTAATAGGGAAAATAATAAATTTTAAGTTATTTTGTAAATTAGGGTAATTGGGTGTAAAATCTAATTTAGGATGAATTTAGACATTTTGAAATAAAAATTGATGTTGGGAGGTGGTAATTAGAATGATAAAAATATTAGATGTATATTATGTACATAATAAGTAATAGTATATGATACACAATTATTAGAAATATAATAAATAGAAGATATTAGAATAAAAATTGATATTATAAAAATAATAGGGATATATAATAAATCTGATAGAAAACTTAAATTTATGTAATTATATGAAAAATGTAAAAATTTCTCACATTAGGAGTAAATTTGGTACATTAATAAGATTTAAGTATACCAGGTGGAACAAAATACTAATTAGGGGTAATGATGGTATTTAGGATATCTGGAAGTAATATAATTAATTTCACATTATGAGTTGAAATGAATTTCTAGGGTTCAAGTATAAAACAATACTTAGATATCGAACTGGAAACTAATTTAAAAATCAATGCGGAAACCGAACCCAAACCTAACTTCAAACCTAGAATAATTGTAAAAGATTTGAGAATATAGATAACTGGATATATTAAACCCTAAACAAAACATAACAATAAGCGTTATAGGATAAAACCAAATTATAATAGTTATATGAAAAACTGAAACTACGTTTGTGTTATAGGGATAATCGGCGATGGCCTAAACGAGTTGAACCTCGAATGAGTGAGCGAAGAGTCCAGGTAAGTTGGGATTAATACATTGCTGTATTTTGGAGGCTTGAGATTATGCTTGTTTATGCTTATTAGATAGTTGGTTGTGTGCATTATAAGTGATGCTATGATTCTGTTTGTTGTTTTAGCTTGTATTGTATGATTTGTATGAAATGATTGATCATTTTAAAATGGACCTAATCAAATATACGACATGTAATCATAATCAGACCTGTATGGCAACCCATTAGGGGAAACCTAAGATTTTCTAACTAAATACCGACCCCTTCAAAAGGGATAGTGTAGAATTGCATAATGGTCCCTTCTTCATCCTTAGTCGAACTAAGTGACAAGAGAGGAAGTCGCAACGAGGGTGAAGTCAATGGTTCGAAGGTAGTTACCGGAGGAGTGGTGTCTCCATTATACAAGCCTAGGTTTGGTCGTAAGCTATTGCATTAACGACACTCCTCAACCTGGATTAGAGCGAGCGCAATTTATCTAATCTCACGACGGGCCAGACAATGTCGTGCGATGACATTTGCTTGAACATGCATTGTACCTAATAAGTTGATTGATAACCTTGTTATGTTTATGGTATAGTTTTAAGTCTTCCATCCTAACTTACTGAGCTGTGGTTGCTCACATCCATATAGACATCGTGCATGTGCTAGCTACGAAGTGGCATACAACTACTCTGAACTAGCAACTGCTGGATTCTGGGGAGTAAGGAAAAACATTTGAAGAACAAACATATATTTTTAAGGTTTAAGCTTTTATTTTAGAATTTTTCATTTTTGAATAATGTAATAACTAGGAAATATATTATGATGAAATATTGTAAACGTTAATTGTAATAATTGAATTTCAGTGTATATATATATTCTCACTTTCTTAGGTAAATGATTTATTTAAATTACAAATTGTTTACTTCAAAGCAGATTAGTCGCGGACGCCTTGTGTAGATTAGGTCTAGGATAGCGGTTGTAAGGCCAACTTCTATCTTAGAATAGTTTACACGGCGGAGCTGTTATGACTCTGCCGCTTCGAGGCATGACAGATGCCGAGAGTAAATAAGTAAAATTTACACAAAGAAGAAAACACCCTTGTATTAAGGATGATGATGATGATCCCCTTACAGCTACAATTATAAGGGTATTTATACCCATAAGTTAGAGTAACTTAACCAAAATGGAAAAGACAAAAAGGGCATTTCCTAAGGAAGTAATGTATAAGATATAAAGGATAAAAATGAATATACAAGGAAAGCAATCATTGGTGTAACGGATTTAACACATGATACTATACATGTGGAGATGATGTATTGGTGATGCCGTTGGAGGGTGTAGACAAAAAGTATGGATAAGTTGCTTGTCAGAATAGGCGTGACTTGGTTAATTCAGACTCTCTCTCGGCATTCTCGACAGGAGTAAGGCTGAGTAAGTAATTAGCTAAGCATATGCAAGAATAAAGATGGGTTGTTATCTCGGCCTTCAGTTTCTTGGCACTCAACATACGAAAGATAAGTAGCCACTTAGCAATAGGCAGAATAGGTTGGTAAGAAGATACTTGACCTTCGTATGAGTTGGCTGGAATAAGAGGATTCGTTTTATCAGTCTCTCTAGTCTTCGAGCTCGACTACGGGTCAAAAGTTCGGTAGCCTAATTCCTATCAAAGCCTGGCCTTAAATCGCTTAACTTTAGCGACCTCATTATTTTGTACAACTTTAGGAGAAAACTTCAATAACCCATGGAATTCCCTCTCATATTCATCAATTATATTGCTACATTTCCTTAACTTAGAGTATTCTTCACACATTTTTTCCCTTATATATTCAAGGAAATAGTGTTCTAGAAAGTATCTTTAAATGCAGCCCAACTGACCGACTTTGGTAAATTCCATCTCTTTCCTTTCCACTAATTATTTGCACCTCCATTTAACATAATAGCAACTATCTTAATTTCTTATTTTCTCCTACCTCATGAACTTCAAAGGCTTTCTCTAATGAATTAATTTGTTCTTCTATCACTAAAAGATCAGTGTTCTTCTCATCATATGGTTTCATTATTAGCTACACCCAAGATAACTTATCTCCATCTCTACTAATTCCGTCCAGTACAGTTGCAAATTGTTGTGCCATCTCCATCAAATGTTGCGATTGACCAAGATTTGGTTGAGGCTGTTGTGGTGGTCCCTTTCTTTTCTCTTCTGGTATCCAATTCATTGGTGGACTTCTACATCCTTGATGAATTATCTTTCTGAATAAACACCACATAAGGTTCCATTGACAAATACTATTGTCGTTTTACTAAACTATGACTCTTTATTACCTAACTACCCCATACATCTCACATATAACTAAAGGTTATGGTCCCTAAATAATACTTTAATACCACCTAAAAGATGTCATATTCCAGCTTAGTACAGAATGTGCTGTTACATAGAAATACCTATTAAAAACTTAGCTGAACCTGCTCATTCTTTAAAAGAAAACATTATTTATGTAACAATAGGATGTTAGAATAAAGTTCAGCTGACTCTTTGGCCACAACTTATATGTACAGCTTAGTGACATCAAAACATGAACCATTTTTTTTTTTCATCCTCAAAATAGTAGGACTTTTGACTTAGTACAGGTTTCATCTAAAAATTGCTAACTCTGACTAACGCTCTCAAAACACAACCCCCTTGGTGTTGGGCTCTTTAAGATTCTACTAACTTAAGAATAAAACATTTTATCCCCTCAAGTATTAAAGCTGAGTGAGAATAGATAACAAGCAATACTATATAGACAATATCACAACTCAAACATTTCATTCATAAACAATGGATTCAACTTCATAAATACATTAGCTACACTAAGTATTCATTGCTAGTAATACAACATGCTATGCTCATGCGTATGGCATGCATTGGTATTAATATCTTAAGCTCTTTCATCACGTTCTTCAAGTTAGTCGATATACCTGGGCATCTAGATGCAACATCCAATAACCTAAAGGCAACAAGGAGCTACATAGGAGTAGTACCCTTAACTCTATTTCTACCAAATCAAACTACAAAGAGTAATCCGCTAATTTAAACTACAAGTAGTTAAGTTGTTTGAGCATTGTGAATCTATATGCTTTCAAAACTAAGTTCATAAAACCATTATTTTTCTTGATTACTAGAAACCTCATTTTGAAAATTCTGACCCGTAGGTTTCCTTTTTACCATGCATCCCTTACTATGCAACAAGAACTCAAGTACATCATTCAGTACAACTAACCTTTAAGTTTTATTCATCCTATATATCTTAGTCTAGTTTTTAGTTTCTACCTAATGGAAATCTATTATCTTAGTTAAAGTTCACCATCTTGTTCTAAGATTCCCATAGATCGCTTACTCGGTAGAGCGTTGTCCTATCTTAAAGTATTTGGATTGTTTGCTCGGTGGAACGCTGTCCTATTTCTAAAAATGTTAAGATCGCTCGCTCAAAGTATCTGGATCACTTACTTGGTAGAGCGGTATCCTATTTTAAAAAATATCTAGATCGCTTATTTGATAGAGCGCCGTCCACCTCTTCAAAATTTTAGATTGCCAGCCCATTAAGCCCATCTATCCTTTTACAAACATTTCTAATTGATGGCCCATTTTCACATTATCCACCTTTTAGGATAGGATATCTCATGAGAGCCCTAACCTATTACATTCCTTTTAGGGTATAATATCTCATAAGAGGCCTAACTCATCAAGAACCTTTTTCAAACTCTCTTCCTCACATAAAGGAAAAAATTGAGTCTTTTTGGTTTTTATGATAAAGTTTTTACCAAACTTCACCAAAAAGAGGAGCAGCTATAGGTACCCAATTTTGGCCCTCCTTAAGTTTATCTATAATCTATAATCCCTTAGTTTTCAAAAAAAAAATCAAAAAAATACAAAAAAATTGAAAAAGAAAAAAGAAAACCCAAAAAATCGAACAAAAAAAAGAAAAATCATAAATGTGTTGTATAATGGTCTATTAAGGTAGGTTTAGGGTAGAAATAACTTTTCTAAGGTCCAAAGCTGCTTCTATAGTCAAAATAAATATATATGATTTAATCGAATAAGAAATTTCGGATAAAAATGGACATTTATTAAAAACCAATTATTTTAGCTTTGTTTGAAATGCTCTTTTTTTAAAATATTTTGAAAACACACTTTTCTAAGAGATCATAGCTTCAAACTACACCTTAATTGGAGTTAAAACTAATATTTTATGGTTATTTGAAGTTTTTGAATAAAGCAAAATGTAGATAAAAGCTGGGATCCTAATTTTGTTAAATTGAAAAAAATTTGAACATATATTTGTTAGGCTCCATTTACTTCAAGAACGTAATGTGATTTTTTTAGAAGGGGAATAATTAATCGGGTGTTATTTCGAATTGAAAGAAAAAAGAAAAGAAAAGAAAAGAATGAAGTTGAATCGAAGACAAGGACAAGAAAGAAAACAAAATAAAAGAAATAAAAGAGAGAAAAAAGGGGATACATAGCTACTACATATGCCGTTACGTATTGATCTTTTAATGTGTTACGTAACATTATGTGATTACGCCATGTGGCACTAATGTAGCACTAGGTTACCTAGTCATGAGGTGCTATGTGGTGCCTAAGTTGACTAAGTCAACCCCACCCCACACCTCACCCTTCCTCTTTCTTTCTTCCGTGAGAAACAATTTAGGAAACAGTAAGCTTAGTATTTTTTTTGGCAGCTAACTTGATTTTTTATACATAATTTCATGTATCATTTGTTAAGTAAAAAATCTTTAAAAAATATGGAAATAAAAGTTGGAGAAGTCTTCTTTTTGGGAAGGTGCATTTTGTAAATTATTATTAATGAAATTTGAAAAAAAAAATAACAAATCCAGATGTCAAATAAATACCTATTTAATACATCTTGAACAAAATAAGTAAATCTGAGTGATCTCATAGCAGTAATTCGAAAGAAATCCATACAAAATTGGAAATCATATCCTCCATGAGAAAAAGGAATAATAATTTACCTAAATTTTCGATGAAATAGTGATTAATTTGAACCAAAAAAGAAAGAAATTCAAAAGACAAACTCAAGTACCATTAATAAATAAAATTGGAATCTTTCTCCTATATAGAAGTATCCTAGGGAGAAATCGTGGCATTAGGCTATAAATAAACACACCCCCCCCCCCCCCCCCTCTATGTATTCAAGGCATCACATCCATTACAAATCAATCACAAATCCAAATTATGATAGTTTTTCACTTTAAGTGATTATTAGTGTAAACCTACTCTCTCTCTTCAATTTCTCTCACTATGAAGAAAAACAACTCAAGACAATTCTTGTGAACATCCTCCTCATGTCTATAAACAAAGCCTAAGCTTTGATTTCATCTAATTTTGTGGAGATTTGTTTAATTTTGAGGAGAAAGATTGAAAAAATTGTTTTGAGTTGTTGTACCCTGAGTTGATTTTTTTTTTTTTTGGAAAAATTGAAGGGAGGAAGCTCTAGTTTTTTAGAAATTAATTTAGGGCTCTCAAAGTTCAACATCTCATGAGTCCAATGCCACTGACCATGCCTTTAGAACTGGTTGGAAACCACTCGAACCGGCTGCTTTCTTTTTTTGCTATGTAGGTAAGTCTTCAAACTTGTTTAAGTGTTCAAGAACTTGTTCATTAAAAAAAATTATAAAAATAAAAAAATTAATATTTAGCATATTTTGATCTTGTTTTGACATGTTTTTATGAATCTAATATGTTTGTAATGTTGACGTTGTGATTAATAAATTAGCATGTTGTTTAGTAAATTTTTAATAATACTCATGTTGTGTTAATTATTTAGGTGCTTTAATTAATTTGTTAGTATTATGTTAATAGATTTTATTATTATGTTCTTGCTAGGTTTAGTATAATGATTTAGGTATGTTATTATAGATTTAAATGAAATTTTTGTGACATGGTTGATTATGTTAATAGGCTTTAATTATGTTTTCAAAATAAAGATAAGCTTCCTTTTCTCATTTTTTTTTCTTTCATGAATAATTTTTTTTCTAAAAAAATATAATAAATAAATTGGCCTTTTCCAAAAGTTAGGAAATTTTCTAGAATTTTTCAAAAGCAGACCAAAAGACTTATTTTTCCAAAATTAATAAAATTTAATGAACTTAAATAAGAAATTTTTTTAAGCCTGATTTATTTGAAAAACCTCTTTAAGATCCATTAAGCAATTTCATAGATTTCTTTTATAAAAACCGTTACATTTAATAAGTTAGCTTTCAAACCCAATATTTTCTTATTTCTATTTTTCTAGAAGTTTTTTAGAAAAACTCATAGGCCGGTAGCTGAAATTAGAGTCCATCCACTCATGATGCTACTTTCACTTTTTTTTTTATTTTGATTGAGTGGTGACTCCTGTTTCAAAGTTATTTTTAATAAAACATTTCTTAGTTCAATTAATAAATTTATGTTAAGCAAGCCAAGCTTAATATAATTCGAGTTAAGGAAAGAGAAAAATCAAATTCCAGCTCAACACCCTTGTTGGTTCTTAGTCATGGCATATTAGCATGGATGGTAACCTGTATTTGACTTATGTGAGAAACTAACAAATTTTTAACAAAAACTAAAGTAAGGTGTTTTGTGTTTTTTGTTTGGTTTTGATATTTTTAAGGTTTTCAAATAAAAGGAAGAAGGAAATTTAAATTGAATATGAATGAATTAATTATAGGATATTCACGTTAATAACTAATTCAATCTATGTTTAATTATAATCAATATGGTGCACAATTATGACTAAAAGGATTTTTGAGTTAATTAATTAATATCATACACAATTAATTTATTTAAAGAAGTTTATTGTTGCTACAATTTGTAAGGAAATTATAATATAGGGTTTTAGAGAAAAGTTTTTCAAGGTTTTTGTAATCAATAGTTGAACTAAATAATTGTCTCTATAAAATAAGAATATAAGGCAAGCCATAAAATCCCTAAAAGCAAAGCCATAAAAAGATTAAACAAAACTAAGGACAACATTAGAAACTTTAAAAACATAATAACCCTAAATATAATGCTAATTGAAATAAATAATAACTAGTAATAGATAGTAAAAAGTTAGTTATCATTAAATGTTAGTTCTTGATAATTAATATATATTTAGCTAGTAGTGGATAAGGTTGTTATTAATAGATATGATTATAATAATTAGTGAAATTATAAGAGTTAGTGAATTCCATAAAAGGTAATAACCAAAATTATCTAACAACATGAAATGATATCTGAGTATTTGGCTAATCCTTATGTTTTAACCATAAGCACTAAACAATGAGAACAAACTTAGGCTAGAACCTAAATATCATTAAGTAAGGATCATGATATTTATGTAGTAGACTACATCTAGGTATGGTGATATATATGTGATTTAGTAACTTTAGCTATTTGACATATAGGTAAATAGTTACTTGGTTGTTGTATGTGCCTATTGAGATTAGAAATTAATCAACCTTATGAAAAGTAGAACTCTAATATTAGTTGTTAGTTGTGGGAGGCAGTTGATATAGAGAAATCTACCCAACAAATTTATGGCGATTTAAATCTTGATTGCCTGTTTGTTGGGCTAGAGTCCATTTGATCTTCTTTGACTTGTTTTAATCAATATGATATAACTGGTTGTCGAGCAACTTCATATCAAAGAGACTTATAACTGGTTATCAACTAACTTTAGATCAAAGAGACCTATAATTTGTTGTTCAGTAGCCTCATATCAAAGATAATTGGCTAGTTAAGCACTGCCTTTCATATCAATAGGTTACTAACCTAGGTGAAGTTGTGTATTACATTAGTATATTAGGAAGAAATGATAAGTAGGTCATACTAGAGCTAAGGCAAGGCAAAAAAACTATGAATAAAGCTTAATTGGAAATCTGATTTTTTTTTAATTGATTCAATTTACTATTTGATTTAGTCTAGTAAGACCTATTCATGGTTTAGTTTAGAGAAATAAAGAGTTAGATATGTTTTACTTCTTCTAGGTTATATATGATACATTCATAGAGAAAACAACCATGAAAAAACCTACATTATACACTAATTTTTCTCATTAAGAAAATATATGTGGGGTCAAAATGCAACTTCTAACACTAACTTGTGTAAGACGGATTACAAAGGAAAAGCAAATGGTTAAAAAAAGAAAGTTCAAAAACATAATTTTATTGATGCTTCAGAAACAAGTAGAAAAATGGACTAAAATGAGATAATTTCAATAGAGTTCTATAAAATTACTTAAATATGTCTAGATTGTCATTAATTATTGTTGCATATATTTCTCAATGAAATTCCTAAGATGCACCTATTCAATTTTAGATCAAATATTTCCATCCTTAATACAATAAACGTAGAATTCATTAGGAAATATAGGTTAGATTAATAACAATGATTGTAGTAGCAGAGGATATTTAAGGGCTGGTTTCAATTGACATTTGTAGACACCTAA
Organism: Lumnitzera racemosa; assembly: GCA_024138005.1. Taxonomy (NCBI): domain Eukaryota; kingdom Viridiplantae; phylum Streptophyta; class Magnoliopsida; order Myrtales; family Combretaceae; genus Lumnitzera; species Lumnitzera racemosa. The sequence goes on from JAMXBC010000005.1 coordinate 39,139,393, forward strand.
TTTTTGCAACCCCCCCTTTTATTTTTCAAATTAGGTAATAAGGTCTTAAATTAGAAAAAGTTCAAAAAAAAAAAGAAAATTAAATAAAGCCCCAAAAAATGAAGAAATTTAGAAAAAATATGAATTCTAGAAAAATATAAAAAGATAGGAAAATAGGAAAAAGTATAAAAAAAAAAGAACTTAAAAAAAATACAAAAAAAAATTTGAAAAGTCACAAAATAAAATGGGGTGTTTAGAAAATAATAAATTTTTAGGTTATTTAAATAGAATATAATCTTAATTTCAATTTCAATAGTTTTAAATAAAAGGCTATTGGGTCTAGGCTTAGATTTGAATCTAGCTTAAGCTAATTTGGTGCATATGTGCAATTAATTACATGTATGAATAAGGAAAAACCAATAGCTCTACTGGATAAGCATCTAGATTTAATATTGCATATGACTTGGAGATCTTGAGTTCAATCAATGGAAGGTGCAAAATATATTTTTTATTTTCTTTTCTCACTTTATTGTCATGTCATCGTCACATCACGGGCCACGTCGTCGCCACGTCATTTGCCAACTCACTTCTAAGTGAGGTAGATACACTCCGACTCATTCCAGCACATTCATATACGCGCTGCTATGTATTTGACACTACATATTGTCCAGGTTCATCTAATCCAAAAATGGAAGAAAATCATATTGTGTTTAATTTTTTCCATCTTTAACTCGACCGTAATACCTATAAATAAGGGTCTATTCTTCATTTTCAAAACACAACAAAAACTTCAAAACACTTTAGAAAAACAAAAATCGAAGTTTCCTCTCTTTAGCATGATTGCTCTCTCTCTAGGATAGCATTCCCTACGATGTTTTTAAGAAAACCACCATCATCGGATTTCTCGAGCCAACCAAACCAACTCCAAGCTGATCCAAGCCGAAGTGAGTCGACTCAAGCTAATCGAGCGGATCCAAGCCGAAGTAAGCCGACTTAAGCCGAAATGAGTCGACTCAAGCTAGAGTGAGCTGACCGAGTCGATCTAAGCCGAAGTGAGCTTATCCAAGCCGAAGTGAGCCGATCCAAGCCGTTCGAGCCAATCCAAGCCGACTTGGTTTTTCTTTTTTCTTTTTTATTTATTTATTCATTTGTTTATTTGTAAATGTTATAAATGAGAAAAAGAAAAAAGAATGAAAATAAAAGAAAGAGAAGAAAAAATAAAAAGAGAAAAAAAGAAAAGAAAAGAAGAGAGGTAGTATATTTATTTAAATAGAAATAGATAGATTAAGTATAAAATAAATAAGATAATATAATAAAAATAAATAAATAGGTTAGTAAACAAAAATCGTTCTTACACTTAGAAAAATTAAGTTTTCTAAAAATAAATGAAAATAAATAGACATTTTTCTAAATTAGAACTATTTTAGAGTTTTCAAAAATAAAATACTAATTAAGACCCTCTAAAAGAATTTTCTTGGATAAATTGAACTGGGTAAAAACGTAAATGCAACCCTTTTTCAAAAATTAAAATCAAACCACCCACTAAAGTTTTTTTATAAACGAACTACGGAAGTCTGATCTCGAATAGTGGATACGTAGGTACCCTTACGTAAGTATATGGCGACTTAAAACATGAAAAGTTTTATTTTTTCCATTTTTAGATATTTATGTAAATTAATCAATTTAGTCACATGCATCATAATTAGATTTTTTTTAGAAATTAAAAAGGGTATATTTGAAAATAAAGTTAAATTCGGAAAGTTAAAAGTGGTACCTGTTTAAGGTTTAATAAATTAGCCTCCGGATCCAGATTTCTAGTTTTTAAAAAACCGTATTTATAACTTGGTTTTTTAATCAATAATAACTTAACCCCTTTTCCCGACTTTAGTCGAGTGGCAACTCCAAATCTTTTCAAGTTGGAAAAATGATTTTTTTTAAACCCTAGTCGAGGGTCAATATTAAACGGATACGATTTAGTATTGATCGGTTTAGAAAAGACCTAATTTATAAAAAGAACCGGGAGGGTGAAAAACCAAGCTCGACAACATTCTTAAAGGTTCATGTTGTCCCTTGCGATAAATTCTTAAACAAAGATTTGGCTTGTTATTTGTAAAACTCCATATCTTACATATCATGACCATCATCTAATCCCCCTATTAGTATTAGAATGTTATAGTTGTGACGGGTCCGATCTAAGTGCCATGGGAGAGTGTCTTTATGCTTATATTAAATTACTTAAGCCAATTTAACTTTACAACCCATTACATTATAAACCCCATCTCTTTCCCATCTTTTAATCAACTTGGGACTTCTCTTTTATCATCTTTAACATTCTCCCTTAAGTCCAACTAGTTTGGCCCTAGTTGTAACTTGTCTTCATACGCCTAGGCTTATGCTGAGGCCTCATATGATAGGGATTACGGCCAAATTATGTAGTCTTGAGCCTAAAGACTCGCTCATATGATTCATTGAGCTATCTGAAAGGTGTTATACTTCGAAGAGTGATGCATTCTCTGATTTGACTTGTCGAGTTACCTTGCTCTCTACCTTATTTAAGAGACTACTAAGGTGATTGACCTGCTGCCAAGCCAACCTCTCTACAATACATTAGTTGAAGGCTAAGCACCAAGCTTGTAAACTATCAACCTACTACATTATTGAGGTTAAGTTGACATCGATCTTGAGCTGAACAGTTGAGGCTGACCTAACAATGGACTACCTATCAAATTAACCCTTCTCAATCTGGAACATTCAAGCTACCAAGCCTGACCTGATATGTTTTGAACTCACTTTACTTGGAAAGCAGCATCATTGGGACCATAAAATGGATAGTTGACCCACGCCTTATTTGTTTGACACCCGTATTATCCTTTTGTAAACAAATATTCTTTTCACCTCAACTTTTCCCTTGTAAATTGTTCCTTTTTCCTTTTCTAATAGGATTCTTTTTGTAACTTACACTAACCTATGACTTACTCTAATTAAGTCCTATAAATACTTGTAAATGGTGATAGCCGCAACAATCAATACTGTTGATATTTAGATACATTCCTTCTTACGTGAGCTAAGTGTCCTTACTTACTCTTGACTACTTTTATTTAGCCTATTAAGCATGAACTAGTAGCGAATGACCTCCAGCCACACTTGTGCATCATATTAAGTGTGACCTAAGCTTATGTGAGGTGTTAGTGCGTCATATCTACTGTTGGTGCATGCGAACCCTTACTTAACCTTCAACTTTCATTTATTCTTCGCACCGTTTCTAGGTTCAAACCCATCCCCCTTTGATTCATGAGATACCGAATGTCGTGTGCTCATCCATAGTCATGCTCATATCATTAGGTCTTTAATATCTTTTTTCTTTATGTAGTATTTTTTACTTATTTCATTAGGACATGAGCTTCCTCTTTTTTAGGTGGTAGGGAGCTTCTTTTTTTTTTTTTTTAGTTATATTTACTTGGACCTTAAATCTTTTATCATTAGGCTATTTGGCCTTTTAAGACTGGAATACCACTTGTTGTAAGATAGAAGGTTTAGCCCTCCTAGAAAGTGTACCATTACATATTTCCTCTCATTATGAATGGCAAGCAAACATTTCCCTTCTTAATTTCTCAGGATTCTTCTAAGCCGTTCCATCTTTAGAAGTGCCTTCTGGAATTCTCATAATATTTCGTATGTTTGGATGGCTCAACTTTCTCAACTGGTTTCAACTTACCATAGCCATCATCAAGAGAATAGTATTAGTTCTCGACTAGTTTGCTTAAAAGAAGCCAAATTCACCTAGAAAGAATACCTCACCTTACGAATAAACTGCTTACTGACGCCACTCACTTTGTTATACACCTGAGTTAAACGCCTTTACTTACCTCTAAACTCATAGATTATGACATTCTTCCCCACCTAAATCTGTGATGTCTTCTTCATAAGGCCAATGTTTTGCCATTATCCTTAATGCAGACTGTAGCCAAGAACAGCTAAGGCCGATTATATGATGGGTCTAAGCTTGTTGAAAGCCTGAAAAATATGATGGGAAAATGTACAAAAGAACAGAAATGAATGAAAAGTAAGCAAAACCTGTAAATAGCTCTAAAGGATATGATGCATCAGTAGAACTTCTGAGAACTTATAGCACAACTCAATATGACGTACGAGTTAGTTTAGCGATGTTACTTACTACCTAGCCCTGCTTAAGGGTTAAGATGAGAGTCAAATGAGAGCAAACAAACAATGTCTATAAAAGGAAAATATTTAGTATATTCGTGATAATCTCATTCATTTGTGGCTACATTATAGTAAGTATTTATACTTAAGAATTTAAGGCAACTTGCCTAAAAATGAAAAAGACAAAGAGTATTGTCCTAAAGAAATAATGTGGAAAGAAAATAAAGTGTAAAAATGAATATTTAAGGAAAATAATAACGAGTATAGTAGATTCTTCATATGGTCCTGGACACATGGCAGCGATGCATTAGGGATGTCATTGGAAGATGTAGACAAAATAGTATGACCTAGTTGGGTGGCTGAGGATTCATGCAAGATAATTCTCTTGGCCTCTCGGCAGTAATAATGCTAAGTAAGTGCTCAGTTCATGTTGAACTTAAGGTTTATTATTTGATTTTGATGAGAACAAAACAAAAAGTATATATCTAAACATATTGTTTTTGAAGAAAACAAAACAAGTGGATGATTAAACTAAGTATTTGTTTGATTATATTGAGATAATTAAATAAGATCAATTAACTTGCTTAATAATTAAATATATCAATTATCTCTACAAGAAATTTAATCTTTTGAGTGGTGATCAAATGATCTTGAAGTTAGAATGCAAAGAGTATTTGTTTGTTTATGAAAAGAATTTTCAAGTGATATTTAGTCTACCAAGTTAACGGCTTAAGGTAAAACCAAACTGATAGTATAAAGCCCTGAAAAACACAAAGAAAAGCTCACTGGCCTGGAGGAGTTGGCTTGCCGGTAGAGTATTTTTTACCAGCTTGCTGGTAGTTCAAAGTACCAGCATGTCGGTAAGTCAGTTTCAAGTAGCCGTTGGAGCATTTAATGTGCGGTAATATGAAGAATTTAATGAGTTGTTATAAAAGCTTAACAGTCCGACCAAAGGCTTTGAAGATCTGATATTCTACTGCAATTTAAATACATTCTCTTACATTCTTGAGTTTATTCTACTTCTCTTTAGTCTCTTGTACACTTATTTGCTATTAAACAAAAATAGACATAGTCATGGTGCTTAAAAGTTCTCACATTTGTAATATTGAGTGAAGGAAGTGATACAATTGAGTTAGTTGTATGTAAAAGAGATTGTGTAAACCTGTGTAGCTCTTGGAGTAATTGGGTTGTGAAATCAATAAAGTCAAGTTCTCGGTTAGAGGCATTGTGTATTCGTAGAGATTAAGGGGTGGTCCGAACTCTATGTTAAATCCAGGCTTGATCTTCTTTATCCCTATTTCTTTAAATTTTCGTATTTATTATTGTTCTATTGTTGCTTTGATTACTCTTATTATTGCATTTAGTTGTTTATATTGAAAAAGAATTGCAATTTTTCCTTAAAACTCAATTCACCCCCCCTTCCCCTCCCCCTCTTGAGTTTAGCCTAATGTTCTTCAATTGATATCAAAGCTACTCTCTAATCACTTACTTAATTGCATATTAGAGTAAAGATCATGGCATCTAATGCATTAGGCTTCTTGGAAGAATAAGTAATCAATAGGCCTCCTCTCTTAACCAGTAGCAATTATCCATAAATGTCCATATTCTTGAAAGCACAAAATAGACTACTATGGCATATAGTTAACCAAGGACCATTTGAGATTACTTGGATGATGATTGGAAATTATTTGATCTAAATGAAGTTGCCATGAATATTTTGCATTGTGTCATAAATGAAAATGATTTCAATAAAATATGTACATGTAAAGGTGCCAAAGGAATGTGGGATGAATCATAAAACACATATGAAGGAACTAATAGAGTAAGGGATACAAAAATAAGCTTATTATGTGGACAATTTGAAAACTTTAAAATGGATCCAAACGAAACAATTGATGAGATGCATAATAAATTCATCAATATGATCAATCCTTTAAGTGTTTTTGGAAAAACATTTACTAACCTTGAAATAAATTCCAAAATCCTTAGGTCTTTGCTAAGAGACTAGGAAGCTAAGAGAACTGCAATAGAAGAAGCTCATGATCTTAATGAAATGACAAAAGAACAACTCCTTAAAATACTTAAGTCACATGGGATGGTAAAGAGACAAGGAGAGGAGTCTAGAAAAAAAAAAACAATTGCCCTAAAATTCATGGAGGAGAACTCAAGTGATGAAGAAAGTGAAGACGATGATGAGGTGGCAATGTTGGTAAAGAAGTTTAGAAAGTTCATGCAATTCAATAAAAGGATTAAGAAAGATAAGAATGGATATAGATCATCTTCTAAGTTCAAGAAGGAAAAGAGAGAAGTTATCAAATGCTACAATTGTCAAAAGCCGAAAGATATTCAACAGTATTGTCCATTGCTTAAGAAGGTCAATAAAGAGTCAAAAAGGAAAGCTATGATAGCAACTTGGAGTGATAAGGACTGTAATGACTTCGATAGTGAAACTTGCTTCATGGCTCTTAATGATGATGAGGTATGCTCTCCTTCACATGACTCCTCCTTAGATGAACTTAGGCGTATGTATGATGTCTTGTTGAAAGAATTCGTAAAAGTACAAAAGAAGAATAAAGTGTTGAAGTAGGTGATGAGTTTGATATTATCAAAAGTGAATACAATAAAGTAGTTTATGCAAAAGAAGAATTATACGAAGACAATGAATATTTGAAAGTTGAAAATGAGAGATTGACAAAAGAAAATATAGAGATAAGTACTAGAAATAATGAATTGATAAATGAAAATAGCAAATTAAAAGAGGTCAACAAGAATTTTGAAAAGGAAATAAAAGAACTAAAACTTGAAGCAAAAAATGATGAAGGTGTGATAGAGAAACTAAGTCGACTTGAAATTGAAAATTCAATTCTAAGAACTAGCTTAGATGACTTAAGAAAAACAATGGAAAAATTCGTAAATGGAGAAAAGAATTTAGATAAAATCCTTGGAACACAACGGCTAGGCTCAAACAAAATCGGAATAGGTTATATTAAGGGGAATGTATATAGAACATACAAAAGCTATTTTGTTAAGGTATCAAATAAAACTTGTAACTATTATGGAAGACATGGTCATATTGCTCAAATATGTGCATTACTTCATAATCCCTCCTTATGCAACAAAAATAACATGGTTTAGGTCCCTAAGAGACAAGCTTACTTTACAACAACTAACTCTAAAGGACCCAAACTACAGTGAGTGCCAAAGAGATAACCTCTTGTTTTGTAGGATCCTTCAAGGCATAACAACAAATGGATCTTGGATAGCGGTCGCTCAAGACATATGACGGGAGACGCATCTAAGTTCACATCTATAGGCTTAAAGGATACAGGAAGTATGACCTTTAGAGATAATCGAAAAGCTCATGTTATTGGTGAAGGTAACATTTGCATTAATAATAATCTTACTATTAAGCATATGTTACTCGTTGATAATTTAAAACATAACTTAGCATTAGTCAATTATGTGATGTAGGATATAAAGTAATCTTTCATGCATCAAAGTGTTCTATTGAAAACATTAATAATAACGAAATCCGTTTTGAGGGGTATAGATGAGGAAACATCTATAAAATTGACTTCAATTTGTTTTCATGCTCTCTTGAGACTTGTCTATCCACTCAAAACAATGATAGTTGGTTGTGGCATAGAAAGTTAGGACATGCTAGTATGGATATCTTATCAAAACCAACCAAAAGGAATCTTGATAACGGATTACCTAAGATTAGTTTTGATAAAGATAAAACATTTCAAGCATGTCAATATGTCAAACAAACCAAGTCATCTTTCAAATCAAAATATGTCATCTCAACTTTTAGGCCACTCCTACTAGTACACATGGATTTATTTGGTTTAACCCGAACCTTAAGTTTGGGAAGGAAAAGATATACCTTGGTTATAGTTGATGATTTTACTAGATACATTTGGACCTTCTTCTTTGCTAATAAGGATGAAACTTATCATATGTTCTTGAACTATAGCAAGAAGGTCTAAAAAGAAAAAAGGTCTTTCTATTGTCTCTATAAGAAGTGATCATAAGGAGAATTTGAAATCTTGATATGGAAGATTTTTGTAATAAAAATGGAATAAAACATACCTACTCAGCACCTAGAACTCCACAACAAAATAGGGTTGCCAAAAGAAATAATAGGACCCTTGTAGAAATGGCTAAGACCATTTTTTGTGATAATAACCTACTTAAATATTTTTGGGCTGAAGCCATCAACATGGCTTATTACATATCAAATCGCATTTTCATTAGACCAATTCTTAAGAAAACCTCCTATGAGCTTTAAAAAGACAAAAGACCTAATATATCATATTTTCATCCTTTGGGAATGAAATGTTACATTCTCAATAATGGAAAGGAACAATTAGGAAAATTTGATTCAAAGTCGAATGAAGGTGTTTTTCTTAGTTATTCTTTTACTAGTAAATCTTATAAAATATATAACAAGGGAACACTTGTTGTAGAGGAGTGATGATACTTGTATATATAAAGAGTCTAATGATGAAATAGAAAACATTTGTGCTCATTTGGACAATCTTGATCTTAATAAGAATCAATCCAAGTCAATTGAAAAGGAATTCTCTAAGTAAGATGAAATCGTTAACAACACTAACGTAAATTTACCTAGAGAATGGAGGTTTGTAAAAAATCATTCTAAGGATCAAATAATAGGAGAACCATCCAATAAGGTGCAAACTAGAGCCTCACTTAAAAATCTAAGTAATAAAATGCTCCTATCTCAACTTGAACCAAAAAATATAGATGAAGCTCTAAAAGATGAGTCTTGGATTCAAGCTATGTAAGAAGAGCTAAATCAATTTACTAAAAATGAGGTATGGAACTTAGTATCTAAACCAAAAGATAGACCAGTAATTGGCACCAAATGGGTATTTTGAAACAAGTTACAAGAAACAAGGCACGTCTAGTTGCAAAAGGACAAAACTAAGAAGAAGGAATTAATTTCAATGAGACCTTTACTCCAGTTGCCAGATTAGAGGCCATTAGAATGCTTTTAGCATTTGCCACATATAAAGACTTTAAACTATATCAAATGAATGTTAAAAGTGCCTTTCTAAATGGCTTCATCAAAGAGGTATATGCAGAGAAACCACTAAGTTTTGAGAATAATGAATTCCCAAACTATATATATAAGCTCAATAAAGCTTTGTATGGACTAAAGCAAGCTCCTAGAGCTTGGTATGAAAGATTGAGTAACTTCTTGATAAAGAATAAATTTACAAGAAGGAAACTTGACACAACTCTATTTATTAAACAACACAATGATCATATACTAATTATTCAAATATACATGATGACATTGTGTTTGGTGCTACTCACATGGATTTAGTTAATGAGTTTGTCTAATGTATGAAAAATGAATTTGAAATGAGTATGATGAGAGAACTTAACTATTTCTTAGGCCTTCAAGTTAAGCAAACCAAAGACGGAACCTTCATTAACCAAGGCAAATATACCAAATAACTCTAAAAAGGTTTAAAATAGAAAATTGCAAAACTAAGCCAACTCCAATGAGCACCACCTTAAAACTTGATAAAGATGAGAATAGAAAGAGCATTTGTGAAAAGATGTATAAGGGAATGATAGGAAGTCTTCTGTATTTAACTGCATTTAGGGCAAATATCATGTTTGCTTTGTGGTTATGTGCATGATTTCAATCTTGCCCTAAAGAATCACACTTGAATGTGGTTAAATGCATTTTTAAGTATCTTACGGGCACTATTGAAATCGGCTTGTAGTATCCTAAGTTTACCTCACTTGATCTAATTGGATATTCTGATGCCGACTTTGTTGGTTGCAAAGTCAATCGGAAAAGCATAAGCGGGACATGTCATTTCCGTAGTAATTCATTAATATCATGACACTCAAAGAAACAAAACTTAATAACACTCTCCATCGCTGAAGCTGAATACATAGCAATCGGTAGTTGTTATACTTAAGTGTTATGGATGAAGCCAACTTTGCTTGACTATGGTTTAAAATTTACCAATGTTCCAATAAGATGTGATAATACAAGTGCTATCAATTTGACCAAAAATCCAATTCAATATTCTAGCACTAAGTATATAGAAATTAGACATCATTTTATTCGTGATCATGTGCAAAACAATGATATTTGCTTAGAATTTGTTCACACTAGCAATCAAATAGTCGATATCTTCACAAAAACCTTGAGTAAAGAAAAATTTTGTACTCTAAGAAGAGAATTAGGAATGATCTTGCAAAATGAGTGTTAGACACATAAGAACCAACATGGCCTTTTTAAATAAAATCAACTTGCTAAGTCAGTTGATCAGAAAATGTCACACTATAAGGTATAAGAAACATGATCATATGGTCTTTATGCATTAAATATCACATTTAACATGTTTTGGGCACACTTGAAGTCATTCACTCTTATCTAGGTTTATATATGCACAAAATTATCATACATTGGTTTTTGTACTCAAAATTGGGGCTTACATGTGTATTTTTATCCCTAAATCATGTTTAAGTGGTCAAACTAGCTTAATTTGAATTTCATGCATATTTGACCTCTTTAAACCCTTTTTAGGTTCTAAGTGCAAAATTGAGCATTTCTTGCTTATATGGAGATTGCTTAGCTTGATTATGTATCTTTTATGTCTCTTAATGTCTTTTAACATGTTTGAAGCATGAACTTCTCTTAAACATTAAGAAAGGATCTCCACTTGGTCTCTAGCCACTTGCATGATTAAGGAACTTAAGTAGTCATTTCACAATTTGTAGAGCCTTAAAGCAATATTTTGTGCCTAACATGCTCAAACATGTATTTGAAATTTGCTTGAATTGTTAGTGTGTAAAAACTCAATGCTTATGCACCTAATTTGCTCATACATGGACACTTTCACTTTATCATGAATTACTTAGCTCTACGGATTTGATTTAGATAAATCTTGGCTATCTAGTTAAAAATTAAGTTTTTAAAGCCTTAACAGACTCAAATAAACTTATTTGAAGTGTTAAGATGTTCGTTGAATCTCTACAAATCAATTTGATTTGGTGACTTTGCTTAATCAAACGACCTTAATGTTTTTTCTGCAAAATTACAAACAACCGGCATGTTGGTTAGACAATTCACTGGCTTACCGGTATACTACTCTAGTTTTTTACTTATTTTCCGTTTGGTTCTGTTATATTCTTGTAACCAGCAAGCCGGTCCATCTCACGACCGGCATGCCGGTATACTCCATTTTTAAAGCAATTCATTTTGCTTTTATTCTCTTAGTCAACATGCTGGCTTACCTAAATACCAGCATACCGATTAATTAGTTTTCAGGAGGGACTTAAAGTCTCACTGCACCATCTCTCTCCCTCATCCTTCTTCTGTAAAAAAAAAAAAAAAAAAAAAAAAAAAAAAAAAAAAAAAAACCTTTTTCCCTTTCTCTCTCTTCGATCCTTCTCTTTTCCTCCATCGAAATCCAAAATTTCTTCCATCAATCAACTCTCTACTCTCTCCTCTTTCTCTTTCTCTTCATCTTTCATCAAACTTCTCCTTCTTCTTCTTCCTCTCTTTACTTTCTTTCTCTACCTATACCTACCAACTGTTACGCCACTACATACTGTCCATATACTTTTACCGTTATGCTAGCTTCCCTTACACTCAGTCTATTATCATATCCACTTTCCCCTTTCTCCCTCATCCTCTTCACCATAAACACCCATCTCCATTTACCTCTATAACACCCATGGTACCGCGTATTGCTCGTGGTTTAGCACCCTTAACCTATAACAACCACCTCTTTCACTTTCGATAACACTCTCAATGCTTTGAGAAATTTGTCAATCTAGAGGTCGATACCGGCATCTCTTATCCACTGGAGGTACTCGAGGAGTTTTGCATTGCAGCCTTTCCCAGAGTCATCATCAATCAGGTCCTCGATATCCTTAGGCTTTCTCATGAGGTATATGATGATGCTATTAAGTATTTTTATTGTAATATGTTAGATTCTCTAAATGATCAGGGTAGACCAAAACTAAAAATGAATCTGAGTGATGAGTTACATCGTAGTGTCCTCTATACTTATGTTTATGGTACTTTAATTACTATTACACCTGAGGATATTTGTGGTTTTTTAGTGCTACTAATGGTACGATAGAAGTAAATGTAAATTACTATGGGGCCAAATTCTATGAGAGAGTCTTTAGGTTTAAAGGCAATGGACCAGATTGGGGAAAAACAAAAAAATTAGCTATTATTCACCTCAACCTTAGGACAAAAATCCTCTACCATATTGTCATTCACAACTATTATCCTCGTCAAGGCCAGCAATCCAACGTCACCCTTCAGGACTTATGGATTTTATATTATTTGAAAATGAATAAGCAGATTAATTTTTTCAGTATTGTGGTTTAATGCTTTAAACATGTAACCAATAACCTATCTTAAGCTTTTCTTCGCTTTTGGTGATTGGTTACACAATTGCTTATAAGAAAGGGTGTTCAGTTTCCTCCCCCCCACAGGCAGCTCAAGTCAAGTGCCTAGAATTAACTTATATTTGTAGGGGGATTTGGAAGAAATCAGGAAACAATTGGCTTAGGTGGAAGGCCTTCCTCCTCTTGATCTTACCTTTACACGTGGCTCACAAGAGCCTATTACTTCTTCGGATGAGCCAGGTAGTCGTAATGCTCATACTCCCTTTGCTACCACTCTTTGCTATGCTGGTACTCCTCTACCTGCAGGATCTTCTCATCAGACTCCACCTAATTTTAGGTTTCCATTTTTTGATCTAGCTGCTCCTCTAACCTCTCAGCCTCCTTTCTATTAGTACTCCGAAATGCGATACAATTAGCTTCAGGAGGACATTCATAATCGTTTACATAGCGGGTTTTAAGGGCTTTATAATAATTTCCAGTTGAACTACCACTACCCTTCCTACCCTTTTCCTCCTCCAGCTCAGGATGAAGATCCTCTTACTGCCTAGTTATGTATTTCAGCTTTCTATCTATGTTTATTTATTTATTTTTGCAATTTTGTTTAAGGACTCGGCCTTTGGCTACTTTATCTTTTTGTATATTGAGAACTTTGGTCCTTGTTGGACCTACTTTTACTATTGGATATTTGTGGCCCTTGTAATCTCTTTGTTAAACCTCTTGTGAACTCTTATTCTAAATGAACTTGCTTTGCTATATGTGATTGTCCATTGCTAGCTGTTTTCGTACTCTTTTTGACCCTTGTATGTTTTTTATTTCTTTTTGCAGGGAGTATATTCTCCGGTATAAGTTGGAACTTTACCGAATTTTCGACTTGAATTTTCTTCCCTCTTCATCGCCCGGATCCTCTTCCTTTTGATGAGGCCAAAGGGGGAGAATAGTTCAAGTCATTCATAATCATTCATTGGTTAATTCAAGTCAAGAGTCTAATATTTACAATTACCTAAATTGGATATCTTTATTAATTGGTTAATTATAAGTAAATTGGGTAATGGTCATTGCTTGTTAACTCCTAGACAGATACATTATAGCTTTAGCAAATTTATTATATCGACTTATCATGAAAAATATCAATTCTCACCTTTTTGCTCAATCTTATTCAATCATTGATCATCTTGAATTCCCATGATAAATTGAGGGGAGTACTGAATTGAGGGGGAGCATTAGACTGAGGGGAAGCTCTTAAAAGAGTTTTGTCCTCATCAAAAAGGGGAAGATTGTTGAACTTAGGATTTATTATTTGATTTTGATGAGAACAAAACAAAAAGTGTATATCTAAACATATTGTTTTTGAAGAGAACAAAACAAGTGGATGATTAAACTAAGTATTTGTTTGATTATATTGAGATAATTGAATAAGATCAATTAACTTGCTTAATAATTAAATATATCAATTATCTCTACAAGAAATTTAATCTTTTGAGTGGTGATCAAATGATCTTGAAGTTAGAATGCAAAGAGTATTTGTTTGTTTATGAAAAGAATTTTCAAGTGATATTTAGTCTACCAAGTTAACGGCTTAAGGTAAAACCAAACTGATAGTATAAAGCCCTGAAAAACACAAAGAAAAGCTCACTGGCCTGGAGGAGTTGGCTTGCCGGTAGAGTATTTTTTACCAGCTTGCTGGTAGTTCAAAGTACCAGCATGTCGGTAAGTCAGTTTCAAGTAGCCGTTGGAGCATTTAATGTGCGGTAATATGAAGAATTTAATGAGTTGTTATAAAAGCTTAACAATCCGACCAAAGGCTTTGAAGATTTGATATTCTACTTCAATTTAAATACATTCTTGAGTTTATTCTACTTCTCTTTAGTCTCTTGTACACTTATTTGCTATTAAATAAAAATAGACATAGTCATGGTGCTTAAAAGTTCTCACATTTGTAATCTTGAGTGAAGGAAGTGATACAATTGAGTTAGTTGTATGTAAAAGAGATTGTGTAAGCCTGTGTAGCTCTTGGAGTAATTGGGTTGTGAAATCAATAAAGTGAAGTGAAGTGAAGTTCTCGATTAGAGGCATTGTGTGTTCGTAAAGACTAAGGGGTGGTCCAAACTTTATGTTAAATCCAGGCTTGCTCTTCTTTATCCCTATTTCTTTAAATTTTTGTATTTATTATTGTTCTATTGTTGCTTTGATTACTCTTATTATTGCATTTAGTTGTTTATATTGAAAAAGAATTGCAATTTGTCCTTAAAACTCAATTCAACCCCCCTCTTAAGTGTAGCCTAGTGTTCTTCAATTCAGACAAGACTGAGCAAGAGCATGGAGTTTGACTATTATCAAGGCATTCTTCTAGTCGCACATAATTTTTGAAAGATGAGCAGTCACTTGGTACGGCATAGGGAGTTGATCGATAGCAAAGAGTAACTTAGCTTAAACAAGAGTTAGCTAAAGTAAGAGAATTCACCTCGTTAATCCTTCTAGTTTTTGGGCTTGGCTGAAGGTTAAAAGCCCAATTTTTTTACTCTTATCAATCCTTCACCAAAAGATCATTGACCCTACTCTACTCATTGCCTAACTCCAGACTAAGATCACCTTTGCTAAGATTTCAGGCTTCTATAGGCTTTTCTTACACCCTCACCTATTCCTGCATCCTCTAAGGTTGTCCATTGTTGAGTGGCTCAACAATAAGATCTATCCACTTAAGTTCGCTCTATGTTGTAAAGATTTAGGTAGAGTTTTATTATAATGCGACTTACGACACAACTACACCTTCTAATAACGATGTCTCTACTTAGTGGTTGCTTCTCTTTTCGAACTTCATCTACACAAGGCCATTGTAAAAAAGAATTACCCTTTTCATTTAGAACATTGAATAGTATCTAGGTGACTTGTTAGGTTGAAACTTTTTTAACTTTATACTACTTGTTAAAGTCACGATGGGTTCGATCCAAGTGCCATAAGAGAGTGTCAGTGTACATTAGAAAATGAGCCCTTTTTATGTAAGTTTCTTATGTCAAATTGACTTAAGCCAATTTAACTTTACAGCCCATCACATTATAAAGCCTTCTCTTTCCTTTCTTTTAACCAATGTGGGACTTTTCCTTTATCATCTTTAGTACAAACTATCAATAACATGAGCAATCATAGTAAGCTTCATCATCTTTACTCTTGATACAATGGTTCGAACCGCGAACCAAATTGGATTAAACTGTTTTTTAGGTTTGAAAAAAATTATATGTTGAATCATATGGTCAAGTTTGAGTTGTAAAAAAACTGAACTATTATGTGAGGTTCAATTTCACAAATTGAACCGAATCAAATTGAACCATTCCTACCCCTAACTAGAGCTATGGGAAGCCACTATAGATGTTTTATAAGCGAATTGATATGCTAATAGCTAACTGACATTGCCTGAATAGGAAACAACTTTTTTTCTAGGCTAATTATGATCTGCATATTTGTGTGCATGTGTATATGTAACTATGTATTCAATTAGATCACCTTAATGGGAATTTATTCCCTTTAGGTATAAGAAGATTAAAATTTTGTGTCGATCTTAGAGCTTAGGATTTGCTTCCACACTAAAATGCCATAAAAGATTATAAATTATGTTATAATTTATGTTTAATTGCATTGTTTTCATTTCTAAATTGATTAATAGCTCGAGGGTTTTAATATATTTAAATTGGAAAATGGCATATGAGGCATTGGAATAATTGTAGAATGTTTGTCTTTGTTGAATTTTAATTATTACAAGCTTTAGCATACTTATGTTGTAATATGAATATATAATGGATTACCTATATCCTTAAGTTTTATGATGTGACATTTTTATTTTCAAACTTAATATGGTTTAATTTAGTTTGTATTAATATCTATTAATAATAGGTTATCACTTTACAATGCTATTTCATGTGGAATGTTACACTAGCACCAAGCATACATAATGTTTCATAAATTATTACAATGTCAAAATTTGGGGGGAAAAAATGATACATGTCAATTTTTTTTATCATTCAATATAGTGGAGTAAACTTCATCGAGTTGCCCTTTCTAGTGATCTTTTTCTTAATTTATATTTTATTTGTATCTATCTTATGTTTGATCTATATTTGTGAGACACCTTCATCTGATTCATATTTTATCTATTTCCGTTTCAAGGCCAATATTGGACTAGATGTTGGTGTACCCGTATTGCATGTATAAAAATTAATTTTATTTTATTTTTTTGCATCTAATAGAAAAGATATACATTTATTTCAAACTTATAATGAAACATTTTTTTCCAGTATAAATTTCACTTCTAATATATCTCATTAATCTATAGTGATTTCATTTCAAAAATCATCAAGCAATGGGAGAAATCATCAAATTGTGAAGAAAGTGGCCTTATTAGAATTTATGAGAAAAAAGGAATAAGAAAGCGAAAGAGAGAGAGAGAGAGAGAGAGAGAAGAAAGTGGAAGATGATTTCAAAAAGTAAGAGAAAGAAATTGAGTGTCAGGACCATAAAAAGAAAAGGAAAAAAAAAAGCCTTCAATGTATATTAAACATTTTTTTTTTGGTAAAATACTTGATTAAGCAAAGATGAGTTCAAACAAACAAAAGACAAAATCAACCCGGTTTAAGGCATATATTCCCCTATTGGTCTTGGCCTTCTAGCAACATACTTGTATGGTCTTTATAATTAGAACAGAAAGTTGATAAAAACATAAGAATAGAGTCCACAAAAATCACCATTCCATCTTGATTGAGCCCTTCCTTTACAAAGCAGTCTACTGCTTCATCGTCTTCCTTATTAACCTTGCAAATTAGGAAATTGGCAAGGTTATTAAGAATGTGTTTGCTAATTGCTAACAAAGGATGGCAGCATTCCAAATCTAAGTCTCTTTTTGTGATCCAGTCCACGTCTTGCTGGGAGTCTACTTCACATGTTATTTTGTCATAGCCTTTGGAGATGGCTAGCTCTAAACCTAATTTAATGGTGTAGACATCTAATTTTTGCCCCTTTCATTTTTATTTTTATATTTTTCTTTCCTTTCTCAATAGGCCCTCAATTAGGAAGAACAAAAAAAAAAATGGAAATTAAAGAAAACCTAAAAAAATAAAAATATATATTAGAAAAATAAGAATTTTAGGAAAATACCAAAAAATACAAAAATTAGAAAATGCACAAAAAATAAGAAATTTGGAAAAATACCAAAAATAGGAAGTCTAAAAAGAAACCTTAAAAAAATAAGAAATTTAGCAAATAAAAATTGAAAAAAAAATTAGAAAGTTGAAAAAATTACAAAAAATTGAAACTAAAAAATTTAGAAAATAACATTTTATTAGGATAGATTTTTTAATTTTGAAATAAGTTTAGAAGTTGAGCTTAGACTTAGATTTGAATCTAACCTAAGCTAACTTGGTCCATATGTGCATTAATTACACATATGGACAAGGCACATGCAACGACCTAACAGATAAGTACATGGATAAGGCATAAGGGTTTAGTTTGAAGTCCTAGGTTTGAAACTCACTAAAGGCATAAAAATGCCTTTTTATCCTCCTTTTTTTACACTTCGCACTTTTTAGTCAATCAATTTTAGCATCATTTTAGGTGATTTATTGTTGCAATTTCACTAAATTAATGGTGAAGTTGCAAAATAGGCATGGAATACTATAATTTGAGAAAAAAAAATGGCCTTATTACTGTCATTTATTTTTGTCAAAATTGCCTTGAAAAGAGAAAAAAAAACAAGAAAATTAGAGGAAGATGGAATTCGTTTTCTTTTTAAATTTCGACATGCATAGTGAAGGGAAGGGAGGTGGTGTTCTCAATTTGCAAGGTAAAGACATACACACAAGCAAGGTAAGGGGACCAACTTTTTTTTTTAAAAAAAAAAGAGGAACAAACCTCTCTCCTTCTCTTATTGTTCGATCCCTTTCTCTCTTTACCATCGGACTCTCTTTACTTTCGGACTCTCGTCCCCCCATTAATTTTCTCTCTCTTAGACCTTCTCTTCCCTATTGACACTTTCTTACTCTTGGACTCTCTCTTCCCCCCACTAACTTTCTCTCTCTCGGACCTGTACTCTCTCTACTTTCGGACTCTCTCTCTCTTTGGGTCCACTCTCTCTCTATCACTCAACTCACCCTCACTCTCAACCGATACTCCATCGTACAACGTGCACATATACGAAACTGACACTAACACCCATCTAAATACTCCTTGACACCCCTTAAAACCCATACCCACAACACCTCTCTTTCGAATGATCCCAACCCACATACATAGCAGACCAGACGTACATACAAAACACCATAACCAAATAACGTGCACCACCACTCTACTGATCCAAGCTAAAACGATGCGTACACCACCACTCCACTACATGACCTACTGTCGCGACCATGGCCACTGGTCACTGCTTTAACCACCACCTAAACCACCTCCGTTGGCCGTAGCATTGAACCAAACCCACTATCTTCAATCCAATGGCCACAAAAGTAGCTTTTCCCGATTGTTTTAACCGTTGAAAAGCCCTCCAAAACACCCCTTTCGACTGGTTGTATGTAACCCGACTCGAACCTACTCCACGTTCGACCCAAAGACCACCCTAAGGTCAACCTGCATCTAGCTCTCAAGATTGGTCAGACCTTTTGTTCTTTGCAACCTGGTTACCTTTTTTTGTATTTTATTTACTTTTTATTTTTTATTTTTGTATATTTATTTATTTATTTCAATATGTAATTGTAACGAAAAAGAAAACAAAAAAAAAAGAAAGAAAAGCAAGAAAAAAAAGAAAAGGAAAAATAAATAAAAAAGAAAAAAGAAGAAGTATTTTATTTTTATTTTTATAAGACCATTTAGAATTTCCAAAAATAGAATCCAATTTAAGACTCTTTAGGAAATTTTCTTAAAATAACTGAATTGAGTAAAAACGTAAACCCGGCCATTTTTCAAAAATTAAAATCAATCAACCCGCTATATTTTCGGTAAACAAACGATGGAAGTCTGATTTCGAATAACGGGTACATAAGCACTTGTACGTAAATACGAGACGACTTAAAATATGAAAATTTTTATTTTTTCCATGTTTGTCAATAGTTATATAAATTAATTAATTTAGTCACATGTAATATGATTGGTTGTTTAGAAATTAAAAAGGGTATATTTGAAAAGCGAAGTTAAATTCGAAAAGTTAAAAAAGTGGTACCTATTTAGGGTTTAATAAATTAGCCCCTGAACTTAAATCTATGGTTTAAAAAAAACTGTTTTATAAATTGGTTTTTTTAATCGATTGATCGGTAGCTAAGTTATAATCAATTCGCCTAATTGGTTGTAACTTAACTCCTTTTCCTAACTTCGGTTAGGTGGCAACTCCAATACCTTTTCAAGTTGAAAAAGAATGATTTTCTTCAAACCCTAATCGAGGATCGATATTGAATGAGTAGGGTTTAGTATTAATCGATTTAAAAAAGAAGTCATTTCTAAAAAGAATTGGAAAGGTGAAAATTCAAGCTTAACAGCTTGGCGACTCCACTGGAAAGTGTTAGGAGGCCTAACCACTTACAAACATTTGGAAATTAAAATCGCTTTTCAAATTACCCGTGTTGTTTAGTTATTTGTTTATTTATTTGTATATTCATTTGTTTATTTATTTGTATATTCATTTGTTTATTTATTTGTATATTCATTTGTTTATTTGTTATTGACTTCGTATACATATTTTAATTAGCATATATATTTTGCAAATAGCATACACTAGGGCATAGGGGGTTCATTTGTTGCATTAAAGATACATGATAGATGCGGTTAGATCTAGGTCATCTTAAGACCCTAGGAGTGGGGCCATTCTGTAATTTTCGGGCGTTATGGGGTGACTATCGCTCAAAGCCAATTAGGCTACCCCAGTTAAGCTAATGTGACCAAAAAAAGTATTTTCTATAAATAAGTGAGGTTACATAACTTAAGGACCTTTTAGACCCTACCTTAATTGTATATACTTCCCTCCAAGCATGAGTTAATACATTATCCTTAAGAAATCGCAACCTACTGATCATTTAAGAGTTTTTGCAATCAAGTTTTTGAAAATTACAATAGGGTTGTAACTTAAGGAGTAATGTATTAAACCAAACGGCCCTAACATCTACATATTTCCATTTTTTTTTTCATTTGTTGCATTGTTGATCGATTCTTGTCTATAAAATGTGTAGACTTATGATAGCAGACAACCAAGCAAATGATCAGGCGAGTAATAGGCCACTGGACACCTCTAGGTTTCGCAAGCAGGTGCTGAGAAATGAAATTGCCTATTTGAAGGAAAAGTTCAAGTGTTTTGAAGCTCACATTTGGGCCTTAAGGTCTCTTTTGGCATAAGTCATTGGGATACTTATGAGATGATAGAGGACCTTAAGGCTTGTATACGGGACTTAATATAGGGCCTTTCTAATTAAGATCTAAAGAGCCTAGAATAAAATTCTTGAACAAATTGTAGGTTCTCTACCTTTATTTTTTTATTTTGATCCTTTTTTTTTTAAATAATAATGCTCTCTTTAGTTCATTATTCTTTATTCTTTTCCCATCTTTGTAAATAGTCTTTCAATAAACATTTATCTAATTACTATTCGATCTCATTTAGGGAAATGTAAATAAAATCTATAAACTTATAAATAGAAACCCAAAAATCACCATCCTTATTTGTAATTTTTTTTTTTTTTTTGAAAATAAAACTCTACCTTTCTCTCTTTGAAAAAAAAAGGAAAAATTGAAAAAAACAAAAAAAAATATATTAGAAAATGAAAAGAAAAGCTACTAACGGTAATAAACCCTTTTGGGCCTAAGAAGCCAACATAAGCTTGGACCTTTAGCCTACTCAAGTAGCTAACCCAAATACTTGTTTCCAATCTACATGAGGTCCTTCGACCTATTAAGAAAGCTAAGTACGAGCCCCTTGGCCTATTTAACAAACACAAGCCCTTTGGCCCACTCAAGCAGCAAGCCTAAACACTTAACTTTTAACCTACACCAAATCCTTCGATCTATTAAAAAAGCTAACATAAACCCTTTGTCGCCATCTAATCTAAACATAAGTCACTTAGCCAACACTAACCTTAGGCCCATTTAGGCAACTTACTAAACACAGACTGCTTGGTTAAGCATTTAACCTAAACACAAGCCTTGGGCTCATCTAATCGGCCTACCCAAACACAAGCCATTAGGTCGGCAGCCAATCTGAACATGAACCCCTAACTCATCGAGGCAGTCGTCCTGAGCACAATCCTCAACCCTTAAAAGTAACTAAACCAAGCTAAAACCCCTGATTTGTTTAGAAAGCATGAACCGAACCAAAACACAAAGTCAAATACTAGGGTATGATTTGAGAAACTGGGGGGTAAAACCAATCCTCATCTTAGGCAAATAAAAATAGACTCCTTCTTAAGAAACCGTAACTCACTTTTTGAAAATTTTAGGATGAGAAGAGGCAAACTATATCCTATACACTAACCAGAAACACTTTAAGAGTTGAGTGACATAATAGTGAGGATATTTTAGACTCATTCCTTAAAGGAAGTCCAATTTGAATGTGATATGTAGATTAAAACGAAGTTAGGTATTCATTTCTAAATCATAAACACAATCATCTATTGTTCACCTCGTTTGACCTATTTGGAGAATTTTTTCAAACCCTATCAAGAACTACCCTACAATGGGGTAATTTCAGAGGTTAGGGTCATTAAGTAGAAGATAGGGTTAAGATTAGTTTATACTTGTTTAAGTAACATTAATTCAAAAACGAATTTTTATTTCTGATAAATTATTTTTCTTTGAAATGAAGAAGAGCTAATTTCCTTTTTAAGTACCTCAAGCCCATACACTAGAAATCTATGGATTTGGGGCCTTGAACTACTTTAAAAGTAAAACTCATCAATAATCACTCTTGGTGCCAAAAGAAAAGAGATAATGGGGCAAAGCAATTAAAAATAAAAAAAAAAAGAAAAGATTCCAAAAGAATTAGGCTCGAACGAAAGCCTTAAGAAATATTTCACATCTTAGTAAGGGTAGCCAAGTTGAATCAAAAGGCTGGGAGTTGAATCAAAAGGCTGGGAGTCAAATCCCAAATAACCCCAAAAACACAAGGCCCTAAATCACTTTCCAAAGCTCAGAAACCCCAAATATCCGTATCCACTATAATACTCTAAAGCCTCTCTTACCTATACTGAATCTCATAAGGCCTCCCCACCCACAATACCACCCTTATACATGTAAAAGCTCTTTCGATCTTGAAAGGTAATTTATCTTTAATAAAAATTGTTTTTAAAATTGGGGCAAGCATACTTCTAATTTTTCCCAAGGTTCTTGACTTATACACTCGAGATTAATAAAAGTATTTTTGTCAAAATAGGCCTCTTTATTAATCCTTTTTTAAAAACCCTTTGACCAAAAGCTTGAATTCATAAGGTTAAACAAAAAAAAAAAAAAAACCTGATGGATTAATCAAGACGTATTACTTACAAAATGGATTATAATTTTTGGAATTAAAGTCAAGAGCAAAATCTAAACTGAGAGTTAGCAAGGAAGACATCTTTAACTAAACCAATCTTGAGTTACCTTTTCCTTAAGAAATGATTGTCTTGAAATCACAAAAGCCTTATAAGAAGCTTTAGGGTCAAGGGTATTAAGAAATTCCACATGATTACCAAGGACAAGGGTGGTTATAAGATTGTTCCTCAATAAGAATTTTGTTAGCAAAACTTTCAAGAACCAAAAAAAAAAAAAAGAAAAAAAGAAGAAGAAGAAAAAGAGAAAAAGAAAAAAAAAAGAAGAGAGAGAAAGTAAAGGTTTGTTACAAAATTTTTTATCCAATCCATGTCGGTTCAAATAGCTAAGCTTTTAATCCATGCCATCTGTTTCCTTTCTAAGGTCGTCATTTTTTTTTCAGTTTAAATCATTCTTCCTTAATTGTGGTTTTTAACATCCTTCAAACTCTTTTTTCAAATCAAAGGGCCTATCCTTACCCTTTTCCTTATTCATAAATGGTTTTTTAACAATCTTCCTGTAAATTTTTTTTTTCCAAGTCAAGAATTATTTTAAAGCTAGTTGCTTTCCTTCCTTAATTCTTCAATCCTTCATCAATTTCATGTTAGGGTTCAAGCCAGCTCTTAGAGCGTTGCCCCCTTTTCTTTTCTTTTTAGGGTTCCAGCTAGCCTTTAGGGCGCTGCCTCACCTTTCCAGGGTGTTAGCTAGCTCTTAGAGCACTGAGCCCTCTTTTTATTCTTTTTTAGGTTCCAGTAAGACTTGAGGGCGCTGTCCCATCTTTTTAGAATTCTAGCCAGCTCTTAGAGTGTTGATCCCTCTTTTATTCTTTTTCAGGTTTCAACTAGCCTTTAGGGTGCTGTCCCATCTTTCTAGGATTCTAGCTAGCTCTTAAAGTGCTGGTGCCTCTTCTATTTATTTATTTTTTTAAGGTTTTAGCTAACCTTTAAGGCGCTATCTCGTCTTTCTAGGGTTCTAGCCAGCTCTTAAGCGTTGATCCCCTTTTCTTTTTAGGGTTTTAGCTAGCCTTTAGGGTACTATCCCGTTTTTCTAGGGTGTTAGTAAGCTCTTAGAGCACTGACTCCTCTTTTATTCTTCTTAGGGATTCAGTCAACCTTTAAGGCATTATCTCGTCTTTCATTTTAAGGATCTCGTTAGCCTTTAGGGCATCATCTTGTCTTTTTTGGGCTGTTAGCCAGCTTTTAACACCACTTTCGTCATCTTCCTTAGGGTCTTTAGTGAGCTTGTAGGGCACTTCCCTCACCAACTTTCTCTTAGAAAGCACACAAGGCACGTCTCTTCATCAACTTTCTCTTAATAAGCCCATAGAACGCTTCTCTTCATCAAATTCTCTTAGTGAGCCCATAAGGCACTTTTATTCCTTTAGCAAGCCTATAGGGCGCTTTCTTTCACTAATTCTCTTAGCAAGCCTATTAGGTGCTTCTCTTTCACCAATCCCATAACGAGCTTATGGGGCGCTTCTCTTCATTAGGTTTCAATTAAGAGTTTTAGCTAATTCTAAGAGTGCTTTGCCCATCCAATCTAGGGTTGTTAGCTCAAAGGAGCATTACTAAGTTTTCCAAATTGATCAAATTTTAGGGTTGCGAGTCGCTAAGAGACATTCCTATCTAGGATAATCAGCTCAAATGAGCATTACCAGGTTTTCCAGATCGATCAAATTTTAAGGCTACTAGTCCTTAAGAGACGCTCCCATCTAGGATAGTCAGCTCAAAAGGAGCACTACCAAGTTTTTCAGATTGATCAAATTTTAAAATTACTAGTCCTTAAAAGATGCTCTCGCTTAGGATAGTTAACTTAAAGGACCATTACCAGGTATTCCAAATCGATCAAATTTTAGGGTTGCTAGTCCCTAGAGAATCTTCTGCCTAGGATAGTCAGCTCAAAGGATTACTACCAGGTTATCAAGATTGATCAAATTTTATGGTTGCTAGTCCTTAAGAGACGCTCTCATCTAGGTTCGTAAGCCTAGAGCGGCACATCCAAGTTTTAGATCAATCCTAGTTTAGAGTTACTAGTCCTTGAGAGACGCTCTCACTTAAGTTAGTAAGCTTAGTGAGGTACGATTAGGTTTTAGATCGATTCCATTTTAGGGTTACTAGTTCTCAAGAGACACTCTCACCTAAGTTAGTAAGCCAAGTGAGGTACGACCAGGTTCTAAATCAATTCCTGTGTAAGATTGCTTATCCCTTAAAGACACTCTTACCTAAGTTAGTAAGCTTAGAGAGGCATAACCAGATTTTATTTCTTCATCCAAATCCTTAATAAATCGATTTTAGGATAGCTATTTAGCTTGTTTTAGAGTTATCCTAGGGGCAAAAATAGTATCTCTTTATCTTTGTGATAAAGTTTTGTTCAAACTTCACCACAAAAAGAGGTAGCTGTAGACACTCAATTTTTGCCCCCTTTATTTTTATTTTTATTATTTTATTTTTCTTTCCTTTCTCAATAGGTTCTCAATTAGGATAAACACAAAAAAATAAGAAATTAAAGAAAACCCAAAAAAATTTAGAAAAATAAGAATTTTAGGAAAATACCAAAAAATACAAAAATAAGAAATTCAGAAAAATACAAAAAATATGAAGTCTAGAAAGAAACCTTATAATAATAAGAATTTAGAAAATAAAAATTGAAAAAAAAATTAGAAAATTGAAAAAATTACAAAAAAATTGAAAAATTGAAAAAAAAATAAAAAATTTTAGAAAATAACATTTTATTAGGAAAAATAAGTTTAGAAGTTAAGTCGTTGAGCCTAGGTTTAGATTTAAATCCAACTCAAGCTAATCTAGTTATATGCAATTAATTTAATTGTATATATAGATAAGGCATAGGCCAACAACCTAATAAATAAGTATATGGATAAGGCATTAGGGTTTAGTTTGAGGTCTTAGGTTCGAAACTCACTAGAAACATGAAAATGCCTTTTTATCCTCTTTTTGTTCTTACACTCCACACTTGCTAGTTAGTCAATTTCAGCATCATTTTAGGCAATTTATTATTGTAATTTCACCAAATTAATGGTAAAGTTGCAAAATAAGCATGGAATAGTATAATTTAAGCACAAAAAATAGCCTTATTACTGCTATTTATTTTGGTCAAAATTTGACTTGAAAAGAGAAAAAAAAAACAAGAAAATTGGAGGACGATGGATTCTATTTTCTTTTTAAATTTTGGCATGCATAGTGAAGAGGGAAGGGATTCTCAATTCGTAAGGCGCGCGCACACACACAAGCAAGGCAAGGGGACCCACTTTTTTTTTTTAAAAAAAAGGAGGAATAAACCTCTCTCTTTCTCTCACCATCCAATCCTTCTCTCTCCATCGTTGGACTCTCTTTCCCTCCCCATTGACATTCTCTACACTCTTGGACTCTCTCTTCTCCTCATTAATTTTCTCTCTCTCCATTTTCCAACTCTCTCTCTCTCTCCAACTCTCCACTACGTCTCTTTCTCGCTAGGTCCACTCTCTTTCTATCTCTCAACTCACCCTTACTCTCGGCCAACATTCTACTATACAGCGCATACACATACGAAACCAACACCGAACACCTATCCAAAAACTCCCTAACACCCCCCAAAACCTACACCCACAATACCTCTCTTTTGCATGATCCTAATGTGCACACACAGTAAACTAGATACAGATATAAAACACTACAACCAAATGACGCACACCACCACTATACTGATTCGAGCCAAAACAACACACACACTACCACTCCACCATATGACCCACCCCCACGGTCGCCACTTCAACCACCGCCTAGACTACCTCCATTGGTCGTGGCGTTGAATCAAACCTATTATCTTCAATTCAGTAGCCACAAAAGTGGCTTTTCCCAATTGTTTTAGCCGTTGAAACGCTCTTCGAAACACCCCTTCTGACTGGTTATGTATAACCCGACTCGAACCCACCAACTAACTTGAACCGACTTCGCTTCCATCTCAAAGACCACCCCAAGGTCGACCTACATCCAGCTCTCAAGATTGGTCTGATGTTTTGTTCTTTGCAACTTGGTTGCTTTGTTTTTTTCTTTTGTATTTTATTTACTTTTTTATTTTTATGTATTTATTTCAATATGTAATTGTAACGAAAAAAGAAAAGTAAAAAGAATAAAAAAAGAAAGAAAGAAAAGCAAGAAAAAAAAAGAAAAGAAAAAAAAGAAGAAGTATTTTATTTTATTTTTATATTTCAACCAAAAAATAAATAAATAAAATAAAATAATTGAGTAAATAAAATTCATTTTATCACTTAGGAAAAATAACCTTTCCAAAATAAATAAAAATAAATAAATCATTTCCAAATTAAGACCATTTAGAATTTCTAAAAATAAAATCCAATTTATAACCCTTTAGGAAATTTTCTTAAAATAAGTCGAATTGACTAAAAATGTAAACTAGACTGTTTTTCAAAAATTAAAATCTATTGACTAATTATATTTTCGATAAACGAATTATAGAAGTCTGATCCCGAATAACGAGTACGCAGGTACCCGTACGAAAGTACAAGGTGATTTAAAATATGGAGATTTTTATTTTTTCCATTTTTGTAAATAGTTGTATAAATTAATTAATTTAGCCACGTATAATATGATTGGTTATTTAGAAATTAAAAAGGGTATATTTGAAAAGAGAAGTTAAATTCAGAAAGTTAAAAAAATGGCACTCATTTAGGGTTTAATAAATTAACCCCTAAACCTAAATCTCTTAGTAAAAAAAAAAACCTTTTTATAAATTAGTTTTTTAAATCGATAGACCGGTGGCTAATTTATAATCAATCCACCCAATTGGTTATAACATAACTCTTTTTCCTGATTTTAGTAGGGTGGCAACTCCAATACCTTTTTAAGTTGACAAAAATAGTTCTCCTTAAACCCTAGTCGAGGATCGATATTAAACAGGTAGGGTTTAGTACCGATTGGTTTAAAGAATATGTAATTTCTAAAAAGAACTAGGAATGTGAAAATCTAGGCTTGACAAATGGCTTATCGTTCAACCTACAGGGGAGATAAGTTCTTATATTGCTCGTGTAAACACAATAGAATCATTCTATCTTGGTCTTTTGCTATAACTTTGATTGAAACTCTTCTATTTGATGAATCCACTGCTCCATCACAATTTAGCTTTATCCATCCTTCCTGTATATGAAATCGTTGCCTAATGTCTTGATTGTTTCCAAGATTTAATTTCTCTTTCTTGGATTGCATCCACCATTTATTGGCACTATGGAGGATTCGTTGAGGCCAATCCCCTATTGTTTGTTCCGGTTAGAAAATCTTCCTACTCCTTTCTGCCCAAACCTCATAGAAGGTATAAACTATACAAACATGTACCGAGGCTCTTGGGTCTTTCCAGTCTACCTTTCTTCTTTTACACTTGTGTTCAATCCATTCTTGAAACTCATTAAAGGGGAAACTTTCCCTATTTAAAAGGTTCCTAACCGTTCCCAAATATGTCTACTCTATCTGCGATTGAGAAAGACATACTCATGCAATTCATTAGCTTCATTACATAAGACACATCTACCTAGTACTCGAATAACTCTCTTCAGAAGACTATCTCCCGTTACTAGATCTTTCATAAACATCCTCTAAACTAGATTTTTAAATTTTGGAGGAACTAGTAATTTCCAAATCTAACTCTAATCTTTGTCTCCTTATGTTGTAATTTGATCTTTCATCAATCTTCTATATACTGATCTAGTATTGACTTCTCCATCCATTGTTTCTAGCTATCGTTGAAGATCTTGTTGGGCTTCTCTTTCTTGTAAGACTAAGTGCCCAAGCCTCTGTTTTAAAACATTGTCTAGAAGGTATTCCATCACATCCTCTCTCTAACTAGTAGAATCACTCCCAACTTGGTTAATTCTCAAGTTTTGGTTGTATCTATGTAGAAGCCCATAAAGCCAATCATCTACTCTTTCCCCACCTTTCCATTTATCCATCCAAAACTTAGTGCTTTTTCTACCTTTCATTATAGCCTCTACTTTTTCCTCAAGCTAGATTGAGGCTTTTTTAAGCTCTTTAAAGAATTTTGAGCCTAATGCGTACCTTGTTTTTACTTCTTACCCTTTTTATTTTTGTTTAATCAAGCATGTTCACAAAACATCTTTTCGCTTCACTTACCAAGCTAGGTTGACAAAGTTGGTTTGGTTCCTTTTTCTAAAGTCTATCACTCCAAGGCACCCTATATCCTTAGGTTTTTTTATCTTTTCCCATCTAATCCAGTACATCTTCTTCACATTTAGTTTTGATCCCCAAATAAAATCCTTATGTAAACCTTTTAGATTCCATGTAAAGCTCTTGTTCATAGGAAGAATCTGCGAATAGTAGTTTCTTATACTTTCAAGCGTCGATGTTACTAGAATCTTCCGACCCTCTATACTTAGTAGATTAGTCTTCTACCTAGCAAGCTTCCTTCTCACTTTCTTTAAGATGAAATTTAAGTTTGAAGTTTTCAAGTTCCCTCCTTCCTTAATTGAAATACCCAGGTACTTCTAAAACTCTACAAATTATATAATCCTAAAGATGTTATAGATTCATGAGCATAATCTACTACCTGCATTCTTTGAGAAAAGGATGCAAGACTTCTCGTAATTTACCTTTTGTCCCGAAATATGTCTAAAACCTTCCATCACTTTGTGTATGATTAATGCATTTTCCTCTGTTGCTTCTCCCATGAGTAGGAGATCATCCGCAAAGAACAGATGGGATGAGGTGATGTTGCGTACCCCCCTCCCCCCCTCCTTAAACCATCACGTAGATGATTCTACTCAAATTTCCATAGATAGGATGAATAGTAAGGGGATGGAGGATCTCCTTGTTTGATTCCTCGACTAGATGTAAATGCTTCCATCATTGCTCCTTTTAAGATAATTCTAAAGTGCACAAATGAAAGACAAGATCCAATAAGATTCACCTAACTTTCTGGAAAGTTTAAGAATCTGAGTGTACTATGGATAAAATCCCATTCCAATTTGTTGTATGCCTTTTTTAGGTCTAACTTTACTATCATCCAACTCTTATTTCATTTCATTTGATCCATATAATGTAGAACTTCTTGAAAAGCTATAATATTGTCTCTTACTATTTTACCTTAAATGAAGCTCGACTGTTCTAGGCTAATTATATCTTACAGTAGAGGCCTTAACCTATTTACTAAGCATTTATTCACTATTTTGTACATCGTTATTGTGGACCGTGATCAAGAACGTATAAAGCTGGTCGTTGAATGAGTCTAAGCTTGCCAAAACTTGAAAAAGGAAGTAATGGGGAATGTGCGAAAGGACAAATACGAATGAAAAGTAAGCAGAAACCCACAAACAGCTCTAGTGGATATGATACACTAATGGAACCTTTGAGGACTCATAGCACAATTCGATATGATGCATGAATCAGTTCGGTGAGGTTACTTGCCACCAAACTTTACTTAAGGGTTAAAATAAAAGTGATATGAATGTAAACACAGTAATGTTTATGAGAGATAAATGTCAAGTGTATTAATGATAATCAATCTAATGTTTACAGCTATAAGTACAAGGGGTATTTATATCTAAGAATTTAGGGCAACATGCCTAAAAGGGAAAAGACAAAAAGAACATTTCTTAAGAAAGTGATGTATAAGATACAAAAGGTTAAAAATGAATATTCAAGGAAAATAATCATTGGTGTAACGGATTCTACACATAATTCTGTATATGTGGTGATGCTGTATTGGTGATGCCGTTGGAAGATGCGGACAAAAAGCATAGTCAGCTTGCTTATCCGAGTAGGGGTAGCTTAATCAGTTTATAGTCTCTCTATCTCGACTTCTTAGTAAAGGAGATGTTGAGTCATTAGTTGGCTCAGGCGCAAGTAAGTAATTTACAACTCAGTATACTATAACAAGATAGGCAGTCATTCAGTTCGATATAAAGAGTGACTTGGCAAAGAAGTACTTGGCAAAGAAGTACTTGGCCTTGGTAAGAGTCTGCTAGAGTAGGAGAATCCGCCTTGCTAAGTCTTTTAGTCCTTGGGCTCAACGGTGGGTTAAAGGCCTAGTAACCTGATTCCTATCAATTGTTGTATAAAGGTTGATGGATATAAAGCCCTTTACCTTACTAGCATCCATAACTTTTGGAATGAGTACCAATAAAGTCTCATTTAGCTTGGTTGGGATTCAACTCGTTTGTATAATTCCTTTCACAACATTTACTATTGCATCATCTACAATATCCTAGCAACTTTTATAGAACTCTGCATGTATACCATTAATACCTAGTAACTTGTTATTTCCAATCCCCCATAAAGCTCCTTTAATCCTTTCCTTAGTCCATGAATGAGTCTAAGTTGCTTTCTTCTAGTTCGTCAACTTCTTTTGGTTATTTCGCCAGACATACTCCCTTGTCTAAACAAAATTTTGCTCCAAACAATATAAGTTCTGGAAAAATTTGTTAAAGGTAGATTTAATCCCCTCCTTACTTTCAACCCAATTTCCTGTCAAGTCAAATAAACTGCATACCTGGGACTTCGATCTTCTAGCCATTACTAAAGCATGGAAGAAATGTGTATTGCTTTCCCTATGTACTAGCCAATTAGATCTAGCCTTGTTTGCCTACAATCTTTCCTCTTGTTTTAAAGTCCAGAATAATTCCTTGTACAAATGGTGTTCTTTATTAATCAGCTCCTAGTTTGGATGGGAATAGATCCTTCATCATACCCTTTTTAGCTTAGCTTGTAGGGTTTTCTTCCTTTGAGGAATAAACCTAAAAATCCCTTATTCTACTTCCTAAGATCTTCAATTAACAGTTTGCTTTTAGCTATAAAATCTATCGCATGCCACTTCCATTGATTTCTTATAAAGTCCTTGAACTTAGGGTGTTGAATCCATATGGTTTGAAAGCGAAATAACCTCTTAGCTCTAGGACTAGTTCCTTAATTTAGATTAGTAACTAGCAGTATAGGGAGATGGTTTTAGTTATTAGATACAATATGGTGTAGCTTGGCCTTTAGGTAGATCTTCCTCTATTCATAGTTGGCCGAAGCTCTGTTTAGTCTTGTCTACATTAAGCCGTTTAGACTTTTTGACCTCTTAGACTAAGTAAAGCCTACAAATCCTAGGTCCACCATACTATACACATTCATATACTTTTGGTATGTTGCTGGCCTATTTTGATTCAGTTTGATTCCTCCATACTTCTCCTCTTGACATAACACCTCATTGAAGTCACCCAACATAACCCAAGGTCCTCTAACATGATTTGTCCATGACATCAAATCATCCCAAAGCCTATATCTAAAAGCTATAGATAGGCTAGTATAGATAGCTGAAATAAAAAAGGAGGGACTTAAGTGACATACTTGGACATTCATGGTAATATTTTGGTAGGAAATGTAGTTGGTAAGTACAGTTACCTCTTTGTCAAGCTACAAGACAATGATATCGCTACTATAGACCTTAACTTTTGCACACAGCATGCGGTTATAACCCAAGAAATCTCTTAGCAATTTCGTTGCT
This sequence comes from Lumnitzera racemosa, assembly GCA_024138005.1. Lineage (NCBI taxonomy): Eukaryota > Viridiplantae > Streptophyta > Magnoliopsida > Myrtales > Combretaceae > Lumnitzera > Lumnitzera racemosa. The sequence continues at coordinate 39,171,979 of JAMXBC010000005.1, forward strand.
TGTTGCCCCATTTTAGTCTTAATAATAATCATATCAAAGGGTTGTATTGCCTCTTGAGCTCAAGGATTGCTTAGTGCCTACTCTTAAAGTTTGCACCCCGGGCATTCCATACTAACCCCTTAAAGGGTTAACATTGCATATTAGAAGATAAGGTATCTGTAATCTTTGAAGATTCCATAGAGACAGAAATCTTGAACTAGTAGTTCCACATGAAGGGTTGTTGGTAATTTTCAACCGTTATGTTCTATCTCAGTAGAGGAAACATGTCGTTCATTAGGGCCATTTACATCTCTCACGCTGTCAGGTGAAACACTTTGGATCCTTCTTCCATCACTGGTATCACAAAAAGAACCCGTTGAATTTCCATTGGAAGCCAACGTTCTAAGCAAATAATCTCCTCCATTTGTTTACATGTCTACTCTAACTAATCTAGAATGTGTCTTGATAATATGTCTATTCGAAACATTGGCACCTTCACTATTAACAATGCTTCATTGGTCACCTGTACTGGCTTCCCTTCCTAAAAATAGATCTTTGTCCTCTTTAGATAAGGTTAGAATACTATCTTCGAAACTTGCTCCCTTCTCCATTTTTGTTGGTGTTGCGTTTTCCCTTAGACGTCTGCCACTATTCTCTTTGACCTATTTGTTACCTTTACCTCCCACAACATCATATTTGAATGGATTTTTGGGGCAAGAGAATCCTCTCTTAGAAGTTGAAGAAAATTTTCTACTTCTAGCAGTGTTACCATGATTCCTGGCCAATTTCTTAATCTCTGTAATAGATTTAATTTTCCTCCCTCCTAAGGGTTTAGTTTCTTGGTCAGGTTTCTTTTGTTATGTGAAGACCATTCATTGTTGCCTTATAGGGTCTTGTGAGATGATTCATTTCCCCATATTTGAGAATTAAATGCTGGGGTTAAATCCTATAAAGGTACTCTCTCCTTTCAGGTATCTTTATTATCGTGGGGTTGTATCTTTCTAGAATTATTATTTTCTTCCTTACTATGAGCCATCATATTTATTCATTTCTTGATATCTCCTAGGATTTCACTTGTTTCTTTAACTTGTTTATGTTTTTTTACATCTTTTTTTCTTTTTAACTCTTATCTATTTGCTATAAAGATTGTTAGATTTCTCAATCTCTATCTTACTTTCTTCCATAGGGGTATTAACTGTCTTTTTTACCCTCAAATCGTAATTCACACTCTCTCTAACTTTAGATTCTTGAGAGCCTTGGGAGTTTCCTGAATCTTTAACCCGATCCATTGGTGAAGAGACATTCTCATTAAATTCTTTGTTTTTAGCAATACTAGCTACATCTTCACTATTAATTATGTTCTCCTTAGTCACTCTTTTATCCTTCTAAGCATTCACCCTTATATTTAGTGCTTTCTTCTCTATGCAGCCAATCCTTGAATGTTTCAATCTTCCATAAAAAGTACATAATCTCAGTAAGCCTTCATATAGAATATTGTAACATTGATCTCTCACAAAGATAGAATGTTTTAGAGAGCTTATACATGTCTACTTGAACACGAAACCATGCAAAATGACCCCTTTGTAGCCTAATTGTATAAGAATCAAAATGTAGCACTAAGCTAATCCTTTCTCCAATCCTTTTAATAGCAATTGGTGAGCAGTGCTCCACTGGAAGACCACATATTCGGACTTATACTATGATAAAGTTAAAGGATGAGCAATCCATACAAAAATCCGGTTCCTACCTCCTCAAAGCTAAATAGCATGGGTTGATAAACCAAGAACCATTTTTAATAATCTATTGAAAATCTAAGGCATTATCATACGAGATCAAATATATACCTAAACCAGTATGGTTAATTTGAAATTGCTTAATGACCTCCACATTCGTTTAAGTTTTTCTAAGAGTATTTTATACCTTGGATTTAGACCCATGATTTTAACAATGAAAGTATATTGCCATGGTATACAGATTGTATCTTTCTTCGATTTTGAGAATTTTACGTAGCAAACTCTAGGTGATGCCTTGTTGTTTAATAACTGATCCTCCTCCAAAACAAGATCCATATCTAGATCATTCTCAATTATTCTGGGCTTTCTTGAAAGTAGTCTTTTATACACACTTGGTATATTCGTAAGGATGATATCTTTAAAGGAAAATTTCATTCCACTCCCTTTAGTAGCACTAATACCTAGTTGATTCTAAGAGGTTGAGGGTAATCCCTTTCTTTTATTGCTATGCGCTTCTTTCTTCTTTGGGTATGGTTGCTATTTTCATCTTTCGAGGTCATGGAGAGAAAACTAGGGTTTTCGTCCATCTTTTTTCTCAAAGTCTAATATTAATTTCGTGCTTCATATATTGAACATGAATACATTGTTAAATATATTTATGTTTATACTTCTAACAATTTGGTTTATTATTGGTTTTGTTGTTATATATATTTAAATTAAGGATTAAGGAAATTATGGTTACTTAAAATTTTTCTAACTTTAATAATATAGATAAAATATCCTTTTGTATCTTATATCATCATTGTGGTGAAGTGATAATTGAACAATGAGATTGATAAGTGAAAGTTAACGTATTTTTAAGTAAAAAGGTTTAAAACCTATTATAATTATAAAAAATCAATTGTTTCTTTACATTAGATAAAAAGGTGTCGATAAGTCAAAATTTATTAAGATTTTTTAGGTATTTCAAGCCAAATAATAGATAAAATGTCTTTTTGTATCTTATCATTATTATGGTGAAAATGACAATTGAAGAATGAGAGTTAAAAGGTGAAAGTTGACAACTTTTTTAAGTAAAAAGGTTTTAAATATAATGTATTTATTGAAAAATTCTAATTGTTTCTTTACCTAAATAAAAAGGTGTAAATAAGTTAAAATTCATTAAGATTTCTTAGGTACTTAATTTTATTATATATATACACTCACATTTGTATTTTTATTTTTTAATCTTATTTTGACAACATATGATTTAAAATGGTGTAAAATTTTTTTAAAAAATGAAAACAAAAAGAGAGTCAATGATTCTCTATAAATTAAGGGGAAATTAAATGAAAAAGGAATCAATATATGAGAGCAAATTTAAATACAAAATTAACATTTCAATAAATTTAAACATTAAATTTGTTTGATATCGACATTTCAAATAATTTCAGTAGATGGTTAAAATGAGAGATTTCATTATGGAGTTATTATAACACCATTAAATTTGTTTGATATGCTAATTGTCTACTATATGATGATCATGCAACACTCACATGGCACTTACATGATGCCTATATATTATTATTTAAAAAAATAAAATTATGGAAAAAATGTATAAAATTATGAAAAAATATAAAAAGAAAAAAAATTGGAAAGAGAGAAAAAAGTGCAATATTTATAAACATAGTAAATATAATTATATATAATTAATTTAACTAATAAAAAATTAAAAAAGTAAAAAAGGAAGAAAAGTTAAAGAAAATCACCCCACATAAGTAATCGCCATCATCTCGTTACTCTTGGGGTGGTTAGTTTTTTTTTTAATTTTTTTTTCTTTCTTATTTTCTTTTGATTTTTCTATTTTTTTTATTATTTTAATTAATTATATATAATTATATTTATTAAGTATATAAATGATGTACATTTTTCATTTTTTATTTTATATATTGTTTCATTTTTCATAATTTTATACATTTTTGTTATTTTTTATTTTTATTTGCAAATAATGACATATAGGTGCTACATAAGCATCATATGAATGCCGTAAATGTAAGCCTTAAAGTTAAGTCAAGAGACTGTAGGATTGAACTTAGAGCACAAGGTTTAGGGTAATTGGTTAAAGTATCCGATCAAACCCGAATTATAAATTATGGAGAGAAATATTAGTAAAAATGAATCCGTAAATTTGAATTTAAGAAAATAAGTAATAAAATAGGAGACTGCAAAATTTACAAATTTTAAGTATAATAATTGTTAATTATCGAAAAGGCGAAAAGTGTAAGTTAATACCTAATAAATTACTAGAGATAGATTATATGTATACTAAAAATCATAGAATGACCTAAATAATAATTAGAAATGTTCACATGTATCTCATATGTATTTATGTGTAGATAAAAATACAAGAAATTACTTATATTGGCAAAAAACTTAGTAAATAATTAAAGAAAATTATTAAATTAATTAAGAAAAATCAGAAAAAATCAGAAGGGTGTGGATTAATGCAAATATGGTCGTGGCAGGTCAGAATCTGAAAAAGAAAAATTAACCAATTAGAATTAAGCAACACAAAAGTTAAAAATCAAGAAAATGGGGCAATGTCATGTCTAATTAATGCATATTAATTACCCAAAATGTCTATAAATAGGGAAAAATTTCAGAGAACTCCTTTGGACAGTTTAGTATCAGAGAAAAATAGGAAAGTTAAAAAATTCGAGAGAAAATCCAAAAAAAAAAAGAAAAGGAAACTGTGTAGATTTGGTTAGTGAGCAAAACCCACATTTCACCACCACCACCACTACACCACTCCAGCCCCATCATCTAGGCCGGCCGACACACTTGGACTGGATTTGGTCGGCCAAAAAGCATCAAGCTGGTGAGTCTCTTAATTACCCCGATTTTGAATAATTTTGTAAAATTAGTTATTTTGTCTAGAAAATTATGAAACTTGTTATTCTAAGATTTTATTGTATGAGATTTAGGGAAAAATAGTGATTTAGTTTAATTACATCTAAAAATATAAGATTTTTAACAAATTGATCAAAACCGAGCATGATTAGAACGAGAAATAAATAGGCTTAGGAGTGTAGTTTAAAGCTCAATTTTTTTTTTGTAGAATGCTTATATGATATAGAACAGTGTTATAGAGCCATTTTTTTTAAAATTAATTTTTGAAAATTTTAAGTTAATTTTTAGCCCTAAAATAATAGAAAAATTGGGTAATTTTGGGTTAATTAGGTGATTAAGATACTAATTACTGATTTAGATAGTAATTAGATGTTTAAGGATGTTAATCTCTGATGTGGAACCCTAATCCTAGCCTTTGGAGTATTAAGTATAGCTAATTTAGGAAATTAGGTAGTTATTGTAAGAAATTAGTAATATGTGGAATTGAAAATTAATAAATCTACAAAATCAGGGTTATTTAGATAATATTAGAATAAAAATCAGAATAATACTAAATCTGAATTAAGATTGAATTTTAGGTAATTGTATAAAAATGTAAGATTTTCTTAAATCGGGGATAAATCCGATACTCCAATTAGGAATAACGTGTACCGAATAGTTTAGAATATTGAATTAAGACCCAATAGGATATTTGAATACTCGAGCTTAATGTGATTAAGTTCACATTACGATTCGAGCATATTTAGGATTTAGGACTCAAAATTAGAATCAAATTTAGGGTATAAACCTCGAAATAAAGTAGAAAGAATTATTAGTATATAATAGGTATACATGGAAAATAGAGTTAAATTATAATTTAGAATATGAATCCTTAAAGTATAAGTACTAAAAAGACTTCTTTGTATTATAGGACACTCAGAGACGGATCGGCTTCCAACTAAGTAGTCGGGCGATTGAGAAATTCCGAGTAAGTTGGGTTATTACTTATTGTAATAGAGTACTAGTTTTATGGTACTCGGAGACTTGGACTTGTATATGGTTGTGATTGTAAGTAGTTTACACATGTGTTTGATGTATTTGATTTCGTGCTGAATTTGTAATGTGAGTGATGTTTTGATTGATTGATTGGTGTGAAATTGTTTCGACACTCTAAATGAAATTTAATCTTATTAGACTCTAATAACCAAAAATATCATGCATTGTAACCCATTAGGGGATCATAGGATTCTCCAACCAAATATCGACCCCTTCGAAAAGGATAGCGCAGATTGTAAAATGGTCCCTTCTTCATCCTTAGTCGAACTAAGTGACAGAAGAGGAGGTTGCGGCAAGGGTGAAGTCAATGGTTTGAAGGTAGTCGCGGGAGGAGCGAGGTCTCTATTGCACAAGCCTGGTTTTGGTTGTAAGCTGCTGCATAACATAAAAACTCTTCAACCCGGATTGGAGCGGGTAGAATTTCTCTAATTTCGCAACGGACCGGACTACGTTGTGCGATGACACTTGATTGTTGCATTGCATGAAAATAATTGCTCGATAATCCTGTTTGTGCTTATATGTATTCATGAGTCTCCAATTCAACTTACTGAGCTGTAGTTACTCATACCCTTATAGATCCTTTTGCAGGTTTTGATTTCTGAACACTTCAAGTCTTATGCTGCCCTACAATTACCTAGAGGTTAATCCGTTTTGAAGCTAGGGGTGTGAGGATCAAGTTACTTAGTATAATGTGTAATTAGATTGACCTTGTAGTTAAGGAAGAAAGACTGATAATTATTACGTAAATTAGTGAACAATTGTGAATATGTAGAATTTCTTGGAATGTTCTGTGGACTTACATATAATTACACATGTTTATTAGAAATTTGTAATATTTATCATAATTGTAGTTGAACTTTTAATCGGATTGTTTACTTTAAAGCAAGGAGTCGTTAACGCCTTGTATAGATTATGTTTATGGTAAGCACTGTGAGGTTAGTTACTATCATAGAATGGTTTACATAACAGAACTGTTGCAATTTTGCGACTTCAGGGCGTAACAGCAAATCAGTTAATGGCCACTTTAGATACTTTTAATAGCATTATGATAGTTCACTAATGGAATGCCCCATCTAAACCACTTATCCGTTCACTTTGCCACACATAATAGATAAGTAATGGAATTGCCATTCTTAAGTAATATAATAAACTTGTAATCATTTCTACATTGTTTACTTGGAAAAAAAAATATGTATGAATAGATGTAATAGATATGAAATGACCAAAATATCCCTTTCTTCTACCATAATACACCAACTACCCCCTTACAAATCAACAAGAAACGATACTAGAAAATGAATGAAACCTACAGATTTAGTGTAGGTAATCAAAATGAAGACGTATTTTAAACTTCTTCCCAATTTTCCATCACCCTATATAAATAATACCAGGACAAGAAAAGGACAAAAAAAGAACTCTTAATTCATTGAATCACTGCTGTAATTTCAACAAATCATGCATTTGAATGTGATTTGATTGATGTAGAAAGTGAGAACAGAATTGGTATAAGAAAAAGATAGAGAAGTTAGCGAATAAGGTATGGATTAGGTGGTTGGCGTTAGGGTTTCTTTGAAGTTGAGAAGTTACGAATTAGGTTCCTATTCGAAGTCTATGGATGTAGTTGTTTGTGCTTATGGTAGTGTCCATGGAGAAAGAGCTGATTGTTGTTGTTGGTGGTGTGGCTATTAATGATGGCAATAGTGATAGGGGTAACGATAGCAGTGGTTAATGATTGTGGTGGTGATAATTATTGGTGGTGATGAATTTATATAGGGTCTATTCAAGTAAACAGAAGAAGGAGGGTATAAAAAGTCTTCAACACATATAATGGTAATTTTTAGGTTAAAAGTAGGGAATTCATATTCTCAATTTTGTTGAATTACAATTCTTTAAAAATTGTTATTCATTCAAGTGAGCAAAGCAATGAGAGGTATTCAAGGAATAAGAGGGAAATAGCCTCATTCCCCCGAATAAATATGCAGTTAATTTCTTATTGGAGACAATTTTTCCTTTTAAATTTACTCTCAAACTTTTTTTTTTTTTTTCAGTGTAGTTTTTCCCTATAAATCGGTTGACTTTTCACTGCAGGTTTGTTTCGGCTTTATCCAATGAAAACCCAGATCCAGGCCCATGGTCATGCTCGCCCACACTCTTCATCAACACTCTATCAAGATACATCTCCCCCTGTCCATCTATCTTTCTGTCTCTCTCTATAACCGATGAAGAGAGAGATGGTGCCTTTTCCTACTCTCTCGATGCTGCACCTGTACCTGTACCCCTCTTAGCTTTCCCCACTTTCCTTCAAACCCTAGCTAGAATTTCGCAAATCCATAAATACCCCCGACCCAAACCCATTTCACAGTCTTCACTTCTTTTGTACCCTCTCTCTCTCTAAACCGTCTCTCTTAGTTCCACTCTCTCTCTCTTCGTCTCTCGTAATCGCTCCCTTTTTCCTAATTCCTTCCTGCCCACGGATTCCATTCTTCCAAACGTTGTCTTACTCGGTTCGATCTCTAACCCTAATCTCTCTCTCTCTCTCTCTCTCTTACTTTTCTTTATAATTCTTTGTTTACCTGAGTAATTACTTACAGCATCATGGACAAATCTAGATGTTTGTTGCTGCTAGGGTTTCTTATTTTCCTCCCGATCTGTCTTGGAGTCACTTACAAGATCGATCGGGACCATTTTTATCATCTTATTGTCGTTTCGATCTTAATGATATCGTGTTGTCGCATTTTCAGCAGCTTTATGCACTATATGCTTCCGAATAAGAGAGCTAGTGAAGGAGTGGTTCTAGAAGAAGAAGACAATAACAGCGCCGGTTCAGGTTCGTCGTTGCTAAAGAAGCATCGGGTCACAGTTACGAATAACGGCGATAAGACCAACGTATCTGTCGGTGCAAGTAACGTCAGTAACAGTAGTAGTACGAGCAAAAGTGAAGCTCCGATCATGGCTTTAGGTGATTCAAATCCACCTGATATCGATGAAGATCTTCATAGTCGTCAGCTTGCAGTGTATGGACGCGAGACCATGCGGCGTCTCTTTGCTTCCAACATACTTGTCTCTGGGATGCACGGCCTCGGTGCCGAGATTGGTGAGTGCGCGATCTCTTCTTCATTAAAGAACCAGGTGTATAAATAGAAGTTTATACACATATTGATGCGCTGACTACTTAGTTTTTGTTATTACGCGGATTGGAATTTACTTAGTGAGGTGGATCTTGGGCATGGTGCAGAACCGTCTTCAACGTATATGCTAATTATAGATACTTATATTTGGGATGCATATTGGTGAGTGGGGAAGATTATGAAATTTTTACTACTGTTGAAGGACTAGATATATGAGTGCTGATCTATGTAGTGATAAGTACTTAAGTTTGTTAGCAGGCTTTCTAGCTTGGGTTTTTTGCTGAGTGAGGTGGATTTTAAGACAGTGCAGAACTATCTTTATGTAAGTGTTGATGATGTGATAGGTACATATATCTAATATTCATGGCCTTGGTGCCAAAATTGATGAGTGCCAAAGTAGATATGGAAGTGCCAATCTATGTATGCATTAAGAATGCAATAGGTACTTCAGGTAAGTGAAGGTTTGTTAGCATATGATTTTTTTTTTTTTTTTTTTGGTGGCTGAGTGAGCTGGATTTTGAGGCATAGTGCATAACTATCTCCTACAGCATGGGTCACAAGAAAAGTAGTGAAGTGAAAACTTTTTTCCAGCTTGAAGTTGGAAAATATTAGCTATGTTTTCTTTCTTTGGAGGGCTGTCAATAAACAGACGGATACAGTTGCTCCACAAAAAATTCTTGGAATATTTTGGATCATCGATGGCAAATGTGTTGGAAAACAGCTTCCAGGGAACAGCTTAGGAAAATTTAGCTTTAATTTGATGATGTGTGGCCATGGTATCTGACTAGTGTTTAGTGTATTAGGTGGAGGGTAGTGGTGGTGGTTATTGGTTGTTGGTGGCATTGGATATGTCTATGATAAAGAATTTAGGAAAAAACGGTCGGCATCATTTTCTTCATTTTTAATGTATTATGTTCATTGAAAAAGACTGTTCCTTGAACCTTGCACTTCATGGTAAGTTTGGGTTTGTCGCGTGAAACCTAGACCTGTGACAAAGTAGTTTACTGATGGACGAAAATGAAATTGCTAGTGACAAAAGCAAGAAAACTTCATACTACTTTTTAAGGTCTGCACAACATAAATTTTCACTCTTACTATTTAAGGTCCATACAACATATGTGAAACACAAACCCTTTCTCTTGAAAAACTTCATAAGTAGATTATCTAATTGCTCGCATAATTTCCTTGGCATCTTAATGTATGATGGATATCAAATAGCTCTGATATTTGTAACATTTTATTGCTAGTGAACCTTACAGTACTATCATTTCTCAATCTATCAAGTGATAGATGAAGAAGAATATATCTACTTCTTAACATGCAGTCCTTCAACAGTCGTGTACTTTTATGGGGTCCATTATGGAAGTCAACTGAACGAATGATGAAAGAATTGTAGGATTATCAGTATCTGATATAGTCAAGATTTGAGCCTGTGAGAAAATAGATTTTAGTGTTGATGGCTGTCCAAAATCTTGCTGCTAAGCATAATAGCATAATAGTTTTCTCAGGATATTCCAACCGCTCTATTTGCAGTATGTGCTTCTGGTTTTTTTTCATGTAGTAATGCTCCTTTTCATATGACTTGTCTATTCTGCAGCTAAAAATCTTGTGCTTGCGGGAGTCAAGTCTGTAACACTGCATGATGAGCAGACAGTGGAATTATGGGATCTGTCGAGCAATTTTCTCTTCTCAGAAAGTGATGTTGGTAAGAACAGGGCACTTGCTTCAGTTCAAAAGTTGCAGGAGCTCAATAATGCGGTGGTCATCTCCACTGTCACTACAAAGTTGACAAAAGAACAACTTTCTGACTTCCAGGTACATGATTTCTTGATTCCATCGAGTCATTTTTACAGAGGTACAAGAATGCTTTTAGTATCTTAGCAAATACTTTATTCCTTGCTGATTGGAGAGCAATTGAGGGCTAATAGGTGTTGTTGGATGAACTTATGGTGAAGATAACGAGTACTACTGCTGCTGTAATGACCCATTCAGAGGACTCTGGACTAGCTGGGTTCCTAGGAAGTGGTCCATTACTTCCCCTAAGAGCCTCCTTAGGAAAAACTACTAAGCACCTCAAATCCATCACACGTTTCTGATACTTTAAAATTTTGTATAAATTTCTACTCTTTGTAACTGCCATCCTAAAGCTTTAACTCATGAGACACACTTCTTATTTCTTATAAAGTATTCCATTTCTTTTTCTTATATGTAAATGTACATAACACGTTTCAGCTTGACATTGCCAATCATAGTTGAATTGAAGGTATGTACTTCCCAAGCGGTGGTGACACCCACATTCTGGACCAATTGCCTGGGATACACAGTAGATATTCCCTCAGCTTTCCTAGCTAAGTGAGTTAAGAAAGGAACAAATACAAAACAGTAAACTAAGCACATTCCAATCATATGACATGTTAGTGCATGTAATGTATCAGGTATCAGAAATCTACCGAGCATAGTTGATGTGCAGTTGAGGGATTGGATTTCCTATAACTAAGCATGGATTAGATTATACAATCTGAGAATGGACAAGGATGGAAGCAGTCTCTGATAAGCCAAACATACTACGTGATTTCCATTTGCAGTTAATTGTGCTAACAAACTGAGCAAAACTGAAATTCAAGAACTTTTATTAATAGGTCCTTCTTGTTCATGTCATGCAATGTTGTCAACTAAATGTGGGTTAATTGAAAACCACACCACATGCTAGCCACTGAGCATACTGTACTGAAACGAAGAAGATCTTGAGAAAATGGACTTGGGTCCATAATCCTTCTGGGACATGGGTCCATACTCCTTCTGGGACAACCAAGCTACTGGACCTATCCTTACATTTCGAGGCCCTTGACATCATATGATGAATGGGGAATCTACTATCACTATCTTTAAGTAAATTAAAATTGTCAAATCTATTTACCCAAAAAAAAATGTCAATCTAATTATATAACCATACTGTTTGAATTACCCTTCAACAAGAAGTAAAAAACCATATCCTTGGAATAATCTTTCTTCTTGAGAGTTCAAAGTTCTGCACACCAGTTCGAACAAATCCAAGACTGCCAGTGATCCACAAAAGCAGAAGTGAGGGAAAGAAATTTCTACCAACTGGACTCGGGACCTGGGAAAGGGGAATGGCAAGAAATGGGATGGAAAGGGGCATGGGCAGAAGAAAAGCAAACGGGAAAAGGGATAGAATGGGCTTGTTGCAAGCCTTGCTTTAGTCGTCTTAGTTGTAAGTTGCAATGCACCACGGCAACACCTTGGAATGCCTCTCCTTGTCATCTGAGTCACTTTAGCCAAGACTTTGGGTTGCTTTTCAGCCAGATAAAAATCGATATCAACCAGGGTAGTCGCTCTATGCTTAACCAAAACCTCATTCCCAGTCTCTCCATGTTGGAGGTCCAACTGTTGAATTATTGATAACTCTCACTTTGTATCTCCATTTTGTTTTATAATTCCATTAGCATAAGTCATTTACTGTACCTAGATTTGTTCACTTTGGTAGGTAATGTGGGTCTTGGTGCATGGTAATATGCTTTGGATGATCTCACCCTAAATTATGTAGTAAAGACTAATAATCAAAGTTGAGGGATTTATACAAATTCATTAAAGATGTTATGTATTTTAGTGGGAGTTTTTTTGTTGAATGCAGTTTTTGAAAGAACTTAATAATGCATTGCTGTTGAACACACTGTTGCTAAGGTTATAACCATGTCGAGAAGGGTCATGCAATGGCATAAGGAAGATATTAATGTACTTCAGATGATGCCGAACTTATTTACTAGCAGAACGAGCACACTTACAAAGTATGAAAAATCTATCTTGATGAATAGGAGCAATTATCATTAAAGATCTGGAATCTCAACCTGTTGGTGATCTGCAACAATGGAAAAAACAAACCTTTCATCTATTCCCTAAAAAAAAAAAAAAAATAGAAATAGTTCAAATTTCAGACACCTAGTCCCCTGAGCACTACAACTCAGAAGATAGGGCGCCCCATTTTGTACACAATTAGAGCAGCTTCAGGGCTGTAGCTGGATTTATTTGTGTCTGTAAGAATCACTGTTTTATAGCAATGGGTATAGCATGCTAGTGGGGTCATGTTGCACAGTGTGCAATGTAGAGCATATATCATGCTTTGATCCTGGAACCAGTAGGCTTTCATAATTCTTGTCTTGAAAGAACTGGTTGCCTTTCAATTTATGTACAAATAGACAATTACCAATGGGGGAGAGAAAAGGAAATGGCCTCATTCATTTTGTGAAGTATGCCTATGTGTAATCTAATGTGTTCTTTATGCCCTTAAATACTCCAGTGAACAGCATGGCTTACTGTTACACAGAATTTTGGCTGGAAGGAATATAAGAAGATTAATGATAAAGACTAGGATGATTGTTAAATATGGCATATTTCTACATTGCATAGCCCAGTGAGGACTGGTGTACAACTTTTATATATCTGCTTTCCCTCTGTGGTAGGCTTAGACAAGCTGTTTAAGGGTTTTGCTTGAATATGTTTATAAAGTTGGTTGGTTGGATTTATTGGTTCTTTTTCCCCTAGTCAATCAATTAGTTCAAGCAATGGGAAGAATGTATTTCATGCACATATTTTACCTGCATTTCTCATATTATTTATTCTATGTTGTTGGATGATCTTTATTATTAAGATTTATTTGCCTTTGTTAAATGTTGACTTGCTGTATAAGTCTTTCTTTTTAGTTTCATTCTTGTGCTTTCTGTTTATTTTAAACTTGTTTGTTGCAGGCTGTTGTGTTTACTGATATCAGCTTAGAAAAGGCCATTGAATTCAATGACTACTGTCATAACCATCAACCTCCTATCTCTTTTATCAAAGCTGAAGTCAGAGGTCTTTTTGGCTCTGTGTTTTGTGATTTTGGGCCAGAGTTCACAGTCTTTGATGTCGATGGGGAGGAACCACATACAGGAATTATTGCATCCATCAGTAATGATAACCCTGCATTGGTGTCGTGCGTTGATGATGAGAGGCTTGAATTTCAGGATGGAGATCTTGTTATTTTCTCTGAAGTTCATGGGATGACTGAATTGAATGATGGAAAACCAAGGAAGGTCAAGAGTGCGAGGCCCTATTCCTTCATGCTTGAGGAGGATACTACCGATTATGGGGCTTATGAGAAAGGCGGTATTGTCACACAGGTGAAACAGCCTAAAGTATTGAACTTTAAGCCTTTGAGAGAAGCACTGAAAGATCCTGGTGATTTTCTTTTGAGTGATTTTTCCAAGTTTGATCGTCCACCTCTATTACATTTGGCATTTCAAGCACTGGATAGGTTTCTTTCTGAGCTAGGTCGTTACCCTGCTGCTGGTTCAGAAGATGATGCTCAAAAGCTCATTGCTATTGCTTCTGACATGAATGAGGGTGCAGGAGACGGTAAACTTGAAGATATTAATCCAAAGCTTCTCCGGCACTTTGCTTTTGGTGCCCAGGCAGTTTTGAATCCCATGGCTGCAATGTTTGGCGGTGTTGTGGGACAAGAGGTTGTCAAGGCTTGCTCTGGAAAGTTCCATCCACTCTTTCAGGTGCGTTAAGCTTTTTAGTGATTATGCAATCTGCCTCAAAGTTTTCTTATCGGCTTATTTCTTTATGTATTTCATGTATAATCATAAACATGTTTCCCTACACTTTTTTTTTTTTTTTTGTAAGGTGTTTTTTGTTTGGTGGGGGTTTGTAATTGATGCCATCCTTCTATCTTCTGGACCGGCATCCAACCAGTGAATCCATAGGGCTCTTTCCATTTTTGATTGAATAGCTAGTGACATATGCAAAAGCAGTGGTTGGGTATCTGTCATAAGTACTTGTTCTTGACATTTCCTCTATCTGATTCATTTCAATTTAACTTGGTCTTATGGATACTCTTTTACACATTATTTTGTGAGTGAGTGCATTTGTTTTGATGTGGGAAATATTTCAACTAATTGCTGTTAAAGCAAGGCTAAGTTATAATAAGTACGAAGAACAAAGCAACTTCTTCCATTTAGCTTCTGCAAGCGGTGGTTAGCATTAATTTGTTATCCATCAGACTTGATTTCTCATTGATTTCACATTTTTTGTGTGCATTAAATAGCTTTTCCCATTTCATTGCAGTTCTTCTACTTTGACTCGGTGGAGTCTTTGCCTACTGAACCACAAGATGCTAGTGAATTTCAACCATTAAAGAGTCGATATGATGCACAGATCTCTGTGTTTGGGTCTAAGCTGCAGAAGAAGCTTGAAGATGCTGTTGTATTTATAGTAGGATCTGGTGCTTTAGGTTGTGAGTTTCTGAAGAACGTAGCCCTCATGGGTGTTTCATGTGGCAGTTCAGGAAAGCTTACTGTTACCGATGATGATGTGATAGAAAAAAGTAACCTCAGCCGGCAATTTCTTTTCCGTGATTGGAATATTGGACAAGCTAAATCCACAGTTGCTGCTTCTGCAGCAGCATCCATAAATCCTTGTCTTAATGTTGATGCATTGCAAAACCGTGTTGGGCCGGAGACAGAGAATGTGTTCGATGATTCGTTTTGGGAGAATTTATCTGTGGTTATCAATGCACTAGACAATGTTAATGCACGGCTTTATGTAGATCAAAGGTGCTTATATTTCCAAAGGCCACTTCTTGAGTCAGGAACCTTGGGTGCAAAATGCAACACACAGATGGTTATTCCTCACCTGACTGAAAACTATGGTGCCTCAAGGGACCCTCCTGAGAAACAAGCTCCAATGTGCACCGTGCATTCATTTCCACACAATATTGATCATTGTCTTACCTGGGCTCGATCTGAGTTTGAGGGTTTGTTGGAGAAAACTCCTGCAGAAGTGAATGCTTACCTTTCTAACCCAGTTGAGTATGCCAAATCAATGAGCAACGCTGGTGATGCTCAGGCACGGGATACCTTAGAACGTGTTCTTGAGTGCCTTGACAGGGAAAGATGTGAAACATTCGAAGAATGTATAACTTGGGCACGTTTAAAGTGAGTTTTTCTCCCGAATTATGTTTCTTTTGGATTAGTTTTTTTTAATTTGACTTGGTATTCATTTTTCCATGTCATGTTTTTCTACCTCAAGGTTTGAGGATTATTTTGCCAATCGGGTGAAGCAGCTAATATATACTTTCCCTGAAGATGCTATAACCAGTACTGGGGCTCCCTTCTGGTCGGCACCCAAACGATTCCCTCATCCGCTTCAGTTCTCAGCATCTGATCCTGGTCACATCCATTTTGTTATGGCAGCATCCATACTAAGAGCAGAAACTTTCGGAATTCCTGTTCCTGCTTGGGTGAAGGGTCCTAAGAAGTTGGCAGAAGCTGTTGATAGGGTTATTGTTCCAGATTTCCAGCCGAAGAAAGATGTGAAAATCGTGACGGATGAGAAAGCTACCAGCGTGTCCACCGCATCTGTTGATGATGCGGCAGTTATCAGCGAGCTAATCAATAAATTAGAAAGCTGTCGTGCAACTCTTACACCAGGTTACAAGATGAAGCCTATTCAGTTCGAGAAGGTGATAAATTTCAGCCATGTTTTTTTCCTTGTCTCATGCCAACAGTGCTATTTACTAAGAGGAAATATTTTCCCATGCAGGATGATGATACAAACTATCACATGGATTTGATTGCTGGATTGGCAAATATGAGGGCAAGGAACTACAGTATCCCAGAAGTAGACAAACTGAAAGCAAAGTTCATTGCGGGGAGGATTATTCCTGCAATTGCAACTTCTACGGCTATGGCCACTGGTTTAGTCTGCTTGGAGCTGTATAAGGTTATTGATGGTCGGCACAAGTTAGAGGATTACCGCAATACATTTGCCAACTTGGCATTGCCCCTTTTCTCCATGGCGGAGCCAGTACCACCAAAGATTATCAAGCATCGTGACATGAGCTGGACTGTCTGGGACAGGTGGATTATAAAAAATAATCCAAGCTTGAGGGAACTACTCCAGTGGCTGAGGGAAAAAGGGCTTAATGCTTATAGCATTTCATGTGGCAGTTCCCTCCTGTACAACAGTATGTTCCCTCGACACAAAGAGCGGATGGACAAGAAGATTGTCGATCTGGCCAAGGAAGTGGCAAAGTTGGAGCTGCCGCCTTACCGATGCCATTTGGATGTTGTTGTGGCCTGCGAAGACGATGAGGACAATGATATCGACATTCCTCTGATTTCTGTCTACTTCCGTTAGGCTCAAGCAGGCTGGACTATTTTTGGAACGATTTCAGGTGTCATATATCCTGTCAGAATGATTACAGGAGCTCTATATC
Organism: Lumnitzera racemosa; assembly: GCA_024138005.1. Classification (NCBI taxonomy): domain Eukaryota; kingdom Viridiplantae; phylum Streptophyta; class Magnoliopsida; order Myrtales; family Combretaceae; genus Lumnitzera; species Lumnitzera racemosa. The sequence continues at coordinate 39,189,018 of JAMXBC010000005.1, forward strand.
TCTTATGAGATCAAATAGATAAAACTCGTAAAACTTTCTAACTCAGGTGGATGGTTAGTTTTCCTCCTTATGAATGATATTGGTGATGTCCATTGGTTAGTTTTCCTCCTTATGAATGATATTGGTGATGTCCATTTTTATCTCCCAAAGATATGGTATACTATATCTCGTATTTTGTGTTTTACTTTACTCCTATGCATCGACTAGTGTTTTGACGATAATCAGTTGAGTTGTGTGATGATCGTAGTTCCTTCAGCTGTATTGCTGTCAGATATTAGCATAGTTCTATTCATAAAACAATCGATATACACACGACATATTTGCCAAAAATCCATAATTTTATTGATTGCGTTGCTAAGAGGCTGATGCATCGGGGTTTAGCTGGTGCAAGTAGTTGCTTTCATCCACTGCTGTCAACATTGGAGGCTACTTGGGAACCCTCGACTCTTCGTGGAACGCAGTGAAAAAGAAAGTGAAGAAAAGAGGTAAAAACTCCGGTCATGCTGGTTGTTCAAAGAGTATGATGAGAGCAAGTGCTTAGAGTAATAAAATTCCACAAATAATGTCAATTCGCCCTCTGGCTTAAACTGCCAGGCCTGCAAAGAGCCACTGGAAATGGGGAGTTCATCACATGCTTGAACCTGTTGGGCTCACAATTCAAAACCAATTGACACTCCAGAAAATTTAGCTTGACATGGTTCTCCAGTAAGGAAATTACACGAACGATCAGCTTTTGTCAGCGCCTTCATCGAACTCAGCAGATCCAACAACTCGGAAGTCAAGCTGCTTTTGATGCTTCAAGCGTCTTCGAGCATCAAAACCTTCCCACCCTTCCAACTGTTAAAAGTAGCTGTCACTGCTTGCAGCGAAAGGCACTTGGAAAAAATATATGTGCAGGGAAAGTAATATAATACCTCACAAAGAATATCCCTTGTTATTTCTGTATTATGGACATCAAGTGTAGAGAGCTTGGTACAGTTCTTAAGAAGGGTGGAAGGCAGGGATTTAAGCCCATTATTAGCAAGATGCAAAGTCTGCACATCAAAATCCACAGCTTGGGTAATGCTACATGATTTACTGAGGGCAAAATACTTGCAAAACTGTGAAAGGGAAGAAACCATCTAAATGCAGTAAGAGGAAAAACAATTAGAAACAGTCATCCAATAGTAAAACATCATACCTCAGAATAGCATGCTTAACATGAAACAATAACAGCACCTAAGAATGCAACATAATCAAAAGATACAAAATAATCATCTATCATCCAGTGGACTGCTATCTAAATCTTATATTCACCTTAGATTTAGCTTGAGATAGAATTGCAGACAAGCAGATAACAAAAGAATCAGACTACATAACAATAAATAGAGCTAGAGGGAGGGGACCTTCAAATTATGCAAGCTGCTGAGTGTCTCAGGTAACTCTGACAGATGATTCGAAGAAAGATCAACCTGCAAATTAAGTGGACTTTTATCATTTCAAAGTCATCGTTCTTATTTTAATACCTACAACCCATAAGGCAATGCTGGTCCAGCAATATCATTACTGAAAGATTGTAGATTAAAAGTATATACAAATAGCAATAGCTAACCTCAATAAGCGAGCAGCAGTTACCTAGACTTGGGGGAAGAGTGGTAATCCTGAATAGAATAACAAGTACCTGTCAAGGCATTGAATCTAAAAAAGCATCTGCCAATAATGTCTATCCAAGCTAATCCCTCTCATAAAATTATTGTGTTGCACTAAGACTTCAATGGACTCTGCTGCAAGTCGTGTGAAAAAACTAAAAATATAATGTATAGAAAAGTGAATGTGGATATATAATAGACTTCAAAGCACATATTTCACTAGATTTCTGGTTCTTAAAATGCAAACAATTAACCGATGACCAATTGCACTGAGCAATTTGTGTCAAAGGATTGAGAAAAATACTTCTGCTCATTGGTACTATTTGCCCATATTTGCAACTAACAAGATCAATAGAATAATTAACATGACGGAAAAGGAGGCAAGACAAAGATGCAATTTTCCTAGATAATTTATAAAAATATAAACCTACTATGTGTCAATGGTGTCTTCATAATACCTATTATTATTGGCTTTGAGTAGTTCGAGCTGGGTAAGACTTCTGAGTTCGGATGGAAAACAACTCAATTTGTTATGTGCAACATCAAGCTGCTTCAGAGAACTTAGAGCACCCAAAGCTGAGGGAAGGGCTGTCAAGCTGCACAATAACATAATTTAAGATGGTACTCTTTCTTCTTCTTCTTCTTCTTCTTCTTCTTCTTTTTTTTTTTTTTTTTTAATTCGGCAGTTGCGGGGGTGGTGTGTCCCAAATTAAGATATAGCTAAAATACAGTAAAATACATAAAACAATTATTGTACACCTTGGTCCTAACATGATTATCGGTGGTGAGATTATTCAACAAATAATCTCATCGTTCAAGTTGACACAACACAAGGCTGCAGTGAAAACCAAGACTTCTTGACTGATGCAAAATAATGTCTTACCCTGTTTAAGCACTAGCAAGAGAAAAAGAGCTTACTGTCTACATAATATCAAAAATCAAAAAGCCTTTTTCTTTTAATGGGGATGAGCATGATAGACAAGCAAACATTCAAGACGCGTCTCATTAGCCGGGTGGTCTAGTCATTAGCATTAGAATCACTTGACTCTTTGTCATAGGTCTAGGGTTCAAACCCTAATTCCAGCTTAACCAAGAAAAAAAAAAAATATAAATAAACTCATGTGTTCAAGACTCATGTCTCATTAGCCGGGTGGTCTAGTGATTAGCAGTAGAGTTACTGCACTCATAGTTATAGTATAGGTCTAAGATTCAAGCCCTAATTCCAGCTTAACCAAGAAAATAAATATATAGATAAACTCCTGCATCTCTCAATGCATGAGATGCTCCTTCCTAGTTGTAGCTTTTTCTAGAGGAAGCTGTGATCACATTGACGTGAACTGTCTATATGCAAATCCATGTAGTCTTTTGTGATTTATAGTGCAGAAGATTAGATCAACTCACAAGGACAGAACAACTAACCAGTTTTGGTTCATTGATAGTACAGTTAGAAATTTGAGAGACGAAAGCCCTTCCCAAGAAATGGATTCATCCGACAGTTCATTAGCATTCAAGAACAGTTTCTGCAATATTGGACATCCAAATGAAAAAAAAAAAATATAAATAAATAAAGCAGTTTGAAGTTCTATTAGATAAATCAATGCAAAAGTGTTCAGTGACACTAGATCAGATAAGAAATTAATTTCTTTACCTGAATGGAGTTCAAGGATCCAATATGTATAGGCACATTCTGGATATGGTTGTTGGAGACATCAAGTACTCTTGCTGAAGGCCCACAAGCCCATACTTCATCTGGTATGGCCTTAAGAGTCCAAATCAGAAATTATAACAAGTTGGGATAGATAAGTTTACCAATATCTCCTTTTACTGAAAATGGCAGAATTAACTTTCTTCTCCTTTGGTTGGTTAGATATTCATTCTGTCTTTTCTAATAGAAATTCAGCTATCCGAGTTGCATGCAGTACACGAGGAATAACATAGAAATAGATCATATAACTTGTGTGTAAGTTAAACAGAGGTGGTAAGATAGGAGAAGGTATGAGAGGAGGCTTCCCATTCATTGGAAATAACTTCCTACTAGTATTTGTACCTTCAATTCAACTGCAGAATTGACCCTTTGTTCTTCACTAAATTAAAGTTCTGAGGGAGTATCATGACTATGCTATAGAACAGATTTGTAGGCACACTAATCTCATGTGAATTGTCTAAACATTCAAGTTTAAGCACAGCATTCAAACACCATTACTTGTTCAATAAGTGTATTCGTATATACCTTCAAATGACATTCAGCTAAGGCAATAACTCCTGTAGCTTTCCATCTCTCCAGCCTGGTTTTATCAACAGGAACCATTGCCTTTTTAACGTCACTGGCATCATTTGTCCTTATAATGGCTTTACTCTGTGCTTGTTTTAGAATTGGACCATCCTATCCATAAGACAGCAAAATTGTTTGAGTAAACAATCTATAACACTCTGTCAAGGACATTTTTTGCACAGTTGAAGTTCAAGGGCTCATTCATATCATCTTCCTAGTTCCAGGGACTTATCATTAGGCCTATCAGGAAAGCAGCTTAGCTCGAATGGTATGTCTGTCCCACAGAAAACACGTTTTCTAGGAATTAATAAGTAAAATACATTGCTAATGGAGATTACTTTGCCTTAAAATGCAAACATCCTACTAGAAATAAGAAAACCTCCTTTTCACAATATGGAAATTGCTCTTCTCTGGTTATAGTTTCATGAAAACATCTTCCAAACTTCTTCGCATGCTCATTATAATCTTAACTTTACAGTACTCAAATCTTACAAGTTGTAGCTATTCATGAAAGAGGACACACTAGCAGCCGGTTGTCGATTCGATCTAGAGTAGAAAACGCTGGAAACGATTTCCTTCGTTTTTACTATTATTTATTTAATGGAAATATTTCTCCCTATTTTCTACTATTTTCAGCTGTTAGCTAACCACCGCCCATCTACTAGCTGCTACCCTGATTCTAATCACCACCTGCCAGTAAAAGCCACAAGTTGTCAATCGCTGAGATAAATTTGGACAATCGAAAAGCTTAAATCCATAGCGGATACAAAGAAGAAAAGGTACAGAAAGAAAACATTTTCAGGCGAAACACACACACACACACCCACCAGAAGTATTGACACTAAAATCACTCATTTCCAAACATAAAATTTTAAGGAGAAAGAAGTAAGAAATACCCCTTGGTGAAGTCCTTGAGAGGCCATAAGCATAAGCTTCGCTCCGTTGTTCACCTCCGATGCACTCAATGTCATCGAATCCACCAATACCTTCCCTTTTTTACATTTTTATACAGAAAACATAAGTAAAGAATCAAATTTTCATCCAATTGAAATTTTGGAGTTTACCCTTGAAAATTAGCTTTTGTCCTCGTGGAAGAACATTGGTGAGAGATTGAAGAAGAGACTTGAGTTCTTGGACGGTCGTGTCGGAGGATGTAGAAATGGGTATGGATCTGCCGTTGAACTTCACTGTCATTTTGATGTCACTGGTTTTCTCCATTTTCTCCTACTAGGATCTTCTTGATCTTCTAGTTGCGTCTTGCTTGAAATCGAAAGCCAACCATATCTAGTGCGGAAGGAATAAAAAAAAAAGAAAAAAGAAAAGAAAACTCTATATGTACTGGCCTGAAAAATAATATTAGATTATGACATCTGAAATTATAAGAGAATATTTTTAATCGGACTAAAATTGTATTTTCTTGTCTTAACCAATGAAATCATTTCTTAATGAGAAGACATCAACTAAATTGAAAATTATCACTTGAAATCGCAAGAGACGATTTCTAATTAAATTGAAATTACTTCTTCTTATCATGATCTTCAGAAGGCGATATCAATTGAATTGAAAATTATCTCTTCAAAAGGTGATTTTATTAAAAAAAAACCCTTACCCCCACATTCTACAGTAAAGAATCTAAATACATACAACTTTTCCAACACTTACAAAATCAAGCTAAGTTTAACTTAAAGAAAGTAAAAAACACTAAGTTTCATAAATACACCCAATCTTCTTTGAAAGATCTCAACACAATATAAACTTAAACAAATATAATTCACCACTATTAAACTTCGTAACACATATGAAAGCAAAAATCATTCAATGTCACTTATCAATTGTTAGCATTGTTAAGATTAATCTTTGATGGATAAAAAGTTGGGAATGTAGAAGTAAGTAAAGTAAAAGTTAGGAAATGTACAAAAAGTTAATTTTAGTCCAAACGTTCAATACGTATAAATAATTAGAATCTATTATTGCTTACGTAGGCTACATGCGTAAGCATGCAACGCATCTTTCGTGCATCTATATTAGGTTGGGGCTGTACCATCTGACTTGCTTTCAATTGAATGATTTGTGCTCTATCCTCTAAGAAGGTACCAGACTCGATGTAATACAAAGGAATCGGTGTAAGGTCGACCTACATGATCCTCTCTATGTTAGCGTTAAGACCTCTAGGTCATCTTTTAAATGAAGCAGTAAGAGTTTGAATTTGATTGCTAGAGGCCTCTTTAGATGGGGTGTAAAACTGGAAAGGAGGTACTACAAGTGACGCAGGGGGTAAGTAGTACGGAAGTAACTCATTGTATCGAATTTTTAAATTGACCTATCTATGTCTTTAACCTCTACCTCTTCTATAACCATGTCCTCCACGTCACCTTCCGTATTGTAGCTCGTGCCATAGGGAGTTGTTATGCTCTATATTCAGACCATGTACGAGTAGGTCGCTTAGATGAATGCTTCGAAGCTATTGGATGACGTTGTTTACCCCCCGCTGCTTAGTTATAATATCCTCATATGATATCTACGATAGCTTATGATAGGGATCAAGGACTGATCACATACTTACGAACTTGAGGGCTTTCTCAACTGGTTCGCTAAGCTGTTCGAAGTGAGTTGAGTATCGGGAGTAGTGTTTTCCCCAATCTAACTTACCGAGCAATTTTGCTCTCTACACCATCTAGGAAACTGCTAAGGTGATTAGTTAACATGCCCAGCTAACTCCTCCATAACACACTAGTCTAAGCATTAAATTTGGATACAACCATCTCTATAGTACCAGGGCCGAGTTAATAATTGTCAGGAGCCGACCATCCGAAGTCAATCCTGAATGTAAGTCATCCTTAAGCCAACCCTTGTTTAGTCCCAGCAATTAGAGCTGTCGAACTATCGACACCGACTAGACCTAATTAAGGCTCACCTCCACTTTGCTTGCAGCATTATTGGGACCACTGAATGAGTAGAATTACACGTACACTATCCTTTCTAACATCCGTATTGTTTTTCTTTTTGCATGATTACGTGCCTCTCTTGTAAATTATTCTCCTTTTTCTTAACAAATAGGGATCCATTTTTGTAATTTTCAGTAATTTAGGACTTACCCTAACTATGTACTATAAATGCTTGCATATTATAATAGCTGCAACAATGATAATATATATATATATATGTATAGAGAGAGAGAATGCATTGAACTTTTACTTCCTTTTGAGTTAAGTGTCTTTTTGCTTACTTTTGAATTACTCTTATCTAAACCATTTAGCCATAGACTAGTGGCGAATGTCCTCTCGCTATACTTGTGTATCACATCAAGTGTGATCTGAGCTGGTGTGAGGCATTGGTGCATCATATCTATCATCAGTGCATGGGAACCCTTGCTCAACCTTTAATTATTATTTACTTTTCAAGCTATCTTACTGCCTGGACCACTTCTTGGTTACGTGTGATATTGGATTTGTATATTCATCAACGAATTCGTATCATCTTGATATTAAAGCCTGGCTACGTTTGAAGCTAAATTTTGCTACTGCATTCTTTGAATGGTTTGTTATTGCTCTTGTGTGATAACGGTTTTGTTGTTAACATTGGAATTTGGTAGTTGAGAAGTGTTATGCACTCTGTTTTCCCCTGTTTCCGATACACAAAACAGAGTATGGTTGACTATTTGTTTGTTGTGTAATTATCTTGGTGTTAAGAGTATTGGTTATTGGTCTACTTTTGTTATTTACGAAAAGAACTTCAAGTGGTATTATTGGTAATATTAGATTCAAGTATTTAAGGAACTCTAGGAAACCAAGAAAGTGGTGCTTGATATGGCTGAGGATGAGAAGGAAGCTTCATACCTTAATCGATAAGTGATTGCTTAGATAGGCTTATTGACTTAGTAGCCAGTTTGGTGACTATTATCCAAGAAGATAGATAAGTAGTTAGAAATAACCCTACCAGAGGAGATGAACAGCAAGAGCAAGGTAATGGTTAGTTTAGTCCAGTTAATGCCTTAACTCGACTACCTTGAGCTGAAGGAATGAGTAGGGATGCTAGGTGAAGGCTAGTACTTGAAGGAATCGAGGAGGAAGAGGAAGGAGGTGACGAAGCAAAAGAGTACTATGAGCTTAAAGAAAGAAATGTATGAATCCCTAAAATTGAAGGGTTGAGGATGTGTATTTCAAGTTTTTCTAGTAGTGGTGATGCTGAAGATTACCTAAATTTTGTTTATGGGATTGAAAAGTAGTTTGAATGCTACGACGTACCTGATAATACAAAGGTTAGACTTACTGTATTGGAATTCACTAGTCATGCTACCTTTTGGTGGAAGAATGTATAAGTCACTAAAAGAAGGGAAGGAGAATGAAAGATTAGGAGTTGGGATGTAATGAAGAGGGTTATGTGGAGAAGGTTTGTGCCGAGCTACTATCTTTAAGATGCCTTCAAAAGACTGCAAGAGGTAAGATAAGGAGGGTCGAGTGTAGACACTTATGTTAAGGAATTCTAAATGTTAATGATCCGATGTAAAGTTGTAGAGTTAAAGGACTGAATTGTATCTCGATTTATTAATGGATTGAAGTATGAGATTGGGGATATCCCAGAAACCCTGGATTTTGAAATGCTTGATGATGCAATCCGAGTTACCCAGAGGATAGAAAGACATCGACCAGGAAGGCTCTGACCATCTATTGACCAACTTGGTAGTAGTCGATCTATTCTAAGCAGACTTGTGTGAATTGAACCAAATAAGGTCATTGAGGCCTAACTCGCTTAGACTACTTGAGCAGAGGAGAAGGAACCTTCGAGGAACTTTGGGAAGGGCTAGAGTTCAGAGAGGAAGATAAATGAGATCAAGTGCTTCAAATATTAAGGATTTGGATACATGGCTGCTCAGTGTTCAAATAGGCGAACAATGGTGATCCGAAATGAGGTGTCGATTGTTGAGGTCGACGGTATTAATGAGGATGTAGAGGAGCTGAAAGAGGATAGATAGACTGAACTATCCAAGGAGGAAGTTATTTACAGTGAGGAAGGAACCTTTATACCAGCTACTCTAGTGTTGAGGAGGACAATGAGCGTCAGTCTCATACCTGAAGAAGAACAGAGAGAAAATCTCTTCAATGTTGGATGTAAGGTCAATAAGTCCCTATGTACGTTGATCGTTGACAGTGGGCGTTGCACTAATGCAACCTTTGCATTTATGGTCTAGTAGTTGAAATCGATGACCAAGCCCTACCTGAAACCTTATAAGCTTTATTGGCTTAGTGATAAGGGAGCCTTACAAGTGAACAATAGGTATCTGTACCAATCTACATCAGCAAATATCGAAACAAAGTACTATGTGATGTGCTGCCCATGAGTATGTCCCACATTCTACTTAAACGACCATGGATGTTTGATCGAGCAGTTATATATGATGGAAAGAGGAATACATGTTCTATGGAGCATGAAGGAAGGAAGGTGAAATCGAGTCCTATGACAGCTAAGTAGTTAAAGGTCATGTAGGCCTAACTTAGCTGAACCCTAAAGAAAGAGGCTTTAGTGATGGCCTGAGCAAAATTGAAAAGAGAAATGGAGCTCAAAGGATTGATCTATCTATTGTTCTGAAGGTTACTAGAGATGAGGTTTGAGGAGAGGGAGCAACCTATCAAGCTGAAAACATTACTAGAAGAGTTCGTTGACCTGTTCTTAGATGAGCTATTAGAAGTTCTACTTCCCATCCGAGGCGTCGAACATGTAATTGACTTACAGCTAGGAGTCGTACTACTAAATAAGCCTGCCTATAGGCTAAATCTTGAACAGGCCACTGAGCTGCAGAAGCAGGTAGATGAGCTAATGAAGAAGGGGTATGTACATGAGTTCCTTAGCCCCTGTGTCATGTCAGCCTTGTTAGTGCCAAAGAAAGATGGTTCTTGGAGGATATGTGTAGATAGTCGAATGATTAATTGAATCACCATTAGGTATAGGTATTTCATACCTTGGCTTAATGACATGCTAGACAAATTTAACGAACTGAGAGTGTTCTTTAAGATTGACCTTAAATTTGGATACCATCAAATTCGAATGCGTGAGGGTGATGAATGGAAAACTACATTCAAGACATGACATGGTTTATATGAATGGCTTATAATGCCATTCGGACTGTCTAATGCACCAAGTACATTTATGTTCTTGATGAATCATGTGCTCCGAGAATTAATAGGAAAGTTTGTCATGGTTTATTTTGATGACATTCTGGTAAACAGCTTTGACTTGGAGACTCATCCAGAGCATCTCTGAATAGTCTTTACAAAACTTTGAGCTGAACAGCTATATGCCAATCTGAAGAAATGCGACTTTTACCGACTCGAAGTGATCTTCTCGAGGTTTGTTGTGAGTGGAGATGGCATCCGAGTCGATGATGAGAAAATAAGAGCGATCATAGAATAACCTATGTTGACTTGTTTTATGGATGTGAGAAGTTTCCATGGCCTGGCATCATTCTATTGTAGATTTATAAAGAATTTTAGTATGATTGTAGCCCTACTCACCGAATTGTCAAAAAAGAGCGTTGAATTCAGATGGGGAGAGAAAGAGGAGAGGAGTTTTGAGTATGTAAAGGAAAGGCTGACTACAGTCCCTGTCTTAGCTTTGCTAAGCTTTGATAAAGTATTTAAAGTAGAGTATGATATGTTTGGACTAGGCATAGGTGCTATGTTGATGCAAGAGGGTCGACCTATTGCTTACTTTAATGAGAAACTTTGAGGAGCTACACTCAACTATTATATTTATGACAAGGAGCTTTATTCCTTAATCTGAGCCTTAATGGTATGGTAACATTATTTACTATCTAAGGAATTTGTGATCTATACCAATCATGAATCCTTAAGATATTTGAAGAGTCAACCCAAGTTATCTCGGAGACAAGCCAATGGGTTAAGCTATGGAGGGTTTTTCTTATGTTGTGAAATATAAAAACGAGAAGAACAACGAAATGGTTGATGCCCTATCGAGACGACATACCCTCCTGACCAAACTACAAATAAGGATACTTAGTTTTTCAACAATAAAGAATATGTATGCTGAGATCTACATTTTGGTCCTATCTATTCCTAATGTAAGGAAGGATGGACATTGGATGACTATTACAGGGAGGACAAATACTTATTCAAAAAGAGGAAGCTATGTATCCCGACCTATTCCATGAGAGAATTACTTGTGTGCGAGGTGCATAGAAGTTGGATTGACAAGACACTTTGGCTAGCGTCGAACCCATGAGGTATTATCTTCAAGATTCTTTTGGTCAAGAATGATGAGAGATGTGTAGTTCGTATTGAGAAAGTATGCAACTTTGCCAAAAAGCAAAGAGCTAAGCTAAGCAAGGACATTATTTACCCTTGCCCATCCCCACTAAATCGTGGTTCGAGCTAAGTATAGAGTTCACGTTAGGATTGTTGAGGACGTCCCATGGGAAGGGCTTCATCATGATGGAGGTAAATTGATTTAGTAAGATGTCACATTTCGTACCCTGTTTCAAAACTAATGACACTTCGACTATCTCTTTTCTTTTCTTATAGGAAGTAACAAAACTTCACGAAGTTCCCATAACTGTTGTTTTGGATTGCGACCTAAAGTTCATGAGCTACTTCTGGAGGATGTTATAAAGGCAAATGGGAACCAGCTATTATACAGCATATCTTACCATCTACAAGCTGATGGACAGACTGAGGTTGTCAATAGGACCGTGGGAACTTTGCTATGTGTTGTTGATGGACGAAACATGCCCAATTGGGATCTGTGTCTGCCAATCATTAAGTTTGCCTATAATAGGACCACCCACAACATAACAAACATGTCTCCATTTGAGGTTGCCTATGGGTTTAACCCTAAGCTTTCGTTAGAATAAGTACCTTAGTTGAGACTTGATGATGACCGACTAGTTGTAGAAAGAGTTGAGGCTATTAGAGCTATGAACCGAAAGGTAGTAGAGTAACTGAGTTGAGCTAATACTAAGCTCGAGAAGTGAAGTTGAGGATGGAGGAAGAGAGAGTTTCAACCAAGTGATTTGGTCTAGATATATCTCAGCAAGGAAATAACAACAAGATTGAATTACCCGAAGGATATGGAGTCTCGGACTCCTTTAACATTGCCAATCTCCAGCCTTACACTCCTGAGGATGAGTAATCTAGAGCTGAACCAGATTTGATCCCAGATCTCAAATAACTTGAAGGGGATGATAGGAATCAAGAATCGATCACGCACTCTCAAACTTGAGGGCTTTCTCAGCTGGCTCGTCGAGCTATCCGAGGTGAGCTAAGTACCGAGGAGCAGTATTTTCTCTAGTCCAACTTGTTGAGCTACTTTGATCTCCACATTGTCCAAGAAATTGCCAAGGTGATTAGCTGACATACTAAGTTGACCCCTCCATAACACACCAGTCCAAGTACTAAATTTGGATATAGCTATCTCGACAGTGTTGAAGCTAAGCTAACAATTATCAGGAATCGACCATTTGAGGTTGATCCCAAATGTAAGTCATCCTTGAGCTAATCTTTGTCTAGTCCCAACAATCAGAGCTGCTGAATTACCGACGCCGACTAGACCTAATTAAGGCCTACCCTTACTTGACTCGCATCATTATTGGGACCATAGAATGAGCAGAATTATACGCGTGCTGTCATTTTTGACATCTATTCTATCATTTTTAATAAAGGATATTCTTTTTGTACGATTACATGCTTCTTTTGTAATTTATTCTTCTTTTGTTTAGGACTTACCTTAACTGAGTACTGTAAATACTTGCATATTATAATAGCCGTAATAATGATAAATATAAATATATATATATATATATATATATATATACAGAGAATACATTGAACTATTACTCCCTCTTGAGCTAAGTGTCCTTCTGCTTACTCTTACACTACTCTTATTTAGACCACTTGGGCATGAATTAGTGGTGAGTGATCTTTGGCCATACTTGTGCATCATATCAAGTGTGACTTAAGCTCATGTGAAGTGCGTCATGTCCATCGTCGATGTACGGGAACCCCTGCTTAACCTTCAACTATCATTTATTTTTTGAGCCATCTCATGGCCCGGACCCACTCCTTGGTTATGCATGATATTGGGTCCATGTGTTCATCTATGAATCCGTATTAGCCTATATGAAAGTCGCTTGCAAGTAAAATATAACAGTGCAATTGGCATATAACAAGAGAAATAACGAAGGGGTAATAGAAGTAGGGATAGATGCATAACATATACACTCAAGAGGCTCCCGATTTGCTGATATATCGGCAGATGACCTGTTGGTACCACGACACATAGTTTGGATCTAAACTTGGTAGTAGTTAATATAATATATATGGTGTGTTCTAGTTTTTAGAAAGAGAAAGAGAAATATTGTGAAATGGAGATGGGGAAGAAAAGGAAGTTTGTTTTAGGTTTTAACCTCGTAGAATCATGGTTTAAATGAAACTGCTTCTTCAAGAAGCAATTTTAGTGAACTTGGCTCCTTAAGAGGCGAGTGCCATAGTCCTAAGATTATTTTCCTAGGATCGGTATTTTTGGGATTTTTTTTTTTGCAAATTTTTTCTTTTAAATAAATTATTCCCATTTCATAATTCTGTTTGGATATATTTTTATTTTTATTTATGAAATTTTGGTTGTATAATACCGTTTTTTTAAGAGCATCTTCATATAAAGGTTCTTAACATGAGACACTTGATAAAAAAGCTCATTTTTAAGGTTGGGAGAAGTCCTTAACCTTGTTGAATTCCTTTGTCAAGGACTGCAAAAAGCAATGTTCTATTTATTTATTTTTATTACTTTTAGTGTAGTGTTAATTTAAATTTATTATATGGATCTCATAAATAATATAAATAAATGATAAGGATCTCTATTTAAGAATCTTACCAATAAAGTAAGGAGGTTTTTAGGAAAGGGAGTTCTTATATTTTGATGTAGCATTGAGGGATCTTGAAGGCGTTCTAACAGATGCGGATACTCTAATAGATGGACAAGACTTGAATCTTCCTTTTTCAAATTATAAAATTAACTTAAGGATTTCATTTAGTGGATCTAGGATACGTTTTTGCAAAACTAGAATAATACCTGTTGCCTTAAAGGGTTCATCGAGCACATCTAAATCCTTATAGGGTTTTTGTAAAACTTGCTAACTTGCTTGATATCACAGAAAAGAGATTATCAACATCATATTCCAATAATAAGCAAGACATCCAATTCCAAAGGGTTTTTGGATAACTAGAGAAAAAAGTTAAACAGGAGCATTGAATAAGAGAAATGGATCTCTGCAGTACTTTAAGTAAAGTTGTAAATTCAATTATTAAAATTTGTCTAGTTATTTGAAATACCCTATAATATCATCATGACGTTATCTTATTTCTTTTAATCTTAACAATTGATTATAAGTGGTAGCATCTTGAAGGGATAACTTTATAAAACTTTAGAGAAAATAACTTTAAAGGATCCAAATCCTGAAAGGGGATGTACATAAGGAACTCTAATGACGTGTAACGTATGAAATAAGATATGCTATTTAATTTGAAAATAGTATAGATGTCTAGATATTTATGTTTCTAATTTTACATGTCATAGTTCATTAGCCTAAGAAGAGTTACTTCCCCTAGGACTTACATGTTGTGGCCTTATTATTCTTTTCTTGATTTGAATAATTATACAAAAATTTAAAGGCTGAAGAAATAAATAAAAAAGGAAGTTTCTTAGATAGGATAAAACTATGGCAAAATAGTGAGAAATAAACATATCATGATGAAATATAGAGAATGGCTAGTATAAATTTTATATAAGTGTGCATAGTAGTAATAATTTTAGATAAGAACAAAAGAATAAAATCGAAAGTAATCCATTTACTTAAATTAGTTAAACTAGCAACTATTGAAGTGCTACTCTACTAAGCCAAAAAAAAAAAAAAGAAGAAAGAACAATGAAAAAGAAAGAGAGATGTGTCCTTGTCCCCCTTTGTAGAAATATAGTAAGAACTCCTAGCTTTTCTACCAAAACCTTTCTCACTATCCATTATGCATAATCAGAACCTACCTTAAAGGACTAGCCTTTAATTTCTTCAAGTTATTTAAGGATAAAGCTAAGAGAAATTCCTAACTACAATATAGTGTAATATAAGTAAACGAAAAAAAAAGAAGAAGATATAAACAAATAAAACCATAAGATGAGACTAATGATTTAAGATGAGAGAGACGAGAGTTGAATGTAAGAGTAAGATAGTTGAGACTCGAGAGGTGAGAGTCGTTGTTTATGGCTTATGGGTGATGATTCCTTAAAATGTGAGAGTGAGATAGCTGAGACGTGACAGTTGAGAGATAAGAGCTTTGGTATATGGGTAGGTCATAGGTATAAGGGAAGGTCATAGGTATAAGGGAGAGAAAAGAGAGAATAGTGAAAAGATAGCAAGCTTGGGTTTTAACTTTCTCTAAAATTATCATTTTTATTAACTATGATTTTTATTTACTTTGTGAATGTCTTTTATTTTTATTTCTTTTCTTCTGTTTTGGTTCCTAACATGTGTAAAGTTGGAACATGTCTCTTCTTCTCAAAATATTTAATGGGGGATCAAGTTTGCGGACCAACTACCCAAAATTGAACTCCATGCCTTCAAGATTTAGTCTAATGTATTTTAACTAATCAACTAACTCAAGACAAGGGTCCTTATCTTATCCAAGACCTTTATCATTTCTTAAGACCCAAGTACTAATCGTTTATTTAGGCAAGGATAACTCTAAACATGTTTACAAGCACTTAAGCTCTGCCCAACATGACTCTAGCGATTCCTAACTTCCGAGCCGATCTAGTTTACATCGACTAAGCTAACTACCTACTTGTTTCTACCTTATTCGAACTATCCATGATGGTTAGTGACCTGTTTGAAGATTTATCAAATTTTTTCTTCCCTATAACGGATTGGTTCCTTTTCCACTTTTTGTCGAAACAACCAATGCACACTCGAGATGTGCTCCACACATAGATCCTAAGGACGATTCTTTTGACATTATTTCTTTTTATCTTTTCTCAATTTTACGCCTTTTAGTATATCTTAGGATATGCATCTTTTATTCTTTAGACTATTTACTACTTTTTGTAACTCATTTGAATATTTTCTTGTACAAAATCTTAAGTGGCTAGCTATATAAGGCCCTTCTTGTATTAGCCAAGGAGTCATCTTCATTAATGAAAATTTGAAATTATTTTTCTCTTGACAAAATCTCTCTTAAGCTTATTACTCTTATTTACTCCTTTATTAAGAATGATGGCAAGTGCCCTTAGATTAATATTCATGCATAATATTGACTATAGCTTAGGTCGCTAAAGTTTAGTGGTGTGTCTTATCTGCTAAGCTACTCATGTTTGCTAAACCCTAAAACCCATTTTTCCCCTATTACTTTTTCCATTGTTAGTTTTGTGTTTGTGTGTAGGTTTTGGTGCCTTTGTGTGTTTTACCCTAACTCATATTAAAAGGAATCAGACTACCGGACCCCTAAACTAAGCTTGAGGATTAGTATGTATGACCAAATGAGTTCTTTCTCGACGTACCATGTTTGAGGAATCTAAACTACTGTAGTCTATCGAATTAATACCTTAGCTGAGCCAAACCTGCTTGCACTTATCAATAGTCTCTAGTTGCTGATTCAAGACACATTCAGATAACAGCTCAGCCCATCCAACTAGCTGCTCAGCCGACCTGAACCCAAGCTGTACTTAGTATGTTTGAGTTGAATTCACCTAAAAAAAGTCACCTACTTAGCTTGACACTACTAAGTGCGCAACCTCTAGTCACCTGCCACGTGTTTAAGGACCCCTGTGTCAAAATCTTCTATATAGGATACCTATTTTTGTTGTATTTTCAATTATACCCTTTGGACATTTCTTGTAACATACTTATTTTAGACATTACCCTTTTTGTCTTTTCTATTTAGGTAGGATGCCCTAACTTTTCGAGTATAAATACCCACTATACATGCAGCCACAAATCATCTTACATTCTATATTATTGAATATACTCCCTGATATGGTCTGGCATAGATGAACATATGATGTTTGGTATTGCGTAACTTAAGGGGATGGGTTCGAACCTCGAGATGGTTCGAAAGATAAATGATAGTTGATTTGCTTAAACTATATATATAAAATTAAATCGCAAATACTCCAGTAGATATACTGGGTTAGAATCAAGTAATAAAGAGCGAGTAAGGTTGTCAATCCCTCGAAGATTAAGAAATTATTAATCCTATGTAGTTCTTATCAATATTTAGGTAATCAAAATTAAATTATGAATTAACTAATCTAATTATTACCCTAAAATCGTTGAAAAGAAAATTATGATAAAATATTTAAAACTATGCAATCAATTGAGAATGTATAAAAAATAGAATCCACTCTAGTTGTGCAAATCAAATTGTCACCAAAATCAATAGTTATATGGTCATTCAAGTGAAATTATCATGCCTTAAAACTTAAAGACTTAACCTCTAATTAATTAGTCAGCTCCTGCATCTCTAATTAACAATAGACTCTAAATTACAATCATACATCTCTCGATCCTATGATTGTCTAATGTTCTAAATCAATTATCCCTAATGTCTTAGTAAATAATTAACTTAAAACATTGCATTAATCCTTGGATAATTTCTAATTAATCTAATTAACGTTGCTCCTGCATTAGCTAATCAGTTTAATGAAAAATTTCTAACAAACCCTATATCAACCCTCGTATCAATAGTATTTCTAACAATCATAACCAATTAGAGAATTATAATTGAAATTATAGAATATATAATCATGAATCATCCATATATCTATTAACCCTATAACATGAATACAATTATCATCTCAGCTACCTAGGGTTTCATCAATTCGCATAAATAAAACTTAGTTAGCTGTGGAAATTAAAACAAAGGCACAGATAATAATTGAATTTGCAAAGAAGTTCATAATTAGCAGTAAGAATAAATTACGGAATTGCATAAACATAAATAGAATAGAGATTACCAATTTTGTAATTATAATGCATAAACTTCAATTGTAAGTTCAAGGATGATCTCTACAGCAAAAGTGAAGTCTTCTCAACGATCTAAGAAATTCTAAAAAAAAACTCTTCTAAAATAAAACCTAACTTCTTCTAAGACTCTCTAAGTAAAAGAAAGATGTAAAAGTCCTTCTAAAATATCAATTATATGGCTATTTATAGAGAAAACTAGGGTTATCTATTGAATGGATTTTTTTTCATTGAAGGTCGGCCATGAAGGTTGGCAGTGTAATGTTCAAGGCCAGTGGCATAGACTTATAGGCTGGTTGCCTTTAATTCCAACTAGCTCTGTTCAACTTGTCTAGCATGTCATCAAGCTTTTGTATGGGATACCTATACTTGATGGCGATTCGTTTGATTGTTCAGCTGTCTACACGCATTTTCCATGACCCATCTTTCTTAGGGACCAATAAAGCCAGAACGGAGTAGGAGCTAAGGGGTTCTCATACAAACCTTTGCTTCATCAACTTACTTACCTGCCTTTGCAACTCGGTAGCCTATTCAAGGTTCAACCTATAAGTAGGCTTGTTTGGTAGGGTAGCTTTTGGCTGCAGGTCAATTGCATGTTCAATGCCTTAAATGGGAGGCAGACCTTTTGATAGCTCATTTTGGAATAGATTGGTGAACTCTTCTAAAAATGTTTCTACCTTGGCGAGTTGCTCCCTCTGCTTGGATCTCATCTTTAGTATTCTTCGGATTAGTAGATAGGTCAGGTCCTTCAAACTCTATCTCTCTTTTTAGCTTGGCTTTGGTTTCACCAAAGCCTTTCTCTTTAGGGTTTGACTCATTTGGGTTTGCATGACCTTTACTTTCTTGGTAGTCATAGGAGTCAATTTTACCCTCTTGCCTTCATGCTCCAAGGAACATGTATTTCTCCTTCCATCATATATCATTGCTCCATCGAACATCTACAGTTGTCCAAGTAAAATGTAGGACACATTTATGGGTAATACATCACGGAGCACTTCATCTTGATAATTGCCAATACAGATTGGTATAGATACTTGCTTGTTCACCTATAGGGCTCCTTTATTATTGAGCCAATGTAGCTTATAAGGTTTTAGGTTGGGCTTAGTCAACAGCTTTAGTTGTTGGACTATAAAAGTAGAGGCCGCATTGGTGCAACTCCCAATATCTACAATTAGGGCACACAATAAGCTATTTACCTTACATCTAATGAGGAAAAGATTCTCTTTTTGTTCATCTTTGGGTATGGGACTTACACTCATTGTCCTCCTCAACACTGGAGTGGTTGGTATGAAATTATCTTCCTCTGTATAAATGACTTCCTCTTCTTCGGACAGTTTAGTTTGCCTAATCTCTTTCAGGTCTTCTACTTCCTCATCAATACTATCTACCTCTATGGTTGGTGCTTCACCTCGTATCACCATGGTTCTTCTGTTTGGGTACTGAGTGGCTATGTGTCTAAATCCTTGGCATTTGAAACACTTGATCTCACTTGTCTTTGTCCTTAGCTCTGACCTTTCTTGAACTTCCTTAAGATCTCCTTCTCCTTTGCTCGAGTACTACGTGCAGGTCGAGTCCCAAAAACCTTACTTAGTTTCATCCACATAGGTTTGCTCGGAACAGATTGGCTACTGCTGGGTTGGCTAACAAGGGTTTGGAACCTTCCTATTCTGTGCCTTTCGATTCTTTAGGTGGCTTAGATAGCATCATTAAGTGTTCTAATATCTATGGTTTCTAGAACATCTCCAATCTCATATTTCAATCTACTGATGAATCAAGATACAGTTCGGTCTTTAGGCTTAATGACTTCGAATTGGATCATTAGCATATGAAATTCCTTTACATATGCATCAACAGTTGATCCTCTTTGCATCGGATCTTCTAATCTTTTGAAGGCATTGTAGATACCTAATTTTTGCCCCATTTATTTTTATTTTTATTATTTTTCTTTCTTTTCTCAATAGGCCTTAAATTAGAAAAAACACAAAAAAAGGAAATTAAAGAAAACATAAAAAATTAAGAAATTTAGAAAAAAATAAGAATTTTAGGAAAATAAAAAAATAAGAAATGAATAAAAAATAAAAAAAAAATGGATAAGAAACACAAAAAATTCATAAATTTAGAAAATATGAAAATTCAAAAAAAAAAGTTAGAAAATAAAAAAATTACAAAAAATTGAAAAATAACTACCGCTACTGCCCTCTCTTGAACCACCACTACTCACCACTCTAAACTAACCTTACGACTAAACTCCCTACGTTCCTTAACCTCAAACCCATCACCTCACTCATACCCAGTAACCTACATACGGTCAAACTACCACCAATACCACCCACGGTTAGCTTCCATCAACCACCAAACAACCACCCTAAGCCACAGCGTCAAGCTTACCCCCCCCATTCCCCAATCTAATACACACAAATCCATCCTCACCTTTGAAAAATTTGACCCGAATTGTATTGAACCACGCTTACCACCATTCTATTGAAGGAGAAGAAGTTCGACTTGACTTAACCAGATTGATTCGACTCGACCAACCTACCCTAGGTCTGACCTGCATACCCAACTGCATTTGAACCCTTTTATTATTATTATTTTTTATTTAGTTGTTGTTTATTTTGTTTATTTTATTTTTATTTTTTTCTTTTTCTCTTATTTCCAAATGTAAATGTAATAATATAAAAAAAAGAAAAGGAAAGAAAAGAAAAGAAAAGAAAAGAAAAAGAAAAAAGAAAAAGAAGAAAAGAAAAGAAAAAAGAAAAAAATGAAAAGAGTAATTTTGTTTTATTTTATTTTTACTAGTTTAATAAAAATAGATAAAATATAATAAGTAATAAATAAATAAAGTGATATAATAAAAATAAAATAAGTAGGATATGGAATAAAATTGTTTTATCACTTAGAAAATAAAAATAAACGGATCCTTTTTTTCAAATTAGGGCATTTTAGAATTTTGTCAAAAATAAAGGAAAAATCTAATTTAGGACCTTCTTTCTTAAAAATTTTCTTAAATAAACCCAATTAAACTAAAAACGTAAACTTGATTATTTTCAAAATTAAAATGAACACAATCGACTAAAGTTTTCATTAAAAGAACTATATATGTCTGATCCTGAATAGCGAGTATGTAGGCACCTATGGGGCAACGATAAAAAAAAAACCCTAATTTTCCTTTTTCTTAGATTACTTAAGTTGTCCAATTAGAGTAATTAATTGAGTTCCATCTTACGAAATAAAAAGGTGATTTTTAAATTTAAAGTTAAATTTGAAAAGTCAATAGTACCCCGTAAGGATTTAAAATTCCTAACCCCCAGATCCATGATCTCTGGTTTCCAAAACCGTTTTACAAAATTGGTTTTCTCATTAGACTAGTGGCTAAGTTATAACCAATCTATCGAATTGGTTATAACTTAACTGTTTTTCTTGACTCTGGTCAGGTGGCGACTCCAAAGTTGTTTTCAAAATAAAAAGGATTGATTTTCTTTAAACCCTAGTTGAGGGCTAGTATTAAACCGGTAGGATTTAATACTGGTCGATTTAAAGAAGACTTGATTTAAAAAAAAAATCGAGAGGGTGAAAAACCAGGCTTAATAGCTTAGCGACTCCATTGGGGACATCAAGAGGGTTAATCATTTGGCTTTCCAAAATTAGAATTAATCTTTAAAAATCACCTTATTGCAATTTATTTACTTATTCATTTGTATCATTACTATACTAATGTTTTTAGTCTTATTTAATTATTTTTTAGGGGGGGATTTATTTCTTGTACTATGAACATATGATAGATACGGCCGAACTCAGGTCGTCTTAAGACCTTAGGATGGAGAGCCATTGTGTAAGTTCTGGGAGTAGTAGGACAACCATCGTTCGGAGCCGATTAGGCTACCCCACTTAAGCTTCGATGTGATTAAGGAACCATTTTATAAGAAATACGTGAGGTCACAGAGTTTGTGGACCTCTAGAATCTACCTTTCTTGTATACATTCTTCAGGGTTTTTATAGCAGCTTTGTTATAAAAGAGAAAAAGAAAGGACAAACCTAAAGCTTCTTTCCCTATATTTTCTAGAATTCACTCTCAGCTTTTGTTTATCTATCTTGCGTATCACACACATTGGGATATGGGGTACATACGGTCAGACCTAAACCATCTTAGGACCTTAGGAGAGGGGTTATTATGTAGGGTTTAGGTGCTACGATGTAATCATTGTTTGGGGTTGATTAGTTTATCTCACTTAAGCTCAATGTGACCAATAAAAGTGTTATTTAACAAGTAAGGTCACAAAACTTAAGAACTTTTTCTAGACTTACCCTAATTACATATATTTCCCTCCAAAGTTTGAGTTAATATGCTACCTTTAAGAAATTGCAACCTTACTGATCATTCAAGATTTTTAATGCAATCAAGTTTCTAAAAATAATAGTAGGGTTACAACTCAAGGGAGTAATGTATTAACCCAAACAATCCCATATGCTTTCTTTTCTATATTAATGATTGATTATTATCTATGAAATATGTAGACCTAAGAATGGCGGGTAACCAACAAGAGAATAATCAAAGATTGCCAGTTGCCCTAAGAATCCATGAGTAGCTGCTACATGCTGAAGCTACCTTCCGGAAGTAGAGAGCTAGATGTACTGAGGCCTCTAATAGGGCTTTGTTAGCTCAAGTTGAAAAAAGTGAGAGGACCATGAATTAAGCTTTAGAAATGTTGAACAAGATTAAGGCTCAATTGCAAGAGTTAGATTAGAAAATCTAGATGGATTTAATGGGCTTTGAATAAGTTTTAAGTTTTATCAAGAATAATTGTTAGGTTTCCTTTTGTTTTGTTCTTTGTACTTTGCTCTTTCCAAAATAAAATTTTTCTTCTTTCTTCGTTCTTTCCTTCTTTATAGACAATCCTTCAATAGAGTTTATCTAATTATTTACTCTCTTACTCAAAGGAAATGCAATTGAAAATTCATCATTTTTATTTGGTTTCTATTAAATAAAGCTTTATCTTTCTCTCTCTAAAATAAAAAAAAATAATTAAAGAAAAGTTGCTAATTGGTAAAGAAATTCTTCCAATTAGGTTCACATAGCTAATAACAGACTTGCCTCCATAGAAAGGATGATGCATTAGATGGCCTAACAATGGTAAGTTTTGTTCCCAATAATCACCACTCTTCAGCTATCCCAAGATTCAAACCTGGAAAGGAGATTCTCAAATTTGGAACAGAAAATAGCCATGTTATAAAAGATCACCATAGATCTAGAAATGGTAATGGGCTCCATACTTAAAAGATTTCAACACCCGACATTCAACATTAATCAAGTGCCAGTAAGCCCAAGTGATGAAGTAAGCCTAAGCAGAAAGAAGCTGAGGAGAAGTGAGAAAGAACAGACCCAAGGGACTTAAAGGAGATAATTCACTCAACTAAAGATATCAATCACCTAACTCTTTTATCATTTGAAAGCAACGAGGGTTATAGCTTGTGAAGTCCCTAATCCGAATTACAAATCATGCAGCTTTGACCTAGAAGTAAGATGTAACTATCATATGGGTCAGAAGGGGCACTTCGTTGAAAAATACTAGAGATTGAAGAACAAGATTCAAGACCTGATTGATGCAAAAGTCATTCAGCCAGAGCTACAACAAGACATTCCTTCTTCAAGTCATGAGGATAATCTAACTGAGTTGCTTAAAGCTCCATTTCTTTCGAGCTTACCAATGCCTTCTGAAAAACTCACCGGTTGTTTCAAGTAATTGGGTGCTTGTTAAGATAGAGGCAAAGAAAGTTGTTTTCAATAAAGTCTATAATAGCTGGAATAATACAGTTCCCTTTTCAATGAAATGATTGGAATGTTATTTAGGCAAACAAATTCCTCCTTAATAAATCGGTAACTCACTTTTAAAAAGGTTTATAATGAGAAGAGGCAAACTATTTTCTACACACTAACCTAAAACACTTTGAGAGGTTAAGTGACACAAAGGTGAGGATACTTTGGACTCATTCGTTAAAGGAGATCCACTTTGAATGCAATACGCAGATCAAAATGAAATTAGGCATTCATTTTTTGAATCCTAAACACAATCATCTCTTGTTTATCTTGTTGGACCTATTTAAAGAATTTTTCAAATTTAAACCTTATTGAGAACCATCACACAATGGGGCAATTTGGAGGTTAGGGTCATTGATAAGGAGAGAGGGATTAAAATTGGTTTGTACTTGCTTTAGTAAAGTTAAATTCAAAAGAAAATTTTATTTCTGATAAGTTATGTTCTTTTTTTTTTTAAAATAACGAAGAGAAACATCCTTTTTAGATATCTTAAGCTTTTACTTACCTTGCTCAAGCCCATACAATAGAAATAAATGAATTTAGGACCCTAAATCGCATAAAAGGTAAAAACTTGGCTTGGGGCCAAAAGAAGAAGAAAGAACGGCAAAAGAACAGTAGGGCAAAGTAATAAAAAAATAGAAAAAAGAAAAGATGAGGAAAAGAGGTTAGAAACTTGGGCTTAAGTATAAGCTAAGAGCCAAGTGAAAGCCATATCATATCCTAGTAGGGGCAGTCAAATCAAAAGTCAAAATCTAAATAACCCTAAAGATGCAAAGCCTTGAATCACAATGTAAGCTAAAAAACCCAAAATCTTTACATTCACTTTAAAGCCTCGCTTAAACTTGGCCTTCCCACCCATGATACCACCTTTATACAAGTAAAAGCTCTTTCGATCTTTAAAGATAATTTATCTTTAATAAAATTTGTTTTGAAACTAGGGCAAGTATATTTCTAATTGTTCTTAAGGTTCTCAACTTGTACACCCGAGGTTAATATTTATTTCAAAATAAGCTTCTTTGTTAGTTCCTTTTGAACCCCTTGGAACAAAAGCCTAAATTCATAATGATAAACCGAAAAAAACTTAATGGATTGATTAAGGCATATCACATGTAAAATGGACTATAATTTTAGGAATGTAGTCAAGAGTGTAATCTGGACCAAGAGTTTGCAAGGAGGTCCTCTTCGACTAAAACAACCATGAGTTATCTTTTTAAAGATGCTTGAATCACAAGGCCCTACCAAAGGGCTCGGCATTCAAGTTAGGGTGAACATAAGTGGCCCATGTAATTATTAAGGAAAGGTTATTTACCTGTTAGCAAATTAAAAAAATAAAAAATAATAATAAAAAGAAGAAGAAAAGGAAAAAGAGAGAAAAAGTATTTCAAATCTATGTCAACTCAAGTGGCCAAGTTTTCAATCCATTCTAAAAAAAAGAAGAAGAGTTAAGAGTTTGGGTTTTTTCTCATTCTTCCCAAAATAAAGGAAATTATCCCCAACATTTTTTTCAACATAAGTGGTCTTCACAAAAAGATTTTTTTTTTTTTTTGTAAATATTTTCCTCAAAATTGGGTAACATTTTGGATAAGCTTTCGATTGGGTTTTCTTACCTTCCACCCATTCATCTCTCTTCAAGGTCTTTAGCAAACCCTTAGGCTGCTTCTATTCCTCGATTTCCTTTAGCGTACCCATAGGGCCCTTTAGGTCATCAAGATCTTTTAGCAAGCCCATAGGATGCTTAATTTTGTTTTGTAAGCCCATTAGGCCCCTCTATTCACCAAGTTCCTCTTAGTGATCTCATACGACACTCCTCTTCATCAGTTTCTTTTAGGCCAGCCTTCTAGATACAATCTCAACTCAATCTCATTTCTTAGTGTCTCTTAAGTGAGCCCATAGGGCGTTTCCTCATCAACTAATCTTTCTTCAAACATTCCAGCGGGATCATAGAGCTATTGCCCTCATCATTCTCTTTAGGGTTTTTGTGGACTCATAGGGTGTTTCTCTTCCTTTTAGGAAACCCATTAAGACACTTCATTCCTTTTAACAAGCCTATGAGGCATTTTTGTTCACCAAATTCACTCAAGTGAGCACATTGGGCCCCTCCATTCACGAAGTTTCTCTTAGCAAGGCAGTATGGCACGTTTCTTCATCGTTTCTTCTATCTAGCCCATAAGGCATTCACTTTCTACATTTAGTGTTTAGCTAGCCTTCGCAGATACGATCTTAACTTGGTTCATCCTTCCCAGTATTCTCTTCACAAATCCATAGGGCACTTCCCCTCACCAAGTTTCTCTCAAGTGAGTTCATAGGGTATTTCCCCTATGTTCACCAAGTTTTATAAGGTACTTCTCCTAATTGTTTCCTTTTGGTACAACATTAACACTAGTTTAGGGTTGTTAGTCCTCGAGAGAGACCGCCACCTAGGTTAGTGAGCCTTGTGAGATATGACTAGGTTTTAGATCGATCCTAATTCAAGGTTATTAGTCCCCAAGAGACGTTCCTGCTTAGGTTAGTGAGCCTTATGAAGCACAGCTAGGTTTTAGATCAATCCCAGTTTAGGGTTGTTAATCCCCAAAAGACATTCCTGCCTAGGTTGGTGAGCCTTGTGAGGCACGACTAAGTTTTAGATTGATCCTAGTTTAAGGTTGCTAGTCTCCGAAAGACGCTCCCGCCTAGGTTAATGAGCCTAGTGAAGTATGAACAGGTTTTAGATCGATCCTAATTTAGGGTTGCTAGTCTTCGAGAGACGCTCTCGCCTAGGTTAGTAAGTCTAGTGAGGCATGGCTAGGTTTTAGATTAATCTCAGTTTAAGGTTACTAGTCCCTAAGAGAGGCCCTCGCCTAAGTTAGTGAGCCTAGTGAGGTATGAACAGGTTTTAGATAGATCACAGTTTAGGGTTGCTAGTCTCCAAGAGACCCTTTTGCGTAGGTTAGTAAGCCTAGTGAGGTACGACTAGGTTCTAGATCGATTCCAGTTTAGGGTTGCTAGTCCTTGAGAGATGCTCTTACTTAGGTTAGTGAGCCTTGTGAGGTATGGCTAGGTTTTAAATCGATCCTAGTTTAGGGTTGTTAGTTCCTGAGAGACACTCTTGCCTAGGTTAGTGAGCCTTGTGAGATACGATTAGGTTTTAGATCGATCCCTAGTCCTTGAGAGATGCTCCTACTTAGGTTAGTGAACCTTGTGAGGTATGATCAGGTTTGAGATCAATCTCAGTTTAGGATTGCTAGTTCTTGAGAGACGCTTTAACCTAGGTTAGTGAGCCTAGTGAGGCACAGCTAGGTTTTAGATCGATTCCAGTTTAGGGTTGCTAGTCCCTAAGAGATACTCTTGCCTAGGTTAATGAGCCTAATAAGGCATAACCGGGTTTTAGATCAATCCCACATTAAGGTTACTAGTTCTCAAGAGACGCTCTTGCCTAGGTTCGTGAGCTTAGTGAGGTACAGCTAGGTTTTGGATCAATTCTAGCGTAAGATTGCTTGTCCTTTAAAGACACTTGCACCTAGGTTAAAGAGCCTAGAGAGGTACGATCAGGTTTCATTTCTTCATCCAAATTGATTTTAAGATAGCTATAGTTGTTTTAGAGTCATCCTAAGGGCAAAAATAGTATTTTTTTTTGTCTTTATAACAAAGTTTTGTTCAAACTTCGCCACAAAAGGGGTAGTTGTAGACACCTTTTTGCCCCTTTATTTTTATTTTTATTTTCATTATTTTTCTTTCTTTTCTCAATAGGACCTAAATTAGAAAAAACACAAATAATAGGAAATTAAAGAAAACCCAAAACATTAAGAAATTTAGAAAAAATAAGAATTTTAGGAAAATACAAAAAATAAGAAAAAGCATAAAAGATAAGAAAATTAGACAAGAAACACAAAAAATTGAGAAATTTAGAAAATAAGAAAATTCGGAACAAAATTTAGAAAATTGAAAAACTCCAAAAAATTGAAAAATTGAAAAAAAATTAAAAGATTTTAGAAAATAACATTTTATTAGGATGGATTTTTATTTTTAATTTAGGTTTAGAAGTTGCGCTGTTGAACATGGACTTAGATTTAAATTTAGGTCAAGTTGACTGAGTCTATATATATAATTTAGTTGTACATATGAATAAGGTACAGGCCAACGGCTTAACGACTAAGCACATGGACATTTGCATTAAGTTTGAGTGTGAAATCTTGGGTTCGAATCTTAGTAAAAATAGAGAGGCCTTTTTATTTATGTTAACTAATACATTACCACGTGTTAGGATCTCATTGCGTCACGTATCCTG
This sequence comes from Lumnitzera racemosa, assembly GCA_024138005.1. Classification (NCBI taxonomy): domain Eukaryota; kingdom Viridiplantae; phylum Streptophyta; class Magnoliopsida; order Myrtales; family Combretaceae; genus Lumnitzera; species Lumnitzera racemosa. The sequence goes on from JAMXBC010000005.1 coordinate 39,217,011, forward strand.
ACAAGTGGCATTGTCAGGTTGGATCACCTTGCTGATGTGGCGCTACGTGGCATGCCACGTCAGTTGCCACGTGTCACGTCATGATACGTGGTACATCGGGAATGGTCAAGTCGGCTGACGTGGTGCTACATCAGTACTTCCTTCTCTTTCCCTCGTTTTTCTCCAAAATTCTAGCACTTTGCCCCTTGGACAGCCAGTTTCAATGCGATTTTCAAACCTATTCTTGTTGCAATTTTACTAAATTAATGGCAAAATTGCAAACTAGACATGGCTTACCATGAATCGAACCCATTAACACATCTAAATATAGTCAAAGGAGCATTCAATTTAAACTCCAAGATTCGAAAAAGAATTGGTTTTCTAGACATTTTCAATAAATCCGAATTTGAGTTTTCCATGTTTCTAGGTTGAATTTGACTATAAAATGGATGTTGGGGGTGTTCATTGGATATACATAAGCTTTAGAATCAACTCCCAAGCTCTCTTTCACTCTCTCATGGCCTCTCTCTCTCTCTAACCCTCTATTGAACTCTCTCTCTCTTTCTCTCTTCGAATCCTCCTCTCTAGCTACTCTTGACCTAGCCCAACGCTACGACCGCAACCCCCATACTCCAAGCATTCCATCACTACCCCCTACCTCCACCGCCATGCTCTTAAACCACTACTTCGGCCGAAACCCTAACCACTACCATCACCCTCTCTTGAACCACCATTACTATTACCACTACTCACCGCTCCAAACTAACCCTATGGCTAAACTCTCCACGTTCCTTAACCCCAAACCCATCACCCTACTCACGGCCGAACTACCACCACCACCACCACTTACGGCTAACTTCCATCAACCACTAAACGATCACCCTAGGCCACGACATCAAGCCTACCCCTCCATTCCCTAATCTAATACACACAAATCTATCCTCACCCTTGAAAAATTCGGCCTAAATTGTCCTAAACCACGCTTGCCGTTGTGCTACTAAAGGAGAAGAAGTTCGACCCTACCTGACTCAACCGATTCGCCTTAGGTCCGACCTGCATGCCTAGCTACATTCGAACCCTTTTTTATTATAATTATTTTTTATTTAGTTTGTTTTGTTGTTGTTGATTTTGTTTTGTTTATTTTATTTTATTTTATTTTATTTTTTCCTTATTTCCAAATGTAAATGTAATAATATCAAAAGAAAGAAAAGAAAAAGAAGAAAAGAAAAGAAAAAAAAGGAAAAGAGTAATTTTGTTTTATTTTTACTAGTTTAATAAAAATAGATAAAATATAATAAGTAATAAATAAATAAAGTGAAATAATAAAAATAAAATAAAATAAGTAGGACAGGGAATAAAATTGTTTTATCACTTAGAAAATAAAAATAAATGGATCCTTTTTTCCAAATTAGGGCATTTTAGAATTTTGTCTAAAATAAAAGAAAAATCCAATTTAAGACCTTCTTTCTTAAAAATTTTCTTAAATAAACCCAACTGAACTAAAAACATAAACTCAATTGTTTTTAAAATTAAAATCAACACAACTTACTAAAGTTTTCATTAAAAGAACTATGATGTCTGATCCCGTAAGCATCTACGAGGCGACGATAAAAATAAAAAAAAAACCCTAATTTTCCTTTTCCCTAGATTACTTAAGTTGTCCAATTAGAATGATTAATTAAGTTCCACCTTATGAAATAAAAAAGGTGATTTTTTAATTTAAAGTTAAATTTGGAAAGTCAATGGTACCTGTAAGGATTTAAAATTCCTAACCCCCAAATCCATGATCTCTAGTTTCAAAAACCGTTTTACAAAATTGGTTTTTCTCGTTAGAATAGTGGTTAAGTTATAACCAATCCACCTAATTGGTTATAACGTAACTATTTTTTTCGACTCCGATCAGGTGGCGACTTCAAAGTTGTTTTCAAAATAAAAAGGATAAGTTTTTTTTAAACCCTAGTTGAAGGCTAGTATTAAACGGGTAGGATTTAATACTGATCGGTTTAAAGAAGACTTGATTTTAAAAAAATCGAGAGGGTGAAAAACCAGGCTCAACAAGCATCTTATAGATAGTAGCTTAGCACAAATCTTCTCCTCATAACCCTCTTCATCTCATCCCAACTCCTAACTTTACATTCTCCCTCTCTTCTTTGGGTGACTTACATATTCTTCCACCATAAGGTAGCATAATTAGTAAACTCCAACATAGCAAGTCTAACCTTTACATTATCTGGTACTTCAAAGCATTTAAATTGCTTCTAAATCTTATCTACCTAATCTAAGTAGTCCTTAGCATCTCTACTTCTAGAAAAAGCTTAGAATATGCAACCTCAACCCTTCAACTCTAGAGGCTCGTACATTCCTTTCTTTAGGTTCATAGTACTTCTTCGCTTCATCATCTCCTTCCCTTTCTTCTTTGATTTCTTTGAGTGTTAGCCTTTGCTTAGCATCCTTACCCATTCCTTCAGCTTGGGGAAGTCGAGCTGGGGCATTAACTCGGCCAAATTGACCATTACCTCTCTCTTGCTATTTATGTCCTTTGTTTGGGCTATTTCTAGCTCGCTGCCTATCTTCATCTATAACAGTCACCAATGAGCCTATCCAATTGGTTACCCATTAACTAGGGTGTGAAGCTTTCTTGTTGTGTTTAGCCGTTTTGAGCATCACTTTCTTGGTTTTCCAAAATTCCTTGGATACTTGAATCTGACATTGTTGGCTAACTTACAAAATTAAAGGTTAAAAGACCACTTAAAGTTCTCTCCTCAAATAACAACAGTAAAATAATAACTAATACCTTCACTACTGTGATAACTATAAACAATGATCAAGTAAACAACCATACTTTGTCTTTGTGAATAAGAAACAGGGGAAAATAGAGCATTGAATGTTTTTAACACTTTTTACCTACTAAACTCCTAGTGTTTAACGATAGAACTTTGAACATACATAAGATAATAACAAATCACTTAGAGAATAAGGCAGTAGAAATTAATTGCAAATGTAGCCATTAGCTTTGATACTAAGATGGTATGGTCTAACATGGATGAACACATGACATCCGCTATTGTGCGAATTAAGAGGGTGGGTTTGAACCTTGACATGGTCTGAGTGATAAATGATACTTAAAGGTTTACCAAGGGTCCTCATAAACCGACGATAGATATGACATACTAATACCTCATACGAGCTTGGCTTATACTTGATATGATGTACAAGTGTAGTCATAGGTCACTTGCCATTAGTTCATACTCAATGGGCTAGATAAGAGAAGCTTAAGAGTAAGTAGTAGAATACTTACTCTATGAAAAATTCAATGTATTCACCTTTTTTTACGGTTATTATAACATACAAATATTTATGTGACCCAATTAGGGTAAATCCTAAGTTAGAGTAAATTACAAAAAATGGATTCCTACTAATAAGGGAAAAGGAACAATTTATAAGGGTAACATAATGATCAGGCAAAAAGAATATCCTGTGGCAAAAATGACAGTATAGATGTTAAAAAAGGTAGGACATGCATCATTTTAGCTCATTTTATGGTTACAATGACACTGTTAGTCGAATAGGGTAAGTTCTGATCAAGTTAGGTCAGGTCAGCGTTGACAGTTCGGCAGATCGGACAATTTGGACTAAAAAGGGGTTGGCTCATAGGTAGCTTATTTTCAGATGGGACTTGGGTGGTTGGCTTCTAGCAACTGTTAGCTTAGCTTTGGCATAGGTGTGATTGGTAGCACTTTGATTTGTTGTTTCGATAGGAGTGTTTCAAAGAGGTTAGCTTGGCACTTCGGTTAGTCACTTCAGCATCTTCTTAAATGTGGAGAGCGAAGTAACTTGGTGGATTGATTTAAGGAATGCACTACTCCTTGACGTTTAGCTCACCTTAGATAGCTTAGTGAACCATTTGAGCAAGCTTTCGAGCTCGAGAGCGCATGATTGGTCCTTGATCCTTATTACGCCATCTGCAAGAAAGCAAAAAACAGAATATAATAAGGGAAAACAATGCCTCTACCTACTCCGACCAAACCGTATATAGATTTGAGTATGGATTTTATCTTTAGACTATCTCAGATTGCTTGAGGTAAAGATTCTATAATGGTTGTCATTGATAGGTTCAATAAAATGACACATTTTGTGCCTTACACTAAAACTAATGATGCTTTGGCTATTGCTTCTTTTTTTTTATAGGAACTAGTTCGTTTGTACAGAATATTGAGGAATGTAGTGTTAGATAGAGACCTAAAATTCTTAAGCCATTTTTGGAGAACTCTTTAGCATCAAATGGGAACCAAGTTATTGTTAAGTACTTCTCATCACCCCTAAACTGATAGCCAGATAGAGGTTATTAATTGTACCCTAGGAGCACTATTTTAAGCTGTAATAGGAAAGAACTTAGCCAACTGGGATGTCTGCCTGTTGGTAATAAAATTTGCTTATAACAGGATAGTATATGCTACTACTAGGTACGCTTAATTTGAGATTGTTTATCGCTTCAACCTTGAGCTACTCTTCAATCACGCCTTGATACCACCCACTAACTAAGACGATCCAGAAGTAAGAACCAAAGCCCAGTCCTTCTAGCAGATTACCAACGAGTTGCCCAACACATTGACTAATCTACCAGAAAACTGAAGGAGAAAGGAAAAGGAAGGAAGATTAAGCAATTTAAGCCTGGAGACCAAGTGTGGCTACACTTGAGTAAGGAAAGGTTTTCGTCTAAGAGGAAGAACAAGTCGTCTACCAGAGCTAAAGGACCATAAGATACTCCAGAAGATAAATGACAATGCATACCAACTACAGTTTCTAGAAGACTTCGGAGAGTCAAACGTGTTTAATGTTGTTGACTTCAACCTCTATTGACCCAAGGAGAACTTGGATGAAGACCAACTATATTTGATCCCAAAAACTAGTTAGATTTGATCCCAAATCCTAAAAAGCTAGGTGGGGATGATAAGAATTAAACCATTAGACCCTTGAATCGAGCCTAACTTGAAGATTTGAAAGCATCGCTAGACGAGTTCTTTCTTTGTGTACCACATTTGAGGAACCCAAGCTACTGTAATCTACCGACCTGATACCCTAGTTGAGCTGAACCATTTTGCACTTATCGATAGTCTCCAGTTGCTGACTTGAGACACATCTAGACAACAACTCGGCCCATCCAACTAGTTGCTAAACAGTCCTAAATCTAAGTTGTACCAATACATCATAGCTGAAAAGTCACCTGATAAGCTTGGTACTACAAAACTATGACCTCGACTCGGCATTATCACTCAGCAGTACCCAAGCTAGCTGAATAGTTGCCCATCTTTTTGCCAAGCACATAACCTCTAGTCACTTGCCACGTATCCAAGGACCCTTATGGCAGAATCTTTTGTATATGGTACTCATTTTTGTTGTATTTTCAATTATACGCTTTAGATATTCCTTGTAACATGCTTATTTTAGGCGTTACCCTTTTCGTCATTTCCACTTTAGGTAGGATGCCTTAACTTTTTAGGTGTAAATGCCTACTATACATGTAGCTACAAATTATCTTACATTCTATATTATTGAATATATTCCCTTTTGTGAAAATTGCTTACAACTTCTTTGCTCGCTTTACTCTTACCTTAACCCTTATGCAAGATTAGGTGATAAGTACCCTTATTAGACTAACTCATGCATTACATTGAGTTAAGTCATAAGTCCTCTAAAGTTTCTTGATGTGTCATATCCTTGGGGTTGTTTAAGGGTTGCTCGTTTACTTTTCCTATTCTTTGCGCATTTCACATATTGCTTTTAAGCTTTTGGCAAGCTTAGACCTACCTTCGATATGGTCGCCCTTGTCAGTCCTTGGTTGTGACCTATCACATACCAATGTCACATTTTATTTTGCTTAGGTTTCTTGGATTAAGATATGTAAAGCCATCAATAGGTTAAAAAAATCCTCAACCCTTCCCTTCTTTTCCCTAGAGTAGTCATACAATAGTTAAAAATAGAGAGTAGAACATTGTAATATCACATGTAACCATTAAATATATATATATTATTTGTTTTATTATTGGGTTCAAGTTTCTTGTTGAGATTTTTTCTTTTTGCCCAAAAATGCAATCTAAAACCCTATAAGGTTTTGAAATCTATTTTAGAACTCGTCTCAAAACCTAGGGATAGATCCCAAAATTGCTAGATTGGATCAACCAGGTATCTTGTAACAACCCACTTGATAACATCCTACATTGAGTGGTAAGCTTGTAGTGCCCTTTACCTTAGATGAGTATTGAGGGTCATTTATAAGTTTTGAGTATAATTTTTTAAAAATTACTTCTACAGAGTTGGGGATAACTATGATATACCTATCCCATAACATGTACTACATGATATCGGTTACAGGTTATAAGGTATTTAAACAGACTTGTAACAATTATTAAATAAAATAATGAATGTAAAGTAATTATATTTCTACTTTCCAAATTCTTAAAAAAGAAATAGATATGTAGGACAAAGTTTGAACCCATCATCTATAAGATATTTTGAATAACTATCCACTTTGTTTTCTCCAACTTTCTCTCTCTCAGTTCTTCCATTTCCTTTTCCCACATCTCTTCTCTCGTTTTGTTATTCTTACCTTTATAGCACGTTTACTTCACCATATCGAATAAGTAGAAATCGGATTGTGATTTACTAGAAAATGAAACAAACAAGTAATTGCCTTTTACTTTGTTTAATTGGACAAAAATATATTTATTAAATAGATAAGAAATAGAATTAGATTACAAAACTACCAATAGAACTTTGAAATTAAATCTAATCATTATTTCCATCTTGAACCCTTACTACCTCCTTATGTAGCTTAGGTACCATATGGCAATTTAAGACTTAATTGCATAACATTTAGAGCTTTAGGACTTAATAGGCTAGAGATTAGCAATTGGCCCTATGTGTAGGTGGAAGTAAAGGCTGACAATTTAGGACACAACTTAAGAATCTGGACATGACATGATATGGTTATAAACGGGTTTGTGTATTGAAAAAACCAATAAGAGATACAAAAAGATTAGACTTGTTTAAACACAACAAAATTTGTATTGAGGTTCAGGTTTAACCTACTAATTTGTTTATGAACATGTTTATTAAATAAGTTTGTAAACAAGTCCCAAGATTGACTGATGAACTATTTAATATTAAATTAACCAATATTTTGAAAGTTAGAAGAGTGATATTTCCTTCTTTTTCATAAATATGTAAAGAAGATGGCATGAGTAAAACTTCAAATATTGATAGCAGTAAGTCAAGGGCTTAGGATTTTACTAATGATAAATGGCTGGATGTCTAGACGACTTACAAGTAACTTTACCTTTTATAAGTACATATGGTGGATTTAAATTTATTTTATTTATTATGATGCTTATATATTTTACTTTATTTAGGAATTTTAATCTTTTAAAAGTATGCAAACACTTAAATTTCAATATATTTGAATTATAACTATATTTGTATAAGGAGTGACATATAATGGTTAAATTAGGTATTTTGAGTTATTAGAATACTGTTCAATCTCATTTTCCCCAAGTTACAACAATGACATTAGCACATGATATCTTAAGCATATTAATATCTACAATACCTTTTGGGATCTGCATTTAGTACACAAATGGATTCTTGAAGCTCATTGAAGTACAAACCTATCGAAGCTTTTTTATGTATAAAAGGATTGGGTTTATGCAGAATGTAAAATACTGAATTAATTTTTTTATATATGAATTCTTTGATCGTCTTTTTGGGGAAATTACCATTAATAATAATACCTCATTCGGACAAGGTTCAACTTAATATTAAGATGTCATATAGTCAATCAATATTTAAATTTGTTATATTTTATCGAACATTGCTTTATTAAGTTTTTGTTGGGCTATGATTTCATGTTTAAGTGTTAAGATTATTCCTTTTTTATTTATAAATGTTTTTTTTTATGATTGTTTTTTTCTTTGTGAATTTATAACTATTTAGAGAAGTTACAATTTTTTAATCAATAAATGAGTTTAACTTGCGGACAAAACACATTTATTGAATAAATCAAAGGATGGGCTTAAATTTTTTTATATGATTAATAAATAAATTGAGTTACCGGTTAGGATTTTCAAGATGTAAACTCTTTCGTATACAAATAGGAAACACAACCGGTAAATACGGATTATCGGTTTTAGATGGAGCAAGGGGCTTACTTTAGCATTGAGGTGCTGCGAGATGAACAGGAGAAAGCGACAAGACCTTGGATCGGGTGTTTGCAATGTACTTGAACCAATGGAAGCATCTTGTGGAGGCCTGTCGCTGTTTATCAGCCGAAAAGGCTCAATTGTGAAAATTGAGTGCAGTCTATTTTCCCACCATGTGGTTCAACGATCTGGCTCAACTTGTAATTTTCATCTTATATGTAAATAAGCTAAGTGTTCGGAGTGAATTGAAATTGCAAGGAAGACTTCATCTTAGTGTATTATGAATTATAATACCAATGTAAGATTGAACTTTCTTTTTAAGTGCATTATTATAATATTAATGGTAAAGTATGGGAAATGTCAATGGGTTAGTGGAAGGCAGTAATAATTATTTCTAAATCGTAATTTTATATGCAATAAATTTTATGAAGATATCTTATAAATATTATTTATAAATAAAAAAAATATTTTTATTATCATTATGTACATTTTCTACTTTTTAAGCTATAGACATCACATGTGTGTGTTTTCCTAGTACAGCATGATTGGAGTGAATGCAAAAGCTTGCTAAAAATTAAAAAAAAAAAGAAAAGAAAAGAAAAGAATGCAACAACTAGATGCGATCCAATTGCATTATGATTCCTTAAGGTAGTGTTTGGTAAAAGGAGACTATGCATTGTGAGAGGGTACTATGAAATTGTAATAAAACTTGTGTTTTTATCAAGTAAAGTAAATTTTTGTATCGTAGATAGACAAATTTTGAATATTTTGTTTAGTCCTTGAGACCCTCTTTTATCCAGTAATCAAGTTAAAATTACAAACCAAACATGAAATAAAAAATTTTATCTAGTTCAGTCTCACAAATTTTGTACAATAAAATGATATATAACCTTTTTGTTTAACAAGATTTCACATGCTACTTTCGAGTAAGGATTGATTAACAAGGCTTGACTAACCACAAATGTTGTATTACATAAAATGTGGAATCTTGCATTAAATTGGATTTACAAAGCTTAAGTTAACCAGGTTATCCATTCTGCACACACAATATATTTTTTTGAACTCTTATTAAATTTGTCAACTTTATAGTAATCTAGTAGTTGAACACTTATCTCTATATGGACAAATTTGATTCCTCCTTCTCAATAATTGTAATTTGATAGTTGACCAATAACCCTTATTAAATTTAATTTGTCAGGTGGACATAATTATATGACGTTAAGTATAAATTGAAGCTCAATTTAGTTAAGCATAGGTTTTCAAATTTAAGCTCCCCTAAGTGGGTAGGTTTTCAAATTGTTTACATAGGATCAAACCGCATTTTTAATAAATTATATTTATTTTAAATAAGCTTGTGCATATATTCAATAGTACAAATCAATTTGAGATAAATTTCGTTGTTTGATTAGAGTCATGAACCTATTAAAAAAAAAATTAGAAAGTCACTTTATTTTGATAAACTAGTTGAGCAACCACAATTGAACTTAACTTAATGCTATCTAATTAAGTTAAGTAAATCTCAAAATGAACTATATTTGAGTGCAAGCTAAGTTCAATTCATTTACATAGAAGGATATACACTTCTATACTTTGTTAGAACTAGGAATATTGAAAGGACCATAGAATCAATAAGGTAATATATATTACATGTCATGTGTATATACAAGTGGTGAGTAAGTACTTAATAAAACCAAAGTGGTATTGGGGAGTTTTTACAAAAGTTACCATTTATGTTTTACATATAACTACATATCTAAATTTATTGTACTTACCGTCACTTACATATATGTAGCATGTATTAACCCATAACTCTCCTTTCCAAATTTATTAGTGGATGCTACATAAATGTTAAATGGTACTAATGCTAGAAAATATTAAATGTGATTTTTCTTTATATGATTATTGTAACACCCCAAAATCTAAGGGTGCCACAACTCATTACTTATCTCTAGTTTTTTAATGATACGTAAAGGTTCTAAAACTAATTACAATCTCCATAATTACTTATAGCAGTCGCTTATTAAATATAAAATAACAATTCTTCAAGTACATTAATTTGAATAACTGATAGGTAAGTCATTTCAACTACAAATATGCTTAAGAACCAGATCTTCGTCTTTTACAGTATACAAATCTAATCGTCTCTTTTTTTAATCCGATGATAGTGATTCCCATACTTGTCATAGTTAGCAATTTATCAAATCAACTTGTAGTTAAAAAATAAAAATAAAAGAATAAGCCGAAGCCCAGTACATAGTGCGTAAGCACATATAGATGTCGAACTAAACACATCGCATGCATATAATGCAAAAGAATAACATACACCTGATTATTATCTTGTACTTTAAGCTAACATGCATCAAAGGAGTACTTATGACCCCACCACACCATGATCTCTTATATATAAGTAAATAAATAGAATATATTATAAGGCTTTTAATTTACTACTATATACTACAGTGAAGGTCCTTAAACCAATACCTAGGAATTGAGAACCATGAAACATTAAATCTAGTTATGTTGTCCCATATGAAGATCTATTAAAGAATCTTCATATATGATCAGCAGTTACTCTCTAAGGATCTACCATTGTAGGTCCCTAGGCCAAGTGGGTCAAACATAAGCAATAAGCAATTTATTTAGGCCAAATAGTACTTAGTTTGGTTTCTTTCTCACTACCCTAGCAAGTACAATCAATAAGCATGCACAATGTACCTAAGATAGTATTTGAAATTGCACACTTTAAATCTAATATCAATTAGCTCTTACCACCCATCAAATGAGGAGCTTGTTATCCAGCATCAATTTTTTTAAGATTAAGAGTAAGTATACTAGTACTAATTAACAATATATCAAATCATATATGATAAATTGTGAGTAATAAATTATATAAAGGGTTACATTAGATTAAAAAATAGTTTATTAATTAATTGCCTTTTCATTTGCTTTATTTCTATTGTAATACGAAATTTTGTTTCCAAACATAACAATAAGTTGGTTTTCTAACCGTAAGAAATTGAAGGAGGAATGGAATTAAACAATTATCCAAAATTGAATGTCTTCTTTATAATTTCAATCATTGATTAAATGTGGCATCAACTCTAAAGGAAATGGAGGAAAAGTAAATCGAGGTTATCTAATTCCACATTATTACTTTATCATATTAAGTTTGAAGAATGAGTAAAGGTAATATTATTTTAAATTCCTTTAGTAATTACAGAGGCTTAGAATTTATTATGTTAATATATTGGCCTAAGTTTATTATTTATTTGAGCTTGACTCCTTAGGCTAGATGATAGCACTTAGGGAGACCGGTCCATAGTTGGGATGATTTAAGGAGAATTGGTTTAGTGGGCTTGGAATAGGGATCGTTAAATTGTTCTATTTACGTCCAACCTTTCTTAAGTAGGCTCATGCACTCATGAGAAAGGCTATTGGCCTTAGGCCTAGTAGTTAGCTTATTCAGGATACATATGAAATGAGCAGACTTTATCTCATTCGTTAATCACCTAAACAATCCGACGGATGGCATCATGCTCAAAAGACTATATATACCTAGTCTTTCCTCCTCATTTGGAACACTTAGAGAGAATAGAGAAACAACATTGATCTGCAAGGACTCAGCTCTCTAAGATTAAATGAGCAATTTAGGTAAAGAATTGATCTCACTTGCTTAAGCTATAAGGTAAATACCTAAGGTCTCCTAAGGCAAGCTTATCTATCACTTGTGCATTTGACACATTAGAATCGCCTATTTCTCCTCCTTACCTTATTCTCTCCTAATCATCTCTTCAGGTATTATTCTTGCTTAGTTTCTTTGAAGCCATATGTAGTACATGACTCATATAGTAAGTCAAACCTTGTATTCTACATTTTTTGTGACTCCACTAGGGAAAAGTGATTATAGAGACATGCAACCTCCTAGAAGAGAACAAATGGCGCTTATGATACCACATCGTGAGAACTTGACACTAATGTTGAGCTTACCAAGCAGAATTAGCTCCCACCACCCTAGAACATTAGCTAAGACCATTAAGTGCTAAAAGCTCCTTTAGATCTTGCATAAACAATGTGAGTAATGTAAGAAGCCATGAGGGCTTTAAATTAGTTCATGTTTATGTTTCAACCCATCTTTATTGGGATGGTTGCTACTGTTGCTACGTAAGAGGGTATAACTTTACCAAATCTTATAATTGTTGCACAGTTAGGTGTTACTACCTTAGCTTAATTAGCTAATCCCTTAGATGTTAAAGAAAATTTCCATCAAGGAAAGGGTGATGAAATAACACTCCCCCCAAAGAACTTATACAATAACCAACCCCTATAATTGGGAATGTAAGAGTTAAGCTAGGCGACACTTCATCCTCACATGTGCCTGCTCCTTCATCCAATCCCACCATCCTAATTGGATGAATCTACTCTCCGCCCCAATGTTGCCTTTACTTCACCACTTACATCCATGAGCTCTACTCTAAGGACTTCCTTTATAATAAGGGAAGACTTGGATGTTTCTATGAAAGAAATACAAGCTAAGTTGTCTATAGGAGTACTAGAGTTGAAATGCCCATATCATCAATGCATCGTAGTGAAGCCATACCAGAAGAACTATGTAAGTCCTAAATTCATGCTGTTTAATGACAAGAAGGGAAGTGCTAAGGAACACCTACTAAAATTTATTGAAATTTTGGAGCCTTATAAGCTCGATGATGATTTGAAGCTTAGAGAGTTCTCTAAGTCATTAATGGAGAAAGCATACATATGTTATTTTAACATCTACTCAAGGTTAGTTGATTCATAAGGGTCTATGTGCAAGCTCTTCTTAGAGAAATTTTCTCTATTTAGGAGCAAGTCACGATTATAGACATGGGAAGAACATGACAAAACCCAAAAGAAGATTTCATGGCTTATATAGAGTGCTTTAGAGAATGTACCCTAGACATTTAAGATATCTATGATGAAAGAGAACCGGTAAAGATTTACATCCAAAGGTTGTTCTTTAAGTATGCTGTAAATCTAAAGAACCTCTCCCTATGTTCTTTCGCTGCACTCATTGAGAATTCATGAAGGATAAACAACTTTATTACAAAGCAACGAGAGGAAAGTAATAAGCTCAATAAATGAGCAGCATTTGTGTCGTCGACTGGGATTGAGGACTTTAATGCCAGTAAGAGACCTAAGAAAGATATAGAAGCTCCTTTGTTTCCATGCCCACTGAGTAAGTTACATGCCATCCTTAATTGTTGGTTGCAGGATGAAGCGTCAATTTGCTAAGAGTTGAGTGCCAACTTATGGAGAATGAAAGAAGAAATCTTAAATATTGTCAATTCCATAAAATGGTAAATCATCCCATAAGGGATTGCCGAATCTTAAGAAAGATATTCTATGAAAGATTCAAAATGGGGATCTTGTCACTGAATACAATGACATTCGCAACAACCTACTCCTAAGCCATGATACCCATGTGGTAGCACATGAGTGTTTTGAAAGTGATTAATGATTTGTTAGGCATGAAAAAAACGGGTAAGCTATGACATTGCATTTGTAAATAAAGAACAAATTTCTCTACTCAATAATAAAATTTTTATTATCTTACTAATCTCTGTGTTTTACATCTTACTCTCTTGAAGCCTAAGCAATGCCCTAGCATATCCGCTTTTATGCCTCAAGTTCAGGCAAAGCCTTGACATCTTGGCTCTTACGCCTCAACCACAAGCAATGGCTTAGCATTTCGGATTTTAAGCCTTAAGCCCAAGCAATGCTCTAGCACTTGGCTTCCACGCCTTAAACCTAGGCAAGCCTTAACAGCTTAACTCTCACGCTTCAAGCTCAGGCAATACCTTAGCATCTTTGCTCCCATGCCTAAAGCCTAGGTAATGCCTTGACATCTTGGCTTTTACGCCTTAAACCTAAGTTATGCCTTAGCATTTGGCACTTGTACAGGAATAGCTGTTTAATTGAAGTAGTAACATTATAGTATATCCTAGCTTGCTATGCTTCCATCTTACTCATGTAGGAACCATAGTCGAGTGAAAGTAGTGATGGTAGCAAGGATCTTAGTCTTCTTCATGAGAAACCATATGGTATATGGTGTGAATTATGACTAAGAATAGATAAGGCCGGTCGCTAGATGGGTTCAAGCTTGTAGAAAGCTTGAAAAAGGGCTAATGGGGAAATGTACGAAAAGAGTGACAAAGGCGAATGGAGTAGTACGCAAAAACCTACGAATGGTTCTAAAGGATATGACTCATCAAAGGAACTTCTGATGACTTATGACATAATTCGATATGACGTACAAATCGATCTGGTAAGGTTACTTATCACCTAACCTTGCTTAAAGGAAATGATAAGAGTAATGCTGAAAGTAAACAATTGGTGTTTATGTAAGGAAGAAAGTACTTAAGTGTATCGAAGGTAATCTAATTATGTTGTAATTGTATGTATAGGGGTATTTATACCCATAAACTAAGGCAACTTGCCCAAAAGGGAAAAAACAAAAAGGGCATTTCCTAAAGGGGCAATATACATGTTAGAAAGGGGCAAAAATGAATATATAAGGAAAATAATTATTAGTGCAACAGATTTCACATGTGATACTATATACATGGCGATACGGCATTGGCGGGATCATTAGGAGATGTGGATAAAAAGTATGGACAGATGGTCTTGTTTGAGTAGGGATGGATTAATTAGTCCGAATTCTCTCTCTTGGCTTCTTAGCAAGGATGATGCCGAGAGATTGGGCGGCTTAGCAATAGAGAGTAATCATCAACTCAGCATGCCACAGAATAAAGGGCGGTCATACGGCACGACATTAGAGGTGACTCAGCAAGTAAGTATTCGAATTTGGTAGGGGTTAGTTGGAACATGAGGATTTATTGTGCCAGTCCTTCTGGTCCTCAGGCTCAACTGCGGGTTAAGGGTCTCGTAGCTTGAGTCCCATCACTATAGCTTTATGGTGATATGATCCACTTGCGTTTCCATCTAAGTTATACTTTCCTAAGGAAGGAAAACAAGGGATGAGGGAAAGGCAACTCTCTCCTCTTGATTTTGAATCAGAATATTGACATAATGATGCTGATCTCACTACAATATAAGCTTGTTGTGTATAAAGCCTATTAGGGTTTACCGTATGTGAGTCTTTTTGTGCTTGAGGCTTGTTGGACCTACTTCATTTAAGGCTTACTGAGTAAGATGCTTACTACACTTGAAGCTTGCTTACAGAAGGTAGTTCCTTACTAGAGGAACTAGCTAGCTTATGCTGATTCTTTAAGTAGATATTGAGGTTGATTGGGGCCAATTAATCATGATATTATACTTACAAGAATAATGGAAGAAGTTAGCAAGACAAGACATACATGGTATTGAAAGAAGAAAAAAGAAAAGAAAAGAAAAGAAAAGAGGAATGATTGAAGTGGAAATCCAAGTAGTGGGAGAAGGCCTACCATAATTGTAATGGTGTTGAATATCGAATATCTTTTCATGATATCTCTGAAAACTTTGGATACCTCACCACAAAATAATGGCCTACTATACTTCCATTCCACTCGTATGTAGGAACCATAATTGAGTAGAAGTGGTAAAAGAATAGAGGACTCTAATCTTCTTTAGAAGAATCAGATACTCCGGCTTTTCTACAATGTATGCTACTAAGTCATCCCATCTGAAGGGTGGCTCCTTCAGGAATGTGAATTGGATATTAGAGAGAAGTAGCTCTCTACTTTCTTTCTGAAGTCCAACATTGAATCTCCTCTGATGGTATCCCTAGAATTAGTACGAGGCTTGCGCTTGATAAACTGGAGATTGCCATTAGTGTGAAGTGTTACGCAGGCTTCTCAACGCTTAGCTTTATCTATAACGTGTCTTTAGAAATATTCTCTCTTCTGACCTCTTGTCTCGAGGAAATGAGATTAGTGATGGACATTTATCTTGATGCACCAATAAGTCCTTTGGCTTCACTACTTTTGTACTTCAACTTGGATTATTCTTCATCTCTTTTCTTGCTAAAGCATAAGGCTAATATTATATATGAGAAGAAAAGTAATAGGTCATTAGCTCTAAGTGTTAGCATGGATACCCAGTACAATGAAGAACTAATCATTTCAGATGTCAATGCCATACATTAATGTATAGTTGCTTAACTATCAACAAGAAATATGAACTTCTTGATTAATTCTAAAATCCTACACATGAGTTCAAGAGCAAAGGAAGTTATATAAAAACAAAATAAGGGAACAAGCTAATTTCAAGACCATGCAGAGAAGAAATCAACTCATATATCCTATATGAGATCCAAAGCCCAACAGAGGGATATGGCATATAAATTATATGGTCTGACTCCCAATGTAAAGGCAAGAAACAAAAAATGGCGTATTGTTCAAGGGTACAGGCTAATGACCCAAATGGTTAAACACTTAAAAGAGAATAGAGAAACAACATTGGTTTGTAATGATTCAACTCTCTAAGATCAAATGAGAAATCCAAGTAAAGAATTAATCTCACTCGCTTAAGTTACAAGGTGAATGCTAAAGATCTTTTAAGACTACCCTATCTGTTACTTGTGCATTTGAAATATTGGAATTATCTGTTTCTCTTTCATGCCTCATTCTCTCATAATCATTTTTTCAGGTGTCACTCTTGCTTAACTTCTCTATGGTCACATGTAGCACGTGACTCATATAGTATGAACATGACTACTCCAGTCGAACCTTGCATTCTATAATAACTAATATAAGAATATATATATTATTAAATAACACTAAAGTCCATATAAATAAATAAAAGAAAAGCATATTAGTAGGTGGGAACTTTAACAGACATTAAGAGTCCTGCATGTTTCACATACTACAATTACTAGTAAATAATAATAATAATAATAATAATAATAATAATAATAATAATAATAATAATAATATTATGATACATTAAATATCGTAAAAAAAAATTAGAATAGGGAGTTCTAAATCTCGTTCTTCGAATAGAATGGAATTTGAAGTTAAAGAACCAGTACGGACCATCATATTGTTGTGATATATTAATATGTTGCTATCTAAGACTACACCAAGTCAACTCAATGAATAAGTAGATGACTCACCAACAAAGAAAAGTCCGGATTGAAGAGGACATCACCTATCCTTGTCGAAAAGAGATAGTCAACGAAGCCGAAACTCAATTGAAATCGTGTAGCGCACCGCCGTCGGTAAGAAAACATAAATGAAGACGAAACGATGATTAAAACAAAGTGTTAGAAAAGTGACCAAAGCAGCGAAGCAAGATGAAAATGGACCAAGTTAACTCAGTGTAACTGTGAAGCATATGTAGTAGTGTGATATTTTTAATTTTGCAATTAATTTACTAGTTTTATTTTTGCATGAGAGTTTATTTATTTTGTAGAAAAATTTCTGTTTTTCAGTTAGTTTGTACAGCTGGAAATAGGTAGTTCAGCTATACTTGGTATTGCTGATGTGTTAGTAGTCTATTGACTTATTAGTGATTGTATATAAGGGATTTGTACGATATGAAAATAACTAGCTCCTCATTTTCTCCCATTTCTACATCTGTTCATCTTTCTCTTACTTGTTCGTTAAGTTCAACCTTTAGCGCTAATGGAGATCAATCAATAACATGAATTGCACAAGTATTTCACATGGTATTAAAGCAATGGGATCCTTCTTTTGAATTTTTTTTTTCTCTCCGCATTGTGAGTTTCACCTTGCTGGTAAGATCCTTCCTTTTGACTGTTTCTAATTGAATTAGGATTTTTCATGATGAACAATCAAGCTTTAACTCTAGTAGAACCAAACATTTCGAATCCTTATATTTGTTAGGATCTAACAATTTGAATATGGTGATTGGTGATATAGTGTTTAATGGGTTGAATTACTTGTCTTATTGTTGTTTAGTAAGAATAGGGCTAGGAGCAAAGCTAAAAATAGGGTTTGTTGATCGTATGATTAGAAAACCTACAGATAATTCTCCAAATTTTGTTAAATGGCAAAGAAGTGATTAGAAGGTCCAGTATTGGCTTTTAAACTCTATGCTTAGTAAGATTTCAAAAAATTTCTTGTATTCCGAGTCTGCCCATGATCTATGGAATCAAATTCATGAGTAGTATGGTCATAAGAATGCACATCTCATTTAGAAATTGTTACAAGAGATTAGCAGTTTAAGGCAGATGAATCAGTTCATGAGTATGTACTATAGTAAAATGAAAAAGTGTTGGGATGGGCTTCAAATACTTCATGCATATCCTTTGTGCTCTTGTGGTAGACTAGATTACTACACGTGTGAATTAAAAAATAGAATTGGACAATTTGAATATGAAACTAGACTAATTCAATTCTGGGTGGGACTTAACAAAGGGTATGACATTGTAAAATGTCAAATCTTAATAATGGATCCTTTGCCAATTGTAAGTAAGGCTTTCTACTTGGTTTAGCAAGTAAAGAAGCAAAAACAGAACTCTTCTTTGTGTTCATTTGAACTAGATGCTTTGGCATTTCAACTTGAAAGGACTAATAAAAGTGCCATTTTAAAAAATTTAGTAGATAAAAGGAGAAATAAGAAAGGTTATTGTTGGTATTGCAAAGTTGAAGGGCTTGTTGTAGAGAATTGTTTTCAACTAGTTGGATATCCTGAGTGGTATAAAGCATGAAGTATTTGTAGCATGAAAGGAGCTAATAAATCAGGAGTTGTCAATTGTGTTACTGATAGAATTACTTCAACTTTGCATGATGCTATTTATGCAGGCACACATTCCTCTTCTCTACAATCTAGTGGGTACATCAACATCTTGTCCATAGTATTTATACTAAGATGTTCAAGTTAATGCAGAACAAGCAATGTTAGCAAGATTAGGAGGTTGTTGTTAACACCATTCAATTTGCTGGTAACTCTCATTCTTTTTGTTTTCTTGTTGTGAGTAAGGATGTTAGCTCTTAGATAGTTGATTTAGGAGCCACGAATCACATAACACCATATTATACACTTCTTTTCAACACACAAACACTTGATCACCCAATTGTTATTGAACTTCCTGATGGAAACACCAAGATTGTGTAGTTGATTGGTTTAGTCCACAATAATGTAGCCTTAACATTTCACAAAGTATTATATGTACCAAACTTTTCTTACAACTCAATGTTGGTACATAGAGCTTTGTTTGATAGTAACCCAATAGCCAAAGTTTTTAGTTTGGCATTTCACTCACATGGATTATATTTGTTGCATTTCGAAGTTTTTAGGCACTCTAGTTAGTCATCTGATTCTTTCCAATTTCCTTCTATCAATCTTTCATGTAATGATACTTTACATCTTTTACATCAACATTTGGGACATGTTTCACTATCTAAATTAGACTATTTAGATAGCTATAAAGGGTTTGACATGAGTAATTTTTTGTGTGAAAGTTGTTATGTTGCAAAAATTCATTGAATTCCTTTTAAAAGGTCCATTAACAGGTCTTCTTTTTCATTTAACTTAGTCCATGTTGATATTCAAGGACCTTATTCTTGGCTTCTATTTTCGGAGCTAGTTATTTTTTGACAATTCTTGATAATTATAGTTTGTGTACATTGATATACTTGCTCATTGATGAGTCTCAAGTGGTAGTATTTCTTGATATGTTCATTCATCTTGTTATAAATCAATTTAATTTAGTTCTAAAGATCATGAGTCTAATAATGGGATGGAGTTTTTGTCACATACTTGTCAATCTTTGTTACATCATTTTGCAATAGGTAAAAAATTTACCCCTTATACCCTACAACAAAATGGTAAGGTTGAGAGGAAACAGAGGTATGTTATAGAAATGGCAAGAGATTTACAAATTCAAGCTTCTCTACCTAAGGAGTTTTGGGGGGAGTATGTCTTAACTGCTACATACTTGGTCAATATCTTTCTTATATCTTGATTGAACTAAAAGTCTCCACATGATATATTTTTTGGTACTAAGCCTTCCTATACATTCTTATCGATAGTAGGTTGCTTATGTTTTGCTATTAATAACATTCCTCACAAAGATAAGTTTGGGTCCAAAGCTATCAAGTGTATTTTTATTGGGTACGTACATGGCCAAAAGGGCTATAAGCTCTTTAGTCTTTCTGATAAAAGGATCTTTGTTAGCAAGGATGTCATGTTTCTTGAGCAAGTCTTTCTGTTTGCTTTCACTACCGATAATTCTCCCATTTTGTCTCATCCTCATGTTACATTTTCGTCAAACACTTCTGCTATGATTCTTCTTTCAATCCCTCTATTGATAAGCTATCTTCTATGCCTAATCATGCTCCTGTTGCTTCTCAGTCTCATGCCTCTCCTATTCCATTAACTTCAGATGTTAGAAAATTTATTAGAGTACATCAACCCCCTTCCTGGTTGCAAGACTATGCCTACCATCTTTATAATGTAGCTGTTACTTCATCAATTTTGTCATTCATCCATCCTTAACTCTATTCCTTCTTCTACTGCCTTATATCCTTTTTCTTATAGACATTACATTTGCATCATTTCCTAATGATTATGTTGCTTCCATGACTAACATTCTCAACATAAGAGCCATTTTATTACTCTTAGGCATCAAAACATAAAGAATGGGTTTTAGCTATGGACAAGGAAATTGAAGCTTTAGAACTTAATGATACTTAGGAACTTACCCAACTGCTACTTAATAAAAAGCTTATTGGTTTTAAGTGGGTTTAGAAAATTAAGTATAGGCTTGATGGTTCTATTGAAAGATATAAAGCTAGGCTTCTGGTGAAAGGCTATACCTAAGTAGAAGAGATTGATTATCATAACACTTCCTCATCGGTTGCTAAGATAGGGACTATTCGGATTTTGCTAGCCATAGTAAGTGCTCATAATTGGCCTTTAAATCAAATTGATATAAATAACGTATTTTTTTTCATGGTTTTGTAGATGAGGAGAGTTATATGTTGCCTCCTTCAAGCTATTCTAGGGTTGGTTTTAATTAGGTTTGCAAACTTAAAAAGTTTCTTTATGGACTTAAGCAAGCCTCTTGGTAATGGAATGAAGAGATTTCTCTCTCCCTTATTAGTTATGGCCTTGAACAGTCATCTAGTGACCATTCTATATTTAGTAGATATCATTATGATGGTTTCTTAGTGGTTTTATTATATGTTGATGATATGTTCATAACAGGAACAAGTGAATCTTCTATTTCTCTCCTCAAGGATGACTTAGACAGGGAATTTACCATAAAAGACCTTAGGATTGCTTGTTTCTTTCTTGGTATTAAGATTTGTCATACTGATTCTAGTATGTTGCTAAATCAACAAAAAATTATCATTGATATCCTTGTTGATGCTGGGCTCATGGCTTGTAAGCCAACTGCTCTTCCGTTGCCTACTTCTATACTTATAGTTAATGAAGGCGAATTACTTGTTGATCTTCTTCCTTATAAAAGGATTGTTGGGAGATTTCTCTATTTGTGCCTCGACCTGATCTTACTTTTCTTGTATATAATTTCAGTCAATTTCTTTCCTAACCACAAGTTCCACATTATTCAGCCGTGCCCTATCTGCTTAAGTACCTCAAAGGCATTGCTGGTCTTGGCCTTTTTTATCGATTTGATTGTTTTGTTTTGCATCTACGAGCCTTTACTGATGCTGATTGGAGGACTTTACTTTTGACTGCAAATCTCTTTCTGGATACTACTTCTTAATTGGCCCTACCTTGGTCTTATGGAAATGCAAGAAGCAAAGTACTGTTAGCACCTCTACTACTGAGCTAGAGTACCATGCTATTGTTACTATTGCTAAGGAATTGCTTTAGGTTTCTTATATTCTTTGTGAACTACAACTTTCCTTTTCTTTAACTATTCCTCTATCATGTAACAAAAAATCTTCTATTTTGATTGCTAACAATCTATGTTAGCATGGTCGAACAAAGCTTATTGATATTGATATTCACTTTGTCTAGGACTTAGTTCATCAAGAATTTCTTCATTTGCTTCATATTTGATCCTTTAATCAAATGGCTGACTTCCTTACAAAGCTTGTACCTATTGCTTACCTTCCTTCTATTTTGTCCAAGTTGAGCCATTGTACAGCTCCATCAGTAGGGGGGGTGAGGCATATGCAGTAGTGTGATATTTTTAGTGTAGCTATTGTCATGTTTTTAGTTTAGCAATTAATTTACTATTTTTATTTTTGCACAAGAGTTTATTTATTTTGTAGAAAATTTTTTTTTTTTTCAATTAGTTTGTACAGTTAGCATACAGTAAGAAATAGTTAGTCCAGCTATACTTAGTATTGCTAATTTGTTGGTAGTCTATAGGCTTATTCAGTGATTGTATATAAAGGATTTGTGCAATATGAAAATAAATAACACCTCATTTTCTTAAGTTTCTACATCTATTTATCTTTCTCTTATTTGTTTAATAAGTCCAACCTTTAGCGCTAATGGAGATCAATTAATACCGTGAATTGCACAAGTATAGTAGGCTTAATTTTCACAATAATGAGCAAATTACTCACTGGAAATCAAAGATAAGGGATGTTTGAAAAAATGATACCTACTAAGAAGTCCGCGCGACTAATCGAAGATGAAGAAGACTCAAATTTACTGATAGAGTTGCGATTGCAAGTGGTCCTTGTTCTTATGCACTTGTTACATGAGAAATAATAAGCTTTGGGAGTTACAATAGAGCAAACTTGTTTCGAAGATAACATAAAGTCTTGAGCTTGCTACTGGAAACAATGGTAGCAAAAATAGACCTTAAAAATGAAGGTTAGAATGAAGCTCAGTCAATCAAAAAAGGATGCCAAAGCTCAGCTCAGTAATAAAATTAGTCATTGGAGATAAGATAACCAAATTAGAGATTCCATCAGAATGGTAGTTAGGAAGCAAAACAAAATGGAAACTTAAACGAAGGACCAAAATAAAAATGATTCAATAGAGCAACAACTATTTTATTGAAGAACTCTAAGGTTGATGCTATTAATCCTTTTCATTCCCATTTTGTCTATGGATGAGCCTTTCTATGAAATTATGAAATGAAAGGTAGAGTGAGGTGGATGACTTGGGCGATGGGCATATAGGTGGTGGTTGAAAGAGCAATGAGGGTTTAAAGAATCCTATAATAAGACAAGGTCTCCAATTATCTTAGATGAGGTAGGCCCTTGTTTTATAGGTAGTGGGTTAAGGTAAAATGAAGCAACGTTTAAATGAATAAAATAAAAGAAAAATTGGTGACTTATGTAAGTTATGATGAAAGAAGAAATGAAGGGAGAATAAATCATAATGGTTAATAAATGTGGCTAGAAATGAATAAAATAAAAATATTCTTAAAGTATCATAACATTTACAACCAATATTCATTAATAAATGAAAATAGTTAAAGTTAATATTTAAATATTAACATCATCACTTCTAATAAAATAAGGTAAATTTTGAAAAGTTTTAGTTTTCTAAACTAACTTTAGTTACTTTTCCTAGTTAAAACACTTATATCCCCCGTTTTTTTAATTAGTTTAACACTTCTCTCTTTGATTTGGAATATTTCAATTATCATTCATGAAACAAACAAGAATATGTACACAATTATAGAAAACTAGCTCTAAATAACTTCTCCTCATCCCACTTCTCTAAAGCTGCATCATCTCCTTTGACTTTCAAGAATAACTTATTTAATTGGCAATTCATAATTTCTTAATTATTTATTATTATGCCACGAGTCAGAAGTAGTAAATAATTAAGTCCACAAACACCAATGGACTCATTTTAACCACCTATCTTAAAAGTTTTTTAACTAGTATTGACATATTATTACTATCTGTGTAAACCTCGTGAATCCAGCTTTTTAAGTATAAAATCAAACACCTAAACTGTAGATGATTTCCTAAAGTCAATTGAGCTAGTAAGATTTAAAACTGATTAAAATCTCAATTCAAAACCTAAAGCGAATATGAAAAATCTTAAATTATCAATCAAACCTTTAATTGCATACGAAGATCCTAAAACCTCAAGTATATATAACTGCAAAAGTTAACCTCGAACCTCATCAAAACCCTAAGATAATAATCGAAAACTTAATCGCGTATGAATAAATTAAACCCTAAATGTGTAAAAACACTAGAGATTGTACTCGGAAGTAATAAAAACCTTGAAACTATAACTTTAAGGATATAAAAGCACTAATTTACCATAATTTACCCTAAAACCCTATTTGATAATATAACCTTAGTATTATACTAAATCATTAGTAAAAGATTAAAGATAACCTTTAATCATTCACAAATATTTATAATATTAAAGTAATTCTTTAGAAACTAAGATATTGCATCATAGATCACATTCATCTTCTAAATATATAACCAAGTTAGTATTATATAGAGTTAAGAGTTTAGTTGATGGTTGTATTACATATAGTAGGTATTAGTACCCTAAATGATACTTTTCATGACAATTACATTAAGTAGCTTATTAAATAGTGTGTATAGGATATAAATACCAAAAGGAAGATTTCATTACCTATTTTTATTAATCATGTTACTAAAATTTTTATTTCCTTTCATTTCCTTAATCTTTCTCCTAATTTTCCCTCAATACTTCATTATGTATACTAAATGACATTTACTTTTGGAAAGTTGACCAAGTCAACACATGTTGACTAAAGTCAAAAGGTTGACTAAGTTAGCAAAGTTAACATGTGGAAAAGTCAACAAAATGTCACTTTCATTTTAGAAATATCTCTTCCATTATAATGATTTCCTTTCCTTTCTTTTCTTTTAGACTTTTCTTCCTTTTCTCTTCCTCTTTTGCCATCCACTCTTTTTTCCCTTAGGACCCCACTTGTTTTCAATTTCAACACACAAAACAACACAAAAACCAAGTCCCTTTCTTCTTCCTCCATAACCATGACCTCCCTTTCCCTTTCACTTTTCCTAATTTTCCAACTTTGCAACCATATATTAAGAAGAAAACAATGGTGTGTTATCATGTATTACTCCATATTATCTAATAGTTAGATGAATAGGTAGGTTAGTTTAAGAAGTTTATGTGTTGTATGCATATATGTTGATTTAGGCTTAAAGATTCGATTTTTAGGTTTAGAAGTGCAAGATAGCCTTGGTAAATAGAAGAAGAGTATGTGTACATGTATCTAAGTATGTGTACATAAGTGTATACTAGATAAATACATATATAAAGACCTTTGTATATAAGAATCCAATATGTACATAACCCAAAATAAGTCATATACCAACTATACATACATATACCATGTTAAATATACCCTTAAAATATGAAAAGGATGAAATTTGAGAAGCTTTCTTAAGAGGAATTTTAGGCATACGAAAATACATATAAAAATACGTATGTTACCGTATGTGTATACGAGTATATGTATAAGTATAAATACGGTATATATATGTATATGTATAAGTATACTAGTATACATATAAGTATAGCAAAGGTATAAGTATATAGTTAACATATATAAAGTGTACATAAGATACTTAAGTATGACTTAAGCATGAGGTAAGGGCTTATGCAATCAAATGATGATGGAAGCAATGATGTAATTAAAAAATGACATAAGCGATGATACAAGTAATTGATGAACTAAGCAATGACATAAGCATAAGCTTATAAAATAAAAGATTATAAGGTTACATAAGAATATAACATATATATGTATACATGTCTTAGGAGTCGATGATCCTTTAAACCCTAATACACTTCCTAAATTGAATTAAATTTAATTAGGTATGTGAATTAGTAATACCGATGTAAAATTCCCTAAGTGTAAGAATCTAAAGGCTAATTAAATCATTAAATACTAAAATAGGATATAAACATAAAAAATAAGAATAATTAAGCTTCAATAAGTTTAGCCCATATTGTAAAACATAGGTCTTAACGTCTAAAATGGACATCACTGTGTGAACGTGCGTCCAAAAAAGATAAAAAATGACTACAAGTTTGCAAATATTGGAATTAGAATGAAAAGTTACTAAATACATAAAGGAAGTCTCATGACTTACAAATATAAGAAAATAGTTACTATTAATCTCGTTGAGCATGGTAAACTCTATATACATTATACTTGGGTTATATTGGGGGAACTAGACGAACTAGACGAACTACAATAGACTTTTAATTAACTAAGGAGTCTGACTTCTCAGAAAAACTATAAGTTTTACTATTTTTTAGGCATTCAATATCGAGTTCTAGAAACCCTAAAGCTTGGAGAACGAGCAATAATCTAGGTGAGGGAGTTTTAATGACCTGCTACTTGCTTTTGTGTATTACTTGTATGAGGTTTTGCTGCTTGCTGTTGCTTGTATGTTTGAATGATTGCTTTGCTTGTTTGCTATCATCTGTGTAATCACCTTTTAAAATTGATCAATATAAGTATCAGACCAAAATAACCAATTATACTCGTCACATGTCTATGACCTGGTAAAGGTATGAATGGAGAGTGCTAGCTTTACAAAAATCTTGAGAAAAGTGTTTTTAGAAAAAAACTTTTCTACTCTTAAACATATTTTTGTATGAACTCTATAAGGGCTCATGGAGCCATAAATAATATTTTAGTATTAAGGTAAAGCTAGCATGGGATCTCCAATTGATAGTGAGAGGACTCGTTTTATTGTACCTATAAGGCCTTGGATAATTTTGGTTGCAAGAGGACTCGTATGTTTGTGCCCAAGGGGGCTTGGATGGTGGATAGTCCTAGTTTAGGATCTACCTATTTGGATTGGAACTCTTTTCTCGACTAGGCTAATAGTCGAGTGTTGCTTAGAGGGGTAGTACCCCTAGGCAGCCTCATGTGGATAAGCTGAGGTGCCTTATGTGGGTAATTACAGGGGATAATTGAAGTATGTAATTCTATACCTTCCATAGTTCCAAACTCCTATGGATGTGTTGCCTGCATTCATCATGCCTACATTCATTTTGTATGTAGATAGCTTACTTGCATGTGTGATAATAATATGTGATAACTTGCTTGAACAGTAGTGGTGGGGGATGACTCACTGAGCTATTTCTTGCTCATCTCCCCTTAGTTTCTATTGTAGGTTTACTTACGATGAGATTGGGATAAATCTCGAGTGCCAAATGCGAGATGAATATGGGTATATTAGTATTAGAATTAGCTAAGATCTTTATAGGTGATACATAAACATTCTTTGTAGAAAATATCTATATATTAGAATTTAATATAATTTAATTTTTCTTGCAATTTTCTAATGTTGGTATATCCTATCTTATTATTTCGTAGGGGATACCGATTTTTTGTAGTTTTGAGGAACTGTAGGATATCGAATATCTATAGTTATTTATATTTATATGTTATCTTATGTTATAATAAATTAATTACTTGAAAATCAGTAATCTCAGTGATTTATTATTTAGAGTCTTGTAATCTCTGACTTATAAGGCAGTTTTCATATCATGGGTGCACACATGTTATAGAAATTTTAGGTAATCCTACTACGCCCCCTTTAGGGTCTTGACAATATGACTTTGTATACCATTACTTAACATCCTACATAATTCATATGGGACTCCATTTGCTTTCCATTCACATTGAGTATCATAATCTTACATCTCCCCCAAAATACGCAACATCCTCATCATAAAATCTTACAATTTAGCTCAATTATTTTCCTCTTTTCTATGTATGATTTGGATTATTCATACCACCCTCAACTTATAAGTCATTTTGGAGATATACAAAGAGTCACACTCTAATGACACTCCCCATCCTCCTTAGATCTCTGTTTTAAACAAATTCAAAATATCCCTTGAATCGTCTACCTACTAGTAAGGGGTCAACTTTAGTATTATTTGTAATGCCACAAGCTAAAAGTAGTGAATAACTAAATCAACAAAACTAATTTGTCCATTCCAACCACTTAACTTGAAAGTTATAACTAGTGTTGAGATATTATTCACTACTTAGCATTATAGACTGTCGAGCCCTATTTTGATTTTCTTAGTTTAACTTATATTAAGCTCAGCCCGCTTAATACAAATTACTTGACATTAAACTTAAGGAAATACTTTTCTTAAAAAAAAAATAATAAATTTGGAGTTGTGAACTGGTTCAATCGGTAAAAAAATTAAATTAGGGTTTTAGGGTGGAAAAACCCTAATTTGATATCTAGTCTACGAATATTCTAAAAATTTGATTTTTAAAAAATCAAACCAGAAAAACTGAGTCCGAAGGCTAACCTATTAAAATTAAATCACTATGTGAAAATTAAAAGAAATTAATAGGCTTTATTTATTTATTTATTTTGTAATTTTTCTAAAAATATTAAAATATACCTAAATAGGCAAAAGTAAATAAAAATGATTTATTATTATTGTTATTATGAATTTCTAAAGAGGGGAATTTTTTTTTAAATTTTTTAATAGTTGTCTTGAAAGTGTCTACGTATCCGTTAGTCGGGATCAAATTGACTATAGTTCTCTTTATAAATTTTTTAGTGGGTGGGTTAATTTTATATTGAAAATCAAGTTAGGTTTTTTTTATCAATTTATTATTAAATAAAAACCTAGAAAATCTAATTTTTCTAAATTAAACAAAAAAACCTTAACTAACTATCTTTTTTAAAAAAATAAATTTAGATTTTTTATTATTATTATTTTTTAAAAAACCCTAAGTGCCAAGAATATTTTTTTATTAAAAAAATGATCTTTTAAGAAAGGACTAATTTAATAAAAACTGCAAAATAAATAATAATAATAAGAAAAACCTATACTTAAACACCAAAAAATTAGTTAATAATAAAAATAAATAACCAATAAAGCAAATTAATAAAAATTACTAAAAATAAACCAAATAAAATAATAAATAAAAAATTACCTAGGGTTAGATCGTCGGTATTGAGCAGTAATAGGTGGTGCTAGGTGTACATGAATAGTAAAGGTATACAATAGGTGAGACACAGGCGAGCGAGGGCATGCACAGGTGAGATAGTAGGCAAGTGCCTAGGAGGCGTAGGCTTGCTTCTAGGCAGTGAGGGCGTATGTTGGGCGATAATAGGCGAACGGGGGGTAATGGTGGGCACTCACGGGCGTGACTAGACATGTGATTGGGTAAGCACGGGCGAATGAGCGGCGATACTGGGCAATAGTGGGTGATTATAGGCATGACTAAGCGTATGACTGGGCAATCGCTCGGGCATGTGATGGCAAGCAATGGGGATACAGGCGGTGGCTCGAGAGAGGATTCAGGTATTACTGGGCGATCACAAGTGTGACTAGGCGATAGAGTAGGTGACACAAGCAATAGCTCGGGCGAAGATCTAAGCAACGTGAGTGAAGGTACGGGTGATGGTTCAACGATGCTAGTGGTGTTGTGCATGGTAGTATTGGTGGTTATGTGTGGCGGTGCTGGTGATGTTGTATGGTAGTGCATGGCGTGTGTGGTAGTGCATGAAGGGATGTGGGGAGCATATGAAGGTGGCACATGAAGGGATATGGGGGTGCATGTAGTGTTCGGGGTGTGCTTTTTTTTTTTTTTTAGTGTGTGTGATAAGAAGAAAAACCCTTTCTTGAATTATTGACTAACATGTTATTTATAATTTCTAAAAGATACGAAAGGTTCGTTTGTAATTTAACCTAGATTCACCTTAGCTTCTACAAACCTTAGTTAGGTTAGACTTTTCTTTTAAGGCCCGACCCGATCCAATTTAGCCCAATTAATTTAATAAATCCTGATTTTGAGCCCTTAAATTGATTTGGCCCAAAACTAATTAATTCAGCCCATCTCAATAATTCATTTAATAACTTAACTTAATCCAACTTGATACAACTTGACTCTTGACTCAACTTCCTATGATCTAACTTAATTTTATTTTTTATGTTTTTTCATTTTTGATTATTATTATTATTATTTATTTTTTTTATCCATTAACCTAGCTCAATTAACAAAAAAATAAAAATAAACATTGGTAAAAATGAGGTATTTACAGCTACCCCTCTTTATAGTAAAGTTCGATTAGAATTTTGCTACAAAGATAAAAGAGATACCCATTTTTGCCAAACCTTACTTTGAACTGATTAACTAAGCTGTATCTTGTTTTGATGAAGGATATCAACTTGAAAGGTTGATGTAAAGTATAAATTGCCCATAGAGCAAAAAGTTAGGGGGCCTATCTGGAAAGGATAGGGCTTAATAGTGTTTATCTTGGAAGGATAGAGCAAAAAGTTTAAGGGAAGTTTATCTTGGAAGGATAGAGCAAAAATTTTAAGTGAGCCTATCTTGAAAGGATAAGGCTTAATGGTGTCTATCTTAGAAGAATAGAGCAAAATTTTCAAAGGGGGCCTATCTTAAAAGGATAGGGCTTAATAGTGTCTATCTTGGAAGGATAAAGCCAACATTTCAAGGGAGGCCTATCTTAGAAGAATAAAGCAAGAACCATTGAAGGTAAAATTAACTTGTTTTAGTTTGGTAGATAATCCAAAGAGGATAGATCTTGTTGAGATTTAAAAAAAAAAAAACTTGTTTTGGTTTCATGGATGATTTGAAAATGATAGATCTCTTTAATATTTCAAAAACTTATTTTGGTTTGGTGTATGATCCGAAGAGGATAGATCTCTTCAAGATTTCTTTTGGTTTGATCTGAAGAAGATAAATCTCTTCGAGATTGATTTTCAAAACTAGCTTAATTCCTCACAAGATTTCTTTTCAAATACTTTTTCCAAAATTATTTTTTCTAGGACTAAAGAATTTCTTACATAGCAACTGATTGGCATGCTTATATTGACTCCTGATATTCACTCATTTAATCAGCAGAATTTCTCTAGGGGTCTATTCTTGCTTCTTCTTTCACTTTTCCCTTTTTTCTTTTTTTTTTCTTTCTTCTTTTATTTTCTTCTTTTAAACCATGCCCATGCCTTGAATATGCTTGGTCTAATTTCAAATTTCAATTTCTACTCTTCATGACTTTAGAATAATAAATCTCTTTTCGAATGAACAAGATTGAATTATTAAGAACATTCGATTTCAATTTATCTAGTGATTCAGACTCATTCGTAAATGTTTGGTATTTAAGTGTATGTTGCTAAGAAACAGGGTTTATTAGTGGAGTGTTTGTTGGTCAATGACCATCCAAATTCGAAAGCATTCATGAATATCAACTTTACTTGTAAACGATGAAAGATTAACTACGAACTATTTAAGAAAAATTTGAATCCTTATTAAATCTCTGTTTTCATGGATAATACAACTTGACTGTATCCAAATTCACTGGTTCTCTTAATTCTGGGTCATCCATCTCTGTCAACACTAAAGCACCTCCCGATAATATCCTTTTTCCCACATAAGGGCTTTTGTAATTCGGAGCGAATTTGCCTTCAGGGTCTTTTGCGTTTGGTAACACTTTCTTCAACACCAAGTCTCTCTCTTTGAAGTACATCGGGCGTACTTTCTTATTAAAAGCTTGGATCATTTGCTGTTGGTAGCATTAACCATAACATATCACTGCAAGTCTTTACTCATCTAGGAGATTCAAATGCTCTATTCTCTTCTCTGCCTACTTTGGTTCATTAAGCTGAGTTTTTGTCAATACTTGGAACGAAGGTATTTCTACTTCTACTGGTAGTACCGCTTCAGTTTTGTACACCAATAAATATGGGGTTGTACCAGTAGAAGTTCTGACTAAAGTTCTGTAGGCCATGAGAGCAAAGGGAAACATCTCATGTCAATCCTTATGTATGATCGCCATCTTCGCAATGATTCTTTTGATGTTCTTGTTAGCGGCTTCAATGGCTCCATTCATCTAAGTTCGATATGGAGTTGAATTTTTATGATTGATCTTGAATTGATGGCATACTTCCTCCATCAACTTGTTATTCAAATTCATCTCGTTGTCTGTAATAATAGACTTGGGTGTACCATATCTTGCAATAATGTCTCTTTTCAAGAATTTGACCACTACTCCTTTGGTTACCTATCATATGACGCTACTTTTACCCACTTAATAAAATAGTCTATCACAACTAAAATGAATCTATTCCTGTTTGAAGCCGTTGGTGAAATTGGACTGATCATGTCAACTCCCTACATTAAGAAAGGCTAAGGAGCTGACAATACGTGCAATTCTTAAGGATGAGTGTTGATTTTATTAGCATACACCTGACATAAGTGATAGTGCCTCATGTACTTAATACAATCCGATTCCATTGTCATCTATAAATACCTTATTCTCATGATTTTCTTAGCTAGCATATACCCATTCATGTGAGAACCAAAAACTCCTTCATGCACTTCTTTTATCAATTTATCGGCTTCTTCTTCATCCTCACACCTTAGCAATGTTGTATCTGGTGACCTCTTGTATAACATAGCCCCACTTGATAAGAAATGAGTAGCCAACCTTCTTAAAGTCTTTCTATCTTTTCTATCATCATCTTCATGAAATTCTCTCGTTTGAAGTAATTTCTTGATATCGTGATACCAAGGTTCTTTTGTTCCCTTCGCTTCAACTGCAAGGCAAAAAGCCGATTTTTCTTCCACCTGAATCTTTAAGGGCTAAATTTATATTCCATCTGTGACTTGCACCATTAACGCTAATGTAGCCAATGCATCGGCAAACTGATTATGGATATTTGGAATGTAAGTGAATGAAATCTCTTGGAATTTTTCAACTAGCTTACTTAATGTTGGTGATAAGGTATTAATTTCTTGTCCTTCGTCTTATATTCCCCTAAGATCTAGAGAATTATAAGGGAAGAATCTTTGTACACTTCTAATTCTTGTATTCCCATATCTAGCAGCATTTTGAGCCTAAAAATGTAGGCTTCATATTCTGTGATGTTGTTGGTATATGGGAATGTTAATCTTGCTACCACTGGAAAATGGTTATCCTCAGGTGATACCAATACTACTCCTATCCTACATCCAAACACATTGGCTACTCCATCAAAATACATTTTCCATCCCAACTTCTTACTACTCAATTCGTTTGCGACCATCACATTTTCATCAAGAAATTGTGCTTCTGAACCCTCTTCCTCATCTTCTAATGGGTATTTTGCCAATTAATTAGCCACCGCCTACCCCTTCACTGAACTCTGACTCACGTACTTGATATCAAAATCAAAGAGTAGCATCTACGACTTTGATATTCGCCCAATCAAAGTTGACTTTTCCGCCAAATACCTTAACAGGTCATGTTTTGTCAACAACTCTATTGAGTAATAGAGAGTATACTACCTAAGTCTATGCATCACCCATACTTAGGCGCAACACATTCTTTCCACTTCTAAGTTTTTTTGCTCACCTTCCATAAATTTCTTGTTCAGGTAGTATATAGGATGCTCTTTTCTTCCCTTTTCATATTTCTGCCCTAGTATACATCCCATTGGTTCGAGGAGAATTGTTAAATAAAGGATCAATGACTGTCCTGGTGTGGAAGTAACCAGTACAGGAGGATTCATGAGATATTCTTTAATTTTAGCAAATGTGTGCTCACATTCTTCATCCCACTCTTTCGCGGCATTCTTCCTCAACAGCTTAAACAACGGCTTGCATCTATCAGTTAGCTATGATACAAACCGAATGATGTAATTTAATCTCCTTAGTCATCCTTTAACTTCTTTGACAGTCTTAGGTGTAGGCATGCTTACGATCGCCTTTACTTTATCTAAGTCTATTTCGATTCCTCTCCTACTGAATATGAAACCCAACAATTTGCTTGAAGTCACTCAAAAAGTGCATTTTTTAGGATTCAGCTTCAATTGAAACTCCCTCAATTGCTTAAATAGTTTGTGCAAAATATCTACATAGTTTTCATTCTCTTCATATTTGGCGATCATATCATCTATATAAACTTCGATTTCTTGATGCATCATGTCATGTAATAAGGCAACCATAGCATGCTATTAAGTTGCCTTAATATTTTTCAACCTAAACGACATCACATGATAACAAAACCCAGGTAGTAACAAACGTTGTTTTAATTTTATCTTCCTCCACCATTTTAATCTGATTATATCCTGAGAAACCATCCATTAATGAGAAAAGATGATTCCCGGTTGTGTTATCCACTAATACATCAATATGTAGCAAAGGAAAATTATCCTTTAATGTCACTTGGTTTAAATCACAAAAATCTACGCAAACCCTAACTTTCCCATTTTTCTCCAACACTGGTACCACATTGGCCACCAATTCAGGGTAATCAAATAACAATCGTGACAACTCCTACTTCTTATCATTTGTTAAATCACCATCAATTTTCAAATTTCATAGAGTTTCCTTTGTTCCCAAATTAATCACATTCGTTGGTTCATCAATAATCACTCTGCCCTGTTTATGTTGACGCTAACTCTCCTGAATTTCGTTTGAAGTCTCAATATCATATCCGATGTTTGACCCAGTAGGGCCGAAGGGGATATTAGTACTTTCATCATTTACATGTGTGATATATCCATTACGTTCATCGTTTTTAGCGGATCTGAGGAGTAAAGGAAAAAGAAAAGGACAACAAATAAATAACAAGGAAGAATTGATAGAAGGAAATTAATTTTATTGAATGAATTAATTCAAATTGTCTGACAGAAAATACCTAACTAATTGGACTAATTATCGAAATCAAATGTTCTAATTAATCTAATTTTACATTTATAGAGAGACTTATTCATGGGAAAGGAAAACCAGTTGCGTAAAGAAACTAGTACGTCGACATCTTCTCTCCTATTCAAATCGATGTTGCATTGCTGAGTTAGGGGATTAGATAAATTGGCTACTTCAGGTTCTTGAACATCAACTGGTGCTAGGAATGTCTGATAAATGTTTGAAAAATCCATGTGAACATGGTACAGCTGATCCCTTCTTTTGCTCTTGGTTTTATCCTTCATTTCTTGAATCTCCTCTTCAGTGGGCTCATGTCCAAGCCTGAATGTTCCAATTTGCTGCTTAGGCTGTTTCAAACGACCTCATGCCCCCTGTCTTTCTTCTTCAATCATACCAATTTCGTTAAAAATTTGTAACCCTGGCTCTTCCAATTCTTCATCCCCGATATAAGGAATAGTTATTTCTTTGTAAATCTCATAGTCTTGTTCCCTAAGAACAGTAACCAACTGTCCATTAGCTATGAACTTCACTTTCTAACTAATGTAAGTTGGATGGAATTTCCTAGTAGAAGATTGAAAGTTCGCTGGATGTTAAGAGCTTGGAAGGTGATAGTAAACACTTGCAGGCTAATTTCGACCTACAATCCAATTTCTCTAATTATCTCCTGTTTTGATCCATCAAAAGCCCTTATTGAAACCAGGCTGGGCTTTATTTCAGTTGCCCTTACATTAAGTAGATTTAACGTCGTTAGTGGACATACGTTCAATGATGACCCATTATCTATCAGAATTGGGGCAACTGCTTTCCCTGCATACTTAACTACAATGACGAGGGGCTTTGTATGCCGGTCTCCTTCTTTACCTAGCTTGTCTGGTGAAAATGAGATCTGATCCATTGCAAATATTGAGTTTACCACTAACCTTAGTTTTTCCATAGAAATCCCTTTAGGTACCTTGACCTCCTTCAGAATTTTAATTAGTGCCTCTCGATGAGTATCTAATGACAATAGTAAGCCTATTAAAGAAATCTGGGTTGGTACCTTAGCTAGTTGATCTATTATTCGTATCTTCAAAGATTTTCAAGAAGCTTCTTCCATTGTGGATTTCCTCTTGGCTTCCTCATGCTGATCATAAACTCGTCTTGAGCGGGTAAGCCCACTGACCATTGGTAATGAGGCCCTAGTCATTTGATTCACCGCTTGGTAATCCAAAGGTGCTACTTTATAATTATTTAGGGCTATCGAGACATTGAAAGCGATCTTCTTAGGTTTTCTTGAATCCTCAACTTTCTTAGTCTTTCCATCATATTCAAAAATCAATGGCTCGGGCTTGTCTCCAATCATTCTAACCATCCTAGCCACCTTCTTGGCTTTTGCATTGAGTTTGTCTTCTTCCTCAAATTTTGGACCCCATCTAGTGGGTGTGGCGTTAACGTATATGGCGGGTGAATCAGCGTAATCCACTAAATACTCAAACTTTCTTATTGGTTCTCCTAGGGTGTCAACCGTTAGATCCCTAGCTTCATATCTCTTTCTAAGCTCCCTCTAAGTACTTCTCTTTCGCGGTTTTGGTATTATCATAGCCATGATATCGACTTTCTTTATCTTTCCTTCCTTAAGTGATCGATATATCACCGGTTTGGTTCGAGTTTATCTCGGAGATTCATATCCTACAAGTACCTAGCCTTCCTCAGATTTTATGCTATCTCCTCAATAGTGACGGGGAGACTGTCTAGGTCAATTTCTGGTTCAGAAGCTTCAGCAACAATCATATTGATAGAATGTCTATGATTCAACAGAGGGTTGTTAGCCAGTTGGGAGTGGGAGTCTGGATGAAATCTAATTGATCTAATTTGACATCAATAAGATCCTAGATTTTATGTTTGAGTCTCCAACATTGGTCCTTAGAATGCCCCACTTGTCTCAGATGATAATCACATCAAAGCTCCGGGTTATAATCCCTTGGTCTTTGCCCTTCTCTTGGTATTTCAAATGTCAAGAGATTCTCCTTCCTTAATTATGTGAGAACCTGACTTAGAAGAATGGGAATATATGTGAATTGTCTTCTTTGTGGGCTATTGTTCTGATTTGGACTTAATAGGGGATTAGATCCTCTAGTAATAGCCACTAGGGCTGTGGGTCTAACAAGGTTGTCGGTATCGACAACGCTGATAATGGTTTCCTTAGCTTTGTTGAAAAATCTTAAGAGAGGTGTCTTCTTTTTAGCTGTTTTAGGATTAGGGAGCCTCTCAATAGCAATGGCTCCCTCAATTCGGCTTCCTGAAGCTACAATTTTTGCAAAATTGGAAGTAGGTGCCCAACTAAATGTTGGTAATACAAGCTTCCAAAAGTATTAATGATAGCGAAGGTTAGATCCTTTTCAGTTAAGGATGGAGTCACCTTAGCTACCATGTCCCCCCATCTTTGGGCATATTCTTTAAAATTCTCATTAGTCTTCTTTCTTAGATTGTTTAGATCCTACATGGATGGGGCCACTTCAATGTTGAATTTATATTAGCTGTAGAAAAACTGTGCTAACTTATCCTAAGTATCAATTTCATTTAGGTTCAACTGGGCGTACCAAGTTAAAGTGAGCTTAGTCAAGCTGTCTTGAAAAGTTTGAACCATTACCTTGTCATACTTTATGTATTTCCCCATTTTCCTAATATACAACCTAGTGTGGAGTTTCGGGTAGCTAGTCCTATCGTATTTCTCAAATTCCGAAACCTTAAATCTTTTTAGGAAGTCATTGTCTTCTTAGGTTGACAAACTGATCATTCCCATTTGCTCAAACCCATTCACCATTTTTAGAGTTTTCATCTTCTCAGTTAACATCTGCATGACCTTTCTTTCCATTTCGTAGTGTTTCTCTTTGATTTCCTTCCTCCATACCTCAACATTTGGGGTGAATTCTTAATCTTCCAGTTCAAGGGGAAGGGTCATTTCTTCATTCCAGCTTGGGTTAGCTTGAGATCCTTGTCTATCGTTAAGGATCCCGATAGCCTGAGTGAAAGCTTGAATCTGTTCAACCATCTTATTCATGTTTCCTTCCAGAGTTGCTGCTCTAAGATCGGGCTCGGTCTGACTAACATTTCCAATACCCTAAGTCGACATCCTTGCCTTAGAATGAGTGAATATTGGGCTTTTAGGTGAGTCTGCTCACTTAGACGCTATCTTCGAAATCCTATGCGAAAACCCAAATTTTCGACTTTTTGGTGAATTAAAGAGTTTTTTTTTTGTGACGTTTGTTATTTCGCTATCTGCCTCATTTTTTTATTTTTTAAAATTCAAATAAACGAACAAATAAATAATAATGATGACCAAGAGACTGTGCAATTAATGAAAATTTTATTTACTAAAACTGCAAATTTATTAATCATAAGATCTAACTTATACAATAGAACATGCGAAAGGAAAAGAAAAAGTCCTAACTAATTTTCAAAAAAAAAAAGACTTAAATCTTATATCTATAAGAGCCGACGAATTTGGCTGGGACGAGCTTCATCGACTTCCCTCATAAGTCTTCGTACCATAATATCCCTTTCTCAAATCTTGTTTCTCAAGAATTGATTTTCCTCTAATAGTCTCTCATTTTCCAACCTTAACTCTTTAACGATCCTCTTACTTTCTTGGAACAGGGCTTCAACTCTAGCGCATATGGTGTTTCAATAGGCTTGCGCAGCGGGTTAAAGACGTACTGGATCTAGCTTGTGTCTAAATACTTTTGGGGCTTCATACTGTATCTTTCCAATCTTCTCTAACTGATCATAAATGAACTGCTTAGTGGCTTGGTATTCTCCGACTTTACCCCTTAAAGTTCCCACATTGACTATCTTCTCGACTTCTCTTCATTCCCGTAGCTTCACTAGTTTTGCTAGTCGTTGGATTAGAGTAGTCATGGATAGACAAGGATCTTGATAATTCATAATGAGGACGTCTAAGGAGTTTCTATAGGCTACCTCTTGCAGCGGGCCTAACTATCTGGTGACACAAGCTAGAAAATATCCGGTATAGCCCGTAATACTACTGAAGGGAACTTTTGCATAATTGGTACAGCCCAAGACGGCTTGAGTGCAGTGGCTCCATTTAACTGTCCACATAAAGTTTGCTGGTTGCATTTTGCTAATAACTGACACCAATCACTTAAACTAAGCTTCATCCGGTATCTTGAGATAGTGGGCAAATTCGTCAATCAGGTCCATATTCTCTATCAAGGACTCTCTAAGAAGATTCCCTCCATATCCTTCTATGTAACTAAGAAACCATATGACAAGGATTGTAGGGTTAGCCATGAAATAACCGTGCCCCTGCTTCTTCGGGTGGGTAGGTGTCTTGAATTGTTTTGTCAATAGCACCGGTATATAGGATTTACTAGCTAAGAATTGGGTTACCAGCTTAGTAACCCTATAGTGGACCTGACCATATCTGAAGGGAAATAGCACTATTCCAAACACTGCTACAATAAATGTGTTGACCATTTTTTCGACCCACGATTCATATCCTTCGTAGAAGATCTAGCGATATTTCCAATAGGCATTTAGATTTGAAAACCACTCCACCAATCTTAAGATGTTGAGACATTTTTGGCCCTTTGAAGATAAGAATAGGGCCAAGGCTAACTTCTTGACCCCCAATAGCGTCATGAAGATTTTCTCAGGCTGGATTCTAAGATCAGGGATAGCTATGCCTGCTTCGAGGAGCAGGACACTAAGTAGCTACGAGTATTCTTCCATGGTGGGTGTCAATACATGTGGGTCGAAGTTGAAAGCTACAGATTTTAGATCCTAGCAATGGACAAGAGCCTAAATTAGAGGCCAATGGAGTTGGACCCGCATGAGAGATATGACTGGCCCGATCTTCTTATAGATGTGATTTTGCTTAGTAGGCGGAAGCTGGTTCAACCAATTTTCCAGGATGGCTTTGGAGAAGGAGTACTTTTCTAATTGGACTTTACAGACGAGCTTTGGGCTAACGGGCTTCGGACTGATACTACCCTGACTCTTTATATCTATATTACAAAAGATAGAAATGAAATAAAAATGTGATGACTATTTACAACAAAGACATTAAATTTAGAATAAAGTTGGATCCGATGTTAATAATTTTGCATCTTTTTCATAGATTTCCGTAGAAATTGTGCAGCCATGTACTCACTAAGGGGCAAAAATGAGATACACAGAACACTAGAAATAAAATATTCACAGAAAAAACAAACATAATCAAATATATAAAAATGCAATATGTTATACGTACATGAAATGCAATATGTTATACGTGCATGCAATGCAATAAGAGTTGGTAATTAATAAATTATAGGAATTATGATAAATCCAAGGTCAAAGAGTGCCCCTATATATAAGTATATTCAAAATATGATTTAATAAAATGAAGCTCGTGTATATTTATATATAAGGATTAAATTTTTTTTTAATTGAAAATGGATAATGAATTGACTGCAGATTAAATCAAACTTTTCCTATAATTTAAAAAAAAAACTACCCTAAGGCTTTCTAAAAAGAAGCCTGGTAGGCTACATCGAAGCTTGAATGTGCTTGCTTATTATCGCCAAGTGAGGGTAATGACCCCAACGACCTGAGGGTTACATAATGGCAGTCTATCTTGGGTTTTCTAAGGTAGCCTACATTTGACCACATCTAAACACATGAATGATTATAAAAAAAAAAAATCCTCCTAATCCCCTTAGAAGGCTCATTGGTCCAAGCTTTGTTCTAAGGCTTGCATCACTAAAAAAAAAATTAGTACTACTATAATATAATAAAATAAAAAATAAAAAAGCCCATTAATTAGGTTTTTAATTTTTATATGGCCAGCCCACAAGTAGTCTCCAGTGAAGTCACCAATTTTGTCGAGACTTATTCTGATTTCTTTAGTTTAACTTATATTAAGCTTGGCCTGCTTAATATAAATTACTTGATATTAAACTTAAGAAAATACTTTTCTTAAAAAAAATTTAAAAATTGGAGTCGCCAATCAGTTCAACTGGTAAAAAATTGAAATTAGGGTTTTTGGGTAAAAAAACGCTAATTTGATAACTATTTTGTGAATATTCTAAAAATTTGATTTTTATAAAATTGAACTAGAAAAACTGGGTTTGGTAGTTAATCTATTAAGACTAAATCACCATGTGAAAATTAAAAGAAATTGATGGGCTCTTTTTTTTTTTAATTTTTATAAAAATATTAAAATATACCTAAATAGGAAAAAGTAAATAAAAATGATTTTTTCTTTTAATATTATTATTACGAATTTCTAAAAGGGAATTTTTTTAACAGTTGCCCCGAAGGTGCATAGTATCCGCTAGTTAGGATTAAACCAATCGTAGTTCTCTTTATAAAATTTTTATTAGGTGGGTTAATTTTATATTAAAAATTGAGCCAAGTTTATGTTTTTTTATCAGTTTATTATTTTTTTAAAAAAACCTAAAAAATCTAATTTTTATAAATTAAACCAAAAAACCCTAATTGACTATCTTTAAAAAAAAAACTTAATTTATATTTTTTATTATTTTTTAAGAAAACCTTAAGTGCCAAAAATATATTTTTATTGAAAAAATGATTTTTCAAGAAAGACCTAATTTAACAAAAATGGCAGAATAAATAATAATAAGAAAAACCCTGCACTTAAACACCAAAAATTAGTTAATAATAAAAATAAACAACCAATAAAGTAAATTAATAAAAAATTACTAAAAATAAAAAAAAATAAAAAATTACCTAGTGTTGGACAGTCGGTATTGGACATGCATAGGTAGTAAGGGCGTGTGCTAGGCAATAGTAGGTGAGATACGGGCAAGCAAGGGTATATACGAGCAAGATAGTAGGTGAGTGCTTGGGCAGCATGGGTGTGCTTCTAGGCAGTAAAGGTGTGCGCTAAGCGACAATGGGTGAGAGAAGGGCGACAATGGGTGATCACGAGCATGACTAGGCATGCGATTGGGAAAGCACTGATTCGTTTAAACTATATATATAAAAATAAATTGCGAATAGTCCAACAAGTATACTGGTTCGAAATAAAGTAATATAGAAAAGTAAGGTTGTCGATCCCTTAAGGACTAAGAAAT
Organism: Lumnitzera racemosa; assembly: GCA_024138005.1. Lineage (NCBI taxonomy): Eukaryota > Viridiplantae > Streptophyta > Magnoliopsida > Myrtales > Combretaceae > Lumnitzera > Lumnitzera racemosa. Next base: position 39,258,812 of record JAMXBC010000005.1, read on the forward strand.
TAGTAATCTTATACTAGTTTTTATTAATATTCAGGCAATTAAAATTAAATTAATTCATCTAATAATTACTTTTAAACTATTAAAAAAATTAACTATGAAAAAGATAAAATTAAGTAATCAATTGAGAATTGTGGGAAAATAAAATCCACCCTAGATTATACAAATCAAATTGTTACCATATTATATAGATTAATAGCTATATGATCATTCAAGTAAAATTATTATGCCTTAAAACTTAAGGATTTAAACTCCTAGTTAATGAATCAGCTTCCGCATCTTCTAATTAATAGTGGACTTTAAATTATAATCATATATCTCCCGATACTATGATTATCTAATGTCCTAAATCAATTACCCTTAATATCTTAGTGAATAATCAATTGCCGAACATTGCATTAACCTTTAGATAATTTCTAATTAGTTCAATTAACTTTTCTTCCACATTGATTAATTAAATCAACTAAGAACTTCTAACAAACCCTATATCAACTTTCGTATCATTAGGGTTTCTAACAATTACAGTCGAAATCATAGAAATTGCAATCATGAATCATCCATATATCTCTTAATCCTATAATGAACATAATCATCATCTTAACTATCTAGGGTTTTATCAATTCCCATAAATAATTTTAGTTAGCCATGGATTTGAAATTGCAAGTAAATTCATAATTAAAACGATAAGTAATTCACAGAGTTGCATAAAAATAATTGAAATAGATGTCACCAATTCGTTATTGGAAAGAAATAATCTTTAATTGCAATTTCAATCTTGGTCTCTACAGCAAAAGCAAAATCCTCTCAATGATCAAAACGCTTCTCCTGACAAATTCTTCAAAAACTATCTAGAAACTATTCTACGATTCTCAATGTTTAAGGAAAAGTATGTCTCTAAGTCCCCCAAATGATGAAACATAAGCTATTTATATAAAAAATTAGCGTTAGCTCACGTAAAATTTCTTTTTTCATGAAGTTTAGTGGTGTAAGTACAAGGTTAGCGACATAGCCATTAAAGGCTAGTATAAGCTTGTAAGTTGTAAGCCAGGTGCCTTTAATTCCCATTTGCATGCATTGATCCAAACTTCGTTTATTTGCTTAAAATTCCTCTAAATCGTCCATAATTTCACTCTTGAATCCTCTAATTCCTGAAATGTCCAAATGAAAATAATTAAGTACCAATTCTTAATGATTTCTATAAAATCTATAATAATTCTATCTCAATTTGCACTTTTTAAAACATGAAAAATATGCCTTTATCAAGCACAGGTGAGCGAAGGGTGACACTGGGTGAGCGAGGGCTAATAGTCAGTGATAGTGGGCGTGATTGGGCGTATGACTAGGCGATGGCTCAAGCGTGTGATGGCAAGCATTGGACGACATGGGTGGTGGATAAGGTGAGGATTCAGGCGTTACTAGGCAATCATAAGCATGACTAGGCGATGGAGTGGGTGACGCAGACGATGGCTCAAGTGAAGATCTGGGCGATGTAGGCAAGGGCACGGGCGGTGGTTCAACAATGCTGGTGGTGTTGTGTGTAGTAGTATTGGTGGTTATATGGGCAGTGCTAGTAATGTTTTGTGGTAGTGTGTGGCATATGTGGTAGCATGTGGAGGGATGTGAGGAGTGTGTAAAGGGGTATGGTGGAGCGTGAAGGGATGTGGGGGTATGTGTGGTGTTCAAGGTGTGTTTGTTTTTTAGTACATGTGATAAGAAGAAAAACCCTTAAATTACTGACCAACTTGTTATTTATAAGTTCTAAAATCAAATCTTTTGTATCTTCAATACGTTGTATATATACACACACATACAAAAACTCGTGAACATTACATCTACGATGTATGTATAGACTAAACAATATCAAATTCATGAAATATTAATTACAAAATAATTACTTGGTTAGTTACATAAACAAGGAATAGAAAAGGTGAAAAAAAAGTTATATGTAAAAACTATTGAACAATATCTAAAAAAAATTATAAAAAAAATAGCGCAAATGTTTGAGGTGTCCCCTTAAACTAAAATGACTTAAACAATCCTCAAACATATTGTTGAGCCTGAATTTTTCTCGATTTTTATTATTTTCCTTAACTTGAATAGTATTAAACTCTAACTAGTTAAATACTAACCTTCGGTTGAGAGAGAAGAAAAACTTTTGAGTTTTCTGTTTTGAAAAGTTCGGAGTCACCACTTGACCGAAGTTTGGAAAAAATGGGTTAGGTTAAAACCAATTGGATAGATTAATTTTAACCTATACATAAGGTCGTGTGAAAACTGATTAAAAGAAAAAAAGGTTTTTTAAAACTAGAGATTTGAGTTTTGGGGCCAACTTATTAAACTCTTAACGGTACTACTTTCAATTTTCTGTATATAAATTTATTTTTCAAATTACCCTTTTAACTAATTCTAAATTTACAATTAAGGAAAATTAACTAAAAATATAAATTTATTTGAAAAAAGGAAAAATAAAAATGATTTCTCTATTTTAAGTCATCTTGTAAATACATACATATTTTCTAATAGGGACCAAACTTTCCACATTTCATTTCATAAAATTTAAGTGTTTTGGTTCCTTTTAATTTTTGAAAATTAGCTAAATTTACATTTTAATTCGATTTAAGTTTATTTAAGAAAAATTCTAAAAGGTCCTAAATTAGTTTGTTTTTAATTTTAAAAATTGTAAAGGGTCCTAATTTTGAAAAGTATTGATCTTATTTTATTTTTGTTGAAAAATGATTTTCTAAGCGATAAAATGTTTTTCACTTTTTTCTTTCATTATTTTTATTTTTTTGTTTATGTTTTATTTATTTATGAATAGAATACAATCATAGTGAAAAGGAAAAGAAAAAAGAAAAATACAAAATACAATGTGGAAATAAGGAAAGGAAAAAAAAAAAAGGAAGGCTGGACTTAGACTTGGGCTGTAGGGCGTACGAGTTAGACTTTGGTCATTAGGTCGAATTGGATTTCCTATTATGAATTTAAGTGAAGCAAGGAAGGAGGAGAAGCAGCGATGGCAATTTAAGGTGATCTAAGCACTAAAATGAGTGCATGAAGGGAATTCTACGTGTTTCCAATTGGGATCAGTGGGGGTAGAAGAAGTGCTGAGGTGTTTAGTGGTGGTTTGAGAGGTAGTTGGAAGTAGCAGATGACGGTGGTGGTGTACGGTGTATATGGGGTGTTGCTTGGTATGTTTGGAGCGTCGGGTCTTAGGTTCTTAAAAGTTAGCCATAGCAGTTAGGGTTTTGGTAGGTGGCGATGGGCAAGGTGATTAGAAGTACAGCGATGGTCGAATTTGGTATGGTTCGACTACTTGTGAAGTGAGGTACTTGTGGATAATAACAGCTGAACTCAAGGAGCTTCGTGTTGATGCTTGAGCTAGAGAGAGAGAGGGACAATCTGAGTAGAGAGAGAAAGGAAAAGTTCAATGTGTTTAAGTGCACAAAGTTGAAAACGGATGAGAGTTGATCCTCAAGAGGCCTCTTGGTACCTTTATTTATATTGTTTTTAGCTTCAATCGAAGAAGGAAGGCCATGAATGGCCTTAAATGTGTAGAAATAAAAGCTAGCTTTGATTTACAATTTGAATTGAAGTTTGAGTAAATTCCTAGTCAAAAGTACCTTTTGAACGTTTGATCTTGCTAAAATGCTTCAATGGAAGCTTAGAAATTGGCCATTGGTGTCCGAAATTCAAGCTTGGTCAAAAGAGTTTACTCTTGGGTCTAAATTTTTCTTAATGTTTGAAGACCAATTTGACTTCTTAAACAGTTGAATCTAGACAAAATTAGGGGTTCAATTCCAAGGGGGTCGTAAGATCTTCATGATTTCACCATTAATTTGGTGAAATCATGAAGGAAATTGAATGAAAAATGGCCTTGAATAGAAGAGGTTGAGCTAGGAAAGAGCAGGAAAGGAGGAGGAAACTATAGGAAAGAAAAGGAGAAGAAAGGAAAGTTTGTTGACTAGTGGTGCTATGCCATGTATTTGGTGTTGACACATGGCTTAATAAACCCTCACCACGTGTACTTTGTTTTGCTAAAAAAAAACCCAAAAAAAAGAAAAATGCCTAAAGTGCCTATTAAGAGACTCAAACCCATGACCTCTCTCATGTATCAATGTCGAGACCAAGTGTAGTATTAGTTGTATTGTTGGCTTGTGCCCAATTATATTGTGCAACTAAAATGCATTTAACCTATAAAACAATCGGAAGATCCTTTGCAATAAAAACTACCCTAATAAAATAATTCATCTAATGACTCAACACAATCCCAAATTCCTATTTTTCTTAAAAATTATTTCCTTAAAAATATTTTATTTGTTTAAAAATCTATTTTCCTAAAAAAGATCTATCTTTCTATTTTTTTTCAATTTTTTTATTTTTCAATATTTTCTATTTTTTATACTTTTTAAAAATTTTCTATTTTTTTTTTGTGTTTTCTAAAACTTTCTATTTTTTTCTTGAATTAGGACCCTTTTCCCTATTCTAAAACTATAAGTGAGCAAAACTGGGGTGTTTACAATTGCTTCTTTTTACAGTAAAGTTTGAGTAAAACTTTGCTAGAAAGATAAAAAGGGAGACACCATTTTTGCCTTAGGGATAAATTTAAGCTAAGAAGAGCTACGACTAGCTAACTTTCTTAAGCTTGATCCATTAGGGATTTAATGAAAGGTGAAACATGAAAGAGGAGGAAGACGCTCTAAGTGCTGATTAAGATATTAGAGTAAGTTTTAAAGGGCTCTAGCACCTTAGGAGTTAGCTAGAAAAATCAGTTTGAAATTTGGTTACACCCTTTTAAGCTGACTAACCTAAGCAGGAGTGTCTCTAGGGGATCAACAACCTTTAAGTGAGAATTGATTTTGGAAAACCTAGCTAGATGACTAACCTAAGTGAGAGTGTCTTTAGGGGACTAGTAACCTTAAATCATAATCGATTTAGAAAACTTGGTCATGACTTTCTAAGTTGACTAATATAGGCGGGAGCATCTTTAAGGGATTAACAATTTTAAATGGGAAATTGATTTGAGGAAACCTAGAAGTACTCCTCTGAGCTTACTTACTTAAGCAAGAGCATCTCTAGGGGATTAGTAACCCTAAATTGGAATTAATTTGAGAATACTTGGAAGTGCTCTTATGAGTTGATTAACCTAAGTAAGAGTATCTCTAGGGGATTAGTAACCCTAAATTAGAATTGATTTGAGAATACTTGGAAGTGTTCCTATGAGTTAACTAACCTAGGTAGGAGTGTCTCTAAGGGATTAGCAACCTTAAATTAGAATCGACTTGAGAAAACCTAGAAGTGTTCCTTTGAGCTAACTAACTTAGGCGGGAGCCTCTTTAAGGAAATAGCAACCCTAAATTGGAATCAATTTGAGAAACCATGGAAGTGGTTCGTTGAGCTAACTATCCTAGATAGGAGCATCTCTAGGAGACTAGTAACCTTAAATGGAAATCAATTTTAGAAAACCTGAAAGTGCTCCTTTGAGCTAACTAACCTTGGTAGGAGCATCTCTAGGGGATTAACAGCCTTAAATGAGAATTGATTTGAAACCTAGAAGTCTTAGCCATGCTCCTTTAAGCTAACTAACCTAGGTGGGAACATGTTATAGACTGTGACCAAGCATAAACAAGGTCAGTCATTGGGTAGATCCGATGCTGCTTGAAGGAATGAAAATGGAATGGGTTTAGTGAGGGTTTTAGCGAATTTGTGAGCTACCTAATTGGATATGATGTACCAACTAGATTCTATACAGCTTAAGACTTGCTAGATGTGACACACCAGTTCGACTGATAGGGTTACTCACTACAATCCTTACTAAAGGGATCGATAAGAGTTAATGAGAATGAGAGAACTTTTTAAGAGAAAATACTCAAAGGTTTTTCATTTTTCTTTTACCAAGTATTATTACAAATGTTGCTATTTATAGCAAGTCCTAAACCTTAGTGGCAAAACTGTAAATAATGTACAAGGCCCTAAACCCTAAAGATAAACATGTACAAAAATACAAAATTGTGTGTTTTGCAAGGAAGTTGGTATGCGATCATTCGGCATGTCTTGGAAGTAGCCTCGCATTACTTGGTCAAGACACTAGAGAGGATGGCCCATCATTGCCAAGTTCTAAAGTTAGTCGATATTAGTCTCTCAGTGTCTTGCCAAGTGGATCCAATTCTCGGAAACGTAGGTTAGTTGACACTAGTCCCTTTATGTCTTGCTGAGTGATCCAACTCTTAGAAACATGATATCTCGGCATATCGGTGACGTGAAGTCGAGTAAGTAATTGGTCAAGCATGAGTAAAGATTGGGCCTTCTGCTTCTCGATACTCTTTTTGCGAGAAATAGTCAATCGGCTCAATAGACAGAATGAGTCGACAAGTAGATGAGCTTGGTTTAGTAGTCGGGTTGGGTCGGTACCTCGAATCCTATCATTCCTTCTCCTTTAGAGAAGTTTCGACCCGAAACTTAATAATTGGTGGCTTCAAATCCTACCGGGATCAAATACTAACTTGTAAAAACCAAAGAGAGTGTTATAGAGATAGTTTAGGTTTATGATCAGTGCTGGCATCATCCCCGGCTCCTTCTACTCGTCATGAGCTTGATTGACCAAACTCCTCTTTAAAGATCCTTCTTTCCATTCATGTATCTAGTCAACTCTATCTAAGTGGCCTCGACAACTATCAATTAAGGAGATTAATATAATTTTGGGCTCAAATATCGTATGATGAACCTGGGGAATTTAAACATGTAAAATCTCAAACCTCTCTTCTGGCTAAAAAATCGTTAAGGCTTTATGTGCTTTCAATATTGGTCTCACAAGTTCATGCTCGATTGCCTTCTCCCTTTCCACTTCTTCACAACTCAATTCTTTCTTCTCCCATCTGGGTTCATGCTCATCACTTTGGATGGTCGATAATGGGAGCACATTGGGAATATAGGGGTTTAACTTCAATTTGACTTAGTCCTCTTCCCTTCTATTACTCGCTTTTCCAGCAACCTCCACCACCTTAAATTCTCCTTCAATATTCTCTAACTTAGCATTCCTCTATTGTCTTATATCATCCTTGAACGCTTTAAGTCGTCTTTCAATCTCTTTCAACTGATCTCTCATTTTAGAGAGGTTAGCTTCATAGGTGGGTCTTTTCTCATATAATTTGTCTTAATGACCTCGGGGTCCAAACCTTCTTCACATCAAACGCCTTATCTCTTCCCATGTAATGATCTTAATGTTTCCCCTATTAATTCTTTGATTTATCATTATCTTCCACCAAGTAGCTGTAAGGCTAATCATCGAGTTCTTTATAGCATAGGCTCTCTTATGCTAGAGATAAGAATAATCTTCAAAAACTTGATCTTCTTGAAATTCCCAATTCATATATTCATCTCAAGTACCACATCCATCAAATTCTAGAATTCGTGATATCACATCTTTATAATAACATTCATATTCGTATCCAGCTTCATATGCCATGTTGAGAAATTCAATTTAATATCGGTATTTAAGCTTACGAGAGAAAGAGTTTCTCGGCAGCTAATAGATAGTAGTATAGCCAAAAGGTACTAATGCTTGGATCACAAGTATTAACAACTCGATAATAATTAACTCGTTTTGTACTTCAATTTGGTAGCTCAGACTCCTTCACTCAATTAAGCTTGGCATGTCACATGACCTTAACAACTTGAGTATGGCTTGATAAGTGTTTAAACAAGACAGTCCAGTTTAGAAATCAATCTGGCTATTAGAATTACTTGATTCAGCATAATAAGTAGTCCAGCATAACTTCAATTTAGTAGTTTGGATCCACAGTTCAACTCGGAAGCTCATCAAAGTTCAGATGCGGCATAGTAACTATTCTTGTCAAATCAACTCAAACATATACAATCTTAACTAGATACTTAGTCTCTTTAATTTAGCAAATACGATAGTACTTTCTTGGCTACTATCGCAATACTAAAATAGGATAACACGTTGAACAACTTGAAATGTCATATCTTGGCAAACAACCTAGATTGGAATTCCTAACCTTTTCTTTAAATATATATATTCAATATGGGATTTACAATGTAAAGAAATTGCAATCCAAATTTTCACTAACCCTACCCTAAGAAAACCAATTATTAAAGTCCCAAGAGTACTCAAACGCACTTCCGAATTAACTTTGATAACCAATATACCTAAACACATGAGTGTGCATAGAAATGAACCTCCTGTGTTTTCGTAGTGGAGAACAAAATACAACGGAGCACAATTGATAACAGACTTATTAATTTGTAGGTTAATATTTTCGAAACTTACTCCAATCGGACCAACTCCAATATCCATGGATAGGAACAAACAACTATTAATTGAAAAACACGAACAAATCTTTAATGTAACTTCACACACTCCCTTTTCGAAACCGTACTCGGATGCTAAAATGTTACGGACTATGACCAAGAATAGACAAGGCCGGTCATTGGGGTAGGTCCGATCCTACTGAAGGAATGAAAATGGAATGGGTTTAGTGAGGGTTTTAGCGAATTCGTGAGCCACCTAACCTTGCTCAAGGGAAGGATAAGAGTGATGCCTAGAGTAAACAAATAGTGTTTACGCAAGGAAGAAAATACTTAAGTGTATATCAATGAGAATCACTAATAACCCTACATGAGAATCAATTTTAGAAAACTTGGTTATGCTCCTTTAAGCTGATTAACTTAGGTAGGAGCATCTCTAGGGGACTAACAACCTTAAATCAATTTAGAAAACCTGGTCGTACTCTTCTAAGCTGATTAACCTAAGTGAGAGCATCTTTAAGGGACTAGCAACCCTAATTTAAAATCAATTTGAGAAAACCTAGTACTGCTTTTCTAAGCTGACTAACCCAAGTAGAAATAGAGCTCCTTAAGCTTGCTAATTCTTTGAAACTTAGTTAGAAATGGGGAAGTGCCCTATAGGCTGGCTAAGGCATTAAGAGAGATTGGTGATGGGAAGCACCTTATGGGCTCATTAAAACCCTAAGAGAAATTGGTTAAAGGAAGCGCCTTACAGGTTCGCTAAAAACCTTAAGAGAAATTGATGAAAGGAAGCGCCTTATGAGATCGCTGAAACCTTAAGAGGAATTAGTGATAGGCAGCTCCCTATGGGCTTACTAAAACCTTAAAGAGAGATTGATGATGGGAAACGCCTTATGGGCTTACTAAAACCCTAAGAGAAATTGATAAAGAGGAGCACCATATAAGCTTGCTAAAGCCCTAAAGAGAGATTAAGTTGAGATAATGCTCTATGAATTGACTAAAACCCTAAAAATAAATTGAAGATGGGACAGTGTTATAAAAGTTAACTAGAACCTTAAAGAAAATGTGAGTTGGGATAATGCTCCATAAGTTGACTAGAACCCTAAGAATGGATTGAAAATGGGACAAAGCTCTACAAGTTGGCTAGCACCATGAAAATGAATTGAAGACGGGATAGCACTGTAACAACTGGCTAAGACCCTAAAGGAAAATTGATGAAGGATTGAAGAGGCAAAGTGAGGAATGTAACCATTTTGAAAAACTTCATAAGTTGAAAATTTTTACAAACAAAGAATTTGGTGAAAATCATTTATGACAAAAAAAGGCATCAACTATTAGGTCCCTTACTTTGAAAAAGAGTTAGTGGACATCAGAAACTACATTAGGAAGAATGACTTAGACTATTGTAGTCAACTTAAAAGGTGTGGCACATTGAAAAGGAAGTGAAATGAATTTAAAGCTTGGCCATGCAAGCTAACATGGATTCGAAAATGGATGAAAAAACTTGTAAAAAGCCATTAATTTCTCTCTCTCTCTCTTTTTCCTTTTTGCTTTTGTCTTTTTTTTTTCTTGAAAGTTTTCTAACAAATATAAATTCTTATTTAAGAAGCAAATGTTATAACCATCCCCTTCTTTGATAACCATATGGGGCCTTTCATATTCTTCTTAGTCTTTAAAAATACCTCCTAACCCTAATGTTGAGTTTCCTGGTAGGGCCTTATGATTTTAAACATTCCTTTTCTAAGGAAGAATGTAACTCATGATTAGTTTAGTCAAAGAGAACTTCTTTGCACACTCTTGGTATAGATTATATTCTTCACTACTGTTCAAAAAATTATAATCCAGTTTTCAAGTAATACACCTTGATCAATTTGTTAGGTCTTTTTTTGTTTAGCATTGTAAATTTAGGCTTTTGGTGAAATGGCTTTAAGAGAGATTGATGAGAAGGCTTACTTTGAAAGATTTAATTATTCAACCTGGGTGTACAAGTCAAGAATCCTTAGGAAAAAAAAGAGAAATGTGCTTGCCTCAGTTTCAAATAATAATTTTTAGTTAAGATAAATTATTCCTTGTGTTCAGAAGAACTTTTATTGGTGATATTATAGGTGGTAAGTCCGTGTGTTTGTGATTCAGAATGGGTAAGGAGGTTTTATGTCTATGATTTGGGATAGATAAGTAGAGTTTTTGTTTTTAGACTGGGAATGTGATTTAGGGCCTTGTATGTTTTTTTAAGGCTATTTAAGCTTTGATTCAAGGCCTTTTGATTTAGTTTTGTTGCCCTTGTTGGGATTTGATATATATATTTTAGGGATTTTGTCTTACATTTGGGCCCAATTTTCAAGCCTCTTTTCTTTCTTCTTCTTCTCCTTCTTTTTTGTTTTTTGTTGCCCCATGCTTTCATTTTTTTACCCCTTTTTTCTTAAGCCTGGAAGTAATTATCTTCCTAAAGTGTTTGGATTGTGTGTATGGGGTTCTTGTAAGCCCTTCTTCATTTTGGAAAAAATAAATTACTAGAAATAAAAATTATTCTTAAATTGATGTAACTAAAGTAAGCACAAACCACTTTTTATCCTTTTCTCCTAATTAAATACCCTAAACTCCAAATTGCCCCCATTATAGGGGTAATTCTTGACAGGGTTTAATTTTAAAATATTCCCTGAATAGGCTCAACAGGGTCAGCAAGGATATCTTTATGTAGGGATATTAGAAAATGAATGACTAACTTTATTTTGATTTGCACATCAAATTCAAAATGGACCTCTTTTAAGGGATGAGTCTAAAATATGCTCACCATGATATCACTTAACTCAAAGTGTTAAAAGGTTAGTATGTGGGATATATTTTGTCTCTTTTCATCTTAAACCTTTTAAAAGTGAGTTGCCAAGGAATTTATTTTTATTTGCCCCGAGGTGGAGATTGACTTTACCCCTTAGTTTCTTTAAAGTATGCCCCGATGTGAAACTATAGTTTTTTAAAGTGGGGTTGTATTTGACTTTGTTTATGGTTGGGTTCAGCTTTCTTAATGGACCAAGGGTTTTGGCTTGGTTCAACTACTTTGATGGGTTGAGGTTTATGTTTAGGTTAGTTGCCTTGATGGGCCGATGGTTAGCCCTAGGATCTAAGTCCCTAAATTTAGAGCGTCAGGCTATGTTATCCTTTTTAGTTCAAACTTCACAATAGGACTAGAAAAGTTAGACAAACTATTATAGTAAAGTCAATTTCTTAAAATAAGCTATATAAAAGAATCGATTTAAAAAAAATCAATTTATCGATAAAGCTGATAAACTATTGAAAATGTGATATTCGAGCATTAAGATATAGTAAGATATTAGAGAGAAGTTATTTAACTTTCAAAAATAATAAATGAAGTTGAATTATATGTAATATACATGTATTAAAATAAAATATTCACTATATGAATTAAATATATATATAATAATAAATTATAAAAATAAGGAAAATTAATTAAAAAAGTGAATTGATGAGTCATCAATGATGTGGTAACATAGGAAACAATGGAAAACACGAGTCATCATCAATTAAATAGGGAATTGCCACCTCAAAGCTTAGAAAATCTAGAAAAATGACATGCGTATGCCACATGTCTAATTTTAAATGAATCCAATCAATTTGTAAATTATAAATAAGACCTAAACCCATCCAAAACAATGTTTTGGAAATCTGGAAACATGAGAAAAATTGTTCAAGAAAATTTAGAAAAAATTAGAAAAAGCTAAGAAAAACAGGGTAAAAACAAAGTAATATCTGGTCTAGGCCAGTTTAATAGGTTATCATCATCCTATTATGGTGGTCATTTTGGTTTAAGAAGAGGGTGGTGTGGCCGGTTCTTCCAAAAGGTACGACGGCTTGATAGTGGTTGGTTCAAGTAAACTAATTTTCCTACCAAATTTTTCCTAATTTTCTAAAATTACCAAATGGTGTTAATTAATTGTGAAACTTAGTTTTCTAAGGTTATTTTATGTGTAGACTAATGTAGTCCTTTTTTTTTAATTAAATACTTAGTGGAAGTATAAGATGCTTAAGGAATTGTCTTGTTTGGATGAAAATTAAATTAAATTTTAGAAATATTAAATGATGTCCTTTCGAGTTGAATTTTTGTACATAATATACTTAATATATGTACTTAATTGCAGCAATAATAATTTTTGCAAATAAGTAATTTTACTATTTATTATAATTATTTTAGATAAAATTGGCAATTTTGTTATTTTGTCGAATGGATTAGTTTATGATAAAATCAATGTATGAGCCTTATGTATTCAGATTTTTGGAAGTTTATAATGATGTTTGGAACATGTTATTTTTATTTTATAATTAAATTTACTTATATGTCTAATTTTCACTAATTTGGAGCTAAAATGCTATTTTTAGAAATATAAGCGATAAGTTAATTTAGTACAATTAATGGTTAGTTCTAGACGATATATTTTTTTGAGTTCATAGTATTTTTCATAAAATTAATTGGGCTTATATACTGTTTATTATGTTTTTTCCTTGTATAAATCTGTATGTTAGTCTAAATGCAAAATAGTGAATAATACTGTTAAAGTGTGTGTTAGATAATGTAAGATCAGTAACTATGACATGTAATTGATATTGAGCATGGTTGAAAAGTATAATTTTTAGGACTTCTAGTTTAGAATTAAAGCCTACTTGATTCAGTTATGAAGTTATGATAACGTATGGTCGAGTTGGTAGTACGAAAGGTTATTTTTGGGCTTTTAACAATATTGATTAGTCTTTATTATGATGATATCCTAATAGTACTTGAAAAAAACTTTAGCAGTGATATAAAGTTTATTAAAATCGAATAAGATACGATCAAAAGGAGCTTGGAAACACAATAGTAAAAGCTTATAAGAGTCTGGTATTGATCCGTAGTTGACTTAGGGTTTGTATGTATTTTTCTAGGTGTGATAGGTAAGGAAGGACCATATCATAAAGCTCAGAATTTTACACTACTATTAAGGTCGGGTAAGTGGATCTAATCTATGCTTGGAGTAGATGTATTGCTAATCATAACACTGTACGCTATTTGATACTGTGTAGATTGGATATGGCTATATCTTGGGTGAACTAATATGCTATTACAGTGGATGCTAATGTGGTAATTTTGAATGACGGTAACTATATCTTAGTTAGATTGCTATGCTGCTATGTTAGGTATTGATTTCGTACTTATGAATAATTGTACTAACATGGAGAGTTGATGGATTACTAACTCAATCTTCCAAGTGTTCACTTAAGTGAACCCTAAGTGAGATATTAGATTTCTACTAAGGAGAGTTCAAAAACTAGAATCAGATAACTAGGTTAAATAAAACTTAAAGACTGGTTGTGTTGAATGATATACTCTAGTTGTTATTGCATAGTATGACATGGCATAAAAAGGGACCTATAGGTTAGAATTTTTAGGATGAGGCTTTTAAGTGATCAAGGAAAAATCATAACTTTATGAACTCAGTTTTTGGAAGCATATAGATTCTCATTGTCGATGTGTGGCTTTAGTTAGGCTAGTTATGTGCTAGATTTTCAAACTATAGTGGGTGGTTTCTATTTTATAAAGTTAGGGGTCTTATTTCCATGTAGCTCCTTGTTGCTTTAGGTTCTTGAACGTTATATCCAATGCCCAACTATGTTGATGAACTAGATGAGGATATCGAAAGGGCATAAGATATTGATACCAATGTATGCTACGTACATAAGCATAGTATGCTATATTACTAGTAATAAATGCCTGGTTAGATGAATGTGTAAGTGAAGCTAAACGTATTGGTTATGAATGAAATATTTTAGTTACAATATTACTTATATTGTATTGTTTGTTATCTACTATCACTTAGCTTTAGTAGCTGAGGAGATAAAATGTTTTATCCTTAGGTTAATAGCATCATGAAGGGCCCAACACTAGGGGGCATATATACTGATAGCATAAGTTAGAGTCAGCAACTCTTGGATGAGATCTATACTAAGTTGGGAATCCTATTATTTTGAAGATTACAAAACAAAAAGGATGGTTTATGTTTTAATGTAAAGATTAGGCTATACATATAAGTTGTAACAAAATGTCCAGCCGAACTCCATTGTAGCAACCTTATTATCACATAAATAAAGTTTTCTTTCGATGAATGAGCAAGTTGAGTTAGTTTTAATAGGTATTCCTATGAAATGATGTATTCTATGCTAAGCCGGGATGTGATAAGGGCATCTAGTAGCCTATTGACTCTTTGATTGTTCACTTGTTGGTTCCTTGCCATTATCTATTGGTCGAGACATTTCATGGATAAGAATCATTTATTTGATGAAACAAAACAATGAACATGGAAGTATGCAGATGCTATAACCATTGGGTTAATATATCATCCTTAAGTTGTAACTCTATTGTTGAAAAAAATTATTGCATTTTTTAAAAAACTCTAATATCAATAGAATTGCAACTTCTGGGAGTAGTGTACTAATTCAAAGTTTAAGGGAATTATATGCAATTAGGGTAGGTTCTAATGGTTCTTAAGCTCTATAACCTTACAAGTTTCCGAAGAAATAATTCTTTGGTCACATCCAAGCTTAAGTGAGGTAGCGTAATCAGCCTCAAGTGGTGGTTAATCCACTACACCTAAAACCTACACAATGGCTTTTTGTCCTAGGGTCTTAAGACAACTTGGGTCTGACTGTATCTACCTTGCATCTGTGATGCAATAAATATCCCCCCATATCTCAATGTATTTTTGCATGCAAATAGTTAATATAACAACTAAAATAGATTATTTACAATAAAAGAGTTATAAATAAACATGTATATTTTGAAAGGTAAATTTAATTTCGAAAGGTAAATTTAATTTCGAAAGGTTTAGGTGGTTAGCCTTTTTGACGTCCTCAGTAGAGTCGTTAAGTTGTTGAACCCGATTTTTTCCCAGTTTTTATTATTTTCCTTAACACAATTAGTATAAAATCCTAACTTGTTTAATACTAACTGTAGACACCTAATTTTTGCCCCTCTATAGTCCTAATTTTTATTTTTACAAAAAGGGTTCTAATTCAAAAATAAAAATAAAAAAAAATTAATAAAAGACAAAAATAATAAAAAAATTAACAAATGATGAAAATACCAAAAAAGATAAGAAAAGAAAAAAATTATTATAAAGAGTTTTGTAAATTTTTAGGAAGTAAATTATTTTAGAGAAAATAGTTTTAGTTTTAGCTTAGTTAAAAAAAAATTATTTTTAGGAAGTAGATAGTTTAAGTATAATTTAATTGTACTGAATATTAAGGCACAGGCTAACGACCTAACGGATAAGTATAGGAGTATTTGGATTGGATTTAATTCGAGGTAATTAAATCATTTGAATTTAGTTTGATCTTGTTAAATCAGATTTGAATTAATTTAAATCTTGTTTAATTACCAAATCAGATATGATAGATGTGATTTAGAATGATATGATTTGGACCTTAAAAAATTTACATACACGTGCATAATTCGGTCATCAACTACCAAACAACAGCCGAACCTACTCTCTCCTTACACAACCCGACAACAGTATACTACAGGATGTTCCCACTATCAGACCTCAGTAATTCCAAACCCAGACAGAGTAAAGCCAACCTGACTCCAACGCAGACTACAAATCAACTCCAGTTATCCACATCCACACAGTGCCATGACCAACGCTGCCATTCTCCACCCGATTGTAGCAAATAAACATGCGAACGGCGTGTCGCTCAAACCCCAACATCACAAGACCCACTCGCCCATCCATGTGACCAATTATATGCAAAAGCAGCTCACACACATCGGCGCAACACTACTATAGCACGTTGACGGTAGCACTGCTCCATCTTCTTCACCCAAGCTACGGCCAACACTGCTGCACTCACGGCTCAACAATCCAGGCTTCATCTCCCACCACTCCGATCACGTCCAAGTTTCAGCATACTCGCCACTATTAAACACGTACAGATGTTGTTACTCCAAAAACGACTCTACACCTGCAACTTCAAAACCAACGTTGATTCTCACTTGGTAACACTACGCCAGCTGCACTTCGCTCTAATCCACAGGTACACGCCAGCAAGCGACCGACGCTAGCAAATAACCAACACCAACGAGTCTTGACGTCAAATTGTCCACGCTACTACCTTCGCGGAGCAAGTTCAGGTTCGATTGTTCAAAGTTTTTATTTATTTAGTTATTATATTATGTTATTACTCTTATTTTATTAGACATATCATATATATGTATATATTAGTTTAGTGTATTTCTTTTAGCATTAGTTTTCTTCATTATATAAATTAAATATGTTATATTGATTTAAGTAGATAAGTGTTTAATAGCAATTATATGGATATAAATATATATATATATATTAGTTTAAGAGTCGTTAAGATCAGTTTTATATGTATACATTATTATGTTTTATTAGTTAAAATAATATGTATGTATATGTTAGTGTAAGAGTTTTAGTGATAGATCTTATATAAATATATTATATGGAATTATATTATTTTTGGTAAATAGCTATATATATTAGTTTAGGGATTATTATGATTGGGCATTTATTTTTTAGATTTGGCTTTACTAATAAAAGACTCTTTTTTAAAAATAGGATTGTTAGATTTTTATTTTTTTTATAAAACAATAACACTCAAGAGTTAGGGCCCTTTTAGATTTTATTTGAATAAACTAAATTGGTAACAACGTTAATCTGGTCGGTTTTCGAAAATTAAAATAAATTAACACATTAAAGATTTTTCGGAAAGAACTATGATCATCTGATCTCGGCCAGCGGGTACGTAGGCACCTTTGAGGCGGCGATAAAATTTGTAGAAACTTAGGTTCTTTTTTTTTTCTTTTGATTTTATTTATTTATTTATTTTAAATATTATAATTAGAAAAATAATCCTAATTTCAGTAAATAAATAGTGGTACCCGTTAAAGGTTTAATAGGTTAGCCCCCAAACTTGGAACCCTCTGGTTCTTCATTTAAAAATTGAAATCAAAGACCAATAGCTAAATCGTAATCAATCCACCCAATTGGTTACGATTTCTTTTTCTTTTCCCAACTTTGATTAGGTGGCGACTCCAAAATTTATTTTCAATAGAAAACCGGAATTTCTCAATTTCTTTAGTCAATGATTAATATTAAATAGGTTAGGGTTTACTATTAATCGGGAAAAGGGGAAATCAATTTCAAATAGAAAACCAAAAAATTAGACTCGACAGTTTGGCGACTCCATTGGGGATCGCTAGAGGGCTAACCACTAGAAGTTACCGAAAATAGAATTATTTTTCAAAAAATAAAAAGAAAATAAAAAGTTGAAATAATAATAAAAAAATAACTTAGGTATGTCATTTTTATGTGTTTGTTTATTTTATTCATTTGTTTTTACTAACATTTTTTTGTTGTGGCAGTTTATTTAAGGGGGTTTTACTTTTATTCTGTTTTTCTGCATCATAAATGCATGGTAGACACGATCAGAACTAGGCCATCTTAGGACCTTAGGAAGGAGGTCATTGTGTAAGCTTCGGATGTTGTAGGGTAACCACCTTTCGGGGCCGATTAAGCTACCTTACTCAAGTTCAAATGAGGACCACAGAATCGTTGCTTTGAAAAAACGTAGTGGTTGTAGATCTTGAGAACCTTTAGAACCTACCTTTTTGCATTACACAAAACCTTTTTCAAAAAAATTACAAGAACCTATGATGTAGTATACCTAAATGGAAAAGGCAATTGTGAATTTGTAGTTGTAATATTTCCTTGTAAATAATTTGTAAAAATTTTTATAAGGTTTAGATTATGTTGTAATTGTAACTTTAATTTTGATTTTGATTAGTCATGGCTGGATCAAGTCAAGGGCCTTTTGAAGACATTTATGTCCACTTACCGCATTGGCCACAGAAACTGCTTCAAACGTGGTTTCAACTATTCAGCCTAGATAAATAGGAGTTTATTAAGAATAAGATTGGGCTCATCCTCTCTCTATAGAAGATCCCTGTGAACATTACTCTAGTGCGGGCTTTAGTCCACCTATGGGAGCCCGAATCCACCAGTTTCTATATGGGCCTACATCAACTAAGCCTAACTTTAGAAGAATACTCCCAATTGTTGTGGGCTCCTACAATTACGGATGATATCTATGTCCCAGACTTAGAAGCTGCAGCACCAAAAATCTTTAGCAAGTTGCTGAGAATCAGAAAAACTGAAATAAACCGAGTTCTAAATCAAGGAAAGACCATTCGATTAGAGGATTTCATGGATTGGTTTTCGACTAAATTGAAGCATAGAGAAAAACGCGAGGTTTTTTATGCAAATTTAAAAGCATGGCACCAGTATCGGGTCAACGCTTTTATATTGGTGGTCTTCAATACTATCTTGTTCCTTGATGAAAGACGTTGACTCCATTTCAGAATTGCAGAACTTGTAACCCAATTCCTTGAAGGGAAATCATATGTCCCGGCCCTTTTGGCCGAGCAGATCCGGTCACTAAACCATCTTAAGAAAAAGAAATGAGGAGATCTGAAAACTAATATGGTCCTATTGGTGGTCTGGTTTGTTAGCCACATGAAAAGTTACCAACTTGATTTCAATCAGGCTGAGTTTACTCAGCAATATTATCTCATCAATCTTTTAAAAGCGAAAGAGTTGTTGTTGACAACCAGGTGGTTTGCAAGCAAGGAAATGGTAAGAGGATGTGAAAACTTCAAGTCGGTCCCTCTGATTGGCTTTAATCTCTGCACCGCATACGTCCCAACCAATGGACTCATTGACGACATGATCCCTAGACTGTCATTAGAAGCTGTCTTATTGGACTTCCTTAACCCCAGCATGACAATGGTTGACAAAGTAACTAGGCTTCAGAGCATTCGAGCTCTTTGGTGCACAAGAAAGACCACCCCTACTACTAAAGGGATAATAGCCAAGAGCTAGACAACCAAATGATTTCTTTATCACCAGCTAAAAGGGCTGAAAGATATGGAAGACAACAAAGAGAAGGAGGAAGTTTAAGCTGAACCCGAGAGGATGAGTAAAAGAGAGCAGGAGTTGGGAAGTCGTTGTAAGGACTATCATCAAAAGATAAAGGCTTTGGAAGCATAACTGAAGAGGACTAAGGGCAAAGAAGAGCAAGCTCCCATGATCCGAAAGAAGAGAAAGACGCAGGATAAGCCCATTAACCACTAAGAGATTAGGTTTTAGATTTTAGGTTTTATGAATTCTTTTTTGTGAACAGAATAAGAGGTGTAAAGCTTCACAATTGCAAAAATTAATAAAAGTTAGTTAAGTTTTGCCACATTAAAGGTTTCTTCCCAATTTTTAATTTTTCATTGCACTCGTGTGACATGCATCTTACATCTATACAATTAACAACTCTATCTTAGGAAAATGTAATATGTACTAACCCTTTGTTGAGATAGTCTTCGTAGTCAGGTAAAATTTCAAGATAGCTCCCAAATGTCAAGTCTTTCAGAGAAGTTCAATTATAACACGTTCCCAGACTAGGATGGCCACCACTCAAGGAAATGATGAAGACCCTAAGATCAATGATCCCTTCAAGCTGAGGTTTCGTTCCATAGAAAGGGCTATGGAGAAGATGGCAGAACAAATGAGCTTCCTAGCAAACAACATTGCTTTGCTACGAGCTATAACACCGGATAATGAAGAAAGTTCCAAAACACGTTATGGGAAGAATACACAAGCTCCTGAAGCAGAGTACAAATATAAAAAAGACCCATTCGAGTCAGAAGGAGTTTACCCAAAAGATAACCCAACCTTTGAACCTGACACGTATGCAGCCCCGAGACTTGTCAGCCATGGGCTAAATACGGACAGCTTGAAAGAATTGGAAAAGAAATTAACACAACAGATAACTGAGAAGATGAAGGCACTTGTAGTGTATGATAGATTTGAACAGGCGGGGATCACAGAGTTTTCCATGTGTGACATGGGATCATACCTTGAGAAGTTTAAGGTACCAGAATTTGAAAAGTATAACGGGATGAGTTGCCTCAAGCTCCACACCAGGTTGTATATCAGGAAGATGGGTAAATATGTTCAGTACAATCCACTCATGGTACAGACATTTCAAGATAGTTTGACTTGACCGGCCCTAACTTGGTATGCCCAGTTGGATTTGAATCAGAGAAATATATAGGAGAGACTTGCAAGAGCATTTTATGAACAATATAAATTCAACGTAGAAGTAGCCCTAACTATGATGGACTTGGTTGCCTTACGGAAGAAGAATAATGAATTATTCAAAGAATAGGCTCAAAGATGAAGGTCCTTAGCTGCAAGAATCTCTACTCCTACGACTGAGAAGGAGCTCACATCAGTTTTCATTAACACCGTGGAAAGGCCCTACTTTTTCCATCTCATCGGGCAGGCCTAGTCCAGTTTTACTGAAGTAGTAGTGGTAAGGTATAGGATTGAAAGTGCCGTCTCTTCCGGTAAGCTGCAAGACCCAGCAGATAGAAGACTACCAGTATCTTCATCTGGTCCTAGACCAGCCGACAACAAGCCTAAAGAATCTACGGTTGGTATGGTAAATTCAAATGCCAGACCAAATGCTTAAGTCACTTTTAGGACGAATCCACCTCCCGCTCAGCAATAGTTCAGAGACTAGTTTCAAACTAGCAAAACTTATAGACAGTTTACCTAGATACCAATCCCTTTAAGTCAAGTCTTCGAGAAGTTGCTAAGGGATAATTTGATACGGTATGAACTTCTTAGCGATCTATACCGATCGAAAATCTTTGACCCTACAGTAAAGTGTAAATACCATTGTAGATAAGTGAGGCATTCGACTGATGCATGATAGAGATTTAGGAACAAGATTCAGGACTTGATAGATGAAGGGGTAGTACAGTTAGATTTTGTGGAAGCCCCAGTTCCTAAAGTTAACAATAATACCTTACCCAACTACCGGCCAATGATTGGTATGATTTTGATGACTGTGCTGTTAACGTCATCGATTCAGATAAGAAGCCTAAGGTTTTTGAGTTTTCTATTGGCAACCAGACTCTAAAAGTGAAGAGGTACACATTCCATGTACCGTTGCCACCAGAAAATTATAAGGCTACTCCATTTAACTATCACCTGATCAATCAGGAAAAGCCAGGTCCTCTGGTAGGAGGTATTACTTGATCGTGAAACATTTATCACCTGATAGAGGAACATGGAAGGAAAGTCATGTCGGGACAACCAAATGATAAGACGATAGGCGAACGCATTGAGGGGCTATCAGCCTTTAACAAAATGATCAAGTCAAGTGAGTATAAGATCATGGATCAACTCAGTAAGACTCCTACACAAATATCGTTGATGGGCCTATTAATCGCATCTGAACCATACAAGGAGGCTTTATTTCGCACTTTAAATGAAGTAAAGGTCCCTCAAGAAATTCCAATTGAGAAGATGGGACTGGTTACTAATTCGATCCTCACAATAGATCAAATTTCATTTTCAGTCGAAGAATTAGGCGAGGAAGAGAACAAACATACAAAGCCATGCTTTATTATGGTGAGGAGTAATGACATAATTATCACTAGGGTGCTCATTGACAACGGATTATCGCTGAACATCTGCCCACTCGCCACCTTGGATTTGCTAGGCATCGACACATCTGCAATTAAGCCTTCTTCCACAACAGTTAGGGCCTTTGATGGTTCCAGAAGAGAGATTATAAGAGAGATTGATTTATCCGTGAGTATTAGCCCTCAGCACTTTATTATTCGATTCCAAGATCTTTCAATCTACTCTTAGAAAGACCTTGGATTCATGCAGCAGGGGCCATACCTTCGAGCTTGCACCAAAAGTTGAAGTTTATCTCCAATGGCCAGGTGATTACAATTCTAGGAGATCAAGATTATGAAATAGGAAGTGAGGGATAAGAAGAGCTGGGTTTACAAATGTTTGAAGAAGTGAACATGATTACCGGTCCCAACAGAGAAGATGATAGAAGAATGGGATTCAAGGAAGGCCAGATCGGCACCTACGACCTTGGCTACAATCCTACCCCGGCAAAAGAATTCCATAAGAAACAAGCGAAGGGCAAGAGAGGTAACTGATTATACCATGCCTCAACGACCTTTCCACCACTAGTTGAGACGTTCATAAGGGAAGAGACTTAAGCCTGGGAGTTTGGCAAAGAAGGATCAATAAACTCGCCACCCAAGTTCTAGCATCATTTGTATAACTGGTTCTCCATCCCAGCGAACAACAACAGGTCTTCCCTAGGAAAGGGTGACCCATAGTTAGTATTTTCTGAATTTTTATTTTTAGTCATCGTTTCAAATGTGTTATCAACCCTCTCGTTCAAAATTAGTTAGGCCTTTATCTCATTTGAGACCCACTTCCATTTATTCAATAAAATCTTATTTTGTTTCTTTCCTATGTTGCTCTTCAGTTCTCTTTTGCTTACATACACTTTTCTTTATGCATTCTCATTCAGATTCAATGAACCAAGCAAAAACCAGGAACACTTCGCGTAAGTAGAAAATGAGAATATCGATATTGCTTCCAGCCCTACTAGGTTAGTCGTCAGGGGCGATGTCGATGACCACAGTAATATACAAGAGGAATGGTAAAAACATGAACTAGGTAGAATCATTATTGATGAACCAATTGAGACAATTAATGTAGGGAACGAAGAAAATCCTAAGAATAAAAAAATTGGGGCAAGTTTAAAAGAGAAACAAAAAACAAAAATGATTGCATTATTAACCGAATATCAAGACGTGTTCGCTTGGTCATATGAAGATATGCTTGGGTTAGACCTGTCGATTGTAGTCCACTGTTTACCCACACATGAAGACGCCAAATCGAAAAATAAAAAATTAAGGAGATTTCGACCTAACATCTTGCTAAAAATTAAAGAAGTGAAGAAACTACTGGAGGTTGGATTCATTAAAGTATCGGATTACCCGAAGTGGGTAGCTAATATTGTTCCAGTAATTAAGAAGAATGGGAAAGTCAAAGTGTGTGTAAACTTTCGAGATCTCAATCAGGCAAAGCCTAAAGATAATTTTCCATTGCCTCACATTGATGTCTTAGTGGATAATACGGTCGGAAATCATCTATTCTCTTTCATGGATGGTTTTTCGAGATATAATCAGATTCAGATGTCTGAACAAGATAAGACAAAAATGACTTTCATTACGACTTAGGGAACGTTTTGCTATAAGGTCATGTCGTTTGGGCTTAAGAATGCAGGTGCAACATATCAGAGGGCCATGGTTGCAATTTTTCATGATATGATTCACAAAGAAATAGAAGTATATGTTGATGATATGATTGCAAAATCTAAAGAAGAGGAAGATCACTTAGAAAACCTGAGGAAGCTGTTTGATAGACTGAGGAAGTACCACTTGAAATTGAATCTGGAGAAGTGTACCTTTGGTGTGACATTAAGAAAATTGTTGGGATTCATAGTCAGCTAAAGAGGTATTGAAGTCCATCCCGATAAAGCCAAAGCTATAATTGACATGCCTCTTCCACAAACACTCAAGGAAGTATGAGGATTGCTAGGGCGTTTAAATTACATAGCCCGATTCATATCACAGTTAACGGACAAATGTCGCCCTCTTTTTAATCTGTTAAAGAAGAACACAAAGATCAGTTGGAATGAGGAATGCAAAGAGGCTTTTACGAAAATCAAAGAATACCTCATGAAACCTCCGGTGTTAGTAGCTCCTAAACCTGGAAAGCCGTTGTTTTTGTACCTGACCATAATGCTTGAATCCATGAGATCCGTGCTTGGCCAGAAGGATGAAGAAGGCAAAGAGGGAGTCGTTTACTATCTAAGCAAGAAGTTTACAGAAGGGGTGCAAAAATACTCAGAAGCCAAAAGAACCTGTTGTGCATTAGTTTGGGTTATGCATCGGCTTAGACAATATACGCTGTATTATCAGATTGAGTTGATAACACAACACAATCCTTTGAAATACTTAGTTGAAAAACTGGTTCTCATTGGTAGAGTTTCAAAGTGGCAGATGTTGTTGACAGAATTTGACATTAAGTATATGAGCCAAAGTTCAATCAAGGGGCAAGCTTTGGCAGATCAATTAGCGGAGAATCCTTCTGAGGATACCCCTCAAGAAGCATGGGTCGAGTTTCCTGATGAAAGCATCCTAGTAGTAGGAAATGATTTTGATTGTGAAGTAGTCGAAAAATCTTCAAGGTGGAAAATGTTCTTTGATGGAGCAGCTAATGTGTCCGGATGCGGAGTAGGGGTAATTCTGGTATTGCCTGAAGGTATACAATTTCCAATGGCTGTGAGATTGGTTTTCCCATATACCAATAACATTGCAGAATACGAGGCGTGTATTTTGGGACTTAAAATCGCATTGTTTAAGGAGATACGAGAATCGTAGGTATATGGAGATTCTTCATTGATTAAAAGCCAAGGTCAGGGTGAGTATAAGACGAAAGACCCCAAATGAGTGCCTTATCACCAACACCTGGCCAAGTTGATAACCAAGTTCGAAAGGATTACATTCGTGTACGTACCAAGGGTTCAAAACCAGTTCGCTGATGCTTTTGCTACTTCGGAATCAATGATTCAGATATCGAAAGGAGTGGAGATTCAGCCAATTAAAATTGAAATTGAAGAAAAGCCCACTTTTTGTTTGCCAATGGAAAGTTCATGTGACGAAAAGCTTTGGTATCATGATATCAAAATGTTTTTACAACATGGTACGTACCTCGAAGGAGCAGAGAGGAAGGATAAAAAATTAATTAGAAGACTGGCGGCTCAGTACTTGATGAGCAATTCTACCCTATACCGACAATCGTTTGACGGTACGCTTTTACTTTGTGTAGATGGGAAAGAGTCAGAGATGCTAATGAAAGAAATGTACGAGGGAGTATGTGGCCCCTACATGAATGGCTACATGCCTGCCAAGAAAATCATGAGGATGGGATATTATTGGTCAACTATAGAAGCGGATTGTATTGGACATGTTAGACACTGCCATTTGTGCCAAATCTATGCAAACAAGATAAATGCTCCACCTCAAGAATTGCATACACTATCAGCACCATGGCCTTTTTCGATGTGGGGAATAGATATCATTGGCCTGATCACTCCAAAGGCATCTAACGGGCACCGATTTATATTAATAGCAATTGATTATTTCACTAAGTAGGTTGAAGCCTCATCTTACTCTAGTATGACGAAGGGAGTAGTGGTCAAGTTTATCAAGAGAGACATACTGGCTCGGTATAGTACGCCAGAGACAATTATTACTAACAATGATACAAATCTGAATAATAAATTGATGTCTGAGTTATGCCAACACTTTAGGATCATTCATAGAAATTCTACTTCTTATCGGCCTCAAATGAATAGAGCCGTGGAAGCAGCTAACAAGAACATCAAAAGAATTATTGAGAAGATGGCCATTATATATCGAGATTGGCATAAGATGTTACCATTTGCACTCATGGCCTATCGAACTTCTATCAGAACATCAACAGGGCAACCCCCTACTTGTTAGTATACGGAATGGAGGTTGTACTACCAGTGGAGGTCGAGATCCCATCTCTCAGAATATTGTTGGAAACTCAGTTAGATGAGGCTAATTGGGTAAAGAAGCATATTGAGCAGTTGAACCTAATTGATGAAAGGAGACTGGTAGCTTTGTGCCACAACATTTGCTATCAACAATGAATGGCCAGGGCCTTCAACAAAAAAGTACGACCTCGAAGTTTTGAGCAAAGAGATATGGTGCTGAGGAAGACGTTACTTAACACAACTGATTCGAGAGGGAAGTTTGCCCTAAACTATAAAGGACCTTACATTGTGAAGAAAGTATTGCCAGGGGGAGCTGTTATCTTGTCTCAAATGGATGGTCCGAATTTGAAGGACCCAGTGAATGCTGATGCATTGAAGGTGTACTATCCTTGAACATCAATGAAATTTTTGCAAACAATCTCACTATTATTGTGGTCTCATTTTCATTTTCTACATGCAAAGATTGGTATTCCTGGTGGTCATTAGCATTGGATAATATCCTTAGCCCTTTTCTTGTCCTACTAAAAGACCCCACTTCTCGCTCTATTATCTACCCAAATAAACCTTACACACAAGAAGCACAAGAAAAACAATCACTTAATTTGAAGCGATAACTATTGATAAAAATTCTTTTAATACTTTATTGTGGTTAACCCCCTAAAGAAACGGAGACTTGTTTCCTATTTTTCAGGATAGGGCCATGTTCAAGAAGAGTGACGTGTGGCATATAAGTAGAAACTCGCTTGAGAACAAATGCTTGCACGAAAAGCTAATGTTTGGACCGGAAGTTCAATATAGGACATCCTTGCTCGAGAAGAATATGTTTTACATTCGTTTTAAGCTTAAGTTGCTTTCAAAATAAAAGAAAAAGAAAAAGAAAAGAGGGGGTTTAGAAAGAGACAGAAGAAGAAAGAAGAAGAAGAACGAGAACAAGAAAAGTAATGTTAAGGGTTAGACTTGTTGGTTCTAATATGATTGCTCAATAAGACATTCGACTACTTAGGAGCTATCATTGAAACCAGGTAAGTGGTTCTAAGCCTGATAAAATATTGCATTAGCAGTTGGTTTCCCCCTAAGGATGATAGTTTGTTTTCTAAAAACAATTTCTTAGCAAGATAGTTAGCTCGTAGAGTATGGTCCCAGAGTTTCTTAAACTCCTAATCGTCGAACTCATAGAACATTACCCGACTCAAAATTTTTTCAAGGGATTTAGCAAGCTCAGGAAGCGCTATTCCAATCGAGTTTCCTTCATTCGGGTCTTAGCCAGCTTAAAGGGTGCTTTGACCGCCTTAGTTAGTAAGTTCATTAGGGAACAACCAAGTTTTCCTTGTTTTTAGGTCTTAGCCAGCTCAAAGGGCGCTTTGACCGCCTTGGTTAGTCAACTCATTAAGAGCATGACCAAGTTTTCCTCATTTTTAGGCCTTAACCAACTTAAAGGGCACTTCGACCGCCTTGGTTAGTCAGCTCATCAAGGTACGACCAAGTTTTCCTTATTTTTAGGTCTTAGCCAGCTCAAAGGGCGCTTTGACCACCGTGGTTAGTCAGCTTATTAGGGCACTACCAAGTTTTCCTTATTTTTCAGGTCTTAGCCAGCTCAAAGAGCGCTTTGACCACCTTGGTTAGTCAGCTTATTAGGGCACGACCAAGTTTTCCTTGTTTTCAGGTTTTAGCTAGCTCAAAGGGCACTTTGACCGCCTTGGTTAGTTAGCTCACTATGGCACAACCAAGTTTTCCTTTATGTTTTTAGGTCTTAGCCAGCTCAAAGGGCGCTTCGATTGCCTTGGTTAGTCAGCTTATCAGGGTACGACCAAGTTTTCCTTATTTTTAGGTCTTAGCCAGCTTAAAGGACGCTTTGACCATCTTGGTTAGTCAACTCATTAGGGCACTACCAAGTTTTCCTTATTTTCAGATCTTAGCCAGCTCAAAGGGCGCTTTGACCACCTTGGTTAGTCAGCTCATTAGGGTACGACCAAGTTTTCCCTATTTTTAGGTCTTAACTAGCTCAAAGGGCGCTTTGACCGCCTTAGTTAATCAACTCATTAGGGTACGACCAAGTTTTCCTTTATGTTTTTAGGTCTTAGCCAACTCAAAGGGCGCTTTGACCGCCTTGATTAGTCAGCTCATTAGGGTACGACCAAGTTTCTTCATTCTTTAGGTCTTAGCCAGCTTAAAGGGTACTTTGACTGCCTTGATTAGTCAGCTCATCAGGGCACGACCAAGTTTTCCTTATTTTTAGGTCTTAACCCACTCAAAAGGTACTTTGACTGCCTTAGTTAGTCAACTCATAAGGGCACGATCAAGTTTTCATTGTTTTCAGGTCTTAACCAACTCAAAGGACGCTTTGACCGCCTTGGTTAGTTAGCTTATTAGGGTATAACCAAGTTTTCCTTCATTTTTTAGGTTTTAGCCAGCTCAAAGGGCGCTTTGACTGCCTTGGTTAGTCAGCTCATTAGGGCACGACCAAGTTTTCCTTTATGTTTTTAGGTCTTAGCCAGCTCAAAGGGCGTTTTGACCGCCTTGGTTAGTCAGCTCATTAAGGCACGACCAAGTTTCTTCATTCTTTAGGTCTTAGCCAGCTCAAAGGGTGCTTTGACTGCCTTAATTAGTCAGGGCATGACCAAGTTTTCCTTAATTTTAGGTCTTAGCCAACTTAAAAGGCACTTTGACCGCCTTGGTTAGTCAACTCATTAGGGCAAGATCAATTTTTCCTTGTTTTCAGGTCTTAGCCAACTCAAAGGGCGCTTTGACCGCCTTGGTTAGTTAGCTTATTAGGATACAACCAAGTTTTCCTTCATTTTTTAGGTCTTAGCCAGCTCAAAGGGTGCTTTGACTGCCTTGGTTAGTCAGCTCATTAGGGCATAACTAAGTTTTCCTTTATGTTTTTAGGTCTTAGCCAGTTCAAAGGGCGCTTTGACCGCCTTGGTTAGTCAGCTCATTAGGGCACGACCAAGTTTATTTATTCTTTAGGTCTTAACTAGCTCAATGGGTGCTTTAACCGCCTTGGTTAGTCAGCTCATTAGGGTACGACCAAGTTCCTTCATTCTTCAGGTCTTAGCCAGCTCAAAGGGCGCTTCGATTGCCTTGGTTAGTCAGCTCATCAAGATACGACCAAGTTCTCATTATTCTTTTTAGGGATTTTTGCCAACTCATAAAGGCGCTACCCCTCACTATTTTAATAGTCGTTAAGTGACTTAAGTTCCTTAGGATAAAGTTGGCCCAAGGCAAAAATGGTGTCTCTTTTGTCTTTGTGGCAAAATTTTGCTTAAACTTCACTACAAAGAGGGGTAGCTGTAAACACCTAATTTTTACCCCTCTATAGTCCTAATTTTTATTTTTACAAAAAGGATCCTAATTCAAAAATAAAAATAAAAAAAATTAATAAAAGATAAAAAGAATAAAAATTTAACAAATGATGAAAATACAAAAAAAAAAAGAAAAGAAAAGAAATTATTATAAAGAGTTTTGTAGATTTTTAGGAAGTAAATTATTTTAGATTAAATAGTTTTAGTTTTAGCTTAGTTTAGTTAAAAATATTTTAGGGAAGCGGATAGTTTAAGTATAATTTAATTGTACTGAATGTCAAGGCACAGGCCAACGGCCTAACAGATAAGTATAGGAGTATTTGAGTTGGATTTAATTTGAGGTCTTGGGTTTAAGTCTTAGCAGACATCTATGTCTTTATTTTTCTATCTTTACAAACGCGAGATAAAAACAGGATTCATATCTAATTAAATCATTTGAATTTAGTTTGATCTTGTCAAATCGGATTTGAATTCATTTAAATCTAGTTTAATTACCGAATCAGATATGATTTAGACCTTAAAATATACAAATACACGTGCATAAAAGGAAGAGGAGACTAACAGAGAAAAAAAAATCCATTGAGGCACAACAATAATTCGGTCATCAACTACTAAACAACAGTCGAACCCACTCTCTCCTTACACAACCCGACAGCAGTATACTGCAGGACGTTCCCACTGTCAGACCTCACAGACGTCACTCACTGACTTCATTCACGAAGAGTGGCCACAGCCAGCGAATAGTAGCAATTCCAAATGTAGACAGAGTAAAGCTAACCTGACTCCCAATGCAGACTACAAATCAACTCCAGTCATCCACATTCGCACAATGCCACGACCAACACTGCCATTCTCCACCCGATCGTAGCAAACAAACATACAAACGGTGTGCCGCTCAAACCCCAACATCATAAGAGCCACTTACCCATCCATGTGACCGATTATATGTAAAAGGAGCTCATACGCACTGGCGCAACACCACGACAGCATGCTGACAACAGCACTACTCCATCTTCTTCGCCCAAGCCACGGCCAACGCTACTGCACTCACGGCTCAACAATCCAGGCTTCATTACCCACCACTCCGATCACGTCCAAGTTTCAGTACACTCGCCACTGTTAAACACGCATAGATATTGTTACTCCAAAAACGACTCCACAGCCGCAACTTCAAAACCAACGTTGATTCTCACTTGGTAGCACATGCCAGCTGCACTGCGCTCTAATCCACAGGTTCACGCCGGCAAGTGACCGACGCTAGCCAACAACCAACGCCAGCGAGCCTTGATGTCAAATTGTCCACGCTACTACCTTCGTCGAGCAAGTTCAGGTTCGATTGTTCAAAGTTTTTATTTATTTAGTTATTATATTATGTTATTACTCTTATTTTATTAGACATAGAATATATATGTATATATTAGTTTAGTGTATTTCTTTTAGCATTAGTTTTCTTCATTATATAAATTAAATATGTTATATTGATTTAAGTAGATAAGTATTTAATAGCAGTTATACAGATATAAATATATATATATATTAGTTTAAGAGTCATTAAGATAAGTTTTATTATATATATACATTATTATGTTTTATTAGTTAAAATAATATATATGTATATGTTAGTGTAAGAGTTTTAGTGATAAATCTTATATAAATGTATTATATGGAATTATATTATTTTTGGTAAATAGTTATATATATTAGTTTAGGGATTATTTTGATTGAGCATTTATTTTTTAGATTTAGCTTTACTTAAGGATTTGTCACCTAGCAAGTTGTTTTTTTTTTAATGAAACTAATAAAAGACCCTTTTAAAAAAATAGGATTGTTAGAGTTTTTTTTTTTACAAAAAAATAACACTAAAGAGTTAGGGCTCTTTTAGATTTTATTTGAATAAACTAAATTGGTAACAATGTCAATTAGGTCAGTTTTCGAAAATTAAAATAAATTAACACATTAAAGATTTTTCGGAAAGAACTACGATCGTCTGGTCCCTGCTAGTAGGTATGTAGATACCTTCGGGGCGACGATAAAATTTGTAGAAACTTATGTTCTTTTTTTTTTCTTTTAATTTTATTTATTTATTTATTTTAAATATTATAATTAGAAAAATAATCCTAATTTCGGTAAATAAATAGTGGTATCCATTAAGGGTTTAATAGGTTAGCCCCCGAACTTGGAACCCTCTGGTTCTTAATTGAAAAATTGAAATTAAAGACCAGTAGCTAAATCATAATCAATCCACCTAATTGGTTACGGTTTCTTTTTCTTTTTCCCAACTTCGGTTGGGTGGCAACTCCAAAAATTATTTTCAATAAAAAACCGAAATTTCTCAATTTCTTTAGTCGATGACTAATATTAAATGAATTAGGGTTTAGTATTAATCGGGAAATGAGTTAGGTTAAAATCAATTAAGCGCATTGATTTTAACCTAGACACTAGATTACGTGAAAACTTATTTTAAAAAAGGTTTTTGAAAACTAGAGATTTAAGTCTGAGGCTAACCTTAAACCTTTAATAGGTACTACTTTCAACTTTTCGGGTTTAAATTTATCTTTCAAATTACCCTTTTAACTAATTCTCAATTTACAATTAAGGAAAATTTACTAAAAAGATACATTTTTTTGTAAAAAGAGAAAATGAAATTAATTTCCCTATTTTAAGTTGCCCTATAAGTACCCACATACCCTATAATATGGATCAAACTTTTGGTAGTTCATTTCATAAAATTTAAGTATCCTGGTTCCTTTTAATTTCTAATAACTAGCTAAATTTATGTTTTGATTCAGTTCGAGTTTATTTAAGAAAAAATCTCAAAGGTTCTAAATTGGTTTGTTTTTATTTTTGAAAATTTTAACGAGTCCTAATTTTGAAAAGTACTGATCTTATTTTCTTTTTTGTTGAAAAATGATTTTTTAAGTGATAAAATATTTTTCATTTTTTTAATTATTTTGTTTATGTTTTAATTGAAGAAATAAAAATAAACTAAGCTTCCCTGTCTTTTGTTTATTTTTTATTTTTTATTTATGAATATAATACAATCATAAGGAAAAAGAAAAGAAAAATAAAAAATACAATGTGGAAATAATGAAAAGAAAGAAAAAGAAAACAAGAGGGTGGGACTTGGACTTAGGTTATAGTGTATGTGGGTTAGACTTAGGTCATCAGGTTAAGTCAAATCTAGATTTGGTGAAATAAGGAAGGAAGAGAAGCAGCAATGTCAGGAGTGGCAATTTAGGGTGATCTAAGCAACAAAATGAGTTGGTAAAGGGAGTTTTTCCAATTGGGATTAGTAGGGATACAAGAAGTGCCGAGGTGTTTGGTGGTGGTTGGAAGTGGAGGCCAATGGTAGTAGCATTGTGCAAGGTGATTAGAAGCACAATATAATACGAACCACGTGGATGAACACACGGAATCCACTATCACACGAAAACTAATGGGTAGGTCCAAATAGCAAGATGGCCCAAAAGATAAATGAAAGTCAAAGGTTTAGCGAATCCCGCATACTAACTCTATGGATATGACGTACCGTAGAACCACACACGGACTTAAGACTCACTGGATGTAACGCACCGGTTCGAGAGATAAGGTTACTCACCATAATCCTTGGTAAAGGGATTGATAAGAGCTGGAAAAGAGAGAGCTTTCCCAAAGGAAAGAATCCAAAGGGGTTTTTCATTAAAAAAAAATGTCAAAGTCCCTTAAAACCCTATACAAGTGTTCTATTTATACAAGGCGGTAAAGCTATAAATCAATAAAATGACTAAGAATGCCCTAGTGGCAATTATGTAAATATAAGATAGACATGAGGCTAATTACAAGTAAAATACAAGAAACAAAAAATCCAAATACATAAGTAAACTAGATAGCTAAGTAAGATCTTCGAGTGAAGATTGATGCTTTGATTCCAAAAAGTTGTTAGGGATTCGGAGTTGTAATCTGGGTAAACCTGATTCTAGATGACCTGTCTTATCCAGAGCCAACCTAATATGTCTAGTGCTAACTTGATATGCCTGGGACCAACCTGATATGTTCAGGGTCGACTTCTCGTGGGCAGTAGCCTAGTTGATATGACAGTGGCTAATCTCGTATGGTTGGGCCGATCTAGCGTTGACGTAGTCAACCTATTTGATATGTCTTAGTGTTGCCGAGTTGATATGGAATATGCAGGCAGCCTCGTCATGACCGAGTAGATCTTGGTCGAACAGACTCGATCGAGCAAATTGACCTTAGTAAAGTAAGGTGGATGGGCAGGATAGGACAATCCTGAATAGCTGATTCGAATAAACCCGATAGAATAGAATAGAATAAAGCTGACTACAGTAAAGCAGAATGAATCAAGTATAACAAGGAAGACCTAACAAAGTGAGGCACACATTATAGCCCAAGACAGATCTTATAGAGTACGTCGAGTCTTGCAATATTTCCATAGTGCATGTATAGGTCTGTAGGAGGGCTTGAACAAGGTAGAGTGGGGCGTACTCAGCATAATAGGGTAGACTCAATAGAGAAGGGAAGGCTGTTCAGTAATGATAAAGCACATAAATAGGTCTTCCATTTACGTGGAGCTTATGACCGAGCCTCCTATGTAGTCTAAAGCCTGACAAGATGCCAGGCTTTGGAATCCTCTCATAGCATGTGGCCAAATCTGGTATGGTTTGACTACTTGTGATGTGAGGTACTTGTGGATAACAATAGATGAACTTGAGGAGCTTCGTGTCAAAGCTTGAGTTAGAGAGGAGAGAGGGACAATCTGAATAGAGAGAGAAAAGGAAAGTATAATGTGTTTAAGTGTGCAATGTTGAAAAGTGATGAGAGTTGGTCCTCAAGAGGCCTCTTGGAACCTCTATTTATACTATTTTTAGCTTTAATCGAAGAAGGAAGGACATGAATGGCCTTAAATGTATGGACATAAAAGCTAGGTTTGATTTGCGATATGAATTGAAGTTCAAGTAAGTTCCTAGTCAAAACTACCTTTTATGTATTCGATCTTGCCAAAATGCTTTAATGGAAGCTTCAAAATTGGCCATTGGTGTTCAAAATTCAAGCTTGGCCAAAAGTTTTTGCTCTTAGGTCCAAATTTTTCTTAGTATTTGAAGACTAATTTGACCAGTTAAATGGTTGAATCTAAACAAGATTAGGATTTCAATTCTTGGGGGCGATGAGATCTCTATGATTTCACCATTGATTTAGTGAAATTATGAAGGAAATTGAATGAAAAATGGCCTTGAATAGAGATGGTTGAGTTAGGAAAGTACGGGAAAGGAAGGGGAGGAAATCATGGAAAAGAGAAGGAGAAGAAAGGAAAGTTTGTTGACATAGTGTCACATCAACCGCGTGGACCAGTAGTGCTATGCCACGTGTTTGGTGTTGATACGTGACCCAATAAACCCTCGTCACATGTACTCTATTTTGGCAAAGAAAAAAGAAAAAGAAAAAGGCATAACATATCTATTAGGAGACTTGAACTCATGAGCTTTCTCACGTATCAATGCTAAGACCAAGTATAGTATCAATTAGGTTGTTAGCCCATGCCCTATTATGTTGTGTAATTAAAATGCATTTAACCTATAAAACAACTTGAAGATCTTATGAAATAAAAACCACCCCAACAAAATAATCAATCTAATGACTCAATACAATCATAAATTCCTATTTTTCCTAAAAACTATTTCCTTGAAAATATTTTATTTGTTTAAAAATTTATTTTCCTTAAAAAGATCTATCTTTCTATTTTATTATCATTATTTTCAATTTTTTCGTATTTTTAAGTATTTTCTATTTTTTTTGTAGTTTTTCTAAATTTTACATTTTTTTTTAATTTTTTACTTTTTTTCTAAATTAGGACTCTTTTCCTTATTCTGAAAAATTTTAAAACTACTGGGGTATCGATAGGAAGGGCTAAACTGGAGTGTCAACACATGTAAACACCAACCCAGCCTCCCCCTCCCCTTCTTTTCCCTTATCTGTAGAACTTTAGAGTAAGAATTTTGCCGTTGTAAACTCTACAATTTTATGTGGTAATCAGGGAATATTAGCCTAAATTTTCTTTTCTTTTTTGGGTTGTTTTTTTATTCTCACTATCTCTTTTTTATATTGTTCTTTTTTGTCTCTTTCTTTGTTTTTCTTGTTCCTTATTCTAGTTCTTGTAAGCCTTATATTTTCTATATTTTAACGAATTTTTTAGTCTTGAAATATGAACAAAATGGCAATTTCTAGCAAAAATTAGTTTTTTTTTTTTAATTTGATTGATTATTGTGGAATTTATAGTGTATTGGAGCTATTGAATCGAACTTATTTAGAAGAAGTTATAAAAACTCAAGAATATGCCCTTATATGTGTAATTTAGTAGTATGAGGATTTGATAATTCAAGAATGATGATATGTTAAATTTGAGTTCTATGAAGTCATGAAATTGAGAAGTGTTAAAGTGATCCTTATAGCCAAAACTTAGTAGAAAAGTGAGCAAATCAACCAATTATGGAAAGTTGGTTAAAGGTAAAGGATAATTCAGAGGTTCTGTGAATGAATAACATATTTGATGATACTTATAATTGAGTTGAAGGCAAATTTATGTGTGAAACGTAAACACAAGGGAACTTAGAAGCTTAGTCAAAAGGTAATTTTCTTAAAAACTCTAAAGTTAGAAGGTAACTTAAAGAATAGCTTACTCAAAGACTTAAATTGGAGCAATTTAGAGGCTATCTCAAAGGATAAAGTTAGTGTATTAAATGACCCCTGTATAGCTCAGAGAGTAGTTCGGAGGATTTCTAGCTTAAGAAACA
This sequence comes from Lumnitzera racemosa, assembly GCA_024138005.1. Taxonomy (NCBI): domain Eukaryota; kingdom Viridiplantae; phylum Streptophyta; class Magnoliopsida; order Myrtales; family Combretaceae; genus Lumnitzera; species Lumnitzera racemosa. The sequence continues at coordinate 39,294,687 of JAMXBC010000005.1, forward strand.
TATTAAGAAATGACTTAGAACATAACTTCGAAGATTTTGCAGACTATAGTAACTTATAAAAACTAGTGAAGTGGTTAAGAAATCATGACTTGTAAGTGAGAATAACTTATAAAACTTATGTTAAAACAATTAAAATCATATAAAATGAACAAATTATTATTAAATTCAATGCTTGAACATGGATTAAAACTAATCTATTGTATATGTTTAAGGATAACTAAAGATCACCAAAGTGATGGACTGGAGTTGTGAGACATTGAAATCCAGGTAAGTTAGGATCCATGCATCACAGCATGTAAGAGCACTTTGTTATAGTACTTGGAGGCCTAGGAGTGCATTTGGTTGTAATTGTAACTTAGTTGATTAGGCGTATGTTTATGTGTGATTTCTTTTTCGAATTGTTGTCTTAAAGTGCTCCTTTGTATGAATATGCTTGATTTGCTCTATCATGTTAATTTGTAGATCACCCTTAACTGGAATTAACCAAAGACTGACCCTTAACTTAACTAGACATGTATAACAACCCATTAGGGGAACGATTAGGTGTGGTTGACCAAATGCCAACTCCTTTGATAAGGATAGTTAAAATGGTTATTTCCCTACCCTTAGTCGAACTAAGTAATAGGATAATAGGTCATGGAAAGGTTGGAGGTCGTAGTTCGAATGTAATATCGAAAGGAAGGTATTCTCCATTACATAAGATTGGGTTTGATTTGATTTGAATCATGCTAAAACTCTGCAATTCAGTTAGAGCAGATGTAATTTCTCTAACCTTATAATGGACTGGTTAATATTATGCAATGTCTCATTTGATTGTTTGCATTACATTTTATAGGTCTTATGTAAGATATTGAGAAGGAGGTAGAGTAAATTGATATCTTTTGCAAAAAACAGAAACTTTTTCGATTATTTAAAACAACTTCCCTCTTAATAACTTAAATGGCATCATAAGTTGTAGAATATTAAAAGTTTAACTTACGCACAAAAATAACAACACAAGTAATAAAAGTTAGAAAATAAATTGGATAAAGAGAAAGAAGATTAAGTGATCAATTTATTGAGCTTTGGCTTTTTGCTTATTGCTTTCTTCCAACTCTATTGCTGGGGATCCGGTTCTTCGAGCCAGTATCATTTTATTAGTCCAAACTTTCAATAATAAAAAATGAATCTTGAGGTTACAAGGACATCCAGTCACTTTTCTGTTTTGTCTCACTAGCTCCCACCTAAACTAAACACAGGACTATAGATAACTCCTTAATCTCACACTTACTCAAATACAATAGCATTGAAGATTACAAGAAAAATGAGATTTTGCAATCAAGTAACTCTTTACAATATTTGCACAATAATAATAAAATGAGAAAACTGTTTTTGCTTAGTTTTTGACAATGTTCATGAGAGAGTTTTGAATTTCAGTTTTAATCTTAAGAGAAATCTGTACGAATCTTATGTAGCTTTGACTTAAATTGATAATCCTTGTGTGTAACAACTAGAAAATGGCTAAATCCTAATATTTCTCTGAGAAATCTTAATTTAGAAACAAATGATCTTATTGTTGAAGAAATATCCCATAAAAAATAGGAATTTAACCATTTGAATTTATGAAATGAAACTTTGTTATCTGTTGATATATAGTGAACTGAGCTTGATATTTCCTTTTGAACATTCCATGATATGCTACTTGATTTGAATTTGAAATCCAATACACTCAATATTTGGATGAGCACAAATCTGAAACCGATTTTGACATATCTCATACAATCCTTATCCAACCATTTGAATCTTGCTCCCCCTTTTTACTTCATCTATTAAGAAAAAAAATTAGTAGCTTTTTCGAAGATTTTAATGACTAAATATCTAATCTTATTTGAAAATGTGGTTATGAAAATCTCTAAGATTCAAACTTATCTTCAACATATCTTCTTAATTATTTCAAACCATAACCTTATCAAGACAAATTTATAGTTATCCTTAATACACTCTATACCAAAGTAGCTTTCAAACAACTTTATCCGAGATAACTTGTTGTTAGAATTAAATTTTGTTAGAACCTTATATACTTTACTGAAGCAACAAGTTATTTTGTTGTCCATAACGTATTTGATTTATTTTTGCTAAAGTGTTATCACAATGCCTTCGTAGAATTGCTCAACTTGAGTCTTGATAATACTTAAGACTAAATTTCCTTGAAATCCCAAAAGACTTAATCCAACTTAATAGATCAAAATTGGGCACATAACCTAAATATGCCTAATAAAGTGAAGTTAGGTCTTCTACATATTTGTTCAACTTAACTTATTTGGATTTTTCTGAGAATAGCTTGGTAAAAGCTTCTAATAAGGACTTTGTTCACTTTTTGCACTTTTAAGTTCTTTTGCTGGCATACTTTCTGACATACATTCTAACGAGCACAATTTTCAACCTCATTTTTCTCTAAAGTATATTGCACACTCATTATATTTGTTAAATATATTCTTCTTTTTATTATCATCAAAATAAATGAAGAGAAAACTCAACACATTTCATTAAAATCTAAAGACCAAAACCCATGTTTGTGTTTGATGTACTCTTTTATCTTTGTCTCACTTATTGAGTTAATTATGCTCACATCTCTATAAATTTTTTTATAGGTACTATCTAAGGATTTAAAGAGGTAGTGCTACAACCACCCTTAGGTTATTACGCAACGAACTAAGGGAGTAAGGAAACTTGAAGTCATATAAGATCCTAACTTTTGTTTTGGCTTTCCTTTGTCTTTGGAGAAATTAATTAGGATATCCTAGGATGCCTAATAATTTTCCAACTTGATGTACATAAACGTCAAAACCTATGACTTTTTGTAAACTTTTTATGAACATTGAAACTTTTAATGTATAAATGCTAATGTAAATACTACTATGTTATTAAGATGTGTACTATATGTAATCTTGAATAGATATTTTGAAAAGCTACACCATAGATTATACTAATAACAAGTACCAAACTAAATGTTTCAAGCTAATTGAGTTGGGTATGCCTTATGTAGGCTATATCTAAAATAGCAACTATAATGTCACCTTCTATCTTAAATTAGTTTATACGATACAATTGTTACGACTCTTCTTATTCAAAGCGTAGGAGTTCTATGTCGTTTGTCTTAATTTATGCATTAAGACTGTATCTTTTAATTCTATCCTTTCATTTTCTACTATCAATTTTTTATTTTTCCTTGTTTCTTTGCTAAGTCCACTATTTGTCTTAAATGTGGTTTGTCTTAGACCCTTTTTTTTTTGTGTGTTTGTCTTTTCCTTTACCCAGTTATTCATTTTGTTCATTATTTTGTCTCTTTTCAATTTAAATTGAATTGATTTAGTCATATATAGTATGTTGTATCTGTATCTTCAGTTTTAAATATTAATGTCTTAAATATGGTGATTCATTTGCAATTCCTTGTTGTTACATATTTGTCATGACAACCTCAATAAATCATGGAAGTAATGACATATTAGAAGTAAACATTGGTGATTTGGAAACTGAGGCTAATGAGTCAAGCTTTCATATAGTTAGCAAGGTCATTTCAATAAAAGTGATTTCAAGGGTTGTAATAATCAATATTTTAACAAGAATCTAGGAGAGATATGGATTTGTAGGTATTTCTCACCTCCATGAGGATCTTTATTTGGCTACATCTAAGGATAAGGGCATCTTAGGTAGAATTGTTAAGAATGAGCCATGGTCGATTATGGGATTGCCATTAATAGTCTGACTTTGTTCTACTAATAAGAAGATTAATGATTTGGAATTTGAGAATATTAGGTATTGGATTCAAATTTATGGTTTACCACTTAACATGCTAACAATGAATAATGCAAGATGAATAGTAGCTAAGGTTGCATTGTTAAGTAGGTGGAGAATCTACATAGTATTAGAAGAGACTTTTTGAGAATTAAAATTAGTTCCGTATGTTGCAACCTTTCATGCTTGGAATATGGTTGAAGTGTTTTAGAGACAAAAGATTTGGATTGATATAAAGTATAAGAAATTCGTTGACTTCTACTTTATGTGTAGAGTGATTGGCACACAAAGTTGTATTACAACATGAAAAACATTGAAGGTTTTAGATAAAAGAATTTAGATGCATCGATTAGAGTTTAGGTAATACTAAGGCTGATACAAAGCAAGAAAGCATCATATACATCACTGTTCAACAACATAAAAGAAAAAAGTCAATCTTTCACGAAAAGGAAAATAAGTGTTGTAAATTAACCAAGCTAGGAAACCTTTACAAATCTAGCAAAGCATGATAAGGATCAGATTTTGCAGTTCATGCATTATCTATGAAGATTTTATTATTTCTCAATATTTTAAAATTTTTAGGCATTTTATATTATTTCATTAGTTTTTAGGTGATTTTATTTGGAATTTAAATTTACAACTTAGTCCTTTTTATTAATAGTTATTTCCATTTTGCCTTAGGGATGTCAAGGTTTATTAAATACTTATCGATAGATATTATTCATTAATAAAAGAGAGTAAATTTTGTGGAAACTTATGATAGATTGTGTTCTTCTCTTTCCATGATCTTATCAACTATAACAATAGAATTGTGGCGATCCAAAACAAAAGTAATTCTTTCTTGTTTATTTTGATTATGGCATCCTATCGACTTATTAGTTAGAATTAAACAAAACAACACAGTTTAATTTAATTCTTATTGTAGCATCACATCTAACTTATCAATAGGAATTGATTAGATAGTTCGTTTCTTTTACGATCATCCTCCAAGAGAGACATTCATATCCTTTATTTTCAATATTCCTCAAACCCAAAAACATAAGAATATATTCAATTTCCTAAACCTTAAACAACGATCCATTCTTAAAATTCATATAAATGGATTTCCTTTCGAAATCTAAACATATCAAGATAGGTCAGAGATACAATTACATGACACTAAAATAGATGAAATTTCCAAAACTGGTTAGTCCAACAAAGGAAAAGAAATAATGAAAAATTCAGAAGGTAATAAAGATGATGGAGAGACTCGAGTCAATATTGGTTGTAAAGGAAAGGAAATACAGTAGTGCTCACAGGGTATAGTCAATAAAGGTGCACTCTATTCACACTAGGTTAAACAAGGAAAGAAAGTTATTAAACAAGTGTTAATGAACAATTTTGTGGAAAAATTGGGTAATATTTTAGATGAGGTGTTGCATAATTATTTGTTTCCTTCAAAACTATAAAATGTACCCTTGCAACCTTATACATCCTAAGTTGGAAAGTTTGTTAATAATGACTCGCGGTTGCCAACTTAGCCATTACATTCCCTAACTCCTCATTATATGTCTAATCAATCCAAAGTCTTTACTTACCAAGCCTGTCTAAATACAAAAACAAGTCCCTTGTAAACATAAAAAATCACGACCCACATATACATATCCTATCCTAACTTGATCGTACCTAGTCCAATAACTTGAAAATCGTAAAACAAAGAAGTTTCCCTTGAAGCAACCAAAAAACCTCCCCCCATCAACTTACAAATTCATTAAAACTTTCCCAAACCCCATATTATTCCTCAATACACCTCCTCCACCCCCCCCCCCCCTTCCTCTAAAAGCCATCCTTATACCTTCCCCCATTATAAAAGCATTACAACACCAATCTATCAAACAATCTAGAGTTGAGGGAGATTTTGTTGATATTTAAATGCCTATTTTGAAGAAACGAAAGGAAAGGAAAGTTTAGAGGAGATATTTGTTACTAAGGCTACTTGCTATTCACAAGAAATGACAAAAGTCAAAAGGTACCAACACTAAGAGAAGGTATAGGGCTAAAGGAATGTTAGAGTTAACTAGTGAATTAGTCAAAGTAGAGATGATTGAAGTTAGAGATGCAGATTCTATTAGCTATTGTAGTTGTCCAAAATCAACCATCAATCACAATGATAACCCTTAGTTAGGATCATTGAGGTATGGAAACAAGAGATAAAGAGTCCCACATAGTTTTCCTTATGGAAATAAGAAACAAGGAGTTAACCGTTGATCATGTTAGAAGGAGATTAGGATTTGAAAAGAAGCATTATAAGATCCTGGGGGTTTAGCACTTTGGTGGAGGGAAGAGTTAGATGTAGCGATTAAAGATTTTGATGCAAATGCTATTAATTATACTTTTATAGGATTAAAGTATAGAGGTAGTGTTGAGATCACTTAGTAATACACTAACTTAACTTTCTCTAAACATATATTATGATGGAACAAACTCAGGTAGATCTCATATGTATTAGATACTGAGGATGGGACATAAATGAAATCAGTTGCATAAAGGAAAAGAGTATAAGGAGATATAAGCTAGATTAGCAAATGTGAGAATTCGGAAACATGATATCTCACTATAATATGATTAATATTGGTTTTAAAGGAAAGCTATACATGTGGGGAAGAAGATGAAAAAATGGAGTGTTGGTAAAAGAATGTTTAGATAGAGCATTGTGCTACACAAAATGGTTGATTGAATTCCCTAAGACAAAAGTTACTAAAACTTCCAATATAATGCCCTAAAAGTGAACTTAGTAGAATTGCCCTAAATTTTTCATACACATATATACCCATGATAGAAGAATAGCTTTGCAAGTAAAAAATTAAAGACTATAACTAATTAACTAATCATTATACTTAATTTTAATATATATTATTCAATAATTATAAAAGTAACTATGGATAATCAATAATCTACAATTTGCTAGAACTATAAAGAATCAGTATTACTTACCAAACATTAAGATTGGGTAGCTAGATTTGAAAATTATAAAAGGCATTCATTCTCCTAAACCCACCCTTCAAATATATAAGACCTGGAACACTTTTGCACTTGTTCCTAACCTAATCCCAATTTTCATACGACTTGTAAAGAAAACTACTAAGGTAAGCTACATCTAATATATTGAGATATTCCTCCTATTATACCTTTTAAATAATAGTAAGCAAATTAATTAACAATCATATGGTTAAAACAAACATATGCTATACAACAACATTTATAGTCAACCACTAACTATATATGGTACAATTTATGTCCTCTATTGCCTAAGTGGGGAAATGTTCCATATGTTAACTCAAGGTTTCTAATTACACCAACTTCTAAACCACTAAACAAATGTGTCTAAGAGTTGTCTTGTTTTTTTATTTATAATCCTAGTTTCCAAAGGTGTGACTATGAGGAGTACTCATAAGCCCCCATTCTCTCCACCAAGAGGTAGTCATAGACAGGCCTTTAACTAAAGATGGTGTCTCCAGCACCAGTTAGTTCTTAGAGACCAAGGCAAGGCCATGTGTATGAATACCTCGTATGAAATATAAGTAAATTGTATATATAATCAAATACCATATGACATGGCATCTCTATACCAACGTATGACGCCAACAACCTTTAATAGAAATGCAATTTATGAGATGCTTGATCCATTTAATTATTGAGTTGAATATTGCTAGATTCCAATTACATAGGTGACCAATCATGTAACGCCCAATAACTTGGGAAATTACAACTTGCTACGTTGTAAGTTAGGCCTCATAATTTAACCTACTAGCTTCTCCACATAAATTTTCAACCATCAAAATGCCATAATAACTCCAACAAAATATTATGGTTCTTTTTAACACCCAAAGGCTACAAGTAAATTCAGAGCTATCATCTTCTCAATTATATTATTCAACGAAAGTAGAGTTAAATCCATAATTTGACAACATCTACCTCAAAGAACCAAAATAACAAAACTCAAATGTCTCATATCCACTACATTTGACAATTAACATGTTACCAAGAACAATAACAAGAGAAGTCTCAGGTGACTTTATGTTACCTAACATACAAAATAAAGGTAAATGTATTGTCTCATTTCATGACTTATCCAAAATATAGAATCTAAATTAAAACTAAATTGAATTGCTTTCATCATCATAATAGTAGTCATAATAACTAGCTGCATCCTCTTAATAGTCAAAATCAATATTATAATCCTTATACTCTTCATAACTTGTTCTTGTACCTAAAAATAAAAATAATAAATCCTAACGGGTGAGCAAAGCCTAATATGGGGTAATCAGGCATACAAGCATGATCATAAATTAAATACACAAGCACAGATGTTAACTGATTCATGATTACTATATGCATCAACAACAATTTCTTATCTTTTATTAAGTTCATCAAACAACACAATTTTGGCATCTCGGAACTTGAAGCAACTCAAGACTCCAACACACAAATATATATACACATAAGTATGGTATTGTGTACTCCCCCAATACCTTAGGAACCAAGGAACACATAGAACTACGTAGATCATGTCAAAGTGAGATTCCTATCAGGATAACATTGCACTAAGATCATTGGGGTACCACCCCAATATTATTAGCCCTCCTAGTCCCTTGAGCTTAACTAAGCACATGTAGTTAGACGTACTCATTAGACTAACTTGACCTGGAACTGCCAATTCATAGGTTGGCAAGGGAATGAATCGGGCTCGGCCCTTAAAAGGCTAGGCCTAGGCTGGTTTTCTTGAACCGACAGTTTAAGGGCCAGTTTAGTGGCCCTTAAACCATGAGTTTTTTTTTTTTCAAAATTTTCTTAATTGTTATAAATAATTTGTAGGCTATCTATCTTTTTTTTAAAACTAAATCTAAAACTTTATGTCATTGTTCATGAATAAAAAATTTTATTTTCGATTCAATTTTTTTCGATCTCGAAATAATTCATTTGGACCATATAAGTATGAATACATGATATTATATATAATATATATGTGTCTTATAGTATATATATATATATATATTAATCATTATATATTACATATACCATATACTTGTTTGCATTATATATATAGTATATTATATATTATATAGTATATATATAGTCTATTAAAAAAATAGTATATATAAAGTATGTTTCCATTATATATATAGTATATTATATATTATTTACATATATTTTTTTAAATTTTTGGGTTTGGCATAGCCATGAACTATCGGGCCATTTTGCTGGTTCAAGGGCGGTTCAATGAGTTGCAATAGTTAAATCGCCTAGGCCTTTAGAGCCTAGTAGTTCAACAACCAGTTCAACAACCCGACAAGTTAGTTCATGATTCAAAACCGACCCTTATATAGGTCTACACATAGTACACTTTAAATATAAGCTAGATATTTAATAAGTTTATTTAATATACACTAGTCCTACAAACAAAAGCAGTATACAATATGTTGTACCTAATTCCTAGGAGCAATTGGTAACATTTATATTAGAGATCCCATTAGAATAAAAACCCATAGTACAACATAACGCGATACTTTAGAATTCTATTTGGTTTGGCTAAATAGGTTCTTAAGTCTAAACTTAGCATTCCTTAAGTTGTAGACCCAAGTTAACATTTAAATTGGTTTAGAATTTGTTTAGTTCCACTTTAGAAGGTTAAAGAATAAGAATTAAGGAGAAAGGAAGAGATTTCAAGACTACGTCTGGGGATCACAACCTTAAATCCATTTCAAAAACCCATACATGACCATGCTTGAGGACTATGGCTATGGACCTAGGCCATAGTCCGGTCATCTTCAATTTCTTCTAATTTTCCTATCATATGCTACATCCTACATATCCCTTAGGACTACGAGCAAAGAATATGCCTTTGTTCTTAGATCATGTTCTCCATTACTTCAAATTTTCTTCTCCAGAACTCATTCTTGTTTTAGCTCAACTTTGAATCCAGCGCAACCCCTACCTTTTGATCACTCTTGACATCAATCTCAACCCCACTCATTCCTCATAACACCAACAAACTCAATTTTACCATCAAATCTCACTTAACTCTCTAAGATTCAATCAACACATTAATGAAATAATACACATAGAGTCTTGGAAATGATTCTACCTTTTGGAACCTAAAATTTGCACTTCCACCACCAAAAACCCTTTGTAAGATCATCGATACACCACCCAAATTCGTTTTATTCGTTGCCCAATGAAGAAAAACAAACTTTTATTGAAATTTGTTAGAAACCTTAAATAAAAGGGTGGTTTCTCAACTTATCTTGATCTCTTCTACTCTGATCTTGCTAAAACACATTGTAAACCCTTCCTTGCTTTAAGTCTTGTGTGAAACCTTAGGTTACGTATGTTGCACAAGTAAAGGAAAAGTGAAAAAGGCTTTATGCTAAGCAATGGCTTGCATTTATACATAGGGTTCATGAAAATTTCTCAAGCTTAGACTGTCCACATTTTAACTTCACAATACCACTCATGCACTTAATGAAAAATATTATTTATTTATCTATTTCTTTTTACAATTTTTTAAGTATCTTACAATCCCCCCTCATTAAAGAAAAATTTCATCCTCAAAAGTTGGAAGTTTTACATTACTTGCTCTTGACACAACTTTGAGTACTTCTTTCTCTTTTCTTCTTCCAGCTTTTGATGCGTATTCGAGTTCAAACACATAAAGGAGGATTACAACAAACAAGAACAAAAACAGAAAAACAAAAGGGGGGTTTTGGTAAATCCAATTAACTAAATATGATACACTAACTAATCTTACTTAGCTGGATCCAAACACTCAATGTGATACATGAATATCAAACTAAGGTTACTTGCCACTAACTCTTGGTAAAGGAGTTAGATAAGAGCTAAGGATAATAGAGAACATGTAGGTTATTCGGTAAGGAAACTCTATAATTCAATAATGAAGTAACCTACTCATAAAGAAGTGAGGCTTTTATATGACCTTGATTAAGGTTACAATATTGAAGGAAAAACCAAAATAGATCATGTACGAAAAGATCCCTAAAACATACTAAAAATGGGTAAAAATGACAATTGATATTCTATATAAGAAAGGAAAGAACCTTTCTAAAATGTTATACTAGAAGACACGTATCAGATGGTGAGTGGAGGTTTACAGTGCACTTGATTTAGCTGAAGTAAGTGCTCAGGTAGCTCGGTACTTAGGGAATTTCACTTGGAAGTTAGTAAATTTAGCAAAAGATATGGGAACTAAGTAGTCCTAATATAGGTTAGGTCAAAGCTTGAACATTCATAGTTATCCAAAGCTTCTTCAAGTTAGGTAATTTGGCAGCTCGACTTAGTCAGAAGCCTAATGCTCGACAGTTTGACAGCTATGCTAATCTGTATTAGGGTTTGGAACTTAAGTTGGTAGAAGTGTAGAAGTTTGAGATCAATGAAGGAATCTTTGTCTCATAAGGGTTCTTAAGCTAATATTCATCATGTTAGTCCTTACAATCCTCTAACTCGGTTTTATCTAATAACTTTCAGGAGTTGATTTCCTATTATTTGCCTTAAGGTTAGAAGGATTTGTCCTCAAATCTGAAGGGACTCTTGGCGTTGCTCTTCTTTGGCATCTTTAGTAACTTATTTTCATTGGTGTGGGACTATGTTAAATATGTTGAAGGTAGGGGGGACACCATAATTCTCATCTAATTCAATTTGATAAGCATTGAGGTTGATCTCTTTCATGACTTTGAATGGACCATTAGCTTGTTGATAATTTACTCTATCTTAGATGTTGAAAACTTTCTCAGTTGAGGTGGATCCATACTAAGTTGCCAGCATGAAGGAAACAATTCGGAGATCATGACTTCCTATCTCTTGCTATCTTTCGTTGAACTTGGCAATCGTCCTTGCTATGAATCGGAGTAGCTTTTGTAATCCTTAGGTTTGGTCAACTTTGAACTAACTCTCTTCAGTAGTTATAGGAGTGTTGATCATATTTAGAGGGATAATGGGGTTGAGGCCATAGATAACCTTAAAAGGAGTTTTCCTAGTAATGTTGTAGGCAGTTCAATTGTAAGTGAACTCCACAATAGGTAAGCACAAATCTCAATCTCTCAAATTCTTCCCCATAATAGCTCGAAGTAGGGTATCTATCATCATGTTCACCACTTCAATCTAGCCATTAGTCTAAGGTTGGCTACTAAAGCTGAACATAAGTTTAGTTCTAAGTCTCCTTTAAAGTATCTTTTAAAAATAACTTAGAAATTTCATATCTTGATCTGATATGATGGTTTTCAAAACTCCGTGTAGTCAAATAACTTCCTATAATAAAAAAAATCAACAATATAGAAAACATTGTTAGTTTGGTGGCATGGAATGAAGTATGCCATCTTATTGAAGTGTTCCACTACTATAAGGATCAAATCCCTCCATCTGGATGTCCAGAGCAACCCTAAGACAAAGTCTATGTTGAGGTTGGCATTGGTAAGTATATAAATCCTCCTTATGGCTCCTTCCTTCCTTTCACTCTTTTACACACTTCACAACTACCAACGACCTTATGGACATCCTTAGCTAAACTAGGCTAGTAGAAATTCTCTCTTAATAGATCATTTGTTTTGGTCCTTCTAAAATGGCCATAATCTACCACCATAAGCTTTCCTAACCAATAGCTCACGTATAGAACAGTTTGGTATGCACGACTTCTTCTCTTTGAACAAATACCCATCCTTTAGATAGTAACCTCCAACAACAACTCCTTCTTGGAACTTCTTAAGAATAGGACCAAAGTGTAGGTCCTAAGCATATTGCTTGGTAATAAGGGAAAATCCCAACAACTTAATCTATAGGGTGATTAGCAAGATATGCTAACATGATAAAGTGTCAGCCGTTACATTGGCACTACTCTTCTTATGCTTGATCATGTAAGAAAAACCTTCCATAAACTCCAACTATTTTGCTTGCCTCTTTGAAAGTTTGTTTTAACTCCAAAATCCTTCAAGGACTCATAGTCTGAATAAATCACAAACTCTCAAGGCAGTAGTTAATGTTGTCATATAATAAGAGCTTGGAAAAGAGAATACAGCTCTTTCTCATATATAGAGTGATTCAATGTCACACCATTGAGCTTCTCACTGTGATAAGCAACATGTTGGCACTCATACATTAATATGGCACCAATACCAATACTTGACACGTATGTCGAAGTCAAGTAAGACTAAAATAGGAGTAGTGGTAAGCTTCTCCTTGATTTCCCCTAGGCTTTGCTCAACTTGGTCATTCTAATGGAATCCTTCACTCTTGTTAATGAGCTTGGTCAATAGGGTAGTAATGGTATTGAAGTTCCTAATAAACATTCCGTAGAAAGAAGCTAGGTTATGAAAGCTTTATACTTTAATAATGCTCTTTAGCATTAGGTGCTCTAAGATAGCTTAGATTTTCTCTTTATCAGTTCGAATTTCGTCTCCTAACACTACATAATGAAAAAAAAACAACTTCATCTTGGCAAAAAGTGCACTTCTTCAAGTTCCTATACAATCTCTTAACCCGTAAAATATAAAAAAAACTCAGAGATGTTTTAAATGGTTAGCTTGGTCAGTATTGTACAGTAATATATCATCAAAGTACACAGCCACACATCGTTTAATCAAAAGGTGCATTGCATGGTTTATGAGCCTCATTAATGTGCTCGGTGCATTAGTAAGTCTAAATGGTATAACCAGCCATTCGTAGAGACCGTACCTTGTCTTAAATGCAGTCTTCTACTTGTCACCAGGTCTCCTTTGAATTTGATGATAGCAATTTCATAAATCAATCTTCGAAAATATCCAAGTACCATATAGGTCATCTAACATGTCATTGAGCTTCAGTATAGGATATTTGTACTTGACAGTGATGCAGTTAATAGCTTAGCTGTCGATGCACATGTGTCATGAACCATTATTTTTTGGGACAAGTTGAGCTAGCACAGTACAAGAGCTCATGCTCTCTCTCACATATCTTCACTTTATTAGCTCATCCACTTGTCTCTTTAGTTTAGTAGCCTATTCATGATTAATTCTATGAGCAAGTCTATTTAGTAGTGTTGTACTTGGCTATAGGTCAATGTAATGTTCAATGCCTCAGACTAGTGTAATCCTTTAGGTAGCTCTTCTAAAAATTGGTTAGAAAACTCTTCTATCAATGTACCTCTTCAGGTATATCTTCTAAATTCCTCAATTCTAGCTATCTCCTCACTAATAAGAACATGGGCTCATTAACCTTCTCAAAAGCTTGAAGCTTTCTCCGGCTCATCACTAATGCCTTCTTCTTGTTAGCTTGGTTGAGCTGATTATATATCTTATTCACCTAGCTTGGTGTCATAGGATGTAACACAATCTTCTTTCCATCCTTCATAGAGGCATAAGTGTTCTTGTATCCATCGTGAATAATATGTCAGTCGAACAACTAAAGTCTCCCTAACAAAAATTGTGAAGCTTCCATAGGGGTAACATCAAACACCACTTCATCCCTATATACATTCCCAACACATAACGGTACAACCACTTGCTCTGTAATGTGCAAAGCACCCATATCATGTAGTTAGTGTAGCTTGTAAGGTCGGAGGTGCTTAGAGGTTGATAGACCTAACCTCTATATAGGGGTCTAAGCCACAACATTGGTTCAACTCCCTCCATTTATTATAAATGTGCATAGTTGACCCTTAATGGTATACTTGGTATGAAACAAATTCTCTCTCTGATCCTTCTTAGATCTTGGTAAGGAGCTCAATAACATCTCAATATTAATGCGGTCACTTCTCCCCAGTCGGTGTAGACATAGGTCTTTTCTTCCTCCTCGTCTTTAGCTCTTCCATCACCTTGTTCCTCATCAAGCTCGCTCTCAATAGTGTTATCAACTACATCACCTCAAAGCACCATAATGTGTCTATTACACTCAATAGCCATGTGTCCATAACCCAAGCATTTAAAGCACTTCATCTCACTCATCTTCTATCTTGAGGTCTGTTTTTTCTTGTATGTCCTCGAGGTTAACCTATTAAGTTAGTCATTCTTCTCCTCTACTTGAATAGGTCTTCTTTGCTTAGCATAGGTTGGTCGACGTAGAGTAGGCATCGGCAAAGAGCTTGGACCAGGTTTGATCGGGTTATTTCTCCTCTACTTTTTAATCCTCTACTTTTCGACCCTCTACACTATCTTGATGGCCTCCTCAAGGGTATAGAATCTCTATACTTCCACAATGTTGTAGATCTCACATAAATGTAGAAATGAATCTTGACAATAAATAAGCTTTCAGCTCATCTATAGCTGATCGGATCATTAACATCTGGAACTCTCTAACATATTCATCAATAGATTGGCTCCCTTGGTGAAACTCTTACAACTTACCAAATGAGTCTTGCAAATAAGCTTTGGGGACAAATCATCTAACTCAACAATGTCTTCATCTCTTCCTAAGTCCGCACACTTCATCTTCCATCTCTCACTCTAGCTGCATTTAGACTATTCCACCACATGGTGGCATATCTAAAAAATTTAAGTGCAGGAAGTCAGACTGTCACTACTTCAGTATGCCTATAATAGTTAAACACTTTCTCAACCTTGTCTTCTCACTTTAAGTATCCATCTACATCGCTATTGCCAATAAAGGTTGAGTTTGGACTTTCACTTTGTTAATTGAGTCCAAACTTTGACTTTGTTAAGTCCTTGAGGAGTTCAATGCCTTCACCCTTTTGCCTCATAGTATTCTCTTTCCTCTTCATTAGTCTCCATTGAATAAGTCAGTTTGCTACTTCTCCTTCTCTAGATTAATGAGGTTGAGTTGGGCGATTACCTTGGCTAACATAGCTATACGTTTGTTCTTGCATGTTCTCTACTTGGTCTTGATTAGGTATACAATGTGGTTATTGTTTATTGCCTTACATAGCTGTGGTAAGACTCTCAACAAAGTTGGTCAGTCTATCAAGTTCATTATTGACTAACCCTAAGGTATTATTGTCATGTTGACCACTACCAATACAAGTGCTACTGTCTTAGTCACCAATAACTCTGTAAACATTGGGATTTGACACAGTTGAATACTTCTTGACAATTTGGATGGTATAATACTCAACATAACCTTTTGCATACTACCTAGGATTTCTTTATCACATTTAACTACTTGATAGGAATAAACTCCTTAAACTAGTCATGTACAGCTAAGCAAGAAGACTCCAGGGACTTACGTAGAGGATACTAGCTTAAAGTGTTGCGAATCAAAACCAAGAACAGATAAGGCTGGTCATTGGATGAGTCCAAGCTTGCAAAAAGCTCAAAAAGGGGTAATTAGGAAAGGTACGAAAGGTTGAAAGTGAAGAATGAAAATAGTAAGCAAAACCTATAAATAGCTCCAGAGGATACGGTGCACCAATGAAACTTTCGAAGACTCATAGTACAATTCAATATGATACACGAATTGGTCCAATGAGATTACTTACCACCTAAACTTGGTTAAGGGAAAGGATAAGAGTGATGTTGAGAGTAAACAAACAATATTTACGCAAGGAAGAAAGTACTCAAGTGTATTAAAGGTAATCTACTACTTATGGCTACAAGGGTATTTATACCCATAAATTAGAACAACTTGCCCAAAAGGGAAAAGACAATAAGGACATTTCTTAAAGAAGCAATATATACGATACAAAAGGGTAAAAATGAATATATAAGGAAAACAATCATTGTTGTTATATATTATACACATAACGATGCTGTATTAGTGAGGTTGTTAGAAGATGCAAATAAAAAGTACGGACAGATGGACTTATCTGAGTAGGGAGGCTTAGTCACTCCAGATTCTCTATCTCTTGGCTTCTCGACAAAGATGATGCTAAGTTATTGGTCGGCTTGGTGCTAGAGATTAACCTTCAACTTGGCATACCTTTAATGGGCGGTCATACGACATAGCATTAAAGGTAACTCGATAAGGAAGTACTCGGCCTCAGTAGGAGTTGGTTATAATAGAAGGATTCATCATGCTAACCTCTCTAGTCCTCGGGCTCGGCTGTAGGTTAGAGGTCAGGTAACCTAATTCCCATCACAAAGCCCTATCCAGGACGAGAATTCCTATTCTGATAACCATCTTTCAAACTATTTCCACCCAAACATTAAGCTCTTACGTGTGCCATCATAGTTTCTGAAGCTGCTAAGTTGACCTACCGAATAGCCATACCTATCACTGAGCTCTTATCAAGACCCAAACAACGTAGAGTAGACCAATCTCAAACTTTGTACAAGCTGAGCTCTTGAGTTTACTAATATCTGTTCCTAATCCACGCCAAGCTACGAGATACCCAACCTAAAGAGATCTGTACATCCTTGAGTCATCGAGCTTTAACCTAAACCAAATCAATTTAACTCTAACTATAAACTCTTTCCTTTATCTTTATCTAAATTGTATCATACTTCAGACCACTAACCACTAATTGCCAACCACCATGCGACACGTGTCTTCTAGCATAACATTCCAAAAGAATTCCCTTACCCTTTATATAGAGTATTCTTTGTCATTTTTTTTCCTTTTTAGTATATTTAGTGTATTACAATTTGTAAATTACCCTTTTTTTTTCCTTTTCCATATATGCTTGTAACCTTAAAGGAGCTAGTATATGAACCCCATTTGTTGTACACAAACATCAATAAATCACATTACTAGATTATTACAAGTTTCCTTTGTGAGCAACCCCAATATTCTCACTTTCCTTCTCTTAACTCTTATCTATTCCCTTTAGTAAGGAGTAATAGCGAATCACCCTATAGTTCGAACTAGTGAGTCTTAGCTGGTAAATTGTAGGCCAAGTAGGATCATGTCATATCTAATTCATAGCCGCCTAGATTTTGCTAGTTTTTTTTTTTCTATTAGCTCTTTTTCTTGTGATGCTTCTTCGTATGACTAACCCTGAAGACGCATCAGCTTCACTGGTATTAGAGCACAATTCCGAGAGGGAATGGTGAAGTTTTGTTCATATTTGCTGTTAGTGGCTGCTATGTTCCTTTCATAGTTGCTATAGTATGTTTACATATAACAAGTTTGAAGTTATGAGTTGTGTAGTGAAGGTTCGTGGGTTGGTAAGTGAAGTTCTTGTTGTCACTCTATTTTTTGACATGAAAATAGAGCAAGTTCATTTTTGTGGCATTAGTATGTGTACTTAGTGTAGAAGTTATGCGTAGAAGTTGTTAGTATATGTGTTAATAAGGTTTTGAGTAGTAAGAAGAATTGTTTGTGTTGTTACTTTGTCAAAGAAATATCACACAATGTCAAATTCAAGTGTTCAAGATGTTATTGGTGATCTAGGTAATGATGCCCATACTAGTCAAGGTAAGAATGATAATAATACTCTTAGGTCAGTTAATGATAAGCTTGACAAACTTACTAATCTTATTAAGAGTCTAGTTACTATGATGCAAGTTAATAGATAGTAACCACAAGGTGTACACCATCATAACCTACTGAGAATGTTCTTGAGAAATGTTATGGCTAAGGTAGCCAAGTTAATCACCCAGTTCAACCCTAGTAAACTAAAGGAGTTATGAGTAAATTACTAGACAAAGGTTGGAGTTGAAGGAGATAGAAGAGGATAATGAGGAAGTAGATGTGGAAATTGACGGAGAAGAAGAAGAAGAGGCTATGTACTACCAAGTGAGAGTGTAAGGACACCAAACTCCTCGAGGACTTAACAATGTCAAGGTCTAAATCCTAATCTTCAGTAGAAGTGGAGATGTAGATGAATATCTGGAGTAGGAAAGAAGGTAAAAAAGGTGTTTGACTATTATGGGTATGCAAATACCGTTAAAGTTCAACTTGCTGCACTTGAATTTTCTAGATATGCTATCATGTGGTAGAAGAATCTAAATGTAACTAAAGTGAAAGATGGATGACAAGGTGTAAGAAATTGGGAAGAGGTGAAGACGTTGTTGAGAGGAATATTTATACCTAAGACCCATCTATAGGACACATTTGCAAGGTTACAAGAACTTCATAAAGGAGGACGATCTATTGATATGTGAGAGAATTCCATATGCTGATGATTCGAGTAGACGTGGATGAATCAAAGGCTCATATCGTGTTAAGGTTCATTTTCAGACTTAAATATGAGGTTTGTAATATTATAGAAGCATAGAGGTTCTATACGTTGGAAGAGGTCATTAAGGTAGCATAAAGGGTTGAAAAACAGAGAAGAAATGCTCCTAACCAACCTAGGCCTACATTTTCCCAAGCCCTTGTTTTGTACTGGCCTGTTCATTTTGAGCTAAGGAAAGATATGACCAACCTGAAGATAGTTAAGCAAGTCAACCAAGTTAACCAAGCCAAACTAAGGATAAGCCAACCTCAAGAACATATGAGAAAGGACATGCCTATGGATGAATGGAAGACAAGTAAGGTGAAATGCTTTAAATGCTTAAGCTTTTGACACATGGTAGTTAAGTATCTGAACTGATGTGCCATGGTGCTCTGAGGAGATGTAAAGGATAACACCAATGAGAGGGAGCTAAAAGAAGAGAAGAATGTTAGAAAGATTGAAACCGAGGAAGAAGAGGAGACTTATGTTTATGCCAACCAAGAAGAGGTGATGACCTTGGTACGAAGACAAGTGTTGAGCTCCTTATCAAGCTCTAAGGAAGACCAAAGAAAAAATTTATTTCATAAAAGGTGAACTATCAAAGGATAGTTGTGTACAATTGATGGGCTGCCAACCTCTAGCCAACTCACGTGCGTACGCCTCAGAGGCCTCCAGTCTTTCACCCGAAAAATTCTTTCTCATCAACGTACCGATGACGAGAAATAGTATACAAAAGGAGGATGGCTGAATTCTTTAAGAATTCCGGATGGTTATACTATGCTCTATTCTCTCTCTATTGCTGATGTCGACTGTTCTTTGGTTAAATGCTTTATACCGAGTGACCGACCTCCAATTGTTGAGAGTTTCTTGCCAAGTAATGAGAAATAGCCTCATACTAACCAAGTATTTCTCAATCAGCCTCCTATTCATTCTTACGGCATCATTTTCTTGTCTCGGCGTCCTTATTATCTCAACATCTTGATTCCTCTCAACTGCTATAACTAGATAATCTTTTGTACGAAACCAATGTTGAACTGTCACCTTTCCATACCATCTGACACTATACTATTTTTCTCTTTTTCTCATTTGTCCTATTTACTCTTTTTTGTATGTACTAAGAACCCTTTTTGTTACGCCCCGAAGCGGCAGAGTCGTAATAGCCCCGCCGTGTAAACCATCCTAAAATAGAAGTTGGCCTTACAACCGTTATCTTAGACCTGATCTACATAAGGCGTCTACGACTAACCCGCTTTGAAGTAAATAGTTTGAATTTAAATAAATCATTTACCTAAGAAAGTAAGAAAATTTATATATATACACTATAATTCAGTTATTACATTATTCAAAAATGAAAAATTCAAAATAAAACAAAACTTAGACCTTAAGAATATATGTTTGTTCTTTAAATATTTTTCCTCACTCCCCAGGATCTAGTAGTTGCTAGCTTCAGAGTAGTTGTTTGCCGCTTCTTAGCCAACACCCGCACGACGTCTATAGGGATATGAGCAACCACAGCTCAATAAGTTAGGATGAAGGACTTAAAACTATACCATAAACACAACAAGATTATCAACCAACTTATTAAGTGTAATACATGTTCAAGCAAATGCCATCGCAAGACGTTGTCTAGCCCATCGTGAGATTAAAGAAATTGCACTCGCTCTAATCCGGGTTGAGGAGTTGCCATTAATGCAACAACTTACAACCAAACCCAGGCTTGTGCAATGGAGACCTCGCTCCTCCTGCAACTACCTTCGAACCATTGATTTCACCCTCGCTGCGACCTCCTCTCATGTCACTTAGTTAGATTAAGGATAAAAAAGGGACCATTTTGCAATCCTGCGTTATCCCTTTCGAAGGGGTCGATATTTGGCCGAAGAGTCCTAAGTTCCCCTAATGTATTGCCATGTAGATCCGATTATGATTATAGGTCGTATATTTGATTAGGCCAATTTAGGGTGATCAATCATTTTATACAAACCATACAATACAAGCCAAGACAACAGACAGAATCATAGCATCACTCATAATCAAGCACATGCGCACATGCACACATCCAACTATCTAACAAGCACAACCAAGCATAATCTTAAGTCTTCAAAATACAGCAACATATTAATCCCAACTTACCTCAACTCCTCACTCACTCACTCGAGGTCCGATTTGCTCAGGCCATCGCCAATCATCCCTATAACACAAATGTAGTTTTAGTTTTTCATATAACTATTATAGGTTCATTTTATCCTATAACGCTTATTGTTATATTTTGTTTAGGGTTTAATATGCCTGATTATCTAGGTCTTAAGTCTTTTACAATTATTCTAGATTTAGAGTTAGGTTCGAGTTCAGTTTCCGCATCGATTTCTAAGTATTGTTTTATACTCGAATCATAGAAATTCGCTTCAACCCATAATGTGAAATTAATCACATTATTTTCCGATCACCTAAATATTATCATTACCCTTAATCAGTATTTTATTTCACCCGGTACACTTAAATCCGTATTAGTGTATCAAATTCATTCCTGATGTGAGAAATTTTTTACATTTTTCATATAATTACATAAATTCAAGTTTCCTATCAGATTTATTGTATATTTTTATTCTTATCATAATATCAATTTTTATTCTAATATTTTCTATTTATTATATTTCTAATAATTACGTATTATGTATTATCACCTATTATGTATATAATACACATCTAATATTTTTATTACTCTAATTACCATCTCCCAACATCAATTATCATTTCAAAATGTCTAAATTCATCCTAAATCAGATTTTACACCTAATTTACAAAATTAACTTAAAATGTACTATTTTTCCATATTACTTATTTACTACATAATTAACCTAATAATTACATCTAACACCCTAAATGCTACAAGTATCATACTCCATCAGATTTCAACATCCTAAAACACATACTTATTCACTAAATCAGTAATTAACCATTTAATTACTTGATTAACCCTAAATTACCCATTTTATGCCTCATTTTAGGGCCTAAAAATTATATAAAATTTTAGAAAATTAATTTTTGAAAACAGGCTTCATAGCACTATACTATATCATCTAAGTAATCTTAAAAAAAAAATTGGGTTCAAAAATACGCTCCTAAGGTCATTTATTTCTAAACCGAAACATGCTCGATTTTGCACGATTTCTTAAGGACCCTATATCACGAGACATATTTTCGTCAAAATAATATTTTTCCTAAAAATTACATACAAAAATATTCTAGAATAAAAAAAACTCATAATTTTATAATAATAGTTACTATTTTTACAAAATTACACAAAATCGGGCTGGAAATCGAACTCATCGATTTGGGTGGCTCCAGCCATCTTCGGTGGCCATGGGTGTATCAGCCTACCTGGGCGCTACCACCACCGTGTGGTGGTGGTGGCCGTCCACTCCTAGCTGCTCATTGGGTCTGGGTTCTCCTTTGTGGCCCAAACTGCACAGTTTTCCTTTTCTTTTTTTTTCTTTGGTTTTTCTCTTGAATTTTCAAAGCTCTCTATTTTTCTCACTCTCCAAACTTCCCAAATGAGCTTATGAAAAATTTTGGGTATTTATAGAGTTTTGTGGTAATTAATGTGCATTAAATTGGATAAGACATTGTCTAAATTCCTTAATTTTTGGCTTTTGTATTACTCTAATTTAATTGGCTGATTTTTTTCTTATTTTTCCCAGCTTCCACGACCCAATTCTGGATCATTCCTTATTTTTATATATTTTTTCTGATTTTTTTAATTAATTATGAATTTTATTTAATTATTTCTTATTATTTTAGTACATTTCGCATATTTTAAGTAATTACGCATATTTATACATACATGTAAATTCATATATAGTACAAATAAATATTACTAAATATTATTTAGGTCATTTTATGATTTTTAGTATTTATATAATTTATCTTTAGCAATTTGTTAATTATCGGAATGCATTTTACGCATTTTCGATAAATAATAAGTTATATACTTAAAATTTAGAATTTTTATATTATTTTGTTTTATTGCTTATTTTTTTAAATTCAAACTTACGGGATTATCTTACTAATATTTTTAGCTTTACTTTATAATTTAGGCTCGATCGGGTCTTTCAACCGATCGAAATCTCTAATAGCTAGTTTTGGGGCTTACACTTTTATGTATGCCTTTTTGTAATTTTCCTTAATTATAATGTTGCTCTAAGGACTTATTAAAAGTAGTCCCTTCTCTTTGTAGCCGAAACTACTACATTTTTTATTCCTAATAATTGAATATACTTGTTCTTATGAGACAACCCTCTCTAAGTCCATTTTTCTTACACTCTTATCTAATCTTGCCTAATAGCTTAAGATTAGTGGCAAGCGGATCTTGACATCAGCTTATGTGTCATATCAAGTGAATTGTAAGTATTGTTGTGCTCGTTAATGGGTTACGTCCTCCAAATAGCTTCACATCAGCCACTATATTTCATTCGTCAACCTACTCACTCTATTTTCTTTGATAGCTCAAAGGACCCATTGGTTTCTCACCTCCTACGGCAAGCCCTAATGATAACTAAGCTCCTAAATACATCATATAACTTCCTAGTATCAAAGCTTAGGGTTATGACCGAGAGCTATGTTACAATAGTTCCTATTGGTCTATTATTGTTATATTATATTTTCATCTGGAAGACCAAAGCCAATCCTTAGTTCATTGTTAGTTTAGTATTTTCTTTGCATGGTAATTTCCTACTTAAAGATAGTGCTTTGAAGCTTCTTTTTTTTTTTTTTTGAGAATGTCAAATCTTAGTGTTCATGGAGAAATTAATGATATTGAGAACGATGCTCAAAGATATGGTCGTGTGACCCAATAAATACTACGTACTACTGATGAGTAGATATAGGATCTTACTGTTATTGTGGCTAATCTAGCTATCTCAGTGCAAAGAGTCCTACAAACTAGGCCGCAAGACAGGATCACTACTGAATAGGGTTGAGAAATGAGGAATAGTCCGAGAAGGCAAGTGATGGAATAATGAGCACCTCTTGTAAACCAAGTACCACCCCGTCAAGCTGGCAGAGTCGTGATTAGGGGGTCAAGTTAGATGAAGTGGAAGAGTATGAAGAAGAAGAAGAGTAGTATGTTAGAGTTGACAGGCGTAAGTTTAGAGCTCCTCGGGGAGTTGAACACCTCAAGGTACAAATTCTAAGCTTCAACGAGTCTGGAAGTACTAATGACTACCTAGATTGGGAAGAGAAGATTAAAAAGATATTCAACTTTTATGATTATGAAGATGCTGTCCATATACGAGTAGTCGTGTTGGAATTTTCTAGATATGTGGTAATGTGGTGGAAGAAGCTGCAGAATGTTCGCCTAAGGACCCGATATGAAATCCGAACATGGAATGAGATGAAGAGAGTTCTAAGAAGTAGGTTCGTTCCCAAACACTACGAGTAAGATACTTTCCAGCGTCTCCAAGATTCAAGAGAGGGTAACAAGTTGGTAGACTACTATGTCCAAGAGTTTTAGTTACTTATGATCCGATGTGATGTTAACAAACCAGAGACACAAAATATAGCTAAGTTCATTATTGGGCTGAGAATTGAGATTGGTCATATTGTGAAATTACAGAGACTAGAAAGTTTAGATGAGACCATCTGAGTAGTATAGAGGGTTAAGAAGCAAAGATGGAGCCAAACTAGTTGACTAGGATTGCCGAATCAAAGCAGCATGCCGAGCAAATTAAACTATGGCCAGGCATTGAATAGTTCGAGGTAAAAGAAAAGTGCCAAGCCAACCAAACGAAGGTCAAGCTAAAGGTAAGGCCGAGGAACCTGAAGGCTAAAGAAACCAAGGTCAAAGCTTTAGAAGGAAGACTCGAGAAATCAAATGCTTTAAATGTCTCGGTTATGGATACGTGGCTATTCAATGTCCAAACTGATGTATTAAGATGATCAAGGGAGACAGGCCTCAATTCAAAGTAGAGAGTGCCAGTGAAGGAGAAGAGGAGGTTAAAGTTGGCCCAACGCTAAAGGAGTTTCAAGAAGACCCTAATGCCCTCACACCACTTGAAGAAGGAGCTAATTATTGTTTTGTTGTGCATCGATCTATGAACACTTTTGTAGTCGACGAGAATACACAAAGGGAAAATCTCTTCCATGCAAATTGTCGAGTGAATGGAAAATTATGCCCCCTGATCATTGGCAGAGGCAATTGTAACAATGTTATAGCACAGAGGGCCATGAAGTTACCAACCCTCCCATACCCTAGGTCGTACAAGATTCACTTGCTGAACGAGAAGGGAGGTCTATTTGTTGTTAAGTAGGTTAGAGTGCCAATTGCCATTAGCAATAGATACCAGGATGAGGTGTTGTGTGATGTCTTACCTATGTGCACTTTGTACATTTTACTCGGCTAACCCTGTTTGTTTGACTTGAAGGTACTCTACGATGGGTATAGGAACACTTAAATGTTCCAATAGGATGGGAAGAAGGTTATACAAGGCCCAATGAGTCCTAAGGAACTACAGGAGGCACAAGAGAAGGTTACCTGATCACTGCTGATTTCTCGAGCTTAACTCGCCTATGAAGTCGAAGCCGATGAGTATGTACTCCTTCTAGTAAGGAAACTCTTGGAGTTGAGAGAAGCCGATAACTTACTTGCTAAGGTGAGGACTTTACTAAAAGAATTTGTTGACCTATTTCCCACAAAGATGCTGAAAGGTTTACCACCCTTAAGAGGCATTAAACATTGTATTGATCTTCAGCCCAAAGCTGCCCTACCGAACTAACCTGCTTATAGGCTTAATCTTGAGCATGCAACTAAGTTGAAGAAATAAGTAGATGAGCATATGGATCGCAGATATATCCGAGAGAGCATAAGCCCATGTATCGTACTAACCGTGCTAGTACCGAAGAAAGATTGGTCGTAGAAGATGTGCTTTGATAGCTGTATCATCAACAAAATTACTATTAAGTACCGATATCCGATCCCATGGTTGAATGATATGCTCAATGAGTTGCATGGTCCCCGCATCTTTTCAAAGATTGATTTGAAGAGTAGATACCACTAAATACAAATGACACTTGGAGATGAATGGAAGACAGCCTTTAAGATAAGAGATGGTCTGTTCGAATGGATAGTAATGCCGCTTGGTCTGATAAATGTGCTAAGTACTTTTAGGCGGCTCATGAATCATGTATTGAGGGCACTGATTGGCAAATGTGTTGTATCTTATTTCAATGACATTTTGGTTTACAGTATTTACCTCATTACTCATGTTGAGAATTTAAGATCAGTATTCGACATCCTCCATGTCGAGAGATTATTCGGCAACTTGAAGAAATGCGTATTCTACTAAAGCAAGGTTGTATTCCTTAGGTATGTTGTTTTAGATGAAGGTATCTAAGTTGATGACGAGAAAGTTAGAGCTATTCTCGAGTGGCCCACTTTGACTAACGTTACCGAAGTGAGGAGCTTTTATGGTCTTGCTTCGTTCTATCGGAGATTCATTTGAAATTTCAATTCCATAATGGTGCTATTAATCAAGCTAACCAAGAAGCACTCAAAGTTTAATTGGTCAAAGAAAGCTTAGAAAAGTTATGAAGATGTAAAGTCTAAATTAATGTCGACCCCAATACTCACCCTACCTGACTTTAAGAAAGTTTTTGAGGTTGAATGTGATGCATCTGGAGTTGGCATTAATGTTGTCCTTATGCAAGAACGCTGACCTGTTACCTACTTCAATGAGAAGCTTAGAGGTGCTGCCTTGAATTACTTAACCTATGACAAGGAGTTCTACATCCTTATTTGAATACCATAGAACTAGCAGCATTACCTATTACTGGAAGAATTCATCATCTAATTTAGCCACGAATCTCTCAAGCACCTTTGAGGACAATAGAAACTTTCTCGACATCATGCCAAGTGGGTCAAGTTCTTAGAGACCTTTGTTATGTCATCATTGATAAGAAAGGGAGCACAAACACCGTCGCTAATGCTCTTTCTTACCATCACACCTTCATCTACAAATACTTGAGTAAGAAATTTATTGAAGGTGAGCGAAAATATTAAAAAACTGAAAGAACTTACTATGCTTTAGTCTGGGTAATGCATCGACTCAGACAATATACACTCAATTACCATGTTAAATTGCTGACTCAACATAATTCCCTAAAGTATTTGGCAGATAAACCGACCCTAATTAGTAGAATCTCAAAGTGGCAAATGTTATTATCAGAGATCAACATTATATACGCGAACCAAAATTCAGTCAAGGGGTAAGATCTAGTAGATCAGTTAGTAGAAAAACCCACCGATAATACCCCTCAAGAGGTATAAGTCAATTTCTCCAATGATGACACCTTAGCAGTCGAAGGAAGCTTTGATAAAAGAGAAGATGATGAACTACTGAAATGGAAGATGTTCTTCGATGGGGTAGGTAGCGTATCCGGGCATGGGATTGGTACAATAATGATATCCCCTGAAGGTACTCAATACCCTATGGCTATAAGGCTTGTTTTCCCATACACCAATAATACTGCTGAATACGAAGGATGCATCATGGGACTCAAAATGGCCTTAGATAAAGATATCCAAGAATTAGAAGTGTCTGGGGACTCTTCACTCATTATCGACTAAGCTTGGGGAGAATACAAGACAAGGGCTCCTAAACTAGTACTTTATCATCGGTACTTGACTTAATTGATGGAGAAATTCAAAGAAATCACCTTCAATCAAGTACTCAAGACTCAGAATCAATTTGTTGATGCCTTAACTACTCTAGCATCTATTATCCAGATGTCTAGTGGAATTGAGATTCAGCCCCTCACAATTAAAATTGAAGGCAAGCCTGCCTTCTGTTTAGCAATTAAGGGTACGAATGAACAAAAGCCTTATTACCATGATATTAAAATGTTCCTACAATAAGGCACATACCCTAAAGAGGCTGAGAAAAAGGAAAAGAGGATGATGAGAAGATTGGCTACTAAATTCTTAGTATGTGAGTCTACATTGTATCAGCGTTCTTTTGACGGTACACTTTTAAGATGTATAGACAACAAAGAGGCCGAGATGTTGATGAAAGAAGTACACGAAGAAGTGTGTGGCCCTCACATGAACAGTTACATGCTAACTGAGAAAATTATGAGGCTAGGGTATTACTGTCAACAATTGAAAGCGATTGCATCAAACATGTCAAGCATTGTCACTAATGCTAAGTCTACACAAATAAGATAAACACCCCGCCTTAAGAACTACATACACTCTCAGTACCATGGCCTTTTTCAATGTAAGGAATAGATATCATCGACTCTATTACTCCAAAAGCATCCAATGGGCATCACTTTATACTGGTCGCCATTGACTACTTCAATAAATGGGTCAAGGCCTCATCTTACTCAAGCATTACTAAAGAAGTCGTAGTTAAGTTCATTAAGGGAGATATCTTAGCTTGATACGGGACTCTAGAAATGATCATTACTAATAATGGCACTAACCTCAACAATAAGCTTATGTCAAAGTTGTGCTAACAGTTTAAGATCATTTACAGGAACTCTACTCCTTATCAACCCCAAATGAATGGAGCCATTGAAGCAGCCAATAAAAATCTCAAAAGAATCATTGAAAAAATGGCCGTTACATATAAGGACTAGCATGAGATGTTACCATTCGCACTTATGGACTATCGAACTTCCATCAGAATGTCAACTAGGGCAATACCTTTCTTTTTTTGGTATATCACATTGAAGCTGTGTTACCAATAGAGGTTAAGATCCCGTCGCTCAAAGTACTATTAGAAACCAGTTGGATAAAGCCGATTGGGTAAAGAAATGCATTGAACAGTTGAATCTCATTGACGAGAGGAGATTGACAGCCTTGTGTCACAACTAATGTTATCAACAAAGAATGGCGTGGGCGTTTAGCAAAAGGGTACGACCCCGAAACTTCAAAGACGATAATATGGTGTTGAGAAAGGCTCTCCTTAATGTACAAGATTCTAGAGGGAAATTTTCTCCTAATTATGGAGGCCCTAACGTCATGAAGCGAGCATTATCAGAAGGGGCTTTAATTTTGTCTCAAATGGATGGTCCAGATTTGAGAGACTCTATAAATGTTGATGCTGTAAAGTTGTACTACCCATGAGAAGTCAATGGAGATTTTTGCTCAAAGTGCTGAAAAGACAAAAAAAGTAAGTGTCATTTTGGATCGAGTTAATTTTCATTATTTCTCTAAAAGAACTAGCAAAGTCTCAAACGTTTCGTATCAAGATCATTTGGGTTGACAACAATGGATCAAAGCGTGAGCCAATCAATTTTAATGGGACTTTTCAAAAAAAAAAAAAATAAGGTTTGACAATTTGGGTGCTATCAACAAAGACTAGGTAAGTACTTCCACACGATGTTAGCACATACATTTTTTAACATTGCATTTACATTTAGACTATCACTATTTTTTTACTCCTAATAGCCTTTTTGAGCCAGCCCATAAGGCACTTACCTTTTGCATTTGGTGCTTAGCCAGCCATTGAAGGCACGATCTTAACTTAGTCTCTTTTCGACGTTCTTTTAGCGAGCGCATAAGGTGCTTTTATTCACTAAGTTCTCTTTGCAAGCTTGTAGGGTGATTTTCTTCATCAATTTCTTTTGACAAGCCCATAGGGCACTTCATTAAGTCCAACTTAGGGTTGCTAATCCTTGAGAGACACACTTACATAGGTTAGTGAGCCAAGAAGAGTACAACCCTGTTTTCTAAATCAATCCTAGTTTAGGGTTGCTAGTTCCCAAGAGATGCTCTCATCTAGGTTAATGAACCTAGAAGGACATGACCAGGTCCTTCAGATTGATCCCAGCTTAAGGTTATTAGTTCCCTAGAGACTCTCCCTCCTAGGTTAGTAAGCTTAAAAGAGGATGACCAGGTTTTCCATATCGATCTTAACTTAAGGTTGCTAGTCCTTGATAGACGCTCTCACTTAGGTTAGTAAGCCTAGAGAGGCATGACCAAGTTCTTAAGATCAATCCTAACTTAAGGTTACTAGTCCTCAAGAGATGCTCTTGCCTAAGATAGTAAGCCTAGAAGGGTAGACCAGGTTTTCTAGATCAATCCTAACTTAGGGTTGTTAGTCCCCAAGAGATGCTCTTGACTAAGTTAGTAAGCCTAAATAGGCATGACTAAGTTCTTTAGATCAATCCTAACTTAAGGTTTCTAATCCTCGAGAGATACTCTTGCCTAAGATAGTAAGCCTAGAAAGGTACAGCCAGGTTTTCTAGATTGGTCTTAGCTTAGGATTGCTAATCCCCAAGAGATGCTCTCACCTAGGTTAATGAGCCTAGAGAGACACGATCGGGTTTTCCAGATCAATCCCAACTTAGGGCTGCTAGTTTTCGAAAGACGCTCCTGCTTAAGTTAGTGAGCCTTGAGAGGCACGATCAGGTTCTTTAGATTGATCTCAACTTCAGGTTACTAATCCTCAAGAGATGCTCCTACTTAAGTTAGTGAGCCTAGAGAGACACGACTAGGTTCTTCAAATCGTCCCCAATTTAGGGTTACTAGTCCTCAAGAGATGCTCTTACCTAAGTTAGTGAGCTCAAAAGGGCACAACTAGGTTCTCTAAATCAATTCCAATTTAAGATTATTAGGCCTCGAGAGATGCTCTTACTTAGGTTAATAAGCTCAAAAGGGAATAACTAAGTTCTCTAAATCAATCTTAAGGTTGCTAGTCCCCTAGAGACGCTCTCACCTAGGTTAGTGAGCCTAAAGGGTACGACCAAGCTTCATTTCTTCACCAAATCTCCTGTAGGTTGAGTCTAAGATAGCTAGTTAATCGTTACAAAGTCACCTCTAAGGCAAAAATGGTCTTTTTGTCTTTGTGGCAAAATTTTGTTCAAACTTCACCATAAAGAGGGACAGTTGTATACACCCAATCTTTACCTCCTTTATTTTATTTTATTTCATTTCAATAGGATAAAGGATCCTAAATTAGGAAAAACACAAAAAAAAAATAGAGAATTAAAGACAATCCAAAAAATAAGAAATCTAGGAAAAAATAGGAAAAAGCACAAAAAATAACAAAATATAGAAAAAATACAAAAAATTAGAAAAATACATAAAAATTGAAAAGTTACAAAAAAAATATAAAATATAAAAAATAGAGGACTTAGAAAATATAGAAAATAATAAATGTCTTGTTTATAGTAGAATTTTTAATAAAAATAAAAAGGAGACCATTAGGCTTAGGCTTAAATTTGAATTTAGCCTAGGCTGACCTAGTCCATATGTACAATTAAAGCACAGGTTAACGGCTTAACAGATAAACACATGGATATAGCATTGGGTTTAAGCATAAAGTTAGGGGTTCGAATCTTAGTAAAGGCATAGAAAAACATTTTTTTCTTTAGAGGACACACTGCACTACCATATGTCAATATGTCAGGGTGGAGCTAGGTTCATATTCACAACTTCAAGAGCTTGGTGCTTACCCACCTACCTTCTTGGCTAGTCTCTCACTTCTCAACCTTGCTTGACAACTCTCTCTTAGGTTCTAGTCTCGACTACCCTTTATACAAAAATAGCTAGATTGGCCACAATGGCAACAAGGTCTTGTATTTGTTTGTTAGTAGTTTATGGGGTCTATTGGGTAATACAAATGCGACCAAAAGCGTCACTCTCAACATCATTAATCTCTCATTGAACACTAGGATTCGACATTTCTTAATATAAACTTCAAAAAGTTCACTATTCAACAAAAGATTCTTACATAACTTCGACAATACAACTCATACAATGAGTTAAGAACTTGTTCCATTTTCCACTTAAGAAATAAAGTATAATAGAATAAACACGCTAATAAGAAATACTTCAACACTAAGCTTTCGGTTTCAACATGAAGCTCTAATATTAAGATTATATGATGTACCTAAGAGCTCAGTAATTACTAAGGCTTACTATAAGGAATAACAACCAAGCTCAAGATATCGAAGAAAATGAGGATGGAAGGGGGTCAACAAACACAGTAGCTTTATGAAGCTGCTCGAAGGATATGATGCACCAACGAACATGAAATGACTTAATACTTTGTTTGATATGACTCATAAGCTAATGTTAAGGTCCACTTGTCACTAATCTTGAGATACTCGACAAGATTACATAAAAGTGTAGGAGAAAGTGTACTCAAAGAGAGGTATCTCACAAGAACAAGAGTATTCATTAAGTGTAAGGTAAGTGATGATTATGGCTATAATAAAAGGGCTATTTATAGTAAGTTCCTTAAGGCAACAATACAAAAATGGAAAATTACATAAAAAAACAATGAAGAAAGAGATTCCTAGTATGTATGAAAAAGGATAAATAAGACAAATGACGAAAAGGAATATAATATAAATTGTAGATAAGTAATGGATAGATGGGAACCTATCAATAGGTTTGTATACAGGAACCTTTGGGCACTATAGATGCTCAAAACGGGTGTAGCTACTGTTGGGGACTAGTACTTGGAGTTGTTAAGGCGAATAAAGGCCGCTGCTATTTGGTTGGCTGAATGAGTAGAGCTCAACATGAAGGGGACTTGGCATCAGCACTTAACAAGTCAACCTTAGTACTTATCATGTCTGTAGATTGGAAGAATAGGGCTCGACGTAAGGTGACCTCGAGCTTGACATTCAAAAGGTCGACCTTGGCACTCAACAAGTTAGTGATTAGGCAGGTGTCTAAATAGAGCAAAGTGTGTCCAAGTTGGGACTTCAAAAGGTTCGCCTATAGTTCTTCTACATACTAGAGCTCAAGCTCAACAGGTTGACATGAGAGTGTCCTCTTCACGAGAGACTGTAAGCCTTGAAGTTAGGCATAAGTGAGGGGTCCAAAGGTTGGTAAGCCATCACTAACCCAAGTTGAGGAGCTTAATGCTGCACACTTGTAAATCAAAACCAAACCTGAGCTTATGTAATGGAGAACACCTTTCTACTTAAAACTACCTTTGAACTACATGCCCTAACCTTGCCGTAACATCTTCTACTATCACTTAATTTGACTAAGGATGGGGAAAGGATCATTTCATTTATTCTCATTGAAGGGGTCCGTATTTAGCCCAAGAATGCTAATCGTTATTCCTAATGGGTTACAATGCATATCAAATTGAGTGTTAGGCCAAGTTCAAGTTATTTTGTTCTTAGGGTGATCAAAAAAGCTCAAATAAGTTAAACAAGGCAAACATAACATAAAGTTCAACTCCCATCATAGCAAATTAGATTAAACACAGATGCCACATACGTACAAACAACTAACTACAATTATAAGCAAGTATATATCAAAGTCTCTAAGTATTCTGAAATAATACTTCAAAGTGTAGTAAAGCATTGATTCCACTTACATGGCCTCTTAGCCATTTATTCTCAAAAGTCTCGATGATCCTACATATTTGGCCTATCAATACAAGATAAAGTAAAAATTAAAATATGACACTTAGATGTGACTGACTTAATATACTATACTTTGACTCTTTGGTTTAACACAATATATTCATTTATGTAATATCATCATACTTTAACTTTATATTTCAAATCCCTTTAGTTATGGGATCAATTTCCACTATTAATTAAGAAGTTTCTACTTTTCCAAGGATCTTTTAATAAAACAACTTTTACTTTTTATTAAGAATTATATTTTTACTCAATTTTATGAAAGTAAATTGAGCATGGTTTATTTGTATCCTACTAGCATAATTAGGATCTTTCATGGCTATTTTGATTTCTATATCTACTTTTGATTCTTAAGTTTTAAGATATTACTTCGAAAGACCTTCTACTTTAATCTCCGTATCTCGGTGTATCTCGGTGCTTACAACTATTAAGTCAATCTAATTTTTTACTTTAGCTTCTACACTTTGAATTCAGCGTAGTTAACTTGAAATATCTTGTGCATTATCCTATATGATATTTTCTATGATACCCTCAATATTTCTCATTTGTCAAAGATTAGTATAATTAGTCTTATTGATTTGTCCCAATCGATAGGTCCCTTAAGTTCAAATTTAAATACTATAATAGTTGTATTGGTAATCTAATCTTGTCCTCAATTGTTATCTTTTACTTCTTTTCGTAAATAAGGGCTCACGAGCATTCTGAGCCATCCTTTACATTGTAATAAGTAAGCCTCTAATAGCAATTTGAGCATTTCTCGTACTATCTACGTGCTAAATAACATATAATATTAAATAATTTCATGAAAATTGCTACATGACATTAAACCAGAAACAAAATAACACGTACTTAAACTTTACAATTGAGTGGATTTGATGTTCTTCCGAATTCTCCTTAATTGCAACGGTGATAGAGATTTTTATGAATATTCCTAAATTCTTCTTTGGCTTTCTCTATTTCCAGAAAATCCTAAAAGGAATATATATATATATATAGACGATAGTCAATTGAAAGGATTTGATGTTATTCTGGATCCTCCTTAATTTCAGCGTTGATAGAGAGTTTTACAAATGTTGCTAAATTCTTTCTTTGGCTTTCTCTATTTCCAGAAAATCCTAAAATGAACTACCTAGAGGTGTATATATATAGAGACACACACACACACACAAATACCAGTCGGTGGAAATTACATAGGTGAATGTCCAAATGTCAATATGGGCAATGTTGATGCTACGGTGAACTTACGCGTCCGTAACTTAGTCATCCACCACATAGCTATGGGTGCTGCATTTTATGCCACGCATTCATGTTTAATTGTATAATTTCGATATGGAGGGAAACTTGGTCCAATAACATTGTAACTCAACCTGATTCATATCTATACATTAGCATATTAATTAAAAGTAATTCACATTAGGTTACTTCCATAGGATGTATTGACGTCTAATCGAAGGCATTTGCTCCTGATACGCATGCATCTTTCCCTCAAAATAATTTTTGGTTCAATTTTGTTTGTCACTTCCATATATATATATATATATATATACATACTTATATATATTTTAGGGCATATTTAGTTAAATCTAGTAACTACTATCTATATAAAAATACATATGCACATAAATATATGTATGTATTACATGCTATCTATATCCAGTGGGCGTTCTCATTCTCTTTCAAGCATACTTGTGATCTAATTTATTAACTTTACTGGTCAAATGAGTTGTCTTTAACTTTACCAATAAAACGTTGTCTAATTTAATACCTGTTGTACTAATCCCGTTATTACATTATATTTTATTATTTGCCATGGGATGTTGTAAGAGCCACTAATCTCAAGATATGCATGCCCACCATTTATTTCTAGTTTTATATGTTTCAGTCTCTGGAAATTAAGTAACTTTCTATCTAGCCATCCTTGTGTTCATTTACCTTTGTTTACTTTTCAATTTATTCTATATTGACTAGTTTATACAGTGAACAACACTTTTCCATCCAGGGGTGAACTAATATAGTGATTAGGTGTTGCTTCCACATAATAACACTATTAATATTACTACAACAGTAAGTGTTTATACTCATTTCAAAAGAAATGGCCCAAATTTGGAGTCAATCTCTCATAGCATCGGCACATGAACTTTTATATACATATATTAATCAACTTTGTTCACTTGTTAGTGCTATTACGAGCCACTCTTTATAACAATAATAATAAGAATAATATTAATAATGTACAAACATATACGTATATATTTTGCTATTCTTTCCATGTATATAACACCATTTAAGCAGTTCTTATAGTGTATTTTATGGAATAATATTGACTACATATATGATATCGTTATTTATATCATCTTGTTATGTTTCCCTCGAGGTTCTTATAAATAAGGAGGTCTACTAGTAAAACTGTCTCTATATTAAAATAAAGTCTCTATGATCTTTATTTTAAGAAATAAATTTTTAGAATCACTTCACCTAGATTATTTTGTTATAAATACTTTATCACTAATACCCATCTATAGAGTATTTTTTTTCCTGGACTAATAAATTATACTAATTCAGACACTTCCCGAATGAAATTTCATCCATTATTAATTTATTATTAAGTTTGGCATTACCTTATAATTGGAAATTTGAATTTGGAGTTCCTAATATATAACGTGCTACTCCTATAATCTCGACTTACTTAAAATTTTGTAATACTAGTTTACCCTAATTTTATTATATACTAAAAATTACTAGTCTAAACATTACAGTATTTCTAGGAGAGTAAAGTTCACTAACTTAATATTGCATTTATAATCAAAAAATTCAAGAGACAACACCTATTTGATGTTTTGAGTAAAGTTTTAACTAATATGCTTAGATTTAAAAGTGTTTGATTTTATGATCCCATTTTAGTATTCTATTTATTTATTTATTTTTCACCATAAGAATCTTTTACAATTCAAAATCTTTATCATAAGACGTTTGGTAAAACCGATATAGTGTAGTTTTCATTTTATACTTGTTAACTGAGCTTATACGTACTAATTATTCTATAAGGGTATAAACTATTCAAAAGCCAGTAGGTCAAGATTATAGGGCATTACACAATTAATCCTTAGGAATCTGTATTGTTCCCTTTGATTGCCCATCGATTTGAGGGTGGAAGGTAGCGCTAAACTAAAGCTTTGTACCTAAAGTGCTATATAAACTCCTTCAAAACTTACCCATGAAAGGAGCATGCCTTTTTGATGTAATCTTTACCAATAGGCCATGTAACCACACCACTTTCCTAATATACAACTTAGCTAACTTTTATAGTGAATAACTGATATTGATAGGGAAAAAATGAGATGATTTCATTAGTCAATCTACGATCACCCAAACTGCATTATGTTTACTTAAAGTCTTTGGTAGAGCTATCACAAAATCCATAGTAGCATATTCCTACTTTCATCTTTCTTTTTATCCCCCGTATATCTTCATCTTAAGCTATCTTAATCCTATCTACCAAAGTAGGCTAAATTCATAACTCGCCAGCTTGATGCTTACTTCTGCAGTCAAAATCTCCAAATCCAATCTCTTCATGTCTTCTGGTAATGGCCTTTACGTCATGATTAAACTGGCTAGATTTCTATATTGCTTCCTACTCTAAGCGTCAGCTACCACGTTGGCCTTCCCTAGGTGATATTGTATGTCTAAATCATAATCCCTTATTAGCTTTAGCCACCTTCTTTGCCCCATATTCAGATCCAACTAAGTAAAAGCATATTTCAGGCTCTCTTGGTCTATATACACATTACACCTCTCTCTTACTAAATAATACCTCCAAAGTTTTAAGGCATAGACTATTACTGCTAACTCCAAGTCATGGATTGGGTAGTTCTTAAGGCTTAAGTTAATGCAACACATACACTATCACTTTAGCACTCTGCATTAACACACACCTCAGTCCCTAAATCGAGGCATCATTATAAATCATAAACTCCTCTCCACTGCGAGGTAAAGAAAGCATTGGGGTTGTGACAAGTCTTTCCTTCAACGGTTGAAAGCTCTATTCACATCTGTCATCCAAGTCAAATTTCACCTTTTTTTGGGTCAACCAAGTCCAAGGTACTGCTAGCCTAGAGAATCCTTCCACAAATTTCTTGTAACAACCTACCAACCATAGAAAGCTTATGATCTCGATTACCATTTTCAGTCTTGGCCATTCTACTACAACTTTTATTTTCTTTGAATCTACTGCTATACCTTCATTATTTACAATATGAACCAAGAAAGCTACCTAATCCAACCAAAATTCAGACTTGCTAAATTTAGCATAAAACCTTTTAGCTCTCAGTTTACTTAGCACAATCCTCAAATGTTGTTTGTGCTCTTAACTACTTTACAGTAAATGAGAATGTCATCAATGAAGACCACCACAAACTTGTTTAGATACTCTTGATACCTAGACCGAAGGTCCATAAATGCTACAAGTGTATTAGTGAGACTAAAAGGCATAACTAGCAACTCATATAGCCCATATCTAGTATGAAAAAGTTGTTTTCTCCACATCCTTAGCTTTCACCTTCAATTGATAGTAGCTCAAACTCAAATCTATTTTAAAAAAAAAAAACCTGTACTCCTTGTAATTGGTTGAATAGATAATCTATTTGAGAAGTAGATACTTGTTCTTAACTGTCACCTGATTCAAATCTTTGTAGACTACACACATTTTCATGCTCCTATCTTTCTTCTTTATAAAAGCATTGGAGCTCCCAAGGAAGATAAACTCAATCTTATAAAATCTTTATCTTACAGCTCTTGTAGTTGCTTCTTCAATTTTACAAGCTTAGTAAGTGCTATCCTATATGCCGATTTTGAAATAAGCTTGGTGTTTAGTACCAAATCTATTCTAAATTTTACTTCTTTGTCTAATGGTATCCTAAGTAAATCATTTAGGAAGACGTTTAAGACTTCTTGTACTATTGGTACCTGTTTCGGCTTTAGCACTTCATCAGTTTTTGTACTCAAAGCTGCTAGGGTAAGCTTCCCCTACAACTCATAAATAATACTCTTCATAGGCCTTTGAATCTCTACCTAATATTGAAAAGGTATTTCTCTTGGAGGCTCAAAGGTGATCATTATGTTATAGCAATCAATGGTTGCATGGTGCCTTGTCAACCAATATACTCTTAAAATTATGTCAAAATTCGACATGTCTAATAATAATAAGTCTATCAGTAAAATTCTCCCCTTCTACAACAATCTCAACATCCCAACACATTATACTCAAAGTTGTTTCACTTCCCAAAGGTGTATTCACAATTAATGGGGTATTTAGGGGTACAGTACATAAGTTACAAGCACACACAAAGGATTCAACAACATAAGAACAGGAAGCTCCAATATAAAAAGGACCATGAACACTTTGGTTAAGAATAGTGAGTATACTTGCCAAAGTGTCCACATCTGTAGTCTCTTAGCTCTGACTCTAATGTTAAAGTGCAAAGACTTGAGTCGGTGCTCTCTAACGAGGTCGTGGTTGTGGTCAAGCAACATAGACGGTGTTTTAAGTGGTAGTCACCTGAGTAGTATGAAGTGCTTATTTCCCTATATTTGTACAATATATTGCCTAGTGGCCCCTCTAGTTACATCTAAAATAGAAGCCCCGATGCATCATAATCGGTTCCTTACAATCCTTATTGACATGTTCAGTTTTACCATACAAAAAGTATGCTCTTGGTATCCATTTGCACTCTGATATATCATGTAGTCTAAAGTGATTGGATGATACAGTAGCAAGTCAAAAAAACTAGAATGGGTATTTAAGGATTCGAGCAGGTATGAAGAACGGGAAGTAAATTGAGGTGTTTTGAGTGTGAATGTGTATAGATATCACACACCAAGGCATAAACACAATTGGGGATTTGAGCTTGAAATAGAGTTCAATGCAATACACGAACACTAAATGTTGTTCGAGTTTCAAATAAGGTTAGATGTGACTTATTAACTCACTCAAATGAAGGGTTCATTACAATCTTCAAGCCAAGATTGATAAGAATGCAGAAAAGATTAAAAAATTTAATCAATACTCAATAATCTCGCAAAAAGAATGAAGCTCTAAGAGCTCAAGAGTATCCTTTGCTTGACAAAGGAGTGTTCTCTATATGGGAATATTCTTCATTATCTGATCGTTAAATCTCATTCTATATGATGATTACAAATATTACTATTTATAGCAAGTCTTAAACCCTAGTAGTAAAACTATAAATAATGTACAAAGCTTTAAACTCTAAAAAATTGGCCCATAAATAAAAATAAAAAAAATGTACAACAATACAAAACTGTGCATTTAATAGAAAGAGACAACATATAGCTACTCGGCCAGTCTAGGAAGGAGCAAGATCTGAACTGGATGAGGTCGGCAATTAGATATCTAGGTCCAAGGAGGAGTCTTTGGAGTCTCGCAATGTTTGGTCAAGACACTAGAAAGGTTGGCCCATAATTGCCTAGCTTTAAAGTTAGTCAATGCTAGTCTCTCCGTACTGTATTGAATGGTTCTTTGGTCTCAAGTCTTCGACCGTATGATCTCTTGGCTTCTTGGCAGATGACAGACTTAATGCCGAGTGGCTTCTTTTCTTCCCCTTAATCTTCTATCATTTGCTTAGCCTCTGCAAAAGTTGTTTGGCCTTAGCCTTAAATAATTTGGCTTCGGGTCAAAACAGGTTAACTTCAACTTCTAATAGGTCGGCTTCAGCTTGGAGATAGTCGTAAATTGATTCTTATCATTACCGTAGGGCTGAAAGGAAGTTGTCTTTAACGTTAAACATTGAGCATAAGCTAGGGTATCAAACAA
Organism: Lumnitzera racemosa; assembly: GCA_024138005.1. Lineage (NCBI taxonomy): Eukaryota > Viridiplantae > Streptophyta > Magnoliopsida > Myrtales > Combretaceae > Lumnitzera > Lumnitzera racemosa. The sequence goes on from JAMXBC010000005.1 coordinate 39,334,751, forward strand.
ACTTCTCTTCCCCCTTCGCTTCATTATGGGTACCTAGTGTTTCTGGATTTCCTCAATACTTATAGGGGTTGAGTAATAGCTCTTCTAATCCTTCCAAACTGTATAAGTGTTGAGGAAGCCATTATAGATCACTTTTCGGTCATACTCCCAAGGTTAGCTAAGAAGTAAATTCGTGGCATTCATAGGGACTACGTCGAATTCAATAACATCCTCATATGCCCCTACCGTGATTAGAGGTCTTCTATGCACATGTACCATACCCTTGTCATTAAACCACTTCAATCCATAAGGTCGGAGATGTGGGGAAGTTGGCAATTTCATCTTCTCCACTAACTTAGCAGAGACGATGTTGGTGCAACTTCCTCCATCAATTACTAAGGAACAGGTTTTCCCATTCACCGGACACCGCATATGAAATAAATTTCCCCTTTGTCTAGGATCTGCCTTTAGGTTAGCTCGTATTGCCATAGCTATGAGCTCATCCAGATTTTCGGCGTAAACATCTTCTTCTATCAACTCATCTTCCAAACTCTTATCACTCTGACTCTCTACTTGACCATTCAGTCCTTCGCCTTTCAAGACCATAACCCTCTTATTTGGGCATTGGGATGCAATATGTCCATAGCTTAAGCATTTGAAGTACTTCACTTCTCAGGCCTTATTACCGGGTGCCTTTTCTTTCTTGGCAATCTTTTTCTCAGCATGATCAGGTCACCTAGACTTACTTCTCTCCATCTTCTTCTCTGGCCTTCTCTCGACATACTTCTCAAGTTTAGAGCTAATTTGTTGAGGTTGGTTAGTTGGCCTCTAATTCCTTCTTCTCCTCTATTACTCCACCCTTAATGCTAAATTGATTAGCTCATCCAATGAATTGAACAACTAGAGTTCGACTATGTTGGCAATGTCATCTTGGAGTCCACTTAGGAACCTAGCAATGGTGCGGTCCCATAACTCGGCAGTTTCACATCTCGTCATTAGGGTCTCAAACTCCTACAAGTATTCTTCAACAGTATATCAACCTCGCCTTAGGTGTTGGAAGGCATGGAGCATCTCTTACTTAAAGTAAGTTGGCATGAAGCATTGATTCATCAGACATTTTATGAGCCTCTAAGTCCTGATTGGTTCTTCTCCTTCAACATCTTGCTTGGCAACCAACTTATCCTACCAAAGACTTACATATTCAACAAAGGATAATGAAGCCAGCTTAAACTTTATTCGATCATTACACTTGTAGCACTCGAACAACTTCTCGACTCAAGGAACCCAGTCAAGGAACTGTTCAGGTTAGCTACTTCTACTAAAGGTCGGCAACTTAAGCTTTATATTATCAAGTCCTCAGCTAGGTGCTTGGCATTCATCCCTTGTATTCCGAGTTGGTTGGTTCACCTCTAAATGGCCAATTCTATTAGAGCTCTACTCAGCCTCGACTCTATTTCTCGGGCTTCTTGATTTGCTTCGGAGTCAACACTCCTTTCATTTCTTCTTCTCGGTTTAGATCGATTTGCTCTTCTTCTCGGCTCAGCAGCTCTTCTTGGTTGTTACTTATCGTTGTTAAGTTCATTGGAACCACTTCCACTGGTGGGTATTCGTTCCCTTCTTTCTTCTTATCCATCACATATGTGGCCTTTGACTAAACCAATGAGTTTCTGGATAGAGTTAGTGAGATTTTAAATCTGATATTCTAAGTTAAAAATACATCTCCTCAAGCTTCCGCAAGGACTATCACTAGTGTTGTTAACACTATCTTTTTACATTCTTGTTTGTACCATAATTTTCTAAGAAAATGAACAAATAACAAAGCACAATTACAATAATCTAGAAACAATGACTACCTGACTTCTTTAGCTACCACTGCTGACAAACACTTTCACAACAACTAAAATTAATGTTATTGGACTAAACTGCAGGACAATACCACAACTACTAAAAAAACATAAACAACAGTAACTACGGAATGATGATTATCAGAAATGTTCAAACCACAAATCAACTTTGAAGAACACTAGCACGCGTGTTAGCCTAAAGCTCTGATACCAAGATGATACGACAGTGGGTCGGAAAAACCAGAATGGGTGTTCGAGGATTCGAGTAAGTATGAAGAATAAGAAGTAAACTAAAGGGTTTTGAGTGTGAATGTGTATGAATATCATATACCAAAACACAAACACAATTAGAGATTTGAGCTCAAAATAAAGTTTAATGCAACTTACGAACACTAAATGTTGCTCAAGTTTCAAATGAGAGATTAGATGTAACTCACCAACTCGCTCAAATGAAGGGTTTACTACAATCTCAAAGCTAAGATTAATAAGAATGTGGGAAATATTAAAGAGTTTAATCAATACTCAATAATCCGGTAAAAAGAAGGAAGCTCTAAGAGCTCAAGAGTATCCTTTGCTTGAAAAAGGAATGTTCACTAATGGGAATATTCTTTACTATCTAGTTGTTAAATCTCATTCTCTATGATAATTACAAATGTTGCTATTTATAGTAAGTCCTAAATCCTAGTGGTAAAACTGTAAATAATGTACAAGGCTTTAAACCATAAAAAATTGTCCCATAAATAAAATAAAGAAAAACATGTACAACAATACAAAACTGTGCGTTTAATAGAAAGAGATGGCATATAGTTACTTAGCCAATCTGGGAAGGAGCAGGATCCAAATTGGACAGGGTTGGTAGTTAGATGTCCAGGTCCGAGAAGCAATCCTTGGAGTCTCATAATGTTTGGCCGAGATATCAGAAAGGTCAACCCATAATTATTGATTTCTAAAGTTAGTCAGCATTAGTCTCTTCGTGCCGTATCGTGCTAAGTGGTTCTTTGGTCCTAAGTCCTCTGCTGTATGATCTTCGACTTCTCAACAGATGACAGACTTAATGCCAAGTGGCTCCTTTTCTTCCTCTCAGTCTTTTGTCATTTTCTTGGCCTCGGTAAAAGCTGTTTGGCCTCGACCTTAAACAATTTGGCCTCAAGTTAGAACAAGTTAGCTTTAGCTTGGAGATAGTCTTAGACTGATTCCTATCACAAAGCTCCAAGCACATTGAATTGGTACTAGCATGGGTAACCAGATTAATATTAAAGCTGGCTACATTGCCAGCCTAAGAGGTGCATATGTTATTCTACTATCCTCTTTAATCATAATGCCATGGGTTGGTCTCTTAAATCTCTCAAGTTATCCGTAACTCAACATAGGTCTCTTACCTAGGGCCTTCTTCTCTATATGGGCCAATAACTCCTCTTCCTTCTTCATATCCTGCTATCAACTTCTTGCCATTTATACTATCAGTATATAAGTAGTGCCACTAAACACAACCATTCTTTCTTGCAACACAAGCTCCAACCCAAAGGTAAACCTCCTAGCACAAGATCTCTCATCCCATCTGATGGGTTCTAGTAAGAAATGAGCTAGGCAACTTAGCTCCATTTCATACTCAGATATTGACTTGTTACCTTGTTGTAAGGTCTAATAAGTGAGCTCCATTTATTCCTTGGTGCTATTATGGAAGAACTTGTTAAAGAAAATTTTCTTGAGCCCTTTTAAGTAATAAAACTAGCTACATTCTTGTTAGTCATAGGAACATTCTCCCACTACTAAGCTACCACCCCTTTCAAGAAGAATGTAGCATAAGTTACCTCTTGTTTTTTAGTACTTGTGCCATAGCAATGACTTTCCCCCTTAAGTAATCCATTCCTCAATTCCCATTGGGTCATTAGGTTTAGGGCGGTAGTTATAGGTTATCTTCACAAACCAGTCAAAAGTGCTTCTAATATGACCACCTGTACTAGTATCCATAATAGCTTGCCTCTCTTACCTCCATATCTTACCATTGGCTTATATTACTTGCATATCTCTTTGAATCTACTACTACTGTAGCATTAACACCCTAATCATAACGTTTATAGAATTTAGAACTTTAGTAGCTGTCATTGTATCTAACCCTTGACTTTGTTCATTCTAAGGCTATGTTTGGTTAGGTATAAGCATGCCCTAAGGAGGATAGGTCTACTCTTAGCCTTGGTTTTATTAGGCATGATTTTAGTTAGGGGAAGGTTGGCCTTAGGCTAGTGGTGGCTATCTCTACTCTTATGGTGGCAGAGTCACCTTAACTTGGTTTGGCAAAGCGATGTGGTTAAGATCGATGTCTTTACCTCCTTAAGAATTAAAGGAGGAGCTAGAATTTGTACCATATCTAGGCATACTACAAGAAGGAACAAATGAACAAAGTTATACAAGCATAACTTTAAGTTTACAAAGAGGGTTTAAACATCATGAGTATATAATGAATAACTTGACAAGAAGGAATTACTATGAATATAAGGTAAAAGAAACAACTTCAATCACAAGTCTTAGTATACTTTACATGTTACCCATCCTATCCTTACAATCACGTTACTATGACTTGATCCATATCTTATTCCTATTCAAGTTCATACCTAGGCTATCTGTGATTTAAAATCTATGGCTTTGATACAACAAAAGCTGTAATGCTCCAAAACCTAAGAAATTATAACCTACCATGTATTCCTAAAATCTATTGACATGCCAAGCATCTTAATTCAACCTACTAGCTTCTCCACATAAATTTTCAACCATAGAACCCTGTAATAACTCTAACAAAATATTATGAGTGCTTTTAACACCTGAAGACCACAAGTAAATTTAGAGTGATCAACTTCTTAGTTATTTTATTCAATGAAAGTAAAGTTAAATCCATAATTCAACAATTTCTACCTCAAAGAACCAAAATAACAAAACTCAAATGTCTCATATCCACCACATTTGACACTTAACATATTACTAAGAACACTGACAAGAGAAGTCTCAGGTAACTTATCATGACTCAAAATTCAAAATAAAGGTAAATACATTGTCTCATTTCATGACTTATCCAAAATGTAGAATTTAAATTAAAATTAGGGGAAATTACAAATAAGTTCCCTAAACTTTGACTTAGGTACAGATTGATTGCTCCGAACTTTCAAAGTGTGGCTTTTTACTCCTTAAACTTTAATAAATTGATAATATCAAGGACATTTCTTTTTTTAGTTTAAAAAAATCCACACTATGATCAAAGTTTGAAGAGTCTTAAAGCATATTTTGATAAGTTTAGGAAGCCCTTGTGCATCAAAATCAAAGTTTAAGGAGGGTTACTCTCAACCTTGGGGGTTCTTTGCCTACACTTTAAAAGCTTAAGGGGTCAATCTATACCTAACTCAAAGTTTATGGGTTCTATTTACATTTTCCCCTTAAAACAAAACTAAATTGCTTCCATCATCATAAGCATTCTCATAATAGTCAAAATGACCATAGTAATCCTCATACTCTCCATAACCTATTCCTACAAAAAAAAAAAAAAAAAAAACCGAGGTGTGAGCAAAGCCTAGTATAGGATAATTAAGCAAACATGCATGATCATACATTAAACAAACAGGCACACACGTTAACTAATTCATGATTACTATATGCATTAACAATAGTTTCTTATCTTTTATTAGGTCTATCAAACAATACAGTTTCGACTTCTTGAAACTTAGAGTAACTCAAGACCTCGGCATACAAATATATATACATATAAGTATGGTATTGGGTTCTCCCTCAATACCTTAGGAACTAAGGAATACCTAGAAATACCAAGATCATTTAAAAGTGAGATTCTAATTAAGACAACATTGATCATTGGGGTACCATCCTAAGATCACTGGTACTCTTAGTATCTTGGGTCCAGTCAAGTACATGTAACACACTTTAAATATAGGTTAGATATTCATTAAGTTCATGTAATATACATTAGTCCTTCAAACACAAGCAACATACAATACCTCATACCTGTTTCTTGAGAGCAATTGGTACATCTATATCGTAGATCCTGCTATAATCAAAACCTGTAGTATAACATAAGGCAACACTTTAGAATTCTCTTTAGCTTAGCTAACTAGGTTCTTGGGTTTAAACTTGGAAATCTTGAAGTTTTAAACCCAATTTAACATCTAAACTGGCTTAAAATCGATTTGATTACACTTCAGAAGGTTAAAGAATAAGAATTAAGGAGAAAAGAAGAGGTTTCAAGACCATGCTTAGGATCATGATTGTGAACCTTGGTTATGATTCCCTTTCAAAAACCTAGACATGACTACACCTGAAGACTATGGCTATAAACCCAAGTTGTGGTCCTCTCGTCCTCGATTTCTTTTGATTTTCCTAGCATATGCTTTAACCTACACGTCCCTTAAGACCATGGGCAAGGACTGTGCTTGTCTTCCTGAACTGTGTTCCCCACTGCTTTGAATTTTCTTCTCCAAAACTCATGCTTTTTGTAGCACAACTTTGAATCCATCACAACCCCCACCTTCCAATCAAACATCAATCTCAACCCACTCACTCCTCAAAACACTAACTAAACTCAATTCTACAATCAAATCTCACCCAACTCTCTAAGATTCAATCAACACATCAATGAAACAATACACATAGAGTTTAGGAAATGATTCTTACCTTTTGAAATTTGAAATTTTTACTTCCACCACCAAAAACCTACTATAAGATCCTTAATATACCACCCCAAATTCATTTTATTCACTGCCTTACAAAGAAAAACTAATTTTTATTGAACTTTGTTAGAATCCTTAAACAAAAGGATGGTTTCTCAACTTACCTTAATCTCTTCTACTACAATCTTCCTCCTTACTTCAGGTCTCACGCGAAACCCTAGGTTATGTATGTTGTCTGCGTAGAGGAAAAGTGAAAAGGGGTTTCCACTAAGCAATGGCTTGCTTTTATACCTAAGGCTCATGGTAATTTCCCATGCCCAAATTGCCCCCGTTTTAATTGTACAATACCTCTCATGCCCTTAATGAATAATACTATTTATTTATTTATTTTATTTTCTTATTACAATTTGTCGAGTTTTACAAGTCAATATTCATAGACAATTAATAAGTACAGAAGATACTAATAATTCATCACTCAATTTGAATCATATATCTTACGGCGTCTTTGCAGTCAAGGTAAGCAATATTTATTCACATGCACAATATTAAAATCCCCTTAGAGTCAATCAATAGCAATTATACAATTAAGATGTAAACAATTTACAAGTACAATTGAGCATAACAGTCATCAAAATGCTCACATGGTCATATGTCTATAGGTTGTAGTACTCCTTTGGTATCTCAAGGTTACCTAGTAATACAATAATAATAATACTATAATTTTATGGTAAAACTACATAATTAACTAAACTAAATTTGTTATATTTCCTAATTATGACTACTTTCATAATTCGGTTATAACTTTCCCATTTTAACTCTATTTTTTTTGTTATAAACGATTTTATAAATTTTCGAGCTTACTTGCATAAGGTGAGTCCATTTTGACATTTTAAGCCTATAATTTAGGTATAGGCCTAATTAGATCCGTAGGTCCATGGTTTGGGCTTATTTGGTTACTTTTGGATGTTATTTACAGGCCTAAGCTTATAGTTTTCTTTTTTAGCCATGTTTTATCTTTTATTGGGCTTTTGTGTTATATGTATGCTTTGGAAAATCAGATAAACCACTAGCAATTTCAACATAAGTAGTCTCTTTCTTCTTTTTTTTCTTATCTTTTTTTTTTCCTCTATTAGGCTCTTCTAATCACTTCTCTAACTCTATTGGTTGTTCATTTAGCACTTGAGGACTTGTTTTAGCTATTGCTCAATTTAGTATTGATGGGTTCGAGTAAACTTTCTAAGGTCCATTAATTGCTTTAGGCTTAGTTTTCTCATAAGTGCTTAGTTTGCTACCTAATCAACTTGTGTTATTTCTAATTACTTAATTATCATTCTTGGTTGGGAAAATAAAAACTATCATTCTTAATCATGATTAATGACTAAACGTTGAAGTATGATCGAATTTGATCTTCTTTTATTGGTATTGGTTAGATAGGTTTTAGAATGATTTTGCACTAATCATCTATTACACTATCATTAAATATCTCTAAATGATTCCATAAGTTAATTTAAATTGAGATTACAAATTAAAAACCAAAAGGAACCTAGTATCTTTACCTAAAAGTTTTGACCATACAAATTTCTTGTATTTATCATAGACTTTGCTCGACAAATCCTTAGAAACAATACTGCTTTATACTAAATCTCCATTAATATCACACCTCTTCTTTTACATAGCTTCAAGAATCTTAGATTTCTACACTTACAAACTCAAATAGAACATATTTCCTTATATACTAATCACATTAGATAAGCTCATTTCCTAATAACATATCTTTTAAAAGAAATACAAGAAGATGACTAGTGAAGAAAGCATTTACTACCACTAGGAGGCTTATCTAGTTTTATCATACAAACATATTTATAATTGTGTCATGTCATATTTAGTCGGTAGATCAAGTGCTAAGTATGGATAAATTATAAAGATATCCATTTATATTTGTTTTATATGTATTTAGACCGTTTATTTTTAAAAGTAAGTGCTTAGATGCCAAATTTTTTAGAAAAAAAATTTATTTTAACCATATTTTGCTATCTTGTCGTAGTATAAACTCTTTAAAAAATATTAAAAATACCAAAATCATTTTTTAATTAATTTTAAGTGGTAAACTAGTTATTAGGGAAAAAAGTATTTTTTTAATATTTGAGGGTTAAATATTCAATTTTAAAACAAAGAGACTTAATGCATGTAGAAAAAATATGTAGCATTAATGGGCAATTTTGAATTGTAGACTCCCAAGGCCCATTCCAATCTCTATAGACCATGAGCCAACTAACCTCATGCTACAGTTGGTCCAAAATAATCCAAATCCTAGCCTTGAAGGACTATTCATGATTTGGTTGATCTTGGTCAACCCCAAACTTTGGTTCAATTGCGTTGAGACTTTGACTCCATTACCATGATTAGACCTACAGCATTAATGCCATAGGGATCTTAGACCCCGATAGCCCATCTAAGAAGCTTAGGTTTCGGGTACCAAGGAACACCACAGTCTTATTACTCTATAGGAACAACTAAGGTGTTACATGACCTCAAGGATCTCGAAACATATGTATTTAAAAGATATACTTGCATATTCGGGTAAGATTCATATCTATCCAAAATTCTCTCAATGAAGCCTATAAATAAGGGTTAAGCCTTATAAGTGAAACACTTTACATACATACGTATGAGCTCCCTCAATATCTTGTTTTCTCTTTAATCCCACATATTTGCCAACTTAAATATTCGAAGTGGTCAAACTAGACAACCCTTTGATGTCTACTAATAGGGTTCTCTCTTAGAAACTTATACCTACGTCTTAAGCTTAAGGTGAAATCTATACTAACAAAACTCAAGCGACATTAGATAGAAACATATTTACAATTCAACCTACTTTTAAATTAGGCTCCATATTTTTAAAAAGCAACATGTATGAAAAAGTAAATAAAGTTATTTAATATCATAATAAATGATACATCTCTAGAGTCATACACACAGAGGTCGCACCACAACGAATGAAAACAAGAAAATAAAAAGGGATTTTGGCAAATTTATAAGCTAGCCATAAGGATATGATGCACAAACAAACACTTCACGACTTAGTCGCAACTTTGATATTATGTACAAAATATAAATTAGGGTTACTCACCACAATTCTTACTAAAAATATTGATAAGAGTAGATAGAGAAAAGCTTTCTAAAAGAAAATACTCAAAAGGTTTATTATTAATATGCTAAATTTGTCTAAAACCTTATGCAAGTATCCTATTTATCTGTAGTGGCAAACTTGTAAATAAAATGACTAAAGGATAGTGGCAATCCCGTAAATAAAAAATAAATATGAGGATAATTTAAGAATAATACTAGAAATAGGAAGTTCAAATAATGTAAGTAAAAATAGATAGTCAAATGAGTTATCGAGTGATGAGCTGTTGGGATTGTGATGACTTGTTCTAGGCTGACCTAAAATTGTAATCGGATTAATTGTGCCAACCTAACTTGGTAGAGCTAACCTATTTGTCCATGTTTGCTTTGGCCATAAGGAGCTCTTCAAGAGGTCTCCACCACATGAGAAGTCCTTAAACAAATCTTCAACATTCGAAGAGCTTGTAAACAGGTCTCTAACATACTTAATAACTTAGCAATTGACTTAATTAGAGTTCACAAGGATTAGATTGATACCCCAAAGCCTATCAATAAATGTTATTAAGCATCTTGTAGAACAAAACCTATAGCTTACAACTAGTTGATAATTGAATACCCCTTTTCACTAGTTACATTATGTTGAGAATGTGAAAATGTTAGGACAAATAGAGTGTAGGAGGAAGTAACTAAAAATAGATAAATAAAATGAAAGAATTATTATATTTTATTTTTTAAATAGAAAAAAAATTTAAAAAAAATTACGGTAATGGCACTTAAAATATTAATTATGAAGTTATGATGTAGTATATAGCGTAATAAAACAAATATGTGGATAATAAACTTTGTATTATTTTATATTGAATACAATTGAATCATAGAGTACTTTTAGTTCTTTAACCATAAAATAAGTAAGGACATTGAATAAAATCCAAATCCCATAAAATTAGGGATTAAAAAGATAGACTTTAAGCTAACATTAAATCTTTGACTCAAAATATACAAATTTGACCCCAAAATAGCTCTAAACAGCAAAGCATTTACCTCAAGCCACAATAGACAAATATTATAGACTCCATAATTTTTCATATGTGAAAATTTATATCCTCTCAAAGTTGTTTGATCATCAATTAAAAAATTAAAACCACCTTGTTGATCCATTGGCGTCTAATTACTACCACTTATCTCTTGAATGCTTCTGATGAAATTCAAACCTTCTTTAGTTTTGATACTTATCACTTTTGATTAGTTTACTCCTCTTACTTCCATTGATCTTAATGTTCCATATATCATAAATCTAACTCTCTTTATTGTATTTCATTTCTAATAACTCCAAATTAGTGAGGAAAAAAAAAGGGTCTTATTATTACTCCTCTTAATTTTGTTATAGAACTAAAGTTTTCTTATTATATATACCTTTTTTCTTTTCCATCGGGCTCTTCTAATCACTTCTCTAGCTTCATTGGGTTTTTTTTTGGCACTTTAGGACTTATTTTAGTTGCTAGTCAGTTTAATATTGATGTGCTTAAGTCAACTTTCCATTAGTTGCTTTAGGCATTATTTTCTTATCGATGTTTAGTTTACTACCTAATTAACTTGTATTAGTTCTAATTACATAACTACCATTCTTAGTTGGCCAAAAAAGTTATCATTCTTAATCATGAAAGGACTAAAGGTTGAAGTTTGACTAAATTTGATCTTCTTCTAATAACATTTGTTAGATGGGCTTTAGAGTAGTTTTACACTAATCATCTACTAAACTATCATTAACTACCTGTAAATCATTCCATAAGTTGAATTAAGTTAAGATTACGCGTTAAAAATCAAAATGAACCTAGGATCTTCACTAAAAAGATTTGGCCATGTGAATTTCTTGCCTTTATCACGGATTTTGCTCCATAAATCCTTGGAAATGATACTATTTTACACTAAATTTCCATGAATATTACAACTCTTCTTTTATACAACCTTTTTCTTTTTTCTTTTTTTTTTTTACATAGCTTCAAGAAATCTTACATTTTTGCATTTACAAACTCAACTAGAACATATTTCCATAGACACTAATCGCATGACATAAACTTTCCTAATACAATGTATCTTCTAAAAGAAATACAATAAGATGACTAATGAAAAATACATTTTACTACCCTAATTTTACTCATACAAACCCCTTTATAGTTGCATCATGTCATATTCAAGTTGATAGATCAAGTACCATGCCTAATTGAATTATAAGGATATCCATTTATGTTTGTTTTATATGTATTTAAACCATTTATTTTGAAAATTAAGGGCTTAAATGCCACATTTTTTAGGGAAAAAAAGTATTTTAACCATATTTTGCTATCTTATCATATTAAAAAAAAATTAAAAAATAACCAAATCATTTTCCTATTATTTTTAAGGGGTAAAATGGCTATTCAGGGAAAAGAGCACTTCTTTTTTTTTTTTTAACTTTTGAGGGTTAAATATTCAATTTTACAAACAAAAAGACTTAAATGCATGTGAAGTAAACATGTAGAAATACATTTTTAAACTAGGTTACATATTTTTAAAAAGCAAGAAAAAGTAAACAATGTTATTTAATATTACAATAAATGTTATGAAACATCCTATAAAACAAAACTTACAACTTACAGCTAGTTGATGCAACTAGGGCTAATTTGGGATGGGTTTAGCAATCCCAATACCTGTTTGGTTACTTATAGGGTGAGTGTTACCTGAAATCCATTCGTTAGGAGACTTAGTTCTCAAACTCAGAACCTGTTCTACTTTTTTTTTTTCCTCCCCTTAATGATAAGTTATGTAAAGCATTGAAAATCTATAAATTTAAAGTAATACTATGAATCAGTAATATAATGTTGAACTAGAAATTACCTAGAATTTATCTCAACAAATAGTAAGATCCTTATTCTTGTTATAAGCAAAGAAAACCTTTAAAACCATTGCTTGATCAAATCCCATTGCTTTTTTGCTAAGAAAAAAAAATGTTATTCTACTATGTAAACAAAAGAATGGCATACATTATAATATGAACATCTTTATAATTATCATCAACATAATTTCACCCTATAATGAAGGGGGAAAAATGCTTTCTTACAGATAAAAATAAATAAATAAGCCATAAATAAAAGAATTTGATGCTTGCATATCAAAATATAACAGTATCTCTACAATAGTATGAACAAAAAATGATCAACCTTTTACTTTATTATATTAGATTTACTATAATCAAACATAATGACATTATGTCCATACTTAATCAAAAGCATGAAATCTAAAAACTTGCTAGTTTTCTTATTGATAGTTTTTATTTCTTATAATATATAATAGTTGAGTTACTTTTTATCGGATAGCAGGTTTCCTAATGGATTTTTTAAAAAATTCAAAACCCATCTCAAAATCCTATAGGATTTTTAAGCATTTCCCAAAACCTGCCCCAAAACCCTATCGAGAAATACCTTATAAGGTTTTTATCAGGTTAGGTAAGTCAAGAACCCTATTACAACCCATCTAGTTGCATCCTTATATTAGACTCAACAACTTTCTATAAATGGAAAGCTATGTTTAAAAAATGTGAAATGCTCTTTTGATCCACTAATTGTTTCTACTTGTCTCTTGAATGCTTCACATCAAATTCCAGCGTTCTTTAGTTCTGATTCTTATCACTTTTGATTGGTTTACTCATACTATATACATAAAATCTAATTTCTTGTATTATATTTAATTTCTAATAAGTTCAAATTGAAAATGGAAAACAAAGGGTCTTATTATATATCTACTCCCAATGTTTCAGTAAAAATAAAATTTGTTTCAAATAGATAGAAGAGAGAATAAGCGAAACAGCAGAGAGGCATCCTTTTTTATTCCTTCTTTTTTTTTTTGTCCTACCTTATAAATGAAAAATCATTAAATTTCTCTAATTTCTTTTTTCTTCATAAATTATAATTTTTCATGTTCCATGGTTATGGTCCTTCTCTTTCCTTAGGAAGGTACATATATTTTCTTTTCATGGCCTTCCTTAAAAATTTATGTAATAAGTAAACTTTAAATTAGTTAAAACTTTCTCTCATAAAAGTAAGCAACTGATATGAATGAACAAGTTTAAATAAGGAAAATAGAAAAAGAAAAGAAAAGTAACTTGTATATTTTATTTTATTTTATTTTTTTATAAAGAGGTGACTCTTGTACAAACGATTGGCAGTTTTTACTTTTTATCTATCTTTTATTTCTTTAATTTGTTCCTTTTTTGTTTTTTATTTTTAAATTATATAAATAAGTATGTTAATAAGATTACTTTTTTTAGTTAATTATTTATGTCACCATAAAAGCTTGACACACTATTCATCCTTAGTCATCACAAAATAAGAATAGTTACCTTTTCATTAAAAAATAGGTTAAGTTACTCTTTGAGTACCTATGCTTTTACTCTTTCTCAATTTGGGTATCTGTGTTACTATCTTTAATAGTTAAAGGACTTATGTTTTGCAAAATAAAATAACTCAAAAAAAAAAATCTTAAAAGAAAACCCCCTTTCTTCCTACCGACATGAAAAAATTCTTTATAAAAATATGAACAAAAGTAACATATGATTTATTTTTATTTTATTATTATTATTATACTTTCTTTTTACCAGAACAAAGATCATTGCCATTATATGATTAAGCCTTTAAGTACATCCATGATCTTTGCACATACACTTGATGAAAAAAGATGCATCTAATCCAAATTAAGAAAGTGTCCAAGAGCTAAAGGAAGGCGAATTAACCAATCTAATGTGCACTTCCCTCTCCTAGTATTATTAGTTAACTAGTTTGCTACTTCATTTGCTTAACGTTTAATAATGGAAAAATTAAAGAAAATGAAATAGTTTAGCATACTTCTAAAGTTTGAAGTATAAGGCCTTAGATTCTAAACCTCCTTCTTATTGTAAGACGTTGAATACAATTTCGCTATACGTCTTAAAACACACCTTCCTCCATCTGTAGTGCACTATTAATTTGATGGCATCTAAAGTTACGACCATTTCATCTTCCTCTAGAGATCTCACCATAATCACTTTATTCAATCTACGTAGCAAACTCCTTAGGAATTCCTTACAATGACACCTGTAGCCGTTGTACTCGACTAGTATTCAAAGGAGTCATTGGAATTAACTTTAATGATATCTGAAGAAGGTACATTCTACTTACGCTTGCATCAATGGGCTATATATGGAGCAGGTACGTAGCTTTTTCAACAAATCCATGCATAGATGAAATTGTAACTACAACGGGACAATCAGGGTTTGCTGATACATGACTTATTGGAGTAAGTGTAGTTGGTTGCTAATGACGATAGTAGACTGGGGCCAAAGAGGATAAAGGTACCACTATGCTTCTAAGAGTAAGGGGTTCATGCCATGCCTCATCTCCTGTGGATACAACCTGACTAGAAGAGAGACTTACATAATTAAAAGGGATGGAAGCCGCACGTCCTGAGTAGGTTCTAAAGCCTACAAAGTGAAAAGATAATTTAGATAGAGTGCTTTCGCTAATAACTAAAGTGGTTTGAGGACTTGGCAACTTGTTTTAGAATGTGGTTGTACATTTCGTTTTCTAAATACACTAAGTTATTGTGAAATTTTTTGTAAGAAATTTTGATGCTTTGCTTTTACCCAAGCCACTTATTGCAACCTATGCCAACAGCCAACTTTCAAGAGTTTGTTCTAGATTTCTTTGCACATTAATGTTGACCATTTTCTCCCATACTACTATGGTCTAAGGACAGTGAAGGAAGAGATGCTCTATGGATTCCTTACCATCACAAAATTTGCACTTGGTCAAATCAATGATATTTCTCTTAGCTAAATTGATTTAGGTTAGGATAGCGTTGTTTAGTACCCTCCACATGAAATGTTTCACCTTTGGCAAGCACGTACACTTCCATACTTAAGGTTACAACTTCTTACCTCTATGAGAAGTGTTGGGTTCAGTTGGGAAAGGATGACATCCAATGAAGTTATAAGCCAACCTAACACTACACTTGCCATTCTTCTCCTGAGTTCATATAACTTAGTCTTCCATTCTAGAGGATGGAATTTGGATCTTCAAGATTTCCTTCACCATGGTTGGTTCAAACCAATGATTAAGCTTCTGTACAATCCAACACTTCCACTCTTCACAAATAAAGTCCTTTACTTTCAACTTCAGCATAATCATTCCTTCATTGATCTTAGGGGCATGTCTTGCTGAGCTTGGTATGTACTTGTCTCTTCCAACATTTATAGAGACCCCGTCCCTTACTTGTCAAATTGATCCTTATAGAAGATAATCCCTTCTATAGAGGATGCTTACTTAACCCCAAGAGTCTCTAAAGCCTCTAGAAGTCGCAAAAGGGATGAAGACGGAAAATAGATGCCTTTAAGGACTCTTGTCCATAAGGCATCCTCGCTAGTAAGAAGTCTCCAAGCTAATTTTGTTAAGAGGGTAGAGTTGAAAATATTAAGGTCCTTAAAACCAAGGCCCCCCTCGCTTTTAGCATGGTTATCCTATCCCAGCTATACTAATGAATTTTCCTCTCATCATTTAACTAGCCTTACCAATACTAAGCTATCATGGAGTTGACTTCTTTTTACCATTTAATGAGGAATCTGAAAAAACTTGTTGAATATAAAAGAATAGTTCCTGCAACTAATTTTATAAGAATCTCTCTACCCGCGATTGACAGGAGTCTTATTTTCCAGTTTTTTATCTTGCTACGGATTTTATCTTTAACGAATCTCAAAACCTCTAACTTTTTCCTTCCCCAGATAGTTGAGAGACTTAAGTATTTGCCTAGATTTGTGGATATAAGAACCCACAAAGCTTCACAAATGTCATGCATTTGTTCCTCCTTTGCTTTTTTGCTGAGGAAAATATTTGACTTTTAAAGATTTACTTCTTAACTAAAAGCTCTATAGTACTCCTGCAAAATATTATCTAGGATCTAGACATTTGAAACTTTTAGCCCCTATGAAGAATAAAGAATCATCGGCAAATAAAAGATGGGACAAGATAAAGCAAGGTCTCCTAATTCTCATCCCACTTAAGCTTGAATCCTCAATTGTTTTCTCTATATTCTTGAAAAGAACATTTGTAACCAAGATAAAAAGATAGGGAGACAGTGGATCACCCCTTTTAAGGACCTTAGGTGGCAAAACATGATTTGCAAATTTTCCATTAACCATGATGAAATAAGAAATAGATTCTATGTATCCCATCACCCATCTAATCTACTTATCATAACAACTAAGTCTAGCTAGAGTCGCCTTCAACAAATCCCATTCTCTCTTATCATAAGCTTTGTTTGTATCAAGTTTAAGAGCATAATGAGCTTTACCTTTATTTTGTTTAGTTCTAAGAAAGTGGAAGGCTTAATGGGCAACGATGGTATTGTCATGAATGACCCTACCAAACACAAAAGCACTTTATGGATAAGAGATGAGAATTTAAGATGATTGACAACAAGAGAAATGATTTTAAAACTAAAATTACAAAAACAAATGGGGTGAAAGTGAGTGACCTCCTTGGGGATGGGACTTTAGGGATAAGAACAATATTTGTATTATTTAGAAAATTGACATGATACTTCTTGTGAAGAAAGACTAAACTGTACTCCATAATAGCATCCAAAGATTTGGTGAAATTAAAATTATAATTGCTAGCCAATGCATAGCAACGAGAGAGAGAGAACACCATTCCTCGGACGATCGCCAGGTGAAGTAAATATCATATTCCGACAGACCTATGAAAGTGTATTGCCCTCGTACCTGGCATCGGTGAGCATATAGGTGAAGGTCGTTGTCAAAACGACCTCAGATTGAGATGCGGTGGCATAAATGGCTTGATCTCAACCACTTTCCTTGGATTTCATATCTGGTTTTATGGTTAAGGGGTTGTCCATCATCACAATTCTAGCAAAATACTGTATTTTCAAAACACAAGTCCCTTAGCCGTATTAAATAATAACATAGCTATTCAAATTGAAAAAGAGCAAAAGCATTATCATAAAAAATAATAATTGTACATAAGTTAAGATATAGATAACTATTTTGTCATTTTTAATTTAAATAAATCATAAAATTCAAAACAAAATATACAATTTATAATATAATTATTTATACAACTGTAATAATAAGTCACCATGACCATCTTCCACTTATAAATTTTATAATATAGTTTAAACGAAAATTATAATTTAATGATAGTTTTTCTTTTCTTTCTTTCCTTCTTTTTTTTTTTTTTTTTTTTACTGGATTGAACTGTTACAAACTTCTCTTAGAAGTTTCAAGCGTTGTCCATCGACTTGTCACACAAGGACTTCGCACAAAAACAATAAAATAAAAAGAAAATTCTCTCCATGAACATGCATCACCCAACCAGGAACATTCATAACCTTTTCCTATTGGTTCCTCAAAAACAACTAGTAGTAATTACAAAAGTTCTGAACTTTATGCCATTTGGGTCCTATTATTAGGGTTTTTTTGCAACAATTTGATCACTGTACTTGTCATTTATCTGTAAGCTCTTCATCTGGGTCTGTCTTGATTTTTTAAGATAGATAATGGAAACAACAATGTCAAACGGTGTTGTTGAATCATCATCATCATCACCACCACCACCACCAAGAAAAGTGGTGGCGAATGAGAGAGTGTATGTAGCAGTAGGGAGTGATGTAGAAGAAAGCAAGTCTATTCTTTCATGGGCTTTGGATAATTTTGGTGGTGATTTTCGTATTCTTCATGTTCATCTACCTGGACAGATTGATACTTATGGTCAGTGGTTTAATGGTCTTTCTTACTTTATTCTTTATGTGTTGGAAAATGTGAAGTTTGTTCTTCTATTTGTTTGGTGCTGTTGAATTTTGTATTTTTGTTATGCTTTGTTGCTTGTTTGGTTAGTTGCTGTTTGACCTACAAATAGGGTGTGGAATTTTTGAGTTAGAATTAGTTGTAATCTTTCAAATGTTCCAATGATTCTGGACCCTTTCTGTGCCCAGTTATGTGTATTGCTGCCATGAGATAGGGAATCAAACTTGTTCCGTCTCAATATGATAACATGTCGTACAAGCCATTTGCAAAATTCGTTTATTTACTTGTTGGGTGTTATTGGATTTTGTTGCTTTTTTAGGCTATGCTATTGTGCTTGTTTGGATAGTTATTGATATAGTAGTAGAGATCTTTTCAAATGTTCAGTGGAGTTGCAAAGATCAATTTCTTTGCTAGCTATACATTGCAAGGGGGAGACAGGATATAGTGTCAGAGGCAATTTAGGACCTAATTGCAGGGTATTTTAGAGTTTTAAGACTTGATTGCTGAAATTAAGAGGTATAGAACTTGGGACTATTGAATGGTGGTATAGAGCTGAAAGCTTGGTTTAAGGGAACTATATTGATTCAGCAGTGCAGATGGACGAGAATTGAATCTATTCCATCCCACTATTCCATGGCAGTAGAAAAACAGTATTCATGTCCTATGGTCCATAAGAGCATTAGCAGTTGCAAAGATCAATTTGTTTCATAGGTGTGGCAATCTCCTTTTTCTAGCTTGTTCTGTGCAATGTGTGCTAAATTGACCGACATTACAAGTTTATTGTGGTTTTGATGATGGATCATAGTTTGGGTAATATTTATTTGTATAATTGTTAAAGTCACGAGTCAACTCTGCCATTTTACAAATTTATAATTTTTTTATGTATTTCTTAGTTAAACTATACATAAGAATTATGAATTTTAATATACGATTCTAGAAATTTATGATTTTACTAGTTTGTATGATTTTATATGATTCTATCAATTTCATACCTAGAAAGTAACAATAGAATTGTGATTTTGATAACTATTTATTTGTGAGTTAGACATTTTTCATTTTCCTTCCTACATTATGTTGTTTGGTAGGAAAGTTTTGAGGGAAAACGTTGTTCTTAATTAAGGGGAACTTACAATTCCAAATTTGTGGGAGTATTAACTTGTATTATTGTGTCTACATAGTCTCCACTTTTCCTTGCCATATTTGGACTATTTGAGAAAGGGAGTAAAAGGACCCACTATTGGTATGGCCAGGAAAATTGATGAGTCCAAGTGTCAGAGTTGTATGTGTTCTCAAGCTAAACTTTTGCTATAACTGATAATCCTCAGTGCCTGATATAACAGATTTAAGTGAAATTTCAGAGTGAAAATGTTTTTATAGTTTAAGGAGGTGATATCGAACATTCTAGTATAGTTGTCCTCTTTATTGAATTGAATCAACTGTTTTTAGCACCATCACTACAGGTTCTCTGTTTGATTATCCACCATAATATCTATTTTGCACTGTACTGGTAATAGACTTGATGGACTTCCCATAAGTTAATTCTGGACTATATTTTAGTAATATGATCTAAAATGTGCTACACAAACAATGTTCCAGAAGGTTATAGAGATTTTTACATATCAATTTATTGATGGGCTGGCTTCTCTCTGGCTATGCTAAGACCTTGCTTTAGTACAAATTTAAAGTTGATAACTATAGAACATTGGTTTCAAAATAAGAGGTGTTGAATATGGTGATGTGAGATATTGGTGCTTCCTCACATGTGCCTATCAAGTTAACAACTGTGTTCTCGTTTGGTTTTTGGTGAATACATTCACCAGGTGTGCTTAGTGATTGGGATATCATGGAGCTTGAAAGGCAAAGGATGCACAGAACCCTTGATGCATATATCCAGATATGTAGTCAAGCAAAGGTCTGTCCCATGTGCTTAGTTCTTTTGTTTAAATTTACTTTCTACATAACCGTAATGTGCAAGGTATGCCCATTGCTTCTTTTTGCAGGTTCGTGCAGAGAGACGCTACCTTGAGTTGAGAGACATCGGCAAAGGAATAGTAGAACTTGTTGAGGAGCATGCTGTAAATAAGCTGGTTATGGGAGCAGCAGCTGCAAGGCACTTTTTTGAGTATGATTATGGACACTGATCTTGTATTTGATTACTTTATTTCATGATTCAAGATCAAAGCATCATGTTTTATTCTGGAATTCTAGTCGATTAAAGATAGCTTCATTCCATCTTTGGTACATAGGTCAGTAGACAAGGTGACATATTAGTTTACAATTTATCGTTCACCCACTTGAGGCTTGGTGATTGAACTATTCCAAAATGAATCAAATGCTTTTTTTCCTTTGTACTCTTTCTACTTTAGTATAAAGATATCATTGTCACATGGTTGGTTATTTAGGTGATCTGTTGCCATGTAATGCTGTTAGCAAAAACTCAGGTCTGCCTCCATTTGCATCTGATGATGAAGTCCCATAATATTTCTCTGTTACAGGGGCATGCAGGAGCTCAAGTCTAGTAAAGCAATATTTGTAAATGAACATGCGCATCCTTCTTGTCAAATTTGGTTTGTCTGCAATAATCACCTAATTAAAATAAGGTATGTTTTAGAAGTAATTCTGCATCTCAGCTATTATTCAAAATCTATTTAATCTGGACTCTTCAGAATTTTCCTTTCCATACCCATATTTCCTTCATTTCAAAGAGTCCAAATGGATATGGAAAGGAAAATTGAAGAGTCAGGTAACAAGCCTGTCACCATCTATAGGATTTTGAAGGAGAAATGGAGATGAACATATTCTTTTTTTTTTTTCCTTTTTTCACCCGCGTATGGTTATATCCAAGTGCATGAAGGTAAGAGTGAAAATTACCATTTTGCCTTTTCTTTGTTGTATTTTTGTCCAAAAGGCGATGGCTTAGTAGTACCTGTTTCTGCTAAACGAGTCGGATATGTTGAACCATGACAATTTGCATTCTCTTTTTTTTTTTTCAATAAAAAAATTTGCTTTCTCTTGCTTCCATGCTTTTATCTTCTTGATTTTGGCCTTCTTTATGTGAGAGTTCATAAAAGTTATTTTATCAGTCATCCTGGTCTAAAACATTTTATATATCATTAACTCTCCTGTTGATTTATGACATATGTCCTGTCCATGGTGCAATGCAGGAAGGGTGATTTAAATCTTGTAGATCTTGATGTCACTGCATCTTCTCTCCGTGCACACTCTACAGTTGCATCTGTACAATCAAATCAGAATGGTCATAATCAGAATGCAACTATTCAAAGATACTATTCTAGTGAAGACGATGGCTTGGATATTGTCCAGTATGAAAGAGGTGAAACAAGCACTTCTTCATCAGGATCAAGTTCATTTCCTTCCTCCGAGAATGGCCATCGTTTCTATAGTGGACTGGTAATAAGGGATCATGCAAATTTCAAAAGTTAATGAACTTATTTAGAGGGTTTTAGTATTAATAGCAATTGCTGATTAACAAGTCATGTATTATTATATTATAAAGCAAGCAACAGTGAGCTCTGTGACCAACTTGAAAGGTTAATGCAGGAGGCTGCAAATGCAAGGAACGCATTGGATGAAATGCTTCGGCGTCAGAAAGCTGAAAGGGCTGCCATTGGGGCTAATTGCAGGGTATCTCTTTATATTGACGCTTCTCATACCTGCATCATAGATATTGCAGTGTGTGCCTATAAAATTTATAACTGACAGTAAGTGGTAAAACGACAACAGGAGTATATTTATCTTTAGAGATGGTGAACCCACTGGGATTTTCATCGTTCACATGATATTAGTAGTTACAGGTGATAAATTCACGCTGCGTTTTGTGTCACATAGGCTCATTATTAACTGATTTGACTTCATAAATAATTAGTTTATTTATAGTCAATATAAAATACACTTGAGATTTCTTACTTTTGCACTTTGCATGCATGTCTTTTTTTTTTTTTTTGGTTGTTACATATACTGAATTTATTTCCATCAAAAACTTAAGACTGCTGTTAGAAAACACCTGAGAGCTGCATATGATGGCTAAAGCCCTCAAAATTATCTTTTATCTTACTCCTCTTCTTGATCTCCACCTCCACACTTTGGTTGCATTATTTTAGAGGAAAATGGTGATATATTGATTTGTTAGAGGAAAACAATCATTGCGCCTAATATGTTGATCCAAAAGATACCCTGCTAGTTTACCTTATTGATAAATTTATAGGTCAGTGTAATTGAAAATCTATATGCCGAAGAAGAAAGGCAGAGGAAAGAGCTTGAAGAAGTTCTTGTTCAAGAAAGAGAGCGATTTGAAGCCATTATCACAAGGCAGCAAGAAGAGCTTTTGGATTCTATGGAGCAAAACAAATTGCTGAAAAGCCAAGTGGCATTTTCAGATCAAATTATAAAAGAGTTAAATGATACGATAGAATTGTCAGATGAAAAAATAAAGGAGTTAAAGGACAGGGTCTATCAGGTTGAGGAACTTCTTGAGAACTGCAACCAGGAAAGGGATGTTTTGCAGGCAGAACTCGATAATGCACGCAACTTGACTGAAGAGCTCTTGAGAAACCAAGTTGGACAGGCCTCAAGCTCGAATCATCAACAGTTTCTTCCTGAATTCTCATTCGCAGACATTCAAGAAGCAACTAACTGTCTCGATCCATATATGAAGATTGAGGATCGGGAATATGGAACAATTTATAGAGGAGTTCTTCGTCATACACAAGTGGTCATAAAAATGCTGCGCTCTGATGGCTCAGGGAGTCGCTCAAACTCACAGTACCATCTAGAGGTAATATATATATATATATACAGAAGCTTTTTTTCCTCAAGCATGCATCCTGCAAGTGTAACGTGATATGAAATGATGAACTCTTGAAAGTTGCAACCTTTACAGAATTTGCTGTATGTGGACATTTCATCTAATCTTCATGAAGGTCAAAATCATGTATTATGAATATTGCCTAAAATGGTCCTGTTCTTCTACCCTTTTTGAGGAGTCAATGACTATTCATAGCTTAATGCCAAAAGATGCAACTTTTGAAGAAGTTATATATTTTAAATAATGTTTATATATATTTATAGATGTCTTATGACTCAATTGTATGTTATATTTGCTTTTATCCTAACGGACAGCTCTTATGCTTAATGTCTGAGCAAGAGTATTTTTCCTTTTAAAATTTCTATAATTATAATATTATTCTACAAATACCAGCATGATCCATGTGGAATTTCATTTATAGAAATATTTAATGCAGTAGTAGTGGTGCCTCTTCACATAAAACCTATGTTAAAAGGATTGCTTAAACCAAGGACATCGCTATATTGAATCAAACCTATGTTAATATTGAAAGTGATCTAATGCATCGTGTGGATTTTAAATTGAACTTGGTTGCTAAGTAGTAATAAAAGCTATGCCAAAAAAAGAAAATGGTTGGGTTGCACTTTCACCTTTTCGGTCATCCATACATACTAATACATCTAGATTATGTTTCAGCTTGAAGTAGCAAGTAAAATGAGGCACCCGAACCTGGTCACTCTTATTGGAATCTGTCCAGAAGCATGGAGCCTTGTTTACGAATATCTTCCCAATGGAAGCCTTGAAGATCAACTTGATTGCGGGGATAGAGAAACTTCCCCCTTGACATGGCAAACTCGATTACGTATTGCTACTGAGATATGTGCTGCACTCACTTTTCTACATTCCAATGAACCTGAAGGAATAATACATGGGGACCTGAAAGCAGAAAACGTTCTGCTTGATGCTAACTTTGTGAGTAAACTTTGTGGTTATGGAATGAGTCCTGCTTTATCACATGCACATACTTCAAGCAACTTCCCAATTGGGCGTAGAAGTGACCCTTCAGCTGAATTTCCTCACTTGGATCCTCACTTTCTTTCCATGGGGGAATTATCAACAAATTCAGATGTTTATTCATTTGGAATCGTTCTTTTACGACTATTGACTGGAAAACTGGCCATAAATTTGCCAATAATAGTGAAAGATGCCGTAGAACGGGGAAATATAAGTGACTTGCTGGATCCGCTTGCCAGGGGTTGGCCACTTGACTTGGCCAGAGAGTTGATTCTTTTGGCATTGAGATGCTGTGATGTGGATTGGAGTAATCGGCCAGATCTCGGGTCAGAAGTGTTGGGAATGCTTGAGACAATGAGAGTGGATTCTGAGATTTCATCCTCTTTTCAGCCAGTTGACCGTGGAGAGGAAAGGCAACCTCTACCATCTTTCATTTGTTCAATTTCTCAAGTAAGTCCATAGAAGCTTTCTTCTTGGTATCAGAAATTCTGTATTTGGCCCATGGAATTTTACTTATCAACTGTTAATTGTTAGTAGTAATCCTAAGTTCAACGCTATGTCTATAAACTTTAACTTTAGACCAGTGGATGGTGAAGTTAAACTCAACATGGTAATAGGGAAGGAGCTTTTGCATTCAACTCTCTACATTGTTGTCCCTAATTAATAAAGTCATCTATCTTGCATCCCACAAGTGAATGGATTTGAAAGTGAACAAATTTAAAAGCCTACATTGCATCTGAAAACTTAAATTTTCAGATCAGTTAACTAATGATGTGATGCTAAACATAGAGCTTTTTGGCCATTTTACAAAACTAGATATCCTTTTGTCCCCTATATCTAGTATAGGTATATAGCGTGCTCCCTTTTTGTACATCCTTTTACTGCCACCCACCCCACCCCGCATGCTAAACATAACATTAATATTAGCAGATCATTGACATCGTTTCTAATGTATCATCTTATACTTGCAGGATATTATGGAAGAACCTCTTGTTGCTGCAGATGGATTTTCTTATGATGCTGAATCAATAAGAGAATGGATAGATACTGGTCATCACACTTCGCCACTGACAAACCTTCCGCTTGCTCACCTTGATCTTGTTCCTAATCATGCTCTTCGTTCTGCAATCCAAGAATGGCAACAGATGAGCTAAATTAGTTTCTTAATATGTGTATCATGTAGGTTTTTCTCTAATTTATCGAATCTCATCGGGAAAGCCTCCCCTTATTCAAAGGGCTTATATGCTTGAATTTTGTAGTGTCTGCAAGGCTCAAGAGTGTGCTATTGTAAATGACTGTATATAACTTAGATGTCATGCAATGAGAATCATGATTCATGTTCATCATGGGATGGCTTTATACGGAATCATTTCCCTGTTTGTGAGAACTTTTGGGAGTTACTGTTTTCATGGGGATGAAAGGTTCGTTGAGTGTGAAAACTTTTCTTGGTCTTGGGTTCTTATTCCTGCATAGGCGGCTTCGTAATATCATTTATATATTGCATGAACTCTGCCTCGAAGAAGCAATATGGTTCCTGCACACGGTGCTCTTTGGAGTTTGAAAACTTAGCTAATTGGAATGAAATTTAAAATAGAAGGGTGATATGCCTGGAAAAGTTCTCTCTCCAATTACTTAGGGAAAGGGGATTTCAATCTCATATTATCTTGTTGGAAGATCATTCATCATGTTGTTAGGCTATGATGGCTTTCTAATATATATTTTTATATTATGAAATATATAATAAGTATATTTGAAAAATTAAAATAGTTCTGTTATGAACTATGATTGATTAGTGTCCATGTATACCCGTTAATAAACTTAATAAAAATTAAAGTCTGCTTGATGGTTTCTTTGTTTGTTTTAATTATCTCATTCTTATGCTGGTGTTACTATTATGAATTTTTCTTCACCAAAATTTTATATGCTAATGCAAAAAATTAAGAAGAAAAATATTAACAGCGGAAGGAAAACGAATATGGAATTTAGCAGATAGCACGAGGAGAATTCATAGCTACAGATATCCTACCGTAAGGACAGAGGCCTACCTAATAAATGGAATAACTGTCATTATAAAGATTATTAAGAGTTACAAAATTTCAAGTAACTCCCGACCCCATGCTCTCATCAATCTCCCTTTTCATATATAAAAATAAGTTGCTTCATCTTGGTTTCTCGATAGGATGTATGATACAAAATCTTGAAAGTAGCAATAGCAATGGGATAGTGGGGACAACTGACCCGATAGAGATTTAAAAAAAAAAAAGAAAAAAGAAAAGAAAAGAAAGAAAGTATAATATATTTACATTTTTACATGCAACAGCTCTGTTTTTCAATTTTTTTTTTTACTTTTACATATAATTTAAAGAAATATTTATTCATGTTAGATTAAAATATAAAATAATTACTAAATTTTGGAATTATACGCATGGTTATTGAAAAGAAAAAGAAAAGGAGCTACACTTGTCCAATGAATTAATGAGTATGATAATTTATTTATTCTACAATTTGATGTGAATATAAAACTATTGCTTTCAAGAATATTAATTAACTTATCATATATCACAATTTTTTTTTTACCTTATACTATAGTTTACAAAAACTCTAGTCTTTAACTTACAATGTAGAGAAGATAATTTCTTTCAAAGACTATAGCAGCAGAGATCTTATATTAAGAGATATAACTTATGATAGAGACTTATAATGGCAAAAATTTTCACTCGCTAGTTTTGCATCGATACTTTTAAATAAAAAAATATAGGATAAACCTAATAATATATAAGGATGCTGTTCTTCAAATTCTCTACTATAATGTTTCTTGTAGCTTATTTACTTATGACTAAGTTATAAGTCTTAGAAATCTAGGTCTTCCAATGGAGAGTTCAACAGCACATTATCGTTATTCTCTCCCTTCATCTTTACCCTATAAATCATACAAATGTCACAATTTACTGAAACTACATATTAAATCACTGTAACGAAAAACCATACCCAACAATCTAATCATGATACTATTATTAATAAGATGCGTCCTTCAAAATGAAAACTCCAAGTTCTAATTGGATTCAATCTTTGGTAGAATTTGAATTATGACCTTTCATATAATGATTCATTGCTAAAAGCAATTCTTAAATAATAATGTTAAAGATAGATTAATAAAAAAATGAATCTTGCTTTTACTTTATAATAAATCTAAGGCTTGTTACTACATACAATAAACACACTTATGAAGCATTCATAGGGAAACCATTCTTAGTTGGCATGTCAATCTAGTCTTAGATATACTTCTAAAGTTTAAACTTGAATTGTAAGTATTTGTGTTAAATTCAAGGTTGAACATAATAATTTCAACTTAACTTAGGTTCTTTTTTGGTAAATAAACATAGAACATAATAAGATGGTTTTCATAGGAACTTTGATGAAGCAACCCACAAAACAACATGTGGAAAACCGAAAACTGAAATTGCAAAAGCACTAAAAAGGAAAAAATAAAAGAAAAAGAAAAAAAGTTTTTCTTTCTTCTTCATCTTCTTCACCTAAAGATCCCACTTTTATGTTTACCTAATCCTTACAATAATCTTACTATGTAATTCTTAATCTAAAAACCCCTCCATTATTAAGATGTTTGATAGCATCAACGACATTGAAGAGAGAGGAGCAATTTATCTTATAGATAATAGAATATTAAATTCAATGTTAATAAATGGAATTAAGTTTGTAATTAAAAGTAATAATGACACCATAAATTAATAATAATGGTGTATATTTACTTATCATATATATCTTAGCACTTAATGTGACAAATGTTATAATATATGATAAATAGTGTATTATACTTAATTTATATATTATATTGTAACATCTCAACACCTAAGGAATCACAACCTGCCATGTGTCCTATGATCTACTAATACGTCAAACATTTAAAAACATTTTGCTAACATCATCGTAACTTTATTAAATCACATATCACTTGTATTGACTTCAAACAATGCTTTTCAAGGATGACTTATAATGATACTAACCAGAGAAGTCTCATATGACTTCTTATGACACAAGTTACAACATAAAAGCATAAGTAAAGTCACCGTAACTAAATTCTAACTACATAAACTCGTCTCTATAATCATAATAATAATAATAATCATAGAAATCTACATCCTTGCCATAATACCAAAAATCATTGCAATAGTCCTCATATTCACCAATTCCTATGCTTACATCTAAAAACTTGAAAATCTAGGGGATGATCAAAGCTCAATACAGGGTATTAATCATAGGCGTATGATCATACAATAATATATACACACACATTAGCTAAATTATTAAAACTAAATGCAATAATCACAGTTTATTATCTTTATTTAAGCTTGTTAAATAACATAGCTTTGGTATCTTGGAATTTGAAACAACTCATGACTCCAGTATACAATATATATAATACGTATAGATATCAATGTTGGGTCCTCCCAACACCCTAGTGATCAAGAACTAAATCTTCACGTAACAACATAAATTTACCCGAATAATTTCTAAGCACAACTCCAATTAAGACACCGTTGTGCAAGGATTATCTGGGTGCCACCCCAAGGCTTGATCCTCCCAATTCCTTAGGCTTAACCAAGCATAAATAGCATATGAATTTAAGCCAAGTTTTTATTAAGTTTGTTTATATTCCTAATATTAGGTACACACAATCAACACACAAACCCCATACCTGACTATAGTGATTGCTTGGAAATTGACACAAATGCCTCATAACCTGTTTACAAGAGAAGCACTACGTTCACTCAAAAACTTAACTGACTAATAATATTAATAACATAACAACTAAATTGAATTAAGTTTTCTTGAGAACTTTTAATGGATCCTATGATTACTAAGAAGCTAGGTCAATTTATAAATTGATTCGGATGATGATTCGTGTTTAGAAAGGTTTTGAGGAAGGGTTTTGGATTAATAAACAACATTAAAAGACCCAGGAAACCATAAAGGGACATTGCTACAAGAAACAAGGGTCGAACGTCCATATGCTAGCTTATCTATCATCTAGATACCATGCTTGAAAGAGCATGGTCTCAACACTGGCATTTGGATGTTAAGGGGGATGGCATCTGGACTCCTATTGCAATCTGTAAAATTCTATAGATTGCAGCAACTTGAACATCCCTTGTATAATGCCCTACCCTTTGTTGTTTTGTAACCTGACACTCCCAAACCAATATCATGATAGAGAAACATCACTAAACCCATCTACAACTCCAAACAAAACACCCTTTCAACCAGAATCTCATATCAACCTAATCATCAATATACACCGTTTTAAGCAACACATATAAGGCATGCCAAAACAGAATGTACCTGCTGCAATTCGATTCTAGTCTGTCTACCACTACGTAAATATCGTAGGTCACCCATACCTAAGGTCATTTTTCTTGCTACCTTACACTAGAAAACGAAATTCCTTAACATGTTTCAATAGAAACTTAATAACAACAATATACACCAACTTACCTTATAGTAATCTACCTATAGTTGCCCTTACACTGTCAAAGATTCATTGTAACCCTCCTATTAGAACCATTAAATTCATTTTTTCTGCTCTAACCTTAGCCATAAAATGAATTTCTCAACATCGTTTGATTAGAAACAC
This sequence comes from Lumnitzera racemosa, assembly GCA_024138005.1. NCBI lineage: Eukaryota > Viridiplantae > Streptophyta > Magnoliopsida > Myrtales > Combretaceae > Lumnitzera > Lumnitzera racemosa. The sequence goes on from JAMXBC010000005.1 coordinate 39,364,662, forward strand.
AAAAGAAGAGAGGTCTCATATACCTACCGATACCCATTTAATGGATGCTTTCTCTTAAAACACATAGAATCTTTCTAGGTTAGAAACTCTAGCACATACACAAGGAGGCACACGTGAGAGGTTATAGGAAATGGGCTTCCCAAACCCTAAGTGTAGTTTTTATACTTAAGGTTCATGAACATGTTCTTATGCCAATAATACCCTTGGTTAGTGTTGTTAATACTAGATTTGTCATCAATATTAAAACCTCTTATTTTTCTTTTCTTATATTATTATTTTTTTCTTTTTTTTCCCCAGGTTTCACAAATCTCCCCTTCTTGCAAAAACTTTTGTCCTCAAAAGTTGAAAGATTACACACCTTTATCTTGAAATAGCTTTAGGTACTTCTTTCTCATTTTTTCTTCTAACTCCTAAGTGGCTTCTCTTTCAATACATCTTACCCACTGAACCTTTACATAGGTATCTTCCTCCTTCTCAGTTCTTGAACCTTGGTACTCACTATCTTTATGGGTTACTCCACCGTTGATAAGTTAAGTTGTAACTCTAAGGTCTATAGATCCATTACTTATACCTAATGTTGTTTTACTTCCTGCTTTGGTTTAGGTTTAAACTTCTTCAGCATAGACAAATGAAAGACATTATGGACATCCTCTAATCTGAGAGGAAGCTCTAATCTATACACTACACTTCCAATATTTTCTATTACTTTGAAGAGTTTTATATACCTTAGGGACAACTTCCCTCTTAACTCAAATCTAAAAACTCTTTTGGTTAGAGATACTTTCAACAGAACCTCATCTCTTACTTGAAATTCCAATGAGCGCTTCTGCTTATCAACATAACTCTTCGATGGATTTGTACGATTTACATTCTCTATTTAATCAACCTCACCTTGTTTGCTGCCTCATGTATTAACTCTAGACCTAAACTTGCCTTTCTCCAACCTCTTCCTAATGTAAAGGCGATCTGCACTTTCTACCATGCAGATCTTCGTAAGGGGCCATTTGGATAGTTGCCTAATAACTGTTGTTATAGGTGAACTCTATTAAGGGCAAGTGCTCATTCCATTGGCCGCTAAAATCGAGCACATGGGCTTGAAGCAAATCTTCAAGTATATGTATGGTTCTCTTCAATTGCCCATCAATCTTCGGTAGAAGGCGGTACTAAACTGTAACTTCCTACCTAAGGCTTTATGTAGACTTCTCCACAACCTGCCGATAAAACGAGTATCCCTGTCCAATGTAATCTTTGTCAGTACTCCATGCAACCTTACTTCTTCCTTTATATAAAGTTTAGTTGGCTTATCTAATGAGTAACTAGTGTTAATGGGAATGAAGTGTACTGAGTTCGTTAGCTAATCCACAATCACTTAGATTGCATCATGCTTACTCAGAGTTGTCAGTAGCACCGTCATAAAGTCCATGGTGACCTATTCCCACTTCTACTTTGAAACCAATAACAGCCGTAATTTACCTACTTGTCTCTAATACTTGATTCTGATATGTTGATAAGTTTGGTACCTCAACACATATTCTGCTATCTTCCTGTTTATATTATTCTACCGGTAATGTGCCTTATGTTCTCTATACATCTTTGTATTACCTAGGTGTATGATGTATCTCGAGTAATGTGCCTCTTTCAACAATTCATTTCTCAATTCTGGTCTCGTTGGCATATATAACTGACCTTTATACTTGAGTGCGTTGTCAACGTCCTCGGTAAACTCTGCTATTTTTCCCATTTCCATCCTTTTTTTTATCTCATGTGCACCCTCATCTTTAGCTTGAGCTATCTTAATTTTGTCTACTATTAAGGGCTGAATCCTCATATTTGCTAACCTAACACCAAACTCTCTAGTCAGATTTCCAAATCTAGCCTTCGCATATCCTTTAGTAACGACCTCTATGTTGTTAATAAACTAGCTAGATTATTATGTCATTTCTTACTTAGGGCATTAGCCATCATGTTAGCTTCTCTTAAGTGGTACTGTATGTCTAGGTTGCAGTCCTTTATTAGCTTTAGCCACTTTCGTTGCCTCATGTTTATATCCTACTAGGTGAAAAAGTACTTCAAACTATTGTGATCAGTAAACACTTTGCACCTTCCCTTACCAAGTAATGCCTCTACAACTTCAAGGCATGGACTACTGTTGCCAACTCTAAGCTATAGACTAGGTAGTTCTTGTCATACAGCTTTAGCTAACATAATGTGTACATTATTACTCGATCATCATGCATTAACATACACTTAAGTCCCTAGATTGAAGCATCACTATAAATGATATACTCCTTACCATTACACGATAAGGACAACATTGGAGTAGTTACAAGTCTTTCCTTCAAATATTGAAAGCTCTGCTCATATTGGTCATCCTAAACAAACTTAATCCCTTTCTGCATTAACCAAGTTAAGGGCTAATAACCTAGAAAACCCTTCCATAAACCTTCAGTAATACCTTATAAGCCCTAAAAAGCTTCTGATCTCGGTTATCATCTTTAGTTTTAGCCACTCTATAACTACCTTTATCTTTTCCGAATCTACTGATGTACCTTCACTATTTACAATGTAACTCAGGAAGGTTACTTGTTCCATCCAAAACTTGCACTTGTTGAACTTACCATACAACTTCTCTACTCTGAGTTTACTTAACATAATCCTTAAGTGTTGCTCGTGCTCTTCTCTACTTTTGGAGTATATGAGAATATCATCGATGAAGACCATGGTCTAGATACTCTTGAAATACTTGTTCATGAGGTCCATAAATGCCGCAAGCTTGTTTGTGAGGCCGAATAGCATAACTCAGAACTCATATAGCCCATATTTGGTTCTAAGTGCTATCTTCTCGACATCTTCTACTTTCACCTTTAGCTAATAATATCTTGACCTCAAATCTATCTTTGGGAAAACTTGGGCCCCTTGCAACATATCAAGCAGGTTGTCGATATGGGGAAATGGATACTTGCTCTTGACTGTCACCTGATTCAGATCCCAATAGTCCCAACACATTCTCATACTCCCTTTTTTCTTCTTTACAAAAAGAACTGAGGTTCCCCAAGAAGACAAACTCGATCTTATGAAACCTTTATCTTGTAGTTCTTGTAAATATTTCTTTAACTCAACAAGTTTTGTAAGAGCTGTTTTATATATTGGCTTTGAAATGGGCTTAATGTCTAGCACTAAGTCTATCTTAAACTCGATTTCTCTATCAAGTGGTAATCCAAGTATATCGTTTGGGAAGATGTTTAAGAATTCCTATATCATTAGTACTTGTTCTGGTTTCAACTCTTCACCACTCCTTGTACCTAAGGTTGCTATGGTAGGCTTTCCCCACAACTTGTAATTAATATAACTCACTGGCTTCTATCCTTCTACTTAATGTTGAAAAGGCACTTCTCTTAAAGGCTCAAACATGATCACCATGTTGTAATAATCAATGGTAGCATAATGTCTTACTAACTAATCTATACACAAGATTACAATGAAGTTAGACATGTCCAGCACTAATAAGTCAGTTAGTAGGATCCTTCCCTCTACTACAATTTCTACATTCTGACACAATCTATTTAGCATAGTCTCACTCCCCAAGGGGGTATTCACAATCAAGTAGGAGTCCAAAAACACAATACGTAACGTATAAGCATTCACCAAAGATTCAATAATATAAGAATGAGAAGCTCTAATATCGAATAAAACATGTACGCTCTTGTTGAGGATAGTGAATGTACTTGCAAGAGTGTCTACCTTAGAAGTCTCCTAACTTTGAGTTTGCTGCTACAATGCAAAGACCTAAGTTGGTGCTCTCTAGCAGGCTCCTGACTAAGGTTAAGCCGCTCTAGCTGTGTTTTGAGTAGTAGCTAGCTGAGTAGTAGCTAGCTGAGTAGTAGCTAGCTGAGTAGTCTACATAGGTTGTTTCCTTGCCTCTCTAAAATTAGCTGCCTAATGCCCCATTTGATTACTTCTAAAGTAAAAACCCTACTGTAGAAGAGTCGGCTCTTTGCAATCTCTGCTAACATGTCCACTCTTTCCATAGAGGAAATAGGTACTTGGGGTCTACTTATAATCTGCAACTTCATGGGGTCGATAACAGCAAGTGCACCTAACTGGCATTGGTAAAGGTAAGTAAGCTGGTGTTAATGTTGGCTATATCATTAACCTAGGCGGTGTAATTGGTGGCCTACTTCTCTCTCTGATCATGATGCCTAACATAGGCCTCTTGAACCACTTTGGAGATCTATAACTCGGTATGGGCCTCTTACCTAATGTGTTCCTCTCTATATGGGCTAGTAACTCTTCTTTCCTCTTCATATCCTGCTCAAAACTTTTGGCCTACTCTATTGTCTCTACATAGGTGCCTCTAAAACCTACCAACCCAAAGATAAACCATGTGGTGCATAAGTTCTCTTCTCTTTTGATAGGCTCAAGTAGGAAGTGGGCTGGGTGGTTCAACTTCGCCTCATAGTCTGACATTAAGTGATTATGCTGCTATAGGGTTTGGTAAGCCAACTCTATCTATTCTTTAGTGTTGTCAAGGAAGAACTTATCAAAGAATAACTTCTTGAACTCTTCTTAGGTGATAGGACCAATTGCATTTCTGTTGGTCTTAGGAGTACTCTCCTACCATTGGGCTACGAAATCATTCAAAAAGAATGTAGCATACGTCCCTTTCCTATTATTTGGGAGTTTTGCCATAGAAAAGGATTTCTCCACCTTAATGATCTACTCCTCAACTCCTATTGGATCATTTGGCTTAAGGTGGAATTTTTAAGTGATCTTAAAAAATGGTCAAAGGTATTCCCACTAATACGACCATTTGTACCAACATCTATGGCAGCGTGCATTTCTTGCCTCCAGATCTCAACATTTGCTTGTATCACTTGCATATCCCTCTGAATCTACCGCTGTTGCTGTACTAGTACCCCAATTAAATCATTAATTGAATGCAGAACTTGGGCTACCATTACAATGTTTGAACCCTATCCCTGGTCGTTCTAGTTAGGTTAGGTTAGGGGTAAGTGTACCTTAAGGAGGATAGATCTAGTCTTAGCCCTAAGTCTATTAGGCTTGAGGCTGTCTAGGGGTAGGTTGGCCTTGGGCTACTGGAGGAGGTCCCTGCTCTCGTGGTGGCAGACCTATCTCAGCTTAGCTCTAGTTTGGTAGATGGATAAAGTTTTGGTTAGTATCCCTATCATCCTGAGGACGAGAAGAAGAGCTGGAGGTGGCACCGTGTTTAGGCATGCTATAAGAAAAGAACACATGAACAAAGTTAATTACAAAGGAAGGAATCAAATAACTTAAATGCACTATAAGCACAAGAAAGGAAAGGAATACTAAGAACTTAACAAAATAACTACTTTGAGTACAAACTCAACACAAGCGTGCATGCTACACAACCATCACTATGAATAGATTAGATCACTTTGTTTCATAACTTACTTCCACTATCATTCAACACTAGGCTGTCTATGATTCAGATTTTAAACCTAAGGTTTTGATACCACTAAAGCTGCAATGCCCCAGACCTTAGGGAAGTACAGCCTACTATGTGTCCCTATGATCTACTAAAATGTTAGGCATCTAAAAACATCCTGTTAACATCATCACAACTTCATTAAATCACCTATCACTTGTATTGACTTCAAACAATGCTTTTCAAGGATGTCTTATAACACCCTCAATCCACTAACATGTACAAAGGATCAAAGACAAATCTTAGGAACTCATAAGCATAACCTCAATTCTTGTTAGTATATTACATCTAATGACATTAACCAGAGAAGTCTCAGATGACTTCTCGTAACGCAATTTACAACATAAAAATATAAGTAAAGTCTAATAACTCATTCAACAAACTTATAACTATATTCTAGCTATATAGATCTGTCTTCATGGTCATGATAATAATAATCATAGAAATCTACATCCTTACCATAGTACCCAAAATCATTGTAGTAGTCCTCATATTCATTACCAATTCCTGTGCTTATATCTAAAGACATGAAAATGTAGGGGTGAGCAAAGTTCAGTATAGGGTATCAATCACAAGTGCATGATCATACAGTAATGCACAAATATACACACGTTAGCTAAATTATTAAAACTAAATGGAGCAACCACATCAACCACAGCTTATTATCTTCATTTAACCGGTCAAAAACACAATTCTAGCATCTCAAAACTTAGAGTAACTCATGACTCTAGTATACAATATATATAATACAAATAGATATCGATGTTAGGTCCTCCCCAACAGCTTAGTGACCAAGAACCAAATGTCCATGTAACAACCTAAATTTATCTAGATCATTTCCAAGCGTAACTCTAATCAAGAAACTATCAAGCAAGGATCATCGGGGTACTACCCCAAGGTCTGGTTTTCTTAGTCCCTTAAGCCTAGCCAAGCACAAGCAACATACATATTTAAGCTAAGTTTTCATTAAGTTCATTTACATTCCTAATATTAGGTACGCAAAATCAACACACAAACCCTATACCTAACTATAGTGACTGCTTAGAAACCGACACAAATGCTTCACAACCTATTTGCAAAATACCACATTCGATTAGAAACTTAACCAACCAATGATGTTAATAACATAACAACTCAATTGACTTAAGTTTTCTTAAGAACCTTATACAAAACCTAGGATCACTAAGAAGTTAGGTTAATTTGTAAACTGATTCGGGTGATGATTCGTGTTTGGAAAGGTTTAAGGAAGGGTGGGTTTAGGGTTGATAAACAACATAAAAAAGCCCTGAAAATCACAAGGGGACATTGTTACAAGAAACATGGGGCAAACATCTGCATACTAGCTTGTCTAGCATCCAGAAGCCATGCTCCAAAGAGTATGGTCTCGACACTAGCATTTGGATGCTAAGGGGGATGGTATCTGGATGCTTGCTACAATCTGTAGAATGTAGTAATACGAACATTCCCCATGTACTACCTTACCCTTCATCGTTTCGTAACCTAATACTCCCAAACCAATATCTCAACAAAAAAAATCGGCATACCCATCTACAACCCCAAACCAAACACCGTTTCAACCAGAAACTCATCTCAAACTAATCATTAATATATACCCTCTGAAACAACACATACAGGGCATGCTAAAACATAATGTACTTGCTGTAATCCAATTCTAGTGCATCTATCACCACACAAATACTGTAGGATACGCGTAAGGTTGCGTTAAGGTTGTTTTTCTTATTTCTTTACGCCAAAAAACGAAATTCCTCAAGATGTTTTTGTAGAAACTCAATAACAAAAACATACACCAACTTACCTTAGAGTAATTTGCCTTTTGTTGCCTATACACTTTGGTATAACCCTCCCGATAAAACCCTTAAATCCGTTTTCTCATGTTGCCTTAGCCAAAAAACAAAATTTTCAACATCCTTTATGTCAAGCTTGATTTTTTCCCAGTTTTTATATATTTTCCTTAATCCGAGCAACATTAAACCTTATTTGTTTAATATTAACAATCAACTAAGAATTAAGGAAAATCAAAGCTTTTAAATATGTTTTGAAAATACTTAGAGTTGTCAACTAATTAGAGTTAGGAAAAAGAGTAAGTTAGGCTAAATAAATTGAGTCGATCGATTTAACCTAAACATTAGTTTACTTGAAAAACCAATTTGTAGAAAAATGTTTAAAAACCAAAGATTTTGGGTCTGGGGGATAATCTTTTAAACCCTTACGGGTATCATTATTAACTTTCTAAATTTAGATTCACCTTTCAAAATTATTCTTTTTAAAACATAATTCAAGCTGTAATTTACAAAAAACGAAAAACTAAATTTTTATAAATTTTAAGTCACCTTAAAGGTACCTATGTACCTATGTACTTGCTAATTAGGATCAAACGTTTGTAGTTCATTTAAGACAGTTTTAATTTGTTAATCACTTTTAATTTTTGAAAAAATCCACTGAGTTCACATCTCTTGGTCACTTTATTTTGTTTTAAGGAATATTTCTGAAGGATCCTAAATTATTCTATTTTTATTTTTATTTTTTGAAAAATCTAAAAGGCCCTAATTTTGGAAAGGCCAATTTTATTTTTGTTTTTATTTGAAAAATGACTTTCTAAGTGGTAAAATGGTTTTATTACTAATTTATTTTACCTCATATTTTTTTTCTACTGATTTTATTTTCGTATTATTAATTTCTCTCTAAATAATAAAACTAAACCTTTTTTTTCTTCTCTTTGTTTTTCTTCTTTTCATTTTTCATTTTTTTAATTACAATTCCAATTGGTTACAACAAATAATAATAATAATAATAATAATAATAATAATAATAATAATAATAATAATAATAATAATAATAATAATAATAATAATAATAATAATAAATAATAATAATAATAATAATAAATGGAAAACAACACAACATAAACCAAAAACCAAAACGGGGCTAGACCAAGAGTGGAAGCAAGTTGGATAGTTGGAGTGGACTCGGGTCTTTAGGTTGGATCCGGTTATGGTCAGGTCAGATTGGGCCAACTTGGAGAAGATGAAGGTAGTGACGGTAGGAGCTCCTTATAGGTAGTTTCAGATGCCTTCTTAAAGGGGAAACATCGAATTGATGAGTTTCATATTTGGATTAGTAGGTTTGGGACAAGTGACACTGCGTTTAGTAGCCGTTTAGGAGTTAGGCAGTTAAGGCTTAGAGAGAGAAAGTGAATGCACTGGCTCTTAGGGTGGTTATTGAAGGTGATGAATGTGTTGACAAGGGGGTTTATGAGGGTAGCAACCATGTTGGTGTAGTTGGTTCAAACCAAAGATGGATGGAGGATGGTGGTTTATGTGGTGGCTGTGGCTTGGCTAGGGTTTAGGTGTCTAATGGTACTTAGGGTCATGGCAGTTGCTATAGGAGATTGGGAATGGGGGCGCATCAACTAGGGATTGTGTCGAAGGTAGTGACCTTGCTCGAAACACTTCGAGTGGCAGTGAGGATTTGGTGCGTACTATAGTCATAGACAAATAAGGCTGGTTACGGAGATAAATTCAAGCTTACCAAAAGCTTGAAAAGGGTGATAGGGAAATGTGTGAAAGGATAAAAGATGAATGAAAGAGTACACAAAACTCACGAATAGCTTCAAAAGATATGATGCACTAATGGACCTTTTGAAGACTTACGGTACAACTCAATATGATGCATGAGATGGTCTAATGAGGTTGCTCGACACCTAACTTTGCTTAAGGGTTAAGATAAGAGTAAAATGAGGGTAAATAATCAGTGTTCATGAGAGGAAAATATTTAGTGTATTAATGGTAATCTAATTATTGCGACTACAAGTACAAAGGGTAATTATACTCAAGAAGTGACGGCAATTTACTTAAAAGGGAAAAGACAAAAAAGTTACTGTTCCAAAGAAGTAATGCACAAAGAATACAAAGGGTAAAAATGAATATTCAAGAAAAACAATAATTAGCACAACAGATTCTACAAGTAATATAGGTACATTATTGATGCTATTAGAAGATGCAGACAAAAGAGTATGAGCTGATTGGGTATCTGGGCAAAGGTGCTTGAGGGTTAGTCTAGGATAGCTCTTTCATCCTCCTAGCAAGATTGATACCGAGCAAGTGGTTGGCTCAGACATAATTGAGTAGGCGTACGAGGTTTGGCTGCTACCTTAGTATTCTTCAAGCAGCATATAATTTTTGAGAGGTAGGTAGTCATACATCTTAGCATATAGAGTTGATCGACAGTAAGGAAAAACTTAGCTTCAGTAGTAGTCTGCTAAAGCAAGAGGATTTGCCTTGCCAATCCCTCTAGCCCTCGAGCTCAGCTATAGGTTAAAGGCCTAGTAATCGGATTTATATGGTTCCCTCCAAGTTAATTTGGATTTAGGATCAAATCTGACTAATCTTCGCTCAATTCTCCATTAAGGTGATATAGATTGAGGTTGGCTATGTTAAAGGTGTCCATAACCGCATAATTTGCGAAAAGCTCTAACCTATAGACATTGTCATTGATCTTTTAGAGGATTCTAAAGAGTCCTTTAACCATTAGGAACAGTTTGTTCCTCCTTTTGCGTGGAGCCACACCAAGTCTCTCAATTGAAACTGTTTCATCATCCTACCCTTGGCCTTCTCTTGCATTCATTTAGCAGCTTAGTCGATCTACCAAGTAACTTTGTCATAGATGTATTGAAGGGACTGTGCTCAGGCTCTCATGTTAGGGTTTTCTTGCTCAAATTCAAGTACAGGGGTGTGATTGAAGGGTAACTCGGGATTAAAACCATAAACAACCTTGAAGGGGGTCTGTGGTATCATATAATGTTCTATTGTAAGCAAATTCAAGCATTGGTAAGTAGACATCCCAATCAACCAAGTTCTTGCCTACTGTAGCTCGAAGTAGTGCTCCCAAAGTATGATTGACTACCTCTATTTAGCCATTCATTTAGGACGACAAGAAGTAGTGAATAGCAGTTTGGTCCCCTTCCATCGCCACAGAGTCTTCTAAAAATGGCTCAAGAACTTTAGATCTCTATCTAATACTCACTTCTTGGCACACCATTGTCGAGTCTGATTTTTCGATTTCTTTTATTTGAAATTAATTTCTCATTTCTTGATTAATATTAAACCCTAACCCATTTAATATTAATCTTCGACTAAAGAAATTGAGAAATTCCAGTTTTTTATTGAAAATAATTTTTTGGAGTTGCCAAACGATCGAAGTTGGGAAAAGAAAAAGAAACCGTAACCAATTGAGTGGATTGATTACAATTTGGCTACCGGTCTTTGATTTCAATTTTAAATGAAGAATTAGAGGGTTCCGAATTCGAGGGCTAACCTATTAAACCTTAATGGGTACCATTATTTATTTACCGAAATTAGGATTATTTTTTAATTATAATATTTAAGAAAATAAATAAATAAAATCAAAAGAAAGAAAAAAAAAAAGAACCTAAGTTTCTACATATTTTATCATCGCCTCGAAGGTGCCTACGTACCCACTAGCTGGGATCAGAAGATTGCAGTTCTTTTTTAAAAAAAATCTTTAATATGTTGATTTACTTTAATTCAAAAAAAAAAAAAAATTGCCCGAGTTTACGTTTTTAGTTTATTCAGTTTATTTTCAAAAAATCTAAAAGGGTCCTAACTCTTAAGCGTTGTTATCTTAAAAAAATATATTCTAACAATCCTTTTTTTTTTATAAAGGGCCTTTTATTAATTTTATTTAAAGAGAAATAACTTTCTATGTGATAAATGCTCAAGTAAAGCTAAATCTAAAAGAGATAACTAATTCTAACAACTACTAAACTAATATATGTAACTATCTACCAAAATAAAATAATTCCATATAATACACTTTATATAAGAATTAATACCAAAACTCCTAAAGTCATATTATATATTATATTAACTAAAAAGATATAATAATTTGTGTATACATAAACAAAAAATAATCTTAACGACCCCTAAAGTAATACATATATACATTTATACTCATATAACTATTATTAAATAACCGTTCACTTAAATCATTATCTAATCTACATAATGGAGAAAACTACTATCAAAAGAAATATCTTAAACTATTATAAACATAATCTATGCTAAATCACTAATGATCTAATAAAATAATAATATAACATAATATAATATAGTATAACAATAAATAAATGATAAATACATAATATCAAAGAAAAAAGAAAAGAAACCGAACCTGAATTCTTTTGTGTAGCAGCGATCCATAGTGGTTGTGCTCGGAGAGGCAAGTTCGCAAGCGACTATGTGGTGTTATGTGCAATGTCGTATGGAATGTCGCGCGTGTGAAGGAGAACGACGTAGGGGTTGTGGTTTGGTGCGCGTGTATGTCGCTGTGCTGCTGATGGAGTGTGATAAGTGGCGTTCACGGTGGGACATATGCTGCTGCGTCACTGCTGTAAGTGGGCTATCGTTGGTGAGATACTGCAACGGATGCGCGTGAGGGAGAAAGAGGACTACTGCTGCATATCGGGCTTGTGGCTATTCACTACTGTGAAGCATGGGGCTAATCGCGATATATTAGATAAGGAGCAAGGATAGGGTGGTCGATGCTTGGTGTTTTCGTCTGTTAATCAATTGTTGACTGTCGCAGTTTGTTGAAGATCAAGCATCTTATGGCTTACGTAGACAGATGTCGTGGGTGTGTATGTAGTTCGATCGTGGAGTGTCTAACAGCGATCAGAGCAGCAGCGGCAGAGTGGGGTAGTGTCAAGGCGTACGTGGCCAGTAATTGTGTGCTGATCGCTGCTGCGTATTGGGCGTGTGGACAGTGGGCTGCTGAAGATTGTGTTTCTAGTTCCTACCGGAGCCTTTTTTCTGTTTCTGTTTCTATTCTCCTCTCTCTACATGAAGTACTTATATAGTCTAACCAAATCATATCATATCACATGTAATTATATCTGATTCGTTAATTAAATTAGATTCAAATTTAATTCAAATCTGATTTAACTAATATTCATATGATTTGATTAGATATGAATCCGATTTTAAATCCTGCTTTTGTAAAGATAGAAAAATAAAGATATAGGTACCTACTGAGACTCGAACCTGTGACCTCGAACTAAATCTACCCAAATACTCCGCTACTTATCTGTTAGGCTATTGGTCTGTATCTTGACATTCATTAGAATTAAATTATATTTAAACTATCTGAATCCCTAAAATAAAATTTTTAACTAAACTAAAACTAAAATTAACACTAAGACTAATTATTCCTAATATAATTACTTCCTAAAAATCTACGAAATCTTTATAATTTTTCATTTTCTTATTTTTTTTGGTATTTTCATTATTTATTAATTTTTATTATTTTTATTAATTTTTTTTTAATATTTATTTATTTTTGAATTAGGACCCTTTTTGTAAAAATAAAAATTAAGACTATGGAAGGGTAAAAATTAGGTGTCTACAACCATGTAACCAAACAATTTCCTACAAGAAAAGAGAAGTAATTATTGAAGCATTATTAGTCTTGAGCAAGGCACAAAGTATGCCATCTTACTGAAACTATCCACGAAAACCATTATAAAATCTTTGCCTTAGGAAATTCAAGGTAGTTTGAAAACAAAGTCTTATATAACTTCTATGGATGAACACAAGGGCCTAATATCATATGTAACCAAAAGGGTGGTTTTAAGCCGTAAGATGGCTTGAAAAGTAAATGATAGTCGAGGAAGAGCAGGGGTTCCCGTGCACCAATGATGGATATGAACCACTTATGCCTCACACGAGCTCGAATCATACTTAATATGATGCACAAGTATGGTCGGAGGTCACTCGCTCCTAATCTACCTCAATAGGCTAGATAATAGTAGCTCAAGAGTAAGCATAAGAACACTTAGCTCAAGAGGGAGTGAAAAGTTCAATGTATTCTTTGTATGATAATGTAGCTATTACATTGTGCAGGTATTTATAGTACCTATTTAGGGTAAGTCCTAAATTACAGAAAATTATAGAAATGGATCCCTACTTAGTAAACAAAAAGAGAATAATTTACAAGGAAAGCAGATATTCGTGCAAAAGAACATCATAAAGGACAAAGCATACACGTTTTACTTAGTATTTAATCCTAATAACACTACAAGCCGAACAGGGGTAAGCCATGATTAGGTCTGGTTGGTGTCAGTAATTTGGTAGCTTTGATTGTTAGAGCTAAACAGGGGTTAGCTTAGGGGCGGCTTGCATTCGAGTTGGCTTTAGGTGGTCAGCTACTAACAATTGTTACTCGGCCTTGGCATTGTAGAGATGTTTTGATTTGGTGCTTGGATTGGGATGTTGTGGAAGGGTCGGCTCCGCATGTAGGTTGATCACCTCAAAAGCTTTCCAGATGGTATAAAGAGCAAAGTAGGTTGGCAAATTAGATTGAGACAAACTTTACTCCTCGGTGCTTAACCTACCTCAAATATCTCGGTGAACCATTTGAGAAAGCCCTCGGGTTCGAGAGTACATAATCGGTCCTTGATCCCTATCATCCCCTCCGAGTTATTTAAGATTAGGATCAATATGGTTTGGCTTTAGGTTACTCGTCCTCAAGAATGTAAGGTTAGAGATTGGTAATGTTGAAGGAGTCTGAGACTCCATATCCTTCAGGTAATTCAATCCTATAGGCATTAGGATTGATCTTTTCAACCGCTTTGAAAGGTCCATTGGCTTTAGGAGACAACTTGCTCTTCTTCGAGTTTGGAAATCATTCCTTATTGAGATATATCTGACTAAATCATCTAGTTGAAATTCTCTCGTCCTCTATCCTCGACTTCGCTTCTCGAGCTTAATATTAGCTGAGCTCAATTGCTCTATAACCTTTTGGTGCATTGCTTTGATGGCCTCAACTCTTTCAATGGTTGGTCGATGATCTTTAAGCATTGGTTGGGGTACTTAGTCCATCGAAGCTCAGGGTTAAACCCATAGGCAACCTCAAATGGAGACATGCTTATTATGTTGTAGTCGGTCCTATTGTAGGCGAACTCAATGATTGGCAAATATAGATCCCAGTCTACTATGCTTCGTCCAACAACAACTCACAGTAAAGTTCCCATGGTTTTGTTGATAACCTCAATCTGTCCATCGGTCTGTGGATGGTAAGATGTGCTGTACAACAGCTTAGTTCCCATTCGCCTCCATAACGTCCTCCAGAAGTGGCTTATGAACTTTGGGTCTTAGTTTAAAACATTGGTTCTAAGAACTCCATGAAGTTTGATTACTTCCTACAAGAAAAGAGAAGAGATAGCTATAATGTTGTTAGTTCTGGAACAGGGTACAAAATGTGCCATCTTGCTAAATTGATCCATAATCACCCTGATGGAGTCCTTCCCTTGCGATGTCATCGGAAATCCTAACATGAAGTCTAAACTTAGCTTGGACCACTGTTTGGTTAGGATGGGTAAGGGTATATAATGTCCTTACTTAGCTTAGCTCCTTACCCCTTAAAAATCCTAACACGAAGTCTATACTTAGCTTAGACCAGGGTTTGGTTAGGATGGGTAAGGGTAGATAATGTCCTTGGTCAGCTTGGTTCCCTGCCCTTCGGTAGGTCACACAATTCTCCAATACAGACTACACATCTCTTATCAATCTCGACTAAAAAAATCTCACAGATAATACTTCATAGGTTCGACGCTAGCCAAAGTGTCTTGTCAATCCTCCTTCATGTACCTCATGTACTAGCAGTTCTTTCGTTGAACAAGTAGCCTTGTTTGTAGCTTGGTTAGAAGGGTATGTCATCTTGATAGGGTGTCGTCTTGATAAGGCTACTACATTATTCCTTCCATTCTTATATTTCACAACATAAGAAAAACCCTCCATGAACATGACCTATTTGGCTTACCTTCAAGACAACTTGGGTTAGCTCTTCAAATACCTCAAGGATTCATGATCGGTGTAGATAAAAAATTCCTTAGGCAATAGATAGTATTGTCATACCATTAGGGCTCGAATTAAGGAGTAGAACTCCTTGTCATAGACAGAATAGTTGAGTGTAGCTCCTCGAAGCTTCTTGCTGAAGTAAGCAATAGGTCGGCCTTCTTGCCTAGTCCGAACGCATCACATTCTACTTCAAACATATTATTGAAGCTCAACAAAGCTAAGACAAGGGCTGTGGTGAGCCTATCCTTCACTTTCTCAAAACTCCTCTGCTCCTTCTCTCTTCATCTGAATTCAATATTCTTCTTTGAGAGTTCAGTAAGCAGGGCTACAATCCTACTAAAATTCTTTATAAATCTATAATAGAATGATGCCAAGCCGTGGAAACTTCTCACACTAGCAGAATATGTCAGGACCCTAAAGGGGGCTTAGTAGGATTGCTTGAAAATTTCTATGTCACGTATAACTCATGATATGGAAATCGCCTTACAAGTTAGAGATTGCGAAACTCTAAATGATAAATCACTAAGATGACTGATTTTTAAGTAATTAATTTATTATAACATATAAATATAAATAACTATGTATGTCCGATATCCCATAATTCCTCAGAACCATAGAAAATCGGATCTCCTGCCAAATGATAAGATCAAATAGTATAAACTTAAATTCAACTTATTGAAGTTACTAAATCTAAATATATAAGTAATAGTAACATTTGAAGTCTCAAATGAGCAATACAATCTTTCTCTAACTCTAACCTCTAAAACATATCAATACACATACTTAACATTTGGCTCTTAACCTATGCCCAAATATTTAGCACTTGCAAAAGAAAAACTATTGGAGGGTAAGCTATAAGAGCTTAGTGAGCTATCCCTCATATTATACTGGCAAACAAGTTATCAAACAATTTGTTACAATCATATGAATGCATGCACATGCAGTATGCCAAACAATATATGCAGTTGACCGATGCTGTATATAATATCGGATTTTAATACCCTCTAAGATAAGGGTTGGAGATACATCAACACCAATCACAATCAATCTCTGGCACCTAGGTTTTTAACCATAACTTTGAATTCCATATTTCACAAAATATTTTTTAATTTCTAAAATTCCAATAGTATAAAAAATCCCAAGCCCAGCGATGAGGTAACCCTCTGATAACTCTAATTTTAAACATATTTCATAGGGTGATTTTATAGTATTTTCCTCACATTTTTGGTTTTCTTTAAAGAAATTGATACTTAATTGAGTAAAATTTTGATTTCTAGGTTTGAACGCGTTCTAGGATCGAAAACGAAGAAAAGGAATCAAATTTCACTCAAATCGGAGTTCAAATGAAGAAGTTATGAAATTTTGAAGTTGTGCAGAAAATTTTGCCTTAATAGAGAAAGTTACACGACCTGGGGACACGGTCATGTCTCAAGCCGTGTTTAGTGACGAAAACAGAATCCTTTTGATACACTATAAAATGACATATTAGAGTTTCAAAAGACATGAGAGACATTACAGAAACGGAGAGACACAAGAAAAGAGAAAGAGACTTAAGAAACAACATCAAGAAAGAGGCGGAACAACATCAAGAAATAGTGAAACAACATCAAGAAAGAGTGAAACAACATCAAGAAAGAGTGAAACAACATCAACTTCAAGATTAGAGAGATTGTTCATCAATAAAAGGGGTTTCCATGTTTTATTTTATATTATTGATGAAACTCGTTCTTAGATTCATTATGATAGCTTAGAATTCGAGTATTTAGGATTATGGAACCTAGGGTTTAATGTGATTCTTGGATTGATTTAGAAATTTCAATAAAGTTTCTATCTTTACTTGATTCAATTATGTCGTTAATTATTGTTTGATATTTCTAGAATATCAATATATGATATTATGCATGTTGATTGAGAAATTGCATGTGTAATTAGATCTTTACATAATTGAAGAGAATTACATGTATACTTAGAGATAAGATACATGTTTCTTCCAGAAACTTAATTAATTGTGTGGGAATTCATTATACATTAATGCAATTCTAAATTATATTACTAAGTGAAGAGATTCCGGTAAATAATTTAGGATTAGGGTTAATATGCTTGAGAAAGGTATTAACTTTAGTTGTGAATCCCTCCGGTCAAGAAATATAGAAACCGAATTGAATATATTTTAAGTGATCACATGATTAACTCTAGGGGAAATAATTCCTAAATACGTTATTACTTTCTTGAAGTCGTTCTTGATTTTATCGCTTTTTCAATTGCTTAATTAAGTCTTTTAATTAAAGTAGTTTGTTAATTTTAGTATTTTTTAATTAATTCAAACTTTCATAATTTTCTGGTTAAATAATAAAGCTAAGGTTAATATTAGTACTCGAAGTCTCTGAGGGATCGACTCGGACTCACATCCGCTATATTAAAATTGATAGTTGCACTTGCCTCATATCACCCTCACAGTCTACACTCACACCCTGCAACGAAGATCTCTAGACTCAACCTTTAGCCATATGGTTGGTGTCTCCATCGCCTAGTAAGCCCATAGATTCGAGTAAGGTTATGTTGTAAGAGTGCACCGTACAGAAACACTTCGATATATATAAACAACCCCCGCAAAGCTTCTCTTTACTTCCACGTGAAGTGATGGCCGAAATAAGTAATGCAATACATGAATAATGCATGACCCTTTTAATTTAAGATAAGCTAAATATAATTAAGTCAAATTATGAGGCGATTAATTGATATCCACAAACCATCCAAATTATATAATAATCAATTGTACAATCAAATCCTCAATTATTGTATTAAACAATATTTTTCATAGTAAGCAATTAGTATCAAGCACATGTATATCCTGAATCTCTATGCATCAAGTTATTACTATTCAATTTAAGTGCACTAACTACAAACACAAAACAAGTATAAAGTCATCGAGAGTACTCACTTAACTATAACGACTCACTCTAGTCGTAATAATCGATTGAAAGATCCTTGTCCTCATCGGGGATTACCTGATCATTACAAGATAACAGTGATAATAAGTAATTGAAGCAACTAACAGTTCTAGATATCTATCTACCTAATTCTACTTAGATTACTATCATTTTGATTCGATTTAACCTAATTGCTAATCGTATGTAACTTTTTCATTCTATTTTTTATATTTACAAATTTATAGTCGTTTTTCATCGTTTTTAGATGTATGTTCACACGGTGATGTCTATTTTGGACATTAAGACCCGTTTTTTATGATATAGACTAAATTTATTGAAATTTTAACTATTGAAGCTTAAATATTCTTATTGCTTATTTAATTGCTTATGTCATTAATTGCTTAGGTCATTAATTGATTAGGTCATTGCTTAGATCATCATTTGCTTACATAAGTTCTTACTTTATGCTTAAGTGTCTTATGTACGTTTATACATATACTAAGTATACATTTATACTTTTACTATACTTGTATGTATACCAGTATACTTATACATTACCGTATTTATACTTGTATATATAGCCGTATGTACATACGATGTTATACATATTTTTATATGTATTTTCGTATGCCTTGTATAACGTTTTAATAAATCTTCATGTAATCCATATTTTTGTACCTTATAGGCTTATTTAGTAAGTTATATGTATGTATACTTAGTATACTCCTCATTTTAAGTTAGATACATAGAAGATACTTATGTATAAGGGTATCCATACACATGTACATAAAGTATATTCTTGTATACACATACTTAAGCATATGTATATGTGCTCCTTCTCCATTTACCTAAGGGTTTCCAATATTTATATTAAGTATTTCACCAAACCCTTATACATACACTTCATATGCATTTACTTGTTGTATGTACATAGGTATTTCTATATGTATGCCTAAGTATTTATACATTCCTAAGCATAAGTATAAGGATTCCTATCTTCCATAACACAAAAGCACATATTACATAAGGTTCCTATACTAACTTAACTCATACAACTTATCACTAATTAAGATAATAATTCATATAAAAACGTACCTCTTTCTTCTTTATAATATGAAAAGGAAGACAAGTATATATGGTATGTTAGTTTATGGTAGTAGTTGAAGTTGGGTGTTAAAATTGTAAAAAGGTTGAAGGTGGAAAAGGCAAGGAAAGTTTACGATTTGGAAGTGAAGGAGAAAAGAGTGTTTTTGTGTCTTCAATTGTGTTTTAAAAATGAAAACAAGTGAGGTCTAGATGTAGCGAAAGATGGACGGCAAGAAGGAAGGAAAAAGGGACAAGATGACATGTGTAAATGTATAGAAAGTTAAAGAAGATGAGAGAAAATTCTAGATAACAATGACATTTTGTTGAACTTTGTCAACATATTGACTTAGTTAACCTTTGACTTGGTCAACCTTTAGCTTGGTCAAATGTTGACTTAGTTAACTTTTTTAAAATTACATGTAATTTGTGTGTACATAATGATAAGATTAAGAATAATTAGGGGAAAAATTAAGGAAATGAAAGGAAATATGGAGTTTATTGAATTGATTAGTAAGAATAGGTAACGAGATCTTCCTTTAAGTATTTATATCCTATATACATCATTTGGTAGACCACTTAATGTAATTATCATGAAAAGTATCATTTAGGGTACTAATACCTACTATATGTAATATAAGCATCAACTAAACACCTAACTCTATATAATACTAACCTATTTATATACTTAGAAGATGAATGTGATTTATGATGTAATATCTTAGTTCCTAAAGGAATAGTTTAGTATTATAAATATTTATTAATGATTGAAAGTTATCTTGGATCTTTTACTAATGATTTAGTATAATACTAAAGATATATTGTCAATTAGGGTTTTAGAGTAAAGTATAGTGAATTAGTACTTTTATATCTTTAAAGTTATAGTTTTAGGGTTTTATTATTTTCGAGCACAATCCCTAATGTTTATATACATTTAGGGTATAAAAGTTTTTTACGTAATTAAATCTTTAATTGTTATCTTAGGGGTTTGATGAGGTTCGAGGCTAATTTTTGTAGTTATATATACTTAAGGTTTTAAGGTCTTCGTATGCGATTAGAGTTTCAATTGATAATTTAAGGTTTTTAATATTTGCTTTAGGTTTTAAATTGAGATTTTAATCAGTTTTAAATCTCACTGGCTCTATTGACTTCAAGAAATCATTTACAGTTTAGGGGTTTGATTCTATACTTAGGAGGTTAAATTTACGGGGTTTATGAAATAGGTCAACTCAGCCCATTCTATGATCGCTCTTATTTTCTCATCATCGACTCGGATGCTACCTTTACTCACAACAAACCTTAGGAAGATCACCTTGGATCGGCAAAAGTTACACTTCTTCAGATTGGCATAGAGCTGTTTGGCTTGGAGTTTTGCAAAGAATCTTCGAAGGTGTTGTTGGTGAGTCTCTAGGTTGGGACTATATACTAAGATGTCGTCAAAATAAACTACGACAAACTTCCCTAATAAGTCTCGGAGCACATGATTCATCAAGCACATAAATATGCTTGGTGCATTAAACAATCTAAACGGCATTACAAGCCATTCATATAAACCATGTCGTGTCTTAAATGTGGTCTTCCACTCATCTCCTTTGTATATTCGAATCTAGAGGTATCTAAATTTAAGGTCAATTTTGGAGAACACTCTTGCTCCACTTAATTCATTTAGTATGTCATCAAGCTTGGGTATGGGATACCTGTACTTCATGGTGATTCGATCGATCGCTTAGCTATCTATGCATATCCTCCAAGAACCATCCTTCTTTGGCACTAATAAAGCTGGAATGGCACAGGGGTTAAGGGACTCGTGCACATATCCCTTCTTCATTAGCTTATCTATTTACTTTTGCAGCTTGGTGGCCTGTTCAAGATTTAGCCTATAAGTATGCTTATACGACAATGCAGCTCCTAACTGTAGGTCAATTGTATGCTCGACGCCTTGGATTAGGGTAAACCTTTAAGTAGTTTCTCCAAAAACACGTTAGCAAATTCCTTTAGTAAGGTTTTTTACCTCAACGAGCAACTCCTCCTCGGGTCTCATCTCTAGAATTCTTCAGATAAGTAGATAGGTTGGTCCTTTGAACTCCATCTCCCTTTTCAGTTTAGCTTGGGTCATCATTAAAGCCACTCTATTTGGGGTTTGGTTAAGTTAGGACTACATGACCTTTACCTGTTCGGCAATCATGGGACCCAATTTCATCCTCTTGCCTTCATGCTCTACAGAACACTTATTCCTCCTTTCGTCATATATAACTACTCAATCAAACATCTATGGTCGTCCAAGTAGAATGTAGGATACATTCATGGGCAACACATTACAGAGCACTTCATCTCGATATTAGCCAATGCAAATCGATACAAACACTTGCTTGTTCACCTGTAGGGCTCCCTTATCACTAAGCCAATGAAGTTTGTAAGGTTTTAGGTAGGGCATGGTTAGTAATTTCAATAGCTGGACCATAAATGCAGAGGCTGCATTGGTATAGCTCCCACTATCAATGATCAGTGCGCACAATGATTCATTCACCTTGCATCCAATATTGAAGAGATTTTCCCTTTGTTTGTCTTTGGGTATGGGACTAACGCTCATCGTCCTCCTCAACGCTAGAATGGCTAGCATAAAGTTGTGTTGCAAACCATGACCAAGAACAAACAAGGCCAGTCGCTGGATGGGTCCAAGCTTGTAGAAAGCTCGAAAAGTGTTAATGGGAAAGTGCGAAAAAAGACAAAAATGACGAATGAAACAATAAGCAAAACCTACGAACGGCTCCAGAGGATATGACACTCCAATGGAACTTCTAAGGACTAGCAACACAATTTGATATGATGCACAAATTGGTCCAATGAAGTTACTTGCCACCTAACCTTGCTTAATGGAAAGGATAAGAGTTATGCCGAGAGTAAACAAACAATGTTTACGTAAGGAAGAAAGTACTCAAGTGTATTGAAGATTATCTAATGCTTTACAACTACAAGTACAAGGGTATTTATACCCATAAGTTAGGGCAACTTACCTAAAAAGGAAAAAACAAAAAGGACATTTCCTAGGGAAGTAATGTACAAGATATAAAAGGGAAAAAATGAATATACAAGAAAAATAATCATCGGTACAATCGATTTTGCACATGATACTATACATGTATACATTAGCGAAGTTGTTAAAAGATACGGACAAAAAGTATGGACAACTTGCTTATCCAAGTAGGGATGGCTTAATCAGTCAGAACTCTCTTTCTCGGCATCTCGGCATGGGTGATGCCAAGTAAGTGATTAGCCCAGTCCTAATGCGGATGAAAATTGGCAGTTATCTCCACCTTTTGTTTCTTGGTATTTTATCTATGGGAGAGTGGCAGTCATTCGGCATGGCTTAAGGAGTGACTCGATAAGAAAGTACCCGACCTCATTAGAAGTCCATGGGAATAGAAAAATTTGCCTTATTAAGTCCTCCAGCACTTGGGCTAAGCTACGGGTCAAAGGGCCAATAGCTTGATTCCCATCAAGTTTCCTTCTTCACTATAGATAACTTCCTTTTTAGATAGTTCGATCTATCCATCCTCTTTTAGCTTCTCTACCTCCTCATCAGTACTATCGACCTTAACAATCAACACCGTGCCTTGGATCACCATTGTTCGGCCGTTCAGACACTGAATGGCCATGTGTCCAAATCCTTAGCATTTGAAACACTTGATCTCACACATCTTCCTCCCTAAACTCTGGCCCTTCTCAAACTTCTTCAAGGATTCCTTCTCCTTTGCTCAGGTAGTCTAAGTAGGTTAGGTCTTAGTGATCATATTTGGTTCTATTCGCACAAGTCTACTTGGAACAGATCGGCTATTGCCATATCGATTGACGGGTGGTTGGAACCTTCTTGTTCGGTGCCTTTCTATCCTTTGGGCAACTTAGATTGCATCATTAAGCGTTCCAGTATCTAGGGATTCCAAGACATCCCCAATCTCATACTTTAATCCATCGATAAATTGAGATATAGTTTGGTCCTCTAGCACTACAACTTCACATTGAATCATTAACATTTGGAATTCCTTAACATAAGTGTCTACACTTGATCATCCTTGTCTGAGCTCTTACATCCTTTTGAAGATATCCTACAAATAATAGCTCAGCACAAACCTTCTCCACATAACCCTCTTCATTTTATGCCAACTCCTAATCTCTCGCTCCCCTTCCCTTCTTTGAGTAGCTTATAAGTTCTTCTATCATAAGGTGGCATAACTAGTGAACTCTAACACAATTAGTCTAACCTTTACATTATCAAGTATGCCATGGCATTCAAACTAATTTTCAATCCCATTCAAACTAATTTTCAATCCCATTTGCCCAATCTAGGTAGTCCTCAGCATCACCACTTCTACAAAAACTTGGGATACATATACTCAATCCTTCAACTTTAGGAGCTTATACATTTCTTTCTATAGGCTCATAATACTCCTCTACTTCGACGTCTCCTTCTGCTTCTTTCTCAATCTCATCAAGCGCTAGCCTTCATATCGAACCTTACCAATTCCTTCAACTCAGGGTGGTCAAGCTGGGGTGTTAACTCAGCCAAACTGACCATTGCCTCAACCTTGCTGCTCACATTCTCTAGTGAGGCTATTCTTAGCTCACTGCTTGTCTTCTTGGATAACAGTCACTATAAGCCCCAAAACTAGCAATCCGAGGTTTCGATCAGTTAAAAGACCCGATCGAGCCTAAATCATAAAATAAAGCTAGAAATATTAGTAAACTAATCTCATAAGTTTGAATTTAAGAAAATAAGTAATAAAATAAGAGACTACAAAATTTTCAAATTTTAAGTATATAACTCATTATTTATCGAAAATGCGTAAAATGCATTTCGATACTTAACAAATCGCTAGAGATAAATTATATATATACTAAAAATTATAAAATAACCCAAATAATATTTAGGAATAATTATTTGTACTATATATGAATTTACATGTAGGTATAAATACGCGTAATTACTTAAAATACACGAAATGTGCTAAAATAATACTAAATAGTTAAAAAAATTCATAATTAATTAAGAAAAAATCAAGAATGATCTAAATCAGGTCGTGGCAGGTCAGAATCCACAAAATAAAAATTAACCAATTAAAATTAGACAACACAAAAGCCAAAAATAAAAAAAATTGGGTAAAGTCATGTCTAATTAATGCACAATAATTACACTAAAGCTCTATAAATAGCAAGAAAAATTCAGAAGCTCATTTGGACAGTTAGAAATCAGAGAAAATTAGGGAGAGGTGAAAATTGAGAGAAAAACCAAAGAAAAAAAAAGAAAAGGAAAACTGTGCAGTTAGGGCCACAAAGGAGAACCCAGACTCGACGGGTAGCTGGGAGTGGATGGCCACCACTGCCACACGGTGGTGGAAGCGCCCAGGCCGGCTGATTAGGCTACAGCGGCCGGTGGTGGCCGGAGCCACCTAGATTGGTGAGTCCGATTTCCAGCCCGATTCTTGTGTAATTTTGTAAAAATAGTAAATAGTTTTAGAAAATTATGAAACTTGTTATTCTGAGCTTTTATTGTATGTAGATTTATGAAAAAATAGTGATTTAGTTTAATCACAACTGAAAATATAGGGTCATTAATAAATCGTGCAAAACCAAGCATGATTAGAACGGAAAATAAATAGGCTTAGGAGTGTAGTTTGGAGCTCAATTTTTTTCTGTAGAATGCTCATGTGATATAGAACAGTGTTATAAAGCCATTTTTTTTAAATTAATTTTTGAAATTTTTAAGTTAATTTTTAGCCCTAAAATGACGAAAAAATTGGGTGATTTAGGGTTAATTAGGTGATTAAGATGTTAATTACTGATTTAGATATTAATTAGATATTTAGGGATGTTAATCTCTGATGTGGAACCCTAATCTTATTATTTGGAGTATTAAGTATGGTTAATTTAGGAAATTAGGTAATTAATATAAGAAATTAGTAATATGTGAAATTGTAAATTAATAAATCTAAAAAATTAGGGTTATTTAGATAATATTAGAGTAAAAATCAAAATAATATTATAGCTAAATTAAGATTGAATTTTAGGTAATTATATAAAAAGTAAGATTTTCTTACATCGGGGATAAATCCGATACCCTAATTAGGACTAGCGTGTACCGAATAATTTAGAATATTAAATTAAGACCCAATAGGATATTTAAATACTTGAGCTTAATGTGATTAATTTCACATTAGGATTTGAGCATGTTTAAGACTTAAAAATCGAACTAAAACCTAATTTAGAAATTGATGCGGAAACTAAACCCGAACCTAACCTCGAACCTAACCCCAAACCTAGAATAATTATAAAAGATTTAAAACCTAGATAATTAGGTATACTAAACCCTAAACAAAACATAACAATAAGCGTTATAGGATAAAATGAACCTATAATAGTTATATGAAAAACTGAAACCACGTTTGTGTTATAGAGATGATCAGCGATGGCTTGAGCAAGTCTGACCTCGAGTGAGTGAGCAAGGAGTTGAAATAAGTTGGGATTAATACAATGCTGTATTTTGGGAGGCTTGAAATTATGCTTAGTTGTGCTTGTTAGATAGTTGGATGTGTGCATGTGCTTGATTATGGGTGATGCTATGATTCTGTTTGTTGCTTTGGCATATATTGTATGAATTGTATGAAATGATTGATCACCTTAAACTGGACTTAATCAAATATATGAGCAGTAATCATAATCAGACATGCATGGCAACCCGTTAGGGGAACTTAGATTCTCTAGCCAAATACCGACCCCTTCGAAAGGGATAGTGCAGGATTGCATAATGGTCCCTTCTTCATCCTCAATCGAACTAAGTGACAGGAGAGGAGGTCGCGGCGAGGGTGAAGTCAGTGGTTCGAAGGTAGTCGCGGGAGGAGCAAGGTCTCCATTGCACAAGCCTGGGTTTGGTCATGAGCTATTGCATTGATGGCAACTCCTCAACCCAAATTAGAGTGGACACAATTTCTCTAATCTCACGACGGACCAGACAACGTCGTGCGATGGCATTTGCTTGCACATGCATTACACTTAATAAGTTGATTGAAAACCTTGTTGTGTTTATGGTATAGTTTTAAGTCCTCTATCCTAACTTACTGAGCTGTGGTTGCTCACATCCCTATAGACATCATGCAGGTGTTGGTTAAGAAGCGGCAAACAACTACTCTGAAGCTAGCAACTGCTGGATCCTGGGGAGTAAAGAAAAGCATTTGAAGAACAGACATATATTTTTAAGGTTTAAGCTATTATCGTTGAAAACGCTAATTGTAATAATTGAATTCTATTATATATATATATATTTATATTTCCTCACTTTCTTAGGTAATAAATTACAAACTGTTTACTTCAAAGCGGGTTAGTCGTAGACACCTTGTGTAGATCAAGTCTGAGATAGCGGTTGTAAGGCCAACTTCTATCTTAGGATGGTTTATACGGCGGAGCTGTTATGACTCTGCTGCTTCGGGGCGTGACAGTCACCAAACTAGCTACCAAGTCGGTAAACCTATCTAAGCGATCACCTACTAACTGAGGTATGAAGCTTCTTCCTTACCCTTGGCTATGTCAAGTACCAGTTTCTTGGTTTCCCAAAGTTCTTTAAACACTTAAATCTGACATTGATGGTTACTTCTCTAAAATTGATGTCTAATAATACCACTAGGAGATCAATAACTGGTACTCCAATCACTACGACAATTATACAACAAATGAACAATTAACCACACTCGGTTTTGCTTACCGAAAATAAGGGAAAATAGAGCATAGAACGCTTCTTAACTACTAAACTCCAAGGTAAACAATAGAACCATTATCACATGAGAGCAGTAACAAACCACTCAAAGAACGTAGTAGCAGAATTTCAGCTTCAAATATAGCCAAGCTTTGATACTAGGATGATAGGGATTCCATGGATGAATACATGGGCCGAATATTACGAGTAACCAAAAGGGTAGGTCTGAGTCGCGAGATGGCTCAAAAAGTAAATGATAATCGAGGAAGAGCAGGGGTTCCTATGCATTGACGATGGATATGAAGCGCCAATACCTCACACAAACTCGAGTCACACTTGATATGACGCATAAGTATGGGTAAATGTTACTCGCTACTAGTCCACACTCAATGAGCTAGATAATAGTAACTCAAGAGTAAGTAAAAGGACACTTAGCTCAAGAGGGAGTAAAAAGTTTAGTGTATTTTCTGTATGATGATGTGATTATTACATTATGCAAGTATTTATAGTACGCAGTTAAGGTAAGTCCTAAATTACAGAAAATTATAGAATTGGATCCTTACTTGCTAAACAAAAAGAGAATAATTTATAGGGAAAGTAAATATTTGTGCAAAAGAATATCCTCTGTTAGAAAGGACTATACAGATGTTAGAAAGGACAACGCGTAGTCCTTAATTAGGAGTAGGCCTTAATTAGGTTTAGTCAACGTCAGCACTTTGCCAGCTTTAATTGCTAGTGCTAAATAGGGGTTAGCTTAGGGGAGGCTCGCATTCGAGTCAGCCTCAGGTGGTCAGCTCTTAACAATTATTAGCTCGACCTCGGCATTGTAAAGATGTTCTAATTTGGTGCTTGGATTAAGATGTCGCAAAGGGGTTGGTGGTGTGCCTAGGAACTTAGTTATTACTAGGACTTATCGTAGCAAATCTGAACTAAATAGGTGCTCTAAAATATCGAAGAAAATTGATGGAAATGGTCTACAGACTAATTGGAGTAGCTTACGTGAAGTTACTTAGAGGATATGATATGCCAGCAAACACAACACGACTTGATACCTTACTTGATATGACGCACAAGCTGATGTCAAGGTCTACCTGCCACTAATCCTAAGCTACTCGACAAGATTAGATAAGAGTGTATGAAAGATGGACTTAAAGAGGGTTGTCTTACAAGAATAGAATATTCAATGTCTAAATATCAAGTTATGTCCGGCTACAAGGGAAAGGGACTATTTATAGTAATTCCCTAGGGTAACATTATAAATAAAGAAATTATAAGAAAGTATATACAAAAAGGGAATTCCTAGTACATACAAAAAAAGGAAAAATAAACAAAAGACAAAAATGGAAAAGTAATACAATGTTAGATGAGCTGGATAGGTAGCAGTGCAACATTGGTCTTGTATGAAGATTCTCTGAGCATAGTAGACGAGAGGGATCAAGATGTTGCGTCAATAAAGGTGACTGAAACGAGAAGGCAATGACCGGAGAAATGGTAACATGTCGAGAGAAAACCACTCAGCCGGTAAATGAGTTTCTCGTCATTCGGCAAGAACCTCTCAATAGCAAATGGTTGGATTACATGGCATAGGGTCCTTAGTAAGCGAGTGGTCAGCATCATTACAACCGAGAGTGTAGATTAATGTATAGCAAGGCAGGAAGTTTAAGGAGTTTAGCCACCTTCCTTCGGTATGAAGTTTCTCGTCATCAGTAGGTTGTCAAGAGAGGATTCTTCGGGTGACGAATTAGAGGCCATAAAGTCATGCACTAGTAATGGGACCATTGGTTCGTAGTTCATCAGTTCCCTAGGGTTGTTGAAGATTTGCCCTCAAATCTTGGTCTTCGTCATCATCAAACATATAAGGAGTTTAATCGGCAATGTTAAATGTGGTAAACATGCCGAAACCTTTGGGTAGCTCAATCTCATAAGTGTTATCATTAATGCACCTTAAGATCTTGTAGGGTCCATCCATTTTGGGAGATAGCTTGTTTGTCTTTTTGTTAGGAAAGCGTTCCTTGCTAAGATAGACCCAGACAAGGTCCTTAGGGGTATATACGACTTGTCTCCTTCCACAATTTCCCACTTCCTTCTATCAAGCTATAGTTTTGGCCAATTACTCGACAATCTTCCGATGTAACCTCTAGAATTCCACGACATGCTATGGGCTAAATTGACTTCCCCCTTATGTATTTGGATTGTTAATTAAATCTAAGGATAGGTTTAGGTTAAGTCCATAAACAACCTCAAATGGTGATGTTCTAGTTGAACTGTGAGTTGAGCAATTGTAGGCAAATTCAATTATGGCTAGGCATAAATCCTAATCATGAGAGTTATTTCCAACAGTAGCGTGTAGGAGGTTACTGACAGTTCTGTTCACTATTTTAGTTTGGCCATCTGTCTAGGGCTGACAAGAGGTATCGAATAAGAGCTTAGTGCCAAGCTTCCTCCATAGAGTCTTCCAAAAGAAGCTCGTAAATTTCGAATCATGGTCGGACACAATACTCCTTGGTACTTTATGTAGTCTCACAATTTCCAATAAAAAGAGGTTAGCGATGAATAAAGCATTATTAGTTCTATGGTAGGGAACGAAGTAACCCATCTTGCTAAACTGATCGACCACCACCATGATTGAGTCATGTCTTCTTCACTTGTAGGGAAGGCTGGGCATCACATCCATGCTTAGATTAGTCCATGGCCACTCTGGAATTGGTAAGCATGTATATTTTCCATAGGGTTCTCTGTTCCTCTTTGCATATTTACATACCTCGTATCTCTCAAGTATTCAATGCACATCCTTCATTGTCCCAAGCTAGTGAAAATGCTCCTTTACTATGTCAATCGTCCTCTTTTCCCTAAAATAGCTGGCCAAACCCTCGGCATGAGCTTTTCAAATGAGTAGCTCTTTGGCAGAATCACTCAGCATGCAAATCTGTTTACCCTTCATCAAGAACCCCTTGCTTTAGTAAAACCCCTCCATAACTCCTCTAGTTCAGCATGATAGGAAGCAACCTACGACAACCATCTTGTCGAGGCTAAATTGTCAAAAGCTAAGATCAACCAACTAGGAGCCGAAGCTAACTTATCCTAACTCGAGGATGACTTGCTCTTACCAAGGCCAAATTGATGATTGAAGGTCGAAGGGAAGAAAAGGAACCATCCAGCGTTAAGCTTTTCATCTGCCGAGACGATAAGAAACCAAACAACCAAAGCCCCTAAGCCAAAGAACAGCTCAACATAGCTCGGTAAAGTTAGTGCTAAGCAATTCACAAGTGCAACAACTATGGGCCGACCTCACTAGGGGCTCGAGAAAGCACAACAAGGCTTCCAAACATCCTACCCTTGCTCGGGCATCTGACTGCCAATCGGCCTCTACTCAGGTCCGACCCTACAAAGAGCTCAAATTACTGCATTTCGACCACTCTATTAAATGTACAATTTTATATACCTTGTAAATGTTTTATTATTTCAATTGTGGGCCATTCTTTAAGATTTAAGGCCTTATATATTATTTACAGTTTTACCATTAGGGTTTTAAGACTTGCTATAAATAGCAACAATTGTAATTATTAAGAACAAAAAGAATATTTAGATAGAAACTTTACACTTCAATGTTCCTTCTGGAAGTAAAGACATTCTTGAGCCCTTTGAGCTAGCTTTTTGGATTTTTGAGTTTGCTTTACTCTTTAATATCTCGTGTTTATCAATCTTACCTTTAAGATTGTAGTGAACCCTTCATTTGAGTGAGCTAGTGAGTCACATCAACCTCTCATTTGAAACCTCAAGCAACATTTAGTGTTCATAAGTTGTATCAAACGTTATTTGAAGCTTAAACGCCCTGATTGTGTTTGTGCCTTGGTGCATGATATCCATGCACATTCACTGTCGAAACCCTATTCTTACTCTTTC
This sequence comes from Lumnitzera racemosa, assembly GCA_024138005.1. Taxonomy (NCBI): domain Eukaryota; kingdom Viridiplantae; phylum Streptophyta; class Magnoliopsida; order Myrtales; family Combretaceae; genus Lumnitzera; species Lumnitzera racemosa. The sequence goes on from JAMXBC010000005.1 coordinate 39,395,679, forward strand.
TTTCTCGTTCTCATTCCAACTCAGATTCCCTTCATTTTGGGTTTCGAAATCCGCGGCCATATATGCATCACGACACCTGGCTACTAAAGGGCCAAAATGTAGGTCATGCTCATATTGGTCAGGTAAAGTGCCGAATCCAAGCACCTTAGCTTATAACATTGTCGTAAGGGTATGACAGCGAGAAAGTGCATCAGCAATTATGTTGGCTCATCCCTTCGTATATCTAACATAGCAAAAGGTCTATAAGAACTTGACCCACTTAGCATGATGCCGAGAAAGCTTCTATTGCCTACGAAGATGCTTAAGAGATTCATGATCTAAATAGATGATAAATTCTCTCAACAACAGATAATGCTGCCAATTATGAAGTGTTTAGACAAAGGCATAGAACTCCCTATCGTAGGCTGAGTAATTCAAGCAAGCACCTTGGAGTTTTTCATTGAAGTAAGTAATAGGTCAACGCTCCTACATAAGGACGATACCAATACCGATACCAAATGCATCACATTCAACCTCAAAAACCTTCTCGAAATCTACCAGGGTGAGTAACGGAGCAAATGTCAGCTTAACCTTTACATTGTCAAAACTCTTCTAAGCCTTTTTTTGTCTATCTAAACTCAACGTTCTTTTTGGTCAATTCAATCAACGGCGTAGTTATGGAATTGAAGTTCCGAATAAATCTTAGATAGAATAAGACTAGTTGATAAGTGTAAATTACTTTACACTTTCAAAGCATGTTTAGGCATAGAATTGATCATAAATGTGATTTAATTCTTTAGATTAGGTACTTAATTGAATAAAATGATGATTTCAGGTAAATCATGAGCAAAGGTAGGAAGTATACATAAGAATAAGAACTTTCAAGTTAGTTACAGCCATGAAGGAGAAGAAATAAGTGTAGAAGCATCAATCATGGGCGTGATAATGTAGTAATGAAGAATCCACCTTGGTTATGCCCTCAATCACGACCATGATCAAGGGAATTTTTGTCAATCCCCCTGTCAATCACAGTCATGATTGGTTATGATTGAATAGCAGAAGAATAATCACGACCATGGTCACAAGCGTGATGAGATCTAATAATGTGATGAGGAGTTCACAGCCTTAATAATGGCCGTAATTGGTGAAGAATATTCTTTTTGAAACTATCATGCCCCAAGTCATAAGCGTGATAGGAAGGGGTACAACCGTTCTTTTCAACCTTTTCATGCGAACTAGTACATGGGAAACATCAAGTGGTATCGTAAAGGGGTAAATTCAAGTCTTTTGATGAGGCGAATATAAAAAGCTACCACAACTTGTAGAGGAGATGATTCTTTTCAGACATCAAATTTAAGAGAGTAGACATCATTTAAAACAACACATCATTTGCCTACACACATCTACGTTTTTACCTATCCTTGTACCAGTTTGTATCATGTATCATTTCCCAAGTGTGTACAGTATTTTTCCCACAATCACTTGAGAGAGACGACGAGAATTCGTTGTTTGTGTATTCATTAAACTTCTTTAGTAGAATAAAAAGGGATTTTTACTTCAACTATTCCATGTTTTATTTCTGTTTAATTATGTTTCCTGTTAGTTCGTGTCCTTGTTTTATCATATGTAAGTAATTCGTTAGGGTTTGTTTCATCAATTAGTATGATCAAGTGCTTGAAAAAAAATAATAATTTCCTGATGTTGGTTAATTCTAATGAATGACATTTAATGAATCTAAGTACAGTATAGTGTACAACATTGACTTAGGATGGATTTCAATAGAATATGTTAGGAGACAATTCTATTGAATAGATTTAGTTCATTGGAACAACTTCCTCTTGATAATAAAGATATTATTAAGAAAGTTGTTGCATCCTTAAGGGAATTGATACATTAACATGACATTAATACAATCTTAGTTGGCTATTAATTAGGGAGAGATTCCAATAAACACAATTAAGATTAGAAGTAAGTAGTTTTGGGAAGAATGCTTATATACTATAATTTCTCGCAGTTAACAAGTTTTAGGATGAAAACTATTTTGGTAAGATTATACTAAATAATGAAGTAAGCCTATATGTTAAGTGTATTTTCGTAATTATTCTTGTAATCATTGTATAAATCACTCTAGATTGTAGATAAGTGTAGTTTAGTTAACATTTAGAATCTTAATAAACGATCACTTGTTGAAATTGACCGCTAGATGATAGGAAAAAATTATTAAGTACCAGTATTTTAGTCATTTTCCTAGTAGAGATGACCCTATACTCATTTGTGCTATAAAACAATAGGTACACTTGCCTATCGAACCAAGTTATGGATAAGATATAGGTTTATAAATTGTAAAACTCAAAAGCTTTGTTAAAAGGTAATCACTAATCCATGCAAGCTCCAGACTTCGACAGCATTAGTCAGCATGGGCCACTCATTAATGGCTCTGAGTTTTTCTTCATCAACTTAAACTCCCTTCCTTAAAATGACATATCCAAAGAATACAATCTCGCTTTGATAGAATGTACATTTCTTGAAGTTGCTAAATAATTTCTCAACGTGGAGTATATTAAATAATAATCTCAAATGTTCTACATGAACGAAGAGGTAGATAATGTAGACTAAGATATCATAAAAAAAAAACATAACACATTTACCGATCAACGATCTGAGTGCATGATTCATTAGCTGCATAAATGTACCTGTCACATTAGTTAGACCAAACGAAATTGCCAACCATTCGAACAGACCATCCTTAGTCTTGAAGGCCGTCTTCTATTCATCCCCAAGTCTCATTTGTATCTAGTGGTAGCCTAATAGGGATCAACCCCCTAGACCAATCATAAGAAGCCAAGCTAAAGGACTTCAAGAACTTATATGGAAAATACTAGCTCTAAGCCATAACCAAGACAAGGACTCTTATTCCGATCCGACCTCCTACCGACTTATTTGTCAGGCCTTCACATGTATCCGACATGCTCTTGCCTAGCTGCAAAGTCGTTTAGAATATAACCCAAGAAAGGCTAGCCAAGTTGAGCTCTCTAACTAATTACTGATGCTTGACTCCCATAAAACTGACTTCCCAACCAAACTGTTTAGCCCTCGACCTGATCCAGATCAGGTCGACCCTTAACCACCAGTGCTTTTGCTTCCTCCTGTAATGTAAGATACTCCTAACGTCCAACTATCAAGTGATACATGTATTCTGATACAACATTCTAGAATGATTCTTTCTTTTCCTCACCGAATATTCTTTGTCTTTTTTACCCCTTTTTTATTATGATTCATGTAGCCTAATTATAAAATACCCTTTTATCTTTTCATACACGTAAAATAACCCTAGTGGATAAGTATATAGACCCCCACTTTCCTTGTACGTAGACATCATCAATCATCCTTCAATACAGAAATTACTCATTTGAACAACCTTAGTATTCTCATTATTTAACTCTTATTTATTCCCTTTAGCAAGGAATAGTAGTAAGTGACCTTTCAATTCGGACTGGTGTGTCATATCTGGTGGATTGTAAGCTGAGTAGGATCGAGTGGTGTATCATATCATGTCAGTAGCTACCTAGACTTTGCTAACCATTTTCCTATTTATGTTGGTTCGTTCATTATAGTGCTTCTCCATGTGTCCGACGCCGGAGATGCATCAGCTATGCTAGTATCAGAGCATGGTTCCGCGAGGGAGTGTGTAAAGTTGCAATGAAGTTTCGGTTCGCTTTACTATTAGTGGCTACTATATTCCTTCCGTAGTTATTGCAGTGTGCTTGTCTGTTCATAAGTATAGTTTCATTGATATTCTATTTCCAATGCGAAAACAGAGCACGTTTTCTTCTATTCTGTTTCAGTAACTTTGGGTACTATAGATTATTAGCAGTTTGTTAATCTACTTAAATAAGTATTACACTATGTCAAATTCAAGTGTTTAGAGAGTTATTGGTGATAAAGACAATGGTGATCAACTTGGTTGTGGTCATAATGGTAGTAACACCCTAGGGTTCGTTGATGACAAACTTAATAGACTCACAAACCTTATTAAGAGTCTAGTCGCCGCAATGTAAGTCAATAGGCAACAACCCCAAGGTGTACAGCAACACAACCTACAGGATGGCACCTTAAGAGAGACTATGGCCAAGGCAATCGGACCAATCACCCAATTTGACTACCACAAGCTAAATGAGTAGCAAACAGAGCTATTAGACAAAGATTGGAGTTGGAGGAGATTGGGGAAGATGACGAGGAGATGGATGTCGAAGAGTTTGGTGAAGAAGAAGTTGATTATTACCAAACACAAGGACGAGGACGCTAAGTCCCTCGAAGACTAGATAATGTCAAGGTTTAAATTTCGCCTTTTAGTGGAAATGGAGATGCTAATGAATATTTTGAGCGGAAAGAAGAGGTCGAGAAAGTGTTTAACTGCTACGGATATACGGATGTTATAGAGGTCCAACTCGCTGCACTGGAATTTACTAGGTACGCAACAATGTGGTGGAAGGATCTGAATGCAGTACAAATAAAGGGTGAAAGATGGGGTGTTAAAACCTGGGATGAGATGAAAAAGTTACTGAGAGGTAGATTTGTACCCGAAACGTACCTACAAGATGCGTTTGCAAGGTTGTAGGAGCTTCGCCAAGGAAGCCAATCTATTGATGACTATGTTAGAGAATTCCAGATGCTTATGATCGAGTCGATGTGGAAGAACTAGAGGCCCATATAGTATTAAGGTTCATTTATGAGCTCAAGTATGAGATTCGCAATATCATAGAAGTATAGAGATTTTATACCTTAGAAGAGGCGATTAAGATCGTGCAAAGAGTCGAGAAGTAAATGGGAAATGTTCTAAGCCGACCTAGGCCAACATCCTCCCGAGCCCTAGTATCATGCCAACCTGTTCAAGTCAAGCCGAGGAGACAATACCGAGCTAAGGAAAGGAATGACTGACTTGATAAACATTGAGCAAACTAGCATGGCTTAACAAGACAGTCGAACCAACCTGAGGTTAGACCGATCCCAAGAACCTATGAGAAAAGCTAGCCATTCAAATGAAATACCAGCTAGGTGAAGTGTTTTAAATGCTTAGGCTTTGGACACATAGCTTTTGAGTGTCTGAATCGACGCATCATGGTGCTCTGAGGAGATGTAATGGATAGCACCAATGAGAGTGAGCCCGAGGAAGATGTTGGGAAGCCTAAGGCTAAAGAGGAGGAAACCTATGTCTACGCTGATTGAGGAGAAGTAATGACCCTAGTCTTGAAAAGAGTTTTGAGTACCTTGCTGAACTTTGAGGAGGACCAAAGGGAAAATCTATTCTATACGAATTGTATGATTAGAGGCCAATTGTATATGATCATAGTAGATGGAGGAAGCTGTACAAATGTTGTTCCACAATCCCTTGTGTAGAGGTTGGGTTTGCTGACCTTATAAGCTACATTGGCTTCATGATAAGGTTGCTTTGCACATAACTGAGCAAGTGACTGTACCGTTCAGTGTTGGAAATGTATATAAGGACGAAGTGGTGTATGATGTCGTCTCCATGGGCACTTCATACCTACTGCTTGGATGACCTTGGTTGTTTAACCGACTTATTACACACGACGAGTATAAGAACACCTATGCTTTTGTTAAGGATGGAAGGAGGATAGTATTGCAACCCTTAACCCCATCCCAAGTAAATGAAACCCATAATCAACTTACCTGAGCTAGCAAAAAGAAGACCTTAATGATGAGCCATAGAGAGCTCTGATTTGCTGAGAAGGTTAATGAGCCGATGTTCTTGTTAGTTTGACGATTGATGGAAATGAAGGAGTAACGAATGTTCCAAAAGATCCGAAGCTTACTGAATGAGTTTTCCAATCTATTTCTAAAAGAATTTCCTAAAAGACTATCACCAGTTCGAGGCATAGAGCATTATATTGATCCACAACCATGTACTACTCTACCAAACTAACCTGCATATAGGATAAATCCTGAGTAGGCTGCTTAAATGAAAAGATAGGTAGACGAACTCGTTGAGTGAGGATATGCGAAGGAGAGCATGAGCCCTTGTGCTGTACCAGCTTTACTCATCCTAAAGAAGGATGGTTCATCACATATGTGCATCGACAGCTGAGTAATCAACCGAATTACTGTCAAGTAAAAATATTCGATACTAAGACTCAATGAAATGTTAGATGAGCTACATGGTGAAAATATATTTTCAAAGATTAATCTACGAAGTGGCTTCCACCAAATTTGCATGAGGCCGGACAATGAATGAAACTTACTAATGTGTTGAGCACAATTATGAGATTAATAAACCATGTGATGCGCCCTCTTCTTGGAAGATGTATGGTTATGTATTTCGATGACATATTGGTATATAGTGCCAACGTAAACCGTCATGTTCAATATCTTTGCAAAGTATTTGACATTTTGTGAGCTGAGAAGTTGTATGGTAATATAAAGAAATGCATGTTCTACTAGAAAGAGGTGATAATTCTAAGGTTTGTAGTATTAGGGGAAGGAATCTGAGCAAATGAGGAGAAGATCTAAGCTGTTCTAGAATGGTTGATACTGAAGAACATCACTGAAGTCCGTAGTTTCCAAGGCTTAGCTTCTTTCTATAGGCGATTTATTAAGGACTTCAGCACCATAGTTGCCCCATTGACTGAGCTAAAAAAGAAAAATGAAGGGTTCAAGTAGAACAATCGAGCTGAGCAAAGCTTTAGGGAGATCAAGGAGAAGCTCACGTCGGCGCCTGTGCTTTCACTATCAGATTTTGTCAAGTCCTTCGAACTAAAGTATAATGCATTGAGAGTTAGAATTTGTGCTGTCTTGATGCAAGAACGATAGCTCATCGCTTACCATAGTAAGAAACTGAGTGGCCCAGCCCTTAACTATTCTGTGAATGAGAAGGAGTTATACTCCCTTTTCCGAGCCCTTACCATTTGGCAATACTACCAGCTACCACAAGAGTTTGTTATTTATATTGACCACAAATAATTGAAGCATCTTAGGAGTTAAAACAAGCTTTCAAAGAGACAAGCTAAATAGTTGAAGTTCATATAAGGTTTCTTATACGTCATTTAGTACAAGAATGGAAGCGCAAATGTGGTCACTGATGCTCTATCATGATGGCAAACCTTACTGAACACTTTGCAGACAAAGCTATTGGGATTCTCACTCATCATTAAGCAATATGCTAATGACCCTCACTTTGATTCCATTGTTGAATAGTCTAGGACTAGCTATCAGAGGGTATTATCTCAAGGATGGCTATCTGTTCAAGGACCACAGGTTATGCATTCCAAACTACTCCACACGTAAGCTATTGGTCCGGGAAGCTCACAACGGTGGACTTTTAGGCCACTTCAAGAAGGTTAAGACAGCCAATTTGTTAAAAGAGAATTTTTACTAGCTAAGGATGTCCATAAGGTGATCGGTAGTTATGAAGTGTGTAAGTGTGTTAATGGGAAAAGAGAACCCGATGGATGGTACATGTTTCTATCGACGCATACTTTACCATGGGTCGACCTCAGCATAGACTTTGTCCTAAGGTTGCCCCGAATACCCAGAGGAAAAGATTCTAACTTTGTTGTAGTAGACCATTTCGGTAAGATGGCACACTTCATTCCATGCCATCAGACTAACAATGCCTTATAAATTACTTTTTTGTTTTTGTAAAAGATCGTCTAACTACATGGAGTACCGAAGACTAATTTCTCAGATCGAGACACAAAATTTTTGTGTTATTTTTAGAAGACTCTTTAGAGAAGACTTGGGACTAAACTAGTGTTCAGCTTTAGTAGCCACCCTCAGACTGAAGTGGTGAACAGGATACTAAGCAACCTACTCAGAGTTGTTGTAGGGAAAAACCTAAGGGATTGGGATCTGTGCCTACCAGTCGTAGAGTTCGCATATAACCAAACTATCTACAACACTACTGGGAAAACCCCATTCGAAGTTGTCTATGGCCTTAACCCTACCATTCCCCTAGATATGATCGGTAACCTAATAGCTACTGAAGAAAGTCAATCCAGAGTGGACTGAGCTTAAGGATTGCATGAGCTATACCAATCTATAACAAGGAAGATCGCCAAGTTTAATCAGAAACAACAAGAGATTGGCAGTTGAGGCTGTCAAACTATTTCTTTCCAACTTAGAGACATAGTATAGATTTGCCTCAACCGAGAGCGATTCTCATACTTAAGACAAAGCAAACTATCTCCTCAAGCTAATAGCCTATTCAAGGTCCTAAATAAGATCAACCGTAATGCCTACCGGATCGAGTTTCCTGATGACTATGGTATCTCTTCTACCTTCAACACGTCTGATCTGATTCCCCACCAACCAATAGAAGAAGAGTTTGTGAGTGCTCCAGAAGAACAAGCAGAAACCGTTTTAGATTTGAGGATAAATTTTTCTAACTCCTAAGTAGATGATAGGAATTAACCCCCTAGACCAATCACAAGAAGCTAAGCTAGAGGACTTCAAGGACTCACATGGAAAATATTAGCTTTAAGCCATAACTAACATGGAGACTCCTATTCCAATTCGACCTCCTGCCAACTCGTTTATCATACCCTCACGTGCATCCAACATGCTCCTGCCCAGCTGCGAAGTCATCCAAAAAGTAACCCAAGGAAGGCTAGCCAAGCCGAGCTCTATTACTGATCACTGATGCTTGACTCCCATATAGTTGACTTCCCAGCTAAACCGATTGGCTCTCGACTTGATCTAGATCAAGTCAACTCCTGATCACCAGTACTTTTGCTTCCTCCTGTAATGTAACATACTCCTGATGTCCAGCCATCAAGCGACATGTGTCTTCTGACTCTAGAACGATTCTTTATTTTCTGTACTGAATATTCTTTATCCTTTTTACCCCTTTTTAGTATAACTCATATGGGCTAATTATAAAATACCCTTTTGTCTTTTCATATATGTAAAATAACCCTAGTGGGCAAGTATATAAATCCTTACTTTCCTTGTACGCAGACATCATCCATCCTTCAATACAGAAATTACTCATTTGAGTAACCTTAATGTTCTCATTATTCAACTCTTATCTATTCCCATTAATAAGAAATAGAGGTGAATGACCCTTCAATTTGGACTAGTATGTCATCTCCGGCAGATTGTAAGCAAAGTAGGATTGAGCGGTGTGTCATATCCAGTCGGTAGTTGCCTGGACTTTGTTAACCTTTTTCTTGTCTATTTTGGTTCGTTCATTGTAGTCCTTCTCCGTGTGTCTGACCCCAGAGACACATCATTGCCGAGAGAGGATTCTTCGAGTGAGGGATTAGAGACTACATAGTTGTGTGCAAGTAATAGGATCGTTGGTTGCCAGTTCATCAATTGACTCTACATGTCGGCCGATCACCTTGAAAGTTTCCTAGATGGTGTAGAGAGTAAAGTAGCTCAGCAAATCAGACTGGGGTAAACACTACTCCTTAGTGCTTAACTCACTTTGGATAACTTGAAAAACCATCTGAGAAAGCCCTCAGGCTTAGGAGCACGTGATCGATCCTTGATCCCTATTAAAGTACATGCTCAACTCAGCCTATGATCTCATCAAAATAGGTAAAGGCATTACTTTCCCTTGCTGAGCCTGGCATTTAGCCCCCTTGCATACGATACGGCCTTTAACAGCTCGGTGCACATCTTGTCTCATTCTCAGCCAAAAGAATACCCACTCAACAGCTCATACGTCCTTCTCTCCCCAAAATGTCCAGAGAGTCCTCCACTGTGGGTTTCCCTCATTAGAAACTCTTTCAGTGAATAAGTCGGCATACACAATTTCCCTCCTTGGAACAAGTATCCATCTTCCATATGATACCCATCTACTGTCCTTCCATTGACACAATGCGCAAGTATAAGTCTGAAATGTGGATCCTCGGAGTATTGTTCCTTGATACTTGTAAATCCAAATAATCTGATCTATAGTTCTGTCAGGAATGCATGTCTCCATGAAAGAGCATCTACAACTATGTTGCTATTTCTCTACTTGTACTTAATGAAAAAATTGAATCCTTCAAGGAATTAGACCCACCTTGCTTATCGCTTTGATAACTTTGTCTAACTTTGGAGATACCTTAGTGATTCATAGTCAGTGTAGATGACAAATTCTCTCCGCAGTAGATAATGCTACCATACTTGCAATGCTCGAATCAGTGCCAAGAGTTCTTTGTCATACATAGAATAGTTCAGTTGAGGTCCCCTGAGCTTTTCACTATGGTAAGCAATTAGGCGGCCTTCTTGCATTAGGACAACTCCTATTTCAATGCCCGATGCATTACACTCCAACTCAAATACTTTCTCGAAGTCAAGTAAAATTAGTACAAGTACGAAATTCAATCTTTCCTTCACCTCGGCGAAGCTTCTCTCCTCCTTCTTTCCTCATTTAAAGTTGGTGTTCTTCTTCGTCGGCTTAGTTAGGGGTATGATGAGGTTGCTGAAATTCATTATGAATCTCCTGTAAAAGGAAGCCAGTCCATGGAAACTTCTCACCTCAATACAAGTAGTAAGAGTCGACCACTCGATGATTGCTCGGATCTTCTTGTCATCTACTTGTAAGCCTCCTCTACTTACTACATAGCCTAAGAATACCACTTCCTCTTGAAAGAAGCAACATTCTTAAGATTGCCCAATAATCACTCGGTACAGAGCACATTTAACATGGTACAGAGATGTTTACAGTAACTTAGCATGTCGGCATTATATACTAAGATGTCATCAAATTACACCACAACATACTTTTTGATTAGATTTCTTAGTACATGGTTCATTAGTCGCATGAAAGTGCTCGGGGCATTCAATAAGCTAAATGACATGACCATCTACTTTTAGAGTCCATGCTGAGTTTTGAGTATAGTCTTCCACTCATCTTTCGACCTCCTACGAATTTGATGGTAGTTAGATTTCAGATCAATCTTGCTGAAGATTTTAGCTTCACTTAATTCATCTAACATATCTTCTAACTTGAGGATAGGATACCTATATTTGATAGTTATCTTGTTCATTGTTCAACTGCCAACACACATCCTCCAGGTACGATCATTTTTCAGTACTATAAGCGTCGGAACAATGCAAAGGCTGAGACTTCCCTAACATACCCTCTCTCTAGTAACTCGTTAACTTATCATTGGAGTTCAAAAGCCTATTCAAGACTCATTTTATAATCTAGCTTATTCAGTAGGGCGGTGTCGGGTACTAATTCAATGCAATTTTCTATGCCATGGACAGGGGGTAACCCCTTGAGCAACTGTTCTGGAAACAAATTAGCATATTCACCTAGTAACTCTCTTATTTCTAAGGGTAGGTTGACCAACATGAGGCTTGGTATGTCGATTTTAATAGCCTCTCGGAGCTCGCTTTACTCATCATCAGAGTCTTTTTCGATTCCTGAGCAAGTTTTGCTTGTAGTTTGTTAACTTTACTCAACGGCATCGGGTTCAACGTAATCTTCCCACCACTATTCTCAAATACATACGTATTCCTGTACTCATCATGGATAACTCTTCTATCAAATAGCCATGGTCGATTAAGCAACACGTATGATGTGCACATGGGCAACATGTCATAGAGAATCTCATCGGAGTAATTTCCGACAATGATCGGCAGTAATACTTACCGGGTGACATGTAGTGCTCCCTTCTCACTTAGCTAATGCAACTTGTATAACCTTAAGTATGTGATAGTTGGCAACTTCAACCTTGTAATGAAATTGGCTTATGTTACATTGGTATAACTTTCGCTATCCATAATTTGTATGCACACCTAATCATCTACCCTATAAGTGATATGAAACATGTTCTCCCTTTAATCCTCCTCATGTGAAGGTTCCAAGTCATGGCGCGTTGGACTACTAGGATCAACTAATCTAGGTCCTTGGCAAACACATCATCCTTAATCAATTCATTCTCTTAAGTACCTTCTTTCTCGGCAGTGTTCTCCTCCTCCTTAAGTTCCTCATTAGTACTTTCCACTTCCAACTTCGAGACGTCTCCCTTGATGACCATAGTTCTTTAGTTCGAATACTAAGCAGCCATATGTCTAACCCTTAGCACTTGAAGTACTTGATTTGGCTTGTCTTCCTACCAAATCCTTGCCCTTTCTCATACATTAGAGTCAATATGCCACCTTCTATTAGGCCCTTCGGGTCGGTCTTGGCATCCCCTAATCTATTCAAGTCGGCACTCAACTGACCTCGGTAGTTTCCCTAAACAGGTTAGCTTGATTGAACAACTCGACTAGTCGACAATCGGGTAGACATTCGGCTTCTTCTTTGCCTTTCCACTCGATGAGCAATTCGTATGGTTTCATCCATTTTAGTAAATCATTGGAGTTCCATAACATCCCGGATGTCACTCCTCAAGCTCTTAAGGAACCTAGAGACCCTTCACACTAGTAGTTCCTCCACTTTACAGCGGATCATAAGCATTTGGAATTCCTAGACATACTCGTCAATAGCTACGTCTCGTTGTCATAGTTCCTAAAGCCAAGTAAAAGTTTCATGTAGATAACTATCTGGCACAAATCCGTTTCTAAGTATTCTCTTCATCTCAAGCCAAGTATTAATCTCTTTATATCCTTCTCCTCTCTTCGTAGCCTAGAAATTTTCCACTACATAGCCGCATACCATGAGAACTCAACAACAGCATTTCTTATTTTCTCGTGATCTTCATATTGGTAATAGTAAAAAAAAACTCCACCTTCTCCTCCTATTCCAACTATTCATCCACACTTCTAGACCCATTGAAGCTTAGAATCTAAAGCTTCACATGGTCGGATGCTTGGGGTACTTAAGCTCGCTCTTCCTCTTCATAATCATAATACTATTCCTTGTCCTCTTCTCCCAAATCTCCCAAGTCAATTCTTCTTCTCACTTGTCCACTTACTCCTCCACCTCAAACTTGTTAAGCTGGGTTCTGACCTTTAGTAGGTCGACCAATTTGTGGGGTGTTAGCTACTGCTTCAGTAGGTCAATAAGCTAATACATGAATAGCTCGGGTTAAATCTACTAAGAGGTTAGCCGCCTCATCCAGTCTCTCGTTAGTACTTTGAGGAGTACCCTAAGATTGTCGACCATGATGAATTACACCACTATTGTCATCCCTAGCACTAGCGTTAACACTTGGGTGGTCTGTCATTCTTCCTAATTTCAAACTCCTCAATTAGGTGTTATAGCTAATATTACCTCTCTAAACCACACAACACACTTCCTCTAAACTAGAAGCTCAACAACCAGCTAAATGAATACAGTAACTTGCTTTGTTTCACTGGTGCAAAACAGAGTATAGAAGGAACTTTGAAACAAACTATTACAACTCGAATGAAACCTCTGCTCTGATACCAAGATGATGCATATTGTGAGGATAGGTCCAAGCTTGTCAAAAGCTTGAAAAGTGTGATGGGGAAACGCGCGATAGGACGAAAGATGAATGAAAGAGTGAGCAAAACTCATGAATAGCTTTAAAGGATATGACACACCAATGGAACTTCACTCACAGCATAACTCGATATGACGTACAAGATAGTCCAATGAGATTACTTGCTACCTAGCCTTACTTAAGGGTTAGGATAAAAGTGAAATGAGGATAAACAATCAGTGTTTACGATAGGAAAATATTCAATGTATTAATGGTAATCTGATTATTACAACTACAAGTACAGGGGGTATTTATACTCGAGAAGTTAGGGCAACTTGCCTAAAAAGGAAAATGCAAAAAGGGTATTTCCCTAAAGAAGTAATGTATAAAGAATACAAAGGGAAAAAATGAATATTTAAGAAAAACAATAATTAGCACAATAAATTCTATGCGTAGTCCTATACACATAGTAGAGGTGCATTAGTGATGCCGTTGGAGGATACAGACAAAAGAGTACAAGCTGATTAGGTGTCCAGGTAAGGGTACCTAAAGGTTAGTCTAAGGCAGCTCTCTCATCCTCTTGGCAAGATTGATGCCGAGCAAGTAGCTGGCTCGGACATGACCAAGTAAGTGTACAAGGTCTAGCTGTTGTCTCGACATTCTTCAAGTTGGCACACAACTTCTGAAAGGTGCGCAATCATACAGCTTGATATATGGAATTGATCGGTAGCAAAGAGAAACCCAGCTTCGACAAAAGTCGGCTAGAGTTGGAGGATTCGCCTCGTCAGTTCCTTAAACCTTCGGGCTCGACTATGGGTTAAAGGCCCAGTAGTCAAATTCCTCTCAGGATTTTGAGAGAAAGAGTGTTACGGGTAGGTTATTATAGAGAGAGAAAAAGAGAACTTGTGTAATTTTTAATGATTTGAGTTCGTGTTGGTGTCTACTTAACCCCCTATTTATATATTCTTAGCACAAATCAAACATAGAAGGTCAAAAGAAGCAGTAATTTGAGCTTCATGAATTTTGATCAAGCTTACATTTAATGTCTTTGGAATTTTTTCGTTGATTTTTTACTACTTAAATGCTCGGATTTAGATAAGTTTTGGGATCCAATTCGAAGTAAGCCATGTAGTTTATACAATTTTACCAAATTAATGGTGAAATTGTAAAGAAAAGTAGATGAAAATCAGCTGCAAAACAAGCTCCTAGAGAGGGGAAATGAGAGAAAGGAAGGGAAAAAGAAAGAGAAGGGTAGAAAATGGCATTAATGTGGCTCTACATGGTGCCACGTCAGCCGAGCGATCCAAGGACTTTGTGACACGTATCTTAACTAGACACGTAGCAAAAAAGTGATATGTCATTGTGCTATATGTTAAGACACTTAGCATGACACTTGTCAAGGATGCTGACGTGGTGCCATGTTAGCTTGCAGGGTCACATCCAGGTGGTACTAAGTATCAACAACTAATATGTAGCCTAATGACATGCAGACACGTAGCAATGTGGTCTTTGACAAATAAAGGGCACTTTGTGCCTATTGCAAGATTCAATCCCAGGATCTCCAAGTTTTTCCAATGAAAATCAAAGAGTATTATGATCAAGTCATTGGCCTGTGTCTTATTCATATATGCAATCAAATTGCACATATATACTAGGTTGACTTGGGCTAGATTTAAATCTAAGCCCAAGCCTAACATTCTTCTCCTCTTTTTATTATTTAAGGCCCAAAAAAAACACTAAAACTTAATAAAAATTTCTTATTCTATTTCTTATTTCCCCTTTCTTTTTTCTTTTTTTCTTTAATAATGAAAATAAATAAATAAATAAAGATAACTAAAGCATGAATCCTATTTTTCTAAATTCCTTTTTTTATATTCTTTTAAAATTTTCCAATTTTTTGTACTTTTCTAAATCTTCTATTTTTATGTAAAGTTTCTGTTTTTCTGTAAATTTTCTATTTTTTGTAGTTTTCTAATTTATTTATTTTTTGTGTTTTTTTTTCTAAATTAAAACCCTTTAACCCTATTCTAAAAATTCTAAAATTATGTGAGGGGCAAAAATGGGGTATCTACACTTTAATTAGAAACACAAAAGAAAAGAGGTCTCATACACTTACCAATACTCGTTTAGTGACCGCTTTGTCTTAAAACACGTAGAATCTTCCTAGGTTAGAAACCCTAGTACACACATAAGGAAGCATAAGTGAGAGGTTGCAGGAAAAGGGTTTCACAAACCCTAAGTGTAGCTTTTACACTTAGGGTTTGCAAACATTTTCCTATACCTGTAATACCCCTGATTAGTGTTGTTAATATCAGATTTGTCATCAATATTAAAACCTCTTATTTTTATTTGCTTACATATATATTTTTTATTTTTTTTCCTTGAGTTTAACATATATATGCTTGATAAAATATTTCATATAAATCAATAATAAAATGCTTTATAAAATATTTCAAATATATCAAAATTTAAATGGTATATTTATGTATGGATATGTGTGTATATGACACAATACATTATATTTGGTGATAATATATAGTATGTCATGTAATGTAAAATAATACATGTAATATATACGTATCAATTATATATGATTTTGTATTAAATTATAATATATCTATGCAATACACGATGTGATATGGTATATGACTTATATATCAAATGCATCATAATGTGTACAACATTATTACATAAATTAAAATTAATATATACTATATGCCAACAATATCATGTTTAGAATTTAATTAATGATTACGCATACGAAAGTTCATATCAAATTTTTATTTTTTATTTTTCATAGAAGTGTGCAGTTTATAGAATTATGGACATGATGTAAGTAGGAAGAGAAAAGGAGAGATATTAGATAAATTATGGACATACTATAAGCGGAATTATGATGTGTGATTTATTGGTTTCCCTAATATTTTAAGGGTTATACATTAATGCATATTTACTATAATTTTATTGTACATCGATGTACATTTAGTATAATTTGAATGTATAGTAAAAATAATAATAATAATGAGACAAATGTAAAATGCTATATATAGATGTTGCTATGTCATTATTGAAGGGGAATTGAGGTAATTGACGTTTCTAACCCTAATGAGTTAAGGTGAAACACATGAATTGTGTAATTAAATTTTGTAAATTATATGAAATATTAATATTGTCAAAGGGCAATTTAGACAAAGTAAAAAGGCACCAAATCCTCCCACATTCGCTTTAATAATATAGATAATAAACATGGAACCATGTTGCAAATATTACTTGAGATATGGATAAAAATTTAATTTATCACTTAAACTTTCAACTTGTCAAATTTGGTACCCAACTAAAACTTTTGTATTATCATTATTATCTGACATGACATTAGTTTAATCACTAATTAAAGAAAGACACATGTCACACGTATTAGACATAAGGAAGAGTCAGTTCCAACTGGTCAATTAGTATGAAACCAGCCTATTGATTCATTAAGCCGAGATTGACCCACATGTAAAGGGCTTAAACCAGACAACAACCTGCTGGTGCAAGCGAGTTCTAGTGATTCCACTCTCACAATGTGCTAGTTCAAATCGCTAGAAGAGGGAAAAGAAAGGCAACTAAAGCTACCAAACAAAAAAACATAGAAACAAAACTTGCCATAACATGTAGTTTGTATTATAGCCTTGAGAAAGGCAATTAATGGCATTGGGGAGAATATAATTAGAGGAGACAACATGTAAATAAAATTGAAATTTGATGTCTAAAATGCATATGAAGTTTCATTAAGGTAACATAAATCAACCCTTTGCTATCTATTTCTTCGCATTATCCAATCCACTCGTTCTTAATTCTTAAGTCCTAACTCTTACGTACATTTGCATATTTTGCCTAGTTCTTTGCTTCCTTTTTTTTTTTTTTTTGTTCCTTCAGTATTGTGGTAATTTTATTTCTAGAAGTTGGTTTAAAAGAAATTTCTTTTGACGGTATTAACATGCATAAAATTCTAGTTGCACATATATTGCTTCCTGAAATCTATAGTCGCAGTTGTAGAGAAAATTTTCTTCAATTAAGAATTAGCCATTCTCATTTCTTTATTACTCATCACAGAAAAAAAAAAAAAGGATTGTTTTTCCTCACTTTGTCCTCTGGCAAGAAGGAAGCTTTAGGTAAAAGATAGCAAAAGAAAAGCTATCTAAAGCGAATAGTTCATCAACATGGAAGATTACAATGTCCATCATGAATTCACTAGCAACATAATAGAAGATGTACTTAACATTCCTCCACCTAGGTTTAAGCATGTAATGCTAAATGTTAGAGATGATATTATGGAAGTGAAAGAAGTTGAAGAGTTTCTAGAAGATGATGTATAAGAGCATTGATTTGCTGCTCTCGATAAGCTCCCTAAACTAATGAAATTGGATATTTTTCCTAAACATTTTTGTAAAATTATAAGAAAGATGGAACTTCTTGGGCATACTATAGCTATTGTGAGTTACGTTACTCAGGGAAAAAAGGAGATAAATACAATACTTAAAAAGGCACATGCTCAATAAGCACCTTATATAGTACAAAATAGACTAATCTTAGTAGCAAATCATAGGGGGTAGTAGTTCAGAGTCCTCTGCATTATTTCAGTACAATGTCAAGAAGTATAAATTATCCCTTGTATAGCATGTTGCAAATGTGCACCTCTCTTAAAGCGCAAGTGCAAATCACGATTGTGAGATATTAAATCCTAATTTCGCATATTTTCAACTCGAAAACCTTGTGCAAAGCCAACCGGTAGCTGTGTCATGAAGGTAAGTGAAAGCTAGCAAGTATATTTAATTCTTTAGATATGTAAGTTCCAATTTGTGAAGAAATATGGCCGAATAGGTGGCAAAATAATTCTTATATGAAAATAACCTATCACAGAAACTTAACAAAATATTGTTGACCAAGGTGTTAATGAACGAGACATAACACAAAACATGTATACAATCATATCTGTTATTTTAGAGAAGTGTTGGTTGCCTATAAAAATATATTCAATTGGATTTGGTAATACTAATGTTGGGTGGTTCAGCAGAAAAAAAAAATGATTGAACTGTGAACCAGACCAAACTAAACTGAACTAAACTATAAATTAGGTTTGAACCATGCTTTAGATTTGAAGAAATTACAAACCAAACCAAATTGTCTTTTAAAGATTTAAAAAGTTATGAATCAATTCAAACTGCTAAAGGTTAAAAATAAAAAAGAATTATGTTTTTGCATAAGTCATACAACTTATATTTTTACCAACTTAATAATGTGGAAGGCTCTCTTAGATTAGTTGTTTTATGCACATGCACTTCATTTAAAACCCCATATCAAATGTAACTACTTTAATTCTTAACTTTCGAGACTCTTGATTATATGCTTATGTTTAAAATCGCATATTAAAATGCAAACACCAAGCCTCAAATTTTTATTTCTTACTCATCTCCCTTAATTTCTTCTAAATATTTGAGATTTTTTTATTTAAATCATGAATTGAACCAGTTTTTTTAGGTTATAAAAATTTATCGATCGAACTGGAAGGTTCGTTTCAATTTAAAAGGGTGGATTGTACCAAACCAAACTATATCTAACCCTAGCTAATGCAAACACCACATCAATCGATGAGCTCAACAACCTATGCCAACCTACACTATGTGGAACGCTTTTCCACATAAGATGTGCATGCCATATTTTGAATCTATGTGTTAAAAGGGGAATGGTATGTTAAAATATAAAGTGAAGCCAATTAGATTGGTGGATAAAGCATTGGTTAACAAGCTCATTATGCATAAAATATGAAAAGATTATTGCGTGCAAAATGGTAAAAGATTTAGAAATTAAAAAAAAAAACAAAAGATGTTGAACATTGGTAAAATTTTACTTACAAAATGTTACAAAGCACTGATAATTTTAAAGACATATTATGTAACTTTTGTTTGCTTAACCTATCAAAAGTTAGAAGTTTACAATAAGTTGTTGTAGGTACTTTAGGTTTTCAATAACACTAGTAAAACTTTCTCTTAAGTTTACAAGCACAGCATGCACACCACTTCATAATAGAAGCTGTCAATATGATTGCTTTTTTACTTGATGTGCACGGGGAACCCATTCTCCAGGCATATATAGTTAAAATGGCGATTAAATGACTATAGTATTATGGGAAAATTCCTTTTGTTTATCTTATTTCCACTATTTTAGACCCACAATGTAAAATAGATGTTCTTTAAGACTATCTAAACATGTATTATCAAATAAAACACAAGATATGTACACTATATAAGCAAGAACAGAGCTTTGACAAGCTTTAGATGAAATCGCTAAAGGATCAATAGAATTGGAACATGAAATAGAAACCTAAAAACGTAAGTTTCTATAACCTATATAAAATAACTTTAAAAAAATGTCAATATGCTTATATTAATTATTTCAAAACTTGAAATACATGATGGAAACAAAGAAATAAAGAGATTAAGATCTTGTTTAATTAAAAAAATTCATAATAATGATATTTAACATGTACAAAAGAAGTATAAACAAAGTCGACACTAGACTTTTTCCATTTTTTTTTTAAGTAATGAACTAAAGAGAACCACATTTCAATTTGTTTTAAATTATTGATGGCATAAAATGAAATATATAGTTTTTCTTCTAATCTTTGCTACTGGAACTGAGACTTGGATGAAAGTTATTAACATAAAATTAAGGACTAAAAGAGAAAGAAAAAGGAAAAAAATTAAAGTAGGATAGGGAAGATGATATAATGCCCTGATAATTGATGACTCATAAAAGCTTAGTTATATTTTTTTGTTTTTTAGCCCATTTAACTTAAATGTATAGAATCAATAAGCTCGATTGAAAATGTCATTTTTTACGCGAAAACAATTTTGGAAGAGCCTTCTAAAATAGTCAACTCTATTACATCAATAGAATCACAATTTTGACAACTATTCGAATGACTTATTTTCATATTTCTCGTACATGTACAATGGTTAAGCTGCAGTTACTCTATTATTGCCTCCTATAGTGCATAGTTATTCCTTTTGCAGGAGAACAATTATTAGCTCAAAAGTTGAAGAGACATAGGTTTTGAGGGCCCTAGAGGGACCTTCAAGATTTCCTCGGCACCAACTTTAAGTTTAGTGATAACGTTATCATTCGGGAATTTTAACGTTCTAAATTGGTAAAGGTTACATAAAAAGACCTATCGAATCCTCTCCTGTGTTGCTTGACAAGTTCCTATTACTTTAACATCAATAGTTGTAGTAAAATAGGCATTTAGCACTATTGAGCTTATTCTTGACGATTGGTGACCCCTTCTTTCTTTTGTCAACGTTGAAACTATGTCTTGCATCATGGATTAGTGAAAGGTTGTAACTAGAGAAAAGGAGCCATCAAGATGTTTACCAAAGAAGATGATTACCTTAATGACTTCAATTTGCTACGAGGAAGCAAGGGCTACACTCTAGATCATAGATAATGTACACCGGGTGAGTGCGATTAACTCAAATAATTTCCAATGGTTTTAAAATATTTTTCCACTTAGAAAAAGTGTTTTATTAAAAAAAAAAGTAGTTTGTTTCCAAAGTTAGGCCTTTTAGATTTTTCCAAAAATGGGAAAAAAAACATGTTTTCTGGGATTTTTTCTCAAAAAAAATGACAAAGAAAATCAGCTAATCGTGTAAAATTGGCATTTTAAAAAAAAAATAAAATCAATCAATACACTAAATTTTTTCTTTTAAAAAAATAATGAACTATTGTGGTTTGATTCCTGTTGGCAAATATGTAGCTACCTAAAAATCAACAACAAAAATTTTCTCCCAACAAATTATAGAACCATTATAAATGGCTGACAAAATTTTACCATGTATCAAAACATTCTTTTCTTTTTCTGGTTGCAGGAAAATCTAATATTGTAACACGTAGTTTTTTTTTTATAATTTTGTAAGATTCCTATTTTTATGTAAATTTCTATTTAACATATTTGTATCAAATTTGTTGACGTATTTCTATCACTAGTATATCTTGTATAACGTATGTGATATTTATATATGTATATTTTACTTTTTATATATTTTTAAGTAAAAATACAGTATAAATGTATATTAAATTTGGTATGCATAATATATATGTAAAAATATTGTGGGAGAAAAATTATTCTAGATCTGGTTCATGGTTAAATTAAGGTATCCTGAGAGTGCCACTATTCTTTCCATGTGAGTGATTGTGAGGTAAGATAGCCAAGCCTATTAGATTAGAGATACTTTAAGAAAGAAAAGCGACATACAACTCTTGTAGGTATTAATCATTTAATTAGAGCCTTACGATTAGTTAGGAAATTGGATTATGAAGCCATTTATGGAAACATATGATTCTTGATAATTTAGAGGAGGATTAACAAGAATAATTGGAAAATGGAATATCTTTCATAATGATGAGCAAGTCATACTTTGGAAATCATTAAAGAATTTTGCGTTTTCAGAGGACAATTTTAGATTTTGGATTAAAAGTATTAAGAAACCAATTTTCAACTATAAAAATTAACATGGGATGAACTAAAATAAAATTTATAAGTCAAAAGGTGAAAAGTTTGGAAAGATAATGACTTCAATCAACAGGAAAAACATCAAGTCAACTAAGTTCAAGTTTATGTTGAATGAGGATAAATCTAGGTTCAACAAGTTGAAGAAAAGAACTTATTTTAGAACTTGGAGGGGGTAGGGGGTGGCAAGGGCTAAGAAAAATTTGGTCGATTGACTTAGAGACTAGGTTAGTTTGTTTTACGGATTTTCTTTTTTCTTTCCTTTTTAAATCTTTTTACCATTTGTTGCCAAGAATATGATTCCATAAAATAAAAAAAAATAATTTAAGTACATCTATACTCATTTTATAAAATTACATACATAACAAATAACGATAAAGTTGGATTTATCTACCTTTGTTCATTTTTATAAATATATCTGTTGACGGTTACCCTTCAGCTTAAGGCTCCGAAGGCTTAAGTCCACTTGAGAGCTTGGCCAGCATAGTATAACGCCTCTCCTGGTGTGGATGAGAATGAGCTCGACACACACCCTAGCTCTACCTACCTAGCTTGAGCCTTACCCCGGGCACTTTGGGAATCCCTTATGATGATATGGAAAAATCTCATCTCCTACTTGGTGTAACTTTCGAGGAGCTCACCATTTGGCACATCCAAACTTGCCTTCCTCTCCTCATCTCTTTCTCTCTCCTTATTAGATGTTGAATGATTGCTAAACATCTAACCTACTGACTAGCCATCAAGCTAAGGTAACCATCTTCTGTCAATGGGATAGGCTCATCTCTAAGTTCCTACCAACTGAGGTGGAAGTCCTTTCTCATGCTAACTACTTAGATTTCATTCTAGCTAATCTTCTCTTGCTATGTGTCCAAATCAGTAAGCCCCCTTAACCTATAAATAGGAAAGGCAACCATCAAGTAAGGGATCTTTGGAACCTCTTGGGAATTCTCTTAGTTTATTCACTCTCATATCCATTAGAGCTCAAATATTCTCGTTACTAACTTAAACGTTAGAAGGCCTTCACTGGTAACACCATAGGGAGCTTTTTACAGGTACACCACCATATATGGCCAACAGACTACTAAGATTCACCCAGGAATCAAAACCATGATATCCATTATCACCATTTGGCGCCCATTATTTACGCAAACTCATCATTATTGTTAAGAATAAAAACATATACCCTCATCTAGCACTCCCGGGTAGTAGTGATTAGTCAACAGGCACATCACCATTGCTACAATTGGTACAATAACCATTGGAAATGGAGTAGATGAAGGAAATGTTTCGTGAGTTGATAGAAACTAACAAGAAAGTCCTTTAAGATATACCTAATATAAGACAATGATTAGTAACTACCTAGAAACTTAAGGGAAAAGCTAATCCCGATGATAGGATTGATCCAAAAGACACATCTACTAGCTCTACCACTTGAGTTAGTAGGCACCCCAGGTGCTTAGATATACACCAGCCCGCAAACCTGAAACGCCTAGGCAATCATATTTAGCTTGAGCATCATCTACTGGAGGACTTATATGACTGACTAAATGCCAACCATGGCAAGGCACACCATTAGGGTATATAATAGGCATAAGCCGGTTATAAAACCACCAATATCTTAAGCACTCGCCGAAGCATTTAGATGACATGAACATCTACGAGCTCAATGAGCACATCTGACATGCCTTCAACCTACATGATTAGAAGTATCTTGAATCCTTTACCTAATAATCGAGTATGGTTGCGAGCAAGAGCTTGTTCACCTTAGTCATACTAGAAGAAACCCTATTACAAGGTGTGTGACTTCCACACTTGAATACGTATGACAATATGGGTGATCTAGATGTCCATCGAGCACGTTTCCACACAATGAGCCTGCGCAACTTTTCTAATACCATCATATGCAAGGCATTCCTAAGAACACTCACCAAAGTAGCTATGGTATGGTTCAACTAACTTTAAGGTGGTTCCTTTTGCTTGATAACCTCACCACTAGATTTTGGCAACACTTCCTTAGCAGCAAGGTATCATATATGGACTCATCCATACTGCACAACATATGCCAACGCCCTAGTAAGACGGTGTAAGCTTACCTTAAGCGCTTTAATTGTGCCAAGCTCCTCATCCCCAAAGTCAAAAGTAAAACAACCCTCCAAGCTATTAACTATGTTCTAGACCTCAGGAGCAAAATCATTGAGGCCATAGCACAGCAACGATTAGAAAGCTTTGAAGAATTCATGATCGTTGCCAAGCAATACATTACACAAAAAGATGCCAATTAGGCATGCCTCAATAATGATTTGCATTGCACCACTTTCACAAAAGGTCATCGATCCTCATGAGGATTACCTTTCATCTTCAAAAAAACGTCACGATAGGTAGAAACAAAAGTTCACTAACTACCTTAGTTATACTCTACTAAACTCTCCCCTAAGTGAAGTTTTTTATAAAGTTTATGAGCGACTACCTCGTACCCCACATATCAAGGAAACACCCAAAGCATTCTCATGGGGAAATTTCCATGACTATCATGGCATACGTAGCCACAATGTTGATGAATGCTGGAACCTCAAGAATGTGGTTAAAGGCCTTATTTGCAAAGATCGCATTGATTACCATGTCATCGACGAGTGAAACAATCCACAACTGGCCCCAAACATTGAACCAACAACTCACAATAGTAACCATAGTCCTACTAAGAAAATCCATCTAACAACACAAATAGAAGGGGTAGGTGCAGATAAGTACAGATAATCACAAGTAGACTAGGACTATGAGATAAGGACTACTCTCCTCAACGTTAACATGAAGTACTTTTTATCTTTATGAAGAAACCAAGAATATGCACCACTATTTCCTTCCCCAACAATGATAAGGAAGGCATCAAGTAGCCTCAATTGACCATTTGGTCATCAATGTTGAGATTGGGTACTTCAATGTCCTAAAAACATTTATAGATAATGGTAGCTTTATGGACATTCTCTTCTCCTCCACCTACGCACAAATGAAGGACAAGGTGAAAGAAGAACTTCGACCTTATAAGTAGAGTCTCACTAGGTTTGGAGGGATGATAGTCCAAGCAAAAAGATTGATTACGTTACCTATATGGCTAGGCGATGACAAGCACATTACCTCATAGCTGATCGATTTTATCGTTGTTGACTACTAGTCTCCTTACAGCACCATCCTAAGGTACCCTGACCTTAATAAATTTGATGTGTACATCAACCACAGATGCCTTATGATGAAGCTCCCCATGCCCATAAGAGTTAAGATAATATGCAATAACCAAATGTTATCTCGAACACAATACCTCAACAAAATCTCTCATGACAAGATTATACACATTAAGTCTTCCCCTAATAGCACACAAACTTTGAGGGAGGAACTAGTGGAAGGATGTTTAGTTCAGCGACTGCCCTAACCAAACTACTTAGGATAATACCCCAATATTTTGAGTCAGTTCAATAACTCTAAGATTTGACCCCTTAAATTTAGGGCACTAGATTAAGTTATCCAATTTATTTTAAAATTCACGGTAAAGTTAAAAAGGTTAGATGAAGTAATTTAAGTAGAGTCAACTTCTCAAAATAAGTTATATAAAAATATTAATTTGAGAAAAACATTAATTTATGGATAAAGCCAATAATCGTGAAATTCAAGTTTTTAGACATAATGAGATATTAAAGATAAGTTAATTAAATTTCAAAAATAATAAATGAAGTTGAAATACACATAATATAAATGTATTTACATGTGATATACATTAAATGTATTAAATATATACATATAATAATAATACATTATTAAAATTAGGTAAAGTAACATAAAATAATGGAAAATTAATAAAAAAAAATTGAATGGGTGAGTCACTAAATGATGTGTCAACCTAAAATTAATTAGAAATGATGAGTCAACACTTGATTATTTAGAAAATGACATATGACACTTAGGCAAAAGGGAAAAATGACATGTGTAATTTTACTTTTTTACTTGCAAAAAATTCTAAAGCCTATAAATAGGAGTCCAAACCACATTTGCAATATTTTAGCAACCTAAAAACATAAGAACATAAATTTAGAAAATTGGAAAAAAAATTAGAAATAAAATAAAGTAAAAATAGAACAAAAATTAGAATCGAATGGGTCTAGAGCAGATCGTGTACTAAACCATAACTTAACTTGGAGTAGCTTAGAAGTCCAACAAAGGGTGGCCGAAGGAGGTGTTCTGACAACGTGCGATGGCTAAGTAGTGGTTAAAGGTGGCCAGTTCAGGTGAACCAAAATTCTGCTTATAACTTATTTAATTTTGTAAAAATATCAAATGTTATTAGTTAATTTTTAAATTTGATTTTTTGAGATTATTTTAGGTGTAGATTAATTTAGTAATTTTATTTTAATTAAATAATTAGTGAAAATATGAGTTCCTTTAGAAAATGCCTTATTTGGGCAAAAATTGAATAAATTTTTATAAAACATTAGATGATGTTGTTTCAATCTCAATTTTTCTATATAATACACCTAATATACATATTTAATTTTGGTAACAAAAATTTTTGGAATTAAGTATGTTTACTATTTTTTATAATTATTTTGAATAAAACTACCAATTTTACCAAATTGCTAAAATAATTAGTTTTTGATGAAATTAATAAATGAGCCCTACATATTTAGACTTCTGAATGTTTATAATGATACTTAGAATATTTAATTTTTATCTCACACATAAATTTATTTATTTTCCTTAATTTTCCGTAATTTTGAGCTAAAACTAGTATTTTTGTAAAAATAGATAATAGCCAATTTAGTGTAATCGATGATCAATAATTAAACTAAATATTTTTGTGAGTCCATAGGATTTTCATGAAATTAATCGAGCTCATATACTATTTATTACATATTTTTCTTAATATAAGTTTATATGTTAGCTTAATATGTAATATTGCAATTAGTATTATTAGAATATTTACAAAGTTTATGTCAAATGAACACTTTGGGGTATATTAAGGGTTGCTGGCCAAGTTTGGAAAGTATAATTTTTAAGGTTTTTAGTTCCGCAATGAAGCTTATTCGGGTCAATTACAAAGTTAGGATAGCGTACAGTCAAGTCGTAATGAGAAAAGGGTATTTTTAGACCTTAATAATATTGATAGACTTGATTCTTAAGATATCTCAATAGTACTCAAAATAAAAATTGTGACAATATAAAGTTTACTGAAATTAAATAGGGAATGAGAAAAATACGGTCAAGCAAAGTTTAAAAGCATGGAAATGAAAGCTTATAATAGTTTAGGTTTAACCTATACTTGATTTAAAGACTATGTTATGTTCATAAGTGTAATAAGGAAGGAAGGACCACGTTGTAAAGTTTAGGATTTCGCGTTATTACTAAGCCCTAGTAAGTGGATCTAACCCATGATTACAGTAGATATATTACTACTCATAATACTACGTACAATTTGATGCTGTATTGATTGAATATGAGTATATCTTAGGTGAACTAATATGCTACTATAGTAGATGCTGATGTAGTAATTTTGAATGACAGTAACTGTATCTTGGTTAAACTATTATACTCCTACGTTGGGTGATGATTTGTGCTTATGATTAATTATCCTAACAAGGAAGTTGAGTGATTGCTAACTCAATTTTTTAGGTGTTCACCTGAGTGAATCCTAAGTAAGATACTAGAATTCCACTAAGGAGAGTTCAAAAACTA
Source organism: Lumnitzera racemosa (assembly GCA_024138005.1). Lineage (NCBI taxonomy): Eukaryota > Viridiplantae > Streptophyta > Magnoliopsida > Myrtales > Combretaceae > Lumnitzera > Lumnitzera racemosa. The sequence goes on from JAMXBC010000005.1 coordinate 39,423,270, forward strand.
GAATTAGATCATTAAGTTGAATAAAACTGAAAGACTGGTTATGTTGAGTGATATACTTAAGTTATTATTGCATATCACGGCATAACATGACATAAAAAGGGACCTACAGGTTAAGATTTTCCGAATGAGGCTTCCAAATGATCAAGGAAAAATTGTGGCTTTTTGAACTCAATTTTTGGAAGTATATAGATTGCATTGCTCGAATATTATGACTATTTTGATAGTCAAATTTGGTAGACTACAGTGTGTGGTTTAATTTTGGTAGTGTTGCCACTTTGATTTGGTAAACTACAATGTGTAGTCTAATTTTGTAAAGCAAAGTTGAGGATCCAATTCCTAAGCAACTCCTTGTTGCCTATAGGTTCCTAAACATTGTATCCAAATTCTTAGCTATGTCAACTAACCGAAAGAAGATTGGAAGGCATAGAATATCGAAACTGATGCATGCCACATGCATGAGCATAGCATGCTGCATTGCTAGCAGTAAATGCCCGGTTAGATAAATGCATAAGTAAAGTTAAACCTGTGGGTTATGATTGAAATGTTTCAGTTGTGATATGCAATATTGTTTATTATATCATCTATATAGTGTTGTTTGTTATCTACTCCCACTCAATATCAATAGTTGAGGGGATAAAATATTTTATCCTCATGTTAATTGCCTTATAAAGGGCCCAACACTAAGGGGGGATATATACAAAGACCATAGGTCAGTGTCAGCAACTAATATATGGAATGTTTTGATATAAATGTTATGTTGTACACATAAGTTGTAACAAAATATCTAGCTAAACTCCAATGTAGCAATCCCTTTATCATGTAAACAAAGTTGTCTTCTAATGAATGAGCAGTTTGATATAAGTTTTCAACAAGTATTCCTGTGTGATGGTGTATTCCATGCTAAGCCGAGATGTGACACTTAGATAGGGACCTCCCTATCCCCAGAAGAAAAAGAAGACATCACTACATTAGTCTATGCCAATTTGGACGTCTTTGCAACATCCCTTAAGGAAATTCTCAAGATCATTAACATACCTAAGACCATGCACCATCTTAAGGTTGACATCTGCGTTTGACTGTAAAACAAAAACGAAGGCACTTTACACTCGAGTGCCTAACTGCCATCAAGTAAGAGGTGTAAAAGCTTTTACGAGCTGGATTCATAACAAAGGAGTGCTAGCCTATACGGTTAGCAAATACGATTATTGTGAAAAAGTCTAACCGCAAATGGTGAATGTATATCAATTATACTAACTTTAATAAAGCTTGCCCTAAAGACTGTTTCCCCCTTGTTCGAATTGATTAGCTCATCAACTCCACATCTTGCCATGCAAGATTAAACTTCATGGGTGGCTACAACCAAATCTACACAGCTCCTAATGATCAAGTTCACACCTATTTTGTCACTGACTTCAAAATATATTATTACAAGGTCATGCCCTTTTGTCTCAAGAATGCTAGAGCAACATATTAGAGGTTGGTGACGACTGTTTTCAAACCTTAACTCGGCTAAAATGTCTAAATTTATGTTGACAATGTGATTGTCGATAAGGGTGCATGCGAGCCAAGCTACTTGTGAACTACTTTAGCTCAACTAGGCTCAAGGTTGATAAGTAAATGACTCGAGCTTGAGCTTCTATTTAAGCTCACAAGCAAGCTCCATAATAGGCTAGCAAGAAAGCTCAATAACATAATATATATATATATATAATAATATATATACCATATATAACAAGCTTCTAAGTTGAGCTCAAGCTCATTTACGTAAATGAGCTCGAGCTCGAGCTTGCTTAGGTTAGTTTATGTAAACAAGCTTTTTAGTTGAGCTTGAGCTTAAGTTTGAGCCTCAATTGTAGGCTCAATAAAAAAGCTTGACCTAAGCTTGAGTACGATAATTTTTAAATGAGTTAAGTCGAGCTTGAGCCTTTAAAACCTTGGCTTGCGTCAGCTCATTTGCAGCTCTAATCATCAAGAGTAGGAACAAGGTTGACCACATCAATGGCCTACATAAAACCTTTGACAATCTACACAAGTACCAAATGAAGTTGAATCCTTAGAAGTATGTCTTTGATGTAGGATCGGGTAAGTTCCTAGGATTCATGTTTACAGAACATGGCATTAAGGCCAACCCCAATAAGATCTAAGTGATCTAGGACATGAAAGCCCCGTAAAAGATCAAAGATATCCAATGTCTTACCAGCAAAATAGCCATGCTCAATTGCTTTGTCTCTAGGAGCACTTAAGCCACCGAGCCCTCTCCTCAGTGCTCATTTAAGCAAACGAACGCAAGCATAAGCTGGTTTACTAAGTTAGCTACATCTTCAAGGGCCCAAGGTTAGATATACACGTGTTGAGAAATTTGCCCTTGCTGTAATCATTGCTGTTCGCAAACTTAGACCTTACTTTCAAGCTCACCCCATCATTGTTCTCACAGACCAACCCATACTTACACTTTTGTAGAAACTAGATACATCAAGGTGAATGGGCAAATACTCTTTGGAGCTTAATGGACACGACATCTAGTTCCACCCCATATAAGCCATCAAGGTGTAAGTTTTTGCAGACTTTGTCACCAAATACATTAGAGAAGAGGAAACACCTATTAAAATTGATATACCAATGTAAACTCTCCATATTGATGGATCCTCCACTCGTAGGAATAATCCTACAATGACCTTATGGCACTAAATTCTTATACATACTAAAGTTCAAATTTCCCGCCAGCAATAATGAGGTCGAATATGAAGCCCTTATCATGAAATTGAAGATTACGATAGATGTTGGTGCTGAGAAGCTCCATATTTATTTAGATTCCATGTTGACAGTACAATAGGTGAAGGGGGATCATGAGACAAAGGGAGAAGCCACAATGAAGTACCTCCAAACAGTATAAGATCTTATGTCCAATTTCATCTCCTAAAGTATAACCAAAATTCCTAATTACTTGAGTAAAGAACTCCAAGGCAAATCGACTATCCAAGCTTGTATCCATAGCTGTGCCCCTACTTTATGAGACTGACAAGAAAGTATTCCTTTAGTACATGTCATAGCGAACTATTGACGAGTTGCCATAACAAACCCTCGATATTTGCTCCACACCTACCGAGCCATCTTAGATAGACCCTCTCCTTAACCATCTCAAGACGGGTGCCCTACTTGAAGAGAGGACTAAAGCTAAGAGGCTCGCCTATAGTGCGGCCAATTATACTATCATTGATAATGTCCTGTATCAGTAAGAACATAGCATGCCCCTCCTCTGGTGCCTAAGAATTGAAGAAGGCCTCTATGCCCTTGAGGAACTCTACACGAGTATCTGCAACAATAATATCTAAGCCTAAGCTCTATATATCCAAGCCCTTTACCTCGAGTAATACTGGCAAATGATGAAGGAAGATGCGAGATCTCTAGTACAAAAGTGCCACAACTGCCATAAGCATACACCCATTGACTACATACCCAGTTTAAAGCTTTGTGTCATGACAAGTTCATGGCCTTTCACCCAATAGGGGCTTGATGTCCTTGAACCATTTCCAAAAGCATCCAAAGGACATCAATTCATTATGTTACCGTGGACTACTTCACAAAGTAGGTAGAAGTGTAATCAATTGCAAGCATTACTATGAGAAGAACTAATGGTTTTGTTTTGACAAGTATCCTTACCAGATGTGAGGTCGCTTACGCTCTCATCACAGATAATGGTAAGTAGTTTTGCAATGTACGATTTAGAGAACTCTATGACAAACATCATATCCGACTCTGCTACACTTCGGTTGCTTACCCCCAGACTAATGGGTAGATCGAGGCTATCAACAAGATAGTCCTTAGAAGCTTAAAAAAGAGGGTTAAGCCAATGAGTAGCTAATAGGCAGATCAACTCCCAATGATTCTCAGGATATTGAACCACATATAGAACCATAATGGGCATGACCCCATTTCTCCTTGCATTCAAAGTAAAAGCTATGTTGCCCATCCAGTTAGAGCTCCTAATGAGTAGGGTCTAGAACTTTGACATTAGTATCAATAAGGTTGCCCTCCAAGCAAGCTTTGATGTCATTAATGAGGTAAGGGATGCTACTTGAGCATAAGTAGCCACATACCAACAATGGGTAACCAAGTATTACAACAAGAAGGTCAGGCATAAGTTCTTCCAACTTGAAGACCTGCTATGCTGGAAGATTAAAGCTACTGGGTCCCGAGAAGGATAAGGCAATTTATCCCCCAATTGCAAAGACCTCATGCGAATCAAAGAAGACACGAACACTGGAGCTTACAGGTTAGAGACCATAGATGGATAGCCTATCCCTAAGACATAGAACATCGATAACCTCAAACCCTATTTTTTCAAACATGTACTGACACCTGTATATGCTTTATAAAATTTCGAAAAGCAATGGGAAAAGAACAATTGTATTCATCCTACCCTATTGTTTACTTTAATATCCCAGCTTAATTATCATTCAACCTTACCCTTTGTCCATTAATAAGCACAAAAACACCAAACCAAGTTGAGTCGATTCTTTTCCTCAACGTACGGACATTCTCGCCAGTTACTACAGCTGAGAATGCTAAAAGCCTCAGGCTGTACTTCGAGCACCGGACAAGTATCTACACCTAAGGGTTCACATAAGACGAGTACATAAATTAAGTCTACGACGCTCAACATTCTAAGACTACACCTAGCGCGCTTGATACCCCTAATCGAATATTATGCGAACTGAGGTTTTAGAGCCCATGCTTAACATACCATTACCACAATTTAAGATCGAGAACAACTTTACACTTGTAGCCACGATCAGGTACAAGTACTTAGAACATGAAAACACTACAATAGTAAAGGCTGAATGAACATGAAAAGTAATAGGCACATAACAAGGAATAAAGCAAACTTTAAAGTTTCATTTATCATTATCATTACAAAAGTTAAAGGGCTAGCATTATGAACCACGTACACTAATTGCAAAAACAAACAAAAGAGCAAGTCCACCAAAAAGAGGCCCTTAAGCATGCCTAAGCTCATCACTGCTTATGCCGTCCTCCCTAGCACCGTCGCCCTCTTTGACATCATTGGTATCATCCTCATCATCATCAGGCTTAGTTACAGTAGTTAGCTAATTAGGATCAATCAAAATTGAGAGGAGAATACTTCCCCTTAACCACTTACTTTGCTAACTTAGCCCCATCTCAACCAGCCTCATCAAAAGTGACCTTGAAGTTGTCACTCGACTAAAATTCCTCAAACAGCTCCTCTTCCCTCTTCTAGAATAGTATTTGGCCCTCTTTGAGCTCTACCCTCATAACACTGGCCTCCCCCTTAGCCGCCTTTGCCTCTTTCCTTATAGATTTGGCCTCTTCCCTTCCGACCACTGTGTTATGCTTAATAGATTCAATTGCTTACTTAGTCACCTTTGCCTCCCCCTAAGCTGTTGCCAACTCTTTAGCATGAATAAGAAGTGCTGCCTCCAGGTCCTCGACTCACTTCTTACCTTCACTAGCCTTGAACTTGGCCTTAGCTACATCCTGCTGCAACTACATGTTCTCAACCCCCTCCCAGTAGTTATACTCTTCTTGCTAAGAAGTTATATGTGCCCTCAACGCCTCTAGTTCCATCTTTAACCACTCACACTCCTCCCCTACCATCTATTGATGCTGTTGTAGAGACTGGAACAAGCAAGTATTAGTACAAACAAATACTCACAAAGATAGATAAGAAAAAAAGAGGCATAAAAGATTAGAAATATACTCCATCAAAGATGGACCGCTCACGAGTGAAGGCATACTTACCTAAGCTTATGGTATCCCCCAACTCTTCTAAAATTGCCAAGTTGCACTAATTGTACGTCTTATCTTGCAAGAGCAGGCCGTGTGCCTTCTTCAAAGGCTATGATGGGGCCCTACATTCACTAGAAGATACTTAAACAATCTCGTCTGTCTCAGCCTTAAGGTCGACCAAAGGTACCGACTACCCCTATACCACACCATCAACTTAAGTAGCACCCGTGCCTCCTCAGTCCTCAAGCACCCCCATAACCTCAATGGTCCTCCACTCTAGGGACCCTTCTTCTACTGACTAATTAGAAATAGGTCTCTCCAACTGCCTCTTAATAGGTGCCTCCTATTCTCATGCTTCCTCAATAGGCACCTCCTACTCTAATGCCACTACTATTCCAGCAAAACCTGCAATAACTTGCTATTCAATAATAAGCTCTAAAGGTACTACAGTTAGGACATTTCTTAACCCTTCACCTACGAGCTTTTTCTCTTTTCCCTTCGTAGCAAGAACCGTCTTGCTCCTCTTCACCACCAGAGCCGCATCTTCCTCTTTAGCAAGCCTCTTTCTTTTCTCTTATCCCCTTAACTCTCTTATCCGTAGCATTCATGCCTTAAAGGAGTTGTCACACAAATCAAAGGTTGCAATCACAATAAAAAAGTTAGCTTAACAAAATGTTTACAATGTCAAAGAAAAGTACCTGCTAAGGACAAGTAGCCCCAAGCTCTCCTTACTAGATGATTGACGGCGACAAACTCCTAGCTACCTTCCTCAGCCATACCATTATCCCTACTTAGCTCCCAAGGGTGTAACATCTCTCCCCGCAAACGTACACTCACGATCTCCTCTACATGGAAACCTTTCTCCTTCCAATACACCATGTTCATATTCTACTCTTTTGCTTCATCATTCCACTTTAGGAAATAGCCAACTGACTTCGTTTAGATAAGCCTATTCCACTCTGTAGGAAAGTTTAGCTCATGAACCAACTTCACTAAGAAGAATTGGTTCTTCCAGTCCTTGATCTTTGACTTCTTGCATAAAACAGCCTTACATGCAACCCTGACTTGAGCAATATACCCAACCCTCTGGATGTTCCTTTAGTTGGATAAAGTGGTGAAAGTGTCGAGCTATCAACCTTCTCATGTGGAATGTAAAAACGACCTCAAAGGTTAGCAACACCTACCAAGTATTCAGAAGGAGGGAGCCTGAATACACTTAGAAATAGTTAAACACCTCCAGCTGGATGGCAATAAAAGGCAGGTGCAGCCCCATGTTGATCACCTTTTAATACAAACAAAAGGAGCACTTGTTTTCCCTATAGTTACAAGCTCGATCACCCTTTTAGGGCCTCACTACTTCCTACAGGTTAATGTTATGGGAAACCTTCTAGTAAACCTAACGCCACTAGTCTTCATTATGCTTATATTCAACATCTGTCACCACCTGACCACCCCCTCCCCTCTTCTCCTTGGTCAGAAATAGCTTTTCAACTCTTTCTTTCTCATCAAGACCATACTTACACCAAGGCTTCTCCTCTACAATTGCCCTCCTTGTCTCCATATGTAGCTCCTATCTACGCCACTAATTCCTACGATCGCCATCTATTAGGAGGGAATGGGGATGAGCATGTCCTCCGTATGATCCTCGTTTACAGATGCTTCACCTGCAGACTTATTCCTTTTGTGTTGTTGTTGTTGTTACTAATTGGCCATCTTTGAAGAATTTTTTGGGAAAAGGAAAGGAAAGTGTAAGAAAAGGGAAGAAAAGCTTTAGGAGTACTTTGATAGAGTTTTAACAAGCTAAGAGGTTCAAATGAGGATCAGAATTGCCTTCAATCCCCTTATATAGGTCGTTAAGGCCAATTGAAGTAGTGTATCATGACCAAAGAATCAATGAACATGATTCTCTTGATTAGTGGATTGCTAGCTTAGCACCTGTACACATACTATTAACAATTCACACCGTTCAAGGACTTTAGGTATCCTAATGATCACATTGGTCATACCAACCATCACATCTAGCTGGAGACCAACCAGTAGTCCAATTCTTGACCATGGTCTAAACTTTGAAGTGCTTGAAAGTATGGAAAAACTAGAGCTTAAGTACATAATCGACTAGTGCTCAACTAGGACCCCAAGCACCTTATAAGTGAACATGCTAAGTGAGAAGTGATTGTGAAATGATGAGGTTAGCAAGAAAGAAAGAAGAGAGAGAGAACAAATGAACTTCATTCTATTGATAATATGAAATTCTTTACAAGGCTTAGGGGCTAGTATACTTTCCCTAAGTACAAGTCAACAAAGGAAAACAAAAATACAAGAAAATAGCTTAAAGCCTTCTTAAACTACTACTTGTTGCCAAACGTCTACTTCTAACTTACAGCTTCAAGTATACTATACAAAAGGGTTCCTATTTGAGCTGATTTGCTTGTACCATCTACTCATCTTGCTAGTCTGCCTCGGTGAACCATGATCGACTATTGGTGCCCAAGCTGATGGCCATAGCCTTCTAGAAGTGTACAAGTAGAGCTCTTCTACTATCATAATCATCGTCGGACATGGATCCCGCCTTGTCCAGCACAACATGGTAGTAAACTCTTCCTTCATCGAGCTTAAACCTACAATGGCAATAACGGTAGCTTTGAGAGGAATTCCCCGCTCATTGACCCATTAAATGATAGCCAACCTATTTGGAATATGCAGCTAAGAACCCTTAGTGAAGAGCTGAGTCCAATGGAAGCTATGTGAGTACTCAAAGGTACGTCCAGCGACTACCATTAAACTGATCAAGAGAGTAAGCAAACTTATACAGACTACCATGCTCTTAGGCTTAAGAGCCCCCCTAAAGTTATAGAGCCAATTTAGGTCATGTACCCTTGAGCCATTGGGAAAACCTCTCTCAAGGCTAGAAACATTACGAGTGATAGGAAACACCTGAACGTCTACAACATATGCACATACGACTGTAATGTTGGCACTATGATGACTAGAAGAAGTATACATAAGCACCTCTTGAAGAGCTAAAGGGTCTATGTATACCCCTCGATCAATACTCAAGAGCCAACCCCAACCATCGAGTACTACATCCCTCAATCAGTACCCAAGGAGCCTATGATAAGGGCATAGCCCTAGCTTATACACTCTCTACCATAGTATTATTCTCTTAGACTCTAACATTCGTGACACTTTATAAGGGAGAAAGAAGATTTGTTACACTCTCAAAGGGTTTTTAATGGTGAAATGGGATAATGGAGTTAGAATGAAGAAGAGATAGCCCCTATCAAGCCTTTAGATAGCCAATAGAAGGAGATCCTAAACCATCCACATGTTACTACTAATCTATCTAACAAACGAGGTAAAATGGATGCAAAGAATCATTATTAATATTGTCATTAATTCCTGACTACGATGCTTCCCTAGGCACATTAAGGGTCACGCATGCAGCATGTTTCTCTAAGCGCCATTATTATGTTTGGAAAAGATAACCTCGAAAATGATCATACACAACAATCATTTCAAGTGTCACATTTAGAATACCCTCAACAACTCCTGGCATCTAGATGCTCGAGGCCCTTCACTCTCTTTTTGGTAGATTGTCCCACCAAGGCTTTATCTACTTAAACCCAAGCATACAGTACCCTCCTTGCCGCTTCGACGCCAATGAAAGTAGGAGGGTAAGTATTAACGGTCATCCTTCAACCCAAAGTTCTACAGGCTTAAGCCCACTTGAGAGCTCAGCCAGTACGGTATAACACACCTCCTAGCGTAGATGAGAATGAACTCAATACATGCCCCAACTCTACTTACCTGGCTTTAGCCTTACCCTGAGCAGTCTGGGAATCCCTTTTACACGGCTCTTGAGCTTCACCTTTTGGCAATAGGGAAAGAGCTCATCTCCTGCTCAAGGCGACTTTCGAGGAGCTCGCTGTCTAGCACAATCGAACTTACCTACCTCTCCTTGCCTCTTTCTTCCTCATTAAATGTCGAATAACCACCTAACATACAACCTACTAACTAGCCACCAAGTTAGGGCGACTACTCCCTTGTTGATGGAATAGGCCCATCTCACAAGTACTTACCAACCGACAGAAAGGTAGAATTTCTTTTCGTATTGATAACGCCACTTACTTAGATTTCATTCTAGCTAGTCCTCTCTTACCATGTGTTCGAACCAGTAAGCCCCCTTAACCTATAAATAGGAAGGGCACCCATGAGATAAGAGGTCTTTGGAAACTCTTGGGAAATCTCTTAGTTTATTTACTCTTGTATCTACTAGAACTTAAATATACTCCTCGCTAACTTGAGCATCTGAGGGCCCTTACTAGCAAAGCCATAGGGGGCTTTTTCTAGGTATATTGCCACATATAGCCAAGGATAACCAAGAGTTCACCCAGAAGTCATAATTATAATATCTACTATCACCAATACCAATTAAAATTTTCTTTCTCAATGAACAAAATATAATTTTAAAATCTTTTATCTTAAAAGTACATGAATTTAAATTTCCACATATCCTAAAAACTATCTTCATCATAGTTAAGAAATTGAAATAAATAAGTTACAAATAATATAGTTTTCCAACTGCCAAATTTCATATAAATATATGTCAAACATAAAGCATGTGAAAAAAAAAAGTGCTTAAGATACAAGAAAAAAAATTAGATACTAAATTTGGCACCTTACTTTAGTACACATTTATGGATTATAGTTTTAAGAGTGTATTGTTATCTATTTTGTAGACCCTTTTATGTTAGCTTGCTATCATAAAGCAACTAACATTTTTATGATGTAATCACCAATCGTCCTTTTTCTCTCATCGTCTAAGTCATCCTCAAAGAATATTGCATAATCAAATTCAATAACTTACATGAAGTGTGAAGGACAATACATAAGGCGTATATATATACATATTACAAATGAAGCTTCCTAAAGGTAACTTATCAACCAAAATTAGACATGCTAGTCATTTGAACTCATCTTTTACTTTAAAGCTATACTATCATAAGATGGTACTAAATTCAAGATCTTATTAATGTCCTATCTATGCTTAAATTGTAGATAAACAGAAATTTTACTAGTAAGACCTTTTAGATTGTAATCAACATCTTATTATGACTAATTCCAACAACTTCGAATGAGAAGGAAACACATCAAAGCTCTTGAGTGGGAAAGAGATGTAATTACAGTTACTTTAGAAATGGTAAACCAACCAACAAGGCAATTGCACAAAGGCCTTAAAAGTTATAGTAATGGCGAGCTTATTAACTATCAGAGATGCTATTTTAGAAGTAGAAAAAGTAGCATATTGGTTAATACTATGTGTTACATACTTATAGGATGGAACTATATTTGAAGCTATTTTTCATTGGTGAGCAATAATTGGATAGATGAGTTCTAGTTTCTTATTCTCTATACATGTAAAATTAGGAGAAAAATAAATACAATAATTATCCAACTATAAATAATTGATGTTTGTTGCTTATGCTTGAGCTAAGGTTAGATTTCCAAATATGCATTCATGGATTAGGTTGCTAAGATAAATATATACTGAGGATTATGTGACTTAAAGTTTTAGACATGAAACTATGATGTGTAAGTTAGCACTTGTAGATAAGACTAACCATTATGGTATGAGTTGGGTACATTAAAGAGGATCTATATACATATTAGCATATTATTAGTGTCAGCATTACAATTAGATGATCTATACAAGTATAATTGTCAGAATTTTAGCATATCAAATGGGACATTGAGGTATCCATTGCTTGTTTTATCTAAATTATATATTAGTCGAACATATGGCTATTGCATTTAGTATATTATGTGCTAGGGTTACTGTCTTGGTCGATTACGTGCAATGCATGTGCTAGTCAACTTAAGAGACATCTTGAGCTAATGATACATTGAAAGACGTCATTAGAAAGAGGATAGAATAGTAAATGAACACACGATGATTGATATGACGCAAAATTAAGGGTAGGTCCAAATCACAACATGGCTTGAAAAATAAATGAGAGTCAAAGGTTGAGCACGGGTTTCTCTTACACTAATGATGGATATGATGCACCAACGCCTCACATAAGTTCAAGTCACACTTGATATGATGCACAAGTATGGTTGGAGGTCACTTACTACTAGTTCAAATTGCAAGATAACTCGAAAGATAAATGAGAGTTGAAGGTTGAGAAGGGGTTCTTCATACACTGACGATGGATATGATGTACCAACACCTCATACGAGTTCAGGTCACACTCGATATGATACACAAGTATGGCCGGAGATTACTCGCTACTAGTCCATGCTTCAATGGCTTAGATAAGAGTGAAAGGGGGTAGCAAGCAAGTAAGGAATACTTAGCTCACAAAGGATAAATTTCTGTATTCCGATATTCAATGATGTTATAGCTACTACAAATTACAAGTATTTATATGGCCCAATTAGGGCAAGTCCTAAGTTACGACAAATGACTCAAAAGATTTCTACTAGAAAAGGAAATACATGGTATACAGGGGAAATTCGGTAATCAACATAAAAAGGAATATTTGTCAACAAGGACAGTATAGATGTTAGAAAATAGGACATGCATTCGCTTCTTAGTGTAGTAGTCCAAACAGTATTATGTGCAAGCAAAGCTGGTCAGGTTAACGACTAGGTAGATTGACAACTTGGTTGAGTGGGCTTAAGGAAAATGCTAGCTTGATAAGTGGTCACCCTTCTACTGGGCATCCGCTAGTCGACTTGGAACTAAGGTAACTCAACCTCGGTTATTCATTAGCTCAGCAATAGGTGGGTTCATTATTCGACCTCAAGAAAATGGCTAGGCAATAGGTTGTTCATTTCGAAGGACCCCAATATGAGATAGAGAGAGATAGGAATGGAACAGCTCTACAAGTTAAGGTGAACAAGGCATTGCTCTTAAAGGCTCAACTCCCCTAAGATAACTCGGCAAACTAAGTTAGCGAGTCCTCGAGCTCGGGAGCTAGTGATTGATCCATGGTCCCTATCATCCCCTCCAAGCCGTTTAAGATTGGGGATCAAGTCTTGCTCGACTTCTTGTTGCTCATTATTAGGGACATACAAATATAGGTCAGTAATGTTAAAAGAGTTTGAGATTCCACACTCTTTAAGTAGTTTAATTCTATCAACATTAGGATTGATCTTCTTGAGCACTTTGAATGGTCTACCGGCCTTTGGAGATAACTTAATCTTCCTTAAACTTAGGAACTAGTCTTTACTTAGATAGATCTAAACCAAATCTCCTAGATTGGAATTCTCTAACCTTCAATCCTTAGCTTCATTTCTTAAGCTTGGAAACAACTCAAGTAAGGTGCTCTATGACTTTCTGGTGCATTGCCTTAATGGTCTTTGATTTTTCGATAACTGATTAATCCTCATTTTGACTTAGAAAGGGTGTTTGATCTAGTAAAAGCTCAAGGTTGAAACCATAAATGACCTCAAATGGTAACATGCTCGTTACATTGTATACAGTCCTATTATAGGCAAACTCGATTATAGGCAGACATAGGTCCCAATCAGTTAGGTTTCAACTAGTAGCAACTCGAAGCAAAGTCCTCACTACTCTATTGGCAGCTTCAATCTGTCCATTCGTCTGTGGATGGTAGGATGTGCTGAACAACAACTTGGTTCCCATTCACTTCTATAATGTTCTCTAGAAATAACTCATGCACTTTAGGTCTTGATCTGATATAGTGGTTCTGGGCAGTTTATGGAGCTTGGTGACCTCCTATAAGAAAAAAAAAAAAAAAGAAATAGCTAAAGCATTGTTAATTCGAGAACATGGCACAAAGTGTGCCATCTTACTAAATCAGTCCATAACCACCATGATGGAGTCCTTTTCTTAGGATGTCCTCAGTAAACCCAATATAAAATCCATACTCAACTCGAACCATAGCTTAGTTGGGATCACCAATGGTATATATTATCCTTGCTTAGCTTGGCTCTTAGCCCTTCTACTAGTAGTACATCTTTCCGGCATATCTTGGACATCCTTCTTCATCATTAGCTAAAAGAATCTTAAAGTTAATACTTTATGGGTTCAATGTTTGCCAAAATGTCTAGACATTACTCCTTCATGTGCCTCATACACCAATAGTTCTCATAGTAAACCGGTTTGGATACACAACCTTCTCTTCTTAAATAGGTATTCCTCCTTCCTATAATAATCATCAATAGTTCAACCATCATAGCACCTTACATAGATTGGACCAAATTGTAGACCTCAGCATATAAGTTCTTAATCACAGAGAACCCAAGTAATCTGGTCTACAGTTTGGTTACGAGGGTGTCTTGTTACAATAGGATGTCGGGTACTACATTGTTTTTGCCATTCTTGTACTTGACGACATATGAGAATCCCTTTATGAACCCAATCCACTTAGCTTGTCTCTTAGACAATTCGGGCTGGTTCTTTAGATACCTCAGCAACTCGTAGTCAATATAGATCACAAATTCCTTCGATAATAAATAATGTTGCCAAACGGTGAGAGCTTACATCAAGGAGTAGAACTCCTTATCATACACTAAATAGTTGAGTATGACTCTTCAAAGCTTTTCACTGAAGTAAGCAATAGGTTAGCTCTCTAGCATCAACGTGGCAATTATGCCTAATTCGAATATATCATTATCCACTTCAAACAATTTGTCAAAGCTCGAAAGAGTTAAGACGGGAATAGTGGTTAACTATTTCTTTACCTTCCCAAAACTCTTCTACTCTTTCTCCCCCCACTTAAACTCAACGTCTTTCTTTGATAGTTTAGTAAGTGGGTTCATAATAGTACTGAAGTTCTTTTTAAATTGGTGATAAAAGGATGCAAGGCCATAGAAGCTTCTCATGTCAGTAGAACAGGTTGGCACAGGCTACTCGGTAATTGCCTTCACCTTCTCCTCATATACTCGTATGCCACCTCTACTTCCAATGAACCCTAGAAAGATCACTTTAGGTCAGCAAAAATCACACTTCTTGAGGTTTGCATAAAGCTTTTTAGTTTGGAGTTTTGAGAAAATAGCTCGAAGATGCTCACAATGAACCTCCAAGTTGAGGTTTTATACAAGAATATTATCAATAAATAACAATAAATTTGCTAATCAATTCTTGGAGCATATGGCTCATTAGTCGCATGAATGTGCTCGACACATTTAATAGTCCGAACGGCATCACTAGCTACTCATATAACCTACACCGAGTCTTGAATGCAGTCTTCCACTCATTACCTTCCCTCATTCTAATCTAATAGTATCTTGACTTAAGATCAATCTTCAAGAATATTCTCGCTCCATGTAGTTCATCAAGCATGTTATCAAGCCCAGTTATGGGATACTTGCACTTGATGGTAATACACTTAAAAGTTCGGCTATTTACTCCATGTACCATCCTTCTTCGGTACTAACAGAGCGAGCATATCGCATGGTCTTAAGGATTCTTGGACATAACCTCTTTTCATTACTTCATCAACCTACTTTTGTAGCTGAGTAGCTTGTTTAGGGTTCAACCTATATGCTAGTTTATTCGGTAACACAACTTTAGGATATAGGTCTATAACATGCTCGATCCCTTTGATTGGAGGTAGATCGTCTAATAACTCTTAAGGAATTGGTTAGCAAACTCCTTTAACAAGTTATTCACCTTGGGTGGTAGTTCAACACTGAGATTCCTTATTTCAAGCATTCTTTTGACCAATAGAAAGGTTGTCTCTTCAATCTTCGTCTATCTCGACAGCTCAACATGCATTATCACTAAGGTTTCCTTCTTCAGGGCTCGACTAAGTTAAGCCTACATAGTCTTAACCTACTCGGCAATTAAGGTACTTAGTCTTACCTTTCTTCCCCCATGCTTAAGTGAACAAGTGTTTCTACCCCCACCATACATCACATGCTAATCAAACATCTAAGGTCTTCCTAAAAAAAATATGAAACACTCATAGGCAATACATTATAAAGAACTTCATCCTGATGTTTGCCAATGTAGATTGGCACGGCTGCTTGCTTAGTCACTTACAAGGCTCCTTTATCATTGAACCAATGCAACTTGTGAGGCTTGGGGTAAGGTTTGGTCTTAACTTCAACTATTGGACCATGAAAGTAGATTAAAGCTACTACTATCTATAATAAGAGGGTAAAACATCCCATTAACCTTACATCCAATGTGGAATAAGTTCTCGTGCTATTTGTCCTCATACACAAGACACACGCTCATTACCTGTCTTAATACCATAGTTACAGGCATGAAGTTACCCTCTTCACTATAGATAATCTCCTCCTCCTCCTCGAACTGATTAGCTTATCCAGATTCCTTCAATTCTTCAACCTCCTCGTCAGTACTATTGACCTTAATGGTCAACATTTACCCTTTATCACCATCATTCGCCTATTCAAACATTGTGCTATCATGTGTCTAAATCTTTAGCACTCGATCTCACTAGTCTTCCTTCTTAAGATCTACCCTTTCTCAAACCTCTTTGGGGGTTCCTTCTCCTTAACTCGAGTTGCTGGAACAGGTTACATGTTATTGACCTTACTTGATTCCGCCCACATAAGTTTACTTAGAATAAGTTAGTTAGGGGTAGCTCAGCTCACTAGAGCTCAAAATTTGCTCATTCAACAACGTTCAATTCTTTGAGCAACTCAGATTGCCTCATCTAATGACCTAATGTCTCTAGTCTCAAAAATATCGCCTATTTCATACTTCAACCCACTAATAAACCTAAAGATAGTTCGATCTTTTGGATCTACGACTTTACATCAAATCATCAATGTTTGGAACTCCTTCATATAGGCATCAACATTAGACCCTCCTTACCTCAACTCTTGTAACCTTTTGAAGGCATCCTACAGATAGTAGCTTAACACAAATCTCCTTTTCATTACTCTCTTCATCTCATCCTAATCGCTAATCTCCCTCTCTCCTTTTTTGCATAGCTTATAGATTTTTTCCAGCAAAGGGTAGCATAACCTACAAACTCCAGAATAGTAAGCCTAACTTTAGCATTCTCAGACACCTCATAATACTCAAACTACTTTTCTATCTTATCAACCCAGTTAAGATAAGCCTCAGCATCACTAGTACTTGAAAAGCTTGGAATTTGTAGCTTCAATCCTTCTACTTTAGGAGCTTAGACAATTCTTTCCTCAAGCTCATGGTACTCTTCTCTCTCATCACTTATCTCCTCATCCTCTTTTTCTATCTCCTCTAGCATAAGCCTTCGTTGAGTAGCTCATCTACTCCTCCAGCTTAAGGTGGTTAACTTGGGAAATTAACTTGGCTAAGTCGGCCATTATCTCTCTCAAGTAGTTAATTGGCTTGACCTCTGTATAGGTCATTTCTAGCTCGTTACCTATCCTCATTTATGGCAATCATAAAGCTAATCACTAGGTCGATAAGCCTGTCTAGTTGTTCATCTACAAATTGGGGTATAAAACTCCCTTATTGACTAAGACCATTATAAGCACCACTCCCTTGGTTACCCAAGGTTCTAAAACACTAGAATCAAACATTGTTGTTTGCTTCAATGGACTAATAATTGAAACATGATTCAAAAATCCTCCTTCAAACAATAATAAACAGCACCAACACACCAACAATTACTATAACGACAACAATATTACCCAACACAATGATAAACCCACTAAACACATACAATCTATTTTATGAACATAACACAGGGGAAAACAAAGCACTAAACTTCCTCGATTCAGTACATTACTCCAACATTCACTACAACCACGCACAGCTCCTTTAACACTTTGCAAGCCTCAACTCACTAACTTCACACACAGCATACTACAGGAAATTACTTAAGAACACAACATACCAAAAAAACTTACTCGAACATAGCCAAGCTTTGATACTAACATGATACAGAACCGTGGATGAATACATAGTGATCGATATCACGCGCAACCATGGGTAGGTCCAAACCACAAGATGGCTCAAGAAATAAATGAGAGTCAAAGGTTGAGTAGGGGTTTCTCATGCATCAATGGATGTAACGAATCAACGCCACACTCAAGCTTAAGTTACACTTGATATAACGCATAAGTATGGTTGAAAGTCACCCGTTACTAGTCTATACTCAAACGGCCTAGAAAAGAGTAGGGAGTAGTTGGTGTAAACCCCACAACCAGTCACTCGAGGTTTTGATCAATTAAAAGATCCGATTGAACCTAAATTATAAAGTAAAGCTAGAAATATTAGTAAAAATGATCCCGTAAATTTGAATTTAAAAAAATATGCAATAAAATTAATGAATCGCTAGAGATAAATTATATGTATAATAAAAATCATAGAATAACTTAAATAATATTTAGGAATATTTATTCGTACTATATATGAATTTACATGTAAGTAGAATTACGCGTAATTACTTAAAATACGTGAAATGTGCTAAAATAATACTAAATAATTAAATATAATTCATAATTAATTAAGAAAAAATAAAGAAAAATCATAAAAAATAAGGAATGATCCAGATTTGGGTCATAGAAGTAAGGGAAAATAAGAAAAAAATTAGCCAATTAAATTAGAACAACACAAAAGGCAAATTGGAAGAAAATAAAGCAATTGTCTAATCAAATTAATACACAATAATTTCCCTAAAGCCCTATAAATACTCCAAATTTTTGAAAAGCACATTTGATCAGTTTGAAACCATAGAAAATTAAAGAGAGGTGAAATTGGGAGGAAATTAGGGTTTTACAAAAAATTAGCAAATATCTGTATAGTTGAGACTTCTAAGGAGAATATAGACCCAACAAATAGCTAGGAGTGGACGGCCACCACCACCATACAGTAGTGGCAACACCCAAGTGGGTCAAAACACCCATGGACACCAACGGTGGCCGAAGCCACCCAAACCGATAAGTTTAATTTCCAGCATAATTTTGTGTAATTTTATAAAAATAGTAAATACTCTTAGAAAATTATGAATTTAGTTATTCTAGAATATTTTAGCATTTAGTTTTTAGGAAAAATATTATTTTGATGAAAATATGTCCCGTAATATATGGTCCTTAAGAAATCATGCAAAACCGAGCATATCTCAGTTTAGAAATAAATGACCTTAGGAGTGTAGTTTTGAGCCCGAAATTTTTGTGTGGACTACTTAGATGATATAGAACAGTGCTACAAAGCCCATTTTCAAAAATTAATTTTCAAAATTTTTAGGCCTTAAAATAAGGCATAAAATGGGTAATTTTTGGTTAATTAAGTAATTAAATATTTAATTACTGATTTAGTAAATAATTATATATTTTAGGATGTTGAAATCTGATGAAGTATGATACTTGTAGCATTTAAGGTGTTAGATATAATTATTAGGCTAATTATGTAGTAAATAAGTAATAGGGAAAAATAGCAAATTTTAAGTTAATTTTATAAATTAGAGTAATTAGGTGTAAAATCTGATTTAGGATGAATTTAGATATTTTGAAATGATAATTGATGTTGGGAGATGATAATTAGAGTGATAGAAATATTAGATGTGTATTATGTACATGATGAGTGATGGTACATAATATGCAATTATTGGAAATATAATAAATAAAAGATATTAAGATAAAAATTGATATTATATAAATAATAGGTATATATAATAAATCTGATAGAAAAATTAAATTTATATAATTATATGAAAAATGTAAAAATTTCTCACATTAGGAATAAATTTAGTATACTAATAAGGATTTAAGTGTACCGAGTGGAATAAAATACTGACTAGGGGTAATGATGGTATTTAGAATATCTGGAAGTAATGTGATTAATTTCACATTATGAGTTGAAACAATTTTCTAGGGTTCCGGTATAAAACAGTACTTAGAAATCGAACTAGAACCTAATTTAGAAAATCGAACTAGAACCTAATTTAGAAAATCGATGAGAAACTGAACCCGAACTTAGCCCCAAACCCAGAATAATTGTAAAAGATTTGAGAACTTAGGTAACTAGACATATTAAACCCTAAACAAAACAATAAGCGTTATAGGATAAAACCAACTTATAATAGTTATATGAAAAACTAAAACTACGTTTGTGCTATAGGGATGATCGGCGATAGCCTGAGCTAATCGAACCTCGAGTAAGTGAGCGAAGAGTCGAGATAAGTTGGAATTAATACATTGCTGTATTTTGGAGGCTTGAGATTATACTTGATTATGTGCATGTGCTTGATTATGAATGATGCTATGATTCTGTTTGTTATTCTAGCTTATATTGTATAAAGTGATTGATCATCCTAAACTGGACTTAACAAAGATATGACTTGTAAACATAAATCAAACCTGCAAAGCAACCCATTAGGGAAAACCTAGGATTCTCCGACCAAATATCAACCCCTTCGAAAGAGATAACGTTGGATAGCAAAATGGGTCCCTTCTTTATCCTTAGTCGAACTAAGTAATAGGTGAGGAGATCGCAACAAGGATGAAGTCAATGGTTCAAAGGTAGTCGCGGGAAGAGTGGTGTCTTCATTGCACAAGCCTGAGTTTATTCGTAAGCTGTTACATTAATAGCAACTCCTCAACCTGGATTAAAGCGGGCACAATTTCTCTAATCTCACGATGGGCTAGACAATATTGTGCGATGGCATTTGCTTAAACATGCATTGCACCAAATGATTTGGTTGATAACCTTGTTTGTGTTTGTAATATAGTTTTAAGTCCTCCATCCTAACTTACTGAACTATGGTTGCTCATATCCCTATAAACGTCGTTGTAAGTGCTAGGTAAGAAACGGCTTACAATTACTCTAAAGCTAGCAACTGCTGGATCCTAGGGAGTGAGGAAAAACATTTGAAGAACAAATATATATATTTTTAAGGTCTAAGCTCTTATCTTATAATTTTTCATTTCTGAATAATGTATTAACTAAGAAATAGATTACGGTGAAGCATTGTAAACGTTAAATGTAATAACTGAATTCTAGTGTATATATATATTTTCTATCTTTCTTAGGTAAATGATTTATTTAAATTACGAACTGTTTACTTCAAAGTGGGTTAGTCGTGGATGCCTTGTGTAGATCAGGTCTAAGATAGCGATTGTAAGGCCAACTTCTATCTTAGAATAGTTTATATGGCGAGGCCGTTATAACTCTACCGCTTCAGGGCATAACAGTTGGGTATAGCAAGTAAGCAAGGAAGGAATACTTAGCTCACAAAGGATAAATTTTTGTATTCTAATATTCAATGAAGTTACAGCTACTACAAATTACAAGTATTTATATGGCTCAATTAGGGAAAGTTTTATGTTACTACAAATTACTGAAAAGATTTCTACTAGAAAAGGAAAAATACATGTTGTACATGGGCAATTCTATAATCAATATAAAAAGGAATATTTTTCTATAAGAACAGTATGAATGTCAAGAAATAAGATGTGCATTTGTTTCTTGGTATAGTAATCCAAATAGTACTGTATACTAAGTAGAGCTAGTCAGGCTAGTAGTTCGGTAGATCGGCAACTCGGTAGTATGGGGTTAGGGAAATGCTGGCTTGGCAAGTAGCCACCTTTCTGCTTGATATTGGTTGGTGGGCTTAGAAGTAAGGTAGCTTGGCCTCGGTTTTTTATTAGCTTGACAGCAAGTAGGTTCATTGTTCGACCTCAAGAGAATGGCTCGGTAATAGATTAGCCGTTTTGGAGGGCTCTATAGTGAGATAAAGACAGATCATAATGGAATAGCTCAACAAATCAGGGCATAGAAGGCGTTGCTCTTTAAGGCTCAACTCCCTAAGACAACTTAGTGAACCAAGTTGGCAAGTCCTCAACTCAGGAGCAAGTGATCAGTCTATGATCCTTATTAGGAGGAAGAACAAGCAAACTCAATATCTCAAATGTACGAGTATGATAGTTGATCAAACTAGATATTCTTAATCATTTTTGAATTGTTCTTGATAAAATTGCTTATTTGATCTCTTCTATAGTGATTTTAATAGAGCTTTGGTGTTTGTCACATACTTGCCAATATTCTGAATGAATCAAATGAGAAAAGAAATCTCTTATTTACAAAGTTTGAAGATAAATATTATTCATCGAATGACTTTAGGATGAATGCTTAAGATTGCAGTTTGTTATTGAATCCTATCTTCTCCTTTAGCCTTCATGGGCTTTAATATGGGCTTAAGGCTTATGATAATTAAAAGAAGCCTATTTTCTCTTTAAATAAGTTTGAAGGACACTTAAGCCTCTTTAAGGCCTAATAAAGCTAAATGAAACCCAAATAAGCTCAAAAAGCAGTTTTTTAGTCTGCCTTTTGTGTGCAAGATAACCGAGTAAGGCTAAAAATAGAAAATCTAAGTGTCAATCCCCATTCTAAGCTTACTAAGTCAAATCTCCCCTAAAACATCCTTAAACAAGCTAATTTCCCAAACTTCATCACTAGTTCATGATATCGATTCGTAGTATTAAATTGAGTTAAAAACCTAATTACCAAAATGGCTTTCTACATTTTTCAACCTGGTTTTGGGTATTTTTAAAAGTTATTTTTTTAACTATTGTGTAAACGTACCTGATGTTGACTTTACTTACTTAATCACTTACAATATCGATGGAATTAATATTTCTTTCATATCACTAACGAGCTAAATATGATATGTTAGTATTCATTTTACTACCATGGAATACATATGTCCATAAGCTTTTGCATCACACTTTGCAATGATTTATTATTTCCATGATATTGATATGCATCCATTGCGTGGAGTTGTTTATTAGCTTGCGGAAATCACAATCCATTTATCCAACACAATGAGCCATGTCGATTAAAAGTGAAGTAGGTCGTGACTTTATCTGGTTAGGAAATTACGCCTTCTTTTTGTTTTATACTCGCATAGAACTCGGTCTACAACCTTCCTTGAAGCAAAAGACATCGTCTCACTTAACTACTCTACTACTTTCGATATTCACATCCTCAACAGGTATAAAAAACTCACTTATCAATAAAATTAGTAATTAAATATCTTTGTAAACCGTTTATATCCCAATAGATATGAATAAAGCTTCTGCAAATCAGCAACTGAATATTTTCATCCGTTCATACCCCAACAAATATTATCACCATCACACAAATCCATCAAATCTCAATTTCAAATCTTTAATATTTATCCTCGCAATTTCTTTATGTTTGCTCTCTCTCTCTCTCTCTCTCTCTCTCTCTTTCTATATATATATATATAATGATTCACGTCGTTGCCTTCGCCTCACACCTGAAGTTTGATTCATTAGCACTCAGGTTGTCTCGACAGCGTCAAACTTTCGTTACTACTCGTGCTTTCTCTTCAGCAAACAATATGTTCATATTGACATCCTCAGAGTAAGTCATTTGGTTCCATCAAAATCTGGTTTGACTTATTAATTGTGTATTTTATTGAGTTTTCGCTGTCTTTTAATTCAAATATTTTGGTTTTGGCTGCCACGTTATCTTACTTCTTTATTCCTTTACAGGTAAAAGAATGCAGTTGGTTGACAATATTAAAAGATGAAGATTGAGTGCGACCCGAGTTCAATAGCGGTACACTTGTTGACCGTGATCATTGCCTTATACACTCCATAATTATGTTTGCGTCCTGGTTATTCAGAAGTCCACACAAATAAACTGTAACCAATATTACTCACTTCATATTGTCTTTAATTGTTTCAAACTTGGTGCTAATTAGTTCTTTTCTAACAATCCCTAATCTCGCATCCCCTAATTTTCTTTTTCTTTAATAAGATAACAATTCTTGATCTTCCTTCTAATTCCGTTTGCGAGTGATAAATGCCCATATTAGAGCAATGTTTCTCAATAACACAAAAGGTTAGTGAACGAGTAAGGCCCCTTTTCCTTCAGTCGACAATTCTATAATTTTTCTTTTTCATGTATAATGTTGCTAATCTTTTGACAAGTAATTACTTAAACTTCTTTAATAACTTTGTTCGTCGGTGGCGAAATCTTTGGATTACAATTGGCTTCTACTTCAATCTCCGCAGATCGGTATTATATGAACTGCAAGTCTTAAGTTTCTTTCCCTCTCTTGAAGTATAAGATTTTCATCACAAAGCTGCTTCTTTATTTATTTTTTCTTTATATATATATATATATATATTTGCCGTTATGGCTTATTCTAGTCCAATTTTCTAACATTCTTTATCAGATTGGAGCTATTTTATCTTGTGAAACAACTCCAATAAGGTTGGTGCTATTTTATCTTCGTTGCATCAGTAGCCAAGGCTGGACACAATAAGGTTGAGTACTTGATTTTCTTTGTTTTCTTCTTTATTATTATTATTTTTTTTTTTTGTTTCCTCATATTTTTTTTTTTTTTTTTTTTACTTCTCTACAGCTGGTAGAACAGTCTTGAATCCATATAATAACAATCTGGGGGAATCGTGACGAATTCAAATTGCACAAACGAAGATCGTCTTGCATTGCTCGTAATAGAACAACTATTTTGTTATTTTATTTTATTTTTTATGGAATTTGTTGGGACCAGGCTCTCCAAAAAAACAAAAATAAAAAATAAAAAATAAAAAAACAGCTTGCAACCGGTCCGATTCTATCCCTGCATACATAAGTAGTTTTTTTTGTCATTAGTTTTGCCTTTAGTTAGCTCTCCCTTATTTGGCCTTCTCCTGTAGTATTCCTATCCATAATTTTGACTCTTCTTTCCATCCAAACTAATGCACATACATATAGAGAAATATATATAATATATACCCACTAATAACATGTACATAAAGCTATGGCTTCCACTTGCTTTTCGCGTGCTTCGATAGCATTCCATGATGTTGGGGCTTACATGTCCTCTCCTCCTCCATTTATTTATTTATTTTGGGAAACAAGTTTCACTTTATTACTCGATATCTCCTTTCAATGGTATTTAAAATACCTCAAAACCTCTACATTATCATGGAAAAGGGGAACCCTTATAGTCACAAGTCTAGTTCTTTCAGTCTGATCTCTCCCCACAATACTATGCTATACTTTTTTTTTTTTCCTTAAAATAGCTCATAGCCCCATCATTTCCAATCTTCAACTGCTCATTATATAATTCACACACCCGCAATTGTAATCAATCTTTTTTAGCACATGTATCTACTAAGTAATGAATAGTAACAATTTGATTTTTTTTTTTCAAGGTAACTCTACACCTTAGCATTCTAAGAGGCCTACAGTTGACTTCAAGTGTTAGATTGTATTCCTCACATTTAAGGAGCTCACGGTTAACTTTAAGTGTTAACCTAGATTCCCTTCATACCATCATCAATACATGCCTTTGGTTGACTTTAAGTAATATCGTGAATTCTTGACTTCTAACAGGTCTATAGTTAACTTTAAGTGTTTTCTTGAATTCCCATTTCACTAACCATAGCCAAGTCCAAGAGTAGCGAACTTAACGACTAGACTAATGACATGATCAAAGGAGATTCCTTTTGGATTTGAGCTAGTTCTCAAGAAAAATGCACTTCTATGACCACTCTTACCAACGGCCTCCTTAAGTCCATCTCTCAAGAATTGTAGTTAGTACTCGAACTATTAGTAAAGGGCAAGTTTATGTTTTTGGAATGAGAGGAAAGAGTTAGCCCTTCCTCATACCCAGCTCACCTTTCTAAAGCAAACACTCGATGGATGGTTTGTATGGGTACAATACATTACGAGGCATGAGCACTATGTTCCCTTAGATTTTGATGCCATTGCTATGACTTCACACTTCAATTTCACAAAAATGGAAGATGTGAAGATCTGGCTGGCGGGCTATAATGGTTAGGTGGAGTACACGGATTCATACATTCATAACTTTAAGGGGAGAACTCACTCTAATGCTAGAAGACGTCTTCTTCTTACTAAAGCTTTGTGACTTCGGATGGATGGATGTTACAACTGCCTTAACCACCATCACAAACTAAAATGTACATTCGACTTTATTAGTAGCTGTAAAGTTGAGCAAGACTCCCTAGAGGTCTATGTTCACCTCATGAAAGTACTTCTTCGGTGGTACTACTTTTCGAAGCCCATGTCACAAAACTAGGTGAGTATTAATAGCTCCTTAGCTTACTACTAAGTTTACCCTATTTACAACAATACCTTAACTTAACTATGTGCATTTCTTTACAGGTATGAACTTGCAACATTTATTGCTTATGGTTGTCTATGTATATCTTCCTAAGAGGTCCTGAGGATGGGGTTATCCCTCATTTGTTTCTGCTGGAAATCTGTATGTTTAGAAGGGAATGCTTTGCCTTAGCAACTTTTTATCTAAGTTCCCTATATCGCTACTTAAACTTATATCACCATGCCTTTATTCGCTTCATAACACCATCCTACGTGGATGTTGTTGATAGGGATTTTTTTATAACTATTCCGTGGACTTATATTAGCTAGCTCAATACTTAAACCTAATCCAATAATCCAATTCGAGTACAACTTCTACTGACTAGCTATAAATACCAAGCAAAACTCCCAAGTATAGGGACCATCTTTTATTCTCTCGCTCCCATAATCACTTGACAATGCTACTTTCATGACCAGATGGCTGATTTAGGTATCAGAGCGACTATACCAAAGCACTCTCTAACGCCTCCCATAGCCTTTTTTCTATTTTGTACATGTTCGCACACCAGAATGAAAATCATCAGTCAATAGACGTTGTCTTTCTTCAATTTTTCTTTTACACTTAATTTAGGAGCCATTTTTCATGCCTTAATGTGAACATCAAGCCCAACTCGATTCAACAATGATCATAGGCTTAAGTTGAAAGGCAATATAAATTTCCATTGTTTAATCTCATTGACTCTGCCAACATTTCACATTTCGTCCATATGTAGAGAAAAGTAATGACTATCAGTCGTGTCGGGGATATTACCTACCTAGCTTGCAGGGTTACATTTCCTTATGGAATTGTGAATCTTTGTGGTGCTTAGAGATCAGTTTTCTTTTATGGTTTGTCCTAAGTAGTCTTCCTACATTACTTGATGTCAAGGGCTTAAGTAATAACTTCCTTGAGCTCGGTATTGCAATGTATTCTCCATATAGTTATTTACATATAAATGTAAATAACTATAGATATTCGATATCCCACAGTTCCTCAAAACTGTAGAAAATCGGTATCCCCTACCTAATAATAAGACAGGATATGCTAACATTATATAAAAAAATAGATACAAGAAAAATTATATTATAATAAGTTTTAATATATAAATATTTTCTATAAAGGATGTCTATGTATTATTTAAAAAATACTCAACTACTTCTAATACTAGTATAAATATCTTCTTCTCGCACTCAACACTCGAGACATATCTTAATCCCATAATAAGTAAACCTACAAAGAAAACTAAGGGGGAATGAGTATAAAATAGCTCAGTGAGTTCATCCCTCACCACTACCTATCACACATTATTATTACACATGCAAGCAAGCTATCTACATACATACTGAATGCAGCCTTGATGAATGCAAGCAACACATCCATAGGAGTCCGAAACTATGGAAGGTGTAGAATTACGTCGTCTACACTTTGATTATCCCCTGTACTTACCTGCACAGGGCACCTCAACTTACCCGCATGAGGCTACTTAGGGGCACCACCTCTCTAGGCAAAACTCGACTATTACCCTAGTTGAGAAAAGAGTTTCAATCCAAATGGGGAGATTCCAAACTAGGACTATCCACCCTCTAAGGCCCCTAGGGCACAAACATGCAAGTCCTCTCGCAACCAAAATTATCTAAGGCCTTATAGACACAATAAAGCGAATCCTCTCGCTATCAAGTAGAGAGCCCATGCTAACTTTGCTTTAACGATAAAATATCATTTCTGGCATTGCAGCCTTTATTGATATCATACAAAATACATTTAGGATTAGGAAAACTTTTTCCAAAGATACCCTTTTCAACATTTTGCAAATGTAGCACTCTCCATCCATACATTTACTGAGTAGTAGACATGTGACGAATAGAACCGATTATTTGGGTTAAATATTTATATTTATCAATTTAAAAAAGTGATCACGCAGACGATGGCATTCAAGCAGAATAGTCATTCAAATATACAAGTAACAGCAAGTAGTAAAACATCATACAAGTAACACACATAAACAAGTAACAGGTTATTAGAACTCCCTCACCTGGATTATTGCTCATTCTCTAAGCCTTTAGGGTTTCCAAGACTTGATATCGAACGCCTAAATCAAAATAGTAAAACTTATAAGTATTCTGAGAAGTTAGACTCCTTACCCAAGTATAATGTGTATAGGGTTACCATACTCAGTGAGATTAATAGTAACTATTTTCTTATATTAGTAAGTTATGAGACTTCCTTTATGTATTTTATAACTTTTTCATTCTAATTCCGATATTTGCGAACTTATAGTTGTTTTTCATCGTTTTCGGACGCACGTTTACACAGTGATGTCCATTTTAGATGTTAAGACCCGTGTTTTACGATATGGGCTAAATTTATTGAAATTTTATTTTATTGAAGTTTAATTTTTCTTATTGCTTATGTTTATACCCTAATTTAGGACTTAATGATTAAATTAGCTATTTGATTCTTACACTTAGGAAATTTTACATTAGTATTACTAATTTATGTACTTAATTAAGTTTCATTCAATTTAGGAAGTGTCGTAGGATTTAAGAGATTTTCGGCTTCTAAGTACATGTATATACCTATGTTATATACTTATGTAATTTTATTATTTCTTCTTTTATAAACCTATGCTTATATCATTGCTTATGTAATCACTTGATAATATCATGGCTTATGTAATCCTTTGATGACATTATTGCTTACATCATTAGTCTATTATTATCCATATATATTTACACACTTTATACATATGTGATATACATACCTATACTTCTAATATACTAATATGTATACTTGTGTACTTAAAAGTGCTTACACATATGTACTTATACATATACTAATACACATAACCATATACGCATACGGTGACATACGTATTTTTATACGTATTTTCGTATGCATTATCTACCCCCTTAAGAAAGCTTCACAATTTCATTCTTTTTGTATTTTAGGAGTGTATTTGGCATGGCATATGTATGTATGACTAGTATAAACCTCCTTTTAGGTTATGTACATAATGGTTATTTATGTACAAGAGTTCCCATACATGTATTTATTAGGTATACTCTTATATACACATGTTTAAGCCTATGTACAAGTGTTCTTCTTTCCATTTAGCTAAGGATTTAGACACTTATACTATGGGTTTCACTAAAACCTTAATATGTACACTCCATATATATTCACTTGTTGTATGTATATGGATATTTCTATACTCTAAACATAAGTATAAGGATTCTTTTCCTTCCATAACATAAAAGCACAATTTACATAAAGTTCCCATACTAATCTTAGATAGATAACTAACTCCCTAATTAAGATAAAAAATCATATAAAACATACCTTTTTCTCCTTTATAATTTGAAAAGGAAAGCAAGTAGATATAGTAGATTGGTGTGTGATGGTATTTAAGATTGTGAAAGAGAAGTTTTGGAAAAGTGAAGATGATAAAGCAAAGGGGATTTCACGGTTTGAAATGGAAGAAGAAAAGTGAGTTGTTCTTGTCTCAAATTATGTTTTATGATTGAGAAAAGCAAAGTCTAGAAGAGGGAGAAGAATGGACAATAAAGAAGTAGAAAGAAGGAAGAAAAATCTAAAAGAAAAGAAATCATTACATGACTTAGATATTTTCTTAAGTGAAAGTGACTTTTATTGACTTTTCTAAATGTTGACTTTAGTCAACATGTGTTGATTTGGTCAACTTTCAAAAAAATAAATACCCTTTTGTGTACATAATGAACTAATTAGGGAAAATTTAGAGAAAGATTAAGGAAATGAAAGGAAATAAAAAGTTTAGTGAATTGATTAGTAAAAATAGATAATGAGATCTTCAATTAGGTATTTATATCCTATATACACCATTTGGTAAGCTACTTTATGTAATTGTCATGAAAAGTATCATTTAAGGTATTAAGGTTTACTACATTTAACCTAAGCATCAACTAAACCTTTAACTCTCTGTAATACTAACCTAGTTATATACTTAGAAGATGAATTTGATCTAGAATGCAATATTTTAGTTTCTAAAGGATCACTTAAGTATTCTAAATATTTATACATGATTGAAAGTTATCTTTAATCGTTTACAGATGAAATGGCATAATATGGAGGATATATTATCATTTAGGGTTTTAGGGTAAATTATGATGAATTAATACTTTTATATCCTTAAAGTTATAGTTTTAGGGTTTTTATTACTTTAGGGTACAATCTCTAATGTTTTTATATATTTAGGGTTTAATATATTCATACGCGATTAAATCTTCGATTATTATCTTAGGGTTTTGATGAGATTCAATATTAACTTTGGTAGCTACATATACTTGAGGTTTTAGGGTCTTTGTATGTGGTTAGAGGTTCAATTGATGATTTAAGGTTTTTCATATTCACTTTAGGTTTTGGATTGAGATTTTAATCCGTTTTAAATCTCACTGGCTCTATTGACTTCAGGAAATCATCTACAGTTTGGACGTTTATTTATATACTTAGAAAGCTAAATTCACAGGGTTTACAACAACAGTTTAGGTTTAATCAAGGCACTTCGCATGGGATAGTTCTAATTGTAGATTATAGGTCTTGTTGTTGGCGAATAGTACTTGTAGACGTCAAGACCCTTTACCCTAAGGTTAATGGTTCTACTTTCCCTCTTGCAATCATTACAGGGTCATCTCCCTAGTTAGTCATCATACTAGGTAGCTTGTTTAAGAAGATTTAAGGCATATGCTTTTGCTTCCAATGTAGATCCAATTGCAAAGGTAAATGTTTATAGAGATGGGTTTTATCTTCAACTTCCAAAGGCCAAATAGTTCTAAACGATTGCAAAATATGAATAACGCTAATCTTACTAGTGAGGTACTGAACTCTTCTACACAAGTCGAGGCAAGGGTGAATGCATCAAAGCACCCTTCTCCATCACTACCTTACCGCAATGATCTAAAAAAGATGTACATTCATCAGGTAATTGTTATTCCTCTAATAATCTGTTTCTTCATGACTTTTCCTTTTGATCTAACACATTATTATTTTTTTTTTCATTTTTTTTTTAATTTTTATTGCGACACTATCCAAGACCACTTACAACATGAAGAAGGGATGTCTTTGTCTAAAGATTCTACCCTATAAGGAAAAGAAGATGATGATCAAGAGTTAATTAATTATGAAGGCACTATCGAGGCTTACAATCGTATAGATGATGATGCAAATTCAGATGATGTAGTAGATTGCTACAAGATGGAGAAGACTAGTAAGAAAATAAGCGTAATCAATGAGGTTGACACTACTATAGTTGTTAGGGCTTGAGTTCTAAATCTAGAATCAAATGTAGGTGTTAAGACTTATGTTGACGTTTTGTTGCGCATGGCTACTTACGATGAGGGTTTTCCCCATCAAATGATAGTTTGTCCTTATGTTCCTCCTTTTATTGCTTCTACTAATCAATCCCCTCCCCTAGTTGCTGATTTGTCTGACCAAGACAAGGAAGCAACTCCATCAATTAATGTAGATTTAAAGAAGAAAGCACATTTTCATAGGTTTGATGTAGTGCTACATCTTATTCTACCCCTAGAGCGTTTATATGCTTTCGATGGGGAGTTTTGGTGGACTCAACATTTTCTTAGTCATGTTTGTGTTGTATTATCTTGGAGATGTTAGGTGAAGCAATGATGCACATAAATCACCAATGGAAGGACTTCTCCAAGGTGGATCTAATGTCAATCATGGATGCATATGATTGTATACAATAATTGTTTTTTCATGTACAAACTTAGCATCTGTTGTGCCCTTTTGAAGGCTTAAGAGAAGGTTAAATGAAAAATTGAAACTTTAAAGGATGAAATAGCAGCACTTGAAAAGGAACCTAAAGCCCTTTATGTTGATATAGATAGGATAACTGGTAAGATGAATGTTGAATCAATTGTAGAGCAGGACTTTGGTCCTATTTTTATACTATTCCTTTTTTCCCTTCTTCTTCTTTTTTTTTTCAGCAACTCATAAGACAATCGATGAGTAATAGCACTTGATGATTTATTTGATCAGTTGCCTTAGCTTTATCACTTTCTTGATGATTACATTTGCTTGTTTATTGTTTATGCTTAAATGATGGCCAACATCTATGCTGTTAAGCAACATATCTATGGAAATTGCTTTGCGAGCTTATAGGACCTTTGCTACTTAATTCTCTCAAGGTATGATTCATATATAATGCTCTTATGAGTGATAATGGCTATTGCGTATGGATCACTCGCATTTCATATTTAGGGCTGCTTTAATTCTAAGATTTAATAAAAGGCATTATGGCTATCGGGTCCACTATGAGACTACTTTGATCTCATGATTTCTATCGTACGGAAATGGCAATGTGCTCACTGTGTACTTAGGAAGTGAACCCTCTACTTAAGCAATTGTAGCTATTACGAGAAGGTCACTTTGAC
Organism: Lumnitzera racemosa; assembly: GCA_024138005.1. Classification (NCBI taxonomy): domain Eukaryota; kingdom Viridiplantae; phylum Streptophyta; class Magnoliopsida; order Myrtales; family Combretaceae; genus Lumnitzera; species Lumnitzera racemosa. The sequence goes on from JAMXBC010000005.1 coordinate 39,455,542, forward strand.
CTTTCACATATGAGATTACTTCAAACCTAGAATTTGCATTAGGGCTTTATAGCTACTAAGCCTATTGTAGGATCACTTCAATCTATATATCTAAGATTACTTTGATGTCATGATTGGGTGTTGTAGAAGGACATTATGCTTGCTACTTGCTTAAGGATGTGTTATCTTCTATGCAACTGCAGCCACTATGAAAAGGTTGCTTCAACCCTAGAGTCTGCATTAAGACATTATGGTTACTAAGCCTATTGTAGGATTGCTTCAATCTCATGGTTAACAACTAAAAAAAAAAATAGCAAGAGTAAAGAAAATAAGGAAATAGAAATAGCATATGGGAAATGGCTACATTTTCATTAAGTTGTCAAAGAAGATTATAAATGGAATTTCTTAGCATACTAAAAATTAATGGGAGTAGTAATTGCATCAGTTCTAAGATTCTACAACTTGTAATATCTACTGTGATGAACTTCTTCCATTGTGAAAGGACCTTTCTATTTTGGTGTAAATTTTAGAGCTAGTATACCTTTCTTTGCAAGAAAAAATTTATTAAAATTTAAGAAAAATTCTAAACAAATTAACATACCATATAAAGGACTCTAGACACCATTTTATACATCCATAAACACTCAAGAGAAAATTCAGGAAAATTATAGAAAAAACACGGAAATACACACCTTGGCTTGGTTCCCCAAACCCCTAATGTTTTACTGTTTAACCCTATCAGTCACTGGAAGCTTACCCACCGCCTAGCCTCTCCGACCACCCCTTGCTGATTAACAACCATTAGAGCTCCGATGAACAATTGGTCTTCATTCTGCCCTATTTTTCTTATATTTTCTAAAGATACTAAACTAATTCAAAAAATTATGAAAAAATTATCCCTATGTTATTTTTAGGATGCTTTTACGCTATAATTTTATTTTTTTTAAATTATAAATATTTAATATACTTGCTTAACAAATTTACTATTCATCCGAATTTTCAAATCCAAAATAAATATATCAAATGATATTGTTTTGAGCTCAAAAATTTTCTATATAATACATGTTATATTTAGTTAATTGCTATGTAGTCTAATTTTGATTTCATATGTGTTTAGTATTTATGGTTTTTTTTACCCTAAAAATAGGGTAATTTGTGAAACAAATTCATTTTTGGGTAAATAATTGATGAAATTGGGATCCAATTAATTTTGAATATATAAATGATGTCAGGACAGGTTAGAATTAATTTGGTGTAAAAACTATATTATTTGCTTAATCAATCGTAAATTAAGGGTCAAAACGTAATTATACATATATTGATGTAAGCTCAATAGCATGAAACCACTTACTAATTGAATTTCCTATATATTTTTTTTAGTTTAAAGAAATTTTCATGAAATTAATTGGTGTTCCTAGCTGTTTATTTTGAATTTTCCTAGTTAAATAGTTTAATTTATTAACCAAGGTACGTTTTAGCAATATTAAACTAAATTATGATAAATATTTGACAGAAACCTATACATATCTATACTAGTCAGATCTAGTTAGGATGATTTTCCATCAAATTTTATGATAATTATTTGACCCGGGCTACATATACGTGTGCTAAGGTTATATATTATATATATTACTAACCTATACTAGGAAATTATATAAAATATAGCCTATTTATATAATATGAACATAATATGATAATACTTGTTATAGGGGCATATATGTATAATAGAAACTAAAAATATATTTTAGAAGTCATCTCTCTGGATAGAACCTGTATTACATATCGCTAAATTCATACAGACCAGATGATATCACTTTTACTAAAATTAGATAATCATAGGTAATAAAACCAGTATTTCTATAATATTATAAAAATTTACATACTACAATAACCATGTCATAATTGAAACATAACTTATCTGATTAAAATACAATCAATATAACTTCATATATTATAAGTAATAATATACGTACATATATTATTAATGCTCATTGACCTAATATAACTTATGTAATAAAACTATAATAAATACATATTTAAATAAAGTTATATTCCATCATACAAGAACAATAATAAACCTCAAATATATATATTATGTATATAACTTCATGATGATATAAAGAGTTGATAAAACGCTAGCATTTTTATAACTCTTACAAAAACTAAATCTAGGTTTCAAAATACATATAGGGTCTCCCAATGAATAAAACCTCGACAATATAAGCTTATTGCAGTGAGAGTCAATACAAGTGAGTTGAGATTATAACTTTACCACTTGTTAAGATGCTAGCATAAGAGTGCTTTTGTTTGTGGTTGAAAATTAGCTAACTATGCGCATGTTATGTATGTGATTGGTATTCTATTTTGGTGACAGGAGTTGAACTCTTTGGCGTACTATTCTAAATGATTTCATAATATTGTATTGTATGATCTTGTTTGGTCACCCCTAAATGGAATTAATAGTGATCTAATCACTAATGTAACTAGATATGCATAGCAACCTATTAAGGGGATGATTAGGTGTATCAGATCAAATACCAACTCCCTTCAATGAGGATAGCTGAAGTGATCATTTCTTTATTTTTAGTCGAACTAAGTAATAAGCGAGAAGGTCATAATAAGAGCGAAGGGCGTAGTTCAAAGGTAATCACAGGAAGAGGGTGCTCTCCATTACACAAGCTTAGGTTTAGTCTAATTTGAGTCATAGTAAACTCCTCAATCTAGGTTGGACCAGATTTAATTTCTTTAACCTTCTAGTGGATCGGATAACATTATAGATGTTTTAAGCGATTGATTGCATTATATTTCATTATAATTAATAACCTTATTTATGATTGTATAATACTCTTTTGTCTTCATCCTGCTTACTGAGCTAATTCTGCTCACATCCTTATAGACTCTTTTATAGGTGATAAGTGAAAGTTTAAGATGTATAGATATCAACATCCCAAAGTTAGTATACAATTAGCTGAGAAAGTGAGGAAAAGAGAAATCCATTGAATCTAGGCTTTTAACTTTTCTTTTTGTTTTGATGAAATTAACTAAGAATCTATGGGATACCCACTAGTTTATTATCTAACTGTAAATAAACTTCTGTAAACTTTTAATGCAAATTATAACTTTATATGTGGAAATGGTTATATAAGTACTGTTGTATTATTAGACAATAGGTTATCTTGAATAAGTATTTTGAAAAGCTATACCATATGTTTGATTATTAATAGGTATCAAACTGGATGCTTTAAACTAGTTAAGTTATGTACGCCTTATGTAGACTATATCTACAATAGTAGCTATAAGGTTAACTTCTATCTTAGGTTAGTTTATATGGCGGGACTATTATAAATTTTTCTATTCGAGGTGTAACAATGGCTTCTACCTACTTCGTAAAACACTTAGTGCCTACCAATATCCATATGCATCCCTTAGATGGTGGACATATAGGCCTAATTAGGTCTAATGCCTAAGTATGAAATAGCTAGGGGGTTGTCAGGTTATGGAGCTATACTATTAGGGTACAGATTACATTATCGTGGAGTTGACACAGAACATACATCTTTGCAAAATTGAAGGCACCAGTTTTCATGGTTGGCCAGTAATACCCTTCATTAAGGAGTTGGTGATATAACTTTTTACCGCCTTGATATTCAACATAAGTCCCAAAGTGGAGTTAACTCAGGATTACTTCGGTCTCAAGTGATGCTATACATCTGAGAGGTAGTCCTTGATAAGAGATCCAATGCAACTCATCACCTTGCAATATGTACTTCTTCTCTTTTTGTTTAATCATTCTAACGTCTCCATTATTGTATGAGGATATTATTTTTCAAGAAGTTCATGTATGATTGTCGCTAATCTCCAACAATTGCTGCAAACTTGCATTCTACCTCATTAAGCATAAAATAACATTTCAGGCATTCAATTTGTAGCTAAGATACGTCTTTAGACATTAAGGGCCAATAATACCCTGCATATTAGATTTAGCGATACAAATGTGGCCCTTCCTTACCATACTATGCATCATGAAACTCCTGAAGCTTTGATTAAGCCTCTTCCATAGAAATACAATGAGCCAAAATGCTCTCAGAGCTCTTGTAATATAAAGGGCCATTTATATAGATAAAATTCTTCAATGTAGTCATAGAGGCTGTTTCAAGGCTAGCTAATTGCATCTTATTAGGATTGCACCAATCATCTTGCAACTCCTTATCTTCCTTAATCAATTGTAAGGTAGTACAAGGAATGGTCCTTTTAATGATTTAGATGCCCAATTCAACGTCTGTATCTCACATTGGGACTTTGGATACTAGTGTTGCCAGTGCATTAGCATAACTATTTGTAGATCGTTTGGCATACTTATATCTTGCTGTGGAATTTAGTGACAACGATTGTGCCGTTGCTCTATAGGGAGCTAATGTAGGTTCCTTTAACTTGAACTCCTTGTTAGCTTGTTTAATAATAAGGTTCAAGTTGCCCTTGACACATATGCGGGATATGCCCCCTTATTGAGCGAAAAGGAATCAGAGTAGTAAGGCTTCATATTTGGCCTCATTATTTGTGCATCAAAATTCAAATTTATAAGCCAATGGGATCTCTTGGCCATCTGAAGATGTCAACACAATTCCAGCTCCCCATCTAGTATCGCTGGATGATCCGTCAAACTGTAACAACCATTCTTCACTTGCTTTTACCATAAAGGTATCCTTATGGCAATCTTCGGGGATGTTCTCCAAAATTTTCTCTTCATCAATACTAGGAAATTAAGTTGAAAGTTTAGCTAATGCTTGCAATTTGATTACTTTTAGAGGTGATACAACAATATCAAATTCTCCATGATAGTAATTAGCATGCAACGACCCTCTTGCCAAGGCTAAATTGTCAAAAGCCAAGATGGACCAACCAAAAGCTAAAGCCAACCTATCATAACCCAAGGATGACTTGCTCTTGCTGAGGCCAGACTGATGACCGAAGGCCAAAGGAAGGAAAAGGAACCATCCAGCATCAAGCTTCTCATCTACCGAGATGACAAGAAACCAAACAACCAAAGCCCTTAAGTCAAAGAATAGCTCAGCATAGCTCAATAAAGCTAGTGCTAAGTAATCTACGAATGCAGCAACTGTGGGCCAACCTCACTGGGAACTTAAGCAAGTACAACAAGACTTCCAATCATCTTACCCTTGCTTGAACACCCAACTGCCAACCGACCCCTACTTAGGCCTACAGATAGCTCGGATGACTACATGTTGACCACTCTGTTAAATGCACATTTTGTATACTTTGTAAATGTTTTCTTATTTCAATTGTAGGCCATTCTTTAAGGTATAACACCTTGTATATTATTTACAATTTTGCTACTAGGGTTTTAGGACTTACTATAAATAGCAAGTATTGTAATTATAAAAGACAGTAAAGAATATTCAGATAGAGAATTAATACTTGAACGTTCCTTCTTGAGTAAAGGACATTCTTAAGCCCTTTTGAGTTAACGTTTTGGATTATTGAGTGCTGAGTACTCTTTAATCTTTCTTGCATTCTTATCAATCCTACCTTTAAGATTGTAGTGAACCCTTCATTTGAGTGGGTTAGTAAGTTGTATCTAACCTCTCATTTGAAACTCGAGTGACATTTAGTGTTCGTGAGTTGTATTGAACCCTATTTCAAGCTCAACCCCCTGATTGTGTTTGTGCCTTGGTGTATGATATCCATACACATTCACAGTCAAAACCCCATTCTCACTTCTCATTCCTTGTTCCCATTTAAACCCCATTGGTGTCCGAGACCACTGTGTGGATTACGCATTAGCTTCGCTGGTATCAAAGCTTTAGGGAGATACCTATGTTAGTGTTCTTTAGAGTTTGATTCATGGTTTGAACATTTCTATTAATCATCTTTCTTCGGTAAAGTCTGTTGTTCATGTTCTTTGCAATAATTTCAGTAGTCGATTTTAGTCAATGTAGTATTTGTCAGCCATGGGTAGCTGCAGAAATCGAGTAATGGTAATTTCTAGGTTGTTATTAATTGTATTTTGTTAAAGTGTTATTGGTGGAATGGTCTTAGTAGTAGTTCCAAGTTGAGTACAATTTAAGTATCTTACGAATTTGTTAAATTTTCTCTCTTTGGAATTTATTGAATGGACCACAATGTCGAAAGATAGTGTCAATAATAATGAAGATAGTCCTCTCGGAAGCTTGAGGAGACGCATTGATAACATGGATTACCAAATTCAAAATCTCACTGATTTTATCCAAGAACTTACTAGATTAGTCAGAAGTCATAGACATGTTAGCCGAGGTGAAAGGAGAAAACAGACACCTCCTAGTAGAAGTAGCTCCAATGAGTTTAATAATGATGCAAGACAGTAGGGAAGAGTTGCCGAGTAGAGGAGAAGAGAAAACCGACCCAAGCTAAGGAGAAGCAATGATAGCAGCATCAATTTTGAAGTGAACCAAGGAGCCTAGAGAAGAGAGCCAAGGCTAAGAAGGGATATGGCTGAGCAGAGCTCCAATAGAAGTGGCCGATCAAAGGTGAGCCAACCAGGTTAGAATGCAAGAGATGAACCCTGAGTACTTGGCTGAGGACTAGATAATATTAAGCTTAAACTGCCAACCTTTAGTGGAAGTAGCCGACCTGAAGAGTTCCTTGACTAAGTTCCCCGAGTCGAGAAGTTATTTGAGTGCTACAAGTGTGATGACCGAACAAAGGTTAAGCTGGCTTCATTATCCCTTATTGAATATGTAAGCCTTTAGTAAGATAAATCGGTCGCCAAGTGAAATATTGAAGGAAAGGAGCCAATCAGAACTAAGAGGCTTATGAAGAGGTTGATGAATCAGCACTTTGTGCCAACCTACTTTAAGCAGGAAATGCTCCATGCTTTTCCAACACCTAAGGTAAGGAAGAAATACTATTGAAGAATACTTACAGGAGTTCGAAACCCTTATGATGAGATGTGAGATTGTCGAGCCATAAGACCACACCATTGCTAGGTTCTTGAGTGGACTCCAAGATGATATTGCTAACATAGTTGAATTGCAGTCGTTCAACTCTCTAGACGAACTAATCAATTTGGCGCTAAGAGTAGAGAGACAGAGGAGGAGGAGGTGTCAAAGGATGACGATCCGACCTTAACAAGCAACCCTAAGCTTGAGAGGTATGAAGAGAAGAAAAAGCCCGAGAGAAGGATAAAGAAAGGAGAGTCTAGCCGACCTGACCATGTTGAGACTGAGAAAGTGGAAAAGGAGAGAATGCTGAACACTAAAGCATGAGAAGTTAAGTGCTTCAAATGCGTAGGCTTTGAACATATTACCTCCCAATGCTCGAACAAGAGGGTAATGATTTTGAAGGGTGAAGGACCCGACGCTCAAGTAAAGAGCCATAGTGATGAGAGCTCTAAGAGTGAGGAAGCGATAAACGTCCCCGATGAGGGAGAACCTTTGGCCTTAATGAGCAAACAAGTCGATATGACGAAAGACTAAAATCAAAGGGAAGACTTATTTCAGATCCAATGTTTGGTGAATGGGAAGACCTGTTCCCTGATAGTTGATGGAGGTAGTTGCACTAACATCGTTTCTATCAAGTTAGTAGAGAAGATGAAATTGCCGACCTACCTGCATCCCCACCCATATGGATTGAAGTAGTTTAATGATTTGGTTATAGTCCATGTACATAAGAGAGCTCAAATAACATTCAAGGCTGGATAATATGAGGACGAAGTTGACTTCGACATGATACCTATGAATGTAGCAAATCTACTTCTTAACCAACCTTAGGAGTATGATTAAAGAGTGATCTGCGACGATTTCCTTAACACATACACGATTCGAAAGGATAGGAAAAGCTATTACTTAACCCCTATGAGTATGGAGGAGATCCAGAACAGCTCGATGCCTATGGTAAAGAGAAAGGGGAAGAGGAGCCTGTTTGATATCCAGGCTTATATGCATAACCTAAAGTCGAAGACGACTTCTTTTCAACCCCGCGATGATGATAGGAACCAACCTGTGATGACCCTCTTGCCAAGGCCAAATTGTCAAAAGCCGAGATGGACCAACCAGAAGCCAAAGCTAGCCTATCATAACCCAAGGATAACCTACTCTTATCGAGGCCGAATTGATGAGAAGGCCGAAGGGAGGAAAAGGAACCATTTGGCATCAAACTTGTCGTCTACTGAGACGATAAGAAACCAAACAACCAAAGCCCCTAAGCCAAAGAACAACTCAACATAGCTCAATAAAACTAATGCCAAGTAATCCACTAGTTCAGCAACTGTAGGCCAACCTATTAGGAGCTCGAGCAAGCACAACAAGACTTCTAAACATCCTACCCCTGCTCGGACACCCGATTGCCAACCGACCCCTGCTTGGGCCCACAGACAACTCGGATGACTATATGTTAACCACTCCGTTAAATGCACAGTTTTGTATACTTTGTAAATGTTTTCTTATTTCAATTGTAAGCCATTCTTTAAGGTTTAAGGCCTTATATATTATTTACAATTTTACCACTAGGGTTTTAAGACTTACTATAAATAGCAAGTATTGTAATTATCAAGGACAGTGAAGAATATTCAGATAGAGAATTAACACTTAAACATTCCTTCTTGAGTAAAGGACATTATTAAGCCCCTTTAAGCTAGCGTTTCAGATTATTGAGTGCCAAGAACTCTTTAATCTTTTTTGCGTTCTTATCAATCTTGCCTTTAAGATTGTAGTGAACCCTTCATTTGATCGAGTTAGTGAGTTGTCTCTAACCTCTCATTTGAAACTCAAATCATATTTAGTGTTCATGAGTTGTATCAAACCCTATTTCGAGCTCAACCCCCTAGTTGTGTTTATGCCTTGGTGTATGATATCTATACACATTCACAGTTAAAACCACATTCTCACTTCCCGTTCTTTGTTCCCATTTGAACCCCATTGGCAGTCAAGACCACTGTATGGATTACCCATCACTCCTAGAAGTAATGCTTACTTAGTAATTCATCTCGACAACACTAGTCGAGACAATAAATACTTAATGGGGTCAGATCTTATCATCAAGATAATCTTACATGTTAGAAATTAGTGTCATATCTTTTGAATAGCGAAGACTAATGCAAGGTAGTGTTTTTCATGTGCCAGGTACTTAACTGCACTGCCTTGAACAATTTGACTTAGATAGTATATTAGGCTGTCATCTTATACCAGCAAGGCCCCAATGGACCCGTTTGTTGACATTAAATATAGAATAATTGGTGCTCCTTTGATTAGCATCTTGACGGTCTATAGGGAGCTTAATATTCCCTTAATTCATTAGAATGCCTCCTATTTCATTGGACCACATTTAAACGATGTTCCTTTCTTCATTATCTAATGTAACGAGAAAGAAATTTCAACAAGCGCTGAGATAAATCACTTCAACTCCCTTTAATTTTTAAGGGAAAACATTCATTGGATTACTTAAACTTTAGATGGATTGATGTCAATTCCTTTTTGATGCACTATAAACCTAAGGAACTTCCCAAATGAAACCCCAAAGACACACTTTAGGTTCATTCTCAACTTATACATATGGCATCGTTCGAAAACTCTCCTCAAGTTGCATAGATGATTGGATGCCCATTATGACTTTATGACAATATCATCTACTTAATCTTCCATATGGTCATGCATCATATCTTGAAAGACTGTAGTCATTGCCCTTTGGTAGGTGTCTCCTACATTCTTTAATCTAAACAGCATCATGATATCACAATATAGTAGAAGTTACCTAAGAGCGTCCAAAAGGTTGTACACTTGACATCTCCTTATGCCATCTTGATTTGAGTATATCTACTAAAACCATCCATGAAAGAGAAAAGTTCATGTCCGATCGTTGCACCAATCAACATATGAATTTTCAGAAGTATGAATTCATCCTTAAAGCAACCCTTGTTCTAGTCACAAAAATCTACACAAATGCATATTTAGCCATTCTTTTTCTTTACTGGTATAATATTAGCTAACCAAGTTGAGTGCTTTGTTGGCTTGATAAAGCCAACTTATGGAAGTTTCTCAATTTTAGCTTTAATTTGCACCTTAACTTCTAAATAGAACATGCATTGGTGCTGCTTCATGGGCTTGGCACTTAATGTGATGTTTAATCAATGCATTACTAAACTAAGGTCCAGACCTAGCATTTCATCATATATCCATGCAAATATATCTTTAAACTTCTTGATGAGATCCATTAGGAGATCCTTGATTTCTTTTACTAAGCTTTTACTCACAAATATGGGCCTTGGGATGTCTCTTGGAGCTACTAGGTTCAGATCCTCAATCTCCTCTGTCTATGTTTTTACCGGTCTTGTAGTTGTGGATGGGCGAGTTGAGCTTGTTGTAGATTCAAAGAGTTAGGAGGGGGTGCAATTGCTTCCTTGAACCCTGTAAATCATCATAAATAGTATATAATATGCCCATATGCTCAAGAGTAACTTTCAATCTTTATATATTTATTACTCCCCCATTTCCTCTTCCAACTCCCATGAGTAAGGAATGTTATCCTCTTTCTATCATCCTACTCTTGTACATCTTCCCATTTTGGAAATGGGGTGCCAATTGGCCCTCCAATTACTATTTTGCCTTCACTAGCGTATTCATCGAAATGCTTCGCCTCGATGAAGTAGGATTCTCCATATTCAAAGGGGCTCTTAAGAGCGAGGATAAAGATATCTTTCCCCTTCTGATTCCCCTTAATGCACTAATGCAGCATTGAGGGAACAAGATCATGCTTATGGAGCTATTTCCTTCCAATCAACAAATGATAGAAAACCGGAGCATTAAGAACATGAAATTTAGTCGCTCCTTAATAGGTCCCAACTTGAAATCCACGTTCATGATATGGAGCTATTTCCTTCCAATCAACAAATGATAGAAAACCGGAGCATTAAGAACATGAAATTTAGTCGCTCCTTAATAGGTCCCAACTTGAAATCTACGTTCATGATCCTTAACGTTTTTGTAGAGACATAATTAAAGCCATGAATATCAATTTGTTGCTTTACTAATCTCCTTATGTTGAGTTTTGCAACCTAAAAAGTTGCCAATGGTATGATATTAATGAAGATCCATTGTTAATGAAAGTTTGCCTAATATGGTGGTAATTAAGCTCACTTTTTACATACAATGAGTGATTATAATTTAGGCTACTCATGCACATGCCATAATTAGTGAAAATAATCACATTCTCATATGCTTTTGCAATCTTACAAATCGGTTGTGTTGTATTACATTACTTATATTGTTGTTTAGTAATCTCTACCAAAGCGTTTGCTACTATAACCCTAGATTTCTCATTAAATCTATGGAGGTCAAAGAAGCTCCTAACATTAGTTGTCTTGAGTAGAGTCGTTGCAATAAGATTTCTTGTAATCATTTCGTCATCCTTCCCTTCGTTAGCAAGAGTATCTTCTTGCAATATGCTCTTTTGTACCTTATCTTAAAGTTGGTTAGCTTCCTGGATGGTAGTTAGATCACGGGAGATTACATCGGTAGTCACCTAATTGTTGTGTATCAGAAGTGGGTTCCTTTGTACATTGTTGTTGTTTTCCAATTCAAGCTTACCATTTTAAACCTTCTCATCAAAGATCCTTCTCAAAGTTTAGTATTCTCTTGTTGGGTAGTTGATTGATTTATGAAAAAATAAAATTTTGTATCATTCTTTTCTTTTGCCATAGGTTCCCTTTCAACCCTCGGTAACCTAATCACTCTATCCTTGAGCTATCAGTCAAGGACAACATGCACTTTGTTCATCAAACATGGAAAAGGGAGGACTTTCGTAGCACCTTCCCTCTTCATCTTTTTGTTTCCTCTATAATATCCTCCTTGTGCGACACTCACAGATAGTTGTCGTTTCTTACTAAGTTTACCTCTTTGCTTAGTGATGGAGTTATTAGTTCTACGTGCATTTTCTACTAGTGTGGAGAAAAACTTAAGAGATAAATTCTCAAGATGTATAACATATTCTATAAACATCTCTTGAATACAAATATTAATCAACTTTTTCTCATCACATATGTCTTGAATGTCTAATGAGTGTTCCTTAAAAGCCTTGATGAAATTTATAAGGTCTTCTTTTAGATGCTACTTGATGTGGCCTATATTCGTGATAGTGATTCGTGCTTAAGTTTTAAAGATCTTTTCAAGAACTATTTTGTACATTGTTCTCCACAAATCCACAAAGCTCAGGGATAGGTTAATGTACCATGTGTATGCTTTTTTAGTTAATGACTTCGAAAACTCTTTCAACTTGGGATCGTCGTCAAGATTATAGATGTTGAGTGTCTCAAAGAACTTCAAAAGCTACTCCTTTGCATTTCCTTGCTTTCCATTAAACTTGACGAACTTAAGACTTGTATAATCCTTTAAATAAGACTTATTCATAACCCTTTAGAGGTATGGGAATTTTGAATTGAGAACATTGGTAGAAGGTGTTGCCTACATTTGTCTCATGTGCTTTTCCATGTCATCCTTCATCATATAGGACGAAGTAACAAGTGTAGGATTGGCTATTGATTGGAGTGTCAATACAAGGTTGTGGGGTGCAATTGTACTAGTCATTAGTGGTTATAGGTTGCACCTTAAAGAGGAGGATCCCCTAAGATAAACCCTTATTTCTTGAATTGCAGGCATTTGATGAATTGGGGTTAAATGCCGCAATGGGCACGCAGGGTCCTCTTATTGCCCCTCTTTACCTTCTATAGGGGTTGGGTTAACTTGTTTATGCTGCTGAGTGTCTTCTAAGGCGATGACAAGAGGTGTAGATCCTAAGGCTTACACGCTTGGTGTAGGTACAACCATCCTTAACAATGTACCAGTAGATACAATAGTAGCAATAGGTGCCTGTAACTTTACCCCAAGTTGAAGTACTAGTTGCCATAATTGGTGTTGGTAAAGTCATGCTAAGTAATAAATTAGTATTTGCAGCAACTGCAGTTGCTATACTTGGTAGGAATTGCATAAAAGTGGCAAATAATCGGTTCATCATACAAGTATTTTCTTGTATGACGTGTAGTATAAGTGAATCATTAGTAGTGAGCAGTTGCACAATCCTAAGTGCTTACACAGCCTTATGCATTTCCATAGTACCAGGTGCTTACACGTTTCCAAGTGCTTGTACAATTCCCAGTGCTTATATAATAGTTAACATACTAATATCTTGCATTACTTGGGTTTGATCAACTTTTTTATGTTGGTTCTTATGTTCATAGACATATTCTTCATTTCTAGTCTTCTTGCGTATAGGTACCATTCAATTCAATCTCTTCTTCCTTAGTGGAGTCGCCAAATAATGTGTGATAAGGTTGCTGCAACTAGTTTATCAAGTGCAATGGGTATATTTGTCCACTTAGGAAGTCAATGATACGTAAGGGATGTTGTTAGGAAGAGGCATAAGAAGAAGAATTGAAAAACTCAGTATCTTAAATGTGTGCATATAACAATTGATCAAACTCCATGTTCTTGATCATTCTTAATAAAATTGTTTATTTGATCTTTGTTTGAAGTGATTTCAACAGAGTTATGGTGTTTGTCTTAAATTTGTTAATATTTTGAATGAATTAAATAAGAAAAAAATCCTCTTATTTATAAAGTTTGTAATTTAAACCTTATTAGTCAAATGACTGTAAAATTAATGGTTATAATTAAGGCTTTCTATTGAAGCTTATCGCATAGGTTTGGATACGAGCTTAAGGTTTAGGATAATTAAAAGAAGCTTATTTTCTCTTTAAATAAGTTTAAAGTATACTTAAGCCTCTTTAAAATCTAATAAATCCAAATGAAGCTGAAAGAGGCTCAAGAAAAGCTATTTCCTAGTATACTTCCTGCGCATGAGATAAGTGAGTAAGGACAAAAGCAGAAAATCTAATCTGGAGATTCCTGTTTTAAGTTTAATAAATTAGATCTCTCCTAAAACATTCCTAAATGGGTTGATTTCCCAAACCCTATCATTAGTCAAAGATATTAATTCATAGTATTAAATTTGGTTAAAAATCTAATTACCAAAATAACCTTCTACGTGTATTATAGCTCATGGAAAGATGCTGTACATTGCTTATCCACATTTAAAATTATGTTTTCAGGTTTGATTATGATACATATGTGATGCTTATCATTACCTCGATTGTGATTTATACCATGGGAGCAAGATGGATGACAATATATATGATTGTCATGAAAGTAGGAAATCTTGTTTTACAAACTTATGAGATTATTATTTGAAATAGATTATTTTGGACACTATGATGATTAATAATGGGTTTAAAAGATAACTTTGAATAAGGAATATTTGTAGAAAAAATTACATATGGCGAGTTTTTTGAGATTATATCATGAAAAATTATTTGTCAAAGTCTTGGATCTTCTCACTATTAATAGGGGTACAAGGTGGAGCAAACGCATCTCACTGGTTTCGGTATGACCTGTAGCACTTTCGCACTCGTGCCTTGTTGAAATCTATAATATTATTAAAAGTATTAAAAATTTTTATTATACTACATAAATATGTCTATGAAATAAAACTAATTAAATATAATATAATTACAAAATTCATGTAATACAAATTAATAATGAAATTGAATTAAAAAAATCATAAAGGATAAGTGTTATTTTATAGCTTTACTGTCACTTAAATTCAACTGTAGTTGCACTTTTCAATTATTAGATTACAAATAAAGTACGAAATTTAACATGTCAACTTTGCGGTGGAAAAATTCTTACTAAAAACTGATAAGTACATATAAAAACATACTTTAAAATTGTAAGTGTGGCTCGTGGATCGAAGGTGACGAACGCGATTATAAGCTCGATACCCATCTCTTGCCCTCGGGGTGTGATTAAGTTTACGCTAACTAGAATGATTTTGAGATTAAACTAAAACTTCATATTAATTTAAATTGATCGAACTTTAAATTTTAAATTTGAACTCATCTTAAAACTATATTTTTTACTTTTGAAACTCGATTAAAATTAAACTTTTTATAAATTTTTTATAAACAACATTAGATTCACTTACAATAAAAACTAAATTAAAAATTATACTAAATTCGATTAAACTTATAAATTTAACAAATTCAATACTTAAAAACTTTAGCTCGACCAAATTTACTAATCGAATAGTTCGAGTTCAAATTAACTTAATTATTATCAAATTGAATTCAAATAAAACTAAAATTAAATTTGAATAGTTTACTAACTTACTTGATTTATTTACACCTGCTAGCAAATATCAAGAAAAAATGAAAAAAAATCTTATCTTCAACCCACTCATTAACAAAGACCCAGACCGACCTAACCGATCAATGCAGTACGAGGCGAGACAGGATCCGGCGACTATGAGTTGAATTGCCATCCTAGCGATATGCCTGTTTAATCGACTCATGATCGCGGCTTCTATATGATTTAATTTTTCTTCGTTTTTAACATTTAAGCGAATTGAATCGTGGGACAACTTGCCCAGTCCCAGTCCAAATCTCCATCGAGAAAAATCCATTAAGTATTACACGTTGTGTGTGTATAAAAATAATATAAGGTTTCGCACGATTCGATTTATTTCAGTTTTTTCATGAATCAAATTAAATTACAAAAATGTAATTTGATTTTTTTAAACTTTGAACTAAATCATATTATTCATATTTGGAATTTTTCTGATCATAAAACTTCAGTTTGGTTTTGATTGGTTATAGATTGAACCATATTTTATAATCTCAAAAATTATATTTATAAAATAAGTAATCTTATATAAAAAGTATTGCTAATAAAGACCGATATCATATATTAACAACTAATTTTATTCACACGATAAACAGATTTAAAATGCTTATTAACAACTCTTATTCAATATATAGTATAAATTATGGATTGAACTATTATATATAATTTATAAATTATGATAAAATAAAGTTATATACATATATATTTTAATAAATATAAACTGAAAATTCTTCGGATTACTATGTTTTAATAATGATTTGCTCTAATTACAAGTAAAAGATTACTATGCTTTTTAAAAACAAATTAGTGCGGTTTAATGATTTGGTTTGGCTTATAATTTGGAACCAAACATAAACTTTTGGTTTAGTTCGATTTGATATTTTCTAAGTTAAATTGCAAAACAAAAAAAAAAAAGAAGAAGATATTTTTAGTTTGGTTTGGTTTAATTTACTTATTGATTTGGTCCGGTCAATTTTTTGTTACTATTGATAAAATTTGGATTAATAGTAGTGGTAGTAAATAGTATTTAAGAAAATGACCATCTATATTTTACACATATTAACCAACGATTTAAAGATGATCTCAAAACTATTGAACGAGAAATTGCAAAAGGTTTAACCAAATGAACCCTTTATATGCAAATCAATGTTTCATGCTATATCATGAGCACATCAATTAAAATATAGAACAATGTAACTGTGACTCATTTTGAAATATGATAAATCACCCCTTTTACAATAAATAAGGCCTACTCACTATAAAAATAAACCTATTGATGAGTGACTACATTATAAAATCTCCTTAGTTAATAGTATGCATTTAATATGCAAACATTGTTTTCATTTTTATTCAACTAAATTTATATCAAAACAAAACAATATAGTACTAAACTCGGCCTCAACTATAAGTACTATTTTATAATTTTTAGCTACAAATAATTTGGACCGTTTAGGCTCATTTAATTTAAGAATTGTATTCATAAGTATTATATTATTGCTTGAATTTGATCTGGAATCAAATTACATTAAAACTCAATCCAATCATTTTTGAGTCGACGGATTCATCTAACATAATTGTCTAAAGTGCAAGATCAGTTTTTATTTCCTTTTATTAATTAATTAATTTATTTATTTTACCAACTATTATATAGTATAATTTGTTTGGGGAATGGGAAATCAAACGTAATCCAATTAATTAAGAAATTGGTTAATGTTATAAATTTTACATAAACTTTACTAAATTATGTAATTTAATACTTGTATTTTGAAAATAGCAATTCATTATCTAACTGAAGTTTTTGTAGTTATTTTTACTATTTAAATTAACTTTATTAGATTTATTTGCTACTATGGACATAAAGGCGAACAAAAAATTAAATGTTCCAACCTCTCTAAGACTAAAAGGTAATTAGATACCACCTATAAAGAGTTATACAAATCCTACCAAATTATCCCGATTACACCATCACCCCACCCTACCTTTCATTCCTTAAGTGGCCGAAACCACAACTTGATATGAAATAGATTCCGATCTATTTCAAAAAGTAAATTATTCAACTCTCTTATGGATATAAATCACTTTCTAATTTATCTTTATAACCACATCAGGACATAATAGAATGGTTATAAAAACTTTAATTTGATATTAAATTGATTTTTTAAAATATAAGTAATAAATTATATATTAAAAAAAATTAGGTACCATTTATAATATTAACCTCTTAAATAATTAGTATTCGTTTCACTTAATTATAAAGGTTTTAAGAAACTTAGTTCCACAAATTATTTCTCGGTTTTGTCTAAGATATTTTTCTTTTTCCCCACCCAATTTTCGACTTAACCCATTATAAAGTGCAAATCTCTCATTTTGTACTGTAAAACGGCACCAAGTGCGCAAACGTTAATGGGCTCTTCCTTTTTGCACATGTAGGGTTAAAGTCCTGAGAATAGGAATCACACACGTGTGACACAAGTTGGTCAGAAACTACCACGTGCGAGCACCGAGTAGTACTACACTGCCAAACCATCAACGATTATTACAGATTAGAAAAAACTTTGTCCTAGATGTGGGCCCCCACTTCGGTACGAATGAGGTGTACTGCGTTTCACGATCCTATTGGTTCACTTTACTACGGCGAGAATACTAGGAGGTACGGACCTTTGACTTGTGACAGTTTATCGCCAATGAGGGACGAGTACAGAGATTTGGGGAAAGGTACGAGTGTAGCGGATTATGGTCTCTGGTGATTACTTTTTCCGACTCTGATCTGTACGGTCTATACGGCACTTTCAACTTGTTCAGACAATATAGCCTGCCAGTAAAGGTTCTGTCGACGCGCTTACACGCTCTTTCCCATTGAGGAGCGATTTTCTGTGGGCGCGCTTATTGTGCTGATGGTGCTCCCATTTTTAAACAGTTGACTTCTGGAGATATTAATTAATAATTATTGATCTATCACTTGGTTCTCTTTAGCCGAGGGGGCGAGGGAGGATGGCCGTCCCATGCCACCACCATAGAAGCTTGATCGGCGATTGCATGCACAGACAAATTTAAACAACCTTGTGGACGTGTAATTTTATGACTACTACATAATTTTAAACACTTAATCATTATTAAATTACGTTCATGCCCGTGGTACAGCTGCGCAGTCTGTTAATCATAATAAATATTGTATTCTTGGTATATCATTTGTTTTTGTCGGTTTATTGAAAAATTATGTATTTTAAATTTTATTATCCAGAATTTTACGTAAACTTTTTTTTTGTAATAAATCACGTGCTTTTTGAGATTTTATGTTTATGACTTTCTGAACTTTTGTTTTATTAATGGATTTCGGTTATTTTTATTTAACTTTATTAGATATTCAAATTGAAAAAAGGGTATTATATTGCCACATTTTGTACTGATTTGGTGCCGCATACTTCTTAGGATGCCTGTGGTAATAGGTTTTACTACCAGCGAGACGATAATAGACTAATAGTAATGGCTAAAATCATCTTCATTTTCCTTGCATCTATCCTAAATCAGTAACAAATGCTTCAAATACATCTTAAGACGCAAAAAGAAATTCTTTTTTTTTCTTTTCAAGACAAAATCGATTGTACACTTCTCAAAAATAGAAAACGCATAAAAATTAATAAAATAACCATTTTATCCTTTAATAAATGCTCAAAATGTGACTCGCATTTCATTATAATTTTATAGGCTAGAATCTCTTGTATGGCCAAATGTTGTTTTCCTTTGACCAGTAGATGCAATTTTGGTGTGAATAGATTCAACTCTTTGGAATTAATTAACTAAACCGAATTAACCCATTTTTTAATTCGTTAGGTTGCAGTGGATGTGTGAGTTGGATAAATTATCTTGTAAGAACCTTGTACTGGTGAGAAGATAAACAATTAAAGATAGATCATGACCTAGTACCAGTGGATTTGATATACCGATTAATTAAAGTTTGTGAGCCATGATAATTCTTTAAAAGGTATTGGATAAATTTCAAATATTCTCATTTATACTTACTTTATATGCACTTCACCTTTATATTTGAAATTGAGCATTTAAACTTTGAATCTTGACAAATGTATTTTAATCCCCCTACATGGCAATTTACACTTGAAAAATAGTAATAAAAGGATAGAAAGATATTGAAAATAACAAATAATCCATAAACTAAAAAAGGAATTCCTATCGTTTTTCTAATTTCATATAATTTTTAAATTTATTATTTATTACCATTATTTCATTCTAAAGAAAGATAGTAATATAAGATTTAAAAGAGTATAGTATTAACTCAGGCATCACAGTCACTACACTGGAATCATCTCCAATGCCCCTTCTTTAGCTGATATGCACTACTTGTCCATGTTACCTCTAACTTTAACTTTCCTACCAAATCTAACCACCAACATTCAACAAATTGTATGAAAGGTTAAGGTATTATTAATCGCAATTTGATTACGACAACAATAGATTCTATAAGTATAACTTTTGTGTAGTTTAGCCTTATAATAATGATAGGGAGTATACTATACCTTCAGGTTATAGAAGATCGAGCTTATGAGGATTGATTATGGTAGGATGGGAACTTTAGCTTCATGTACTATTGATGCTAAAATCTAAAAAATTATTCGAAAAATGTAGTTCTTGCTTGTAATGAAAATTTATTCAAGAAAAAGTGCCATGTATTAATGCATTGTGTGGTCTCTATCACAATAATGAGTCAATTGAGCATGTATTTTTTCATTGTCCTTACACTCATTTGGTATGGCTTGGATTGTATGATTATGATGTTAGCAGTATAGATGTCGTTAGATTTGATTAGTGTTTTTTATCAATTGCTAATCTATGTTTCTCTATTAGTGATGATGACAAAAAAAAAAAACAAGCAGCTCTCGCTTTTTTGCTTCACTATATGGTTCATGTGGAAAGCAAGAATTGATTTTATTTTCAATGGAGTTCAACTTGACCCATATGAAGTCATTAGAAGAATTTAAATGTGATTCTTAAAATTGTGATTGTATTATTCATTTAAATAAATAGAATAGTATAAAACCGATATAGAGGGCCATTTTAATAATTGGGCTTGCAACCCAATTTAATGTTATAGGTCAATATCTTGAGTCAATGACGGAGTCTACAAAATCGGTCTGATTAGAGATCTTTTAGAGAGATTTAACATGGTAGGCTTAGAGTAGGGATCATCAGATTAGATTTTTTACTCTTAACTTTACTCGATTATCTTATGTATGAAAAAGTAGACTTGAAAATGGTTCTTCTAAGCTTATTTGGGCCTCAATTGGCTTTAATGAGCTTTAAGGGAGCTTATAAGTGCTCTAGGCTTATTTACAACAATAATTGGCTTTTATTAACTATTATAAGCCCTTGAATAAAGCCCGAATCCATGTCTAAGGCTACAAAGGCTAAAAGAAATTATAAGCTTTAATAATAAGGCTCAATCTTAATTGTCTATCTTGGAGTAATTCGATGGATAAGGTTGATCCTCAAACTCTATAAATAGAAGGCTTCTCTTCTCCTTTCATTCAATCTGAACAATGACAAATTTGAGACAAATATTGGGGCTCTACTGAAATCATTTCAGAAAAGATCAAATAAGCAATTTGATCAAGAACATCGAGTTTGATCCATTATTATACACGTGCATTCAAGATATTAAGTTTGCCCATTATTCCTCCTACGCTTCTTTCTAATGACATCCCTCCATGTGTCATCAACTTAAAATGTCTCTTTAGTTTACCGGCACACCTGTTACAGATGATTAGCCAGCTACAGCAATCCTACCATACAATTAGCAAAATCATAAACTTATAGAATTATACATAAATGTTCATAATTTTATTAAAAAGTTATATATAAACGATTTTACATTTATTTTAACTAAAAAAATATTATAAAATCATAAACTCATATAATTATATTTTTAACTCGCGATTTTAACAACTATAACTAATGAAAGGGTAAGGCTTGATCCATCTCCTACATATCATAATCTTAGTAATGACCATCAATGTTTAAATACATGAGATAATAGGAAGCAACAAGGTGTTATTGTTGTAACCACTATGCGACCTACATTATTGTTAAAATCTGTATGGTCCTTTTTATGGTAAGGTGTTTAAGATAAGATCATACAAATATTTGACTCAATGTTAAGAGAGAAGAGCAAATCAAGTCCTTTAGCATGGTTAGAATGGTTTGGATCAACTCATCATCAGTTATGTGTAGAGGTTAGAATATTGAGTCAGCAACTTATAAGAGTAATCTACAATTGTCCTATATTTTCTTAAGAAGATGACCATTATATTTTGGCTAAAGAATTAATAACTCTTCAAGATTGAATAGTTTGCAGAGATAAAGCCTTGCCCTAGTGGATGTTGTCAAACTTAATTATAATGATGCTCTCAATGTTGATCTTAAATGTATAAGAATTGGTTGGGTTGCAAAAGATTGTCATGATTCTCTTATAGGTGCAAATTCCTCCCTGTTTACTTCTTTCAATGTGAAAGAGGTAAGGTTGCTATTGTCTTAAATGTGATCCAATTTGCTACCAATCGGAGGTGGAAAAAGATTATGGTAGAGATGGATTTGAAAGCTGTTCTTAATAGTTTCTTAAATTTCAACTGTTGTTGGAAGATTAAACCAATCATAAGTTTAGTGTTAGAACTAAGACTTTGTTTAGAGAGTTTTTCTGTCTTCTATTAATCATCATGTGAATGACTGTGCGTACTTAGTCTTATTTTGAAACAAAAAGAGGATGACCCTTTCCCTTAAGGTTATTAGACCATCATCCCCTTTATCTTTTCTTTTGTTAGTTGATTTGGAGGGTTTTCCTTTGAACTAATGTTTGCTGGCTGTTTCTATTAACAAAATTATCATTTTGGAAAAAAAAAAAAAAATTAGCATTCTCTTTATAAATCAACACTTCTTACTAATAACCATGTTTTTGTTAAATATTTAATGGAGTGGAAAGTGACATTAGAAATCTACCATGCCTTTGAAAAAAAGATACGTCAATATCATATTAGTTTAGCGGAAAAATGGAATTTGTTTCCACCATAATAAAATCACATAGATGATAATCCCTTAAACATGTAGGCATTGTTGAAAAAATTAAAGTGGAAAAATGCTAAAAAATGCATGTGGATAGCACTCTTTTTCTACTACGTAGAGCTTTCGCTAAATTTTTAAGTGCAAAGTACCAATGAATTCCTAACACTTTTAAGGTAAATGTAATAAAATCCTAAAACTTTTTATTGTGACAATTAAATCTCGATACCTTAAGATACAATGGTATTTGACATGGATGAATTGGGATTATAATACATGGAACATCTCAACAATCAAAAGAAGAGGAAGAATAAGGTTAGAAGCAGCTTGGATCAAAAGTCGAAGAAGTCACAAATCAATTAGAACCAGTGAGTTTTGATTTTCAATGCTAATTTTGAGAGCTAACTTTGGGAGGCCAAGATAGTTTGCTCCTAGAGAGTTGTAGAGCTCATAATATGTCAATAAAAATCAATCAAATCTTCTATAATTTAGAGCAAACAACTTTGTTGTTTGGTAATATTTAAAAGCCAAATTACACTTTATGTTATATCGATAATAAACCCAATATTGCAATGTCACTTTAAGTAAAAACTAAAAGAAAACCTAACCCTAAAGAAACTAAACAATGGTTCACCAATTGTTGAGACGGGGTGGCATTGCCATCCATTTGTGGAGAGAGTTGTACGATCAACCTCTAAGCTATCAATAGCACTAGTGCATGAAAGTTGCCAGCCTCCAAAATGTAAATTAGATTGCAACCTACATAAAAGGATGAGTTGAGTAACCTACCAATTGAAATGTTGGTCGTTAGGAAATATTTAAAGGGAAAAATATTTTTAGCATGTGTCGATTTTATAACTTGATTGTATTTATCTCAAACATTATGTACATATATATTTTTCACGAACAAAACATACATTTTATTTGTCGACCAGAAAATTTTCCAATTATTAAACACTATAAAACTTAATGAAACAAAATATATAATCTCATATATCTTATTGAGAAAAAAAAAATATTCATCCTATTATGCTTGCTTAGCAATATTTGAAAGTTTACTTAGAATGCCCTTAGATAAATTATTTTATTTTATTTTTTGACCACAAATAGAAGCTTCATTAACTAAAAGAAGATTACACATTGTCAAAGTATTAAAAAACAATAGCTTATCCCCTTTCTAATTTAGTTTGCAATCCGATAAGAATACCTATTTGTTTCACGATAAACAAAAGAAATAACACATGATCAGAAAAAAGTCTTTTATTTATTTATTTTTCTTCTATCTCTATAGTATTTCCATCGATAAGGACACCAAGAACCAATGGCAAGAACTTCATTTTTAAGGTTCTTGACAAATGGGGAAAGATTCTTGATCAAGTTGGGGTTCTTGATAAAGAACCTAAAAAAGTAAACCTTATTATTATTATTATATTACTTTTAATATTATGGTAGTTTAAATTTATATATTGTAAATTCCGTAAATAATATAAATAGATATTAAATATTTTTATAAAAAATATACTGAAAAAATGGAGAGGGTCCCAAGAAAAAAGTCATTAAATTGTTAATGTTACATGCAAAGATTTTCTCATTTAAAATTCGTAAGTGCTATAGCAATAATTCAAAAATCTTCTTTTTTTAACAACCTTTTCACTTTATCTACGAGGTGCTTATATAGAAGGACTTAATATTTATTTATATCATTTATAGGATTATAATATAAGCTTTTAATCAAAATTGACACTTAAAAGAAAAAAAAAAAAAAGGAAAATGGCAAGGTTTTGGGATTCTTGATCTAAGGACGTCGTCCGTGTTAAGAGGTCGAATCAGAATCACCTTGACTATATACACCTGAAAGCATCTAATGACTCCCAAATTCCACGATACCCAATATTCTCTCACCCAATTGGCTCTTCCACATCACCGCCACAAGAAGAGCGTGAGGTACCCATTCCACGCCCAACACCCCCCCCTTCCCAACTCGAGAAAACACAACCCATTCAACAACAGGCACCTCCCTACCCTCTCTCTCTCTCTCTCTTCCCTGCGTTTTATTCACGTTATTCTCTCAAAACGACAACTCCTCCTCCATTAAACTACCTTCTCTCTCTCTCTCTCTCTCTCTCTAAACACCTTCCTCTATATTTTGATTTTTAGATTTTGAAGCTGTGATGGATTTACATGGAGGTTTATGTATAGGTTGTCTCATCGTTACGGTTGTTATAGTTTGGTTGAGTCCGTGTTTAGTTCTTGGCGGCGATATAGTACACCAGGACGACGTCGCTCCGAAACGACCTGGTTGTGAAAACAACTTTGTCCTGGTAACTAACTTTTACTTCACTTCACTTCGTTGTTATTATTATTATTAAAGTGAATTCATCGGTCTCGGATGTTTTATTTCATCTGTTTATTTTCGTAATTTCTTGTTTATTCGTTTTTTCATTGGAAACGAAATCAGTAGCTGAATTAGTTTGTTCTCGCGGAAAATGTTTTTCAACATGTCTGAATGCTAACCATGGCGTGGCCACGGTGTCTGCTGAGCTGACAGTGTTTCTTACGTACCTCTCGATTGTTACGATAATTATCCTACAGTTGTTAAAATTCAATTATACTAAAAAAAAGAGACGAGTAATATTTTGAAGGCTTGCGAAATTAAACCTAGGTTTACGATATAGTGAGAGTTAGAATTTTTTTGTTCTTTCTGTTTGGTTAGTGAGAAAGTGAGAGGAAAGGCACAGGTTTTGTTTTCTTTTAATTTATATTTTTGCGCAAATTGTTTTAGGTCGTCCAGCTTCCTGATGTACTTTCTGACTTGTCTTTATTTTGATGTAAAATAATAATTAATGCGTTAGTTGTTGGAAATTAAAGTGGGATGTACTATTTTTAATTTAAATTTATTTTTGTATTGGTTACTGTTTTTGTCATCTCTTGTACGCCGTGAAAGTGAAATAAAATATGGTATTGGCAATTTGGCATCCATGACCTTGACTTCTTTTATTGAATTTGATTGATTTCTTAAATCTGGTGGATTAGTATATAGTTATATCGGTTTGTGGAACTTGCCTCTGATTGGGAAATCATTGAGACAGTCAATTCGGAATGAAAAATATGCATTTGAATTTTTATACTGACAAAATATTTAATTTTCACGTTAAATTTCTCCAATTATTATGAATTTAATTTGTATTTCTGGATGAGTAATACAGAACTGACCGAGGAAACACATGGATTGATTTATAGGATGAGGCCGTTTTGCACAAGAAAGTAACAATGTTTTGAACAATGGAATTTCGGATTTGGAGGAAGAGTATTATTTTGCATATTCATGTTCGATATCGAAGGGAAACAAGAATGTAAAATTATTGATAACTGTCCCAACAGATCTTTCATCTTGGTGCTTTTCATTATTTCAGTATCTGCTTTTGATCTTTCAATAGTTTGCAATGTGGAGTTGGACCGATTGGTTTATCCCACTCCATTACTAGCTTCCATCATAGGCGTTCTTTTGATCCATGTTCATATAGCCATTGGTCAAAGTCACAGGTCATGTTGTATCTCTGAGAGTGATGCCTGTAAGAAATCAAAGTAGTTAAGTTGGAGTGAAATTCTCATTCAGCAATTATAGCTGACTGAAAGTTGGGCTGGAAGGTTCATTTTGTTGAATTCCTTTCTCTACTGAGATTTTCAGTATCTGAATGTTAGGGGCATGTACTATTTTGTCCTTTCTTCTTAGTTTCCCACTAAGCAATGTCTATTTATTACTGTCCTGTTGATGCAATGACATTTTGGTTCTCAATGTTGTTATTTAGCAGAGTTCTAAGGATGTGTTTTTCTTTAGGTGAAAGTTCCAACTTGGATCAATAACACTGAGGATATTGAGTATGTTGGTGTTGGTGCTCGATTTGGCCCTACTTTGGAATCAAAGGAAAAACATGCGAACCATACAAGGGTTGTGCTGGCAGACCCTCCAGACTGTTGTAGCCCTCTCAGAATTAAGGTTTTATTTCCGTGATCCTTATATGTTATGGAAACCTTGTTTGCGGCACATTCTTCTGTTGTTTGTGATATGTTAAAACACGAATTACGTACAGCTTTTAAATATTTGGTGAAATAGTAACCCCGTTGTGGCATTATTTTGGTTAGTTATCGAGGGAGGTTGTTCTTGTTCATAGAGGCAGTTGCAGTTTTACAACTAAGGCAAATTTTGCTGAAGCTGCTAATGCATCGGCTATTCTCATTATAAACAACCGAGCAGGTACTTGTTCTGTTTAATCAGTTCCTTCTCCATGTTGTCTTTTCACTATCTAGAACGTTACAGCAAAGTTATTAACTTTGCCTACCTTGCTGGTTTCTTTTGGGTATGAATTTCTCATGACAGTTTTGTAACTGGGGGCACCTTTAATAGTTGCTATAATAAAGGTGGTTTGTGTTTTGCAGAACTTTTTAAGATGGTTTGTGAACCCAATGAAACTGATGTCTCCATAGGCATTCCTGCTGTCATGCTCCCTCAAGATGCTGGTGGTACCATAGAAAGGTTTATAAATAACAACTCCAATGGTAAGGTTTTTCTTTTCTTCAATATAAATGCGTTTGGTTATACCATCACTGGTTAAACAGCACTAGTCAAAATCAACAATATAGCTATTAGGTGAAAAAGTTGAATTCATTTCATCCCCAAAAAGAGAAAAAGTTGAATTCAAAATATTAAACAGAAAACAAATCCTGGACAAAAGGCTGTGGGTTTCATTGATGTGTAAAAAAATTTAATAAATATTTAAATAAATGATTAAGTTTTGCATTTGATGCAATTGTTCCATGAAATAATTGTAGTTAAATTTGTAAATCGTTTATATTAACTAAAATCCTTCTGTGATTATAGAATTGTTGAAAATATGCCAACCCTACCTAGATGGATAGCGCTTGAGTTGTATATTATGTATGGAAAATAGACATAAGCATAGATATAAAAAAATATTAATCGGATGATTAATGTTAATATACAAGTTCCTGGTTGCAGTATCAGTGCAGTTGTACTCTCCAAAGCGTCCATCAGTCGATGTTGCTGAGGTGTTTTTATGGCTCATGGCTGTTGGTACCATCTTATGTGCTTCCTATTGGTCGGCATGGACTGCTAGAGAAGCAGCTATTGAGCATGAACAGCTTTTAAAGGTGAATTTCTTTTTTGCCTATGCTTCCTGTTGCTCTCTCTAGTGAATTCCGTGCATTATATATATGTTTTTGGGTGCTGGAAAATTTGTGAGTGGATGTCTTCCTGCAGGATGCACCTGATGATTTGTTGTCGACGGAAGATAAAGGTTTGGGTGGTGTTGTGGACATTAATGTGATTTCAGCAGTAATGTTTGTTGTGATTGCTTCATGTTTTCTTGTTATGCTTTACAAGCTCATGTCATTTTGGTTCATCGAAGTTCTGGTGGTTCTCTTTTGCATTGGTGGAATTGAGGTAATTTTATTTTGCTTTTGATTGTTTTTTCTTGGTCATTGTTTTCTCTCTGTTACTGCATGAGTTTTTGGAGTTATATGATCTAGTATTGACAACATGGTTTTATACTATGTAGTCCTCCTTGCATGAAAGGGCACTCCTTGTATATTAAGCATGAGCTCTCTTTCTGGTTGAGCCCTGTGTTGCTTTGATATCAGTGACACTGCCTTTGTTTGAATTGAATTTGGCAGGTCAAGACTCTGCACTTGAGATTCTTGTGTATGGTTTTGCTATATAGACGGTCATGCCATTTTGCCTTAGGATGTTGGACTTCCTCTATGAAGTTTCTGTCAGGAATTAGGAGCACAATATAGCATGTTTAATTCATAGGAAGGACTGGATAAAGAAAGTTAAGAATTATTCTAGATATTCATGATTTGTGGTAGTGGGTGGAAATAGAAGAGCTCTTGAAAAAGGAATAGTTTATAGATAGAAATGTTCAAAGTTGGCTTAACCTCATTAATGTACAAAGAAAGGATTTATGAAGAACATAAGTGATCTCTTTAGAGAACCTTAAGTTTACCTCTTTTTAGAATTTTTCTTTTTCAAGTTCATTACCTCTTTGTACCACTAATGAGTCTGAAACATTCAAAGACTTGTGCTCTTACTTGTTCTCCATGAGGTTGGCAAGAGGCCAGCACATACTTGCATCGCATTTGTTTTGATGTGGCAGTGGAAAAGATAGAAGCGCTATTTTCTTAGTTGGAGCTATTGTTGAAATGTTTCTAAGAGTTCTAAACTTGCAATTTCATCTTATTGACAGGGGTTACAAACATGCTTGGTGGCTTTGTTATCATGGTATGCTACTCTCCAATTTTATATGCCACCTATTTATTGCTGCATGTAGAGTTCTGCTTGTACAGAAAATTACTATTGAGAGAAAAGGGAATTTCCTTAGAAAATACTTTCTGTATGTAAATTGCACCTCTATGATGGAATAGATTGACATCTCTTTGAACTCGCATGTTGTTGGGTTTACCAGGCAAGATGCTGATCTCCCTTGAGGATTTTTTTTGTGTGCTAATGAGCATTTGACATCTACATATGTAGTTAACCCAAAAGAATTGGAATTTTTTCATGTTACTTTAGTTGGCTGTTCTATGTGTCTATCTAAATCCCATATATTTTGACAATCTCAGATTGAAGTATTTATTTTGAGTAAAATGGTTGGTGAACCATGCACACGTCACTGTAAATGAATGATAGGGCTCCATTCTTGTTCATAATTAAATTTTATATCTGGGCATAGATAATATAGCTGCTGGTAATTGTTCGTGAGATGAGATTGTCAGTCTTAAGTGGACTTCTCAGAACCACGTGGCTGAGTGTTGGTCAGGATTTTAAGAAGAAAGTAGAATATGGCTTCTTTAGGTGATAGAAGAAGATGCATATTCTTCCAATCTTAGCAAGGCATGTGCTGCTGCTTGCTTAACTTTCTTTTTACTGAAATTTTGCTACACAATCTAGATGACACTGACAACCAAAAAACTGTAGTTTCAGATCGTTTGGACGTGCTGGGGAATCATATGTTAAAGTTCCCATCCTTGGAGCAGTCTCCTATCTCACTTTAGCTGTTTCTCCCTTTTGCATAGCATTTGCAGTAGTGTGGGCTGTTTTTCGTCGTGTTTCTTTTGCTTGGATTGGACAAGATATCCTGGTAATATAATCTTCTTCTAAATATATCTTCTTGATGTTAGGTTCATACAGTGATGTCATAAAATAGCAAAATTTGAAAGTTGTTCTGATCATTATGACAATATCAATTCTGTTGAAATATCATTTCATTCAGTTCATGCATTGTCAACATGGTTAGCCATTTATCATTAATCTATCTTGACAACATGGATGAACATTCCCCTCCCTCCCTCCTCCCCTCCCCATATCCTTCCTTTCCCTTCTCACAGGATATTGATAGGCAAATAGGATCATACAAAGTGGAAAGGGAAGTCTAGAGGAAATCATAAAGCAGGAAAATTCCACTCAATTTTTTATAGTTCAAATCTGACTCCCAGAATAAGATATAACCAAATATGTAACAAGTAGAACCAGATAATGTGTGGTCCTAAAAACAATTGAGTGCATAACTAAGCCTAATATAGCAAGTGCTTCAAATAACAAAGTACTGGAAATCAACTAGAAACTAAAATAATATAACCTAAACAAATCCATCTACAACCCTGTAGCAGATAAATTGTAGTTTATCAGGATGCTGGTTTTTATTGATGCTGTCAGGGTTTGTTTAGTTCTCATTTCTTACTCGATGTCTCTGTTCTAAATTTGCTCATTTCGTTTGCATGAATTTTGAGTTGTGGGTTTCATTGGAGTGGTAGATGTGTTTTCGTCTTATTGGCAAAGTAACTCTTGCTCTCTCTTTTGCATCATGATCAGGGTATTGCTTTGATAATCACAGTTCTTCAAATCGTTCGTGTACCAAATCTCAAGGTACTAGCCTCAACTTATCCAGAAAGCACTAGACGTTTTCTGTTACACCATGCAAAGGGATAGGAGATCTTTTTGTTGAAAATGTTGATTCATTGAAGGCAGTCTGATGTAGTTTTGCTTTATCTTTCTATGTTGAATTTGCTCTGGTTCTCTTAAAGAAACTAAAACACAAAATGAGGGACTAAGCGGCTTTCTCATTAATGTTATGCTTGCACTCACTTCCCTTCAATCTTGGAATGGAGAATACAATTTCAACCAGAAGATGTTTTTGCTGAGCTATTTGTCGTTTTCTACACAATCTAGGGTGAAAAAAGGAAATAAAGTACAAACACCAGAAAGAAAAGGAAAGAAATTAAGTAAGGGGCTCATTGGAACTCTTAATATCCAGAAAGGGTTTCATTTTTGTGTCTTTTATACTTAATACTCCACACTTATGGTAGATGTGAAATGTCTTATTTCTTAGTTCATATTTCAAGCCTTATCTTTTGTCTGGTGCTACTATATCTTGGGCTTATCATGCTATTCTCCAAGTGAAGTGCTTTGAAATTCACCTCTCCTTCTAAACAATGAAGATGAGTTGCAAATTTTGTTTCAAATCTCTTGATCAGAGTCCATGCTCAGAGAAAGACAGATTTATTTATTCTGAGAAGCAAGAGTTCCATGATTATTGATATAATCTAACGGCCCTTGTAACATGTCACTGGTTGTTCTAAAGAATGGAGCAAAGTGACAGTGGTTAAGTACGTGGTGTGCTGTTTGCACCTAATCTGCCAGGTGCAGTGGACATCCTTTTTGTCTTAGGAGTCCCAATCTCTTTTTGCTACATCAAGAAGCCCTATCGAATCTTCATTACTTAAATTTTCCCTAATTGATTGGGATATTTCCCTTGAGAAGAAATATAATTATGAATGTATACTTTGTAACATGCCTCAGGGTCTTTTAGATGCTAAGGGTTTAAAAACATGTCTCATTCTACTTCTTCCTTTTTTCATACAGGTTGGAACGGTACTTCTAAGCTGTGCCTTTTTATATGATATCTTCTGGGTGTTTGCATCTAAATGGTTGTTTCATGAGAGTGTGATGATAGTGGTGGGTATACTTCCAACCTTATTTCATTTGGGCAATTCATTGAAGATTCGTGATTCCTTAGTACCATGTATATATTTGCTATTAACAGTATGGAGTAGCTGAATTCTGCTGAAATTTCCATGATTTTTCCTTGAACAGGTTGCTCGGGGTGATAAGAGTGGAGAGGATGGTATTCCGATGCTGTTGAAAATTCCTAGAATGTTTGACCCATGGGGGGGCTACAGCATCATAGGATTTGGCGATATTATTTTGCCAGGGCTGCTAGTAGCATTTTCACTGAGGTCGAAGCTCTTAATCCCTTGGTTCTTCCAGGGGAAATTCATCATGTCCTGCACTGTTAATGCTTAGCATGTGTAGAAATATTTGTATTTCTGCTGTTCAAAAAAAAAAAAAAAAAGGATTTTTATTTTTGGGCAGATAAAGAAGAGAGAATTTATGAAAGGATAGAGTAACTAAGAGATGCAAAGGGAAAAAATTTACACTAAGGAGAGAACTGCCACTCAGCTTGCTATACGAATAACACTTAGAATAAAACCTAACTATCAACTGGGCAGGTTTAGCCACACTCAAAACTTTTCTGTCATTCCTCTGCTCCAAAGAGTAGACACCAATGCTGCAAAAGCTAACTTCCACTCCCTTAGATTGGAGGAAACAACCCCCCTTTCCAACAGCTTCTCCATTGTTAGTAGGCCTCCATGTACAGCCAACCACATGATAAAGCTACATCTTGCCATGTGATCCTTAAACCATATGGAGTAGGCTGTTGAACTTTGGTTTTGGACTTCTCAAAGCTTCATAGGCCAACTTAACTCAGAAAGAGGCTTTTGGTTTGGGGTTTCAAACCAATTTGTCTTCAAGGTTCCTTCTCGCTAAATACAAGAAAGGCAAAGGGGCCTACCACATGATCCTGAAGGCTGGCCTGAAGGAGATCTGATCTTTGCATACAGAGAAACCAATAAATCTTTAAGGAAAGTAAATGCGGGTGCTATTTTAGTTGCTTAGTCCTAGAAGATCAAGTTTTCCCAAACGTTGATAAAATTTAACACATCTGTGAATGTATACTTGAATGAGGTATGCTATCAAAGAGAAAGGCACTCCTAACCGTTGGTGCATATGAAATATTACTTTCTTTGATGATGAGATGCATTCAAGCCCTCTAAATACGTAAATTAACCCCTGGCGTTGTCATCGTTGCAGGTATGATTGGTTGGCTAGGAAGAATCTCAAAGCAGGATATTTTCTGTGGGCAATGACTGCTTATGGTCTAGGTATAACACAGAGTTAATTACTTTTGCACAACTATACATTTTCCTTTTCTTAGGATTGACCAGTTAAATTATGGAAGTATAGCTAGTGAGAAGATTGATGAATATGGGGGGTAAAATTGTCGTGGAAAATCACTTCAGCGGTGCAAACGGATCACATATAGATAAGTCGGGAGAGAGAATTATGATAGAAAGGATAGGTTAGAATGAGTGTACCATTCATCTTTAGCCCACTTCCAAGGTAAAAACTGTTATTGTACCTATTCTGTCTGCGTATTTTTCTATCTAGAGCTGTGATTGAAATGCTGGATAGGATTCATTTTGCCAGTCTGATTTTTGTACAGATAAACATGGCTGATAAAAATTATTACTAACTCTCAGAAAATCATAGCTGGATTCTCTATTACAAGTTCTATATTCCATCATGCCATCATTGCTGCTAATGAATATAAACCATACCCAAGTCCTGAGTTGCACTAGAAGAATTGGAGAGCATTTGATCTAGATGCAGATGAAGATGGTGTTTAAGATACAAGAATAATTGAAATTTCATTCTAATGCATCCGTTGCTTTTACAGTGGCGTTAATGCTTCTGCATCTAGTGACCCTCTAAGATTTGCTTTTGCAGGCCTACTTATCACATATGTGGCTCTGAACTTGATGGATGGACATGGCCAGCCGGCATTGCTATATATTGTTCCATTTACACTCGGTAATTGTCTAGTGGAATTCTGAGAGAAGCATGATGGTCTGTGTGTGTTTGTTGTAATTAAAGTTTTACAATTGTCAAGTATGATCATAGCATCTCAAAAGAGTGCAGTTTCTGGTGACTTCTAACACAAAAGATGGTGGGAGCTAAACGTGGCAGTTGATGGCCAGTAATGGTTGTTAGCTATTGGAAGAAAATATAACTGGAAAATAAGGAAAATGCTTCATTTTCCATTGCTGTTTTCTACTAATTGTTAACTGCCATCGTCTAAGGTCAACTGCTACCATCAGCATTCATTACCATTTAACAGTAAAAGCCACTCATATGCATCCATTAGAAATTGCTATGATGATATCTGATAATTATAAAATTTTAACCGTAACAAAGTATAAAATTTTTTTTCTTTTAAAAAAAGGAGATTGTGAAACATTTTTGGTGAAACACACTTTATTACCATGATGTCTCTTGTGAACAGACACATGGGTGCTTAGGTTGGTTTAAGTCAATCTTTTCATATATAATATATATATATATATATATATATATACATACATATATATAATATCTAACAATATCACTGATGTGCTTACCAGGGACTCTCTTGTTGTTGTCAAGAAAAAGAGGAGATCTGAAAACTCTATGGACGAGGGGAGAACCGGAGACACCTTGCCCGCACATCAGACTCCAGCAATCTCATTAGGAAAGAATGATTTAACATAATCTCACTTGTGACTAGATGACAGAGTGTTAGCAGTCTATGAGAGGAAAACTATCGAGTTATTGAAGTTAGTGTCTGTAATTTGTCAGGAGTAATTGAAGAAATACTACATAAATTTATTAGAGAAAAAAAAAAAAAAATTATCTGCAAATTGTAATCTCCAGGAAAATGACCATCATGATGATGAAGCAGAGGTGTGCTATATATAATACATAGACAAGGTGGTGCAAGTTTGGATATGTAGATTACTGAAGGGCTACTAATGTATATGCGAATGGCGGATTTGAGCGGTCAAGATATGGTCCAAGAAGTAGATATCAGCGCCAAGTATGTGGTCGTTTAGGATTGGAATGTAATTTACGATCTTCTCTTTAAACAATGGATGAAAGTGTGAAAGATTGGGCATTAAAGAAGTGGCTCCACTGGGAGAGGGGAAGGGAGGGAGAAAAAAAGTGGCTCCGCTATTGCTGCTTCATCCGATGGTCGTATATGAAAGTTCATCATCATTCAACATGTGTTGCTTACGATATAGTACTCTGTATTGTCAGATTCGGATTAATATCTGTGGTTTAATCTGGTTGGATTCTACTTAACTTCGATTCGACTTCCGTGTGAATTCGGTTCTCTTAATTGTAGTCTCTCCCACATATTTAGATTAGGTTTGATGATACTGAAATATTCAGCCAAAACTGCTTTAATATATGGGGTTAAGAGGTATTATAACACAGCTGGAAAATCTGCTGTTTCTGCGAAATCCCAAAGATATTCTTGATTTGTGTATTTATTATAGCGCAGAACAAACTAGAAATTAAAAAAAAAAAAAAAAGACTTGAAAGCCACAAGCAAGGGTGGATATTTGGGCAAAGGTTTAATTTATCCAATTTATGGTGTTTTCTTCAGCATGAAATCCAGCACTAATTTATTGTTTTGCCGTGTAAGTCTGGCAATCGTGTACGATGGTCTAATGAGATTGCTCTTGAATCATGCCTAATGATTTTGACCTTAATTAAATAATTTATTAAACAATAATAAATGGCTGGATACCTATAAGTGGGCATTGGGCCGTCAAGTTCCGGTTTCCCGAAAATAAAGAACCATAACCATCCTCATAACCCTATTTTAGGTCACAGTTTTGAATTAGCTCCTCCAACTCTAATTTTTTTTTTTTTTTTGAAAAGTATAAATTTAGAGCTCAACCTTTTTTTTTATTCAAGTCTTAATTATATCAAAATTTCTATTTAAATCTTTAATATTCACCAAAGTTTTTAAATAAATCTTCTGTTAATTGCTGTTAATTTTTTCACTAACTACAACGCATGATAAAATTTTTGTCCACAAAAAAAATATAAATTCAAGATTTAACCTTTTGAACATTTTGTACTTAGAATTCAAAACTTTTCAAAATTTTTATTTGAGTTCTCAAAGTTTTCAAACAAGTTCTATATTAGTTTATCGTTAACTATTGCATTAACTACAACACATAATACTTTCTAATTGGTCAATATATTTTTAATAAATATTTAAAAAACAAAAAATAATTTAATTTTTGAAAATTTCATAAAAAGGAAAAAAAAAATTCAAAAAACAAAAAAGCTAGAAAAAAAAAGGGTTCTACCTTCCGTTTGGCCTTAGGCTGGCTATAATAGCCAAAAGGAAGTGGAAGGTCCTTTTCTTTTTTCTTTTTTCTTTCTTTTTTTTTTTTTAAATTTCTAATTTTTCTACAAAATTTATTTTATTGAAATTATAATAAATATGTATATACATTTCTTATATTATATATGTAAATGTCTTTGTTATTTAATTTTTCATTTCTTTATATTTTTATTTTTATGAATTTTCCTCGTTTTTATTATTTTTGTTATTATTTTGTTAATTTTTAACTATTTTATCATAGTAATTATTCAATAAAAATATATATACCTATCATCTCAAGATTTTTATCGATATGGATTTGAGTAAGATTGGGTTTTGTGTAGGTGTATGAGCTAACAAAAAAGAGCACAATGAGGGGGGTTGAGGTTTTGTTCGGTATGGCTATTTCGATACTTAAGCTAATAAAGTGTTTAGAGAGTATGAGTACTCAAACAATATGTAGGCTCAAGTGCGCAAACTGTAGTAACCCTAGGAGGGGCTTAGTAGTATTGCCTAAAATTTCCATATTACGTGTGCACCCATTAAAAGAAAATCGCCTTACAAGTCAGAAATTGCAAGACTCTAGGAAATAACTATTTAGAGTCTTCAATTTTAGTTCATTGGCTCATTATATAATATAAATAATTATGGATATCCATTTTTCCACAGTTCCTCAGAATTGCAAATAATTGATATCTCCTACTAAAATAGTGAAATGAGATAGACAATTTTACAAACTTCTAAACTTACTAAAAATACTAAACTTAATTGAGACATTAGTTGTTTTTCGAAGCATTCCGAATTAACTACATAAGCTTTTCATCATATTGATTCAATGGTAGCATTCTGCACTCGATTCTTATCCCATTCCCAACTATCGACCAACCTGCAAGGAAAAGAACTGTTGGGATGTAAACTTACGCTTAGTGAGATAATTACCCTCATCAATACCGCATGACAGAAATTTATTAAATGCACATTTATACGAATGCATGAACAATCGATATGCCGAACAACGCATGCAGTGACCTAGGAACTGCATACGACTCAGAATTACGCC
Source organism: Lumnitzera racemosa (assembly GCA_024138005.1). Taxonomy (NCBI): domain Eukaryota; kingdom Viridiplantae; phylum Streptophyta; class Magnoliopsida; order Myrtales; family Combretaceae; genus Lumnitzera; species Lumnitzera racemosa. Next base: position 39,492,222 of record JAMXBC010000005.1, read on the forward strand.
TCTTGAAGTCGGGGTTTAGAGATAATTAACTGACCCAAACCAAAATCCAGGTTCTAGACCTTGGGTTTTTATTTCATTTGCACTATCGTACTCATGTCAAAACAAAACTCTTTCTCTCTCTCTTTGTCTCTCTCTGTCTTTGTCTCTTTCCCTCTCCCTCTCTCTATATATATATACTTCCTTTACTAAAATCAAATCATATATTTTAAAAATCTCAAGTTTAGTAGTATGGTTACTTCCGCAATCCACAAACACACGCTCTAAGTAGAAGCCACAAGACTCAGCCCCTCGTTGACAGTTGGCGTCTCCCAACGCCTAGTAAGCCCTTCAGCTTAGGATAGGGACTCAATATATATGATGACATAGCTAGTGCCCAATCCTGCAGGAAACTCGTATTCCTGTGAATCCCTTCCCATCTTTTGCGTGAAGCGGCAATCGGTGTTATCCGTATGCAATATGAGGAATGCATGATTCATTTTGATTTCTTAATCGTATAAGTGATTAACTCGATTTTTAGGGTGATCAAACAATTTCATTCCATACAATTCACATGTATATATTAATACAAACAATTCCCATTATTATGTATATAATTAACAAGTCATCACATTCATCCATAAATCCATATACATGCATCTCTCATATCCCACAAGTATCTAAATTTATATATATAAGTTTAGGTGCATCTATTCTACAAGCACAATCAAGTAAAGAGTCATCGGGAATTTACTCACTCTGCCATGTAGGTCAATCAAAATAATCCGGAGGCAAGTTGTCTCCGTACACGGTGTCTCCTGGTCATTGAAATAATATTTCTAAGGGATTGAAATAAACTTAGGAAACTAAGTAAATTTTCCTTAAGTTATACTCTTGACTAGTTTTCGAAAATTTTCCTGATTTTTACCTAAAGTTTAATCGCGTATAACTTTTTTGTTTTAAATCCGATTTTTATGATCTTATAGTCAATCTTCATTATTTTCGAGTGTACTTTAACATGGTGAGGTTAGATTTTCGAAATGAGGCATACAATTCTATCCATGGGTCAGAACAGTAGCGTTCCTCATGTGTTGGAGTGTTTTTGGGCCTTGTATGGTAAATGGGCTTTTTGATAACTTGAGAAATCCTTTGGGCTTGGTCTTAAGATTTTATCCTAAGCTTAAAATACTCCTTGAGATCGGATTTACAACTTTGATTTACATTCCTAAGGCTAACAACCACTTCATGAGCCCTTTAGTGGGTTTAAGTTGTCAAATAGGCTTGTTTTTTGTTCAAACTAAAGTTAGTGACTTTGGTGGGCTTATGGGGCCTTAGGTGGATTTCTTATGGGCTTCAAAACATCCTTTCTTGATGTCTTAAGGTGCTGGTCAGAATTTCATTGAAAGCCCAATTTAGAGTTTTAGGCTCGTTTTGAGAGTTTTAGGCTCGGTTTTGAGTTTTCGGCTTTATATGCTTGCTTTGGTTGATCTTTTCACTTTGTTCATTCACTTTTATCATATTTTTAAGCTCCTTTTTCTTACGTTCCAGATCTGTTCATGATGATTCCAAGGGGTTCTTGCTTGGTTTTTCAACTTGTTTCATTATTTCCTTAAGTTTTGGTAGTAGATTATGCACTTAAATTACTTGTATCCAAATCTTAACTTAAGTTTTCTTCCATAAGATGATCCTTTAACTCATGCTCCACACAAAGAAATAAAAGATCTTATACTTAATATAACCTCCATATCATAGGTCATGTCATACAAAGTTGGTTTCTTCATAAAACTTCATGTGATGGAATTTTCCTTAACTTAAGTCTAGATTTGAGTATGTTTAACTTAATGGAAACAAAATCAACATCTAAATGACTATGGAATCCTCACGTCTAGCATGCTCATCCTTCATTCAAGTTTTTGTTTCAAGACTTTCTCAATTTAAAATCTTCCATTCAAAGTGTTGAATAAGTGTCTTTACAAAATATCAACTTTACATTCTCATGCTTCAACTTCATGTAAAGGTTTCATGGTTTGTTTCTTAAAACGATTTTTAGTGTTATAACAACTTAAACCTTACTTATATCTTCAAGAAATCAAAGTCTCCTAACATAAATACTAACCCACATATCACAAGAAACACTTACTCGTCCTTAAAGCAAAGTATGGTGGTTGTGCACTAAGGTTCTACTTAAGCTCTTAACTTTGCTTCCTCTTTTTGCCACCTTTCGAAAACCCGAGTTGTTTGATCTTTTGAAATGGGGTTTGTGGAAGGTTCTAATGGTTCTAAAAGATCTTAGATGGTGAAAGAAAATGACACAAGAATAAGAAGAGAAATTGCCGTGAGTATGGAAGCAAAAATGGTGGCGGCAATGTTGGGAATTTGTGGAGTTTGATTTCTTCTTTTGATTTGTATTTAAAGTGAGAGAAAAGGAAGTGAAAATGGGAGTGAAAGAGGGAGAGAGTGGCAGATTTTGAATGAGGAAAGAAGTGTATGCATGAAGCTTTAATTAATTATCTTGTAGCTTACACAAAAGTCAACAATTGCAACTATTGATGATGTAAGTATTAAGGGGTGAATAGTGATGTGTAAGAGAAAGTGATTGATGGTTGAAAGATAAGACATTGGCCCCCCTTTCTCCCTTGTCCAAATCTGAAATTTAAAGTCTTTTTGGGCTGTGGAGTGGTCTTGTCTCATTTATTAAAGTTATTCTTATGAAATCTTGTGAAAAATTGTCCATATGTAATATAAGTGAAGGGGTGATAAGGAAATTGTCTTATCATTAGATTTTGATAAGTTATCAATTGATAAATGATTCTAACTCTCAATTGATAATTTATCTAAGGTGATTGGTTGGTCTACTTATTTATGTGTAAAGCTTATACATGAAGATAAGGGCATGACCTTATAGAAAATTGTTTTAGGGTTTTCATCTCGCATTGTTTTGTAATTTATGATTTGATTTTTATAAAATTGTGCAATTTTCTAAAGTTGAATGAAATTATTCAAATTAAATTATCGATTAATTACTTAGGGTTAAAATTCCTTAATTATTTTAGGGTTTAGGGTTTTAAGTGACTTTAGAGCTTGCAGTTCTTCAAGCTCGGGTTTTATCGATAACTGTTTTTTTTTATTGGAAAAATTTAATTCGTTTCTAAATATAAACTTAAGTTTTTGGTCTAGTTGATCTTTGGGAATGTTCGGAAAGTACTCGTACTCAAACTCAAATCTTAGGCCCACTAAAAGTAGGGTTTATACAAACTATCAAGTAGTTTATCATTAGGTGTTAGCTTTGTATTTATGGAGAAGTGGAGCTACTAATTCGAGAGGAGTTAGTGGGCAAAGTTACATTCACAAGTATTAGATAATGGAGCCGTGATGTCTGACGTGTTCTACACATGTAGAAGGTGGTTATTGATTTATCCCTTCAGCTTTATCCAAAGTCTTCTAGCCGTTAGAGAGCTCTCTTAGTTGGATAAGCTGTATTCGAGGCTTGGGTTGAAGGAAGCTTATCATAGGCCATAAAACCTATTAATAAGATTGAGACAAGCTTAAGAAGCTTATGTCAAAAAGGCCCTATCAAAACTTACCCTTCCCTACCCCCTAGTCTCATTACAGTAGTGAAGGCAAGGAGAAGGCAAGATGGGCTTCTTAAGTGCATAGTCGATCTAGTCTGGAGGTGTTTGTGTTAATGCTACTGTACTGATGCGATAATCATGGAAGTCCAGACTTGCGAAAGGTCGAGGTAAAGACATTTAAGTTGAATGACGCTGGGGCCGGGTAAGTGTGACATGCCCGAACAGATTACCTTAGAGGTAGAGGTAAACGTAATAGTTCTAAGGTAGAAAGCAAGAGGTCTAACCTCCTTAGCCATTAGGAGGTAAGAGTAGTTGGCCCTCTATCAAGTTAGAGCATATGTTTATTGAGCTAGATGGTTAAACCGAGATGAAAAATTTATGGCCTGTGTTGGAAGAGCTAGAGGATATATCTACTAAGTGCGCTTGATTCACCAAAAACAAGGTGCTCTCCAGTTTTCTTGAGTTCGACCTGAGCTTCCTAGATTTTCTAGATTCTCTAACTAATCGGGAGAGGAAGGCAACCCAAGCATGAGAAAGAGAAGCCACGTTAGCAATTGTCACTTTTGAAGGCACCCCTTTTACTATCGGGCTTGGTTAAGATGCTTCTGCATCCACCTTTACCCTAGTAGCTCAGTAGGAGGTCACCTCTAAGAGTGCTTCTAAGGAAGATAAGAGTTGGGGTGATCCTTCTACTGACCCAAGTTAGTAGGTTTCAAGCCCTCCTTTTGTAGCCTAAGGCTAGTTATCTCAGCGGCCGACATAGGATCAACCTTCCGAGAAGATTAAAGCACTAGACTTTTTGGAACCGTCAAAGTTTGCTAATCTAAAGGAGTTACTATCTCCTTTCCCTTTGTCTTGTACACTAAGTCAGGATACCGACCTTACTTTTGTATATCCCCATCTTATTAATGAAATTTGAACTTCTTTGCTTAGTGTAATTGCCTTGCATGCTTTGACTCTTGTTTACTACCTTTCGCTTTTCTACTTAGTTCTTTGTAACATAACTTGACACTTGTTATTCGTATGTGGGGAGTTTCTCGATTGTATAATAGGTGTTATCCCTTGCTAAGGCTACTTTAGTGGGGTCGGCTTGGTAGTGTTCCGACCTGCTTGATTAGTAGGAGTCCCTCAAGTAAGGGGTGTTCCTTATTATAAAGGTTATTCGAGGGGAGGGTAGGGGGGGTTTGGTTCAGGGAGCGGTAAGTGGGTCAGGTTAGTGGTGTTCTGACCTGCCTGGTTAGTGGGGGTTCCTTAGGTAGGTTCGTATACCTTTTGGGGTTGGGATCATACAGCTATGAGAAAAAAGGTAGAAGGTAAACATAGATTGCTTACATGAGGAATGGAACTTTCATTCATAACTTGTGAAATAATTTACTTGTACATTAATCAAAATAATGCCAAAGGTTATAAGCATTCCATGTTCATGGGATGAGCTCACAACCTAGTCATTCCAATCTATAGTCTTTATTCCCTAGGCTTGCTTTAACTCTGATAAGATCTTTCTAGTTTGGGGCCAATTTGCCCTGTCCTTCTTGTGAAACCATAGCTTTCACCTTTCAATAGACTAGGTTGTTGACCTTGAATTTTTTCTATTTGACCTTTTGATCAAAGTATTTGGCAACTCGGTGTTAGTAAGCAGTTACTTGAGCTGTAGTGAGGTCTTTGATTTCTTTAATAGTCTCAACGTTGGCTTATAGTAAGGACTCATTGAGGATGGCATTGAAGCTTTGAGGTCAGATGTTGGGAAGCTTTAGCTCAATGAGGCGGATAACCTCTAACTTGAACACTAAGCGAAAAGGGTTTCACTTGTAGAGGTATGGTGAGTAGACCTGTACCCCCACAAAATGTTGGGTAGCTTGTTAATCAAGTGCCCTGAGCTTAGTCCACTCTTTTCTTCAACCTTTTGAGGATAACCCAGTTGGCTACTTCGACCTAACTGTTCAAATGAGGGTAAGCAACTAACATGAAGTGCGGTGTAATGGGGTGCTTGGTGTAGAATTAATTGAATTTAAGGTTGTTAAATTACCACTATTGTCCATAATAAGGGTGTAGTAAACCCCAAATCGAGAAAGGATGTTGTTTCAAATGAAGGATTTAACACTCCTTTTGGTAATCTTTGCCATGGCTTTGGTCTCAGCCTACTTGGTAAAGTAATCAAAGGTAACATTGATGAACTATTGACTTTTTGAGGCCTTGGGAAAGATATTGAGAATGTCGATACCTCACTAGGCGAATGGCCACGAATTGATTAGGGGCTAGAGACTGTTGATGGTGGCACTTTTGGGCTATGGCTTTAGCATCTTACCTTATGCTAGGCCAATAATATTCGAGTTATAGAGCTCGGATGTAGAGAGCTTGGGATTGAATGTGGTTGTTGCACACTCCAGTATGCAGCTCTTTCATGACTCACCGGCCCTCATCTTCTTGGAGGCATCTAAGTAGGGGGAGGATGACCCCCTTGTAGTACAGAATGCTATTGACCAGTGTGTAGTTGGTGGTATGGTATCTTAGCTTCTTCACCTTTCTTCAATCCTCTAGGAGCGTACCTTACTCCAAGTAACTCCAAATGAGATTCATCCAACTTGGTTTTGATGTTGATGATGTAAGTTCTAAGACTTCTATTGAGTCTACAGTTATGCTTTTCTCTGGCAAGTACTCAATGAAGATCTTTCTATCCTTTACCTCAAGCTTTTGTATCTCTATAGAGGCGAGCTTAGATAGCCAATCCACTGCTGTATTTTTGAGTTGGGGGATCTTCGTGATGGTCTATGAAGGAAACTCAACTAAAAGGCTCTTCACCTTCTCTAAGTACCTTACCAAAGTATCGTCCCTAGTTTCGTATTCACCTCAGACTTGTTGGATAACTAGCATAGGGTTCAAGAACACTTATTGATGCTTGGGGCTGACCTCCTTAGCTAACTTGAGACCAGCTATCAGGGCCTCGTATTTATATTCGTTGTTTCCTAGTGATGAACCCGAACTTGAGGGCGTAACAAACTGTGATCTTGTGCAGTCTAGTCAGAATGAAACTTGCACCTCCACCCTTTGAGGTAGATGTTCCATCAATGTGGAGAGTCTACATTGGTTTGTCATCCCCTAATGGTGCTTCCTCCTCTCCTGTATATTTAATCACGAAGTTGACTAGCACTTATGCCTTGTAGGCCGTTCATGGCTAATATTGGATTTTGTATTCGCTTAGCTCCATTGTATACTTTACGATCTGTCTAGACACATTCGACTTTTGTAGCATAGTGTGTAGCAGCTGGTTTGTAAGCATAAGGATCTGGTGCACCTAGAAGTAAGGCTTTTGTCAACGTATTGAGATAACCACGATCAGGGTAAACTTTTTTGCTTGGGTTTACTTGACCTCAGGCACTTAGAGTATATGACTGACATAGTATACATGCCTGTGCTTTCTCCCTTTTACTTTGACTAGTTAGATGAGAGTGCTTGGTCACTTATAGCCAGGTGCAGATATAGGTCCTTCCTTAGAACAGGCTTAGAGAGGATAGGAGGGTGTGCGAGGAAGTTTTGCAGCTACTTAAGGGTTGTCACACACTCATGAGTCTATTCAAAACCCTTAGGATTGTTGAAGATTTTGAAGAACTCAATGCATCTATCTACGCTCTTGGAGATAAACCTGCTTAGCACAGCCATTATGTAGGCGAGCTTTTGTACCTCTCAAATTAAGGTAAAGGGGCTTCATATCCTTGATGGCATGTATTTTTTGAAGTTGGCCTCGATACCCCTTTAGGTGATAAGGAAGCTAATGAATTTACCCAAGTCGACCTTAAATATGTACTTTTTGGGGTTTAGCTTCATGTCGTGTCTTTTCATTTGGTTGAAGGCTTCTTGGAGGTCCTTAACATAATTGCTAGGTTGCTTGCTCTTGAAAATCATGTCATCAATGTATACCTCCATGTTGTGCCTGATCTGGGGCTTAAATAACTTCATCACTATTCTCTGATATGTTGCCTCGATATTTTTGAGGCTGTTAGGAATGACAGTGTAGCAGTGTATGTTGAAATTGGTGACAAAGGAAGTATGGACTTCATCCTTTGGGTCCATCTTTATCTAGTTGTAGCCTAAGAAGGTGTCTATAAATCTTAGTAGGCCATGCCCTAAAGTGGAGTCAATCGGTTGGTTAATCTTAAGGAGAAGGAAGCAGTCTTTTAAGTAGGCTTTGTTGAGGTTAGTTTAATCGATACACATGTGCTACTTCCCAAACTTCTTCTTGACTAACACTACATTTGCTAGCTAGGTCGGGTACTTCTCCTCCCTCAAGAAGCCAGCCTTAAGTGGCTTTTGCACTTCTTCCTCGATTGTAGCTTACCTTTTCAAGGTAAAGTGCCTCTTCTTTTGTTTGAGAAACCGTGCAATGGAGTTAATATTGAGGCTATGGGTTGCCAAGTCGAGGGAGATCCCGGCATGTCTAATGCCGACTAGGTAAACTTATTTGAGTTGGCTTGTAAGAGTGCTACTATCTCTTCCTTTACCTCACAAGGAGTCTTGATCTTGACCTTAGTGGTTTGGTTGGGAGAAGGACTAATCTATACTTCTTCAACTGTTTTACTTGGCTTGTCTCTCTCAACCGGCTTCTCCTACAGACCGGTCTCTAGAGCGAAGACTTCATCGACTCTAATGGTCCTGACATAGAGCTCTTGAGAGAGCTTCTCATCATATCTATGGAATTTAGCGTTCAAGTGAAGGGATGAAGCGATGACCCTAAATGTATTCAAACTTGGTTGTCCCAAGAGAGCGTTGTAAGGGGATGGGTACTCGATTACAATGAACTCCACTAGTTGCCATATAACGTTATCATCATTGCTAAGTTCCATATCGAGAGTGATGATTCCCTTGGCTCGGATAGTACTCCCATTGAAGCTAATGAAATTATGGTGGTGTGGCTTCATCTTGACAAGTAGCTTAGTCCTTATCCTTTCATATGTATGCAGGAAAAGGATGTCAGTGGAGCTGCTATATCCATCATAATCTTAAGGACCTCAAAGTTAGCAATCCTTGCCCTTGTAATTAGGGCATCTTGATGGGTGGTGTCTATCCCCTCCAAATCTTCATTAGAGAAGGAGATCGAAGTGTCTAACTTCTGTCTCTTCTCTCTAACTGCCAATACCTTGAATGGGGTATTAGCCGAGTAGTTGGTGCTTAGTCGACTCTTAAGGTGTGTCCCCCCTAATAATTATGTTTATAATGCCATTGGGGATTCGATTGTTGCAATGGTCATCATTCTACTTTTCTTAGGCACCCTTAGTTCCCTACCTCCAAGGTACCTTATCTTTGTCATCATTGGAATGGTCGTTGTTCCTCCATTGGGCTACGTATTCACCAAAGAAGCCCTAATGAATAGCATACTCAATTCCAATCTTCAGCTAGAAGGATTCGTTGGTGGTCATCATGGAACCAAAAGTACTTATCTGAGTTTCGATGATTAGAGTTGCCCTTCATAATGGTAGGCTTTTATAGTAAGCCTTTATGCTATACCTTGTAATAGACTTAGGTGATAGGTCGGTTTAGAAGGGTATGCTGCATGTAGATGTGAAATGGGAGGGGGTTTTGCTTAGCTCAATGCTTCTTATTGATTGAGCTATCGCCATTAGCTCTACTTAGTGCCCTTCTGCCAAGGTGATTTTTCATGAACAATCTATCCTTCTCCTTTTTTCCATTCAACCTTTCTTGATTAGCATCACGCTTGATGTGAATATTGCCTTCTTGGTCCATGTATTTCTAAGCCTTGTTTCAAAAATTGGCTAGGGTCTTCAACTTTCTCTTTGCAAGCTATTGGAAGAAGTCTCTCGAAGGTTAGATGCCGAGCTGCATGGTATAGAATGCTACTCACTTGTTTAATTAAGGGATTTCGACCATGGTATTATTGAACCAGGCCATGTATTCTTGTAGAGTCTCGCCCTTGCTTTGCCTTATCAAATATAAGGACAATCTGTCCTTGGATGGGGGCTTGCTAGCCCTAAAGTGGAGGCTAAACCTCCATGCTAGCTTGTCAAAGGAGTCAATGGAGTTCTTGGGAAGGTGATTGAACCATGTTTGAGCTGCTTTCCTTAGAGTACCTAGGAAAGCCTTGTATATTATGGCATCCCTATGACCATGAAGATTCATGAGAGCACGAAAGTGGAGGAGATGATCATTAGGATCACTAGTATTATTGTATTGGTCCAGGGTCGAAAGCTTGTTATTAAGCGGCAACACTTCGTTCTAGATACCCTTGGTGAAGGGGTTTTGTTGTTGATGACTAGCCTAACATCACCGGCTGCCTTGCTCTCTTGTTACTTGGAGAGCCTTCTCACAATGGCATGGAGCTCATTGAGGTTAGCATCATCTGTTGGATGAGCTCGGCGCATCATAGAGTGTGTCGGTACTCCATGGGAGTCAGCCACCTACTCATTGTTAGCTAGAACTTGGTTGCGAGTAGCCACAGACCTTGTTGGCTATTGCTGCATTAGAGGATCGAGTTGTTGATCCCTCCCATTCTGTTGGTAGTGGTGGTGGTTGTTCTACCTAATACAGGCATCAAAAGTAATAGGGTGGGTAGGTTTGTGCCCTGTGCCTCTTGGCTTCCTTAAGGTGAGCTTGGAATAGCTTATTTTAAGTAGCAAACTCCTTGACTAGGTGCTCTGAGAGATCCAAGCACTCCTCCAGCATTTCCCTTGGAAGGGGCTAGTTATTGTAGGTTGGTTATTCACTAACTAGTGGTTTTGAGGATTGTTAGCGCGAGACATGTTAGTAGTGTTTGGGAGAGTGTTTAGTGTTTTTGGGTAGGAAATTGGATCAGCTTTCTACAAACAATGTTAAATGTCGTCTCATGATTTTTACCGGTATGGATTTGAGTGAGATTGGGCTTTATTCAGGTGTATGGGCCTACAAATAAGAGCATAGTGAGGAGCGTTAGGGTGTTGTCTGGTATGACCACTTCAATACTTAAGTCAGTCAACTGTTTGGAGAGTATGAGTACTTAAATAGTATGTAGGCTTAAGTGCACCAAGTATCAAGTAGTTTACCGTAAGGTGTTGACCTTGTATTTATAGAGGAGTAGAGTCGATAGTTGGAGATGAGTTAGTGGATAGAGCCACATCTACAAGTATTAGATAGTGAAGTCATGATGTCTAACGTGTTCTATATATGTAGGATGCAGTTGTTGACTTATCCAAAGTCCTTTAGCCATTAGAGAGCTCCTACAATTAGATAAGGTGTGTTCGGGGTTTGGGTTGAGGGTGGTTTACCATAGGCCGTAAGACTTATTAATAAGATAGGATGAGCCCAAGGAACTCGTGTTCAAAGGGTCTTATCAACAATACCAATTAGAAAGTACCATGTATCATAGTTAATGAAAAAGTTAACGGTAAGCTAATAGAAAACCTATATAAATTTTTTTTAAATCCTTGACAATTCAAATAAGAATTTTGAAACGTTCAGGATTCAAATAAAAAATGTATAAAAAGTCGAGTCTTAAATTTGTACTTGTCTCATGGATTAATCAGCGAAGTACAACAATGCCAACTAATAGAAGATTTGTTCGAAAACTTTTATAAACATCGAGGATTTAAATAGAAATTTTAAAATATTTAGGATTTAAATGGAAAAAAAAGTATAAAAAGTTGTGGCTTAAATTTATACTTTTTCCTTTTTCTTTTTTTCTCCTTAAGTTCTCTAGATTTTAAACTTTGCAATTTTTTTAAAATTTAAAATTTTATATTTTTATATAAATATATTTTAAATTTTTTGGACTCGTGAAGTAGGTCAATTTCGATTTAAGAGCCAGTGTACGGATTTAAGGCAGGTTCACAATATCGAAACTGGCACGTGCCTACGTGCAAGATGACTTTTTTTGCTTTGTATGACAAGAGAAGAGACTGAACAATATAGCAATTTTCACTTCTTTCATTTATGGTAATTTATGATTGGGTAAGTAAAGACATCGACTGAGAATATACGGACTTCGTCTTATTTTCCCTGAAAGAGAAATGTACTTTGATTTTGCATCACCATTTAAAGCTAGCAGTGGAAAATGTCAATATTTATTTACAATAAACCACTATAAAATAATAATATTATGATCATAAAATTTTATCAATTTAGAGAAATATTAATTAATTAAAAATTTATTTATTTAAAGAGTGCTCTAATCACATAAAAAGGAAGTATTCATACCAGTAGCAATTCTTTACAATTTTTTGTTTCAATTTTGAGAATACAATACCGAAACTTTTGAATGCAATGAGAAAAGTTAGAAATGAAAGCGACATAGATTTAAATTTCAAGGAATAACAAACAACAATAGATTCATATTCTAGTAAATTATCATTGTTATGTTTGTAATTAAAAAATTATTTATTTATGATATTGACAGGTTTATAAATTCATATAAAGATATTCCTAAAAATTATTATCTTAGTAATTTATCAAAATCACTAATTTCATAAACTAACTTCAGTTAGGATCAGAGTTAAGGTTAAATAATTATAGTTTATGAGATATATAAGTTGGGTTAATTTATTTTGGGTCAATATCACGATTTATAACTCAACTTTATTACTTTTTGTAATTATACAATTGAAGTTTTTATTTATCTAATTATATACTTAATTAAAGATTTAAATGTTACTATCTGCACTTTAGCTAACTTCAATTTATATTATTAGTTTAGTTAATATAATCAGCCAATGGAATAGTTACCTATGGCCTTAGGGGATCGAGTGACCTTTGATAAGTGGTTTTTAGCCATCCTTTTCAAAACAGTAGGTTGTGACTCCTTCTTGAGACCCACTGGTGGCTCTAGGTGGCTGCCTAAACTCTAAGAGGATTGTCTAACCTTTGTAAGGTCTTAGGTAACAATTCTATTGGCTGATCGTACTGATTGAACTAATAGTTTGAATTGAAGTTAACAGAGGTGAAAATAATAATAATTAAATTTTTAATTAGATATGTGATTAGATAAGTTGAAACTTTAGGTATATAGTTATAAAAAATAACAAAGTTGAAGTATAAATGGTAACATTGTTTCAATTTATTTATTTGATCTACTTATGTGTTAAGCCTATTCACATCTTATTTAAAGATGTAGTTAAACAATTTAGTGTAAGTCTTGAGCCTAATAGTTAGCCGTAACGGGAGTGTGTTATTGAATTATTATAAATAGGTTAGGTCTGCTCTCTTCTCTTTATCTCTTGACAAAAACCTTAGCTAACTAGTCTCATTGAAAGCCACTAATTATGTAGGAGAAGGAGAGGAAGATCTTGTTACACAAATCGACATTAATCTAGTACCTTAATCATGACTGCCATCAATAAAATTCACATATGTAATTAAGAGAATTTCATACATTTGGTATTAGAGCCAACATATATGAATTTAGAATCCTAATTATTTTAATTGAATATATTTTTGCTTTATGAATCATTTGCGGATCTATTTTAGTAGTGGCTATGTAATTGTATATATGCCCGAATGATTCATTTAATAATTTTTCTTGAGACTCTATTGTTGAGTAATATGTGATTTCATATTTTACTTCCTTATGCATGTCCATGCTAAATGGTAGAAGACATTGAAACAGAATGGAGTTGAAGATCAATATTAAGAGACAAGGTCGAAAATGATGTCAAAATCATTTGCAAGGCGATGAAAAAAAAAAAAAAGGGGACAAAACTCATCCAACATGTGATAAAGTATTATAAAATTTCTTAAATTAAAAGCTTTTTTAGATTTGTCGTTGATGAGAAATGAAAATTGCGGTTCGAAGTTACCCTTTGCAATAATTTATCAAAATGAAAAAAGAGAGATAAAAAGATTTGGGATTTGGTCATTTGTAAAAGAAGAAAATCTTAGTTCAATTCCAAGTAATTAACTTGTTATGATTATGAACAAATGTAGATGAGGGAGTTTATATGTCTGGAATGTGTTTTAATGATAAGTTTTGTTTTCCTCTCCTGCTAATTGGGGGATATAGTAAGGTGAATGCTTTATTATTTTGTTGGCTTCATCATTATTTAATGTGACATTATTATGAAAAAAGAAAGGATAATAATTTAGTAATTATTTTCTTTAGTGATATGATGATCAGCAATTTCATTCCTTCTATTGTTGGCTTGGATACTTAAATTAAATTATTGAAAGCAGTTTTATCAATGTTTAAAGTTGCATATTACAAATTTTGATATATTATGTACATGAGATCCTTGAATTATTTGTCTATCATGCTTGCAAATTTTCAAGAGAGATATTGTGAGACTTATATTTGTATGACTAGGATTAGTAGTCAATTTAGAGCATTTGGAAAGATAACTCAAATAGACAAAAAACTTACGAGGAGCTTTGTAATATTAGTTGAGGAGATCTCATAGATTCGAAATTTAAAATTATAGAAAAATATTAAAACAAAGCTAAAATAGTAGAAATTTATTATATTATTATTATATTGTCAAAGACGGGCGAATTAGGTTTCGAAAATTAACGAATGCTTAAAAATAAATTATAGGGGTAGTATAATTAATATTGTACATAAAATAATGTATAAAAAACATATCATGCATCGAGTATAGTTATTATATACATATATATATCTATAATTATTGAAAATACCTGAAATTAGATAAAATTAATTAAATAAATAGATAAAATATGTGAAAAAAAATTAAAAAGTAGGAGATAACAGGAAACATCTCCTCTTTACGTGACAATATAGGTAATGTGATCTGGTGAAGTTTGGAAAGTGGGAAAACATAGTAAGGACACTAAAGGCTATAGGATTACACGGACTGAAAAATCAAATGAACACCAAATAGTCATATAAAAGGAAATACCAACTAAAATCTGGAGTAAGGTTTAGTCATTTGCAAGGTTGAAAAATTTTGGGGAAAGAAGAATAGGGAGAGAAAATGAAGAAACAAAATTTGAAAAATTGGTGTGCGAAGAAAGGGTTTAGTGAGTTCCCGTAGAAGACCACCAACTAGAAGTGAGACAAGGTGGTGGCCTAAAGGAGTGGTTGGAAATGGTTGTTGCTGATAACCCCTCCTCTCTTCATGGTGGCTAGAGATTGGATTTCCGATGAGTTGCCACAGTTCTCGATTTTATCTAAATTTTTGGGAAAAATATCAAACGATTACTAAAAATTTTAAAATTGGGTTATCCTCAGTATTTTTGCATGAAGAATACAAATCTTCAATTGGGTTTTCAAAATTTTGAGTATAGATATAAAGTTCTTAAGAAAAATATTCTACGCACTAATTTTTAATCGGGTTTTTGAAAAACCAATTAGTGTAGTTTCGATCTGAAATTTTGTGGTTATACTCCCAAGAGGTTGCATTTTGATGTTATGTGGTTAATGGTATGAATTAAGATGTGGGATTTTAGAAGAAATTTTGATTTCATGAAAATAGTGTAAGGGAGGGGTTATTTTACAAAGGGGCTTAATGAAGTTGTTATAAAATCATAGTGTAACCTATATTAACATACATGCAAAAGCTAAAAGTGGCTTAATATGACTTTTAGAGGGATAACTTTTAAGTAAATGTATGTATTTAGTGATTTCAGGTTAAATTTTTCAAGTATTTAGTATACTTGTAAACTAATGGATGATATACTAAAGAAAGGGAATAGATGATTGAAGTATTGGTTGATACTTATTGTACATGTAGCTTTTGGACTTCTAGAATGTAAGGAAAGTGGAGTATGTGAAGTAGTTAAACGTGCTAGTAGCAGCAATAGTAGAAACTGTATCAGAAAGCAAGTCATAATGTAACTTTATGTGAATATGTTAAAATCACTAGAAATTGAATTTGGATAAGAAAATTGCCCATCCTTGGACTTTATACTATTTCTAAAGAACAAACCATAAGTAAAAAACTTCTTAAATAAGAATCTAATTTAGGATGGTAGGTTAGAAATTTTGTTAGAAATTAGGTCAGAATGTAGTCTAGTATTAAATACCCTCGATCACAATAGGCGTCTAATAATAGGTATGCCCGTGATTTGTATATGAATTCCATACCTTTTACTAGAGTCAGAACATGAGTTAGAAGCCTCTCGAGCGATAACCTATACCACAATGCTAAGTGAAAACTTAGTTAAAAAAGTAGTTCGATGGAAGACGCTGAATGTAAGAGCAATTGGAAGTTTAAAGATGGTTGGTACTAAATATTGGATCATTAGGAGCTAAAGAGTAGATCAAAAAGTCACTTGCCTATAACTTCTAAGAACTTACTGAAATGAGAACCTAGTTTAAAAACTATTGGGCAGCAATTTGTATTAAGTCAGAACCTTGGTCAGAATGTATCCTACTTAACTAATACCTAATAAACACCTTACAAAACTTACCTAACACAATTGAGGAACATATTTAAATGTCAATATGACATGTATCTCAATTAACTCAAACTTGACCTAACTTCTAATTTGACATGCATCACAACCAACTAGAGGTAACGACTACAATTCTCGGGCCAAACATGGATCTCTTCGATGTGGATAGTTGAAATGATCATTTCTTTACCCTTAATTGAACTAAGTAATAGGAGAGGAGGTTATACTAAGGTTAAGGGCCGTAGTTTGAAGGGAGTTTCAAGTGAAGGGTGTTCTCTATTGTACAAGCCTTGGTTTGGTTTCAATTTGTGAGTACATAGCGTCAAACTCCTTAACTCGGATTAGAATGAGTGTAATTTCTTTAATCTCATGATGGAACGAACAGTGTTGTGCGATGGAATTTACTTGTATATGCATAGCATCCAACTAACTTGGTTAAAAACCATGATTGTGCTTATGTTAAGTACATATTTATGTCTTCATCCTACTTACTTATTAAGTTATCGCTCATTCCCCTATAGCTATCTTGTAGCTTCAGAATAGAATTTCCAATACATCACCTAAATCCAAAAGATTGCATGCAGGGGTCGGGAAGTGAGATTTTGAAGAATTGGCTAAATTGAGTCTCGGATGTCAATTTTACTAACTTTTAAAGAAAACTAGGAAACCCTCTTGTTTTTCATTACTAAAATGGTTATTAAGTTTGATGAACTTATGGATTTTTATACTTAGACTTAGTGTTGTTTCCCCCATAAAGGTAATTTTGTAAATACTTGTTGTTTTGATTATTTTGCTGAGTACCACTTTTCAAACTCAAATCTTTTGAAGAACTGTGGTTACTAAATCAAGTTTTTATAATCATTTTTTAGGATAATAGTACAGGTTTATAACAAATAGGTATAGGATTAAATGCTTCAAAGCGGTTAAGTTAAGTTCAACTTGTGTGAACTAGGTCTACAGTAGCAGCTATAAAGTCAGCTTCTATTTTAGAGTGATTCATATGGTGAGGTTGTTGTGACTCTACTTTTTTGGTGCGTAACAGATATATATTTTTGTTTGTGGTAGTTTTAGAAAAGAAGTGGTAGTTTTTAATTGTGTAGTTTTGCATGATATTTTGATACATTTTTTTTTAAAAGTGGGTATCTTTATTCAAATAGAGTTGTCTTATTTATGATGATAGATTAAACTTTTTTTTTTTATCCTATTAGATAAAGTATATCTTTTGAATTAAAAATTGAAGTTTTTCAATGCTATGTTTGGATAATTGGTTCACTAATAGAAATTAGATTAAAAAAGATTGAATTTTTTTAGTAAATGAAAATTGTCTATTGATTATGATGAGTAGAGTTTCTATTTGATATAAAGCTCATATTGAGTTTAGATACATATAAAACTATAAATGCAAAACTTGACTACAAAATAAAATCCTGATATGTAATTAGTGTCTTTAAAGTTTGATGGTTTGATATATCTTATTATTTTGGTCAACAAAAAAAAAAGAAAAAGAAATGTCTTATTATTATTATTATTATTATTATTTTGATTTATTATGCTCTCATTAAAGTTGTTTTATTATACCTTACATAAGTATCAATTGATATCGTGTAAAATTGAAATCCGTAAGGTTAAATTTCCTTTGATGAATGTTACTATATAAAGTGGTAGAGACCAAAGTAAATTGGGTTCTTTCCTTTTTATTGGTTTTTATTGAAATATTAGTTTATATATCAATAATGGTTGAATTATTATTTATTGATATGGATCTTTGTTTTCTTTTTGGTTTTTATAATCTTACTAGTTTCTACATATTAATACAAATGAATCATTCTATTTATTTCTATGGCTTTTGTTTTCTTTTAACTTTAATGAGCTTATCAAGTTATATATTAATAGCAATAGAATTATTTTGTTTATTCATATGAATTAAATGATAGTGTCAGTTTTGATTTGTTTTATAATATTGTAAATATTATATTTTGTGTAAATCTTAAATTGTGCAAGGAATTTAATTAAATTTGAGGGTGCATATATGGTTATATTTTAAGTGTATATATGTGATTAAATGCACTACGATGATTTGGGTAAATTTTATTTTATAGATTATTTTATAAATTGATGTGTGTAGTTGCTACCAAAGTGGTATATTCACTTAAACTTATATAATTATCTTACGATTAGTATCATGATTTTTATTTTAAAATTATTATATATATTACTTGCCCAAATGGGATATTCATATATTTTTATTTTAGAAATAAAGTGAAGCATTAGGTATATTTCATTGGTGCACTTGATGTAAGAGATCCTAATACATGTTACATTTTTGCCTAAAGGGGTGTTTTAAAATTTTGATACAAACAATTAGAGCTATTTGAGGTTCTTCTAAAGGAAAATGATTATTTGCCTAAATCATTAACTTATTGCATTCTCATTGTGATATACAGTAAATTTTGATACAAACAATTAATATTGCTACCATTAAGATTTTGATTGCTGGTAATTGTAAGAAGTGGAAACAAGACATTAAGTTTACTTTGGTATTGTGGATATCGACCTAGTCTTACGAGTAAATGAGCCTGCTATTGAGACATCTATTAAATAAAAGGAGTCATATGCTAGATGATGTCGAGCCTGGATTTTTTCTGGTTTTTATTATTTTCCTTAACCATTCAGTATTAAACCCCAACTTGCTTAATACTAACCTTCAAGTAAGAGTTAAGAAAAACTTGATTTTTGTTTTCATTTTGAAAACTGTTTAGAGTCGCCATATGATTAGATTCACGAAAAAGAGGTAAGTTATAACCAATTGGGTAGATTTGTTATAACTTAACTATTAGTCTTTCAATAAAAATACATTTTTTGAAAAGGTTTTGAAACTAGAGATTTTGGATCTGGCCGCTACCCTATTAAACCTTAATCAGTACTACTTTTACTTTTCTGAAATTAACTTTATTTTTTAAGTTACCTTTTTTAACTAATTCTAAATTTACAATTAAAACTAAATCTATTTGCATAAACAAAAATAGCAAATCGAAAAATTTTTTACAAGAGGGAAGACAAAAACTATTGATAGTTGAATTTCATCTATTATAATCACTCGTCTACTCGGCTAATTGAGGAGCTGAGTAATTCACTTCTTAGTAGGTATCAATCAAGACGACCATATATGGTTTGAATTTAAGTGGCGTAAATAGTTATCTCCTAGCATGGTTCCATTACATAATTACTCACTACTCCTACATTTCAAGAATATACTTGACCATAGAGACTCCACATGTCCTAATAATTATGTGATTAATGGGTGTTTTGGACACCCAACATTTTCCTATAAATACGGATAAGAAGCATTGCGAGAACTATCTGACAACTTGAAATTACTCATCTTATTTTCTCTAAAGTTCACTTATTGACTTAGGCATCGGAGTGGCCACATTAGATTGGCTTAGTACCTTTAGCTCTATGTACTTTGTAGGAAGGAAATCATTCGAAAACTGTACAACAACATTTTAGAAATGGTCCGAGTATGTCTAACCCCTATTAGGCAAACGGCTAAGGACTAGTCAAACAATACAATTCAGTAGAAGGAGCATGACTTGGCGCCTCATATTTTTGGCATTGTAGACAATGCTGAACAAATGTTCTCGCATCTTCTTTCATTGTTAGCCAATAATAGCTAAGTTGCAAGGCATGCATATAGATCGTTTGTGCTTTCACATGGTTGTTGCATATGCCGTCATGTAGCTTAGATAACACTTTGACGATAAGGTTGGGAGATATTGTGCATGTACAGTTAATCATCTATCAGTGTGTAATTTGCGGCTTGATAAATCAATCTTCGAGCCTCTTTCCTATCATCAGGGAGGACACTGGCCTTTAGATAATCTACAAAGGGATCCATCCAAGACTTCTCTCTCAGGCAAGAAGCTAATTCACGGCTTTGCAGGACAATTGATAAACTCTCGTGTAGGAGAAACTCAATAGAGTTTGTCACTCAAATTGGGAAATGCCATACAAGCCAACATTGATAACTTATCGGCAATGATGTTCTTACTCAGTATTTTGTGAATTGAAAATGATTGAAATTCTTCCGCGAGTGTTCATACTATCAATAAGTACTTACTTATTTCCTCTTCCTTCGCCGCATAACTTCCTTTGACTTAATTCACCATAAGTTGTGAGTCGAAGAAAACTTTGACTTTCTCGACATCAACTTCCTTTGCTAGTTTAAATTTAGCTATTAAGGCTTCATATTCCGATTCATTATTGCTAGCTGGAAACCCAAATTTCAAGGCATAATTAACCTTGACATTGTGGGGTGCCTGTAGAATAAGGCTCATTCCACTTCCCTCTTTAGTAAAAGAACCATTGACATAAAGATACCACATTGGTTTCTCAACAATTTCTATGTTGTTTTCTTCACTTGTGAACTCAGCCAGAAAATCTACTAGCACTTGAGCTCTTAATGCCGTTCTAGGTTTGTACTTTACGTCATAGGCACTTAGCTACAAGGCATATTTCATAATCCTTCCTCAAGAATTTGGCCGTTGTAATGCTAGCTGTAAAGGTTGATCAGTAAGGACTAATATTTAGTGAGCTTTGAAATATGGTTTCAACAACTTGATTTATTCTCCTGAATTTCCGAGAAAGCAAGTCGAAGTTACAATAGGACCTTCGGCCCTTGAGCTCAAGAAAAATAACAAGGGGAAGCAACCACAGTAGGTGCACCATGCTGGACCTTTGCATGTTAGCACCTCTGTTACAATAAGTAAACAATTCCAAATTAAGAAGAGCCCTTTTATCCTTGAAATCCGATAAGAAGTTATACTACAGCATATTAAGTTGTTGCAATTTGACTCCTATGATGGAATGAAAGATCCTAAAGATCACCTTGAGTACTACTATACTTTAGCCAAGTTTCACGGCTTAAGTAATGTCGTGGCCTGCCAAGCTTTTCCCTCAACACTAAGGAATGCGGTGAGTATATAGTTGAAACACTTGAAGCCAAATACAATCTCGTGTTTTGAGGATTTGGCAGAAGTGTTTCTTTATCACTTCCTTGCAAGTAAGTTTCTTGTTAAGGATTCTTATGTCCTTAACACAATAAAGCATAGATTAGATGAGTCTATCAAAGATTACTTAGCTAGATTTATGGCCAAAGTGGTCCAAATTCCAAAGCTAGACATCATTATAGCTCTCAACGCGATTAATGATGGTGTAAAGCCCCATAGAGGTTTTTTCAAGTCTCTTACCAAAAATATGCCGGGAACTTTTGTCGGGTTCAAAGCTAAAGCTACATCTTACATTTGATAAGAAGACAACATTAAGGCTCACTGAGAAGCTGATCAAAATAGAGGAGACAGGAAAGGTGATAAGAGGAGGAGTGTAAAAGATTGACTCAGAACAGACGATGACCAATGTCCTAATGCCGAGAGAAAGAGGCCATGAATTCCAATACATTCAGTCTACATGCCGGTTAATCATCCAATTTCAGACATATTAATGGAGGTGTGTGGGTAGAGAGGTGTGTTGCAATGGGCAAAAAGGATGAGGAGAAACCCATTACAGTGAAATTTCAACAAATATTGCTATTTCCATTGCGAAAAAGGCCACAACATTGATGAATGCATCTAACTTAAGAACGCAATTGATGATGTAATTTAGTGAAGGCACTTGCACAAGTTTCTAGTGCATGATGCCAAGAATATTAAGCAACCATCTCAAAGGTGATGAGAAGACCAGGAGAACGTTACCGAACCAGCTATTGCTGGGAAATATGTAGGAGACGGAAGCACAAGTAGAGCACCCAATGTTGTAATTAATACTATTTTCGGTAGACCTTCTGCTATTGGTTGGCAGAAGAAGATTTTGATGATGTACTCGTGATTATGGAAATTATATGGGGATGCACTTAGAAGAAGATTTCCTTGTCTAGGGAAAAAAGGTTAGAATTGATAACACAATTTCCTTCTCATAAGAAGATTTCAAAGGGCTTATGATGACGCATTTGTGATTAGTGCAAGAATTATCAACTTTAAAGTCAAGAAAATACTCATTGACATTGGAAGTTTGGTTGACATTATTTTTCAATACACTTTTGATCAGATGAGACCAAAGATCAAGGCATAGCTGAGATCCTATGACCACGATTTGTATGCCTTCAACAATCAACCTGTTTGCGTGACTGGAGTAATTTCTCTTCCAATCAAAATTGGAGATGATGATCATGTCACGGAGGATAAAGTAGATTTCCTTATTGTCAAATGTTGGTCCTTATATAATTTGATCATGGGAAGGCTATATTAGCACTTATTTAGCATCATCCCTTCTAATGCTTACCTTAAGGCTAAATTTATTACTCCCATTGGAGTTAGGGTATGTAAAGGGGATCAACAATTGGCAATGTCATTGTATATGAGGGTATTAAGTCGAGAAGAAAATTTTCAAGTTGAAACTTATCTAGAAGGAAAGTCAGTCGGCATAGACAATGCCAAAGATGAAATGGAGGAAATTTCACTAGGAGACGATCCTGAGAAGACGTCCAAGATAGGAAAACCCTTGTAGGTAGACATCAGTCAGAATTTAATCAACTTTTTGCAGGATAATGCCGACGTATTTATATAGTCCCCCTCGAACATACTGGGTATCCCTAGAGACATTAGTATACAAACTTCAGATCGATCTAATTACTAAAGTGATTTAATAGAAGAAAAAGCATTTTTCCCTAGAGAGGCAAGCAGCCATAGAGGAGGAAGTCTGGAAACTCTTAAAGTCAGTGTTCATTTAGGAAGAGCTTTATATGACTTGGCTAGCCAATTGTGTATTAGTTAAGAAGTTTAATGGCAAGTAGTGCATATGCATAAACTTCACGAATCTTAACAAGGCTTATCTTAAAGATTGCTTTTCCCTACCGAGATTAGATCATATAGTTGATTCAACTGCTGGGCATGCTTTACTCTCTTTCATGGATGCTTTTTCTAGCTACAACCAAATTAAAATGGATGAGGAAGACAAAGTTCACACATTATTCATCACTAATTTTGGAACATATTGTTACATGGTAATGCCCTTTAGGCTAAAAAACACTGATGCAACTTATCGGCAGCTTGTTACTATGATGTTCAAGTCCCAGATCCATTAAAATGTTGAGGTATATGTTGACCATTTGATTATGAAAAGCATGATAGAAGGTTGGCATCTTGCTAATCTTAAGGAGACATTCACTACTTTTAAGCAACATGATAGGAAGGTGAATTCGTAGAAGTACGTCTTTAGTGCTACTTCAAGAAAGTTTCTAGGGTACATGGTTACTTGGCGCAGTATTGAAGCTAATTTGAGAAAGATCGATGCAATTAGAAACATGAAGTTTCCTCATATTATCAAGGAGGTTCAAGAACTCATTGGCTGAACAGCTACTGTTAACAGGTTTGTGTCAAGAAGCGCAGATAGGTGGACAAAATTCTTTAAAATTTTAAACAATCAAAGAGATTTTAAGTAGACGGATGAGTACGAGGGTATTTTGTGAACTTAAAGAATTTCTTGTGTCATCGCCAATACTCTCGACACTTATCCAAGGAGAGAACTTATATTTATACTTATCAGTCAATTTTCGAGCACTTTCTTCTATATTAGTTCAAATTGATGGCTAGGAGCATTAACCAATCTATTACGTGAGTCGTGTCTTGTAAGGACTGGAGTATTGATATACCAAAATTGAAAAATTTTTGTTAGCAGTGGTTTTTTTAGCAAGGAAGTTAAAACCATATTTCAAAGCTCACCAAATCATAGTCCTTACTGATCAATATTTGTAGCAGGCATTGCAACGGCTAGATTCTTCATGAAGGATGATGAAATATGCCTTGGAGCTAAGTGCCTATAGCGTATAGTACAAACTCAAAACGACATTAAAAGCGTAAGTAGTAACGGATTTTCTAGTTGAGTTCACAGGTGAAGAAGACAGTTTGGAAATTGCCGAGAAAATAATGTGGTATTTTTATGTCGATGGTTCTTTTAATAGAGAAGGAAGTGGTACGGGTCTTATTCTACAAGAACACCACAATGTCAAGGTTAATTATGCCCTAAAATTTGGGTTTCCAGCTAGTAATAATGAAGTAGAATATGAACCCTTAGTAGCAGGACTCAAACTGGCAAAGGAAGTTGGTGTAGAGAAACTTGAAGTTCTCTCCGATTCATAACTTGTCATGAATCAAGTCAAAGGAAGTTATGTGATGAAGGAAGAGGAAATGGGCAAGTACTTGTTGATAATACAAACATTTGTGGAAGAATTTTAGTCCTTTTTAATTCACAAAATACCAAGGAGTAACAACATTGCCCCCGATAAGCTATCAAAGTTGCCCAGTATGGCATTTCTCGATTTGAGTGAAAAACTCTTTGTTGAGTTTCTTCTATACAAGGGTTTATTAATTGTCTCGTAGAGCTATAAATTAGCTCCTTTCCTAAGAGAGAAGTCCTGGATGGATCCTCTTGTAGATTATCTAAAGGTTGGTGTCCTCTTTGATGATAGGAAAGAAGCTTGAACATTGATTTATCAAGTCGCAAATTACACACTGATAGATGATCCTCTTGTATCTCCCAACCTTATCTTCGATGCTTCCCATTGAATGATGTGCGATGAGTGTTATTTGAGTTATATAGTAGCATATGCAACAATCATGTGAAAGCACAAACATTGTATATTCGTGCCCTAAACTTAGCTATCGTTGGCTAATAATGAAAGAGGATACAAGAACATCTGTTCAGCATTGTCCACAATGCTAGAAACATGAGGCACTAAGTCATGTGCCTTCCATTGAATTGTGTTGTTTGACTAGCCCATAGCCTTTTGCCTATGCCTAATGGGGGTTAGACATACTTAGACCATTTCTGAAGTGCATAGCCTAACGATAATTCAACATTGTTATTATGGATTATTTCATAAAGTGGGTAAAGGCTGAAGCATTAGCAAGGATTATTGATCAGAATGTTAAGGCCTTTATTTTCAGCTTCATTATATTAAGGTTCGACGTCCCATTTATGATAATTACGGATAATGAACTACAATTTGACAATGACAAATTTTAGGCATTTTGTGAGAAACACAGCATTTGCCTAAATTACACGTCTATAGCTCACCCTTAAACTAATGGGCAAGTGGAAACTGTCAACAAGATCATCTTAGGCGGCTTAAGGAGGAAAGTTAATCAAGCCAAGGGAAGATGGGCTAATGAGTTACCGGATGTTTCATGAAGATATCAAACTACTCATAGAACTGCAATAGGGGAAATGGCCTTTAGATAGGCTTATGGCACGGAAGTAGTATTGTCGATTGAATTTGACCTATCGAATTTATGCACTCAAAATTTTGATGTGATGGCCAATCAAGTTGGCTTAATAGAAAATTTGGATACTATTAAGGTAATTAGAGATGTCGCGAGAGTGAGAGTCACAACATATTAGCATAAGGCAACTGGGTGTTATAATTGGAAGGTGAAACATAAGGATTTTCGGCTTAGAGACATGGTTTGTCAAAAATTAGATGCGACTGGTGCGTGAGAGAATCAAGAGAAACTCGATGCAAATTGGGAGGATCCTATGAGGGTTCGGGAAGTCATTGGTGAGAGGGGCCTATTGACTAGAAAGGTTGGATAGAACAATCATCCCTTTTACATGGAATTCCAAGAACTTGAAATTTTATTTCAATTAATTCCTTATGATGTTATGAAGCATTCCCATTTGTCTTGTATGGTAATAACCTAGTTATTTCGAAAAGAAAACATCTTCAAAGTTCCAATTCTGATTTGTTTTCTTTCTCAATTTTGTTATGATCAATGGATTGTTATCTAAATTTAAACTACACCAAACGAACTAGTGCTTTAAGTTCAGGCCTATCATGGTTGACGAACTTTATAATTTACTCGAAAAGCCGAATAAGAACGCAATTGTTCTAATAGGCGATCTTATGGCCTTAATTAAAGGCACTAAACATATTGCATGTGAAATAAAACATGCTAAAAATAAGCATGTGAAACAAAACATGCTAAAAATAAGCATGTGAAACAAAACATGTTGTGAAAAGTAGATGTGTGAAATAAAACATGCCGAGAAAAATAGGCATGTGAAATAAAACATGCTAAGAAAAAAAATACATGAAATAAAACTTGTTAAAGCTATCGAATTATACATTATTGGAAACATGGAAAATACTAATACAGTATGAAATGTTCGACCACTTGGCCGAACCCTGTCCATAAAAAAAGAACTAATAATACAATAATCCTAAGGCAACGAGTTCTTTGATTGTGTGAAAGCATCTCCCTAATTGGAGGATGGGACCTTATTGGAGCTTGTCTCTTTTTCGATGCTTAGGGTTTTGGAATAGGTAGATTTTCTTTGTGCATGTAGGAGATCTTTTTAGATAGATGATCTTCGTTACTGTTAGGATCTTCGACACAAATTCTATTGTTATCCCCTTATGTTTAGATCTCGACACTTGAATCTTCATCATCTTGTTCATTAGAACTACTAACTTAGTTATTGACGTTGGCGAAATTCAGGCATGAAAGATCGTATTTAGGGTGAAACTTTGGAATTTCTTCTCTTGCTACTAGAAACTCCTCCAATAACTTCTTTCTCAGTAACCTCTCATACTATCGACTTGGAGTTATGATCTTTAGTACCTCTTCAATAGATGGCCCTTTCCTTGTTATCTCCTTTAATTTGGAAATATGGCCTTGCAATCTAAAGTTATTGGTCTCTAGTTCCTTTATCTGCATCTTAAACCTGTCTTCCTCATCACTCATTGAGTTGAGTGTTTGGCCCAAACCCTGGCATTCTTCTTTCTTCTTATGAAGCTCCTCCTTCAGGTTTTCAGCCTCTATATATTGCTCATTGACCTTGGCCTTAAGGGTTGAGATTTCATCAATTACTAGTCAATGTGCCAATTTCTCGACAACCAGTTTATCTTAATATTTTCTAGCCTCCATCTCAACCCTAATTCTCGTATTCTCGGTAGCCATAGTTTGAGCCTTTGAGGAATTGTATACATCCTCAATTTTCTACAACAAGTTAATAATATGAAATGATGAATTCACTAAAACACCTAGTGAAATATATAAAAATATAATAAAAAATATTATTATTATTACCTTTTTCATTTCTTTGTCGACTTCATCCAATGCTGTTAGAACATGGTTGTTGATTTGTAAACAAATATGATTATTAGCAATAAGACATGCAAAACAATTGAAAGGATTCAATTGATACTTACATCATACAGTTTGGCTGCAATGTGCGCCTTATTATAACCACCGACTCTGTTGACATCCTTTTTTGTAATTTCATTATCATAGGGAAGAATATCACGTTCCATCAAGGTTGAGGATTTAGTCCTATCACCTAGCGTCGAGTTAGTGTGGAGAATGTTGTGACCTTAAAACGGAACAAATTCCTTACCTACCTCATTGTTAGGGAGGAATTCAGCGCTACTGATGCTGAGAACTTTGTTCCTCATTGCTTCCTTCATCCTCTCATCCAAAGTCTTGGACTTCTTAGGAGGAGGTTGACTAGTAAGCTCTTTGCCACTTCTCTTATTAAGACTTAGTACAACATCTGCCTGAACTAACAGTCCCTTGGTAGCCTCATGATCAGTAACTTCATCCCTACTGCCAATGCCAATATCTCAACCAAAATCTCTCATCTATTTAGCCGAAGGAAAGCTTATTAAGGTTAGGATTGCTTCAACTTGTATGGCCTCAATGGACCCAGGATTTTCACCCCCTTGACATTTGATAGCTGGACGGGATGCTTTTTTCGGTGCTGCTGCTTGTTTCGGCACTTTTTCTTGTGTAACCTTCTTCGAAGCAATCGATTGAGTAACATTTATTGTGATGCCCATTCTTTTGTTGACCTTATACCTTTTCGCCTTTGCTTGAGCTAACAATTTAGATGGGTTTACATTGCTTACACTTATGTTTGCAATAAAAGTAGATACATTAATAATAAAGTGAGGAATAAAAGACTTACATTTTTCATGCCAAGCAAGGCTCAAAGACAACTATTCTTCCCTCAAGTTACGAGAATGGCTTTCCTCTTGTAGCTATACTTAGCATGGCAATTCCTCAATTACATACCTTCTTTCTTGGAGAAAATTGGCTCCCTGTTCTCATATCACTTTATTATTCTCTCGGCGTTCTAGAAAAACATTTTTGTTTTTTCTTCTCTCTTAGATCTTCTTTACTGCAATAGCATCAATTCAATATCCTTGGTGCGGATAGGTTCAGTCCATTGGGTAAAAAAATCCATGTCTTCATCTTAAATGATAGACATGAACTTATCGTGCCACTTGTGGATTTTGGACTCCAATTCGTCCATAAGTTTCCACCCATGTCTCGTAGCTACAAAGAACCAACCATCAGGCTGCCTCCTCATTATAAAGAAGTATCTAAATAATTGAGACGTAGCCTTAACCTCAACCTCTTTGCAAACTATCTCAAAAGCCAGGAGAAATCAATAAATATTTAGTAAGAACATGGTGGCGCAACTCAAAAGTAGTTGAAGAATTGTTTGACAAAAGCTGAAAAAGGGAAGCACAATCCAAAGTTGAGATATTTCAGATAGATATGAAATTCATGCTCCCTTGGAAAGCATACTCTTTCCTCCTTTGTTAATCTTCAAAGATTCCATTCTTTAAGAAGATCTTGTCAGTACTTATTGTACTTTAAGACAAGAACTTTGCTTGCAATGCTAGTCATTGCATTTGGTGAGTCGTTAAAGTAAATTACATTATTATACAAATGCCTTGCCACAGATCTTCCTTCTTTGTCTTCTAGATAAGTATCTACTACAAGAGAGTTGATTCGAGTAAGTTTGTCCCACCGTATTATCAATCGAGTTACTCGAGGAACGTACCGTCTTGCTCCTTTCTTTTAGGGGTGGAGAAGTAACTTTGGTCTCTATTGCTTCAGAATTTGAAAGAACAAGTCGAAGAATTACATTTCCAACCATACCTGATCTTGACTATAATGAACATCACAGAACTTTTTGAAGGATTTTTGAAGATGAAATACTGAAAGCAATCGGAATTAGGCCCCCGGACCAATCACTCGTAGCTGAGCTAGAGGACTCCAAGGACATGTGCGGAGAATACTAGCTCGAAACCAAAGCTAAGACAAGGATCCCTATGCCAAACTAATCTCTTACCAACCTATCTTTCAGATCCTCACATGTGTCAGACATGCACTAGCCCATCAACGAAGTCTTATTTTAGAAGATAGCCCAAGACTAGCCGAGCTGAGTTCCCTAATTGACCATAGGCATTTGACTCCAATTCAGTTGATTTCATTACTGTACTAATTGGATCCCAACCTGATTCAGATTAAGTCGGCCCCTAATCGCAAATGTTATTCTACTTTTACATACCTTGTATTATATTTCTCCCATCTAGCTACCAATCAATATGTGTCTTCTAATATAATATTCCAAAATGATTCTTTCTTTTCCATATTAAATATTCTTTGCCCTTTTGACCCCTTTTAGTATATTTTATGTAACCTAATTGTAAAATACCCTTTAGCCTTTTCATACATGTAAAGTAACCTTAGTAGATGGGTATATAAACCTCCACTTTCTTGTATGCAAACAAGCAACTAATCAATACAGAATTATTCACCTTGAATAACTTTACTGTTCTCGTTATCATTTAACTCTTATTTATTCCTTTTAACAAGGAGTAGTGGAGAGTGACCCTTCAGTTTGGATCAGTATGTCATATCCGGCGGATTGTAAGCCGAGTAGGATCAAGTGGTGCATCATATCCATTTGCTACCTAGACTTTGCGAACTTTTTCCCTGTTTGTTTTTGGTTTGCTTCATTGTGGTGCTTCTCTATGTGTCCGACTCCAAAGACGCATCAGCTTCACTAGTATTAGAGCACGTTCTACGAGGGAATATGTGAAGTTACAGTGAAGTTTTAGTTCACTCTGCTGTTGGTGTCTATTGTGTTCCCTCCATAGCTATTGTAGTGTGTTTGAATGTAAGTAAGTATAGTTTCATTATTAATTTGTTTTTCATTACGAAAACAAAGAAAATCGCTACTGTTCTATTTGAGTAATTGTCGGGTATTGAAGTTGTTAGAAGGTTATTAATCTATTCGAGAAGTATTGTACCATGTCAAATTCGAGTGTTCAGGGTATTATTGGTGATCAAAGTAGTGCTGCTCAACCTAGTTGTGGTCATAATGGTAGTAATACCCTAGGGTCGGTTGATGGCAAACTTAATAGATTGACTAACCTTGTTAAGAGTCTAGTCATAACAATGCAAATTAACAGAAAATAACCCCATAGTATGTAACACCATAATCCACTAGAAAATGCCCCTGAGAGACACCATGGCCAAGGTAATTAAACCAATCGCCTAGTTTGATCGCAACGAACTGGAGGAGTAGCAGACCGAGTTGCTAGACAAAGACTGGACTTAGAGGAGATTGAGGAAGATGATAAGGAGTTGGATGTTGAAGAGTTTGGGGAGGAAGAAAAAGAAGTTGGGGAGGAAGAAAAAGAAGTTGACTATTACCAAGCGTAGGGATGAGGAGGTCGAGTCCCTCCAGGGTTAGATAATGTCAAGGTTCAAATCCTACCCTTCAGTAAAAGTGGGGATGCAGATGAATACTTAGAGTAGGAAGAGAAGGTCAGGAAATTGTTTAAATGTTATGGGTATATAGATGTTAACAAGGTCTGACTTACTACATTAGAGTTTACTGGGTATGTCACTATGTGGTGGAATAATTTGAATGTAGCCAGAATAAGAGATGGAATGTGAGGTGTTAAAACTTGGAGTGAGATGAAAGGGTTGTTAAGAGGTAGATTTGTACCCGAGACCTACTTACAAGATACGTTTACAAAGTTGCAGGATCTTCATCAAGGAAGCTGATCTGTTGATGACTATATCAGAGAGTTCTAGATGCTTATGATCCAGGCTGACGTAGAAGAACCTGAGGCTTGCACTATGTCAAGGTTCATTAGACTTTGATTTAAGATTCTCAACATTGTCGAAGTGTAGAGGTTTTATACCTTAGAAGAGGTGATAAAGATAGTGCAGAGGGTCGAAAAACAAAGGATAAGTGCTTCGAGCCGACCTGGACCAACGATCTCCTTACCTCTAGTCTTGTACCAACCTATTCAAACTAAGTCGAGGAGGCCATACAGGGTTGAGGATAAGAATGATCGATCTAATGACAACTAAGTAAGCCAGCAAGGTTAAGTCGATCAGATAGTTCGACCCGAGGTTAGGTCGACCCTAATGATATATGAGAAAGGGCAGACCTTCGGACAGAAGACTAACGAGGTGAAATGTTATAAATGCTTAGGCTTTAGACATATGGTTACTGAGTGTCCGAACTGACGCATCATGGTGCTCCGAGGAGATGTAATGAACAACATTGATGAGAGTGACCTCGAGCAAGAAGAAGATGTTGGAAAACCTAAGGCCAGAGAGGAAGAGGAGACTTGTATCTATGCTAACCAGGGAGAAGTGCTAAGACGAATACTAAGTTCCTTACCAAACTCTAAGGAGGACTAGACAGAGAATATGTTCTATACTAAGTGTACCATCAAAGGCCAATTATGCACGACCATTATGGATGGGGGAAGTTATACTAATGTCGTTGCATAGTCCTTTGTACAGAGGTTGGGTTTACTGACCTTAAAGCATCTTCGACCTTATAAGCTGCATTAGCTTTATGATAAGGGTGCTTTGCTCGTAGCTAAATAAGTGACCATACCATTCAGTGTTAGGAGTGTGTATAGGGATGAAGTAGTATGCAATGTTATCCCCATAAGAGCTTCACATCTACTGCTTAGATGACCTTGGTTGTTCGACTGTCGTGTTTACAATGGGTATAAGAACACCTATGCCTTTGTTAGCGATGGAAGGAAGATTGTGTTGCAACCCTTGACCCCGTCTTAAGTAAATGAAACCCATAACCAGCTCACCCGAGGTAATAAGAAGAAAGCCTTGGTGATGAGCCGAAGGAAGCTACGAACTGTTAAAGAAGCTAAAGAACCTATGTTCTTGTTGATCAGAAGATTGTTGGAAATGAGAGATTTAGAGGACATCCTTAATGAAATCCAAAGCTTGCTAAATGAGTTTTTCAATCTGTTCCTTAAAGAACCACCTAGAGGACTACCTTCAGTTTAAGGCATTGAGTACTGTATTGATTTGCAACCAGACGCCACCCTACCAAACCGACTTGCATACAAAATGAACCTTAAGTAGGCTACCAAGCTAAAAAGATAGGTAGAAGAGCTCATAAAGCGAGGATATGTGAGGGAGAGCATGAGCCCTTGTGTTATACCAGCTCTGTTCATCCTTAAGAAAGATGGTCCATGGTGTATGTGCATTAACAGCCGAGCAATCAATCGAATTACTGTCAAGTATAGATACTTGATACCGAGGCTCGATGACATGT
Organism: Lumnitzera racemosa; assembly: GCA_024138005.1. Lineage (NCBI taxonomy): Eukaryota > Viridiplantae > Streptophyta > Magnoliopsida > Myrtales > Combretaceae > Lumnitzera > Lumnitzera racemosa. The sequence goes on from JAMXBC010000005.1 coordinate 39,524,555, forward strand.
TAGATGAGCTTCGTGGTGCAAAGATATTTTCAAAGATTGATTTGCAAAGTGGTTACCATGAAATTAACATAAGGCTAGGTGACGAATGGAAGACTTCCTTCAAGATGAGGCATGGACTCTACGAATGGTTGGTTATGCCATTCAGACTTATTAATGCCCCAAGCACATTCATGAAGTTGATGAACCATGTAATGTGCTCTCTAATTGGAAGATGTGTGGTTGTGTACTTTGATGACATATTAGTATATAGTGCCAACCTAAACGAACATGATCAACATCTTCATGAAGTATTTGACATTTTGCGAACTGAGAAGTTGTATGGAAATGTGAAGAAATGTATGTTCTACTAGAAAGAGGTGATCTTCCTAAGGTTTGTGGTGTCAGGGGAAGGACTCAAGGCAGATGAGGAGAAGATTTGAGTTGTTCTTGAGTGGCCAACGCCAAAGAATGTCACTGAGAATGAAGGGTTTACCTGTCCATTCATTATCATATTTTAACAAACCCTTCGAATTGGGGTACGATGCATTGGGAGTAGGAATTGGTGTTGTCCTGATGCAAGAGTGACGACCCGTTGCTTACCATAGTGAGAAGCTTAATGGTCTTACCTTGATATTTCATGTACGAGAAAGAGTTGTACTTTCTTTATCGAGCCCTTGCTATTTGGGAACACTATTTACTGCCATGAGAGTTTGTTATTTATACAAACCATGAGTCTCTGAAGCATCTAGGGAGTCAGAACAAGCTTTCGAAAAGGCAAGCCAAGTGGTTGGATTTATGAAAGGGTTCTCATATGTCATTTGGCATAAGAAAGGAAGCATGAATGTCGTCGCTGACACTCTATCATGGTGGCAAACCTTACTGACCACTTTGCAGACAAAATTATTGGAATTCTCACTCATTACTGAGCAGTACACATGATCCTCATTTCAGCCCTATCCTAGAACAGTGTAAGGATGGAATTGTTATCAAGGGATATTATCTTAAGGAAGGCTATCTGTTTAAGGATTGAAGGTTGTGTATACCAAACTATTCTACGCGTGAGCTATTGATCAGGGAGTTTGATAGCAATGGATTATTAGGTCACTTTGGGGAGATCAAGATAGCCAATCTATTAAGGGAGAACTTTTACTAGCTAGGTTTGGCCAAAGATGTCCATAAGGTAGTTAGTAGTTGTAAAGTATACAAGTAAGCTAAGGGGAAAAGAGAACTCTATGGAGAATACATGCCATTGCCAACACCAACCTTAGCTTGGGTTGACCTCAGCATAGACTTTGTCCTAAGGTTGCCCTAGACATCCAAAGGTAAAGATTCTACCTTTGTTTTAGTGGACCGATTCAGTAAGTTGGTACACTTCATTCCATGCCATTAGACTAACGATGCTTTATATATTACTGATTTTTTTTTGTAGAAGGTTGTCCGATTACATGGGGTACTGAAGACTATTGTCTTAGATTATGAAACAAAATTTTTTAGCTATTTTTGGAAAACTCATTAGAGAAGACTTTGAACTAAACTTGTATTTAGCTCCAATAGCCACTCTCAGACTAATGGCTAGACTGAAGTAGTAAACAGGATGCTAAGCAATTTTCTTAGAGCTGTTGTAGGAAATAACTTGAGAGATTGGGATCTGTGCCTACCGGTCATAGAGTTTGCATACAACCAAATTATGCATAGCACTACTGGAAAGACCCCATTTGAGGTCATTTATGGCCTTAACCTTACTATTCCCTTGGATATGATCGGCACCCCAGCAGCTACTGAAGAGAGTCAATCCAGAGTTGACTGAGCCTAAGAACTACATGAACTACACCAATTTGTAACCAAGAAGATTACCAAATTCAATTAGAGACAGTACGAAATTAGTAGCCGAAGCCATTGAACTGTTTCTTTTTACCCAGGAATACACCTTAGCCAAGAATGATTCCCACAATCGAGACAAAACAAGTTATCTCCTTAAGCTGATGGTCCGTTTAAAATCCTAAAGAAGATTAACTGCAATACTTACCAAATCGATGACTATGGTGTTTCTTCCACCTTCGATGTCTCCGATTTGATCCCTCACCAACTAACAGAAGAAGAAGACCCTACGTATGCCCCAGAAAAAGAATCTTTCCGACCCTTAGGCAGATGATAGGAATTAGGCCTCCAGACCAATCACTCGTAGTCGAGTTAGATGACTCCAAGGACTCGTATGGAGAATACTAGCTCGAAATCAAAGCTAAGATGGGGATCCTTATGCCGAATTGATCTCCTACTGACTTATCCGTTAGATCCTCATATGTCTCAAACATGCACCTGCTTAGCAGCAAAGTCTTATTCTAGAAGACAACCTAAGACTAGCTAACCCGAGCTCCCTAACCAAGCATAAGCGTCTGACTCTAATTTAAGTGACTTCTTTACTATACTGATTGGCTCCTGACCTGATTTAGATCAGGTCGGCCCCTAACCGCAAATGTTATTCTACTTCTGCCTACCTTATATTATATTTCTCCCATCTAACTACCAAGCAATACATGTCTTCTGAGATAATATTCCAAAATAATTCTTTCTTTTTTGTACTGAATATTCTTTGCTCTTTTTACTCTTTTTAGTATGTTTTATGTAACCAAATTATAAAATACCCTTTAATCTTTTCATATATGTAAAGTAACCCTAATGGATGGGTATATAAACCTCAACTTTCTTATATGTAGACAAGCAACTAATCAATACAAAATTATTTACCTTGAGTAACCTTAGCTTTCTCATTATCATTCAATTCTTATTTATTCCCTTCAGCAAAGAGTAACGGTGAGTGACCCTTCAGTTTAGATCAGTATGTCATATTCGGTGGATTGTAGGCCTAGTAGGATTGAGTAGTGCATCATATTCATTCGGTAGTTGCTGAACTTTGGTAACTTTTTCCTTATTTGTTTTTTGTTTGCTTTGTTGTGATGCTTCTTCATGTATTCGACCTCAAAGATGCATCATAAAGCGAGTGAAAGTTTGTGGATGTAGGTGAAATCAAATTTATTTTTAGTATTAAAAAAATTCTTAAATATGAATGATTTACCCTTGTAACCACAACATGTTTCTAATAGTAATGATATGCCAATTAGATGATGGCACGGATTATTGACACATGTTTTGAGATAAAGATCTAACGGTTATCAAGGCTCTAATAGTTATTAGTGCCTGTGGTGTAATTATGGCTAAGGTGACAGCTGTCATACATTTTACCACTTAGTCTTCTAATAGGCGAGAAAATTGAAAAGTTGCGACTTTTCAAATGGGATATTATCCGCCTTTCTAAATGAAAATCAAGGAACTTCCCACATTACCTAGCATTTGGGAAACAGATCTTCACTCAAGCCCATAGAGAATATTAAACTACTCCCTTTATCAAATCCTTGACCACGGGAGTTGGTGGGGGTGGGGTATTGGTGGAGAGATAAATGTTGTCAGTAGAATTTCATCCATTATATTCACTTGTCTACTTAGCTGATGAGAAGTAGAGTAATTTGCTTCTTGATAGATACCGATCAAGATGACCATATCTGGTTTGAATTTAAGTGGCGCGAGTAGTTATCTCCTGGCATGGTTCTATTACATAACTGCTTACTACTCCTATATTTTAAAAATATACTTGACCGTAAAGACTCTAGGTATCCCAATAATCATGTGATTAACTGCTGTTTTAGACACTCGACATTGGCCTATAAATACAAATAAGAAGCATTGTAAGAACTATCTGACAACTTACAACTACTCATCTTATCTTCTCTAAAGTTCACTTATTGACTTAAGCATCAGAATGGCTGTACCGGACTGGCCTCGGTACCTTTTAGCTCTTTGTACTTTACAGGAAGGAAATAATTAGAAAACCATATAATAACAAAAACAATTTTCTATTTTAAGTCTTCCGGTAGATGCTTACGTACCTTCTAGTAAGGATCAAACTCTCCGTAGTTCATTTCACAAAACTTTACTATGTTGATGATTTTTAATTTTGAAAAACATCCGAAAAACATCCAGCTTTACATTTTAACCATTTGTGTTGTTTAAGAAAATTGGTAAGAAAGGGTCTTAATGTTTCAATGTTTATTTCTTTGGGAAATTCTAGAAGTCTTAATATTGAAGAAGGTTAATTTGTTTTTATTTATTTTGAAAATGGACTTTTCTAAGTGATAACACATTTTATTTTTATATTTATTTTTAATCTAATTTTATTTATTTATTATATATATTTTTCATTTTTCTTTTTATTTTGATCAAACATGCTTAAAAATAAAAATAAAATACCAAAGCTTCTCTTCTTCTTTTTTTCTTCTTTTTCGTTTTCTTCTTTCTTCTCTCTCTTTCTTTTTTTTTTGGTTCTTTTCTTTTTTCTATTTTTTTTGTTACAATTACAATAGAATATAATAATTTAAAAAAAATATATATGAAATGAAAACAAAACAAAGTCAAGTGAGATAGGTTTGGACAAAGATAGTTTATGGGTTAGTTCTTGGAGCTTAGATTGGTTTGGACATGGGGTCTTCAGGTCGAGTTAGAGCCTAGACTCTGGTCGTGCAATGGAGAAGAAAGGAGTGGTTGTGAGGGACGATTTGGGACGATTTGAGCACCAAAACAAGTGGGAGATGGTGGTTTTATGAGAATTTTATTGGGTTTAATGGGGATAGGTGAAGCGCCTCACCGTTTGGTGGTGATTTGAGGTGGTTGGAGAAGGAGTGGTTAGCGGTGGTAATTAGGTTGTGTGATTGGTGATTGTTGGAAGTTTGAGTGAGGTATGGTCTTAGGTTTTAAGGGATGGAGAATCTAGTCGTGGTGGTGATTTTGTGCGGGGTAGAGTGGTGAAGGGTGTTTGAAGTGGTGGTTGAGGTTGAGGTTGAGGTTAGGGCTTTATGGTGGTGGATTGGTTAGGGGTGCTAGGAGGCATGGCAGAGTACGAGGTGAATTGGGTTATTGCTCTTTGATTGTCAAGAACGTTATTTCTAAAAGACCTTTGATTAAAGAAAAATCTTCAATGTTATGCATAAATGATTAGATTAGATCAATATTATAGAACTCAAAGATGAATTAGAATAGGAATTCTTCCTTCCCTTGATTTTTGTGAAAGGAAAACTTGTGTTGATTGCATTATAGATAAATTAACCAAGATGAAGAAAGAAAAAGTAAGGTGCAATCATTATTGAATACTTTTAGAGATAATTTGCACTAACATTAATGAGTGTTATTCTCCCAAATTGTGTAGCAATAAATATTTTATTATTTTTATTGATAATTTTTCCTGTTATAGTTACATTTCTTTGATAAATGAAGAATTTGATACTTTTGAAAATTTTTAAATTTTCAATTTTGAGGTTAAAAATTAGGGAAAGCCATCAACATTGTAAGATTTGACAATGTAAAACATGGTAATATAAGGCAGGTCCCTTTGCTAAATGTTTACAAGAATATGAGCTTGTTGCCCAATTACTATGCCTATGACTCTTAAACAAAACAATGTAGATGAGAGATATAATTGTACCTTAATGATATGATGAGGAATATGATGCAATAGGCTATTAAATATAGGCGTTTTGAATATAGACTGATAAGAAATCCAATTTAAATCATTTTCCTATTTTAGTTGTCCATTTGAGGTGGGGATTTATAAGCATCCAAGAAAACCACAAATTCTAGCCATATTCTTTATTACTTTATTGGTTATTCATTTTAAGGGGTATATATTCTACTTTCCTATACATTGTAGTAGAATCATTGAGCTTTTGACTGGTAAATTCCTGGAGTTTGATGTTAATAAAATTGAATATGACAAACCTTCTAATATGGAGGAAAGTATGATGAGGTTATCACACCTCTTGATTTATTGAGAACAAGTTTGATCAATCTTTTATCTCATGGTCAGTGGGAGTGAATTTATTGTTCCTTATTTTCTAAACATATTAATATCAAGGATATGCTTGTTAATCCATTAATTAAGGGCTAGACTTATTATATTCTAAAGATGTGTAAAAAATATTGGTATTTTAGAGTATTTTGATTTACTTAGTTAATGGGAGTATCATTTAACTATGTTCCTTGATCATAGGCTTGACATTATTTGTTGTAAGACCCAAAAATAAAAGGAAAAAGAAAATTAAGTGGTATTATAGTTAAGGGCAAGTCTGATATTAGCAGTTTTAATAGAGGGCATTTTGGGAACAGGGAAGTTTAGCTAAACCTAGGTATAAAAGGGTCCCTTTGGGTTTAAGAAACCCTTTTGCAGTCTTTTACCTCATATCATAACTTGGTCTTCTAGGTCTCGAGTGATCTGAGAAGCAAAGAAGTAGAGTCATTGAAGATTAGTGAGATAGGGTTATGGGAAGCCGAGGTAAGTGTCTAGAATGTCCACTTATTAAAGGGTTTTGTTGAATTAGTATTAAAAAATTCGTTTTCAGGTGTTTAGTAGCGAGAATAATGGATTTGTTAAGTCCTTTCGGGTGTTATACAGCGGATTTTGGATAGAGCATTCAAGGTAAGATGCTTGCAACGATTTGTTCTTGAATTTCTTGATAAATCCATACAAGTTTAGGTTTTGGTCTATAGGGTATTGTGGAGAGCAAGCCTAGGGTTGTCCTTCACATGTCCTATGGTGTATTTGTGGTGATGGATACGCTAGAAACAGGCCACACCAAGTATGATTCTAGTCATACACCCTATACTTGTCACTTCATTGTTTTGTATTTTGAATAGTAGAGATGAGATACATTTTAGGCTGTAAGAGAGTGTTTGATCTGCATTTTGAGTGGTTTGGAGTTGTTTTGTGGACGAGTTGTCAATTTAAGAGTGGTGTTTAGTGAAAATGGCGGAAGTGGGCTTGTATGTAGGAGATGAAGCACCACTGCAATTTGTAGAATTTTATAGATTGTAGCTATCGTTTGGAAGTCACCCCCCTTAGCATTTGGATGCCAAGTGCAATTATGCACCATTCGACTATGGTGTTTGGATGCTAATTAATTTAACATTCGGATGCCATGACCCCTGTTTCCTACAACAACGTTTCTTCAAGTTTTTTGGGGTTTTTTGAGATTGTTTTCCTATCTTAAACCCTTTCACAAATTTTTCCAAACACAAATCTTCACTTAAATAGTTTACAAAACCAACGTAACATCAAAGTGATTCTAGCTACCTTAAGTAACATGAGTTATAAGTGTGTGTAGGTTGTCACCTTGGGTTAAAGGGTGGTGTTAAATAAGTTAGAGCTTGAGAGAAAGTTTGTTGTTCTAGTATGAATTTAGGAAATGAATTGATTTTTGGGTTTATGTTATGATAAGTTCTAGAGAGGTTGCTGTTTCAGTTTCTAACGAGTTGATGAAAACGGGGTACAGGATATTTGCTTATTGGTTGTATGTTAAGATAGTAGATATAATCGGACTAAATAATTATTGGACTATAGACACCACATTCCCTTACCCCCCGCTTTTATTTTTATTTAGTTACTTTAGAATAGGAAAAATTGACCTAATTGAGAAAAAGTTCAAAAAAAAAAAAAGTTTAGAAAAATAACAAAAATTTAGAAAAAAAATAAAATATAGAAAATAAAAAAAAAACAGAAAAGAGTAGCAATTAAAAAAAAAAAAAGAGAAGTAGATAATTTAAAATAAGAATATAAAATTTAAATATCTTTAGTTTTTTAAATATCATTTGGGCTAGGTCTTAAATAAAGATTTTGCATAAAAGGTGTTGAGCCTAAGCTGAAAACTAATCTAGCCTAGGTCATTTAGTCCATATATGCAATTTAATTGCATATATGGACGAGGTATAGGCTAACGGCTTATCGGTATTGTTGAGTCTTATTTTGATTTTCTTAATTTAACCTATATTAAGCTCAATCCGTTTAATATAAATTACTTGACATTAAATTAAGGAAAAGAAAATATTGTTTTATTAAAAATAAATGGAGTCACTAACTGGTTTAACCAATAAAAAAAATTAAGGTTTTCGAGAAAACCCTAATTTGACTATTATTCTACGGATATTCTAAAAAATTAAATTTTAGAAAATTGAACTAAAAAACCAAGTTCGAGGGTTAATCTATTAAGACTAAGTACATGTGAATATTAAAGAAAAAATTGATGGGCTTCAGTTTTGGTAATTTTTCTAAAAATACTAAAAATATACCTATGTTGACAAAATGTAACTAAAAATGATTTTTTTATTATGAACTTCTAAAAAAGAAAAAAGAAAATTTTTTATTTTTTTCTTAACAGTTGCCTCGAAGTTGCCTATGTACCCGCTAATTAGAATCAAATTGATTGTAATTCCTTTTTTTTTTTTATAAAATTTTTAGTGAGTGGGTCATTTTTATATTGAAAATCGAGTCAGGTTTACATTTTCATCAATTTATTATTTTAAGAAAACAAATCTAAAAAAAAAATCTAATTTTTCTAAATTGAATAAAAAAACCTTAACTAACTGAATCTTTAAAAGAAAAAAAATCAACTTAAGATTTTTATCTTTTAAAAAAAATTATTTTTCAAGAAAAAAAAAAGCTATTTTAACAAATTGCAAAATAAACAAAAAAACTTGCACTTAAGCACAAAATAAATTAATAATAACAATAAATAACCAATAAAACAAATTACTAAAATAAACAAAATAAAATGATAAATAAATAATAAAAAAATGGAAAATTACCTAGCGTTGGATCGTCGGTGTTGGATGGTGATCTAGGCGTGCATAGGCGAGACAATAGGCGAGTACGGGCGATGACTTGAGAAAGATAGTAGGCAAGCACGAGCGAGCACTTGGGCATGCAGATGGGTGAAAGCGTGCAAGAGCTGAGCGAGCGTGTGGGTGAGGCTAGGCGATAGTTATAAGTGAGATAGGGCGACAGTACGGACGGGAGCGTAGGAGAGCTATAGTGAGTGATTAGGCAATGGCCTGGGCGATAGTAGGCGAGCGACTAGGCGATGGCATGGGTCAAAGTAGGTGAGTAAGTGGGTGATGGAGTGGGCAAAAGTGGTTAAGCGATTGGGCGATAATGGGCGAGTGACTGGACGATGGAGTAGGCGATAATATATGAGCAACTGGGCGATGGAGTGGGCGACAGTGGGCGAGCGACTGGGTGACAGTGGGTGAGTGATTGGGCGATGGCATAGGTAACAGTAGGCGAGTGACTGGGTGATGGAGTGGGTGAGAGCTTGGGCAATGGTAGGCGGTGACTTGGGTAGTGTTCTAGGTGAAAGCTTGGGCGATGGTAGGCGGTAACCTAGGTAGTGTTTTGGGGGACATGATGGCCAATGTTGTACAGTGGTTTTGGTGCATCAGTGGTGGTGGGCTTGGCAGTGGTGCTTTGGTGTTGGTACGCGGAGGTGCTGTAGCATGTGTGTAGGTGTGTTAGCATGTGGGTATTGGCGGTAGCACATGAGGGTGGTGGTGCATGTGGTGCTGATAGTAGCGCATAAGTTGTTGGCAGTATCGCATACTATTTTTGTTTGAAGGGGTGTAAAGTGTTTTTGTTTGGTATGTGTGATTAAAAAAGAAAATCTTCCTTTGAATTACTGACCAACGTCCTATTTATAAGTTCTAAAATCGAATCTTTCGTATCAAAAGATATAAAAATTTGTTTACGATTTAACTAAGATTCACCCTAGCTAGTTTGGGCTTTTCTTTTAAGGCTCGGCCTGATCTAATTTAGCCCAATAATTTAACAAATCTTGATTTTGAGCTCCTAAATTGGTCTGGCCTAAAACTAATGGATTCAGCCCATCTTAACAACTAATCCAATAACTTAATCCAACTCGACACAACTTGACTCTCGACTCAACTTCTTATGGCCTAACTTGATTTTCTTTTTTTTTTTGTTTTATTTTTATTTTTATTATTCATTTTTTATTTTTATTCATTAACTTGACTCAATTAACAAAGAATAAAAATTAGCAAAAATGAGGTGTCTACAGTTGTCTCTCTTTGTAGTAATGTTCGATTAGAACTTCATTACAAAGACAAAAGAGATACCCATTTTCACCAAACCCTACTTTGAACTAATCAACTAAGCTGTGTTTTATTTTGATCAAGGATATTAACTTTAAAGGTCAATGTAAAGAATAAATTGCCTTATCTTGAAAGAATAAAGCAGAAGGTTAAGGGGCCTACCTTGAAAGGATAAGGCTTAGTGGTGTCTATTTTGGAAGGATAGAGCAATAATTTTAAGGAGGCCTATCTTGGAAGGATAAGGCTGAATGGGGTCTATCTTGGAAGGATAGAGCAAAAATTTTAAGAGGGCCTATCTTGGAAGGATAGGGAAAAAATCTTAAGGGGAACCTATCTTAGAAGGATAGGGCAAGAACTATTAAAAGTAAAATTAACTTGTTTTGGTTTAGTGGATAATCCAAAGAGGATAGATCTTTTTGAGATTTCCAAAAACTTGTTTTGGTTTGATGGATGATTCGAAGAGGATAGATCTCTTTAAGATTTCAAAAAAACTTATTTTGATTTGGTGGATAATCCGAAGAGGATACATTTCTTTGAGATTCCTTTTGGTTTGATCTGAAGAGGACACATCTCTTCAAAAATTGATTTCACTTTAGTGACTCGAAGATGATAGACCTCTTCGAGATTCTTGCTTTGTTTTGGTTGGTGGATGAACCGAAGAGGATGGATCTCTTCAAGATTTAACTTGGTTGATCTAAAGAGGATAGATCTTTTCAAGATTCGACTTGGTTAATTCGAAGAGGATAGATCTCTTCGAGATTCATTTTGGTTAATTCGAAGAGGATAAATCTCTTCGAGATTCATTTTGGTTAATTTGAAGAGGATAGATCTCTTCGAAAATTGATTTCACTTTGGTAACCCGAAGAGGATAGATCTCTTTGAGATTCATTTTGGTTACTTTATTTAAAGAGGATAGGTCTCTTCAAAACTGAATTCACTTTGGTTACTCGAGGAGGATAGATCTCTTTAAAACTGATTCCAGTTTGATAACCTGAAGAGGATAGATCTCTTCAAGATTCTTTTTTACTTGTCCGAAGAGGCTAGATCTCTTCAAGATGAATTGCTTGAAAGGATGGATCTTTTAAAGACAAGATAAGATGACATTTTATTAAAGACAAAATGAGACAATGCTCTCATGGGCAGGCAATCTTTTAAATGATTGGACATCGCTCTTTTGAGTAGGCGATTCTACAAAAGAATAGATAAGACAACACTTCTATGAGTAAGAGATCCTAAAAAGGACTAGGATAGCACTCCTTTAAAGGACTAGGATAACGCTCCTTTGAGCAAGCAATCCAGGAAGTAAGAAAACTTTCATGAGTTCTGATAAATTGATCTATGACTTGAGTTTGAGGGATTTTGATGATTCCTTGAAAATTTTTGAAAATTTTTTCTTTTTTCAAAAAAACACTCTTTAATAGAAAATTGTGCTGCTAACAAGTAAGAAAGTCTCGAAAACTTTTAAAGATCACCAATAAGGGGTTGGCTTAGCCCTTGCCCATTGATCACTCATTCTTCAATCTCATTTCCTGAAACATAATTCATGATCTCTAAACTTTTTAAAAGCATTGATTTCCAACTTGTAATAGCACTCAACTCTTCAATTTTCCACTAAGGGGACAGATAGCATTACTTGGAATGTTTGGTTAAATTGGACTTCCTTGCACTCTCATAGGTCTGTTTTTACTCTCAACATCAATTCCAAAAAATTGTAGCCTATCTTATAAGTGGTACATTTTGGTCAATCAATAAGTCTTTTCTGAGTTTGTAATGTAAGACTTTTGGTCTATAGTTTAAGCAAATGGATATCAATGCATTTGGCTAATTTTGAAGAAATCATTTACAATCTATCCTAGGTTTACAAGCTAAGAACCTAGGAGAAACTAAAAATGGGCTTGCCCTAATTTCATGAGATAATTTCGCTTAAGACTAGTTAATTTCTTTGGTTAAAAGAGTTTTATCAAAGCTGGTATAATGAGCAGGATCATAAAATGAGAGCTTTGCTTTTAGGCTTAGGAATTGATAATGTTCAAACTTTGGATACCATCACTTGTCTAGACTTCAACTTTTATTTGGCTATTTTTTTTTTCTTTAAGGTGATCACCTTACTAATATCTTCAATCTTTTTTTCACTTTCACTTTTTCTTTTTCTCTTTGTTTTCTCTTTTTTCTTTTCTTCCTTCTTTTTCCTTTTTTTTTTTGTCAAGGTGGTCACCTTCTATTGTTAAGTTTTCACTTAATAAGATTTGAAGCACTAAAAGGTAGGTTTAAAGTGTATAAGCTTGGGAGAAGTATGTATGGCTTTAAAGTGTTTGGGAAAGAATGTATAAACTTGATGTGCTTAAATGAATGTATAGGCCCGAGAGAGTCGTATATGGTTTGAAATTCTTCTTCATCCTAAAGAAATCGAATTATTTATGATAATATTTGCTCATGGATTGGCACAACTAAGGCAAGCATAAGTTAGTCTACTCCTTTTCTTCAAATTAATGATCTTAACCTCCTGATTGCCTCGGTGTGGGTAGTTCTTAGTAGGGCTAATTTTAAGAAAAATCTCTTAAAGGTTCAAATGGGTTTGTAAGGGATAATTGTATTTAAGGATACTGAAATGAATGACTAATATCATTCTGACATATGTACAATGTACCAAGTTCAAGATGGACCTCTTTTAAGGAATGAGTCTAATTACTCACTTTGATGGCACTCTTCTCTCATGTGTGTCTAGGGTTAGTGTTTGGGACATGGGTTATCTCTTTTCATCCTCAATCGTTCAAGTAATGTGTTATCATTCCCTTAGGTGGAAAGTTTTAAGTTTCGAGTTCACATTTTCTTTATCTATATTCACTCATTTGAAATGCCCCTGTTTGAGTTGAGCTAGTTTCATAGCATACAAAGACAAAAATGCACATGAAAATTGCTTTATTCAATAACTCATCTCTATTAGAAGCACTAAAATGAAATATGATTCTGAAAAAATGCAAGAACTAAAATTCTTTTTCACTTCCTACCCCTATTTTTGTCACTTCTTCAAACTTGGCCCATTCAGCTAAATTAATCTTTTGGAGATATACCCAACTAATTAAAATGGTAAGTTACCTTGTCAAATGATAGTAGTAGATCTTCAATTGCTAATATTGGAAGTTATTTGTTCAATGCTTCTTCAGAACTTGAGGAAAGAATACTACTGCTAATTGACCTATTAGTCTTTAGAAAATTTGATCGGATAATCTTGGCATTAATCAAATCTTGCACCTTATACCTCAGTTTCCAATAGTCTTTTGTGGTATGCCCCCACTTAGCCCATATGATAGTCACACTATTTATTGGGATCGTGATCCCTTGGCTTACATTTCCTTGTTAGGTTTTCACATGTCAGTAGTCCTACATCCCTTAATTGCTTGAACACTTGGACTATAGGAAACTTGAACTACGTAAATTGCCTCTTCTTGTTGTGGATAGGCTTGTCTTGATTTTGAGCTTTCCAAATCGACACATTCGTTCTTGGCTTCTCTTTCATTGAATTAACTTCATGCTTAGGTTATAACTTCCTATTTGCACCAAGATTTAAGCTTTCGAGCTGCTTAAGCCCATAACCCATTACCATTTCTATGTTAGTGAGTCTTTCTTCTAATTTTGCTAACTTTTCTTCTAGGGTAGCAACTCTTTCTTCTAGACCTTGTCAGTAACATGCCCCTTAGACTTAGCCATCTATTTCTGGCAACTTTCCCAATCCTTGTATGACATTGATAATGGGCCCTTAAATCTACAACTCTTTAGACTTTTATGCGTGAGATGATATGTCAATTGGCACTTGAGCTTGGGTATGAGCTCTGGCCTCGACTTGTTTTTTGTGTTTGCTCAGAACTTGTTCTATTGTGGCTATTCTCAATTCAGGAGCTTCAAGCTTCTTGATTATTTTTTTTAAACGGGTGATTACGGGCTTCAAGTTGGGCCAGACCACTTAACAAGCAATTTTTCAAAGTCTATAAGAATCCCTTCTTATTAACAACACTGCATTAAGTTTTTAGTTTTGAAAACAATCCTTTTGTTTTTGGAAACTTTTATTAGAAAATCAATACTTATTTTATGCCATAGAAGTTTAATACTAACATCGACAAATCTAAACAAAAAAAAAAAAAAATTAGGACTAACAACTAAGGACATAGGATAACGATAATATTACAAAGATGATATGGAGAAGTGAAAATTATTTTATGATGAGAAACTTATTGAATAAATGACACAAAGGTAATGACTCATGAAGAAAACTCTATTAAGACCGTGACAACCTAAGGACTAAACACGAAGAATGAGAACTTGGACATTTACAAGATTAATAACTTTAAGATGGAAAATAATTCATAATGAAAATCTAATGATTAAATTTTTTTATTTTATTAGTTCCTAACAGTATTGTACATGTGGGGCATTGTAATAGAAATCAATCGAATAAATAATTATCATGAAACTGGTTTTTAATAATAAAATATCTTTTGAAATTTCATTTTTAAAAAAAAAACTGTTGGAAAGTCTTTTAAAAAAAATGACAATTCCATAATAATCTTTATCATTGTTAATTTCCATGATTACATGCCTAAAAAAAAAATTATAAGTTGATATATAAGTTTTTTTTTTTAACATTGGTATAAGGAACATGCTAATGATTTTGAGCATTTTATGTTAAATGTTATGTTACATAACCTACTACTGATGAAATAAAACAAAACGTTCAAGATGTACATATATTACAAAAGATAGCCTATACAAATAAATATGCAAAATGAATGTGATGCAATATACTACATATACGTGTAATGTAATAAGGTTGGTAATTAATATACTATAGGGAGTATAATGAATTCGCGGTCGAGAAATATCCTTATTATAAGTAGGTTTGAAATAGGATTTTTTTCAAAAAATGAAGTTCGTAAATACTTATATATAAGGGTTACTAGTATTTTTAAATTTTTCCTTTTTTGAAGATTAAGATTGAGTCGATCGTGGATTGATTCGATTTTTCCTATAATTTAAGAATAATTACCCCTTTTTGGGAAAGAATTATGTAAGAAGGTGGGGTCTACAGGTCTTAAGGTTTGTAATTCCAAGGCTTTTCGAAGAGAAACCTAGTGGGCTACATTGAAGCCTGAGTAGGCTTGCCTATCATTGCCAAGCGAGGGTAAAGGTCCTAGTGACCTGAGGGTTACACAATGGTGACCCATCCTAAGTTTCTAAGATGGCCTAGGTATGATCATATCTAAATATATGAATGATTACTGAAAATAAAATGAGAATCCCCTTAATTCCCCAAGAAAACCCATTGGGCTTGGCTTTTTTTTTTTTTTTTTAGGACCTACATTACTAAAAAACAGTTAGTACAACTATAATAATACAATACAAAATGAAAATAATAATACAAAAGGCCATCAATAATTTTTTTTAATCTTTACATGGCTAACCCACCAAGCTTTCCTAGTGGAGCCACCAATTCTATCGAGCTCTATTTTAATTTCCTTAATTTAACCTATATTAAGCCCAACCCGCTTACTATAAATTACTCGATATTAAATTAAGGAAAAGAAAATGTTATTTTTAAAAAAAAATTGGAGTCACCAGCCGGTTCAACTAGTAAAAATAAAATTAGGGTTTTTAGGTAGGAAAACCCTAATTTGACCACTAGTCTATAGATATTCTAAAAAATTAATTTTTAGAAAATTGAACTAGAAAACTGAGAACCCTAATTTGACCACTAGTTTACGGATATTCTAAAAAATTAAATTTTAGAAAATTAAACTAGAAAACCAAGTTCGAGGGCTAACCCATAAACACTAAGTCACCATGTGAATATTAAAAAAAAAATTGATGGGCTTTATTTTTGGTAATTTTTCTAAAAATATTAAAAATATACCTAAGTTCACAAAATATAACTAAAAATGATTTTTAATTATTTTTTATTATAAACTTCTAAAAAAAAAGAAAAAAAATTATTTTTTTGTTTAACGGTTGCCTCGAAGGTGCATATATAGTCGCTAATCGGGATCAAACCGATCATATTTCTATTTTTTATAAAATTTTTAGTGAGTAGGTCATTTTTGTATTGAAAACCAAGCTAGATTTACATTTTTTTATCAATTTATTATTTTAAGAAAAAAAAACTTAAAAAAATCTAATTTTTTTGAATTGAATAAAAAAAACCCTAAATAACCGAATCTATTTACAAAAAAAAAAAAAACTTAATTTGAGACTTTAATTTAAAAAAAAAAAGTGCCAAGAATATATTTTTATTTAAAAAATGATTTTTCAAGAAAAAAAAAACCTATCTTAACAAATTGCAAAATAAACAAACCAAAAAAAAAGTTGCACTTAAGTACAAAATAAATTAATGATAATAATAATAAATAACCAATAAAATAAATTTCTAAAATAAACAAAATAAAATGACAAATAAATAATAAAAAAAATATGGAAGATTACCTAGTGGTAGACTGTTGGTGTTGAATGATGATTTATGCATTCATAGGGGAGACAGTGGGTGAGCACGGACGGTGACTTGAGTAAGCGCCTAGGCATGTGGCTGGGCGAGTGTACGGGTGAGAGTTAGGCAAGCGTGCAGGCGAGGCTAGGCAATAGTTACGGCTGAGATTGGATGACAGCATAAGCGAGAGTATAGGTGAGTCGTGGTAAGCGATTGGGCAATGACTTGGGCGATAGTGAGAGAGCGATTGGGTAATGGCGTGGGTGACAATTTTCAAGTGACTAGCCGATGGAATGGGCAATAGCAGGCGAGCAATTAGGCGATGGCCTAGGTAGCAGTGGGCAAGCGACTAGGCAATGGAGTAAGCTAGAGCTTGGGTGATGGTGGGCGGTGTTCACCGGGCGATGACATGGTAGTGTTCTGGGTGAGAGGTTGGGTGATGTTGTATGGTGGTTGCAGTGCATCGGTGATGGTGAGCTTAGGTAGTGGTGCTGTAACACGTATGTGGGTATGTTGGCGTGTGGGGTGTTGGTGGTAACGCGTATGGTGCCAGTAGTGGTGCATAAGTTATTGGTGGTGGCACGCAAGGGAGCATGAAGGTGAGTGAAGGGGCGTAAAGTGTTTTTGTTGAGTGCATGTGATTAAAAAAGAAAAGCCTCCTTTTAATTACTGACCAACGCGCTATTTATAAGTTATAAAATTGATTTCACCCTAACTTTTAGAAACCTTAACTAGTTTGGGCTTTTCTCTTAAGGCCCGACCCGATCCAATTTAGCCTAATAATTTAACAAATCTTGATTTTGAGCTCCTAAATTGGTCTAGCTTAAAACTAATGGATTCAACCAATCTCAATAATTGATCCAACAACTTGATCCAACAACTTAATCCAACTTGACATGACTTAACTCTTGACTCAACTTCCTATGGACTAACTTGATTTTCTTTTTTTATTTCTATTTTTTTATTATTTATTTTATTTTCCATTTTTTAAAATTTTTATTATTCATTTTTTATTTTTATTCATTAACTTGGCTCAATTAACAAAGAATAAAAATTAGCAAAAATGAGGTGTCTACAGATATTATACTCTGACTTAACATTGCACATAACTTAGGGATCTTAGGTTTGAATCTCATTATAGGCACAAAGCACCTTTTATTTTTTCCAATAAACACACATACCATGTGTCAAGATAACATTATGCCATGTGTCTATTGTGGATACATGGCATCGCTTCATTCGGCTGCAAGTTAATGTGGTGCCATGTCAGCATCATCATCCACATGTCAAGCTACGTAGTATGATGCTACATCATCATTCTGCCATGTGTCTTGTAGAGACATATGGCATGATAGTAGTGGATATGGTGGCTAACGTAGCACCACATCAGCAACTCTTTCTTTCCCTTTTCTGTGCATTCCCCAGTTTTCTTGCTATAGCTTCTTGGACAACTTACTTTAAGGTGATTTTTGATCCATTTATCTTTGCGATTTCACTAAATTAATGGTGAAATTGTGAAGTACACTTGGAGTAGTAAGAATTAAACTCAAAAACATGCCCAAATACATCCATTAAGTGGTTAAATCTGAGTCCAAATATTGAAAAAAATCATCTATGTGATTGAAGCGCTATGTTGGCTTTCACGATAATGGCAGTTTCCAAAGCTTCCAACCTTCTCATGTAGCAAGTTTAAGCTCTTGTAAATGTGTTTTGACTAAAAAATACGTAGAGATTCCATTTCAAATGACACATTGAAGATGGTCAAATCCGAGTGCATTCAACCTCGGGTTCAAGACCTTTAATCACTTTCCTTGCTTAGTTCGAGCTCTAATAGTATAAATAAGAGCTCAAACAAGCATGAGTGGATAAGAACTCAACATAAAACACACCCTGAACATACTTATGAGCTCTTCTCTCTACTGTACAAGTCTTTCTCTCTCTAAAATTCCTTGTTCACCATTCATCCTCAAGTAAAACTAACCATGTAGGGGTGCTCCCTACTCTAATAGCTCCCCAACACTGCTTGCCTTAGTCTCTACCATCGCCCCTAATGTCTCAATGATCGTAAGACATTTAAACCTTAACCACCACAACCTCCAAGCTTGATTACTACTCCCCGTATCGATCAATCCATGCTAACACTACGGTCGTGTATTCGTAATGGTTAGAAAACCAAGAGTCGAGCTTCACTTCCTCTCTAGCAACCATTGCAAGAAGCAATGCACCATCACTACCGACCATCTTCCTTCAACAACCATAAAGACACCATCAATGACTAAGGCACCTTCACCAAACCCATACTTCCCAATACAAAACATACAAAAACTAACTTTCCTAGTCAAAATACCCCTTGAAAATTGGAAATTCGAACCTCTCTATCGCCATCTGCTTTGTCCTCTTTGCTATAACTTGTGAACCATTAGAGCTCGACCTAGATTCGATCCAGATTTAACCTGTCTGACTTGCGATCCACTCCTAACCCGTGCCTCTCTTGGTTTGGTCCTCTTGCACTTTCTTTTTCAATTTATTTATTTATTATTGTTTTTTATTTTATTTATTTATTTAATGTAATTTCTAATGTAATTGTAACCCTAAAAAATCAGAAGAAAAAAGAAGAGAGAAAAAGACAAAAAAAAAATAGAAAAGAAAAAAAGAGAGGAAAAGATGTGTTATTCATTATTAATATTTCAGTTGAAAATAAGTAAGAGTAAAACACAAAAAATAACGTAAAGAAAATAATAAAAAATGAAAAATCATTTTATAACTTAGAAAATATTCACTTTCAAAATAAATAAAATAAATTAACTTGACTCCAGTTGGGTGGCGACTCTAAACGGTTTTTCAAAAGAGAAACTAAGTTTTTCTTAACTTTTAGTTAATGATTAGTATTAAATGAGTTAGGGTTTAACACAAATCAGGTTAAGGAAAGTAATAAAAACTAAGAAAAATTAAGCTCAACATGAACTTTAAAGAAACATGTGTTGCATATACTTGACTAGGCCTAAGGGATTGGGACGACCAACACTTGGGGTGGCACTCCAATGATCTTTGTGCAATAGTGTCCTAATTAAAGTTTCGCTTAAAAATAATCTAAGTAAATTTAAGTTATTACTTGGATACTTGTTACTTAGTTACTAGGTGTTGGGGAGGACTCGCACCAATACTATACGGTTTTATATATATATATGTGTACTAGGTACATAAGTACCCCTATGTTGCTTGATGTGTTTAAACAAAGATAACTAAAAAAATGGTTGTTGTATTATTGTACTTTATACTTAAGTGTGTATGTGATTGGTATTGCATGTTCATGTACATGTGTTTTAAGTGTTTCATACTAAACTTCGGCTCATCTCTTCTTTAATTTTTAGGTGTAGGTACAGGTTAAGGTAAAGCTAGTATAGTGACTTGAACTCTAAGGTGATGCAGCAGATTTTATGAATCCCGTAGAGATGTTGGCTTTAGCTTCGTATAGTTAAGTAAGATTGAGGTTGGGCTGCATCAATTATTAAGCCCAATCATTAGCTCATAATGGGAGGTTTCTATTGGATTATATAAATAGGCTTGGTCTCCTCTCTACTCCTTATCTCTTGACAAAAGCCTTAGTTAATTAATTCCATTGAAAACCGTTAATTGTGAAGGAAAATGAAAGAAAGATCTAGTCACACAAATCAACATTAATCTAGTGTTTTATCACAATTGTCATCAATATAGGTATGCATAATATAATTAGTTATTTGAATGTGGTATTCTAAATTTATATATGTAATTCAAAGAATTTTATATAATTTATGCATCAAGTAGCCTACGCTATGATTGTTCTGTGGAAAATGCTTCTTAATTTTTTCTTATCTATCTTTAGCAAATTAGTATTGACATTATTTGGATACAATTGTAGTGACTGAAATAATTTTATTTTTCATTATAGCTAAAATATAGAGAATGATTGGAAACTACTATGATGTCATATTTCATAAAGAATGATGTCATGTTACATTATTTGGATACAACTGTACTGACTGAAATTTGTTAGTCATTATAGCTAAAATATAAAGAATGATAGGAAAAGACTATGATCTTATGCTTCGAAAATAATAATAATAAAATATTCGAAATGGAATAATGATAATTTCAATCTTCTGTTTACTAATGGCGAAGGGATCGCAATCATATTTCAATAGTTTATTTTGTAAAAAGTGATGGAGAATGACAACGATGACCAGGTTATTATAAATAATTGTATTGTGGTACGAAACAAAAATAAATAAATAAAAAAAATAACGATGGGAAATGATTGAAATAATTGAAGTTGGATATAAATGATTAATATCCACATAGACTCCAAAAAAAAAAAAATCATTTCATAGGGAATATATTTGTCAATTTAGTTTATCACAAGCATTGACATCTCTTGTCATTAAATACTATCAGATGAGTTCTGTTTTCTCTCTTTTTCTTTGTAATTTTTCTAAATTGAATATCATAACTTTTCCCATTAACTTGCATGGATTTAATGTAAGAAATTTTCTTGTTATGTACATAAATTTAGAACAGCATATTCAAATGATTGATTTTGTTGTACGTATATATATTTATTGTAGCCATGATTAACTTCTAGTGATAATGTGTGTATGATGACTAAGCCTTCATGGCTAAGTCTTTCTCTCCTCCTTTACAATTAATGGATTTTGACAAGACTAACCAATTAGGGTTAATATTCTTCTCATCAAAAGGTAAGGAGTGAGTGAGTCCCTAGTCTATTTATTGTAAGGTGCCAATGAGCCTAACACATAAATGGACTAAATAAATAATTTGGCCTAGGTAACAGATTTTATCAAACTATAATTATTCAATCTTTAATTTTAGACAATTAACAAAAGCCTAATAAATTGGAAAATCCTTTTTCGAACATTCTCCCACTTGGATAATATTAATTATAATCACAACTAGGTCAAATAACGAACTCAAATGTGGACATAGTCAACTTTAGTATAGTTTAAGAGTATACCTTAAATATAATCCAGTCTAATAAGAATCACAAATATCGAATTATGGCAGTCGTTATGTTCTTACTATTGTAGGGCCTTCTATGATTATGAATATTAAGATTAATATTGACATGGATTAAAATGTAAAAGTGTAGCAAGTAATAATATCATAAATAATTCAAACTCATTCTATTACTTGTCACTCCTTAGCACCTTATTTCTTATTAACATACATGCTTCAACAATAAGCCAAAATGAGTAATCCAAAAATACTTAAAAGCATATATTTAATGTCTTGAAAATAACAAATAAGACATACAATAACAAGTATATATCTCTATCACAAATGACATATATCACGATCATATATGCTCGCTTTAACAAAATCACAAATTTTCTAAGTTTCATCAATATAAATTTGAAAAAATTATAAGCATGCTTGTGGAAAGTACCAAATGTAACAAACACAAAGTTGCATATAACATCAAGTTAATGTATCAAAAGTTCATAATTTATTAATACTCTCATTGACCAAGTAAATTAAAAATTCCTAAAATACCTATCTTCTTAACATGTCTTTAGAATATAATAGGTCTTAAATCCTTAGGTAATGGATTTGTATGCATATTTTTGCTTTTAATATGTTTAAAACAAGATGAAGAATTTGCTTCTACATAGCTTGAAATAAGTGCATTTATCAAATTTATTCTCAACAATATTGTAAGGTATAACAATCTCTTTATACTTCTATTCTTACTACAACATTCATCACATGCATTATCATTAATATTGAACTCCAAAAATTTAACATTTGTAGTTGCAACAATTCTACTACCACATGTAGGATAATATAATCTATACCCCTTATAACGTTTTGAATAGCCAATAAAGTAACAATGCATAGATTTGGAATTGGTGGTTTTCTTAGATGGATTATAAGTACTTAGCTCAATCAAATACCAAAATGATTCAAATTGGGTATCTTCTTGGTCTATATCCAATAGTTCTATATTTGATAGCTTCCTTATCATAACTCTCATTATATCATTAAGGTGCAATTATGTCTTTTGGCTACACCATTTCATTTAGGAATCTTGGACATATTATGGGAGTAGTAATCCATATTTTTATAAATATTTAACAAATAGAATCATATATTGCCCTTATCACTATTTTTACCATAATATCCACTATTATGATTATATTTTATAGTTTCTTGATTGTATTTCAACTATACGTGTGAAAATTTTAATTTTGATTTCAAAGTGTCGAATTCAACCATAACTGGAAAAATCATCAATGTAAATGGGAAATTAAAGTCCACTAATGTCAGTGTAAATTATTCCAAAAGGTCTTAAATACTTGCACCTCATTTTTAATCTTGGTTAGGATATCTGTAATGTAATCAACACAAGTTTCCATGTTGCCCAAATAAAGAGAAAAACAAAATTCCTATTCTATTAATCTTTCAATTGTTTTCTTAAAGATGTGACCTAATCATTTATACCACAACATTATGGAAATTTCTTTAACAAAAAAGGCATTTTAGAAGAAACTTTTTTAACAACAAAAGAGGTATATTCATTATTATTGGCTATATACATCATGTATGATTAATTGTTCAAACTATCATTAACAATGATTTAAGAATTTAAGAACAATTCAACTTTTTTACTACAAAAAACAAAAGGATATTTGTTTTATCCAAGAATGAAATAGATAGTAAATTTTGTCTAAAAGTTATTTAAAAAAAAGTGTTTTATAAAACAAACTGAAAATCAAACTCTAAATTTAAGCAAATAGTTCCTATAAGCTTAGCATCAACTTTAACATTATTTCCTACTCATAATTCGGCCTTGTGCTTGTTTGGTTTCATTTTCCTTACAAGCCTCGTTTTCTTTATCCTTTTTTAAAACTAAGCTGTAAATTTAGCTTTTTCTTCTTCTTCTTCTTCTTCTTCTTCTTCTTCTTCTTTTCAACTTTAAGACCTCCTACATGAGTAATTTCATCACTAATTTTCTTTTTTTTTTTTTTCTATTCGTAAACTTTGTTAAGAGGATGATCAAAAGATTTTCTTTGGCTAGCCTTTTCTTTTTAGAAATTTTGTTTAGATTGGGAAATAATAAAGACACTCATTTTTTTTTTCTTTCTTTAATTTCTCCTCTACAATAACATATTCAGATAATTTGAATTAAAAGTATTATAGGTAGTTTCAATTTGACCAAAGTTAGGTGCTAAAGAATTAAGTACATGACTAATTATAAATTTTATCAAGAAAGAAAATTTCAAAATTTTTGAGTTTCAATTTAATATGCACCATTTTAATGATATACACTCTAATTCCTTCCACTATTTGATACTTCATACCCGTTAGTTCACTTAATAAGCTCCATACCTTAGCATTGCTAGATGTTCGATGCATATTTCTGACAATAGTAAAATGCTCTTTAACATTGCTAGTCTCAAATAAGCTACTAGTGAGGTTTATGAGATAAACCATTTCATGGCTACAATACTCAATCTATTGGATCTTTCTTACTTAGCATGTAACTTACTTTATTCAAAAGAATTCTCACTAGTAGGTTTAACAGATTCATTTTTAAGTCAAGTTAGGTCAATATCCATAACACCAAAAGTAGACTTAATGCCTTATTTTCACTTCTTATAATTAGTAACATTCAAATTCTTAATGATAACATTATTTATTTATTTATTTTTACACCAAAATTAATGATAACTCAAAATAATAATGTAACAAGCTAATAAATTAGGGAAATAATTAATTTTCCTATAAAGAAACCCCTTTTGGGTAGAAATGCAACATGCATTAGGATCTCCTTGTGTGAAGTGAACTAAAGAAATATATAAACTTTTGAAAATTTTTCCTTTAAAAATTTCTCCTTTAGGAGATAAATTTTTATATAACTATACATAATGTTTCACTTCATTCCCAAAATTAAAAAAAATATAAACACCCCATTTACGCAAGTAAATATATTAATGATTTTACTATAAAAAGCTATTATACATATCATAGGACAATTATATGAGTTCAAATGAGTACATCACTTAAGTGGTATCTATTCAAATCAACTCATAAAATTATTCATAAAACAAAATTTGCCTAAACTAATATAGCACATTTAATCACATTACATACCAGAAATATAATCACACATGGTGCTGCATTACACATATCACCCTAAGTTTAATTATATTCTTATCCCAAATTGAGATTCACACATGAAATACATATATTTACAAAATCATATAGCAAATAAACATTGCTACCATTATTTACTTGTATTAGTAAGTAAAAAATTTATTGCTATTAATATATAAATTGATATCTTGATAAAAGCCAAAAGGAAATGAAAGACCATATCAATAAGTAGATTAATTCTATTGCTATTAATATGTATAAATTGATATAGTCATAAAAGCCAAACAAGAAACGAACCTTGAATAAAACTTACTTTACCTCCGCCATGTTATGCAGTAACATTCATTAAAGGAAATTTGATCTTACAGATTTCAACTTTATAATTACTATGCTTATTTTAGGAAGAAAAAAAAAAAGACATCAAATCATCAAACCTAAAAAAAAAAAAAAAAACTAATTACATATCAAGATCTTATCTTATAGTCAAGTTTTGTATCTACAACTTTATTATATCTAGACGAAATATGATTTTTCTCTCAATTTGAGACTCCACCTATCATAATCAAAAGATTGGCTTATATTAACTAAATAAAATTCAATCCTTTTAAATATAAATATCCACTTTAAAAAAAGGAATCTATTAATAATGTCATGTTGTAAAGATACATATAATTAAAAACAGATTAGGTTGTCAAACTTAAAATTATTAGAGGGTTTATAGAATCAGAATTTAAAATCGAAATATATAAATATAAATTTTTACAACTTATATAAAAAAGCTCTAAAAATACTATAGATATTTTTAAGATAGTTATAAAAAACTTGAAATATATTATAGAAATAAAGAAATGAAGAAATGGAGTTCTTTTTCCATTACACAATTATTAATTATAATCTAAACAAGCAAGAAGGATGAGTAGAATCAAAACTAAATTTTCTT
Source organism: Lumnitzera racemosa (assembly GCA_024138005.1). Lineage (NCBI taxonomy): Eukaryota > Viridiplantae > Streptophyta > Magnoliopsida > Myrtales > Combretaceae > Lumnitzera > Lumnitzera racemosa. Next base: position 39,550,078 of record JAMXBC010000005.1, read on the forward strand.
TCCATTATTTTATTTGAATAAAAGCAACAAATTGAAGAAGAACCAAAATTTTTTAACGCATTTTGAGTTATTAATAATATAAACTCAATATATAGTTTTCCTTATCAACTTTTCTATTAAAGCTAGAATCAAATGAAGGTTATGGATATTGAATAAGGAATTAAGAGGAAGAAAAATCGGAATATGATAAGAAATATAATTTAATGCCTTAACAGTTAATGGATGAGTAGAAGCTCAGTTATATCTTTTACATTTTTGTGTATTTAACTCGTACATATAGAATTGGTAAATACGATTAAAAACATAATTTTTTACATAGTTTGATAAGTTAAATCAGTTAAAAACATAATTTTTTACATGAAAATGATTTTACACCCTATTTAACTTGAAAAAGTCTTATAAAATCATAAAATCGTAGAATCATATTGGTAGAATCGTGATTTTGACAACTATACAAGTACTACAATGGCTACGTATGTAAAAATTTAACATTAATGTGTAAAACATTAATAGTTATATAAATAATTATTATTTTACAAAAATTTTGTATAAATATAATGAATATTATGATGGTGATTAAGAGGCTCCTATAACCATAAGTTAAGATATTATTAAGTCATTTGAAAATTAATAAATGCAAAAATTGGCATAAAAATAAAATAGCCAAAAAATGAATTAGCCAAGGAAAAAAAAAATTTAAGCATAGGTTATAATCCAAAAAATTTTAAAAGATTATCTCGTGTATTCCTAAAAACTTTGAATAGCAAAACTACTAACAAAATAAAAGACTAAATTTTTGTAAAAAGAGTAATAAATAATACAGAAATCTTATATCGATATTTTTAATAGTTTCCATTACCCAATCCGAATATGTCTTCAGTTTTATACCTATAATTAAATATATTACTAATAAATAAAGAAAAGTTTAATTACTAATTACTTTTTGGAGTGACCATTTGTGAAATAATTACAATTAAACATATTACTAAATAAATGAAAAGCAGTTTAATTATCAATAGTTTTTCTTTTGCTAAAACTTTAAAAGCAAATAAACCATTTGTGAAACGAGTATAATTAAATAGATCACTAAACAAATAATAAAACATTTTTAGTATGTAAGAGATATGGATATTGCAATAATTGGAAATTTGATAGAAAAATTATTAAGATTTATAGATATTGGAGGTATAAATGAAAGCTGCGATTTTAATAGAAGATCTTTAGTTTAGATTCAATATTTTATTGAGGATTTATAAGTTAGATACAATTTTTGGTATATAGAGTTTTTCATCATAATAACCCTATCACAATGGTGATTCATTAATAATTATTTAATATATAAAGATTATTTGATAAAATCTAAATAAAACGACATATTAAAATACTGTTTTTAGTTTTAATAGTATAGATAATCCTCCTTCTAAAGCTGAGACAAATAATAGGTATAACTCTTAGAAAATTTTCTAAGAAAATCTCATTTACGTAAAGCATCGAAATGTCCGACCTGCAATGTCGAACATTAAGAAACCTACTTTCAAGGATTTGATTTCTATATCTAAGCTAATAATAAAAGGAATTAATTATCCTCACATCAGCCAAAGAAAATAATTACTAACCTATAATCCTTTTTGTTTTTCTTCCTAATGTCACATTAAATAATGATGAAACCAAGTAATAAAGTATTTACTTTTATTATGACCCATCAACATATAAGGGAGTAAAACTAAACCCATTATTACAATAAACACCAACCATATAAATTTCCTTCATCATCGATTCATAACAAATCTTATCTAAAATAATGCTCTAAACTAAAAGTAGTAAATAGTCAAGCTAATAAACACTTATAGGCTTATTTTAACCACTTATCTTAAAAGTTTAAACTTATGTTGACAAGTTATTTACAATCACAGTCTTATAGACTAATATCATGATTTCTTACGATTCATGTGAGACACTTAATTATAGAGTCTTACAATCTCCTCTCTTTAAACACGTGAAGTACTTGTTTTAAGACCCTTCCAATTGGGCCTATATCTTTTCTCTTAAGATTTGGTCTATTCACTATTTATAAGTCATTTTGGAATCACACAAGGAATCATATCCTAGTAATACTCTTTACCTTATTCGGACCTTTTCTCTAAAATGAAGCTAAATCTGAATCATCTACCTATTGGTATAGAGTTCACTTTAATATCATTTGTAATGCCCCAAGTCAAAAGTAGTAATAATTAAGCCAATAAATATTAATGATTTATTTTAACCACTTAACTCAAAAGTTTCAAGCTTATTTTAATAAAGTGTTCACAATCATGATCTTATAAACTAATATCATAACATTTCATAATTCATATGGGACACTTAATTATAGGATCTCACAAAATCTATTACTTGAAATTGAGTTAGATTTTTCCTCTTTTACAAATAACCAAATCATATTCTTTTTTTCCCTTTTATTTATAGTGAATAAACATAACCAATATAATGATATAACAACAATATAAAGTAAATATTAGCTTCTATGAGGGATTAAGCATAGGTCAATGCCTTTACAACATGCATTAGGGAAAAACTTTAACCAAATAGACAATACATATAAAACTAAACTGACACAAAACTTCACATTACTTTGTCTAATTCTATAATTTTAGATTGTGAACAAAGACACATATTGAAACTAAAACCCATCCACAACCACATCGAAACAGAATCACGTGTCTTTCAAATTCGTGGTAACTTACAAAACTTAAATCTCAAAGGTGGAAATAAAAAAGAAAACTAAAAGAAAAGGCCATATGTCTTTCACTTATAAGCAAGTGAATGAATGACAGCTAGCCATTAATTATGAAAAAAAGATTTATTAAGTAATTCATGTTATATGTTATGCATACGTAGTGTGTAAATATTAATTAGATATTAATACGTATAATAATTATATAGATAATTTTTAAATTAATTACTATTCACCTATCATATATAATAATATTTTATTGATATTTATACATTACATATATATTATACAGAATATGTAATATCTATCGAATAATTTCTCTAAATTATGAGGTCCATAATATCTAATATCTTTATCCTCTTATAGCAATGTTTCTCTTATTGTTTAAATGTTATGAAATCATAAGGCTAAGAGAATTTCAAAACAAGTTTTTAATTTGCAATCTTCAAAAATATTTACTCATAAAATAAAAAATCTAAATTGTGATCTTGAAATAAAAAGTAATGAATGGAAGAGTATACACATAATTGCAGGGCTGCGAATTTAATAGATTCACAAGCAATTTATAAGGCGGAAGCATACTCAATTAACATAATTAGGGGTCTAAATGCATATAAGTTAGGCTTTAATACCGCATGTAACACATCTTCTTATTATATATATAAATTCAGAACACCACATTCAAATAATTAATTATGTCATATGTACCTATATTTATTGCAACCATGATTAACTTCTAGTAATAGTGTGAATGTATGATGACCAAGCCTTCATGGCTAAGTAATTTTTCTCCTTTTCCTTCTTCTTCACAACTTATGGCATTTTACGAGACTAACCAATTAGGGATTTTTTTTTTTTCCTTCTTGTCAAAAGGTGAGGATTGAAGAGGATTTAACTTATTTATAATAATTCAATAAGGTCTTGTCATCATAGGCTAATTGTTGGGCTGAGGACCTACATTAAGCTATTCAACTCTATCTTTCAATGAGGTGTAAATGAACTGACACATAAATAGATGAAATAAATAATCTGGTTCAAGCAATATATCTCATCAAACTTAATTATTCAACCTTTAATTTTAGACAATTAACAAGGCCGAATAAATGGAAAGCATTTTTTTCCAACATATAAGTCTGGCCAAACGAAAAAAAAAGAAGAAGCATGAGAATAAAACTTTGACGAGCATGGGGCTTATAGTTGTATTTGCCGTAGAAAAAAATGCTCAAGTTGTCATAATTGTTTTTTTTTTTTTTTTATAATCCTCGAATTATATTTTTACTTTTGTTTTCTTTACTTACACTTATCAAATACAAACTAAAAAAAATAAAAAATAAAATACAAATTAAATATCTTCTTAATATAATAGTGTGTAAATGATCGAATTACATATGACGACAACAAAAGTTGGTCATTTTTTTCTAATAATATTATGCATTCCCAACTTCTCAAAAATTCAAAACAATATATGCTAAATTATGTTATTAGTTGGATGTTCGGATCTATGGATAAGAAAACAAGGTATTGTAAATTACAAGTCAACGTTTAGGAAAATAGAACAATGCTATGATGTCACTATTTTTCCAGCCAACCCTCAACATCCATAAGTTGCCGTACGGAATCTGAATATTACATACTTTCAAAGGCTATAGGAGAAACAAGCACATATGCAATTAGGTCAACCAAACCAATAAGAAGCTTGGTCACCTATGTCTTTCCCCAGTCTTCACTCCTCCAACCAAACGAAGGACTTTGTGAAGTCTAAACTTAAGTGCGGGGGGATAAAAAATGAACAAAGGAAGAAATGTAACAATAGAAACGTTTCGAAGAAAGAAAAAAACAACTTAAAACTACTGGGCAGAATTTTTTTTATAAAAGAATTGCCCGATGGACGTAGTTAGGGTCGGTTCCTAACACTCCCATGTATTGATAATTCGATACATAAAGCGAGGAGTCAGATTTTCGCAAAAATCGGTTTCGAATTGTGAACTAATCTGAAATTGACTTATTGGATTGAACCGCTCCCCTAAACTAGTGGGTAGTGAACCATTGAGTTAACTTACCATTGAACTGGTGGGTCGATTAATCCGTTTTATCTCCTTAAAAAAAAAGGAAAATAAAGAGAAAATGAAGACTATTAAGTTAAAAAAAATAATTGGATAATATCTAGTAGGTCATTACATATCAAAAATATTTTATTTATGATAGTAAAATATAATTTTTTAAAAATAATATCATTAAATTAATGATAAATGACTAATCATAAGTTAATTATGTGTTAAGAATAGATAAAAAATTTAATTTCAATTAATATAAGACTTTTTTGTAAAACTTATTAAATGTAAAGGACTTAAATATAAGGAAAAAATAAAATTTGGGAGAAAAATATAAAAAAGTGAGAATCACAATAAGTCAGAAATTAGTAAAAATATTAAAAATTATTGATGAATTAATATATTTTTAAAAAAAGGTAAAAGAGATAATATTATTAAAAATTGTTAATATATTTTAAAAAAATTAATAGAAAATTAATATTAAAAAAATCTATTTAAGAGCCGAACTGGCTCGGAAAAGCACCCTGTCCTCTCTCCCCCAAATGGGCCAATCACAATCCAATCATAACTTAATCTATAAACTAACGATTTCAGGCCAATTCAAGGTAGGATTGGCCTAGCTCGACACCCATCATTAAGAGGAATGCTTGAATTTAAAGATTAGGTATATGGAGTTTTACATTTATACTTGAAGTTACAAAAATAACGCGTGTAGTAATTTTTATTTTTTCCAAAGCATGGAGTAAATTAAATAAGTAAAAGCTACAAGAGGTGTAGTAAATTTTGACCATATGGAGGAAATTTCATTAGGATTTTTTTTGTTTTTTTGTTTTAGTTTGTCTGTGTGTATGTGTGTTTGTTTATTTCCTCCATTTTTTTCCTTTTGTGGTCCGTAAGATTTTATACACAAAATGCAAAGTAAATTAGATGTTGTAATTTAGAATTGACTTGTAAGTGATTAACCAGAAATTACTTACCTCATTTGGAACATAACCGTAGTCATTCGTAATACGCGGATCATCTCTGAGGCGGGGCAGATAAATTTTGTAATATACTTGTTAAGAAAATAATAATAATAAATTAAAAATAAAAGATAAAGACTAGTAGGATTTAACTTAGAAAATCTTAATATGAGGAAAGAATCACATAATCACACAACGTAAAATTTTCCATTATTAACGATTTATTTTTCACCTATTACACTAACGAATAGATAATCTTCACCATAAATAGTAAATATAAAGAAAATCTCAGTATAAATCGAATTCATAAAATTATATAAATGTAAATTTAATCAAAACAATCGAAAAAAATTACTAAAAATGAAAATAACAATATTCTATAATTCCGTATTACGACTCATAACTAAAATTTCAACGCAATCGAGATTTGATAAACCATTCAATTATGAATGTAAAGTGACTTCGTGGATTAACTTTTTTCGACGTCGAGTTCCGTTTTCCGAAAATTGATAATCACAGAATCTCTTTACTTTTTCATTCTCGACCAATATTGTCTTCTTCTCGTTGTCCTTTTTCTGCAACGCTCATCGATTTCCTTTTGTTTTCCTCTTTTTCTTTCCCTTTTATGTCTTACAAGATCGTCTTCCCCTATATATATATATATATATATATATATATATATATATATAGTCAAGCTAAAAGTTTATTCTCTCTATTTACCTAATCTCATTTATATTAAGCTCAACCTATTTAATATAAAATTTTTAAACAAATTAAATAAATATTTTGTATTAATTTTTTTTTTAAAATAAAGTCACCATTCGATTAAATTGAGAAAAAAGTAAAATTAGGACCTATGAGTAGATGAACCATATTTCCAGCTATTGGCATGTGGGTTTTCTTAAAAAAAAAAAAACTTTTGGAAAAAATAAAAATAAAAAATGCTAGGTTTGAAGGTTAACTTATTAAAATATGGAGGTTTTCATGAAAGAAACCTATGAGCTAATTTAATGGGCCTTAAAGAAGTTTTCAAATAAATTGAGTTTCTTTTTTTAATTTAAAAAAATCTAAAAGAAAAAGGGGAAAAACATTTTTTTTTTGTTTAGGCTGCCTAAAAGTGCCTACTTACTCATAAATCGAGATCAAGCCAACGCAATTCTCAATTGATGAAAATTTTAATTTGTTGGTTGATTTTATTATTAAAAAAAATTCTTCTCACTTTAAATTCATTAAATTTTATTAATTTTGGGAAAAATAGGCTTTTGGTCCACTTTTGTAAAATCCTAAAGAAATTCTTAAACATTGAAAAAGGCCAATTTATTTATTTTTTATTTATGAAAATCTTTATTATAAGAAAAATACTTTTAGGTGAAAGACCCATTTTATTTAAAAATCCTTTTATGCAAACACAACCATGTAATCATGATTCAAGACACATAGAAATTAGGACTATGAACGAGTCGAGTCGAAACAATACAGTATTGAGCTAGAACTCGACTTGATTGGAAAAACTTGAAACTCGAACTCGACTTGAACTCAATCATACTTTAATTTACAAAGCTCGAGCTTGACTTGAAATGAAACTCGATAAGCTTAAACTCGACTCAATTAAGTTTATTTAAACTCAATAATCTTAATAGATGTCATAAATTTAATTAAAATAATAATAATAATATCTAAACTTGGCTCGAACTTGACTAGAGTTCAATTAGGCTCACGAGCTTATTAAGTCAAATATCACAAAGCTCGAGCTCAACTCAGTAAGCTACTCTAGCAGCTCAAGCTCCTCAAGCTCAAACTCAAACTTGACTCGATTGTGGACGAGTCAAATTTGAGTAAATGCTGAGCCGAACTAAGCTGAACTCAAATAGCTTACGAGTAGACTCGTCTCATTTACACCCTTAATAGAAATTAACCTAGTCATGCAAGTTAATTATAGTAGACTGTACACCATGCAAAGAAAGTTAATCAACATGCAAATCAAATTAAATTATATAAAATGCAAATTTATTTATGCCAGTTTATTAGAAATAAACATATTAACAACTAAACATGCAAATCACTAATTATCTACTAATTAATCAACAATCAAATCATTTATTAAATATATTGAAGAAGATTATTCATTAAAATTAAGCCTACTAAGCAAATTCATATTAACATTATAATTAAACATGTTTATATCCCTAAATCGTGCATACTAATTAAAACATGCATGCGTATTAATAAATAAATATTTTTATTAAACATCATCAAACAACCTAAATGGATTAGTTAAAAAAAAAGCATTTTTTTTTTATTTTGTTCTTTGAATTAAGAAAATCAAAGAAAAAGAAGGAGGGAAAACTTACCTTGGTGTATAATGTCGGATTTGACTGATTCTAGCAACATAGATAGCAATTCCCAACTCATGACTCCTCGATTTTTAAAAGCCCTGAGTCAATTTCATCAAAACCAAAGTGTGAGTATTTTGATTTAATAAAAAAGGAAGCTTAACTATACACATCAATTGTAGAACAACCACCTTGATTGCAACTCAAATTAAAGTGAATTGAAGCATTGTTAGACAAAATCAAGTATTGAATTTTGCTCTACGATGAATTATGAATCTTCTCTTATTTTAGCTTTCTTTAGTTTGCTCTATAATAAGAGAAATTGAAGAGAGAGAGTGAGGGTCACGGATTTGAATGGCTAGAGAGAGAAAATGATAATTTCTTTACTTTGAGAGCTTTTCAATTTTTTATAGGTGTTGGAATGTGCTGCTAAGAGCCTCATTTATAATTTCCTACCATGGGTGGTAATCAAGAAACATCCAAATTGAAGAAAAATTGGATCTTTCAAGAATGAGCAATTTTTTTTCTTCCTTTTTTGATCCAATTTGATCATGAATGTGTGGAAAATTTTCGAAATTAGATGTACATAGATGTTTTAGAAACTTCATTTGACTATCCCATGTGATTATTTTGTGATTTACAAGTCAATAAATCCTTAAATTGCTAATTCAAAATTAGATTTAATGTGCATGTTATTTTTTTTTCTAGTTTTTAAGTATATTTTTAGAACACTTTCCTTTAAAATAAAATTCAAATTTGAGATACAATGGATAGTATTCCAAGTGTAGATCACATTTCCATTTTCTATTTGATTTAAATTGTAGCAAGTCGAGTATAAAATAAGAGAATAAGTTGGCTTACTCCTTCCTTTTTTGCAAATGTTGTTTGAAACAGGGGAAAAAGAGATGAAAATTGAGTTTTTCACCCAATCAAAGGGAGCCATGTAGCATCTTGCTAATGGGCCACATGGAGCTACATGTTGCTTCGTCACTCGACATGTGGTGCCAGCACTACGTGGTCACCAAAAAATGATGCCCATGTCACTATCCAATTAGTGTTACATGGCATGCCTTAGAGGTTGACATGTGGTTGTGCGCTACCATTGTTCTTTTTTCTTTTATCTTTCTTCTTTTCTCCTTCTTTTCCTCCTCTTCTTGTCTTTTTCCTTTTTTCTCTTCCTTGCTAATTCTCGTACTCATATCAATTTCTTCCCTTTACTCTCTCTTTCCCTTTTTTAAACAGTCAAATTAATAGTGGACTAATTATTAAAAATCTAAAAATTTACACTTCATTTTCCAAATAAATGTCAAGTCTAATAAATATAAACTCAAGATATTTTCACTTTTTTTTTAATTTAATTGAAATTTCAAATTGCCACAAAATGCTCATTTTAGATTTGATTGAGGCATAGATCGAAGCTATGGTCTCCTTAAAAAGCATACTTTCAAAATATTTTAAAATAGGTAGTCTAAACTAGGCTAAAAAATTTGATTGTCTATTTTTATTTAAGATTTTTAATTTGATTAAATTAAATATGTTATTTTGACTCCAGAACATAATTTCCACCCTAAACTGATTCAAATGAGCTACCGTATGACACTTTTTTTTTATAATTGCTTAAATTTTTGGATTTAATTTTTTTTAATTTTTCAAATTTTTGGGTATTTTTCATTTTTCCACTTTTTTTAATTTTTTGTATTTTTCATATTTTTGGCAATTTCGTAAAACTAAGTTACTCTAAACTAAAGATGGACTTGCGTAGGGAATAAATGGAGTTTTTATATATATATTTATATATATATATATATATGTAGGTTTCCTTTTCTATATTTTCTTTTACTATTTGTTAATAGCTACGAGTCCACATGAGTTGGATCTATAAGCCTAATAAGCTCTCCCTCCAACTCATATGGGGAATTCTAACACACCAACTATTTATCGACAAGTAATAAGTTTTTCCCTAAGTAAGGCTTTAGTCATCATGTTTGAATTATTATGTATCATCATTAGTGTAGATGTTCTTTAACTTTAAATGCTTTTCCAAACTGAACCCCTTACAATTGATCTTGTCTTTTACCTTAATTGTAAGCTATTCTCTTTAGTCTTCAACTTATATACCCATTTATTTCTTAGAGGTTGCTTGCTCTTAGACAATTTGACTAAATCATAAGTATGATTCTCATGCAAGGATTTCATCTCTTCTTATATGGCTTTCTTCTTCTCATGTAACATCGTCTCCTCATAACATTTCATCTCTCCCCCATCCATTAGCATCACATGCTCATGTGGACTATATCTAGTAGATAGTCTTCATTCTCTTGAGGATCTTAATTCTGTTTGTTGATTAGGTTCTTAAGGTATTGTCTCATCTTCAACTAAATCTTACATATCTCCCTGTTTATAATATAATATTTAGTTATGGACACTAGATCTACATTTTTAGGAATCTCAATTGAGGATTTAGCTTTTCTGACTTTTTTATGTCATCAATAGTTTGATCTTTTAGGAAGACCACATCTCCATTTTTAACAATTTTCTTCTATGATGGATTCCATAATCTATACCCATATTCATTATGTATATAACCTAAAAAAATACACTGCTTTGAATTTGTATCAAGTTTTTCTCTTTCATCCTTAGGAATAAGCATAAATACCCTACAACTAAATACTCGCAAATAGTTATAAGAAACATCTTTACTTGTCTATACTTTCTTTGGGACATCACCACTCAGAGCATAAGGAGGTGATGAGTTACCGACTACTGGCCTACTTACTTGCATATGCCTTAGAAGCCTCCTATCCCTTACCTGAAGAATTCTCTCTCGCCAATCTATCGATGACCAGAAACAATACACAGAAGGTTGATAGTTGAATTCCTTGAAAGCTTTGGGTTGTTATACTGACTTTGTTCTCTCTCTTGTACCGATGTTGACTATTCTTTAGCCAAGGGCTTTGTGCTGAGTGATCTGACCTTCAGCTGCCAAGAGATCCTATCGAGTAACGAGAGCTAGCCTCCTACTAGCTAAGTTCCAACTCTTACAACATTCCTTCTCATCTTGTCCTCTTTGTTGTTGCAATATCTTGATTCCTCTCGCTTGTTGTAATAAGGGAATTTTTGTACAGAACCAATGTTGCACTATTAACTGTCCATTTCATTTGACACTATACTATTTTTCTCTTTTTGTCGTTTGTCTTTTTTTTTTCCCTTTTTCGTATGTACTAGGAATTCTTATTTTATATATGCCTTTTTGTAATTTCTTTATTTATATTGCTATCCTAGGGGCTTACTATAAATGGTCCCTTCTCCTTATAAGCCAAAATCATCTTACTTTATAGATACACATTAAATATACTGCTCTTACGAGACAAACCTCTCCAAGTTCATTTCATACACTCTTATCTAATATTACCAAATAGCTCAAGATTAGTGGCAGGTGGTTCTTGACATTAACTTATATATCATATTAAGTGAAGTGTCAAGTCGTGTTATATTTGTAGGTGGGTCACATCCTTCAAGTAGCTTCATGTTATCTACTTTAGTCAGTTTATTACCTTATACACTCTAAGTTTCTTTAATATTTCAAAGGACCCATTAGTTCTAATTTGTTACGGTAATTCCTAGTGATAACTAAGCTCCTAAGCATATCATATAACTTTTTAGTATCAGAGCTTATGGTTTGTGGCTGAGAGTTATGTGGTGATAGTCCTTAATAGTCTGCTATTCGCGATATTCTATTTTCATTTGGAAGAACAGAGCAAGTTTATAGTTCATAGTCATGTGATATTTATGTGTGTATAAGGATTTCTTGTGCGAAGAGTATTTTCTAATGCTTCATTTTGAGAATGTTGAATCTTAGTGTTCAAGGAGAGATTAATGATGCCGAGAGTGATGCCCACAGTCGTGGTCAAGTTACCTAACAAATACTACGTACTATTGATGAGCAGATACAAGACCTTACTGCTATTGTGGCTAATTTAGCTGTTTTAGTATAGAGAGTCTTAGAGACTAGGCCGTGAGAGAGAGTTGTTGAATAGGACCAAGAAGATAGATGAATGAATAACATGCATTAGAACCCATTCCTGTGAACCAAGCACCACCCTGACAGGCCAAAAGAATAACAAGGTAGAGGTTGGAATTAGATGAAGTAGAAGAGTATGAAAAGGAAGAATAATATGTCGAAGTTGATGAGCGTGAACTCAGGGTTCCTAGGGGCTCCGAACACCTCAAAGTACAAATCCCAAGCTTCAATGGGTTTAGTAGTACTGAAGACTACTTCGACTAGGAAGAGAAGATTGAAAAGATATTCGACTTTTATAATTATGAAGATATTGTTTGTATTCAAGTGGTTGCATTGGAATTTTCTAGATATGCAGCAATGTAGTAAAAGAAGTTGTAGAATGTTTGCCTGAGAGCCCGACCAAAAGTCCAAACATGAAATCAAATGAAGAGAGTTTTGGGAAGTAAGTTCGTTCCCAAACACTATGAGTAAGACACTTTCAAACATCTCCAAGACTTGAGACAAGGTAGTAGATAAGTGGATGACTATGTATGAGAATTTTAGTTGCTCATGATTTAACATGATATTGACAAACCCAAGACACGAACTATAGCGTAGTTCATTTCTAGGCTAAGGATCAGGACTGGTAACATAGTGGACTTATAGAGTCTTATGACTTTGGATGAAGCCATCAAGGCAGAAACGAGTTAGTTGAATGCCGAGTAGCCAACCTATGCTACTGAACAGTAATAGCATTTCGAGTTGACCAGGGAATGATCGAGCATCAAATAGTTCCAAGGTGGAACAATGAGGGCAAGTGTTGATCTAACCAGAAGAAGGCCAAGGTAAGGGTAAAGTCGAGCAACCTAAGGTTGAAGAGACCAAAGTGAGAGCTCTGGAAGAAAGACCTAAGAAATCAAATGCTTTAAATGTCTTGGTTAAGGGCATGTGGCTAGTCAATGTCTAAACCGTCAAGCAATGACTAAAGGGAAACAAGCCCCAGTTTAAAGTAGAGAGTGTGAACGAAGGGGAGGAAGAGATGGAAGGTGAACAAATGTTGGAAGAGTTTTAGGAAGACCCCGATGCCAAGACACCTCCTAAGAGCGGTGCTAAGTACTGTTTTGTCATTCATTAGTCTCTTAGTGCTTTTGTGGCTGATGAGAATGAGTAGAGGAAAAACCTCTTCCATACAAATTCCCGAGTGAATGGCAAACTATGCACCTTGATTAGTAACAGAGGGAGATGTAATAATGTCATAGCACAAAGGGTAGTTAAGGCCACGAAATTGCTAACCTTCCCATACCCTAAGCTGTATAAGATTCACTAGCTGAATGAAAAAGGAGGCTTACATATTGCTAAGCAGGTTAAAGTATTGATTATCATTGGTGATAGGTACAAGAATGAGGTATTGTGTGATGTCCTTCCCATGTGTGCTTCTCACGTCTTATTCAGCTGATCATGGCTATTTGACTTAAGAGTATTGTACAATAGGTATAGGAACACCTACATGTTCTAGAAGAATGGGAAGAAAATTATATTAATATCGATGGGTCCTAAGGAAGTGCAAGAAGCCTAAGTAAAGGCTGTTAGATCACTACAATGGAAGTCCTCAGTGATTTCTTAAGCTCAGTTTACTTGAGAAGTCAAGGTCGAGGACTATGCACTCCTTTTAGTTAGGAGACTCTTAGAGATGAGAGAAGTCGAGAGCTTACCTGCTGAAGTGCAGCAACTACTTCTAGATTATGTTGACCTATTTCTTACCGAGATGTCAAAAAGGTTTACCTCCCTTAAGAGGCATTAAGCGTTGCATTGACTTTCATCTTGGAATTGCCTTACCTAATTGACGTGCTTATAAGCTTAATCCTGAGCAAGCAACCAAGCTAAAGACACAATTTGATGAGTTGGTGGATTATGGGTATGTTTGAGAAAGCATGAGCCCATGTGTCGTCCCAGCCATACTAATACTAAAGAAAGATGGGTCATAGAGAATGTGCATTAACAGTCATAACATCAATAAAATTACTATTAAGTACTAATGTCCGATTCTACGGTCGGATAATATGTTCGATGAGTTACATGATGACCACATCTTTTCAAAGATTGATTTAAAGAGTGGCTATCACCAAATATGAATGAGGCTTGAAGATGAATGGAAGACGACTTTCAAGATAAGGGATGGTCTATTTGAATGGATGGTAATGTTGTTTGGTCTGACAAATGCGTTGGGTGCTTTTATGCACCTCATGAATCATGTACTGAGGGCACTAATTAACAAATGTGTTATCATTTATTTCGATGACATTTTGGTTTACAGTATTGACCTCATCGCCTATGTAGAGCATTTAAGGTCGATATTTGATATCCTCTATGCCGAGAAATTATTCGGCAATATGAAGTATGAAGAAATGCATATTTTGCCAAAGCAAGGTTGTATTCCTCGGGTATGTTGTTTTGGAGGAAGGAGTCCAAGTGGGTGACGAGGAAGTCAGAACTATTCTCGAGTAGCCTACGTTGACTAATGCTGCTAAAGTCTAGAGCTTTTATGGTCTAACTTCATTCTATAGAAGATTCATTTGAAACTTCAATTCCATAACTGCACCCTTAACTGAACTAACCAGGAAGAATTTTAAGTTTAGGTAGTAGGAGGAGGCTTAGAAAAGTTTTGAAGATGTAAAATCTAAATTGTCGTCTGCCCCAGTACTCGCCCTACCAGATTTCAAGAAGGTTTTTAAGGTCAAATGTGACACGTTTGGGGTCAGCATTGGTGCTGTCCTTATGTATGAATATTGACCAATTGCCTACTTTAGTGAGAAACTCAAAGAAATTACTCCCGAGTTACTTGGCCTATGATAAGGAGTTCTACGCTTTTATCCAAACCCTATAGAACTGGCAACATTACTTCTTACCTAGAGAATTTATCATCTACTTTGATCATGAGTTTCTCAAGTACCTTTGAGGACAACAAAAACTCTCTTGATGTCATGCCAAGTGGGTTAAGTCTTAGAGACCTTTTGCTACGTAATCAGGTATAAGAAGGGGAGCATAAACACCATGGTTGATGCTCTTTCTCATCGTCATACCTTTATCACAACATTATAAGCCAAGGTACTTGAATTGGCACTCTGCCTGATCAATATGAGCATGACCCTCATTTTAGGCCCCTAGGGGTCAAGTGCAATGTTGGATGAGTCGCAAATGGATTCTGCTTGAATCAGGGGTTCCTGATGAACGGCAAGCAGGTCTATGTACCAAGTGGTTTGATAATAGAACTACTTGTCTGAGAAGCTTATACTGGGGGTTTGGCTGGCTAATTTGGAGAAAAGAGGACTGTTGAGATATTGAAAGAGCATATCTATTGGTTTGGGATAATGAAGGATGTGTGTCGAATTTTAGAGAGGTGTGAAGTGTGTAAATATACAAAAGAAAAGAGAGAGTCATATGGAGAGTACATACCCCTACCTATGCCAGAGCGGCCATGGACTGACATAAGAATGGATTTCATGTTCGACCTTCCCCGAACGCCAAGAAGATATGATTCAATCATGATGGTGGTTGATCGGTTCAGTAAGATGAGCCACTTTATTTCTTACTACAGAACTAATGATACCTTATTCATTGCTAACCTCTTTTTGTAGGAAATTGTGCAATTGCGTAGAGTACCGAGAAGTATTGTATTTAATCGTGACTTAAAGTTCACGAACTTCTTTTAAAGGACCCTGTAGAAGAAGCTCGGTACTAAACTCATGTTCAGTACTTCTTGCCACCCCTAAACAATTGGCCAAATTGAAGTTGTAAACAGGACAGTCAAAAACCTCCTGTAAGCCATTGTTGGGAAGAATTTACATGATTAAGATTTATGCCTGCTTATTATAGAGTTTGCCTACAACTGCTTTGCTTATAGCTCGATAGGAAAATCCCCATTTAAGGTCATTTATAGACTTAACCCAAACTTACCCCCGGATTTAATTATCAATCTAACTACACAAGAGGAAAGCTAACCCGGCCTATAGCTACAGCGAGTTGAGGAATTTTAGAAGTTCCATTAGAGAGTTGCTGAATAGTTGGCGAAGAATGTAGCCTAACAAAAGGAACAAGGAAGTTGATCAAGGAGATGGGTCATTTACACCCTTAGAGACCTTGAACGCTTCCCTCGTAGGAGGACGAACAAACTATCTCCTAGAATAGATGGAACTTACAAGATCCTTAGGCGTATTAACAACAACGCCCATGAGGTTTAGCTACCCGAGGGGTACAACATATCGACCACATTCAACGTCGCCGACCTAACTCCTTATGTGCTAGATGACCATGAAGATCATGATTTGAGGGAAAATCTCTAACAACCCTAAGGAGCTAATGAGTTATTGACTATTAACCCACTTACTTGTGCACACCTCAAAGGCCTCTAGTCCCTCACAAAAAAAATTCTCTTTCGCCAACCTGCCAATGACGAGAAACAATACACAAAAGGTAGATGGTTGAATTGCCTAAAAGCTCTAAGTTCTAATTCTATACTCTGTTCTCTCTCTTGTACTAATGTTGATTATTCTCTGGTTGAAGGCTCTATACCGAGTGATCTAACCTTTACCTGCCGAGAGATCTTGTTGAGTAACGAAAGTTAGCCTCCTATTAGCCAAGTACTTCTCTTTCAGCCTCTTACTGGTAGAGCCAACTCTTACGGCATTCCTTCTCATCTTATCATCTTTGTTGCCACAACAACTTGATTCTTCTCACTTGATGTGATTAGAGAATCTTTGTACAGAACTAATGTTGCGTTGCCACTTGTCCATTTCATCTAACACTATATTATTTTGTCACTTTTTGTTATTTGTCCTTTTTGCTCTTTTTCATATGTACTAGGAATCTCCTTTTTATGTATGCCTTTTTGTAATTCCTTTATTTATATTGTTGCCCTAAGGACTTACTATAAATAGTCCATTCTCCTTGTAAGTCGAAATCATTTTATCTTATAGATAGACATTGAATATACTGTTCTTGCGAGACAAACCTCTCTAAGTTCATTTCATACACTCTTATCTAATCTTACCGAAATCTTATTGAGTAGCTCAAGATTAGTGGTAGGAGGCCCTTAACATTAACTTGTATGTTATCTTAAGTGGAGTGTTATGTTGTGTTGTGTTCATAGGTGGGTCACATTCTCTAAACAGCTTCACGTCAGTTACTCTAGTCAATTCGTCAACCTATATATCTAAGTTTCTTTAATATTTTGAAAGACCTATTGGTTCTAATCTATTACGGTAAGTCATAGTGATAACTGAATTTCTAAGCACATCAAAAGAAAATAGATTAATCGAGTTAATTTTTGTTCTCATTACTTCTCCCTAGAATGATTTAGCTAACTTAGCATGAGGCAACATACACTTAACTCTCTATGTAATAATGCAATTCATTCTTTCTGCGATGCCATTTTGTTGTAGGGTCTTTGGTACTGTCTTCTAAAGTTTGATACCATGGGTTATGCAATAGTCCTCAAAGGGACCTCTATTTTACCACCAATATTTGCTCGATACATTTTAACTGTCTGCTTATTTTTCTCTCTATTTTAGTATGAAATTTCGTAAACAAATCAAGAACTTGATCTTTAGGTTTCGAATCAAAAGTCCATAACTTTCTATAGTAATTATTAATAAAAGTCACAAAATAAAGTGCGCCACTAAGTGATCTACCTTTCATGTGACACACATTAGTATGAACTAAATTAAGTGCATTAAATTTCTTAGGAGATGGATATCTATGAAAGGCAACCCTAAGTTGCTTAGCAATAAGACGATCGGTATAAGTTTTAGAAGAGTAGCCTTCACAATAGGGAGCAATTGGTAAGTAGTTGAACTCCTTTCTCACTCATGTGGCCAATTTGTTTATGTACAGTTCAATAGATGATTCATCAATCATATTCACCTCTCTTTTACTTAGTTTTGCAGATATTAAGTAAAACGTATTACTCTTCTTTCCTTTAGCTACAATAAGAGAACCATTGGAAAGTTTCTATTTACCTTCACCAAAATAGCTACTATATCCTTCATCATCAAGCTTTCCAATAGATATGAGATTTACGCAAATATTTGGGATATGTATAATATTTTTGAGAACGAGCTTGCAACTAGTTTTAGTCTTCAAAATAATATCTCTAATGCTAATAATTTTAGATATTCCTTCATTTCCTATCCTAACATTAACAAAATCACCAACAATGCAAGTTGAAAAGAATTCACCATACGATGTCACATGAAAGGAGGCACTAGAGTCAACAACCCAATCATTATCATAGCATGCAAGACTAACACAATCATCCCAAGCAACAACAACTTCACCATTTGTAGCTACAGTTGTTGTACCTTCACCTTTTCCATCGCCTTTTCCTTTACCCTATTCTCTTTTTCATATTATGTACTCTCACTTTATATGTCTTGACTTGTCACAATGAAAACATTTAATATTTCTTCTTCTTGAGTTTGACCTTCACCTAGATTTATCAAATCTATCAGATTTATCATATGAGTCTCTTGTCTTACTTCTCTTATGCATTTCCTTAGTAACAAGTGCCCGAATCTTAGAATTAATACCTTACTTTTTTCTTCTAGCTTTGTCATTCATCAAGATATCTTTCACTACGAAAAGGGTAAGCTTTTTTTTTTTTTTTTTTGAGAGCAGAATTACTAATACACTTCAGGTGTCTCCTAACTATCTGGTAATGAACTCAATAGTAATAGCGCCTAAATCTCATCATCAAGCACCAACTTCATGGCAATCAACTAATTTACAAGACCTTAAAAATTGTTGAAGTGTTATGTTATATTTACTCTATCCTTATACTTCAAAGTCACTACTCTCCTAATTTAGTAGGTTTTATTCAAGGTCATTTGCCTTTCATACATAGACTACAATTTCCTCCATTAAACATTTACTTTGGTTCATAAGCAACATGATGATAAATACTATGATCAACTTACTATTAAATATAATCGACAATTTTTCTATGCATAATCACTCAATCTTAATTAGATTTATCCTTAGACTTTGTAATATCACCACCTAAAGATGCTTATAAATCTTTGTAATATAAAAGGTCTTGTATAATTGGATTTCAAATTGAATAATTTGATGAATTTAATTTTATCATAGAACCTGATACTTTTGCCATGCTTGCAACACTAGAAAAAAAAAACAATAATATTTTTTTCTTCACTCCCGGCTTTAATACCACTTGTTAAGAAAATAATAATAATAATAATTGAAAATAAAAGATAAAGAACACCAGAATTTAATGTGGAAAACCCTAATGTGGGGAAAAAACTATGGGACAATGTAGCGCAAAATCTTCCATTATCAATGATAATGGGTTTAAAGAGTATCTCTTTACTAGTTATACTAATGGATAGATGATCTTCACCATAAATGGTAGATATGAATAAAATATCAATATAAACCAAATTCACGAAATTGCAAAAATATAAATTCAATCGGAACAACTGAGAAGGATTTACCAAGACTACAAATAATAATCTTGTAGAACTCTACGTACGCTACGAATCCAATGGTTGAAATTTCATCATAATCGGGATTTAATAACTTTTTCAACTCCGAGCTCATGAACTTACAATATTTTCTATTTTCCCAAATTCAATAATCATAGGATCTCTTCATTTTTTCATTCTCGACCAAGATCATCTTCTTCTTATTGTCCTTTTTCTACGGCGCTCTCCAATTTCTTTTCCTTTACCTCTTTTTTTCCTTTCATATCTTATAACATCATCTTCTAATATATATATATATATATATATATATCCTTTTCTATATATATATATATATTTGTTATTTGTTAATAATTACAGGTCCATATATGAGTTGGATCCATAAATCCAACAAGATCTTATAATAATAATTATCATGTTATTTAGTTAAGACACCTATGTATAAACATTGATGGATCTAAGGACACCTTAGTCTTATCCATAAGGATTCGTGAAATTTTCACTAGCTTGCGAAGGTATTGGATCAAGCTAAGTTCACCCTTCTATTTTTTATGAACTCGATGGCTCCATGCCTACCACTAATAGGCCTATTAGCAGATAATATGGGATAAGCCTAGTTTGACCCGTGGTTTTGGGGACCGCATAGGGTATTATGTCCTATAATATAGATGACGAGCTAGATTCATATGAAATCCTACATTTGTGTATGTCTACCTACATAAGATATTATATAGATAGTAGAGTTAAACTATTCATTCAACCTGGGGGAATGACTATTCCATTGCATCATTTACTTCACCAAAATGTGATCCTTAAGGAATCATAATTCTTAAAAGTTAGGAATGGCTATTCCCTAACTAAACTTAAGAATTGCAATTCATTAGGTGAATGACCTCCACTGTCCTCTTCTCCTTACAAACTAGATCTACCACCATCACTATTGAAGCAGTTTTGTGATATGACCAACTAATAACTATCAAGACCTAGATCTATCACCTCCATTGATGGTACCTACTACACCACCACCCTTTCTTTGACTTCGTTCCTACCTGCTGGTTCTAAGAGTGCACTCGCTCTTCCATCTTCACCTCTTCACCTTCACACATCAATTTTACATTTGTTGCCTAATGTGTATAGCTTCTTCTCTTTCCAATTCCTTATTTTTTAAATGCATTGAAATCTAACTCCAACGCAACTTATGCTACTACATTGCATCCCAACATTCCCCTTAGTAAACATAAAACTAAAATGGGTGAAAGACTTGGATCTCAATGTTGTTGTATTAACCATCTACCATCTTAAAATAAATAGTACCCTAAAAATTTTCACCTTTTTAAGGAAATATTCCAACATATTCCTTGATCACACGATCTTGATACTAGAGGAACGCTTGTTTCTTAGTTTAGTTTAACCCATGAAACCTTACAACCTTACACTTATTCCTTGGTTTGGTTACCAACAACCATTAGAGAGTGATGAAGAGAGAAGAAGTCGAAGAGAGAGAGTGACTGAGAGATAAGGAGTCAAAGAGAAGAAGAAGATGAAAAGATAGACCCACAAGTTAGGTTAGGGTTAGGGTTAGGGTTAGGGTTAGAGAGAGGGATTGAAGTTTAGGCTAAGGAAGAAGACGAGGGCAATTTAGTCTTTTGGGTTTTATTATAGGTCTATTTAGTAAGTTGATTTTTTATCAAGTGAACAATGTAATAGTAATTACACCCTTATTCCATTCTTAAGTAGTTGGAATATCATTCCCCTCTTATTCCATTCAGCGAAGTGAACAGATCATAAATGCATATGTGAAATTTTATCATTGTTTAACATATTAATTGAAGATCATGTGCTAGTTAATGATCAATCCGCAATAATTAGTTTGATACAATAACATTATTGAATATTTTTAGTTATATAATATGACAAATATAATTATTATTACAAAAAGAAAAATAAAAAGGCAAAAAAAAAAAGGGTCCTTGGGAGCTTGATCAGCAAGAGTTACTTAGCATGATATGGGTTAAAAAGTAAAAAGAGAGAGAGAAAAAAAAAAGTAGATATAGAAAAATGAATAAAAAACTTATCAATAGAACTTCATTTGCATAACTCAATAATGACTTCACAGGTTTTTATGCTCATCTTTCTTTTCTTTTATTACTTTTTAAGGGTAGCTAGTAGAGATTGCCACTCTCATAGGACACTATGTGCCTACCTACAACCATCGGTAGGTAGCACGATCTACCATATTTGAATGTTTAGGGGTATAATCAAATTAACTTGAAAACTCGAAACTTGAGTTCGATTGAGCGTTAAATTTTAAACTCGAGCTCGACTCAAAAAAATATATAGCAAGTTTGACCTTAATTCAATTGGCTTAAACTATTTATAAATTTCCCCTAACCAATATCATATTTACTTATATTTAAATAAATTAAAAATTATATCAAGCTCAATTGGACTCGTAAGTCTGGTGAGCTTAGTATTTTAAAACTTGAACTCGACTCAATTTACTATTCGAATAGCTCAAGTTGAGCTTAAGTTTAAGCTCGACTCAATTATCACCAAATTGAATTTGAATAAAACTCGAGCCAAGCTCGAGTAGCTTACAAATTGACATTGATTCAGTTTATTTATACTCTTGAGAATAACCATGGCCAACGACTTCAAGTTAGGGGATGGCAAGCCATTTCACCTACATGGGATCAATGGGTCCTGTAAATCCTTTTATTGAGGCCAGTTGCACTCTAGTCTTATAGTGGCTAACCAAGTTTCCTAATACTTTATATTTTCTTTTACTATTTTTCATATAAAATATTAATTTATTAAATTGTTAATGAACAAATAGAAATTGATAAGTGTATTTAACCGATGGTGATAAATAGTGTAAAATAAAGATATAAAAAATGAAAACGCAAGGAAAAATTAACGAAGGGTAAAAATTATTCCTTAAGAAGGATTATCATATGAGTGCCCAACTATTTTAGAAGAAGAAGTTATAGTGCAGTGATCGCATTTTGAATTTGTAAAGATTGCTATGAGCCTATGGATACTTTTATCCCTAACTAAAGTAACATTTTTTTCCCTTATATTTCTAAAATTTGGGCTGCATGAAATGTAAATTTTCTGTCACTACTTGGTTGGTGTCGTATAAACATGGGGTATTATAATAGAAAGGCATTATCATAGAAAAATACGTCACAAGTTCCATTTTGCCAAAAGATAGAAGATTGATAAGATCAGATATATTGCATTAACATTTGCTGTATTGACGGCAAGGCAACCTCATAAAAGTGTAATCAAATTAGCTAAATTGTATTGTATTATCATCATTATATTATTTTTTTGCCAACATGTTGTTATTATTATTATTATTATTATATAAGCTATTTGTAAATTGTTATTGTTGTTTCATATATGTATAATTTATGATATTACAAATAGCATGTACTAACATAAAATAGCACCTTGTATTATTACATCTAGAAATGGCACGTGTTGGAAATAAAATGTCCTTAATTCCATTTGTGAGGCATGTCTTATTTTTATTTATTTATTTTTCCTTAATGCATTTTCTATTTACTCTCAACACAAATTCCGTCTTTAAATACTACTATAACATTCCAATTTTCAAGATTCATATTGTCTGTATAGATATCGAATGCATGATATATTTATCCTAAGGAAAACAAAAAAAAAAAAAAACAAAAAACAAAAAAAAATTGCACGTGCATCCAAGTGTAAAATTTGTGATCTTCACATTTTTTTTCTAGTTTTAAATTTGAGGCTTTTCTGCGGTTATACTTATACAACCTTCTTCCCATAACCCAGTTACCCGTCGACACGTTTCTTACAAAGACCTCCACCACCTGTTTGTTATTATCGAAACAAGTGGTCAAGGGACTCGGGAGAATTTAGCCTCTTATGGTCCCTCGATGGCCTTCAAGTGGTATAAAAATAAACTCAAATCATTCCATGGATTTCATGGCCTACATGAAAAGGGAAAGGAAAAAAGAAAAAAAAAAAAAGGAGGATCCAGATTTTTCTTTTAGAAATCAATGTCATATTACAACTATGAAAGAATGGAATTTATTAAAAAAATAGTATTTATATTATTAAATTATGATAATCTTATCAAATTACGATTCAAATTATAACAAAATAATACATTAAGAAATCATTCTAATTTTCATATATAGATGACTTGGAAATGATCTTGATCATTTTCTCTATCTTTTTTCTTTAGTAGTTCATTGTAGCAGTATACTCCATAAATGAGACCAAATTACATAGTATTTGAGCAAGAAGTCATATAGTTCTGAAACTAGCTAAGTTTAATGACCTATTGGAAGTTAACATATAAAAAGAATAAGTCCATAGGTGATAATTAATCTTGTACAGGTAGTATTTTCCTATATGTTCAATTCCAGATAAAGATCTACTCCAATTGAGAGGTTTTAGAAACCTAACAGTGACATGCCACTTACAGTGATATCATGAATGCACCAAGATGTATCACTTTAGTTTTGCTTTTGAAAAAATGTTATAAGGAAGATTATAAATAAATTAAAATACTTGAGCTCAAGTTGCTTTAAGTTCGGTTCGAGAGTTTGATTAATAAATAAATTAAATTTGAATTTAAGAAAAAGTTCGTTTATCGAGATAAGTTTAATTTGAATTCCAGTTTAAGCTTACAAGTTAGCTTGTGTAGGCTTATAAGCAACCTCACGAGCTTTATATATATATTATAAATATTATATATTATGTATTATATATTATTAAAATTTAAAACCTAATATCTATATAATATATAAATACATAGTATGTTATAAGATAATATATAATATAATCTTTATTCATAATTTGTTAATCTATTTATTTATATATTTTTTTATTTTGCATACTCAGACTTGTGAGCAGGCTTGAGCTTAAATCGCTTTAGGCTCGGCTCGATTGGAGTTTGTTTAGTAAATAAATTGAACTCAAGCTTTGAACTGGATACAAAATTTATTTAGTTAAATGAGTTAAGCTTGAGTATTAATTCGTAACCTTGATAAAAGTTTAGTTCGAGTTCAAACTCAAATTCGATAATTTTTGAACGAATTGAGCAAGAATTTTTAAAAGTTTAGATCGACTCAGATCGTTTATAGTTCCAGCTATAAGTAATGGATAAATGCTATAATGTTGCATATTTTATTGGTTTTGGTCCACCGATTACACCAAATGGTTACATTTTCTATACCAACATAGGATACTTTGCGTCTAAATTCTAAAGCATTTGCTCAACTGCAATCACGGTTTGAAAACGACTTAATTATTAAAAATAATTATATCAAACTTAATAGATCCATGAAAGAACACAGGGCGACTGCTATAGATGTATCAAAACGTGGAATTTTGGGCCTCGCACGTAAAAAATTGGGATACTAGTGTAGATCTCATTTTTCTACTTGTTAAAAAATTGAATACAATTAACCATCTTATTTTCCAATATGTTAAAAAAAAAACGAATAAAAAATGCACATATTTATTTTGATATATATAATAAATCCTACCTGCTTTCTTTCCAAATCCGTAATGGCTTATACTAGTTCTAGATATGGATTAACCTAAAGCTTACTTATTGCCAAAAAAATTAAGCCATAATTATGAAATTAAAACTCCCCAACTGCCAAAGACTCAACACACGACATAATATAATCAATCAGACCCAAATACGTAATTTCATGTCTCCAACACCCCCATTTAAAACCCAACGTACCCTTTCCCTCATTTTGTTCCGACTATCTCCATCATCTCTTCCTCAACACACACTTTGAAGTTTGAAGATAAACATAAAAATCCCAAAGCAATGAAATTCCCCCCTATCAGCGAGTGTCGAGGTTCACCGTCCTCTATCGCGGCGGACCTCGACGGGACGCTTCTCGTGTCGCGCAGCTCGTTTCCTTATTTTATGCTCGTAGCCATTGAAGCAGGAAGTTTCATTCGCGGTTTCGTTCTTCTTCTTTCTATTCCACTCATCATCTTCTCTTATCTCTTCGTCTCCGAATCTATCGGAATTCAGATCCTTATCTTCATCTCATTTGCTGGCCTTAAGGTTCGAGATATCGAGCTTGTCTCTCGTGCTGTCCTTCCCAGGTATCTCGGAATTTTATAAATCTTGTCGAGTCATATCCGAATTGACTGTGATGTTTCCTAGTATAAGTGGTTAATTACTCATGTGTTTCTTGCAGTTAAGCACGAACGACATGCATAAATAATTTTACGATTTTAATTTGTATCATTCACTAATATTTTTCATAATGGGAATTAATCATGTGTATCGATTAATTAATCAGGTTTTACGCGAAAGATGTTCGGCGAGAGAGCTACGAGGTGTTTGATAAGTGCAAGAGGAAGGTGGTGGTGACGGCGAATCCGACGCTAATGGTGGAGCCGTTCGTGAAGGATTATCTAGGTGGTGATAAGGTTTTGGGAACAGAGATAGAAGTAGACCCCAAGACCAAGAAAGCAACAGGGTTTGTTAAGAAACCTGGAGTTTTAGTTGGAGATTTGAAGAGGTTGGCCGTCTTGGAGGAGTTTGGGGATGAAAAACCTGACGTTGGAATTGGAGATCGCAAAACTGATCATCATTTCATGTCCATTTGTAAGGTAAATCGAGTTTTATTTATGGTACTATTTCCCCAACTATATGAAAAGGAAGGAATCAATCCAACCTATTCCGTTACTATAGAGCAATAGTGATTATGCCGACTGAACCTATTCCATTACTATAGCGGGATGGTGATTGTGGAGATTGGGTTAGAAAGTATATCCGCATTGTCTTAATTTTATTGTATAATGATTTATTCTTTTTATAGCATGATTGGTAATTTAATTAATACCATATAAGAGCATAGTACAATGTAGTCATTTTGTATAATGTTTAAGACACACGTTAAGAGGCTAAGATGATTATTTTATGAGTTATCTGAGAAGACTCGTTTTTGGGCTAAGAAGATGAATATATATATATATATATATATATATTTTACAGGTTAGCAAATGGTAGATCCTTTCGTAAACTTGTTTTCAATAGCTTGTCTTGGTAGTTAATAATCACCATGGATGGAATTGCAATTTGAATAGGCATATCTGCAAGGTTAGGAGTACATTTTTCCCATGGTGGGTCCAAAATTCTTAGGAAACAGCTTTGGGGTGTCTTAACGTACTTCAAATTATTGATGAAGTGGGTGGCCAAACTTTTCTTGGCTTGCTAGATTTGTTTCCTGCTGTACAAGTAAAAGGGTCCTGGCGTGAGCTCGAGCATGAGTTAAAGCCATACGACTACAAAGGAAAAAAAGATTCTGTGAATTTCATGGTTTATACTTTAATTTTACTGCTTTTTATAATTATACATATATCACTAACTACACCCTAGCTAACTTTAATACATATAATTAGCCTAGTTAGTATGATCAGCAAATGAAGTGGCAATCTACGGTTTCAAGAGGATTACATAAACCCTTTATAGGTGGCTGTTGACATCTTATCGCAATATAGTGAATTGTTACCTACTTAAAAAATATGCATTATGAGATTTATTGATAGCCTTAGGTGGTCGCATTCAACCCTAAGAGGGTCATGCAACCAGCATAACACCTTAGGTAACCAATTGAGTGGTTTATTATGTTAACTAAGCTACTGTTATGAATTACAGTTAACCGAAGTATAAATAGTGATAATTAAATCTTTAATTCTATGTATAATTAGACAAGTTAAAACTTTAAGTATATAAATATAAAAACTAGCAAAGTTGTGGTGTAAACGCGACACTGCTCTAAAAAGTTTTATCATGCGACATGTTTGATGAGTAATCAATAAGTATTAGTAATATTTATATACATATTAATTAATGATAGTAAATCCATATATTTTATATATTAAAATTTTATTAATACTTATCAATTACTTAATAAAATATATTTCGTGTTATTACCATTAAAGTCTTTTATCTCCTATAAGGAGAACTTTGGAAAGCTCTACATTCGTTACAATTAGCTAACTTAACTTGGGGGTTCTTATTACAAGATAAAAAAAAAGAAAAGATTTACTTAAAATAATAATGAAAAAGAATAAAGGGATAATTGCAACTGATAATAAGATTCTTCAAACTTTCAAAACCAAGTTTCATCTATTATACTTTTAAAAATATGGATTTAATGCTAAATTTTGATTTAAACCTTATACTGATAAAAGGGCTATAAATGCTAAGAAGCAACTGTTTTGAGTCTTTAGTGATAGCATGGAATGTCTACACCTCAAAAATCATAGTAAAGTGAAAATACGTTTTTAGAAATATAGCGTATCTATCTACGTCTAACTAATATTTAAAAGGTGTATTACAAATTTTAAAGAATTAATGATGTGGTGAAAAAACTTATTTTGGTGATTAAAGCATGAAAAATAGCAATCTTCTAATAGTAGAAGTAGTTCTACGAGGTGCAATCCTTCTAAGCAAGCAAGGATCTTCCTAGTGAAATTTGCACATCCGCTTCACATTTAAATTAAAATTGACCATTTTGTTTTGTCTAAATTGTATCATTTAATTATGTAAAATTTACAAGGTTGGATTGATATTTGATTTGTAATTTGAGTTTGATTACTAGACCACAAAAAGGTTTAAGGACAGAACTAAATAATTAAAATTGTTTTATCTAAGATAAGGTATAAAAGTTAATTTTATTGGATAAAAACATAAATATTGAGGATGTAAATGTAATTAAATAAATATTAGAAAATATTGAGAGTATAAATGTTAACTAATACTTAAAATAAAATTTATACTTTTAAAATAATTTAAAAACGTAACTAAATATTAGATAATATTGAGAATGTAAACGTCAAAATATAATATTGAATAAATATTTGTATATAAGGGACATCATAAAAAACTGTCTTTACTGCTATACAAACTACATATAATAATATTGTATTGTCCTATACTCCTTCTACTTATACCATCTAATTTAGTTTGTCATGTTCAATTTTAGCAATCAAACACTACTTATAATATTATCGTTGAAGTATTATTTGGAGGTTTTATATTATCTACATTGAACAAATAACTTTGCTATGAATATTCTCTTGATATAAGGATTTTTTCAACAAAGGGGATGAAATTTTAAAGAAAAAATTATTACCTTAAAGCACAATATAATAAGGGAATAAATATAATAGATAAGCTAGAAGCAAATTCCTTTTCAAATTGACATGCAGACTGCAATTTCTTAAAAACGGTGAAATTAAAAAAAGGAAAAAAGAAAATTATTGTAAGAACATTTGATGATGAAATCATTGTTATCTTTTCTCAGTGATTCATTGCATCGGTGTGCATGTAATGTAACTGTTGATATATATATATATATATATTTTTTTTGAGTTTCTAACTCCACTTAAATGGACACTTACCTAATCGAAATTCATTTCAATTAAACTCGTTCACCTTTAATTTACTCTAATAATAATAATGATATCCAAAATTAACTTAAAATTCGATAATTTTAAACTCGATTAAAGCTAGTTGAAAATTCAACTTAATAAATTATTTGAATAACTTAAACTTAAGATTTCATGGTTTCTAGTTGAAATAGCCCGTAAGTAGTAACCTTACCCATAAATGTTTGCAAATTGAATATTGCACATCAAATTACTTGAACATTGATGATCCACTTACTAAGAGTTTCTTCCCTCTAACAGGAAGGCTACATGGTGCCTCCAAGCAGATCAGCCACCCCACTACCACCAGAACTTCTAAAAAGTCAAATCATCTTCCACGACGGGCGGCTAGTGCAGCGCCCCACCCCGCTCAACGCTCTCATCACCTTCCTTTGGCTGCCACTGGGCTTCATACTATCCCTCATTCGTGTATACTTCAACCTGTTCCTTCCAGAGCGCCTCGTAAGGTATACCTATGAGATCCTTGGCATTAGGCTTCACATTCAAGGCAAGCGCCCTCCTCCTCCCTCTCCTGGCACCCCTGGCAATCTCTATGTGAGCAACCACCGCACTATGCTTGACCCCGTCATCATCTCCATTGCCCTCGGACGCAAAGTTCACTGTGTCACATATAGCCTCAGTAAACTCTCAAGGTTCGTGTGCCAATGATCTACTAAATTCTATGTATTTCGCATCCCGCTAATGATCTACTGAATTTCGACAGTTACCAATCCCCCATCCCCACAGTTGCTTTAACCCGTGATCGCACAACAGATGCAGCTCGGATTTCCTCCCTCCTTCAAAAGGGCGACTTAGTCGTTTGCCCCGAAGGCACCACATGCCGGGAGCCCTTCTTGCTGCGGTTCAGTGCCCTCTTTGCTGAGTTAAGCGACAGGATAGTGCCTGTAGCGATAGACTGCAAACAAAACATGTTCTATGGGACAACCGTTAGGGGTGCCAAGTTCTGGGATCCATATTTTTTCTTCATGAACCCGAGGCCAAGCTACAAGGCGACGTTCCTCGATCGCCTGCCGGTGGAGATGACGTGCAAGGCCGGAGGGAAGTCGCCGATCGAGGTGGCGAATCATGTGCAGAAGGTGTTGGGTGAAGCACTAGGTTTTGAGTGTACTGGATTGACTAGGAAGGATAAATATATGTTGTTGGGAGGAAATGATGGTAAGGTTGAATCCATGTATAATAGCAAGAAGGGTTAGTGGATTTTTCTATAATATTTTGATCATACAATGAGACACTAATTGATGATGAGATGTTGATTTAGTAATACATGGATTGAAAGATGCAATTTAGTGTGAATTGGTTAGAGAAAAGAAGGAGTGTCATGAATTTGGATTTTGGTGAATATAAAATTTCTTCTGCACCAAGAGTACCTCAACATAACATCCATAACCGCTTGGATTTCAAGCTCCTCGCATCATCTTCACATTGTCAAAACTCCGGACTTTTAAGCCTATGTTTAGGACAAAGGCAAGAAAATTATATTAAGGAATGGAATGGAAAGAAAGGAAAGTTGATTAGATAATTATTTTTTAAATCCGTTAAAATACTAATAAAATAATAATAAATAGTGGAAAAATAAATTGAGAAAATCTATTAATTGTTATGTGTTTAATAGGGATTGGACCGTTTGTCTTTGCTTTTTCAATTTCTTTCCTCAATTATTTATCATTTCTCAATAGAAAATGGCACTTAAAATTTCAAGAGAACTTTCGTTTAAAAGGGTACTTTTATACCTTGTAAACTTTCTTGCTACATCCACTCCGGAAGGAACTGCTCAATTTAAAAGTAAGTTTATTTTATTATTTTTCTTTTCAAGGGAATTGTTTCTTCAAACTTGGGAAAGTTTTCTCTTAAAAACTTCACTCCCTTCCCTTTCTCTGGCTTTTTCAAATAAGGAAATGGCAATTTTTTTCCACCCCAGTTATTTCTCTTAATCCAAACATTTATGTAAAAGCTTTCTTAGTTTTAAAATAAGAATGTAATCGAGGTGAATTTTGTGAAAACTAAACCTGTATTTATAAAGATTTACCTTTTCTGAAAACCATATAAGGTTTCACTCTCTATTTCCAAAACCTAATCCTATAGGAGTGAATTTTTATAGAATTAAAAAAATCTTATAAGAACGAGTTTTTATAAAGTTTATATGAGATTAAAGAAAAAATAGAAGTAAGAATTAAGATTATGTTTGCTAAATTATACAATAATAAAGATTAATAATTAAATTTATTGTATAATGTAAAATTTATATAAGATATGTATATTGTATAAATCAAGAGTAAATATTTTTATTAATATATGATTTTTTTTTTTTACCGAATCGAGTTTTCCATCAAATTTTTTTATAATCCCAAAATCTTATCCTAAACCCTGTAAAGTTATAAATCATATCCTAAAACTCGATCTTAACCCTATAAAATAATATTTTATAGGATTTTTATCGGATTTAATGAATTAGATACTCTTTAATAATCCGCCCAATTACATCCCTAATTTTAAACCTATATGATGCCCCATTAAAGTTTTACTTCTCATATTTTATACTTAAAGTTTAATCATGGGTTGAATTTCTATTTGTTAAATTTACTATTTTGTCCTCTTTAAAAAGACATCATGACAAAGGCTCATTGCTGAAGGCATAAATTTGTTAAGCAAATATTCCCCACTATGATGGTTAATAATTTTAAAACTTTTGCGCAATATTAAACGAAGAAAAATCCAAAATTCAGGTAATAATTTTAACAATATCCCGATACAACAAAAGTGTGAACACACTTTTAAGCTAAAGCATCAATCAACTGCATGATCTAAAATGACCTTTTCCATCCTTAATCTTCACCTTCATAATACCTCAGCATTTGATTCCAACGCAAGAACTTTCTTTTATGGTACCGAACTAGTACTTGTTCTGCCATCATTTCCAACAAATTTAACGACATAGTTGGAAGCGTATAAAATTCTGTGTCCCCTAACTTGCTTTTTTTTTTTTTTTTTTTATGTAAGCAAGAATGCAATTTTCAGTAGAATTTTCAATCTAAATTAAATGAAATCACACTTTCTCCAACAAATCAAGAGTAGAAACCAAACGAGAAAAATAAAATTTAATAAAGAACCCGTTCCTTACTTAAGTGCCTCACTATTGAATGACTCATTTCTTGGTGTTCAACTCCCTAAGTTACTACGAGCCATTCCCAATCAATACAATGGAATGTGTATATTTATCTAGCTCTTAACTTGAGATGAAAGCAAATTTTAAAAAAAGACGTTAAAGTGTCGAGGATTAGGCCAGAGGATCTCTCAACACCTTTTTCTTCTCATTGCAGTTATTTCACAAAAGACTTTGCCACAATCTTTTTCTAAAACGAATCCCACCACAGGAATACATAACACTGCTCGATGATTCTGCAGCAACTCGCACCTTCGGATTACCCTCAGTTCAATTTGTCATTCAAACTGAATTATTCCCATTTAACGTTGGTGATGAACCATATCAGTGTAAACCCAGGTTGTAGTCGATATTTGGTTATGCATCAACAGATTGTTGTGAGCAGATATGCAAAAGAAAGATCAAGTACTTACCGAGACCATAAAGAGTGAACCTTAGAGCAAAGAAAACACTCTTTCGGGTTCCCTCCCTATTATCGTTAATGATCACATTAAGTACAGCCTGGGTTTGAGATCGTGTAGATTTGCTAGAGATATAGTGACTTCATTTGCATGGGCTTTTCCTGTATAACTTGTGCGGACATAATACCCCAATGATCGGATGGCCCCAAAGACGTGATAAATGCATGAATATGACAATTAGCAGTGCGTCGCATTTGCAACAGATGGAAAATTGATGCATGGTGCAAAAAAAAAAAAAAAAAAACTCAAATACCCAGTAGATGAACCAGGGCAAATTTAAGTACATTCTGATTTAAAGAGTACGAGAATATTCATTTAGATATGAAACAAAACAGCATAATGAAATTGACAAAGTTTCTCATTCTTTTCTTCTTCTCTCCTGCTAACACACTTTCGTCATCATCTTAGTTCTCCCTTGCAGCGGCCGCAATGAAGGCACCTCGGCGATGACCACCGACAATGCTCTCTTTCAGCCGTGATAGAGGTCCCAGCATCCGGCCAGTCTTCTGCCAAAGCAAACCAGGACTTAATTTCGGCATCCAGAAACCAAAAGCAAAACTAATAATAGTATGGATGAATGCCTAAAACAAAACTAAGAGTACCGGTATCAATCTGCATCATCTACACTGTCACTGCAGAGCAGTAGTAAACGGCAATCAGAAATCCTACCAAAAGAGCCTAGGTTTCAAAAGCACTTAAGAAATACTGCAGGGAAGGGGGTGGGGGAGGAAGATGCTACAGTAATTGTGTAACAAAACACAGATAGTATTTTTTCTTATGGCTGGACATAGTAAGTGATGAAATACTTTTAATTAGGCTACAGAGAATTGCTACCAGCAAATTCCCTGCACCCCCCCTCAAGATGATATGTTATGCACTACTGTATTCAATCAAATCCCCTCTTGCCTCTAATTTCCAAATTCCTACTCTCACTAGAGACCCCGCCCATCTACTGGATACCATGGAAAAAAGGAAGTTCCCTACAAATGCTTTCATGCGAATTTGTTTCCCAAGGCCAGTTCGCTGTGGCCAAATTCAACATCCCTTTTAAGGACATTTTTATCCAGACATCACTGTATACAGATAGATCTCAAAGAAGTAAACAGCGAAACATACTTAAAAAGTTTATCCTTCCCAAGTGCAGACAATTTTCACGTTAGAAAGCTTCCTTGATCTCACTAAGAATTATAATCTTAATTGTCATTTGACTCTTCATGGATCATTATTATAGAATATAGTATGTTACGGTTTTTTTTTTTTTTTTGTCAACTAAAATAGGTAGGTCAATCACCACAAATATATACAAGCACTTTACTAATAATCAACTGATATACCATTTTCCCCATTTTCTTTGTAAGCTATCTAGAAAGGGACCGTTGTGATATCGAGACCTTAGTGATAGAGCCTTACTGTTCAGAAAAAAGAAAACATTGTTTCAAAGCCTTTACATGGCATTTGTTTATCACCAAACTTTGTCACAGACGTGTGTCATAGTTTTTATCACAAATTAGTGTAATAATAAAGTAAATAACAGTAAGTTGAAAATTATGTCGAAGCACTCACCTCATTAATGCTTACATGCCATCTAAGTTGCAAAACCTGCCACCTTTCTTGTTGCCAACGGTGTCCAAGTATCACAAGACCAAGCACAGCAGCAGCAACAAAAACAGACCAAAAGGAGTTGGCCTCTTTTGCATTGGCATAGAAAGAAGCAGCTCTTCTCTTCCACCAAGCTGCACAAGGAAGGTCAGATCCACATAAGTTATCATCTTCTGCAGGCTTGGATGAGTGAGTGCCTGCTGGTGTTGAATCCTGGATATCCTCCGAAATGCCACTTACTGCTGCTACTTCAGAAGCAACCAAATTCTCTACGTAAGCAGATGGAATTTCAAGAGCAGCTGCTTTAGTTGCAGCATCATATATACTTTTCTCCTTATCATCCAAATTTAAATCTTCAAGTGTTTTCCCATCACAAAATTCACCATGACTTGAAAGTCGATCATCCCTTGAATCAGCAAAGTTAATTCCTGGAAACTCAGCAGCCTTGTTCAAATCCTTCAAAACAGTGTCAATCTCATCCTTACTCTTAGATATATCCCCTTTAGCAATGATTTCAAGGCCCTTAAGTCCCTTACCATTGATATTTACAGGATCCTCAATTGAACCCATCAAAATGGAGTCAATCTCATCCTTACCCTTAGATTGATCCCCTTCTGCATGCACTTCAGCAAGATTTTCTTGGCCCCTACCTTTTTCACTATAATCACTGGCAGGTTCCTTCAGCAGCTTTTCATGTTGACTGGGTGGATATACAAAGTGGCGAGACAGTACTAAATCGGAAGTTTCTCCAGCATCCTCAATGCAGATACTCTTGCCATCATCATTTTTCAGCTCAACTTTCTTTGGACCGGGAGCAGCAGCATAAGCTGAATCTGTAAGTGATACCATTTCCCATTCATTTCCATGAGCACGAGCTTCCTCTCCCTCTTCATTAGCTGCCATCTTCAGTGAGTCTTAATTTTCATTTCACAGAGTACGAAGATTCACCAATTAGTGTCAGTAAAGATCACTATTCTTCCAATCAAATGTGGGATAAAATAAAAGCAAAATGGGATAATTATGAGAAAAGCAAACACTTCATGGTTATAGAAATTCGATTTCTGTCAAAATAAGAATATCGATAACTCAAAAAAACGATTGCATTGAGACAGCAGCCTGATAACTGATAAGTTTGTCCATGCATTTTACAATTCAGCCAGTGAAAGTAAATAAACTGAAAACAGAAGATGGCTTCCCAGCAGTATATTACAAGAATTCTGTTGTTTAATCAATATGTTACTACCCATGTTATCCATTTTCTTCTTTTGTTAATAGCGTTGGAAAACCACCTCATCCATACAACAAGAAATGAACTTCAAAAATCAATAAATCAATCATGACAGGCATTTCTATTGCTATCCACTTCAAAACTATAAGCAGATAATGTCATCAAGCTTTTTTCTTTACAAAATCACATCTTTATCAATGTAAGTTCATCATCTTAAGAATCACCTTTCACATTGTTAATAAAAAATTCCATTCTATTTGTTTCCTGTTCTTTCCATTGACGTGGATTGCAATGAGGATTTAATTGAAAATGATGGCCTATGCAAAAACAAGGCTTTATATGCAAGTGGCATTGCTAACATCGACTTACCAATTTTTCAGAGCAACAACTTTTAAGTTCGTTGCACTACTTTTCAAGTTCTATTACCAAACAAAGCATAACTACCATAATTATAACAAAATTCCACTCTCACATGAATTAACAAATCTTGAAGAAGTTGACATACGAGCTTTTAGTACATCTTAACATACAAAAACTAGGTTCAGTTTATATACTACAAGAACACTTAAGCCTTAATCCTACTAAGAAACCCAAATTCATAACACTTAACGAAGTTTTACACCAGCTGACAACCTAACACGCACATCTCATTTACTTGGACTTACCTAGGACCGGCTGGTTAGAATCAAGATAAAAACTAAGAAACAACCACATAACATACCAACTAAATGTCTGCAAAGAATATTTCACTAAATTTCCATTATCGTAACATTTTTATACCAATATTCGCGCATCACACACAATCACCTACAATTGAAGTTAATTGACTAACTTGTCCAGAAGCTAAAAACTTGAGGCAAACTTTTCTACCCGGCTTCAGGACCGGCTTGTTACCTAACTATAGAGAATCTAGAAGCAAAATTAACATCAACAAAACATTTAAACATAACTACCACATGTTTACATGATTGACCAAATACATAAAAGCAAAAATACTTACAACAAAACTTCAACCAAATTCTAAAAGATCATAACTTTAGCATACCCAATTCATCAAATTACAAGAAAAAAAAATGAGTTCAATCATGCAAACAGATGCCAGCATCAAAAGCAATAGAATTTAACTAAATTAAGCTAGCATAAATTGAAGAAATGATTAAAAAAGAAAAAAAGATCAAGCTTTTAGATAAGAGTTACCAAATTCAATAGCTTAAGGAGAAGAAGATAAGTAACAAAGAAGTATAGGATAAAATTGAAGAGGATCGGAAGAGAGTGATACGTTACCGTTTTCTAAGAAGGGAGAGATTGAGTTGGAAGACAGATTAAGAAAGGAAGAAAACTGCTTTTGGAAGTGCAGAGAGAAATATGGATTGAGGCAGACCGCGGAAACTATTTTTATATGTCAAATTTTTATAATTTTTTTTTTAATCTGTTATATTTATTTTGTTTTCTTTTTCAAAAAAGCACGCATTTTTTAGTATTGAGGTGAAATGTCCAACCAAATAACATTCAATTTTTCCACTTCAATAGAAAAAAGATTCATAATACATGTTATTGGAAAATAAACATAAAAATGATTAGATAACTCGTTTAAGAAAATTATATGCTTATATAAGTTGGATTTTTTAATAAAAAGAGATTGTCACTCCTTTTTTCGATAATTTTCATATTTTAGCATTCAACGTTTTAATTATAAAGCTTCAATACCTTACTCAACTCTAAAGAGATGTTTTTATTCATCTTTTATCTTTTATTTTACAAACAATCTTTTTATTACTATAAGTTTTACACTCAAGATAATTAAAGGAATATTATTAATATAAGTATGCTTTCATAAACTAACTTACATCCCACTAATGGACCAAGGCTATCGTCCATCAACCAACCTCATCCACTACCCTATTTTTTTAATCCCATCAAAAGAGGACTAATAAAATTTAGATAACATATGTCACACATAATTTTTATGCTATTTTACCAATGGATTATTTTCAATATATTTATTTTTTAAATATACGAATTATTAGAGGTGTATTGTTTGCTAATATTATATAAAGTATTAGATAAGGAGCTTGGTTTAATGATATAAGAGAAATTGATATGGAATGTTTAATTAGAGATAAAAAAAAAATATATAAATTTAATACATAACATACCATGTCAAAAGAACCAACATAAGTGTTCCTAACAAGTAAATATCATTTTTATCACTTCAAACTTCCTAACCAAGATTCAAGTGTTACTTGAAAATATACATAAAATTAAATGTGTCCGGATCCAGATGTATTTGTTTTTATCTACCAACTTCAGACATTATTCTGATGTTATTTTCTTTCCCATAATATGGTATCTAAAAAGAGAGTATTCGATGAAATTTTTTGATGTCATTTTCTTTTCTATAATCTGATGGCATCTAAAAAAAAAGAATCTAATAAAATTGGAGAAAATTTTCATAAGTATTTAATATAAGTATTTAATATATAGAGTTGGTAGAGACAAGCATATACATCTGGATTCGGACATATTTAATTTTATATTTTTAATTAATAATTTTAGACATAAGATATTATAGCTAATATATGAAAAAAAATATATTTTATTTGGATTTATTTTCTATATGTAAAAAATTAAATTAATAAAAAATACAATTCATCTCTACACAAAAC
The DNA here is from genome assembly GCA_024138005.1 of Lumnitzera racemosa. Classification (NCBI taxonomy): domain Eukaryota; kingdom Viridiplantae; phylum Streptophyta; class Magnoliopsida; order Myrtales; family Combretaceae; genus Lumnitzera; species Lumnitzera racemosa. The sequence continues at coordinate 39,588,248 of JAMXBC010000005.1, forward strand.
CGTTCGACTTATATTTTTTTCCTTAATTGAGTTTATTTTATATTTTTAACGCATCAAGTGGCATGCTATGTTTTTCTTTTTCTTTTTTCTTTTTAACTTGTTATGAGAAAGCAAACATGAAAAACATGTTGTCTAAAAGTTTGTGTAAGAACTTGTATAAAATAAATAAATAAATAACAGCCGGTCCGTTTTGGGAATCAGTTATGCTGTCTTTATTATTCATTAAAAACTAATTTAATTTCCTACATTTACAGCAGCTCAAATTTTATCAACGGTAACTACTTCTTATGGTAAATATTCTGAAAAAATTCATAATGGTAGGCTTCTACTTTTATATAATGCAATGGAAGGAATTATTTAACTATTGAAACGGTTATATAATTTAATTCAATAGTTATTATAATAGTTAGATAATGGATAAAACTGTTCTATTTACAGTATTATAGAATAATCCGAAAAATTAACATATGGGATAGTTTTCAATAATAAAAAGTTAAAATGTTTTGCTTTGTCAGCAAGGAAGAAATGCAGTGAGCTCACACTTAACGCAACTGTGAATTGAATTGTGATGCTCATTGAATTGGTCTTGGCGTGTTCGTAATATATACTCGCTTAATTACAATGGATTTGGTTCCCCGATTTTGACTCTTTGAGCAAACATCTTTGATCTTATTATTACATTTTCAATTGGGTACTTTTAATATGTTCAATTAAACCTTGTATAACATATATTATATGACCACTCCATAACACCAATATAGTATGAAATTCGACAACACATAACCACTCCTTAACACCATATGAGAGACAACAAACACGCGATATATATAACATGTCTCGGTTAAAAGCACCCCTCGTTTAAAAGGTATATAGCTCATATATATATATATTATTTATACATGAGATAATTAAAATAATTACCACTCTCTTTATATCTAAAAAATTTATATATTTACTATAAATATTAAATAAATATAAATTTGATAAAAAATTATCAAAATATCATTATTATATCATATCTTACTATTTGTACTAATGTCATGCAACACGAGTTGATTCGACATATCGTATCTTGAAGATGCGCATTAATATATTTGTGTCAAGATGCGATATAAGCATAATACATAAATATTAATATCGTATCTTATATTAGTACAAGTAATAATACCATATTATTAAAATACGATATAACAATGGTCTTTTAGTAAATTTTTTTTTATATAATTTGTATTTATATGTTTTTTTAAAAATCCGTAGACATATACTTCATATTTTATATGTTATCCATTTTTCTTAGAAAATGTGAGAAGCTATGCTTTTAATGCTCATACCCTATTTTCTTTCAAAACTACTTCTTTGAGTGTTTTAATAACTTTTCCCAAATTCATGCAAAATATATTTTAAAGATTTTTTTTTTAATAAATTCACTTGAGGTACATTCAGTGCATAGAATTGGAATTTCATTCCCTTTTTATTCTGCCATTACCACTTTTTTTATCATGGAATCGCAATTCCACAAAAATTCTTATTACTTGAAATCAAGTAATAGGGATTCTTTAATTTAACCAAGTAATCACGATTCTTTATTATTACCACCACTACCACCGTCATTGCTGTTGCTACCGCCACCATCATTGACTACCACTACAGTTGCCATCACCGATGCTGCTGCCACCACTATTAATGCCACCGCTGTCGTTCCCCCTACCATCGCGATGGCCACCACCATTGTCGTTGCTACCACCATCGTCGCCGTTACCACCATTATAGCCACCACCTACTCTCACTACCACCACCAACCGCCTCCACCTCTACCACCATCTCCACCACAACCACTGTTGGCCTCATTACTACCGACTACTGTAGCTACCTCCATCACTACTACTACCGTCACTACCACCATCGTTGTTGCTATTACTACAGTTACTTATAAATCCAACTAAACGAAATAATATATATTATACTTTTATTCCATTCCTTACAGAATTCCAATTTCATTCCCTCTTTATTCTATTCCATGAACTAAACGTGACATTAAAGTTAAAAGCTTCTTTTAATCCCTCTCATTCTTTTTTGATTCAAATTTCTCTCTCGTATTGCTATAATTGGGGTTAGTAAAGTTAAACTCAAGCTTATTCATTTAAAAATTATCAAGCTCGAGTCGAGATAGATTTTTATCAAGTTTGAAAATCACAAGTTTGAGCTTGAACTTAATCTCGAACTTGTTAAGGAAACTTAAGCTCATATTTACTTGTTTGAATAAATAAGCTCGAACTTGTAACTAAATAAGCCTAAACTTGAGTTTATTTAGATAAACAAGTCTAAGTGAGTCTAAACTTAAGCTCAAGCTCATATAAAGCTTGAAAATAATTCAAAATTTCAAACAAACCTACCTTTTTTATTCATTTTCAATGGAATTAGTTCAAAATTTTATGATTTTTAATTATATTAATGATTTTTATTTTAGCCAATAGTATATGTTTTCCATACTTGTATTTTTAATATTTATATTTTTATATTATATTTTTCAACGTATATGATTTTCAATATGATGTATCAACTTGCGCTTGCCAACAAGTCTATTGGTGAGTTGGCTTGTAAGTAGGCTCATAAGTCTAAATAAGAGTTTAAGCTCAAGCTTGACTTATTTAAGTAAATAAACTTTATTTTGATCTTAAGCTTGATTTATAATGAAGTTCGAACTTAGCCAAACTTAAATGCAAGCTGATCAAACTCTGAGTAGTTCACAAACGATTCAACTCACTTTAGCTATGATATGTACTATCTTAATAGTACTAAGCATAATTTAGACAAATTTTTTCCTTTTTAAATTTGAAATTATAGCTCATATTTTAAGATAACATCCTATAGAGTTGCCTAATTTGAATATTAACTACACATTCACCTTATTTGTTATAATAATTCCATTATAAACTTATTTCATAGATAATAACTATAGAGGTACTTTGTCGCATTTTATGCCTGTAATAGCAATTCCATAATGAATAATTATTAAAAAAAAGTTAAATAGTCATTTATAGCTCAAACTTATAAATAACAATTTAATCCTAGAATTAATTTTTTGCTTCAAATTAACTTGTTAAAATTAAACTAACAAATGACAAGCTTATTACGTCTCTTTTTAATTCCTTAATAATGACCATTACATTATAGACTTATTGTATTCAACAAAATGAATAGACTATAAAAGTATCACTTTTTAGTAAACCATCATGATTCCATTTTTTGTTGGTAAGTCCTCTCTCTTTTATCTCTTTCTTTTATAAGTTTCTCTTTTGCACAATGAATATAACTATTAAGGTTTTTTTTTTTTTCCAGGTAAATCATTTTGACCTACCAAGCAAGCTTTACGTAATTTAAATCATTTCTTAGCCTTAAGTTTCATAAACCTAAACCTCCATCTTCTCTTAGCCTTTTCAACTTCTTCCACCATATCCTATGAAGCTCTCTTGTTCTTTAAGGAACCCATAGAAAATCCTTACGAACTTTTGCCCATTTGCATCACAATTTTAATTGGAAAAGGGATAACTTGGGAGTAATAAATACTAATACTTTTCAAAGTTGACGAGATAGAATCTTTCTTCCGGCTAAACCCAATAAATTGGCCTTCTAACTAGTTTTTTTTTTTTTTTTTGCTCTTTTCTATGATGAAGATCAAATTACAATGATTAAGGAACCCTCCTTCTTTTATGGAAAAACCAGTTATTTCACCATGTGCACATTAGGATTAATCCCAAAGGGCTACATATATCTTTCTTCAATTCCTTTTCTATGTATCTTGAAAAGACCACATAGGTTTTTTTATAATTTACCCTTTAGCCTAACAAATTTCTAATGATTTTGATAACTCTTGCACTCTTCATGGTGGCTACTCCCTTAAATAAAATGTCATTGGCAAAAAATATTAGAGAGAAACACACATTAGTATCTTTGAGCCTAATAAGTCCCCATACCTTCACATCCATTAAGTTGTAAATGGTTCTCATACCTTGTGTCCCTTATAAGAATAAAGAGATAGGGTGACGTTAGGTCCCCCCTAATGAATCCCTCTACTTCATGGAAAACTACTAAGTATTGAACCATTTAAGAGGATCTAATAATGGATAGTGGCTAAACATGGGCCAATAAGCTCAATTAACTTAGCTAGGAAATTGAGTCTTGTTAGAGTATTTCTCATAAAGTCCCATTCAATTCTATCACAAGCTTTCTCAAAATCCATTTTCAAAATTATCCATTTCATTTTTATTTTTTTGTTGTTGTTTTATTGTGAAAGAGTGAAGAAACTCTTGGAAGACAATAGTGTTGTCTTTTGTGCCCCTTCTCTATATAAAACTTGCTTGTTCCAAACTTATTAACTCATTTAAAAATGGTTGTAGCCTATCAACAAAAGCTTGCCACTCACTTTGTACAGAGTTATACAAAGACTAATTAGCCTATGGTCTTTAAGCCTATTTACATGAATAAACTTAGGGATTAATACATAAAGTGTCCATTTTAACCCCTCTAAAAAGACTCTCTTTTCCAATAAACCTTCCATCGTCTAGCAGACCAAATTGCCGATAAGACTCCGTTGAACAAATAGACGTGAAACCCATCAATTCTTAAGGCATTTCAATTATTAATCCATGACAAAGCTTTCTTCATTACCTTACGTAGCACCTTCTTTTTTAGCGCTCTTCTATCATTTTCACTTAACTTAGCCTACTAAGATAGCCACTAAGAAGGCTAGCTTTTACAAAACTTCCTTTCCATAGTTAGGTCGGAAAAAATGCTTGTTAATGAGAGTTTCCAACCCCTCAATATCTGCAACTAATCTATTCATTTTTCAAACATTCATACTATTCTTGATTTTGATCTTTGAGCAATTGTGCTAGCATGAAAAAAATATAGTATTTCTTTCCCTATCAATAATCCATTTCTCTTTAAACTTTGCAACCTAAAGCTTTTCCTCTTAATTTAGGATTAAATCTAACTCCTTTTGTAAAATGAATCCTTAATTAATCAAGTTTTGGCTTGGATCCATATGAATTCTCCTTCATAACTCTTAAATCTTCTTCATGAATTCTTTCTTTCTTACATGAATCAAAACAAAAAACTTTGTTATTCTAAATTTTCAATTGGTTTGTAAAGTCCTATAGATCTCTGGACACATTAAGCCCTGACCATTACCATTTTCCTTCCTTAAAATCTTTAAATCACAAATATTTTAACCACATTAGCTAAAACCAAAGAGGTATTTTATTTGGAAAACTACTATGAATTCTTGACTAAGTATTTAATAAAATAGGACGATGATTTGATTGGCTAACCAACAAATGGAACACTTCAATCTCAAGGTAAAGGGCCCTTTATTCATAATTTAGGCTATATCAAATATTGTTTGTATAAGGTATACTAGATTTTGTGTTCTTTTAGACTAAGTAAACTTGAGTCCCATGAAACCTAGGTCATCCACCCTATACTAGTTCATACAATCCTAGTAGGTCCTTGGATGAGATTATACTGCATTCCTACTCATATACTTTTCCTCACTATAAAGCAAGTCATCCATCAATACCCAAGGGCCTTTAATCAATCTCAATGCATCTTTTAATTCTTGCCATAAAAGTTTTCTCATCTTAAAATTAAGACTACTAGATATAGTTGAAAGAAACCGGTGAACGGGAGAATTATTTACTTCAACTTCCAATAGTACTATTGCCTTAAGATGTGGTATTCATGGAGAGAGGCTTTTACCACATTTCAAAAGATCAAAATCTTGCCATTGAATCCTACCACTTTCCCACATAACATCTTGTCAAAACCTAATTGTTCTTGTAGAAGATCCACTAACTTCTCTATTCAACTCTATCTTGTTGATGATCACTATCTGTAGTTCACGACACTAGATCATCTCCTGGATGGCTCTTTGTCTTTTATTTGAAGAGGCACTCCTAGCATTCCACACTACAAATTTAAATGGTTTCAATTGCATATCAAAAGAAAAAGTATGCATCACCACTATTCCCATAATCTAGGCAAACATCTTCGCTATGTACACTTGGATGTATGCCTTCCATATTCTTGAGTCCACATGCACCTTGTGAACTAGTACTAGAGCACTTTAACTAAAATCTTTACTTCTAGCATATTCACCGTGTTGTCTCGATAACTTCTTAATAGAGGTATTTTTTTTTTTCTCTTTGTTCGGAATTTGAGCTTATTGAGAGAATGTGAAGGGAAAAGAAAGCTTCATATTTCCTATATCGGCATCCTCTTTATTCAAATGTATTTGGGCATCATTATTGACCAATATATCTTTTCTACTTCCTTTCCAATTCAATGCCTCTGCACTTCGTCCATTATTACCTTTGTTTGATTCGTCCCTATTTCTTTTCAACTTTTGTTATTTTTCCCTCTTTACGAGGAGTATTATCTTTCCCATAATTAGTATTTCTCGCCTTTTCCTATTCTTTCATCTTAACCACCTTCTTTCCGTTCCATTTCCTATATTGCACTTGCACCCATTATCTAATCTCTCTATATCCTTCTACTCATCCTCGTTATCCCCTACATTGGGTCCCACATGATTTCCTCGGGTTTTAACCGCCACCTGTGCCTCTGCTTCACTCGTCTGCACACCCGACGATTCGCCTTCTTCCATCTATTCATTTTCGTCTTTCTGTTACTTTTCCTCGTAATCCTTTCCTTTCTCTTCCATTTTCTCCTTTAATTTCCCTTTTATTTTATTTTTTTTTGGGAAGAAAAGGTATTTACTATGACTTATGCACCTACAAAATTCGCCTATTTTTGACAAACCTTCATATTAAATTCTATATGCTATTTTGTATATTACCACAGTATGTCTCGGTAGTTTATCCATGTTCACACGGACTCAAATACGTGCATACCTACTCCTTTCCATTCCCACTGTATATGAATTAAATCTTAACACAGACCTAATTTTATCTTCGATTCTCCTTATCGCAATGAAGAGAAAGGTTCCACTAGCAATTCCATAATTCTCACACCCCTGCTGCCATTGCATTAAACTCCGTCTCTTCTAGTCAAGTGAAGTTCACAATTTTTGAGAGCCAGCCATGGACCATTAACAAACCATGGTCTATTCCGAATCATTCATTGATAATCGTTTGTCCCATTCGGTTAGATCAAATAATATCCTAACCCTGTATAAATTAATTTAAATTCATCCGTCGCTCCACATCCTTCTCAATCTAGTCAGCACGATCTTGTATCCTGGATTCAGTTGCATGACCTTCACTATTAAAGTATATTCTATCATAGTGCGTAGATAATCTTTTCTTCCGTTTTAGAGAAAGAGACATAACAAACACTCGGTTCCACAACTTTCATTTAATGATCTTTCCTCCTCTTTTGTTGCTTCCCGATTACAATCCATCTCACTATTGTTTAAATCCTCGAAGCAATACTTCTCATATGCCCTTATCTTTTGACGTAGAAGGAAGGCTTGAAGTACTCATTGTTATCTTTATCATCTCAAACCATTATATGACTGTTAAGTTATCTACTTAGGTATTTCTCTGAATATATGGTTATCTCTCCATCATTATGAAGTTTATAGTGGTGCATGAATGGACAAAATTTTCACCATGATGTATTTCGAATGAAAATGTACTATTTGTGCAATTAATTTATCAAATAATTTATTTATTAAAATTCATTTATATACATTGATCTTTCCACTGAGTCACTATACAATTCATTATATTTGTTATTTGATGTTTGGTAGTTTTCATATGTATTATTAAAGAGAAAGATAGTAATACATTGTTTGGTAATCTTTTAAGCAACTCTCCACTTTACCAATAGTTACTTTATCGAAATTGTTTAGTAATTTTTTAAAATCTTTTATGAGTCTCAAATTTATTACTTTTAAAACCAATATATAAAATACTTTTGAAAATAGGGTGATCGGTATAAAAATAAGTGCATGAAACATAAGAGAATATATTTATAATTTACCGTAAAATTAGTTTGCCTTTGATTTTACCACATACATGAAATAGGCCATTGTGAAAAAGTTGATCTAAAAATGAAATAATGACTTTAACCACACAAGTTATAAGCCCATTCTAGTTATTTTTAGTCCATTACCTTCACATATATATTTTAAGAACACATAGTATAGTGTATAATCCTACTAATATGATGCAAAATTTGAATAGGATTTTTTTACTCAAGGAGATAAGGAAGTTTAGATGAAGGCATATAAAAGATGGTCAATATAATTAAAAAGACATAATTAGTAAGATGTTGATGGTAAGGTTGTCAAACTCATGATTCTACTTAGAATCGTTAGAGAGTATTTGAAATCGGAACGTAATATCGAAACGTAAAAACGTAAATTTCTACAACCTATATAAAATAACTTTAAAAAATCATAGATATATTTATAGTAATTATTCAAAACTTGAAATACACAAGGGAAGTAAAGAAATTAAGAAATTAAAGAATTAAGATCTCTTTTCATAAAAAGTTCTTAATAATATATAATTTAATATGTATAAAAGAATGACAAACAAAGTCGAAACCAATTTTTTTCCATTATTATTTTATTTTATTGAAAATAGTAATTACTAATAGGGCCTTTTAGAGATGGGCTCCTCAAGCCCGTCTCGACCTGATATGGTTCACAACTTATGATCAGCCGCTCTCGACCTAAGCTTAGAACACGGCTTAACTAGTTAAAGGAGGCCTCTGATAGCTAGAAGAATCCGGATAAGGCTAAAAAACTAAGTCAAGCAACGATCTCTTACATATCCAGAACACATTAGACACTATAATCCTACTCTCCAATACTTGTAGATGTGGCTTTGCCCACTAACTCCTCTCTAACTATCGATACTACTTTTTTATAAATACAAAACCATCACCTAACGGTAAACTATTTAATGCTTTGTGCACTTAAGTCTACCTATTGTTCTCAAGTACTCATATTCTCTAAATATTCAACTGACTTACGTATCGGAGTGGTCATACTAAACGAGACCCTATCACCCCTTCACCATGTTCTATTTTACAGGCTTTCCCACTTGCACAAAATCTAGTTTATACTGACAAAGATCTTGAGACCACATTTGGCGCCATTCGTGGGAATCTAATCTAAGTTCCCACCTTAACAAACTAAATACACTAAACACTCTCCCCCAGACACTACCTTTGACCATCATGTCTTATGCTAGCAACCTTGAGACTAGTTGGTGAATAACCAATATGTTGAGATCTAGCCCTTCCCAATGGAAAAGTACTTGAAGTGCCTGGTGAGGAGTTTACTGTCTAAAACAAGCTGCTCCACATTTGCCTTACAGAAGCTAAGAGGCATAGTACACAAACCCACCCCTTTGAAGCTTTTATTGCCCATATTGGGCAAAACAACCACTAGTAGTAGTAGCTAAATGGTAAGGATCAATAACCCAATCCTCTAATGTAGTAACAACTAGTAAGGTTTACGACTACTCGCGATCGAGCTCTAACTAGTAATGAGTAAGTGCCCGACTCGTACAAAGTTCTAGCATACTCTACAATACACTAAGCTTATCCTATAGACAATGACAACCTTAATGAGCTCCATGTGATCATGAGGAGGGTCTTTGAACAACAGAGGTATAAGGTAGCTAGTGACATCGGGTTGGTCGCTAGTAACAAAATCTCCTTCACCAAGGGTATCCAGGATAAAGTGTTTCCTCCTAATAGCAAACTTTCGACCCTAGACCAATACGATGGCGTTAATGAACTTGATGATCACCTCCTTTACTTTTAGACCCTCATGAACCTCCATAGTCATGGGGATATCATAATGTGCAAGGCTTTCTTGAGCACTCTAAGGAAAGCAACTTAGATGTGGTTCAATTATTTGCCTAAGAACTTCGTTAGCTCCTTTAATGAGCTAGTACAAAAGTTTAGCCTCCACTTCAAGGCTAGCAAGCTCTCGTCCAAGGACACATCGTCCTTGTATTAGATTAGGTAGAGCAAAGGCAAGTGTCTAAGAGAATACACGGCTCGATTCGATAACGCCATGGTTAAAATTCCTAAGTTGGACAAGCCTCCAACGGTGTTATCAACATCATAGTTAGGGCTCCATACCTTAGGAGCCACTCGAGCACTAGTAGCTTGACTAACACCCTATCTAAGGTATTGGTAATAAGAGAGAAGAAACTGAAGTTTGATACTTTTATCTCCTTCTCTGATGAAGATCTGGAGGAGGTAAACAACCCCCATCAAGATGCCCTGGTCATAAAGCAAGGATCATAAACTTTAAGGTCCTTAAGATTATGGTAGGCATCAATAGCTCCACCGACATCCTCTTCCTCCATACATATGGAAATGTTACCCGTCAAGATGAAGTCATACCACCATAATTTCATCAGCTTCAATGGAAGTATTGTTCGAGCCAAGAGAATCATCACCTTCGACATGGAACTTGGCGATGACGACAACGTTATATGGTAATCAGTAGAGTTTACCATGATCAATTGTCCATCCCCTTATAATGCTTTCTTAGGAAGACCAAGTTTAAATGTATTTGGGGTTATCACGTCATCCCTTTACCTGTAGGCCAAATTCCCAACCCCAACTAGGGAAGGAATATGCAAATGTGACCAGAAGCTCTCCTGAGAGCTTTATGTCAAGGCTGATGGAGTATTTACTCTAGAGACTAAGAGAAGCTGGTTGAGAGAGGCAAGCCAGGCAAAAAAATTAAAGAAGTGCAGATTAGCCTCTCTCTTAACCAGACCATTATTATCAAGATCAAGACTCCTTTTGAGGTGAAAGACAAGATAGTTGCCTTCCTACAAACAAACTTAGATAGGTTTTCCTAGTCGGCATCAGATATGCTCGAGATCTCGCCCAACCTGACAACCTATAGTCTCAATATTGACTCTATTGTACGGCCCATCAAGTAGAAGAAGAGGCACTTTGCTTCGGAGAGACAGGCTGCAGAAGCTACTAAAGATAGACTTTGTGAGGGAGAAAAAGTACTCGATGTGGCTAGAAAATGTAGTACTAGTTAAGAAAAAGTCTATGAAGTGGTACAGGTGAATCTATTATACCAACCTTAACAAAGCTTACTTAAAAGATTGCTTCTCTCTCCTCAGGATCAACTAGTTGGTTCACTTCACTTTAGGATACACTTTACTGAGCTTTATGGACACCTTCTCAGGTTACAACCAAATAAAGATAGACTTAAAGGATGAAGTCCATACCTCTTTTGTTACTGACTTTGGTACGTACTACTACATAATCATGCCATTTGGCCTTAAAACTTCCAGACAACATATTAATGAATGGTAATGAAGTTGTTCAAGCTCCAAATTGGGCATAACATGGAGGTATATGTTGACAACATGATTGTCAAGAGTATGCAGCTCGACGATCATGTCAAGGACCTCCAAGAAGCCTTTGACTCGATGAGAAGATATGACATGAAGCCAAACCCCCAAAAGTGTATGTTCGGGGTTGGCTTAGGTAAATTTTTTGGCTTCTTAGTCACCTAGAGAGGTATCGAGGCCAACCTTAAGAAAATATGTACCGTCAAGGACATGAGCTCCCTACCTCAATCCAAGACGTACAAAAGCTTATCGATATGGTAGTCTTATTGAAGAAGTTTGTCTCCAAGAGCATGGATATATACATTGAGTTCTTCAAAATCCTCAAGAATCTCAAGGGTTTTGAATGGACTCTTGAGTGCATGGTAGCCTTCAAGCAATTGCAAGACTTCCTTGTGCACCCTCTAATCCTCTCCAAACCTATTCTAAGGGAAGACTTGTATCTGTAGTTGTATCTGGCCGTAAGTGGCTAAGCACTTTCATCTATACTGGTCAAAGCAAAAGGGAAAGAGTACAGACCTATATATTATGTTAGTCATATACTCCAGGGGCTTGAGGTCAAGTATACTCGAGTAGAAAAGTTTGCCTTGGCATCATCATCTCAACATGTTAACCAAGGCCTTATTTTTAGGCTCACCAAATCATTGTGCTTACTGACCAACCACTGCATACAATGCTATAGAAGCCGAGTGTGTCTGGACGGATGGTGAAGTACGTAATAGAGCTAAGCACATACAAAATCTAGTATCAACTACAAACGACCTAGCTACTTCATGGTTGAGTATACAGGAGAGGAGAAAGCACTGCTAGGTGACAACAAACCAATATGGACTCTTTATGTTAATGGATTCACCTCAGGGGGTAGAGGTAGGAGTCTTGTTTTTATCGGATAGCACAAGATTGTAGTTTATTAGGCCCTCAAATTCAGTTTTGATACTAGTAACAATGAATTTGAATACGAAACCCTGATAGTTGGTTGCAAATTGACCAAGGAGATCGATGCCAAGCATCTACAAGTGTTCTTAGACTTTATGCTGGTTATCTAGCATATCTGAGGTGAATACAAGGTTAAGGATGACATTATGGCAAGATACTTAGAGAAGGTAAAGAGCCTTTTAGATGAATTTTCTTTGTGGACTATCATGAAGATCCCTTGACTCAAAAAGTTAGCAGAAGATTGGCTATCTAAGCTTACCTCTAATGCGATACAGAAGCTCGACCTGGAGGATAGGAAGATCTTTATCGAGTGCTTTCTAGAGAAAAGCATAATTCTGGGCTTAACAAAAGTCTTCGAAATTACTGCATCAACATCAAAGCTAAGCTAGATGGATCCCATCTAGAGTTATCTAGAGTAGGATACGCTCCCAAAAGATAGAAGAGAGGCAAAAAAGCTGAGATACTAAGCTACCAACTACACATTAGTCAATGGCGTTCTATACCATAAGAGGGTCAGCCTCTCCCTACTTAAATGCCTTAAGGTAGACAAGGGCCTGTGCATCATGGAAGAGCTGCATGTTAAAGTATATAGCAACCATATTCAATCCCAAGCTCTCTACATCCGGGCTCTATGGCTGGGATACTATTGGCTTACCATGAGGCGGATGCCAAGGCCATAACTTAAAAGTTCCCTTAATGCTATAAGCATATCCCCATCAGTTATGCCTCCAACAACGATCTTTAACCCCTAACTAGTCCATGTCCATTCAACTAGTGGGGCATCGATATCTTCAATGCCTTCTCCAAAGCCTCAAAAGGTTGGCAATTCATCATTGCTGGCATTAACTACTTTACTAAGTAAGTCGAGGCTAAAGCCATGGCAATGATTATTGAGAGGAGTGACGAATCCTTTGTTTGGAACAATATCCTCTCTTGATTTGGGGTCCCATATGCCCTCATTATGGATAATGAGCTATAGTTTGATAACCCCAAGTTCAAAGAATTTTGTGCCAAATACTACATCACGTTGTACTTCACATCAGTCATCCAACCCTAATCAAATGGTCAGGTTGAAGCAGCCAATTAAGTCATCCTTGAAAGTTTGAAGAAGAGAGTGGACTAAGCTCAAGGAACTTAAGTAGATGAGTTATCTAACATTTTGTGGGGTACAAGACCACCTACTTCACCTCCATAAGTGAAACCCATTTTCACCTAGCTTTTAGATCAAAGGCAATCCTCCCCATTGAGCTTAAGCTTTCTAACATCTAGACTCAAAGCTTCAAAGCCATCCTCAATGAGTCCCTACTACAGGCTAGTGTCAACATTATTGAAGGGGTCACGGGTTGACGAGAAGGATAGGGTAAGTTGGCCTCCAATTGGGAAGACTCAATTAGAGTCAAAGAAAGTTTAGGCAATGGAGCATACAAATTAAAGAGATTGGATGGCGAGCTCATCCTTCTCACGTTGATAACCTTCGGCTTCATTTTGATTAATGTACAATTATGTAAATTATTTCAAAATTGTGAATGAAAGTTCCATTTCTCATAAGTTGTCTACAATTGCTTCTCTCTTTTACTCTTACACCAAGTCTTTGCCCACAAAGGGTGAACAGACTTATTAACTGGGTAAGTTAAAACGTTATTGACCTAACCCTCCTTAGGTAACCTTGGCAAGTGGAAATACCCCTTGTACAGAGGAACTCCCACTTACCGGGTAAGTCAGAACACTATTGACTTGACCCCCATCAGGTAACCTTGGTAAGGCAAAACACCCATTGTACAGAGGAACTTCCACCTATTAGGCATGTTAGAACGCCATCAACATGACCCATCTCTAGTAACCTTGATAAGAGAAAACACCCTTTGCTTAGAGGAACTCCCACTTACCGGACAAGTAGAAACTCCATCGACCCAATCCCCCTCAGCTAACCTCGGTAAGAATTAATACCCCTTATTAAAAGGAACTTCCACTTTCCAAGTAGATCGAAACGCCATCTACTTGACCCAACCCCCCCCCCCCCCCCCCCCCCCCCCAAGCAAGGGATAATACCTCTTTTACAGAGGAACTTCCATTAACTAGGCAGGTTAGAAAGCCACTGAGCTGACACCCCCTACCTATAATAGCTTAGCCAAGGGATAATACCCCTTGTACACTATTAAACCATGATTCAATGAATCAAGCAAGACAAAAAAAAAAAAACATTCCATAAAAGCTAAAGTTCATAATAAAGTGCATGAATAAATTTGAGTTTAATGAGTTAATGTATAAGATTAAGGTCAACATCCTGACATGGGGTACAAGAAGCAGAGAAAAGGGATAACTATTGCCTCGGATCAACAAACTTCGATAGTTCTGAGAAATATAACACTTCAATTTACTTGAAGGGTTGATCCGTCAACGGCTTTGGACTACTGAAGGGGTCGAAAGCTGCTAACTAGGGTAATCTGCTACTAAGCTGTAGAGGAAGAAGTGGATGTAGAAGTATCTTGTTTGGGCTTGGCAGTAGAAGGGATGCCTTAAACCTTGATAATTGCTTGAGTAGCTTCTCTTTATCACACTTGGACAACCTTCTTTTGCCGAAAAGTTGGGGCATCCAAACGAATAAGGAAGCTCAGGTCGAAATCGAGAAAATGGGAGAGCACCTCCTTCCTTGTATAGCTAGCGCACTCGATGGAGATGTTCTCTAGCTCTTGTAGCCACTGCTCCGTCCGTTGAAAATTGGCAATGGCTTTCTTAGCAATAGCATCGCTGAGAATGTTCCCACTCTTCATTGTGGAGATGATCTCCAAAGCTCTTCCTTAGAGTTCCTGGATTTGCTATTTCAACTACCCTTTTGATCGGCTAGCTCCAGAGATGTAGCTTTAGCATTGTCATATTTTGACGCCTCCATTGCCAACTTGGTCTATAGCCTAGAAACCAACACCCTCAACTTAGCATTCTCTCCCTTAAGGCAGGCCTTAGCTTTCCTCTCCTTGTCTAGCTTTTAGGAGAGTTGGGCCTTGGTCCTCTTCTCATTCTCAAGCTGAGCCTTCAGATCACTAGCCTCCATGGCATTCTCTTTAGTAGCAGTCTTCACCCACTCTGTATCCTTTAGCCTTTCTTAGAGCCTAGCCACCTATACATAAGAGTGGTGCCAGCGTCAACTAGCCTTAGCGAATTTATCTAAATATTAATTAGAAGAGGACTTTACCTCCTTTAGGCCCTTCTTAGCCCTAGTTAACGCCTCTTAAATGCCCTTTACCTCCTTCTGCAAGGTATTGCAGTTGCTTAATTGGAGCAATACCTGGCTGCAGTATTGCAAAGAAATGCAAACTGAGGTCAAACCAATGATGACAAAGAAAGATATCAATTGTGAAAGACGAAGGCTTACTTACCGGATGAGCTAGCTCAAGTGACCCACCATCTCCATTGGATCACCCCCTCCTACCTTCGATAACTCCTTGAGGATAGCCTAGTTGCTAGGGGTATAA
Source organism: Lumnitzera racemosa (assembly GCA_024138005.1). Classification (NCBI taxonomy): domain Eukaryota; kingdom Viridiplantae; phylum Streptophyta; class Magnoliopsida; order Myrtales; family Combretaceae; genus Lumnitzera; species Lumnitzera racemosa. Next base: position 39,604,020 of record JAMXBC010000005.1, read on the forward strand.
GACTCTAGTGAGGCCTAATAGTTGAGAGTTCAATGTTGTAATGTCATGTCGTTACCCTGTATCTCCCACTTTAACCTCAAGAGCTTGCCCCTAACCTCTAGAGCTCTTCATTGTGGGAGTCATACAATACATAGTTGAATGAGTTTGAATCAATCTGAACGAACTTGAACTTGTTAAGGACATAAAAAAAATTCGTCCCTAAGCTCTATAAGGGAGAGCCGTTTGTTACTCATACTAAGTCGTTCAACTCAGGTTCATCCTCTATGTAGGCTTCTGCTTCTTAGCTTTAGATGTTGCTTCCTCGGTAGTCTTGGAGGCCTTCCTCTTTTGTTTGGTTACCCTAGATAGGGTGCTAACCTTACCCTCCTCCTATTTACCCTTGTTAGGAGGGGTAAGCATCTCTATGTTCGGCTTATTGACACCAATGTGTTTTTCATCCATAGTCATGGGCTTAGAACTGGAGATGAAGGTAATGGAAGGAAGAGCCACACTCATAACTCGATAGCCAATGGCTCTACCTGGGGACTAAGAGGAATCCCCTAAGGTAAAGCCATTAACTCAACCCTGTTAGTCTCCCCAGCCCTTGACCTTGGCCATACAACCTTGCCTTAAGGTCAAAGGCCTTTGTGGTTAGCTTTGACTTGATTTGCTGACGCTACATCAATTTATCCATCGAAGGACGAAGAATCTCCTTAGTTAGTCTGTTACTTATAAGGAATCAAGTAAGCAGTTAGGAAAAGGAAAATAAAACAAAGACAAAATACAAAACACTACGATTTACCAACTCTATCATTATCAGCATGGACAAGGAAGAATCTCTCCACCTATATTCCTCTTAAAAAGGATATTAGAAGAAGCACAACTTTACACATTAGCATGATAGATGAATTTGTTCGTAAAAATGAACCTGTACCTTCAGCTTAATTCATTTAACAACCTTCTTCATACTAAGGAAGAGTTTGGAGATCAGATAATTGAAGTATCTTTCCATTGTATTCACAGCGTTTAATTCATTGCCGTGTTTAAGGGCCATGAAGGCTTGAATCTCCCTCACAGCCTCGACATCATTAAGCCTAAGCTTCTTCTAGGCCTTAATTCAGTTTATCTTTTTAGAATTCTACCTCCTCTGGTGGCTCCACCACCAGGTAGTTATCCTACTAGCCTTTAATAGAGTTTGTGAGGCTATAGAATAACTGCTTCCTAGGATGAGGCTGGAGGTATGGCTACTTACTTATGCTTTTCTACGTGTAGAAGTGGTTGAAAAGCTTGACGGTAGCCTTTATCATTAGGTATTTGCACAATCCTTGGAAAGTCTTCAATACCCTCCACCCATTGAGAGGGATCTATGCCAAACTACACAGGTGGAAGTTAAAAGGTTCATTCTCAAAGTTGCTCAGAGGAATGTGCTGCCCATACTCTAAACACTTCTCAAACACGATAAAGTGCTTCTCTATCAACAAGGGTACCCTATTATCCTTCCTTGGTACCCATACTTTGTAGCTTAGACTCAACTTAAATACAAAATTGCTTAGAACCCAACTGGGAGCATAGGCCTTACTCCTATTAACTCAGCCACCGAAACCTTTACTTGTCCTAGGTGCTTCAAACAAATCTCTAGCTATTGGTAAAGGAACGTATACATAAGGGTCCTTTAGGATAGCATTAATCAACCTGGCCCTATCCAATGCCTCCACTGCCATTATTGTATCATTGTTAAGTTATGTTAACAACATAACTTTGTCTTCTCCTTTGAGGGGAGGATCGCTTTACATGGTCTCAGAGTTGGTAATATTTTATTTAGATGCATTTGATGGTGTCTCACCTATATTGGTTGACATAATCAATAACAATGCAAAAATAAAATAAAACTTGAAGAAAAGTTTGTGAGAGGAAGAGTTTCGAAGAAGTTTGATGGAAAGAGATAGTGAAATCTACAGTGAAGAATTGAGAAAAGACGTTTTCTCTAAACAACTATGGCATTTATAAGTTGAACACTTTGAGAAGTGTATTGGCGGTTATGGGGATTCATATGAGCACAAATCCCTCGAAATGCTATGATGCAAGCATGTGGAGGAAATTTTGATCCAATGGCAACATTCAAAAGGCAAAATGCATATAGCTACATGGAAATCTGCTGTAATAAGATACTTATCACATCACATTAAATGCATTGAAAATGACCGCAATAAAGTAAGAATTTGAAAAGTTACTTATTAGGAAGTTTCTTCGAGGCCCTTTCAACTTCCAAAAGATAATTTGTTCGGTACTCCAGTAGTACTACATCTCAGATCGAACATATTGTATTTGTTTGAGCACTTATTAGCTCAATTTAGTCTGATTGAGTACTCAATGCCTCCAATCTGATACTTTACCTTAATGTACACAACCCACCATATTCTCACCTTATCTTAGAGCGCCTACCTTAGGCCTTAGAGTCCTTACCTTAATTCAACTATCTAACATGGCATACAAGTGCCCTGTTCTTACTTTATAAAGGGTTAACTACTACTCTACTCAGACCTTCCTCATTCCACTTCAGAGTTGTTGCATTCACCTTTACCTTAAAGGTAGTCTATTCAGATATGTCATACCTACTTGTAACTATGCTAGTTTGAACATTTTTGCCTTCGCCTTTTGCCAGCCCAAACATCCATCATTGTCGTGTCGCCACAACAGCATCAACATGAACACCTTGAGATTAGATTGACCACATGCTTGAGAAGCCCATCTTTCCTATCTCCTTGCCTTCACTTTGGCGATGAGACAAAAGGGGGGGAGGTGGGTAAGGGGTGGGGTGCAAGTGTTGCTAGGCTTTTTAGACATGAGTTTCTTAAACTCGTCTTGACTTAATATGGCTCACAGTCTATAACTAATTGCTTTCGGCTTAAGCCTAGAACACGACCTGACTAGTTAAAAGAGGCGTTTAACGATTAGAAAACTCCAGATAAGGCTAAAATCAAGGAACGACCTCCCCCATATCTGAAACACGTTCGACACCATGATTTTACTCTCTAATACTTGCAAAAGTGGCTTTGCATATTAACTTCTCTCCAATTGCTGGCACCGCTCCTCTATAAATACAAAACCATCACCTAATGATAAACTACTTAATACTTTGCATACTTAAGTCTACTTATCACTCTTAAGCACTTAACTGACTTAAGTGTCGGAATGGTCATGCCGAACAATGTCTCATCACTTACTTACTATGCTTTATTTTACAGGCTTTCTTACTTGCGAGAAGTCTAATTTATATCGAAAAAGATCTTGAGAAGATAACAATGAAGCAAAGAGAACAAAACATTTTAATTCAATTTAAATTATTGGAAATATAAACTAAAGTATACAATTTTCCTTATAATCTTTACTATTGGAATTGAGACTTAGATGAAGGCTATCAACATAAAATAAAGGCTAAAAGAGAGAGAAAGTGAAAAAAAAAAAATTAAAATACGGTGGGAAAGATGGTGTTATGTCCTAATAGTTCATGACTTGTAAAAGGTTAGTTGTATTTTTTTTAGCCCATTTAACTTAAATATGTAAAACTGATAAATTTGGTCAAAAATATAAGTTTTTATTGAGTTTATATGTTATCTTAGTTAAAAATATAAGTTTCTATACAAAAATGATTTTACACATGAGTTAACTCGGAAGAATTTCCTAAAATAGTAAACTTATAGAATAATATAGATAGAATCGCGATTTTAACAACTATGGTTAATGGTAACTCTTAGATGCGGGCTAAAGTTGAGCACCCTAACTTTGAAGACCGCATGATAGACTAAGCCCGACAACTACGAGCCCATGCTCAAAAGACTTAACTGGCGAGCCGTCAATCCCAGTAAAGACCAAGCGTTCTATCTTAGGCTTGGGACTAGTGCTGAAGGGTAGTCGGATGATAACTCTACCTTAACTTGTAGGCCTGAGAGATTAATGGGCTCATTTGAGTAAAGTTTCATGTGACAGCCTCTAAGGAACTACTAAATAGCTCTAAACCCCCCATTGGCTCCTAACAGGAACACCTTAAGGCTTAGCCAAATGTGATGTGACTTCTGATGACTCACCTCTTAGAAAGTTTATGTGACCTGAATGTATGATTTCATCAAAATTTTATAAGGAAAAGATATATAAATGATCCAAGAAACAATTGTTCAAGCCTGCATCAAAGGATCTTACTGACCTCGAGCCATAAAAAAAATTAGGGCCATGCGTTACGAGTTGACAAGGACTCAAGGGGTTGAAAGTGTCAATACGTAATCTTCTACTCTCTACAAGTAAGTACTCTCCTCTGAACAACTATGCCATACATTCTTAGCTCCCTTTTTGTCAAATTACATACTCCTTTATGAGTGTTATTGACTTAGATATCAAAGTAGTCTTACCGAACAACTCTTGGCTATATTGTTCACCTTGTCTATTTTATAGTTGGACATAGACCTCACGAAGCTGCCTTTTGTTTGTTCAACCCCACGATTGGGAGCCCCATTACCCTTTGTTACTTAGAAACTTAAGATCACACAACTGTCCCTTTATTGCACTTGTTTAGGAAATAAAAAGAGAAATTCCTTAATTTTTAAGTTGCTATTATTTTCGTAAAACATAATAAGCTTTCTTAATGTAATTTTACATTTTAAAAAGCATCAAGAGATGGATTTAAAACGGTTTCCTCCCAATAAGAGAATAATCACCATTGTTATTCGAGTCACCTAGACCATAAAAATTTATTAGCTAAGAATATACATACATAATGGGTTCATAAAAGATAAAAGGATAAACTATACGAATAATTCTTAGAAGTTCTTGAAGTTGCATAGATCCCCAACCTTTTCAAAAATCCATACTCTTACCCCTAAAAAGCTGATGTGGTGACTTTTTTAAATTTTTATTAGCAATCCATACAATTTTCAAAAGCAGAAAGTAGCTAATGACAATATTGTTAGAGGGGGTTACCTCACCTCTTTGACATGGTGATTGACTACATCTCCTCTTATGAGGCCAACAATAACAAAAAATATATAAGGAATTGTGACTCACTTACAAAAATGGATTGTGTGAACTACTACCATACTCAATTAAATTTTAAGCTATTTTTCCTCTTTATTTTATTATTATTATTAGTTTGGGGGTTCCTAAGTCACACAAGCCACTTTTGTAAGTGAGTCCCAACTTACGGTATATTTGTGGTTGTTGCCATCTAACCTTTTTCTTGACTAACCATCAACATGCATCCAATACAAAGGAAAGCTATAGGGATGAAAAAAAGAGAGCTCCTGTGTTGTAAAATTGTTCTTTTATTTTATTTTTTATTTCTGATTTCTTTATCTTTTCAAGGTAAATTGTGTGAATCATCCCAAAAAGTTTTTGAAAATTGCATGAATGTCCAACTTTTTCAAAAGTTGTGACTTACCAACATTGAAAAAAGTGTAGGCCTCATTTGTCTTTCCTAACTAGGTTGTAATGTGTTAGATAAGTTTATATAGATGCTTACAAGGTAATTTTTTAGTTAATCTAATTAAATATATCTATATGTTTAAATTAACATAATTTTTTTTAATTTTTTTTCTTTAGTTAATTTAATTAGTTAAATATATGAATAATTTTCCACATATAAGTTTTAATAAGCTTATTTTGTACATGGCAACTTAGTGAGTAAAAAAGGATGCCACCCTTGTTTCCAGAGTAGTAAATGCCAAAGTTTGAAAAGATCGAAGGACTGCAAAATTTTCAAAATTTTTAAGAGATGATCCATGTAATTTATCTTTTTTTATTTTTAAGTATTTTTAATATTTTTTTAATATTAATTAAATATACTACATTGATTGTCTATGTCGGCAAGATAAATCCATAGGTAGCGAATTATAAAAATGTGTGGGCCCTATAAGTGCTTAAGTAGGTATAAGTGTTGACCTTTGCAAAGTTGTGGATTTGTGCGATTTCCAAAGTTTTAGTAGAGATCGAATAATTCACCCAAGATAAAAATATAAATATAATGATGATATACCAACTTTCCTTCCATTACTTTATAGTTATAACTTATATATATATATGTGTGTGTTTTTATTTATTATATTAATTTTCAACTTGAATACTATAGGGACTTTAAAATTACATACATCTTTATCAAATATGTTTACAAAGATATTCCTGACTATTTCGGAGGTGCCCATTTTTTCCTTCTCTCTCTCACCCTTTTCTTTTAAATATATATATTTCTCTTTCCTAAAAGGACACTCTATCCTCTGCTGCTGCGACCTCTCATTTGCATTTTAGTGACGCTTGGTGGGGAAAAGTTGAATGTATGATTGCTTTACTTTTCTGCAGTACTTTGTCTTTCTTTTCTCCTCTCTGATTCTTTGGATATGGTAAAAGTGCATATCAAAGACTGGATGTTCAGCTTTTAGCAGATAAAAGCCAAGAATGATCCTTTAATGCAATAGCTTTCGCACTTATTAACGAAATCACATTCTTAATGCATAGGGTGGCGCAATTCCCACCTTTTCAGATCATTAGTTACTTGATACAAGTTCGAGTCCTCTTGCCCCCATTCATCCTTGGTCTTGCGGTAGAACCGGTGGCGTTTGTCTCCGACATGTAAACTTGGCCGTAATGATAAATTTCCACAAGTCATCCAAAGTAAAGCATTATCGAGATGATTTTTTGAATAATTTCAGATTTAATTAAATAAAGTAGATAGTTATGTTGTACAAAAACATGAACAATGTTAAATCATCCATACCATGTTTGAATTGAACTCAAACCATTCAAATAGTCCATTGAATGAAATAAACTACAATGGATGTCTCGATTCACACAAACTTGACCAAATTCGGTTTCATGAAAAAGACTGATATAAGACCAGCTCAAATCAAAGTGCAGTTTCATGTTTGATCAATAATTTGAGGTTCACTCTCTACAAATGAGATCACAAGAGCACAGTGAAATTGTTAATTGCAGGGAGATGTAGCCAAGCAACATAATAAGGACTAATCACAATTGATTTTATTATATGCCGATGCTGTGCAACCGTGTTACGAAAAATGAAAATTACTAAGCAACTATAACTCTTCCTTTGGTGTGCTTTCGTCTTGTGCCTTTTGCTTCTCATGTCGGAACTTCTCCAGCACTGCTTCGAAAGGAGGATCTCCAGACCGTCGAAAAACTTGATCGCCCATCTTAATCTCGTATGCCTCTGGTTGATCCAACAAAAATTCCTTCAACTGCAAAGAGAATTTTCATTGCAGAGTGGCAAAATGCAAGAACTAAGAATTCACAGTTGACATTTTCAACACCACTGAAGCGCATTCCTGACAATTTAGGGCATGATTGATTCATTGAACTAATGCACCATGATTAGTAGTGTGAATGAGACGAGTGGCTCATAAAATACTCGAGTTTGATTCAACTGTAGTAGAATCGAGCTACTCGTGTAGCTTATTGAGCTAAGCTTGAACTTTAAACATTTTCAATCTATTGAGCTCCAGTTGAACTTGAGTATACATCGAGCTTTATTGTATTCAAGCAGAATTCAAACTTCAATCTAAATTCAATTAAGAGGAATATTATTTCATTCAAAACTATAATCGAGCTTAAACGAGTTTAGTAGAGCCAAATTCAAGCTCATTAACACTTTGAGGTGAGCTCCAGGAAATTTATGCTCAATCGAACTCAAGCTCTGAATTTCAGAGTTTAAGCTCAAAGTTCAAGCTCAATATGCTGCACAGACTTTGTGTATAGCTGCAACATCTTGAATGCACATTATTGATTGGCCAGTTCGATGAGGACATGGCCTACAATTAGCAACTGATCAATGAATGAATCATGAATTCTAGACTATTTAATGTCATACCTCCATTGTATCTTGGCCCCTCATCATTGTGAACATAATTGTGCTGAGATCAACAGCCATCAATGTTGCATCAACAGCTCCCGTTTTCAGAACTTTGGTCCATTTCCTAGCTATCTCAGACACCATATCCTGAGAAGACAGAAGAAACGAGAGAACCGTTATGCGAAGAACCAAAATGTGGCAAACCAATAGACAAATCTCTCAATGTTGCAAATATGGGCTTACAATATAAATGAAACAACCTTTCAGTGATTAATTAAATGTGTCGAGCCAGTAGGCAAATCTCAGTACAGCAGTAGAATAAATAGATACATCTGTCATAAAACAGCTAAAAAAGAGATGGCAATGACTCTGCCGTTTTTTTAAAAAGCAGAATTAAAAATCCTGTACAGACTATATGTAAGCTGCAGAGATGCATAGGTCATGATAACCAAATCAGTTACATTTAATAATGAATGCAGTTTCTGCTTTTGTCAGTTTTGTTTTGAAATAGCAGATTTGAGTCCACAAATTTTTAATTCGGTACAATGAAGCTGTAACTAGACAGTGCACATTGAATTGTCACATCAAACCTGTCGAATTTACAAACTCATGGTGAAGAAAATAACACCACAAAATGTCGATTATTAATGGTAACACAATGGTAAGAATCTTCCAATAATACTTCGCAGAGGTGAAGCTTTGGCCTTTGACAAAACTGTTTTCCTGTGGATGTGAGAGCTAAAATAACACGTCTCTGTGAAGCCTCAGGCTGAAGGGAACAAATAAACCAAGATGTAGGCACATAGCACATATATAATTGATATAATACTAATACATGTGATTAGAATATGTGCTACCATGTAGTGATGTGTTGTATGTGTAACGTGCGGTGAGGTGTCTATGCTACTGTGGTGTGGTGTGCTGTACTGTTGTTCTGATGTGTGTGTGTCTAGAAGCTTCTATAGTTAGTTGTTAGTCAAATACTATAAATAGAAGGTATTAGTTAGTCAAGGAATAAGCCAGATATTTTGTTAGACTTGTAAATCAGTTTGTGTGAGCAATTGTGCTCATGAGTGAGCTTATACTCATGTGTGAGCTTTTAGCCCATGACTCTCATCTAGAGAGAGATTAGGGCTTGTAATTCATAATTCATCCATTAATATCAATAAAACAAATTCATTCTTTTTTAATCTCTGGCTGGTTCCCATCAACAATCACCCTGTGCTATACATTAGACAAATCCCTTTCAGTAAAAAATAATGAAATTAGTAACAATTAGAGGCCCTTTCTGAAAAAAAAATAGGAGGACACAATAAGAGTGACATGTTTGAACTTGGAAAATCACCATATAACATTTCAAATAACGATTCCAACACATGAAACTAGATTGCGAATTTGCATTTGCCAGGATATCCCAGAGAATGCCGCTATGTACATGTACCAAAAGATTTCAACGGAGACCAGATTCTTGACAAGTTTTGTGTTGTGTCTGATTATAGCATTTTCCATCTGATTTCTCTTAATATTTAATCCAAACACACATTCCAAAAGAATACTTAGTAGCATTATCCGTCCCAAAATCATACCTTTGATTTGATTGCAAAGTGAGGAGATCCTAAATACATTTGGTTCCAATGATCCTTCTCATAAATGAGAGATCTTCATGCTCCATCCGGATGGGAATGCCTATTGCCTACCTAACCATGTCAACATTGCTCAAATCTGACCCAGTTTTAACATAAAGTTAGAAGAACATATTAGATTCAATGCCATAACCAAGGGGTGGGGACTGAGGCGGTGCAGGACTAGTGCAGCACCCTCCTATCTTCAGAGATATTGGAAAATTACTCCTAAAATTATTGAGAAGTTTTTGAGAAATTACTGATTAATTTGTTATTGTTCTTCTTTCCCCACCCATACAACACCCCCCCACCCCCACACCTTTTTTACAATTCCTAGCCCCCTCGGGTGAAACTCCAGTCTGCCACTGACTTATAGCAGTTTATGCCAAAGCTAGATGGAATATGTTTTAACTTGCCGAAAACGTTTCCCAAACACTTCTCGATATTTATTATAATAAAAAACACTGCAATTGTCAAATATGCAGGAGTAAATATCAGGTGTGGGGAGAGTATTGATGCTAGTTAATCACGGATATGCCTATGGAAAATGAGGACAATAATTTTTATTCCGAGTTCTTTCTTCATTTTTCATTGGTTTTCTTCTGAATAGTAATTACTCACCAATCAAAGCCAGCTGCAACCATTTCTTCTAACATGGCTGCAAGCCACTAGTATATTCAGCAATTTTTTAAGTATGAAAAACGTTTTCCGCGAGGCAAGACATCGATTGAACCCCATCAGATAAAACATCATGAGCAAATACAACCTGAAATCGAATGGCGCTACATACGAAACCGAATGCATCATAAATTGATAAACCCAATACTGACCTGTCTGCTACACCACCGATACACGAAAGGGAAAGGGAAAAAAAAAAAAAAAAAACACAAAAGAAAAAGCAATGAAATCCAAGCCCAAGATTCATTCCTTTTACCTTAGTACGAGGAATATCCAAACGGAGCTTAACGAATCCAATAGTGGGTCCAACATGCCGTTTCATCATCTCCTCCTGGATCTTCGAAAACTCCATGTTCGAAAAATCGGGAGGATCAAACTTCTCTTCTTCCATTGATTCCGATTTCTTACTACCCCATTGCTTCCATTCTTCATCTTCCTCGTCATCCACGACGTCGTCCAGATCCTCCGTCACTTGTATCCTACGTTGTGCATTTGCGGGGACAAAAAGAGCCAAAACAAGGATGATGAGGAGGAGAGAGAGAGAGCAAAGAGAAATGGGTGTTCTTTGGGTTGATATCATGGTGTTGTTAGAGAGAGAAATATGTGGTTTTCCCTGGTTTCATTACTGTGGATTCATTTTCCTTTTTGAATTGGCAAGCAGCACCGTGCAAAGGAGGAGGTTAATGTGGAAGATGATGGTTTGGTCGCACCAGTTGCTAGCAGGTTGGAGTCGGTTGTTACGTTGGGAAAATGAGGAATATGTGTGTTTGCTTCAAAACTATTTTTAAGACAGTCATATGTACAAATAATTTATGAAATACTATTTCAAAATCGTATTTTGAGAATATAATTTTACTTTTTCATCACATTCGGCAACGTGGTGAGAACGGGGAGTTTACATTACAAAAATAAATGCATTTGGAAAATGCGATTTAATAATATGATTCCTAAATCACATCCCGAAATGCAATTCCTAAATCGCATCCACAACATGGATTCCATAAAAAAAAACAAAAAAACAAAAGGCCTCCCTTGACTTGCAATAGCAACATCTGCAATGAAAATTATACAATAGCTAAAGTTTAAAAAAAAAAAAAAGTTTGTGCATTTCAAACTCCAATTCCAAACTCTATCTCCAAACCAAAGCTAAACTACATCTAAACTCAAACTACAACTACAACTCTAACTCCACCATTGGAAGTCACAAAGTCCAACTCCGAACTCTAACTTCAATCACAAACCTAAACCCACAAGTAGCTTTAAGGTTACATAACAAACCAAACAATAAAAGGAAATTGAAATGGCTATAGGAAAAGAAATAACTGATAATACATATTTGCAAATATCATTTGCATAGTTCTAGAGTTTTAGCATTGTTCACATTTCTATACAACATGATTCTATCTAATGAAGTAAACACGTAATCGCTCTATCCCCTAGTGTAATACCTTTTCTTACAGTGTGCTCTATTATATCGCATAGAGGTCTCTTTAACATGTGAAGATGACCATAGTTCGTCTTCCCATGAAATCTAACGAAGGTTTACCTGTGTGATGCCCTTACCCATGTTGAAGCTCATTGGGTGCCTCTTGAAGCAAGGAGCAACAGGAGTGATCATTAATGAAGGGGTTAAATCAATGGCATGTGTAAGGAATAACATTACATTCGATTATGGCTAGGATAAGTCCATGGAAAGTATGTGCTAGGGTGACCCATGATGTAATGATGAATAGTATAGCTTTAGTTGGATTGAAGCAAGAGTAAGAGATCTAGCCAATAGCGAAGAAGGAGACTTATTTGTAGGTGGCTGTTAGCGGCTAGCCTTAATATTACCGCAGCCATAGCCCCATCCTCAAGCGCGTATCAAATAAGGAAAAAGGAGGAAGATTAATGGGCTCCTCCTGATGTCTTGGAGGGTACAATTTGACACTACCATGTCCCTTGTAGTAGTGTGTAGTGATCACTATTAATGCATGTTGAACCATCTGCTTGCATGGAAAGAAATGATATAATGCATTATTTGTTTTGTAAGCAAAAAAATTAGTAGAAATATATAAGATTTTGTGAAGATCTTACCATGGCATAAAGTAGGGCTCTAATTTACATTATGTATCGCCAATCGTATACCCAATACCAATAAGAATATTGGGGAATGATCCCATTAGGAAAAGCATCATCATAGTCTGATTCAATAAGTGTCGACCTTCGCTCCTCCCACATACGGATCAATGCCGCATGATGCCATCTCCAATCCTTAGTAGTTTTCTCCTTAAAGTTAATCTTGTGGATGGCATCTAAAGTGCTTGGGTCCTCTAAGATCCCCTGCACTCCATTGAATCGTTATAGCATACAATCTAAAGGTGCCACTCTATGATATGAAAGCATATCAAAGGCACCCTACTAAGCTAAATGTTGCATCTCGCTCGACAGTATGTTGGTAATGCTTTTAGGATACCGGGGGAATAAGGTCTTGAGATGATGTACACATAAGGTAAATCAAACAATTAAGAACAAAAATATATACAAGAGCAACAAATAGTAAAGGTAAATGATTATCATACCTACTCTGGGCTTTACCTATCGAATGCATCCTAGTATTGGGACATTGCATAAGTAGTGACCTTTTGGATGCCAAAGTCAGTATTCCATCAGCATGCTAATGGTCCCTCGTCAAGGATATATACCTAAAGATGATAGGATGTGATGTAGGGGAACCAATCTATGTCTAAACCTTCAATAGTATTTCTCAACAATTGTGTAGTTAGCAGCGCCGCAAAGATTCTTGTATAATTAAGTTAAGCATGTTGCCCCCCATGCATACTCTCTCACTGCTGCAAAGTCCTCTAGCAAAGGAGGAAACATCAAGTGAACTAAGTTCCCTAATTTATTGAGAAAAACCATAACCCTAATCATCTGTAAGAGATATGCAAGGGCGTATCTCATGATAGTAGTCTCATCAGCTGTTGCAAGTAAGCGACCAAAATGACTCTCCAATTACTCCGTCTTAAGATGCCCACCATTGCAATCTTTCTACTCCTTAGGTTTGATATGTAATAGGCGCTCACATTCTTTAGCCCAACCGATGGATGTCTGCCCAGTAACTACACATCCATTGATAGGTAAACCAAACTAAATGGACATGTCCTGCAATGTGATGGTAACCTCCCTATACAACATATAGAAGGTATGGGTTTGTAGTCTTCACCTCTCGACCAAAACAATGATAAGATGCCATTAAGTGAAAGGAAGGAAAGAAGAGTGATATTGAGGAACTCAACCTACTCTACATAAGGCATGATGCGTGGGATCAATCAAATCCTGCACTCATGCAATGTAAGGAGGCTTCCCATCAATGGCATACTAGCATGGGAAAATCTTGATACGACATACAAAAAAACTTCAAGTTAATGCAATAACATTGAACACAGAATTTGTAAATTATACCAACAATTATTTTCACCTATCCAGCCCATATCATAATAGATTGATGAGTGTCTTAAAGTTTGAACAATAATCTATTGGCTTAGCCTAAATCCATCTATGAAAAAAAGAATCAATAATTAATGAGTTATGGTAACATATAGTATAATAGTTAATATAAATAATGTAAACAAGTAATATATGAATGAAAGAGTAGCATAATAAGCCTCCCACCTTCCTTTACTTGAGGCAGCTTCACTTATTGTGCCCCTCTTTCCTACAAAACCTACAATAGTTTTTCCTTAAAGGCTCCTTAAGGTCCATCTCGTTGTGATAGCGTAATGATCGTGGTTTGCCTTTTATTCAGGCCAACTCACAATTCGAATGGATGAATGGTGTCTAGATATTAGGTTATCTTTTACTATCACCAATAGGGTAGAAACTAAAAATGGTAGACAAGTTGTTGTAGATCCCAGTAGTACCATTTAGTGACCTTCTCCATCCCCTCCATTCTAAACCTTACTAAGGTTGCAAAGGTGTAAGAATACAGTATCCTTTAAGTCTACCCTTTGCCACAGGTACATACTTCCATTACCAAGTTAACCGCATGCTTGTTGCCACCCTTCCACCTATATCATGTCCTTTTCTTACTTGTTTTAATCTCGAATAACCCACTTAGTAGGTCGAATGTTACTACACAATGCCTTGATGCACTTATCGCCGTCTTAGGATCTTCTCATTTGCCCATGGTGTGAATGTTTCACCCTTTCCAAGTGCTTTAGATGTTTTCTCTCGATGGATTTTGAAATAACCAATGCGATTATAGAAGATTTTCAAGATGAGCATTGTTACTGTAAGACACTTGGCATTCTTTTAACACAGCATTGTAACTTTCACTGAGATTTGTGGTCATGAATCCATACTTATAGCCTCCATCAAATGCCCTGGTCCACCTTACTTTGGGGATATTCTCAAACCAATTGGGTGCTTATTTGTTTCTTTTCCGCAATTCCTCCATATAGAACCCATGCTTTGCTTCCTATGCTTTTAGACCAGTTGCAATGACTAACTTCTTCATAAGTGCACTTTTGTACTTTGTATTAAAATTGCTAGTTACATGTTAGATGTAATATTGCTACTTCTCAAATTGCAAATGGTATCCAATACTTAGCTTCTTAATGGCCTCTCTTATTCCAGCTACTTGGTATGATATAAGACATATAGTTTGCTGATCACAATGTCTTCCAACAACATGTTGCTTCGGCATTATAAGAAACCATGCTTATGAAGCAAAGGATTCCTCATCACCAATGCAAATGTAAGAGGGACTATGCGATTAAACCTATTTATGCTGCAAGCAATCAAATGTTTGTACTTGTAATTTCCATACAAAAAGGTCCTATTGATACTCATAATTGGCCTATAGTTCTAAAATGCTTGTATTTACAGACCAAACGTCTAAAAGTTCTATGGAATTCTTCAATTGGCTTGTTATTCAAGACTGCTGATACATACTCCTCAGTGACCAAAGAGCTTGGGTTACTTAACTGGATAATACTCAACAACTTTGCAAGCTTGTCATACGACTTATCTTAGTCACCATAAACTCTTTCAATCGCTCTCTTCTTGCTATACCATCTAGGATAGTTTGTTTAAGCATTGACACCTTTATCTCGAGTTCATTACTCACTTAACCAAGTAAGTACTTGATGCATCTTCGGGATCAGACACACGGAGAAGCACCACAACGAAGCAAACAAAAAACAAATAGGGAAAAAGTTAGCAATGTCCGAGTAGCTACCGAATGGACATGACACATCACTTGATCTTACTCGGCTTATAATCTACCGGATATGACACATTGGTTCGAATTGAAAAGTTACTCGCCATTACTCTTTGCTAAAGGGAATAGATACGAGTTAAAGGGTAACGAGAACACTAAGGTTGCTCAAAGTGAATAATTCTGTATTAATTAGTTGATTGTCTACATACAAGAAAGTAGGGGTTTTATATACCTATCCACTAGGGTTATTTTATATGTATGAAAAGACTAAAGAGTATTCTACAATTATGTTACATAAAACATACTAAAAGGGATAAAAGGGGAAAAGAATATTCAGTACAAAAAAGAAAGAATCATTTTAGAATATTGTGTTAGAAGACATGTGTTACTTGGTAGTTGGATGAGAGAAATATGGTACAAGGTAGGCAGAAATAGAATTTGTAGTCAGGGGCTAACTTGATTTAGATCAGGTCGAGAGCCAATTAGTCCGGTAAATAAGTTAGTTGAATTGGAGTCAGATGCCTGTGGTTGGTTGGGGAGCTCAGCTTGACTCATCTTAGGTTGTCCTTTGGAATAAGACTTCGCTGTTGAGCAAAAGCATGTCTAACACATATGAGGACCTGATAGATAGGTTAGCAGGAGATCAGTTTGGCAAAAGAATCCTTGTCTCTACTTTAGTTTCAAGCTAATATTCTTCGTATGAGTCCTTGGAGGCCTCTAGCTCAGCTACGAGTGATTGGTTCAAGGGCTTGATTCCTATCATCTACTTAAGAGTTGGAAAGATCTGCCCTCAAATTTAAAGGGGTTTCTGCTTCTTCTTTTAGGTCGTACACAGGTTTCCTTTTGTTGGTTAGTGAAGGATCAGATTGGACACATTATAGGTGGTAGAAACATTGGAGTCATTAAGTGGAAGAAATACCTAAGTCATCAAGCAACTCAATTTGGTAAGCATTACGGTTGATCATTTTAAGATTTTGAGCGGATCATCAACTGGAGGAGATAGTTTGTTCCATCTCAAGTGTAAGAATTGTTCTTGGCTGAGGTATATCCATACTATGTCTCCTAGGTGGAAAGAAACAGTTTAGCGGCTTTGGTTACCAATTTCTTGCTGTTTTTAATTGAATTTAGCGATCTTCTTGGTTATATACTGGTGTAGTTCATGCAACTATTGGACTCGGACAACTCCGGATCGACTCTTTTTAGTAGTTACTAGAGCATTGATCATAGCTAGGGGAATAGTAAGGTTAAGACCATAGATGACCTTGAATGGGGTCTTCCTAGTAGTGTTATGAACAGTTTGGTTATATGTGAACCCTACAACTGGTAGGCATAGATCCTAATCCCTCAAGTTCTTTCTTACAACAGCTTTGAGCAGATTGCCTAGTGTCTTTTTTACCACTTCAATCGGACCATCAGTCTGAGGGTGGCTATTGGAGCTAAACACAAGTTTGATTCCAAGTCTTATCTAAAGAGTCTTCTAAAAATAGCTCAAAAATTTTGTGTCCCGATCTGAGACAATAATCTTTGGTACTCTATGTAGTCGAACAACCTCCTGTAAAAACAAATCAGTAATATATAAAGCATCTTAGTCCGATAGCATAGAATGAAGTATGCCATCTTGCTAAAGTGGTCTACTATAACAAAGATAGAACCTTTGCCACTAAATGTTCAAGGCAACTCTAAGACAAAGTTCATGTTGAGGTTGGCCTAATGTAAGGTTGGTGTTAGCAACGACATGTATTCTCCATAGGGTTCTCTTTTCCCCTTATCTCGCTTGTACGCTTTACAACTACTAACTACCTTATGGACATCCTTTGATATGGATTTCGTAGATGAACATACAGACCTAATATCTTACGTAACCAACAAGGTAGGTCCAAGCCGTGAGATGGCTTGAAGAGTAAATGGTAGTCGAAGGTTAAGCAAGGGTTCTACTATACTGATGAGATGCACCAATGCCTCATATGAGCTCAGGTCACACTTGATATGATGTACAAGTATAGCTGGAGGTCACTCGCCACTAGTTTATGCTCAGATGGGCTAACTAAGAGTAGCTCAAAAGTAAGAAGGATACTTAGCTCAATAGAGTAAAAGTTCAGTATATTCTCTACATTTGATCATTGCGGCTATTACATTATGCAAGTATTTATAGTACCCAATTCGGGTAAGTTATAAATAATAGAAAACTACATAAATGGATCCTTAGCTACTAAGAAAAGGAGAATAATTTACAGGGAAAACAAGTAATCGTACAAAAGAATATTCACTATCAGAAAAGACAATACAGATGTCAGGAAAAGGCTAGTACACATGCATTTTACTGTTCATGGTTCTAATCACATAGTGATCTAAGGGGGCAGATCCTGATCAAGTTAGTTTGATGTTGGCAATTTAGTAGCTCAATCAATTGGGATAGGATTGGGGATGGTTTAGGGACAACTCATTTTCGGGGTTAGCCTCAAATGATTGGCTCTTGATCACTGTAGGCTCGGCCTCGGCACTGTGGGGATGGTTGTATTTAGATGTAGTGCTTGGATTGGTGTATAGCGAAGGGTTTAGTTTAGCATTGGCTAATTACCTTGGTAGCATCTTAAATGGTGTAGAGAGAAAAGTAGCTCGACAAATCAGACTAGGGTAAGCACTATTCCTTAGTGCTTAACTTATCTTAGACAGCTTGAGGAATCACCTGAGAAAGACCTCGGGTTTAGGAGTATGTGATCAGTCCTTGATCCTTATCATCCCTTCTAGGTTATTTAAGATTTGGGATCAAATTTGGTTTAGCTCTGGGTGACTCGTCCTCAGGAGTGTAAGGTTGGAGATCAGCAATGTTGAAGGAGTCTGAGACTCCATATCCCTTAGGTAATTCAATCCTATAGGTATTAGGATTGATCTTTTCAAGCACTTAGAAAGGTTTGTTGACTCTAGGAGATAACTTTCTCTTCCTCAAGTTTAGGAATTGTTCCTTGCTAAATTGTATTTAGACCAAATCACCTGGTTGAAATTCTCTCTTCCTCTATCCTCGACTTTGCTTCTTAAGCTTAGTATTAGCTCGACTCAATTTTTCTACAACCTTCTGGTGCATGGCTCGAATGGCCTTAACTCTTTCAATAGCTCGCTAGTCATCATTAGGCATTGGTTGGGTGCCTTGTCCATTAGGAGCTCAGGGTTGAACCCATAAGCGACCTCAAATAGAGACATGTTTGTCATACTGTCGGTGGTTCTATTGTAGGCAAACTCAGTGATTGGTAGGCATAGATCTCATTTGACTATATTATGTCCGATAATAACCCCAGCAAAGTTCCTACAGTTTTGTTGACAACTTTAGTTTGTCCATCGGTCTGTGGATAGCAAGATGCGTTGTACAATAGCTTAGTTTCCATTCGCTTCCATAGCGTCCTCTAGAAGTGGCTCATGAACTTTGGATCTCGGTCCAAAACAATGGTTCGGGGAATTTTGTGAAGTTCGATTACTTCCTACAAGAAAAAAAAGGAGATAGCTAAAGCATCATTAGTTTTAGAATAGGGTATGAAGTGTGTCACTTTGCTAAATTGGTCCACAACCACCATGATGGAGTCGGCGTCTTCGGTAATCCTAACATGAAGTCTATGTTCAGCTCGAACCATGGTTTGGTAAGGATCAGTTAGGGTTGGTAGTGTCCTTATTCGGCTCGGCTCTTCACTTTTTGGTAGGTCGTACACTTTTTTAACACGAATTGGACATCACTCTTCATCTTTAGCCAAAAGAATCTAAAGGATAGTACCTCATGGGTTTGGCGTTGGCCAAAGTGTCCTGTTAATCCCCCTCTATGCACCTCGCGTATTGGCAATTTTCTAGTGGAATAGGTCGGGATATATAGCTTCCTCTTCTTGAATAAGTATTTGTCATTCCTGTAATAGTCATCCAGTGTTTGTCTTTCCTCACATCGAGCATAGATTGGACCAAAATGTAGATCCTTTATGGTTGAAAAGCCAAGTAACCTTATTTGTAGCTCAGTTAGGAGGGTATAATAGGGCGTTGGCTATTACATTGTTTCTTCCATTTCTATACTTCATGATATAAGAAAAACCCTCCATGAACTTAATTCATTTGGCTTGTCTCCAGGATAGTTTGGGTTAGCTCTTCAAATACCTCAAGGACTCATGATCGATGTAGATCACAAACTCCTTAGGTAGTAGATAGTGTTGCCATATTGTTAAGGCCTGAATTAAGAAGTAGAACTCTTTGTCATAAATAGAATAGTCAAGTGTAGCTCCTCGAAGTTTCTCACTGAAATAGGCAATAGGTTGGCCTTCTTGTATCAGCACAGCACCTATACCTAGTATGAATGTATTACACTCTACTTCAAACACCTTGTCAAAGCTTAGTGGAGTTAAGACAAAGGCTGTAGTTAGCCTCTCTTTTACTTCTTCAAAACTCCTCTTCTCTCTCTCTCTCTCTTCTCATCTGAATTCAATATTCTTCTTTGATAGTTTAGTAAGCAAGTCCGCAATCATATTAAAATCCTTTATGAATCAACGATAGAACAATGTTAGGCCGTGGAAACTTCTCACGTCTGTAGAATAAGTCGGCTCAAGCCACTCTATGATCGCTCTTATTTTCTCATCATCGACTTGGATACTACCTCCACTCATAACAAACCCTAAGAGGATCACTTTGGATTGGAAAAAGTCACACTTCTTTATATTAACGTAAAGTTGTTCAGCTTATAGTTTTACGAAGACTTTTTGGAGATGTTCCTGGCAAGTCTCAAGGTCGGGGTTGTACACCAGAATGTCATCAAAATAAACTAAGATAAACCTTCCTAATAATTCTCGGAGTACATGATTCATCAAGTGCATAAATGTGCTCGGTGCATTGAATAGTCTAAATGGCATTACAAGCTATTCATATAAACCATGTCATGTCTTGAATAGGGTCTTCCACTCATCACCTTTGCACATTCGAATCTGATGGTATGCAAATTTAAGGTAAATTTTATATAACACTCTTGCTCTACCTAATTCATCTAGCATGTCGTCAAGCCTAGGTATGAGATACTTGTACTTGATGGTGATTCAATTGATCACTCAACTATCAACATATATCCTCTAAGAACCATCCTTCTTCGGCACTAATAAGGTCAGAATAACATAAGGGTTAAGGGACTCATGTACATACCCCTTCTCCATTAGCTCATCTACTTGCTTTTGTAGTTCGGTGGCCTGTTCGAGATTTAGCCTATAAGCAGGCTTATTCGGAAGTGCGGCTCCTGGCTGCAGGTCTATTACATGCTCGACGCCTTGGATTGGGGGTAGACCTTTTGATAGTTCCTCTAGAAATAGGTCGGAAAATTTATTTAATAAGGTTTTTACCTCAATAAGCAACTCCTCTACCGCTTCATCTCTAAAATCCTTCAGATAAGCAAACAGGTTGATCCTTTGAGCTTTATCACCCTTTTCAGCTTAGCTTGGGTCATCACCAAAGTCTCTTTCTTCAGGGTTCAGCTAAGTTGGGACTACATGACCTTCACTTGCTCGACAATCATAGGACTCAATTTCATCCTTCGTGCTCTACAGAACATGTATTCTTCCTTCTGTTATACATAATAGCTCGATCAAACATCTATAGTTGCCCAAGTAGATGTAGGATGCATTCATAGATAACACATGATTGAGTACTTCATCTCGATATTTGCCAATGCAAATTGGTATAGACACCTACTTGTTCACTTGTAAGGCTCCTTTATCATTAAGCCAACGAAGCTTATAAGGTTTAGGGTGGGGCATGGTTGGCAATTTTAACTGCTAGACCATAAATGCAGAGGCTGCATTAGTACAACTCCCACTGTCAACGATCAGTGTACATAGTGACTCATTCACCTTGCATCCAATATGGAAGAGATTTTCCCTTTGTTCATCTTCGAGTATGAGACTGACGCTCATCGCCTTCCTTAACACTAGAGTGGTCGGCATAAAGTTACCTTCCTTACTATAGATAACTTCCTCCTTAAATAGTTCGATTTGTCCGCCTTCTTTTAGCTCCTCTACTTCTTCATTAGTATTGTTGACTTCAACAGTTAGCACCTTGCCTCAGGTCACCATTGTTTACCTATTCGTATATTGAATGGCTATGTGTCTAAATCCTTGGCATTTGAAAACTTGATCATACTTGTCTTCCTCTCGGAACTCTATCCCTTCTCAAACTTCCTTAGGGGTTCCTTCTCTTTAGCTTGGGTAATCGGAATGGGTCGGTTTTCAACAATCTTACTTGGTTTTGTTGGCATTGGTCTACTTAGAACAGTTCAGCTACTACCTGGTTGGCTGAAATGTGGTTGAAATCTTCCTATTAGGAGCCTTCCTATCCTTTAGGTAGCTCAGATCGCATCATCAAGTGTCGTAACATCTAGGGTTTCCAAGATATCTCCAATCTCATACTTCAACCCACTAATGAATCGAGATATAGTTTGGTCCTCTAGCTCGGTCCTCTAGCTCTATGACTTCACATCGGATCATTAATATGTGGAATTCCTTAACGTAAGTGTCCACACTCGATCCTCATTATCTTAGTTCTTGTAATATTTTGAAGGCATCTTGCAGATAATAGCTTGGTACAAACCTTCTTTGCATAACTCTTTTCATTTCATCCCAACTCCTAATCTCTCATTTTCCTTCCCTTTTTCTGGTGGCTTATAAGTTTTTCCACCATAAGGTGGCATAATTAGTTAACTCCAACATAGTAAGTCTAACCTTAGCATTATCGGGAACTTCATTGCATTCAAACTACTTTTTAATCTTATCTATCCAACCTAGGTAGTCTTCGGCATCACCACTTTAAAAAAAAACTTGGAATACGCATTCTCAATCCTTTGACTCTAAGGGTTCATACATTTCTTTCCTTAGTCTCATAGTACTCCTCTGCCTCGTCATCTCTTTCCACTTCCTCCTCAATTTCTTCAAGTGCTAGTCTTCATCTAGCGTCTCTACCAACTCCTTTAGTTTAGGGTAGTCGAGCTAAGGCATTAACTTAGCCAAAATGACCATTGCCCTGTCCTTGCTATTCGCATTCCCTAGTGGGGCTATTTCTAGCTTGCTACCTGTCTTCTTAGATAATAGTTACTAAGCTAGCTACTAAGTTAGTAAGCCTATTCAAGCGGTTACCCACTGACTGAGGTGTAATGCTTCCTTCCTATATTTAGCCATGTCAAGTACCACTTTCCTGGTTTCCTAAAATTCCTTGAACACTTGAGTCTAATATTGATGTTTACTTTACAAAAATTAACATCTAATAATACTACTTGAAGATCAATAATCGATACTCCAATCACTACAACAATTACACAACTAATGAGTAGCTAACTACATTGTTTTTGCGAATCGAGAACAGGGGAAAACAAAGCATTGAACACTTCTCAGCTACTAAACTCCAAAGTTAACAATAAAATTGTTATCATACGAAAGCAGTAACAAACCACTCCAAGAACAAAGTAGTAGAATTTAGCTTCGAACGTAGCCAGGCTTTAATACTAAGATGATATGAGTTCTGTGGATGAGCATACGAACCTAATATCTCACATAATCAACATGGTGGGTTCGAGCAAAGAGATGGCTCGAAGAGTAAATAGTAGTTGAAAATTGAGTAAGGGTTTCCATGCACCGATGAAGGATATGATGCACTAATGCTTCATATAAGCTCGGGTCACACTTGATATGACTTACAAATATAGCCGGAGGTCACTCGCCACTAGTCCACACTTAAATGAGCTAGATATGAGTAGCTTAAGAGTAAGAAGGACACTTAACTCAAGAGAAAGAAGGACACTTAGCTCAAGAGAGAAAAAAATTAGTTTATACTATATTTGATCATTGTAGTTATTGCATTATGCGAGTATTTATAGTACCCAGTTATGGTAAGTTCTAAATAACAGAAACTTACATAAATGGATCCTTGACTATTAAGAAAAGGAGAATAATTCACAAGGAAAACACGTAATCATGCAAAAGAATATTCACTATCAGAAAGGATAGTACGGATGTCAAGAAAAGGCTAGTGTGCGTGCATTTTACTGTTTATGGTCCTAGTAACATAATGATCTGAGAGGGATGAATCCCAATCAAGTCAGTTTGATGTCAGAAATTCAGTAGCTCGGTTAATTAGGATTAAACTGGGGATAGTTCAAGAGCAACTCATTTTTAAGGTTAGCCTTGGATGGTTGGCTCCTGATTACTGTTGGCTTAGCCTCGGCATTGAGGGGATGGCTATATTCAAATGTTGCGCTTAGACTGGTGTATAGCGGAGGGTTATGTTCGGCATGGCGGTTGGTCACTTTGGCAACATCCTGGATGGTGTAGAGAGCAAAGTAGCTTGGAAAATCAAACTGAGTTAAGCACTACTCCTCGGCACTTAACTCACTTCAAATAGTTCGGTGAACCACCTAAGAAAGCCCCTAGGCTCGGGAGTACATGATCGGTCATTGATCCCTATCATCCTTGGCCAAACTTAGCTAGTAAAAGTTCTCCCTCAATAAAGTGGTTATCTTGGTCTCCCCTAAGTGCCCTGATAATCTACCGCTATGAGCTTCCTTAATTAATAGCTCATGCGTGGAACAATTTAATATGCACAACCTTTGGTCCTTGAATAGATAGCCTTCCTTAAGATAATGTCCCTTGACAACAATTCCATCCCTATACTATTTGATGATGGGGCAGAAATGAAGATCATAAGCATACTGATCAGTAATGAGTGAGAATCCCAATAATTTTTTCTGTAAAGTGGTTAGTAAGGTTTGCAGTCATGGCAGAGCATCAACAACCATATTTGCGCTTCTCTTCTTGTAACGGATGACGTATGAGAAACCTTATATAAACTTTAACTACTTGGCTTACCTCTTCGAAAGCTTGTTTTGACTCCTTAGATGCTTTAGAGACTTACGGTCTGTATAAATAACAAACTCTCATGGTAGCAAATAGTGTTGCCAAACAGTATGGACTCGGTAAAGAGAGTTTAACTCTTTCTTGTACATAGAATAGTTTAGGGTAGAACCATTAAGCTTCTTGCTATGATAGATGATGAGTCGTTGCTTTTGCATTAGGACAATGCCAATTCCCACTCTTGATGCATCGCATTTTAATTCGAAGGGTTTGTTAAAATTTGACAGCAAAAGGATAAGCGTTGAGGTGAGCTTCTCCTTAATCTCCTTAAAGCTTTGCTTAACTAGATTGTTCTACCTAAATCCTTCATTCTTCTTTGTCAGCTTAATCAAGGAAGTGACAATGGTACTGAAATTTTTGATAAATCGCCTACAGAAAGAAGTTAAACCATGAAAGCTTCGAACCTTACTGACATTCTCTAGCATCGGCCACTCAAGAACAATTCAAATCTTCTCCTCATCTACTTGGAGTCCTTCCCTTAACACTACCAACCTTAGGAAGATCACCTCCTTCTAGCAGAACATATACTTCTTCACATTCCCATATAAATTTCCAGTTCATAAAATGTCAAATACTTCGCTAAGATGTTAAACATGGTCATTCAGGTTGGCATTGTATACTAATATGTCCTCAAAGTATACGGCCACACATCTTCTAATTAGAGGGTACGTTACATGGTTCATCAACCTCATGAATGTGCTTGGCGCATTAGTAAGTCCAAACGGCATAAACAACCATTTGTAGAGTCCATGCCTAATCTTGAAGGTAGCCTTCTGATATGGATTGGAGCCAAGGACAAACAAGGCTGGTCGTAGGGGTGGCGGGTCCGATCTTACGAAGGAACGGAGAGTAAATGGGAGTCGATGATTTAGTAAATCTCGCATACTAAACGGATATGACATACCGTAGAACTACATACAAACCTAAGATTCGTCGGATATGATGCATCGGTCCGAGTAATAGGGTTGCTCACTACAATCCTTGCTAAAGGGATTGACAAGAATTGGTAAGGGAGAGAACTTTTTGAGAGAAAAGACTTAAAAGGGTTTTTTTTTTATTAATTCTATTATATATCTCTGCATTGTTACAAAAGTTGCTATTTATAGTACATCCTAAAACCTAGTGACAAAATTGTAAATACTGTATAAGGCCTTAAATCCTAAAGAATTAGGCCCATAAATAAATAAAGATAAACATGTACAAAAATATAAAACTGTGTGTTTCACAAGGAGAAGTTGGCATGTGATCATTTGGCATACCTTAGAAGTAGTTTTGTAGTGCTTAGCTGAGTAACTAAAGAGGTCGGGCCATAATTGCTGAGTATTGAAGTTAATCGGCAATAGTTTCTCCGACTTGTACTGAGTAGATCTAACCCTCGGTAACGTAATCTATTAGCTACTAAGTCGAGGACAGACTTTGCCGAGTGAATCAAACTCTCACAAACGTGATATCTCTGCCTATCAGCAAGCATGAAGTCGAGTGATTGATTGGTTAGGCATGTATGAGGATCGGTTGTTATCTCAGCCTTCTGCTTCTTGGGACTTTAATTGTAAGGAATAGTGTTATTCAGCTTAGTAGACAGAATGTGTTAGCAAGTAGATGTTCTCAGCTTTGGTAGTCGAGTTGGGTCTGTATCTTGAAGCTTATCAGTCTTCTATTCATCGCTTAGCCTTATGTAAATTTGGTGGTAATTGCTTCGCAAATCAATCTTCGAAAGTATCTTGGCTCCATGAAGCCCATCTAACATGTTATCGAGCCTTGGTATCGGGTATCTGTACTTGACAGTAATTTGGTTGATTGTTTGGTTATTGATGAGAAGTACCATGAACCATCTTTCTTAAGGGTAAGCAAAGCTGGTACAATATAAGGGCTCATGCTTTCCCTCACATATCCTCACTCTATGAGTTCGTCTACTTATCTTTTCAGCTCAACAGCCTGTTTAGGGTTCATTTTATATGCAGGTTGGTTTAGCAGGGTGGCACTTAGCTATAGATCATTACAATGCTCAATGCTTCGAACTAGAGGCAATCCTTTAGATAGTTCTTCAGGAAACAGATTGGAAAACTCATGTAGCAAGCCTTGGATTTCATCAGAGATATCCTCCAAATCTATCATTTCCAAAAATCTTTTGATCAACAGGAACATATGTTCTTTAGCCTTTTCAACAGCTCGAAGCTCTCTTTGGCTCATCACTAAGGCATTCTTCTTACTAGCTCGAATAAGCTGATTATGGGTTTCATTTACTTTGGACGAGGTCAAGGGTTGCAACGCAATCTTCCTTCCATCCTTAACAAAGGCATAAGTGTTCTTATATTTGTCGTGAGTAACACGTCGATCAAATAACCAACGTTATCTAAGTAGTAGATGTGAAACTCCCATGGGGACGACATCACAAACTACTTCATCCTTGTACATATTGCTAACATTGAACGGTATGGTCACTTATTCAATTACGTGCAAAGAACCCTTATCATGAAGCTAATGCAACTTGTAAGGTTAGGGATGCTTTGAGGTCAATAGACCTAACCTCTGTATAAAGCATTATGCAAGGACATTAGTACAACTTCCCCCATTCACAATGATTATGCACAATTGGCCTTTAACGGTACACTTGATATGGAATAGATTCTCCCTCTGGTCCTCCTCAAAGTTCGGCAAGGAACTCAGTACTTGTTTCAAGACTAGGGTCATCACTTTTCCCTGGTCGGTATAGACACAAGTCTCCTCTTCCTTTTCGGCATCGGGTTTTCCAACATCTTGTTCTTTCTCGAGCTTACTCTCGTTGGTGTTGTCCAATACATCTCCTTGAAGTACTGTGATGCATCGATTTAGATACTCAACAGCCATATGTTTGAAACCTAAGCATTTAAAGTATTTCACCTTACTAGTCTTCCGTCTAGAGGTTTGCCTTTTCTCATATATCCTTGGGGTCAACTTATCCTCAAGTCGACTTGTCTAGTAGGTTCGACCCTGCTCGCTTGCTAGATTATCATCAGAGAAGTCATTCCTATCCTCGACCTTGTATGACCTCCTTGGCTTGGTTTAAACAGGTCGGTGCAAGACTGGGGGTCGGGAGAATGTTAGTCAAGGTTAGGAGAATGTTGGCTTAGGTTGGCTCGGAGTACTTCTTCTCTATTTTTCGACCCTCTAGCTATCTTTATCACCTCTTCCAAGGTATAAAACCTCTGTACCTTTATAATGTGGCGAATTTCATATCGGAGTCTAGAGATAAACCTTGATACAATGCAAGCCTTGGGTTTTTTTACGTCATCCCAGATCATAAGCATCTAGAACTCTCTAACATGGTCATTAACAGATCGGTTTCCTTAGTGAAGCTCCTACAGCTTTGCAAACGTGTCTTATAGGTAGGTCTCAGGTACAAGTTTACCTCTTAACAACCTTTTCATCTCATCCCAGGTTCTAACACCTCGTCTTTTATCTCTTATTCTAGCTACATTTATATTTTTTTACCACATAATGGCATACCTAGTACTCTCTAATGCGGCAAATTAGACTTTGACAACATCTGTATAGCCATAACATTTAAACACTTTCTCAATTCTTCTCACTCCAAGTATTCATTTGTATCCCCACTTCTACTGAAGGGCGGGAATTGAACCTTGACATAGTCTAACTCTCGTGGGACTCGACGTCCTCGTCCTTGCACTTGGTAATAGTCAGCTCTTTCTTGTTCCCCCCCAAATTCTTCAACATCCAGCTCCTCATCATCTTCCTCAATCTCCATTAACTCTAGTCTTTGTCTACCAACTTGATCTACTACTCCTCCAGCTTGCTGCGGTTGAATTAGGTGATTGATTTGATTACCTTGACTGTGGTGTCTCTTAGGAGCATTTATTTGTAGGTTATGGTGTTATACACCATGGGGTTGTTGTTTGTTAACTTACATTGCTGTGACTAGACTCTCAACATGGTTGGTTAGTCTATTAAGTTTATCATCAACCGACTTTGGGGTGTTACTACCATTATGACAATAGCCAGGTTGAGCATTACTACTCTGATCACCAATAATAACCTGAACACTCAAATTTGACATTGTGAAATACTTCACTGATAGATTAATAACTCACTAACAACTTCAATTCCCAACAATCACTCGAATAGAACAACAACAAACTTCCTTTATTTTTGTAATGAAAAACAGAGCAAAACCAAAGTAATAATGAAATTACGCTTTCTTACACTCAAATACACTGTAGTAGTTATGAAGGGAACACAATAGCCACCAACAACAAAGCTAACTAAAACTTCAAACACTCCCTTGTGGAACCATGCTCTGGTACTAGTGAAGTTGATGCGTCTTGGGGTTAGATATATTGAGAAGCACTACAACGAAGCAAACCAAAAACAAACAAGGAAAAAGTTAGCAAAGTTCGAGCAGCTACTGAATGGATATGACTCATCAGTCGATTCTCTCAGCCTACAATCTATTAGATTTGACACATTGGTCCAAATTGAAGGGTTACTTACCACTATTCCTTACTAAAAGGACTAGATAAGGGTTGAAGGATAACAAGAACACTAAGGTTGCTCAAGGTAAATAATTCTGTATTGATTAGTTGATTATCTACATACAAGCAAGTAGGGGTTTTATATACCCATCCACTTGAGCTACTTTACATATATGAAAAGACTAAAGGGTATTCTACAATTAGGTTACATAAAACGAGGGTAAAAAGGGTAAAGAATATTTAGTATGGAAAAGAAAGAATAATTTTAGAATATTGTGTCAGAAATCACGTGTCACTTGGTAGCTGGGTAGGAGAAATATGGTAAAAGGTAGGCGGAAGCAGAATAACGTTTGCAGTCAGGGGCCAACTTAATCTAGATTAGGTCAGGAGCCAATTAGTCCATTAAAAAAGTTAGTTGAATTGGAGTTAGATACCTTTGGTCGGTTGGGGAGCTTAGATTAGCTAGTCATGTATTGTCTTCTAGAATAAGACTTCATTACTGCATAGGAGTATGTCTAATACATGTGAGGATCTAACAAACATGTTGACAGGAGATCGGTTCGGCATAGGAATCCCCATCTCGTGTTGGTTTCGAGCTAGTATTCTCTACGCGAGTCCTTGGAGTTCTTTAACTCGGCTATGAATAATTGGTCCAAGGGCCTGATTCCTATTAGTATTGAGCTAAGAAGTTAGAGTTTAACTGTGGATGATCTCGGTTCAACGTGAGATTGATGAAGTATGTAGCCCTTCTATAATTATGACCATAAAGTTTGTAGGTTCATTCATCTCTAACATGGTTGGAGTCTCTACTTTCAACCCTTATCCCTTTCACTATAGATGACATGCTTTACCTTCTTATTTGACTTGTCAATGGGAAAGTTGTGATGATGCTTCATATGAAAGTACTTATCAAATCGTCTTTCCTTTCAAACTGCATCCTTTCTTCAACTCATCACCAATACTTAGCTCCTCCGATGAAATTGCATCCCCCTTAAATGTTATAAAACCATCACCTCCAGGCACCTTATTAAAGAATGGAATCAGATGTTCGAAAGTGGAGGCAGTCATGTGACTACTTGATGGAGTACTTTCTGGATGCAATGGATCATTTGTTGTGTCTATCTCATCATCTATTACTGCTTCTTTTGAATCAGAACCATCTTCATTTTCAACCTCTTTGACCTCTCTTGCAAAACTATCGCTAAGGGGTAAATCTACTTGCTCTATATAGGCCTATTGGACATCAACTCTTTCTTCAAAGATAGTAGGAGAGTCAATGCTTCCTTGGAAAGCCATTAGAGCATTCATCAATTATTGGAGCTGTGTGTCAGGAGGTATGATGGTCGACATGACCCTATAAACATGTCTATTTCCCTTATTTGTTAAAACTAAGCTGTCTTCTACCTTTGTAAACAATTCTTGAATGCATAAATGACTTGCTTCTTTTGTATACTCAATCAGCGCCCCCCCCACCCATATCATCATCATCACTGATAGGGCATAGAGAACAATGCAGTCACATAGAACTACCCAAGACTATAGCAAGCTACTTGTGAAACACCTTAACCATATATGTACTAGCGTCAACTCCAACTGTTCCACAAATTTTCTCTAACTCTACATAGGAAGTATCAGCCCTTACCTTAATTTTCCTAACTATAAGCTTATCATAGCAAACCTCGTCTACATCATTCACTATATTTGCATGGGCATAGATTGAGAACCTTATGTAATCCCCAATTCTCCACAAATACAAAAATCACACAATATTACGAAGGAAGACAATTACCTCTTTCAAGAATTTTTATGTTGGAGTAGAAGCCACAATCAACAATTTTTGCTAGTGCCTACAAATATTTAAAAAAATGGACACTACTTAAAGAGAGAAAGTACCTACTAAGAGAGAGAAAGTGCCTAGGGTTTTTATTGTAATGAAAGAAATTGAATTGCAAATATAAGAAGGAATGAAGACTAACCTTAAAACGTACACTAGAAGAGTTTATTTGAGTGGCGATATCTTGATTTTGATGTAATATGGTCTAATAAATCGCGTTTGATAATGTACTTTTAGAGAGAATGCTGGTTGCCTTACTTTATAAAGAAAGAATATTTTCTATGAATGACAGGAAGAAGGTGATCAGGGGTAAAACTAGGGTTGACGGAATCGCATCTTGGTAGTATGATTTTTATGGCCTAAACACATCACTTGGTTTAAGTCAATAAATCACATTTCAAGAATGTGATTATTAAAATGCGTGTTAATTGTACAATTTGTAAATCACAATACAGATGTGCGATTTCTTCTCAACCTACCTCTCCCCTATGTTATACGGAAAAATGTGGTGAAAAAGCTAAATCACATTCCTAAAATGCGATTTTCAATAGATATTTTAGAAATTAGTTTCACCTAGACCATTTTTTAGGAAATAGTTTACCTTGGAGGGGCAAATACACCTATTTCTCTTAAGGAAATAGCTTAAAGCATGGGTAATCCTATTTTAGCCATTCTTTTTATCGATAAATTGTAGAAATTTTTTTGAGTAAAAATTAGGTTTAAAGTTGGAGCTTATAGCAACTGGGAGTTTCTATTCGATTATATTTGTTTAGATTCAATTTACTTTTTTATAAAGGAGTTATTGTTTAATTAAAATAATATTTACGCTCAAACTCTTTTCAAAATTGACAATATTTAAATTTAATTCAAATTAAACAAGCTTCTAAGCTAGTAAAGTTAAGTACATATATAGTTAAAGTTTAATTGATATGAGTAGATTGAACTTGATTTTAAACTTGACTCTATTTTCTAATCTTGTGGAAAGGAAAATAATATCATATTTAGAAAAATCCCTAAAATAGGGATCTCTTAAAAATAATCCCATTAATACCATCTTTAAAATCAACTATTCAACTTGTGATTAACTCTTCAACTTGCAATTTTAAAATGTCATGAGATTGGCTTTTAGAAAACTAAGTACCAAAATTCTAATACATTTGTAAAGAAATCTGTTTCTTAAAAGTTGATTTCTATTTAATTATACCCAACATTTATTAATATTATGTTATTGTCTAGCCTTTAGGGTGTGTTGTTTTTATCTAGGAGACTTGGGTTCAAATCTAAGTAATGGGTCAAACCCAATTAGAGTAAAAGTCTAAGGAGCCGATGATTGTATCAAAAGTATGTTATTTGTTATTTATTTTCACATTATTATACTAAACACTTTTTAAATCGGATCTTTAGGAGAGGCTATTTTATTTCATCTTAAACTTCTGTTCTGAAGAAATTGATTTCAAATATAATATTTTTAAGATTATTTTTGAAAAAGCCCTATTTTTAGTTTTTTTTTTTTTAAATATAATGTTAACTTCCTTTTCCTTGTCTATCTTGTACCATAAAGAAACTAACAAAAATCTTGATCCAAGCACAGAAAATTACTTTAAAGTGTAAATTATCATCGTCTTCATTAAAGGGCATGAGCCACCTCGGAATACAATAAAACTGTCTTAGACTTTCTTTTGTAAATATGTGAAGAGAAATAATTGTATTAATTGAGAAATTAGCCGCTATGTTTATTTATGTTATAAAGACAAAACTTTTCGATTTGAATAGTTATAACATTGAATAATCTATTATAATTAAATTTTGAATTTTAAATTTATCACATTACCTAAGATATCTACTTATAAAAATATCATACTCTCCTTTCTTCAGCATAAGATTGCTCCTCTATAATGGTATATAAATATGTTAAATTACTCGTGAATTACTCAATAGCATAACATTATAATTATAATGCAACTAGTTGTAGCTGTTTTCTTACATGAAATTGTAAAATAAAATATACCAATCAAAATAAGCATTTTGCATTTCATACTTAATAATTTTCGATAACTCTTGTTTACCCATTTGTAATATGCATATGTTATATGGAATTTTGATTTATGCACTATCAAACAAATTCTAAACATAAATTATAAATTGTAAAACTTCTATGCGATGCTAGATAAGTATAAAGTTAGTATAATTGGAAGATTATTAAAATATTTAAGATTACAAATAAACGAATTGGAAAAACATACGCTAGAAATTAAAATAAAAACCATTAGAATATAATTAATATAACTAAAAATAAAAACCATTACATTAATATAATGTAGACTCATGAGCTTATTAATGAGCATACTCATGAGAATGCTTAGGAGTCGCTGGCTTGTTAACAATATAAATGAGTTTACTTACAAGTTGGCTCATAAGCCTACATTTAGAGTTCAAGCTCCATTCTTTTAATTAAATGGGCTTTGTTTTGAGCCCAAACACAACTGGTTTACTAATTAAACTTGAGCCACGCTTGAGTAGCTCACGAATAACTCAGCTTATTTACAACCCTAACTAATATACATATATTTCTATGCAAGCATATGAAAACACCAGAAAAGGAAGTATCCTTCCATTTCATATGCATGGATTGTGACACAAAGATAGCCTTGATGACATGTTTAAGGACACTAAAGGAATTAATAGTAGATTATGGGGGCTAACATCAATTACACATCCACTGAAAGATGGTGGTTTTAATAGTTTTCAGAAAAGGAGTGGAGACTTTGATGGAGATCCACAATTTGTTAATCGTATAGAAAATTCTCTACCATTTTTTAATAGTATTGAAGGTAATCAATAGCCCATCACCACCTATGATTCAAGAAGGAGATACATCCTCCAAGAGAAAAATACCTAATAATTTTGTAAAGAACTATATAAGGAAATGACAATACTCTAGAGATAGTTTAACTAATGATTTAGGAAATCTGATTGCAACCCTAAATGCCAAAAGTTCCACTAGTTAGTTTGTCAATAATGACATGAAGATATGGACTTATTGAAATTGTTGACAAAATAATTATGGGTTAAGGGATATATTATGGCTTAATGTAAACGACACAATTGATATGAAATTCACCTTCTTTCTCATGATTGATTTTACTCTTTTGCCCTAGAAAATAATACTTAATAGATATGATAATACTATTGATCTACAAGGGTCGACGATGAAGCCAATGGATAAAAATTGATGATAATGTAGCAACTATCTCATAAGTAATCAATTACATTGCTTTGTATGCTGTAAAAAGTACACTAACTTAATGACTTCTAAATGTTCTCTCTAATGAGAAGAGTAAAAAGAAAATGAAATCCATTCTTAAATTGATGAGTAAAAGTGCTAATAGCATAAATGTTTTTTTATGGAAAAGTAGCTTGGTTATCGTTTTTTAGTTTGTAAGTGTCTTAGTCCTTTGTTGCTTTACCTAATTTGCATTTCTAGTTATAAAACTGGTTTGAAATTTCACATCTCATTTTACCCCCTTTTCATCTCATTTGGACTACTATTTTTTCCTATTAAAGGTAAATTCATTTTCATAAGGAATTCCATATTACAAGTGTATCTTACTCTATTAGGGGGTAAAATAGAAATCAATTGCCAAGAGCCAAATTGCTCTAACAAATAATGACACTAAGCCCTATTGCAGGTTTATAAGTTTTTGTGAATGGTAGAGCTTGCTAAATACCTTCAAAGAAACAAATGATCAATATAAGATACTATCTTATCAATTAAATTATTCAATTCATTCTATTAGCTTTTGGCAATTTATATCTTTTTATTATCATATTTGCTTTATTACTTAAGTTTCTTAACAAACAAGGAGTTTTTATATGAGTATATAACTAGAACATAAGTTTTTTTTTTCTTTTTCTATTGTCTCTTGAATAGTTATCGCCTTTTACATTCATCCTTATGAGTTGTCCACTACAAGATCTATCAAAATTTCACCAATCCTGAAGGACTAAGATCCTAACTACCACTATAATACCATCTTAGAGTGGTTTGGCAGGTTTTGTGCCATCTTTTCTTACTTATTGAGTTTTTATTACGCCCATTTACTTATGAGTTATTTGTTTCTATTTGTGGCATATCCATACATAAATGGAGAGTGGTTGATGGGTTCTATGTCATTTTTTCTTATTGATGTAGTTTTTATCACACCCATCTACTTATGAGTTATTTATTTTTGTTTGTGACATATCTATGCATAAATGGCGATTCTTTACTTGCTCCAAGGATAGGTGGATATTATGTTTGGTATGGTCTAATGGTCTTTTAGCTTTAGCTGCTAGTGGAGTATTGTTCATGCTAGGCATTTAGTATACTGAGGTAATCCCATCTTATCAAATGATATTTGCTTTGAATGAATGAATGTTGTTTTTCTATTGATGATCATCATTAATCCACCTATTAAGACAAATAATTATAAACTTGAAAGTGACTCAATATCAACAATAGTCAAGCATATTTAATAAACAAGTACATGAAATTGAGTGAAGATGATAAATAATTATTTTACAATGTAATTGTGTTTGTTTGTGGCATAACCATGCCATTTTGACATTGTGTTTGTTTTGTAATATAGTCTGTCATTTTGGTGTTAGTGTTGCTATTCCCATAATTGAGCAACATGTGATTTTGCTTCATTTGAGCAGAGTCATCTTACAACTTAAAGCAAAAATAAGTAATGGCAACCGATCATGATTTCTACTCTCAAAGGTAAAAGAGTTAAACTTATTTTTCAACTTTTCACACATTAACATATCGTTAAAGGTAAGTTAACCCTTTTATGTCACATTTTTCATAGAAGAAACCTACTCATGTAAGTATTTCTCTATTTAATACTAATTAATAGCATGGAGTTGTACTAAATTGCTAGTCTTGCAACTTGCATAGCTCTTCTCTACAAGCTAAAATTGCATTCAAATATTTCAATTTAACATTTGAAATAATTTGCAAAAAATATGTAGCAACATGAGAATCAATTTCAATAAGAAACCATGTTGTAAACACATTTCAAAATCATTAGTACATTCTAATATGTCACACCTACAAAGTAGGAAATAGTCTTCTTTTGCAACAACTTACGGATGCAAGTGGAATGAAAATTGTGTTGATATGCAAGCTCTATCAACTCATGGACATCTCCATGGATATTCTGGCATATGCAATAACTCTACAATTTTCAAACATAAATTTCTTTAATATAATTGAATTCAAGGAAAGTTATTCATTATTCTAGAAAAACAAAACAAAGATATTAAATAAGTCTCTAGAAGTGAAATAAATGAGAAATAAATAAATAGTATTAAAATATATACCTCTGGGATAAAAAACACTTGGTAGGGAAATCCATCGTGGCGTGCGCAACTATGACTCCACCAGCGAGCTCTTCTATCTTATTTGGAGAAATCATTTACTCAGACGGAGTAGAATGTGAACCTCGACAAATCTTTAAACATTTTATGTGCCCTTTCCTAATTAAAGCACATTAAAGGATTGTATACAAACTTCAAAACTAAAAGGATAAAACACTATCAATTTTTTTTTTTAAATAATTCATTACCTACTCAATAATTGGGAATCCATCAAGAAAGCAATAGTGTGTAAGAATGAACCTGATGCATGGCACTAAGATGTGGGTTACCGTCAATAAAGCATCAATTGCCACAAAACTATACAAATCCTTTGGATAATATATATATATATATATATTATAACGTAAGATTTAATTAGGCATTAATTTCAAATCAGTCTACCAAAATATTATCAAGATTAATATAAACCCATAAAAGTGAGAAAAATAAATATCCAAAGATGGCCTACATGAAAGTAGCCAATAAAAACCTTGTTATCTCTAGCATGAACTTGTAGGCAATATTTTGTCGAATCCAAAAATTATACAGCGATCCTAAAGATATTAGGCTAAAAAAATTATGAATATATTAGGCCAATAACGAAAAGAAAATCTTTGCTCGACCTATAATAATATAATAGTTCAAATACAACATAAGCATGGATGTCAAAAGAAAAAATTAAAAGAAAATCAACTAAAGATTACCTAATTGAATTAGGCACCTCACAATAGCAACGATCTACTACCAGATAAAAGGCCATCAACACGTAGCGAACATCATATCCAAACATCCATGTGGAGAGTAAAAAACACCCTTTGTGCGTGGATACAGCACAAACAAAAACATATGGTTCATAAATATATGAGCATCATAAAGATCAATCCAGTTCAACAGATTAAAATATAACTAGGACAATCAAATGAAAAATTCACATGTGAAAATAATTAATTTTTCTTTATTTTTAATTTTTTTGTTGTTCTTTTTCTTTCTCTCTTTTTAAAAAATATTCTCACTTTTTTTTTTAATTTTTTCGATTTTCCTCATTTTTCTATATTTTTTAAATATCCCTTACATGTCAACATGGTAGGGAAGGTAGTCATGAAGCATATGGGAATCCATGTTCTAGAAAATACTTGGTTTGCCAATCGTAGAGCTCATTTCGTCAACCCATCATTGAGGAAAAGGAAGTTTTAAGTTGAAAAGTTGTTTGCGTAGTGGGAGCAAGAAGAAAATTTGCAAGAAATAGTTGTTCATTAAGGATCTCAAGCTGTGCATGAAGAATTAGCCCTTAGAGATGAACAAATTGCATCTTTTGTTGGTGATGATCTGGAGAAGAGAAAAACGAAAGGCAAGATGCAGGTTGATGAGAGTAAAGTCAAGACGACTAAGTTGGAGTACTTGACTGAAGCTACTGCTACTACAATGAATGATTCTTAGGTGTCAGTCTCAACTGCTCTTAAACAAATCAATGAGTCTCTATCTGAAAATAGAGAAATAATATAGTTTGTTGTTTGTGCTAGGTATTAGATTGTATCATAATAGCTCACAAAGACTCTAGATCAGAAGTTTATCGATCTAGTGTATCTCTAAGAAGCTTACAACATGAAAATTGATTAAGAAGTAGTTAAGGTAAAAAATCATAAAGGTCTAAATCTCTTTACAAAATTGAAGATTTTGAAAGATTTCATCAAAGTCATAAGAACAAAAGTAAGCCTTTTGGATGATAATATGCAATAAATCCACAATGTTATAGCTATGCCACTTAATCCTGATTGTCTATCATTTGTCTCTCTACCCTTTGGTCTATGGTTATTAAAATTGTGATTTTACTATTCATTTAAATGTGTAAAATCATATAGAATCATACATAATTAGTAAAATTGTATAAAATTATATAAAATTGATAAAATCATAAACTTATAGAATCGTACATTAAATTTCATAATTTTACCAAAAGCCTACATATAAATAATTCTATATGTATTTTAACTAAGAAAAATATTATAAAATTATAAACTCGTAAAATCATATAATTAACTCGTAATTTCAATAGCCATGCTCTAATCCTTCATCATTTCATCCTCATGCTCCTAGATAATCCAAAGTTTGTGTTTAATCTCTTTTTAATATAGTTTTTGATAAGTATCCAAGTTTCGTAATCTTATCTTGTTCTAGTTTAGTTTCTAATGTTGATTTCTATCGAACTATACTATGCTTCGACGTACTCATGTTTTGATGATTAATGGCACTTCATTTTTTATGTCTATCTCTTATGTGTTTTTTTCTATATTAGTTGATAATAAAAAGGGGGCAAAAGTGCTAAGGAAAAATATTTTGATCTGTGTTGACTTTTTTTTTTTTTGCTAACTAATGAAAATTGTTCATAAAATATGGACTAGACTTATACACTAATACAAAGTTGTTCACATTAAATCTATAGATTTTTGCTTAAAATATTTTTCATTTAAGTGTTTTGTTATCATCAAAAGGGGGAGAATGCTAGATCCCTTAATGACATGTTTTGATGATAACAAAAACCAAAGGTTCACTAAGGAAAGTATTAAGTGTTGTTAGTGCAAATAGGAACTTAGAAGAAAAGATAGAATAAAAGTTGGAAGATATATTTTATGAATAAAACTTAAAGTTCTAAATAGTTAGAAGAATTGTTAGAAGCTCTATTTATTAAGAAGATGAGTCAGCAGACTTTTGACAAGATAGAAAATTGGAAGCATACTTAGAAGCTTCACTAGGTATTGCTTAAGTAACAAGAAAAGAGGGACTAGACAAGACTTAAAAGCAAAATTAGAAGTCTCGACAAGTACAAAGACTGGTTAAAAGAGTTTAAATAGACTTGGAAGCAAACTTAGAAGCAATTTCGACAAACATAGAAGCTATCCGAAAGTATTTAGAAGACTTAGAAGTAGCCTAGGAGAACATATTTTATCTAACATTGTTTTACAAGTCAAGGCCTAATTCCATTAGTTAAGTGTATTTAGGGGATACATTTAACATGTTCCATTGTTCAAGGAGGATTATTTTACAAATTATTATGGGGAATGTTAGTACGTGGAGATCTAGATAAAGTTTGAAGTATTTGGCTAATTTAAAAACCTATTTATTTAGAACATGAAGAGTTTATTCAATTGATCTTATTAAGTCATGAGAAT
Organism: Lumnitzera racemosa; assembly: GCA_024138005.1. Taxonomy (NCBI): domain Eukaryota; kingdom Viridiplantae; phylum Streptophyta; class Magnoliopsida; order Myrtales; family Combretaceae; genus Lumnitzera; species Lumnitzera racemosa. Next base: position 39,643,127 of record JAMXBC010000005.1, read on the forward strand.
GAAAGTTTATTACATCTGAGTAATTTGAATTACAAATTTTATAGAAAAGTATCTTGATAACTAACCCAATATCTTGAAGATAAAAGATCTCACAATGTATAGATTATTAAAGATCGAAAAGAAATAAGGATTGTCTAACAATTAAGAGATTTACTAGGCTTTGCATTCAAAACTTTAAAAGGAGATGAATTCATGCAAATAAGAAGTGACCAAAATGCAAATGTGAAACATAATAGAACAATCGATCACTACAGGCACTTGAGAGATTGTTCTTGAGCTAACTTAGTACTTTGTGAACTGTTTTACGAATTCTTTGTGCAAAAACTTAGGAAGTTATAATTGTTTTCTATCTTATTATAATTGCTTTGTATGTTTTAATTAAGAGGGAGTAGACCCTAGTAGTTCTGTTTAGCTCGAGATAAGCTTGAAGATAGAGTGATATTGATTGTAGTTGTCTGGATGTACTTGTATTCTTTCTTTGATTATTGAACATAGTGGAACGACCAATGTAGAAGACTGACTTACAAGTGGAGCTAAAAGAGAAGACTAACTTACAAGTAGGAATCTCTCAAACTCTCTCTCCTTTATATAATAAGACACTAAAAGGTGTTTCAATAATTAGAGTTCTATTACCTTCTATTTAAGGGGTATTACATTCTACCCCTCTTATACAATTGACATCCTTATTAGTTTCGTTACATAGGTCCAAGACTTCCAAGACGACCACTAAGCAGAGGCTTTACCTTTCTTGTTGGTATATTACTCTAATACTACTCTATAATGACTTGACTAGAACTTTTCCCATCGAAGTATTGTTCACTTTGGCATGATATGCCTCAATGGTTTTATCCTTTGATGTAATGGTTTCCCAGGAGGTCACTTATCCTAAGATTGGTCTAACCTAAGAACACTTAACTTTAGAATTGACAAAGTTCAAACTGTTATACCAAAAAGCGTTTTGATGATTAAAGTTCTATCACCTTCTAAATAAAAGGGTATCATAAGTATAACAATGCAAATGTCTTAAAATGCATGTTAAGTGATACATCTTTCAGTTTTTCTTTACCACCCCTAAATGCATATCATTAATATATATTTCTTCTTTTTAAAGGATTGCAAATTACCTATTACATTCCATTCCATCCTTTTGATTATATTTTTTTGTAAGTAGGTGTTACTTAGTGGATTTAGGGTTTCTAAATAGAATAGCATATCTAGCTCCTTATAAAGGAGAAAGATATCATGGTTTTGAGTTTTGATAAGGTCATCCAGTATGCACTCCAAAAGAGTTCTTTAATTATGTGCATTCATCACTCATAAATGTTATTGAACGAATGTTTGGAATTTAGAAGAATAGGTTCCAAATGCTTCATAGCATGTCTGATGATAAAATGTCTAAGTAAATAAAGATTGTAGTTGGTACTACTACTTTGCATAATTATATTACAATCAATGATACTACAGATCTGTACATTACTGGTAGGATTCCTTAAGGGAAAATCATTGTAATAGAAGGCTCTAGTGATCATGATGTAGTTGAAAGTAGTAGCAACTAAAGTGTCACGAAAAATTAATGGATGAGTGTTATATATGATGCTATTGTTGGCAATTTGGTAGCATAAAAAAGTCAACAATAGAAGTCTCATTAAAACAGAGTGTTATGGGGAAAATTGAAATTGTTTACCAATTTAGTGATTTCCTTATGGACTTAATTGTACTTTGAATTATATTGTAATAGTAGTGTTATTATGCTAATTTATTTTTTTTATAAATTTTATGAAGTTAACTATTTATTTATATCAATTAAAATAACAACTCAACATTATTAACTACTATTATAATATTATTGACAATTCCATAATTCGCTATACCTGGAATCACTAACAAGAATAATAATATGTAATAATAACATTATTACATATCTAAATGCTATTTGGAGGAAATTTGCATATATCACCTGATCATCTTCTTCACTTCATGGAATCGACATTAAGGCGATTAAATCTTTCATCATTTTATGTTTCAATAATATTATTATTTTGATGATGATAATAATTTGCATATATCACTTGATCATCTTCTTCACTTTATGGAATCTACATCATGGCAATTAAATCTTTCATCATTAATGTTGATACCTCATTTTGGGTTGGCCTGAGGCCCAAATCCGAGTAGAGGCCTTTTGATGCCCCTTAACAATTGGGCAATCAAACTCTTCACCTTACCCGAACACTTCACTATACTTGAACACCCATCGACAAACACTTTGAAGGCTCATTCTCCAAGCACCTTACCCCCAAGGACCTTGTTAAACATCCAGGTGAGCTTGAACTATAAGGGACCACTCTACCTCCGGGCTTGACCTTACTATGCGAGGACCTCTACCACTCTAATGGGTTCTCCATTGGGGTCTTGCCTCTAACTTGTGAATTGTTTGAACCCTCTCTCCTGTATACTTAGGAACATTTATCTTTAGTACATACTGCCCTGCTCGACTCATTAATTATGGCTTAACGTCTATAGTATAGCCATCATACTTAACATACTCTAGAGATGTCAGAACCCCAAATTACAAACATGGCTACTAGCGTGGTTATGATCGATTAGCACCTAAAGCCACCCTATTAGCCCTTCAGCACATATCCCTTGCCAGCAGTTAGTATGGACATAGCCCAAGCTAATATATGCCCCAAGGAGCCAACATGTAAAAGGATTTGAACCTTCAAAACCTCACAACTCCCTAATACATTTGCACTCATTGGACTCGATTGCCTCTTCTATGGTCAACTGCCTCTTCTATGGAATTAGAGTACTTAGACACCCTCGAATTTCCCCCTCTTTCAACCTTCCTTGCCAATTTGAGCATCAAAGACCTTCGTAGAAAAACCTACAGGGGCTTTTTGCAAGTGACTTAGAATAAGGAGCCTAACCAACACCGAAGTACATCAGCACCCCCAATCCAAGGAATTCAAGCCCAATTCTCTTTATCTACATCTAGTTGATTCCACATAATCAACATTTTAGTACCCACTGTTTTAGGCCAATCTACACAAGATAGCTAAAAGCAATAATCTGCAAGCTTCACAGTTAGGTTATGGCAACAGGCTGCCTCTACTGCGACATTCACCAATACCCCTTCAACCAAGCACTCAAGGCTACAAAATCCAACAATACTTGAAGACAAGCACAAGACTCAAGAGTCCAGTGCCACTCTTTATAGAGACATAGCTCAGCTTAAAAATGCAACTTAAAAAAAAAAAACAAATGAATAAGCAACAGTTAACTCATCTTAGTAGCCGAGCAAAAAAATGACCTACAAACTTCACTCCTAGCGCATTCATAAGACCAGGTTTATCACAACCAACAAGCCCCTGAAGTCCTTGGTGATCGGCCAAACCATAATAGTGGTAAAATGTACATGTGGAGCAAACATTCTACGATAAGTAGACCTACTGAAGACTTGTCCCTAAGAAGATCAACATCCAACAAATGGATGAACACCTCCATTGTGAATTTAGCTTACATGACTGGAAGAAGGTTGATTCATTGGCCTAAGCATCGTGCAAAATAATAGCAAAGAGCCCATTGACACCACTTATCCTCAAGGAGACACCACCTTAAGGTGCGAGGCTCCCCCACCTTAACACCTATGATGGAATGAGTGACCTAAACATCCACCTAGTCTACTTCGGTACCATGATGAGCCAACACAACTTTACAGATGCTATCATGTCTAAGGTTGTCCCTAATACACTAGCGAAGGTAGGTTTACTGTGGTTTAACACCCTAGCCAATGGCTCCATTACATCTTTTGATGACCTGGTGAATGAGTTTCAATAGCATTTCCTTAACTCCAAAGTTTCACACAAAGACTCCTTGACACTCTACAATTTTAAACAATGCCCCTATAGGTCCTTATACGTATACCTTAAGCGCTTCAATCCTACGAAGCTTCAAGTCTCTAAGCTTGACATTAGAACATCCCTCTAGGCTCTAATTACCAGAGTTGACCCTATTGGAAAGCTCTTTGATGCATCCCTCAATAAGTTGAACTCATTCGATGAGTTCATAAAAGTAGTTAAGAAATATGTTGCTCAAGAGGATGCCATCAAAGCAAAATTTGAAGCCTACAATAATGCTCAAGGCTCAATTAAAGATTGACTAGGTTGGGGAGACATCAAGCCATTCGCTTCAAAAGAAAGGAGAGACAAGCTAAAGAAAAGATTTGCAAACTACCCCTCATACATACCTCTTAACCACTCCCTCAAAGAGGTCATGTACGAGGTTCAAGAGCAACTTCCTTTACTACCCAATGTCAGAGAAATGCGCGATGTAGCCAACTCAAGCAAATATTGTGATTATCATCAGGCGCATGGCCACAACACTAACAAATGTTGCCACCTCAAGAATGTGGTTGAAGGTCTTATTCGTAAAGGCTACATCGGCCATTAATTATAGACGAGAGAAACCAACTCCAGCAGCTAATCCAATGTCGTTGAGTTAAGCACCAATAACAACCTTAACAACAATAGCAAAACCAACAAAGTGATGATGCCATTGACAATCATAGTCGTTGTAGTTGATGAGGATAGGTGAATACCATTTTTGAAGGCCCTAACCTTACAAGCAATATTGCCTCCACATCTACTGAGAATGAAGTATACCTTGTTAGAACTAAGAAGCCCAAGATGGATACTACTATCAACTTTACCTCAAATGACAAACACAACATTGGTTATTTGCATAATGACAGTTTAGCCATTAACATTGAGATTGGCTATTTCACTATACCAAAAATATTTGTTGACAGTAGTAGCTCAGTTGACATCTTATTCTATTATGCTTATAAACAGATGGACCGGCTCGATGAGCCCCTCCAACCCTATAAACATAGCCTTATAGGCTTTGGGGGTAGCAACCTTATGCTGACCAAAGGAGTCATCGCCTTGCTAGTGTGACTAGTAGACAGTCTACATGTTACCATACAATCCATCAACTTCATGGTAATCAATCACTGGTCAACATACAACATTATACTAGGGTGATTGAGCATAATGAAGTTTGACATGCTTGTGGCCAAAGATGTCTAAAAGCGAAGTTCATGATACCAACAAGAGTCAGTGAAGTTTGAGGAGACCAAAACTTATCTAAGTCTCTTTACCTTGAGGCCCAAACAAGAGACAACATCATGAACATCAAATCCACCACCAATGAAAAACCAACCCTCCAAGGGGAACTAGTAGAAAAAACCAAGGAAATATAACTTGAAAACAAACCAAGATTGACCACATGAATCAAGAAAACGCTACTTGAGGATGAGAAGATAGATTTCATAGATTTCCTCACACAAAACACAGACGTCTTCACATTTTCACTTGAGGGGGTGGGCATTATATGAGCTGATTTCCTAGAACCATTTACGCCGCCTATCGAGTAGTACGAGGGGCTTAAATTATCCTAATGCACCTTACCCCCCCCCTAGCTGAAAACCTATGGATTTGAAGAGATGCCCCCTTTGCCGCCATAATCATTGTTGAAGCCTTACTTACATGAGAATTTGAGAGGCAATGCCTAAAGGCTCTACTTGTAACCTCATGTAGATGAGTAGCCCTTGTGGTGAAGCCACCTCATCAAATGGTGGATGGACATTTAAGGTCCCACCTCCGTTTAGATAATCTTGGCTTAGACAAGAATCTGACATGTACACCCCTTGATTGCAACTCGAAGGCTACCTACCTACTATCAAGTGACTCTTTACACTCCACGATCACCACTTAATCAAGCACTCTAGAAGAACCAAGGCCCTCCTCTCAAGCTCATGAAGCTTCTCTCTTACTCTAATCATCCTTAACATTTTCATTTCATGTCAAAAGCACAACCAGCTCTCAAACAAGGGGAAATGAAATGTTAGAATATGTCTAAGTAGGGAACAAAGGACCTATGCTACCTTTTATATATGGGGCATGAGACAACCCCAACTATCTACGTAACCCCTCATTTAACAACCCTTAGTGAATGGTAGCTCAAGCAACCCCTTAGAGTAATTAAATGCACTGTATAGGCATTAAATATCTTCTAGAAGGCATACTACTAAAGATGGTATAATTACTAAATAGGCTAGCTACTAGATAGGCTTTCTGCTCGAGGTACACTCTACCCAAGAAAAGCGTGTTGTTGAAACTTACGCACTACTAGACAAGGATCCCTCAAGCTTAACTAAAGACTTTGCACTCAACAAAAACATAGGTAAAACGAACAAGTGATGCCTAACGCGCATCATTGACAAATAGGTAAAAGGATTTTGAGAAAAATGACATAACTCAAGCTATCGCCCTAGCAACAACAATGATAGTATAATCAAGAAAGGAAAGATAAAGAAGAAACTTATGGGAGAGTAATGAGCAAATTGAGCACAAAAACTAGTTCCATTCATTGAACAGTTAATTCTTCGCATTGAGGACAAAGGGGTTTAGCATCTTGACTCCACATAATAAAAGAAATGAGCATCACACTTGAACTACACACAAAGCAAGCAAAAATAAAAAACACAAGGCCTACTACTCAGCTTAGTTAACTGCTACATCTTCCTCTTCCTCATCACCAAACTCCTCCCCATCTCTAACCTTGCTAGTTCTCTCTTCGGCAGGTGCCTCCCCTTCCTCTCCACTAGTTGCAGGCTTCGAGTCATCGAGCCATTGCAAAAGAGTCAGGTTTCCTTTCGATAGCTATTGAAGAACTTGATCTTGAGTCATCTCTACAATAGCAAAGCTATCATTGTTGATGGCCTCCTAAACCATGAGGTCATCTAGGGTTTTGAGGGACAATCGCCACTTGACTTTGGTGGAAAGGTCCCCTACATTAAGCAGCCTAACTTCCCTTCGAGCAAAGCCTACTTGAGCCTCCTCCAACTCCTTTTGCTTACCCTTGAGCTTGGCTTGCAGCTTTGCTACCTCCTCCCTAAAGGCCTTAGTAGTAGCCTTGTCCTTCTTTAGCTCAACCTCCTTTCCTTGCTTGCCCTTCAAGCTCCTAATGTTGGTGCTCAAAATCATTATAAATAGATGATAGATCGCCATGCTGCCTTTTCTCCTCATCTAGAACATCGTGAAGCCTCTTTACCTCTACCCTTGGCTGGTTCCTCTACGATTGTTGATATCCATGATTGTGCGTGAGCACATAATCCAGCATGTCATACAGTTACAAAGAAGATAAGGACATGACTTGAGTTAGTTGAACACCACCAAACAATTAGAGAAATAACAACTACAACGACTTACCTCAGTATGCCTTCGAAGTATCTCTATAAAGGCTTCGATGTCGCTCCTCTTCGTAAACCTTACCTCAAGCTTAGTCATACGTGGTATAGGCCTAGCAGCTCAATCTACAAATGGCTTAAGCTCTTGTTGTACCACGAGCTGCTGATCTTGGACTATTGATTGCGGAGGCTCATCATCATCTAGGATGTCAATCACTCAGACCCCAGCATCTTAGGGGTTGCCTTGGAGTTCCCTTGTTGCTCCTATGTCTGACCCCTACCTTGCTTAGCTGACCTATGGTACCTCATAAGGTCGCCCCTTGAACCGACCGCCTCTACCTCCTCAACTTACTAGGGCTCCATAATCTCCATAACTTGACTGACCCTACCACCATATGCAACCACCATGCGATTAGTATAATGTCTTGTTTTCTAGATGTCTGCTTAAAAATTTGTTTATAATTTTTGGTACTTGAAAATAGTTTATTGCTATCATCCTTAAGTTAAAGATAAGATAGAATGTGTACTTCACCTTTTATATATTATTATAAAACTCCTCATTATCAAAACACTTCTCATCTAATATGACAAATAATAGTGAAAATCTTTCTCAAGTGTAAGCTAAATCCATAATATCATAACAGTAAATTCTTATACAATACATATCTCTCATTAAGATGACTTCATATTATATAATTTTATTAGAAGATTTACACATCACTTTTATAGTCTCCTATTGAGGCTTTTGTACACAACTTGACAATATTTTCGAAGAGCACCTCCCTAATGCTTGAATCTAATTTCTAATTCACTTCAACTACATAGGGGTTTTCTCCAGCACACTTTCTAACCAACATTTTGACTTACTTTCTGCTTCATGGTTTATCACAAAGATACCAATTATATATACTAGTCTCTTTGTTTCCATGACGTGAGATCTTGGCTAACTTCTTTCAGAACCTGAGGATAAGAAAAGTTATCCCCTTAGCTTACTATAAGCGAAGTGAGAGTAGATAAACAAACAATAATACAAATGAGTATCTCATCATAAACACATATCAATCTATCAATTCCAATCACAACACACTTCTTTCCAACCAAGCAATGTAAATGTAACACACTCATGCCATGCATCGACAACGATATCCTAGCCTAGCCCAAGTCCTAAGCCTCATCTAGTTAGTTGAATCAATCCAGGCATCTAGGCATAAGCCAAAGTCAAGGAACCTAGAATAGAGTTTAATAAACTCATCCTAGCCCAAGCTATGCAATTTTATATGTTTGAAAACCAGTCTTTGTAAACCAAGATTTTTATATTACAAAACCAATCTCTTAGATACTAAACTGTTTGCTTAGCAAAAACTAGGTTTTTGAAATAAAGCTTAACCAAGCAAAATTCTAGTTTTTTAGAAAACTTGACTCGTAGGTCTTTTTCATACCATGCCATGAATGCATCAACCACATACCAAGAAAGACCAAGTATCCATCAAACCGCACAAGCAAGCTTATTCATCTCTTTATTAGCCAAGCTTTCACTTACTCTCATTTACATTTTCATTTTAAAGTCTCGATATGGGGTTCACTTAAGTAAATACCTCAGGAGGCAACGTTAGTACCTGATCTCCTTATCAAGTTAGTAAAGAACTAAACACATTAAGATCAATCAATAACCCAGCAACAACCAAATATCGTATTCATGAAACATAAATCAACCTACAATACATATACCCAGCAAATCATGAATCGTTAGAGCAACTTATTAGACAACATATCACATTCACATACAGTATGCATCATATTCATTTTATGTAAACAAGCTAAGAGTAGATAAAATCTACTCTAGAACATAAGCAATCCATTGCCTTAAGCCACTTAGCAAATTCCCAAAGATTACTTTTGCATCCGAAGCTCTTCCTAAGCTCACTTTACCAAAACAAAACGTATATGATACTCAAGTCAATATAGGTTAAATATAAGCAAGGTAACTAACTTATTTACACTTCGGGGTCCAGGTCTTGGTTTTATTCTTTTTAAGACAACTTTAGTTCTAGATACTTTCTAACTTAATTTCTAACTTACTTCCTATATACAAGGTCCCTCCAGTGTTCTTTCTAACATAGTTACTGGCCTCCTCAACACTATATAAATATTATTATATCTTAGTTCCTTATCACACTATCTTTTCCAAGGTAAGAGATTTTAGTAAGAAACTTGTTAAATGTTCAATTACTATAATGCTATTAACATATCACTTCGATTAAATTTATGGCTAAATGCATACTAAAGACATAAAGAATTATTTTAAAAATACATGTATGTATATAGAATCAGCCAAGCCCCTTGTACAACTTCTTGATTTAGGTTCTGTATATGACGTTATTTCATATTTTTATCTGATTAACATTCTGACTCACATTCTAACTTGCATATAATACTTCTTAAATCATTAAATCCCCTTATTCCAACACCAACTCTCCTATTTCTACACTCCACCATAATAATTCAATATCTTAAACTCATTTACAACTAAGATCTTACATATGCAAATCGAACTACTTGATAAATCTTCCATTTAAAGCATTTCCAATGCATTACATCCATGTTAAACCAAAAATACCAAGATCCAACTTCATAGTTTTTCAAAAGTATTTACACAATATAATAGATCATTTGAGGAACTTATATACAAAAATTCGAGTAGAAACAACATCGTTTGCTATTTTTAAAATTTATTGCAAATTTTGTTTTCAAGCTTGGTTTCTTAAGGAACCCTTATTTTCGCTTTGAATATGAAAAAATGGTTTGACATTTAGAATATACATGCAAAAATACTCAAGAAAATCAAATTTCATAATTTTTGGAAAACATTTGCTATTTTTAGAATTTTAGTGAAAAATTTAGGAAAAATTGGACACTTATCGTTGCACCTGCCTCTAATCACTATCTAGTTAAGTGGGCTTGTTGAAACCATCATACGAGTGGTGCTCCACTTGGGTCTAGTGATTGTCAAAGTCAAGTCATACATATACCCCTGTTCTCGTGCACACTCTAATTTACTCAAATTTATACAAATTTTCTCATGATTCTTCTCACGCCTCTTTTAGCTCTCCACTAGTTTTCTCTATATTTTCTACAATCCAAAAGTAGATAAATGAAGGAGACCTTAGTTTATATTATGGGTAGAAAGAGGTCGGTGGATGCATGCATAATTACATGTGTTGAGTTCTTACTTAATTGTCTTTTACTTTCGTTTTTTGTTTTTGTTTTTTTGTTTTTTTCTTGGTTATGTCATAAGTGTCGTTATTTAACAACACCTCCTGTCTAACTTTCAAGAGGTTACACACATGCTCTCCAAAGGAAATATCTCAAATTACTTTATGGGCTTTCCTACTAATTTTATGTCATTAAAATAATATATTACTTATATATTGTGGTTTTGATTAGTTTTGGGTACATATACTATAGGCCAAGTATATTTATCATGTATACATATTTCTTAGATATTATTTAATGCCTTTTATTTATTTCCTTGTCTAAAGAATTTATCTCTAAGGGCTTATTACTTATGGGAACTTGATTCGCATGTTTCTAATAAAATAAATAACACCGATAAAATTATTTTTTTGCTAAATTAAATATTTTATATATTTTATTTTACCAAATTAATTTTCCTAAGGCTCTTTATTTAACTTTTGGGACCCTATATTAAAATTTTATTCGAATCTTGAGAATATTTTTCGAGACCTTAAATCTATTTATTCTAAGTAACTACGAACACTTCATGTGACAATATTCGGGACTTATGCTACTCATAATCACTTTACTTCATCACTTTTCAAGTCATTTTTTCCTAAGTTCTATGTGTATTAGGAATGTGCTACAATTCTAAGTCCTTGATAGTTGATTGAAGACTGAGGTCTTACAACCTAAGGCTACCTTCACACCAGAAGAAGCAGCAATGGCTACAAGGATCACCTCCACCACATTCTGAACAACCTTAGGGAAAGTCCACTACCCATGCCCCTTCTTTTTCTTGCTCTTTTTCAAAGGACATTTTGAGCTCTTCCCCTCCTTCTCTACAACAACTTGCTTCCTCTTCTTTAAGGCCTCTAATGCTTGTATCCTCTTCTCTCGAATAGCCAGCAGCTTCTCCTTAACCTTGTTAGAACCCACCTGCATAGCTATGAGTATAAGTTATAACTTAGCAAAAATAACAAAACTAAAAGTAGCATACTCATACTACCGGGGACGAGTAGACCTAAGGTCCCCCATTATGACAACAACGTAACATAGCAAATAAGTAGCTGCTTCTTCCTTGGTAAAAGTTAAGTAGGTACCTATCTCAAACCCAAAGAGCCCCCTATCCTTAGCATACTTACAAGCAACTATCAATAGGTAGAGGCTCTTCTAGTTAGCAAGTTCCAACACCTCATTCTTTGTCTCCTCATCCTCGTCTCCCAAATGACGAACAGGCTTAGTTGGCCTCCGTACTATCTAAGACATTGGGAAATTTATCCTATTCGTCATCTAGATACTGAAGGAGTACTCCTTCCACTTCTCTACCTTAGGGGAGGCTTTCGAACACCTTCAACCCCTCGCCTCATGAAGAGATATAGACCCAACTACTAGGGCCCCTCTTCATTTGGAATAAGTGCTTGAACAATCGAGTTGTAAGTCTCTGAATCTGCTATACATAGATTACTTCAAAGCCAAGCAGTTGCACTTAAGTTTTCACATTTAAGGAGCCTAAAGCAACCTTGAAGTAATCGAAAAACTCCATAAGGAACTCTAAAAATGACAATTGCAACCCCAGCTTGAATGGCTTCTCATACATGTTGAATAACCTCTCCCCCATTATCTAGTAGGCCTTTTCCCCAGCTACAGGCATTTCGACTCACCGCTTAGGCACATCCCTAACCATTCGGCTCACCAACCTTAACCTTACCTCATCTTCTAAAAAATCAGCACAAGCATAAGCTTTCTCGTTGCTATTCATCATACACAAATCCTCTAACACCTACTCATCCTTATCATTAAGGGCATATACGTCCTGAGGCCTTAAAGCAACAAAAGTCCTCATTTAAGGCTATGTAAGCAACACTCCCTCACCATTATTACCAGTCATCGCCACCATCGTATGGAGGTAAGTAGGGTTACCACTCCTCTCAAGGACCGTCTTCTTATACCCCTTATCTATCTCCCTTAAGATAGAAACATTCGAAGGCTCACCTTGAGAAGCAAAAACACCTTAATCAGCCATGTTTGGTATGTAAGAACAATGAAATGTGAAATAAATATAGAAAGGAGTTTAGAATTGGATGGTGAGCTCTCAAGGTAAAATTTTGCCAAAGTTTCCCTTTGTTCGAAAGCCAAAGTGAGAAATGAAGACCCTAAACACCCTTTTATATAAACAAACCAAAGGTAGAGAGAAACAATTTTCCTCACTATGAAAGCATGCACCAATTGCTAAGACATGCACCACATCTCGATTGTCCATATGACCCTATTGGCTAACCAATGGCTCGGATTACTTATGGATGTAGATTGCTAATGTAGCTATGCACATCAACCCCCTATGGAGACACCTTCTTTAGGAAGCCATTAATGTACACCACTCTCCCTAAGAAACCATCATTGCTTCTCGAGCAACTTAACAGTCATGTCAATCACACTAAAGACTGTCGCATGTCGGAGTAGTCCCTATCAGATGTGTCAGACATCACTTTGGCTGATGACATACTAGAGTGCTTAGCTTAGAACAAGGCCTTCATTCCTTCGGGCTTGCACTCCTGATAAACCTACTTTCCTCATGTCCTTGACACTAAGGAAAGGTTGGGGTAAAGAAGGGGGTGGTAAGGGGGTAAGTGTTGATACCTCATTTTCGCTTGACTTGAGGCCTAAATTCAAGTAGAGGCCTTTAGAGGCCCTTTAACAATTGGGTAACTAAACTCCTCACCTTACCTAAGCGCTTCACTATGCTTAAGTGTTGAGCCTATTTACAAACACTTTGAAGGTTCAATCTCTAAGTACCCAACCCTTGAGGACCTAATCGATCATTCGAACGAGCTCGACCTATGAGGGGCCATTCTACCTTTAAGCCCAAGTTTGCTGTACGAGGACTTCCTTACTCTCTAATGAGCTCTCGCTTAGAGTTTAGCCTCCAACTTGTGGATCTTCTGGACCTTCTCTCTTATATTCTTAGGAACATTCATCTTTAGTGCATGCCACCCTCCTTAGCTCATTAATTATGACTTAACATCCATGGTACGACTAGCATATCTGACATACTTTGGAGATGTTAGAGCCTTAAATTACTAATGTGGCTGCTAGTGTGGTCACAACCGACTAATACTGATAGGCTTCGAGGTACTGACCTAACCCGACTGCTAAAGCCGAGACCATTTACTTGCTAACTCATTCTGTTTGTTGAGTCGAATAACATTATTTTTTGTAGATAGAGTATCGAGAAGCATAAGGTCAAGACAACAACCGATCCTTACTTATGCTTGACCAATCACTTACTCGACATCATGCTTGCCGATAGGCCGAGATATTACGTTTCCAAGAGTTGGATTCACTTGGCTAAAGTCTGTCGTTGACTTAGTGGCTAAGAGATTGCATTACTAAGGGTTGGATCCACTTAGCATAGCTTGGAGAGACTATTTTCGACTGACTTTAGAACTCGGCAATTATTGGTTGACCTTTCTAGTATCTCGGCTAAGCACTATAAGACTACTTCTAAGGCATGCTAAATGACCACATGCCGACTTCTCCCTGTAAAACGTACAGTTTTATATTTTTGTACATGTTTGTCTTTATTTTATTTATGGGCCCAATTCTTTAGGGTTTAAGGCCTTACATATTATTTGCAATTTTGCTACTAGGGTTTAAGATGTACTATAAATAGCAACATTTGTAACAATACAAATATATAGAAGAATAGCAACATTTGTAACAATACAAATATATAGAAGATTAATGAAAACCCCCCTTTTGAGTCTTTTCTTTAGAAAGTTCTCTCTCTCTCTTACCAGCTCTTATCAATCCCTTTAGCAAGGATTGTGGCAAGCAATCCTATTACTCAAACTAGTGTGTCACATCCAGCAAGTCTTAAGTCTATGTGTGGTTCTGTAGTGAGTCATATCCGTAGAGTTAGTGTATAGGATTGCTAAACCATCCACTCCTATTTACTTTTCATTCGTTTGGCAAGATCGAACCCACCCCCAAGGTTGGCCTTGTTTATTCTTAGTCACGGTTCGTATCATCTTGGTATTAAAGCTCGAGGTTCTAGGTAGGGTAGGAAGTTTTAGTCATTGTATCTGTTCTGTTTCGTATTTGAGGAAGTGCTTGCTTATTGGGTTTGTTTGGGATATCAAGCATTTGTTTGCTGGATATTAGTTTAGTTTCAATTGAATTTCCTTCGAGTAAGTTAGTGAAATTTTGGATTGCAATTCCTTTACATCATAAGTCCCATATTGAATATATATATTGAAGAAAAGCTTGGGAATTCTAATTAAGGTTGTTTGCCAAGATATATCTTCTTCAAGCTGTTTAATGTGTTATCCTACTTTAGTATTGCGATAGTGGCAAGAAAGTACTGTTGTATGTGTTGAAGCTTGTTGTTATAACAAGTTGTTGTGATGTGTTACTATTGTACTGGCTGTGTCGTTATGGCCAAGTGTCAAATTGCTATACTATTCTAAGTTTCTATTCCTAAGTGCTGAGTTGTTGTACTTCAAACAATCATCAAAGCTACCATCCCATAAAACACAATTTAAGCTGCTATTAAATTGAACTTATGCCAAACTATTGCATGCGTTGGTCCAAGTGACGAGTTGGATCGAAGTATAAGATGAGATAATTATTGTCGAGTTGTTAATACTTGCGATTCGAACACTTGTACTCTCTTAGGCTGTACTACTGTCGATTAGTTGCTAAGTAACAGTCTCTCTCATAAGCTCAAGTACTATGCTATTAAAATTGAATATCTTTAACATGGCATACGAAGCTAGATATGATTATGAATATTATTATGAAGACGTAATATCACAAATTCTAAACTTTGATGGATATGGTACTTCGGATGAAAATTTGAATTGGGAATTTTAAGTCGATTAGGTCTTAGAAGATTATTCTTAAACGGAGCATAAGAGAGCCTATGCTATAAAGAATTTGATGATTGGCTTTGCCACTACTTCGTGGAAGAGAATGATAAATTAAAGAATTGATAGGGGAAACATTGAGATCATTACATGGGACGAGATAAGATTTTTGATGTGAAGAAAATTCGTACCCTGAGATCATCACGATAAATTGTATGAGAGAAAACCTACCTATGAAGCTAACCTCTCGAAAGTGCAGGATCAGCTCAAGGAGATTGAAAGATGGCTTGAAGTGTTCTAGGATAAAATAAGACAACGGAGGAATGCCAAATTAGAGAGTATTGAAGGAGGAGTTAAGGAGGTAGAGGTTGCTGGAGAAGCAAGTAGTAGAGAGGAAGACGACTAAGCCAAGTTAGAGTTAAACCCTCACATTCCCGACATGCCCCCATTATCGGCCATGTAAATTGATGATCATGACCCTAGGTGGGAGGAGGAAGAAGAATTGATTTGTGAGGAAGTATAGGGAATATTGATTTCAACAAATGAGGAGAGTGTGAGATTCAAGCTAGCTGAGCTTGAAGAGTTGGAAGTACTTATGACTGACGAGCCATCTTACTTCCTGTTGGCACTGAACCTACTCACCCATAATCTTTTGTATGCCCCAAATATTGTGTTACTTTCCGTACTTAATAGTTGCTGGGACTACCAAGATGTGGTTGGTCAGATTCATGACTAATGGAAGGAGCCGAAGAAGAAGCCAGCACTAATCATAGACCCGAACTATCTTTATATCATTCTCTCTATTTGTTACAGGATGGTGTTTGATCCCGATAGGGTTTGAAGTTGCCAATTACTAAGTTTTTGGTTGAAACTTCCCTAAGGGAGAGGAAATGATAGCCTTCGGGTTATCGACCTAACTTGACTACCAAAGCTAAGATCATCTACTTATCGACTCATTTTGTCTGCCGAGTTGAATAACACTAATAACACTAATAACACTATTTCTTGCAGATAGAGTACCAAGAATCCTCAACTATGCCTAACCAAGCACTTACTCGACATCATGCTTGCCGATAGGCCAAGATATTACATTCTCAAGAGTTAGATTCACTCGACTTAGGTCTGTTGTTGACTTATTGGCTAAGAGATTACATTATCGAAGATTGGATCTACTCGGCATAGCCCGAATAGACTATTGCTGACCGATTTCAAAACTCGGCAATTATGGGCTGATATCTCTAGTGTCTTGGCCAAGCACTACAAAACTACTTCTAAGGCATACCGAATGACTACATACCGACTTCTCCCTATAAAACACACAATTTTATATTTTTGTACATGTTTATCTTTATTTTATTTATGGGCCTAATTTTTTAAGGTTTAAGGCCTTGTACATTATTTATAATTTTGTCACTAAGGTTTAGGATGTACCATAAATAGCAACATTTATAACAATATAGATATATAGAAGATTAATGAACCCCCCCCCCTCCCCCCCCCCCCCCCTTTTGAGTCTTTTCTCTCGAAAAGTTCTTTCTCTCTTACCAATTCTTACCAATCCCTTTAGCAAGGATTGTGGCGAGCAACCCTATTACTCAGACTGATGTATTACATTAGGCGAATCTTAAGTCCGTATGTAGTTTTACGGTACATCATATCCATAAAGTTAGTACGTGGGATTACTAAACCATTGACTCCCATTTACTTTTCGTTTCTTCGGTAGGATCGGACCCATCTTCATGGCTGGCCTTATTTGTTCTTGGTCATAGTCCATATCAAGTACCTAGAGCTACCCTTTTAGCCCTCAGCGATATCCCCTCCCTACAATTAGTATGGATAAACCTTAAGCCAACATATGCCTTAGGTAGTTATACTCCTTGTACTATAAACAGTTCAAGGAGCCAATAGGCAAATGGATTTGAACCTTCAAAACCTTATAGATTGGACAATTTAACGGAACACCAAGTTTCAAACAAAAAGAAATAAGATAGAGATCATTTAATTTCCCAAACAGTCAATTATAAATAGACTTAGATCAGATACGAATCAGGAATATATAAGATACAAATAAAAAAAAAAAGATTCAAACAAGACCTTTAGGAGATTACGAGTCAATTCTTACATAAGGAAAATAGCTTAGAGGTTGGGTCTATCCCATTTTGGCAAATTCTTTTTGTAGAAATTTTTCCAAGTAAAAATCCTAGTTTAAAGTTAGATCTTGTACTCAAAATGAAATCGCAACCATCATTTTCCATACAATTTTATCATACCTGTTTAGATTCAATTTACTTTTAAAAAATCATTTATTTTTAATTGAAATAATATTTATGCTCAAATTTGTATCAAAATTAAGTAATATTTAAACTTAATTTCAATTAAACAAGCTTGCAAACTAGTAAAGTGAAGTACACATATAGATAGAGTTCGATTGATACCAGTAAATTGAACTTGAGTTTGAACTTAAATCTATTATATCTTATATCAAAAGGAAACTAACAAAAATCATGATCGAAAAGCAGAAAATTAATTACTTTGAAGTGTAAATTATGAGTGTCTTCACTAAAGAGAATAAGCCGCGTTAGAATAAAAAAAAAAAAAAACTCTCTCAAATTCACTTTTATAAATCTGTTAAGAAAACAAATTGTATTCATTGTAACCACCATGTCTATTTATGTTGGAAAGATAGAAAAGTTCAATTTGAATAGTTATAACATTGAATAATCTATTAAAATTAAATTTTGAATTTTAAAAGAAAGTAATAATTTATCACATTATGTAAGATATCTACTTATAAAAACATCATACTCTCCTTCTCTCTTCAACATGAGATTGATTTTTTATAATAGTATATAAATGTGTTAAACTACTTGTGAGTTACTCAAATTTAACTCGATTTTTACTTGAGTTTGACTCGATAACATTCAAGTTGAACTCATGCTCAAGCTATTTGAGTTGTTAATTAAGTTGAGCTCAAGCTTCATAGTGCTTAGATTAACTAGGTAGTGACCTTAACAAAGCTCGAGTCGAGTATAAATATTGGCCGACTTTGTATTGAGTTTTAATATTAATATTATTATAATTAAGTGATAATATAGTTTTAGATAAATTAAGCTTAAACGAGTTTAACTAAGTTAAATTCGAACTTATTGAATACTATTTTAAGTTGAGATTGGGCTCAAAACTCTAAGCTCAATAGAACTTAAATTGAGCTCAAGCATTATTATTTTGAGTCAAGCTCAAGCACAAGCTTAAGTTTAATGTTGTATTTATATCCACTCGATTCATTAACAGGCCTTACTCTATAATACAATTTGCATAAACAAACCTAATATTTTGCCTTTTATGAGTACAGTCTATATATTTGATACATGTGCAATTTACACATCTATCTCTACTGAAATAGTATACATCCATGTACGTATTGGCACTTTTATTGCGAATCTTGCTTAAAAATTTGTGAATACAGGTTTCTGGATCAATTATGCAACAAATAGTTGAAAAGGATCAAAGTGGAGCTCAAAATAACTTGTATATGGTCACAAGTTTTTCACCTTAGTTATAGATTATATCTATGTGTGAGTTTTGCATTACAAGTGTACTCCATTGCCATTTCATTGTCATTGTAGTGGTCTCAAATATTCTTTTTCACACCTAAGTTTAGAGTTAAAAGTTGACAGCAAATTGCTTTAGAAGATGACAGAAGGTTATAGATTAATTTCAATGGACTGTCCATCTATGAGCATAGAGATGTTTCTTTTCATCTCTCCATGCGATAATTAAGCCACCTGATCATTTGCTCTTTTAGTAGGAGGAGGGAATGGAATATGAAAGAACATGGCAGCGTAATGATTAAAAGTGGACAGCAGCATTGAGGAGTCAAACTGATTTAGTTGAGAGCTGAGACGAAGATGATCAGCTGATCTTAAGCACATAGAACAGGGTTCTAAGTTGGCACTTGGAGTCTAAATTGGATCGAAAACAGATCAACCCCAACCTTAAATTGTTTTGAGTCACAGAACTGACAATTTGACGCAGACCATGACAAGTAACAAGGGAGCTGGATGCAGTACACATGATCAGCTCACTTGTTCAAAAATGACAGCAAGAGATGTAGCAGGTCACTTGAAGAGCAGAATTACAAGTTGGATGGAAACTGAGAAGCAAGTGGCTGAGAGCTTTGAGTCGAGACCAAGCAAATATAAGTGAAGCAAGACAGGAACAGCGCTCCACTTGATCAGACTTGAGCGCCTAAAACGAGCAGCCTTGCTGTTTCTTCCGTGTGATCAAGCAGAATAGAGCTGGTCACTGCCCCATTTTACTATAGCTTATCCGCAAAGCACAAGACCAGCATGGCGTTCAATATAACAGCAGCTTCTTGGAGGCTTTGATTGAATGACTCTAGAGCAACTTGGAAGGCAGCACGTGTAGGTGTACCAAGCAGGCTAAGGAACCAAGTCGAGAGCTCAAATGACAGCAACCAATTAACCAGGCTACCAAATACACAAGCTGAACTGCTTGAAGGACGTGGCCAAGTTTAGAGCTCTAGCACACGAGTAGTGAGCTTCTCTTGATGATTGAGCATTAGTTAGATATAACCAAGCTAAGAGTTTACATGACAGCACCGCAACAGCCCCTCCACGTGACAGCTGCAATTGAATAGCAGTAGAGCAATGCTGAAAGCTCTACTTGATTCCAACATGGCAAGCCACAACCGACTAGCAACCCACGACCATTTTTGACCGAACAAAGCTTTCACGAGCAACAACTTCTAGTCTAACTTGGCAAACATGACAGCAAAACACCAAGCTGTTGATTTATATGAGCAAAAGCGACTTTGAATTGGACTTGATGTAACTTGAGCAGCTAGATGTTACCAAGTCGAGCACTATTAAACAGCAGCCTAGTTGGAAAAATTTAGCAGCAGCCATAACCAAGCAAAACAGGACGAGAACCAAGCTGATGCCGAGCAGCTACTGAGCTCAAATCGAGCAGACTTCTTGCACGTTCCAAGACCGAATTGAGTTGCCCACATGCGCTCCTGAGCTGAGTAAAAATCAGCAACTGTGAAGATTTTTAACAGCAGCAGATGCAGGCTTTTAATCTTTATAGTGGTCGAAGCAAATGAAAAAGGAAAAAATAATAAACAATAAATTAAAAGAAGAAAGGGGTTTGGTGAAGAGCAGAGCGTCAATCTATGCAAATAAGAAAAACAGAGATCAATAGTTCAAATGGAAAATGGAGAGCTAATGATTATTATCGAAAGACGGAGCAAATTCAGAGTGGACAAATTCATCAGCAGCTATATGGTCCTTTGTGTTTAGTGAGTTGAAGCAAAAGAAGAAAAAGAGGGGGCAGTCCATGAAATTTAAAGTGTCAGCCCATGGTCATATTTAGTGGCCCATGTGGAGAGGGAACGCATAGCAGCAAGGAATTTTGTGAAATCACAGCAGCAAGATTGGAACAAAACCGAAAGCCCTTAACTTCATTTACACTTACACGTGGAGAATCCCATTTAAGTAGTCAACATGTCATTTAATTAGGCAGGTTCTATGTATTTCAAGAGAAACCAATCACATAGTGGGTATCGGTAGGTGTATGAGTCCCTCTTCTTATAGAGTTCCTAATCAAAGAATGTTGAAAATTCGTTTTTCTGACTAGAACAATCAGAAAAATGAATTTGGAAGGGTATTTGAGGAACTTTACCATGGATCTTTGGTGGTGCAACAAAGCCTAAGGCAAGAGACATTACGGTAAGGCAGTTTAAAGTAGTCTTGAATGGATTTTGGTTGAAGCTCCTAAGATCTTTTGTTTGTATCTGTAGAGTGTTAGAGGAAACGAATTTGGGTATTATTTTTGGAGACTTTACAGAATGTGTCCGGTGGTAAAAGCGCTCTTTACAGATCACAAAAGGTAAATGATGTGGTTAGCATATATGTGTGTTTGTGTTTGAGTTTTGTTATTGCAATTTATTAAGGTTGATTGAATTTGTGTTGTTATGGGTTGAGAGGGTTTTTAAATTGGTGTAGTGACATTTTTTTTTTGTTAGGAAATCAATTTTGGGAGTATCGATTTGAGAGACCGGTAAAGAGTTGGGTGTTTCAGGGGATGAAATGCATTGTTACAATCTGCAGAATTCTACATATTGCAGTAAGCATCTAGATACCTTCTCTCTTAGCGTCTGGACGCTAGGCTCAAGACTATACTCTTTTGAGCATGGCATCTGAATGCTAGACAACCTAGCATATAGACACCCGAACCTTATTACATGTGGTAAGTTTTCCTTTAAACCTTTTGGGGCTTTTCGTGGGTTTTTAATAATTCTAAACCTTTTCAAATTAAGAATCATCACCCAAATAGCTCACAAAATCAAACTAACAACCTAGTAATCCTAGTTTGCATATGTGTTTCCTAAAGTTAACTTAAGCTAGTTGAGTTATTGTATTGAGGATATTGTTAGTTTGGTTCTAAGTTTGAGTGAGTGTATTGTTTCTCATTTGAATAGGTAGTGAGGCTTTTGAATCGATTACTAAGCAGACGTTGCAATCAGGTATGGGGTTGAATGTTGTTTATGTACTCATAGGATTTAATAATGCTGAATGCACTTAATGAAAACTCAGCTTAAATAAGTGTACTATTTATGCTTGGATGGGCCTAAGAGATGATATCAGGTAAGTACACCTATCAGTTTTAATATAACGGATGTGAGTCCGAGTCGATCCCTTAGAAACTTCGATTACTAATATTAACCTTAGCTTTATTATCTAACCAGAAAATTATGATGAGTTGAATGAATTAAAAATACTGAAATTAACAAACTAAACTAATTATGGGACTTGATTAAGCAATTTAGAAAGCAATAAAACTAAGAACGACTTCAAGTATAAAATAACGTATTTAGGAATTATTTCCCCTAGTATTTAACATGTGACCACGTAAAATATATTCAATTAAATTTCTATTATTCTTGACTGGAGGGATACATAATTAAAGTTAATACCTTTCTCAAGCATATTAACCTTAATCATAAATTATTTACTGGAATTTCTTCACTTAGTAATATAATTTAGAATTGCATTAATGTATAATGAATTCCCACACAAATAATTAACTTTCCAGAAGAAACATGTATCTTATCTCTAAGTATACATGTAATTCTCTCCAATTACGTAAAAATCTAATTATACATGCAATTTCTCAATCAACATGCATAATATCTTATATTGATATTCTAGAAATATCAATTAACAATTAAACGACATAATTGAATCAAGCAAAGGTAGAAACTTTATTGAGAATTTTAAATCAACCCAAGAGTCACATGAAACCCTAGGTTCCATAATCTTAAATACACAAATTCTAAGCCATCATAATGAAACTAAAAACGAATTCCATCAAAAACATAAAATAAAACATGAAAAACCCCTTTAATTGATGAAAAATCTCTCTGATCTTGAAGTCGGTGTTGTTTTCGCCTTTTTCTTCTCCTTCTCCTCGAATCTCTTCTCTTCTCTAATATTTCCTATATCTTGTGAAAACCTCATATGTCTTTTTATACTGTATGATAAGGTTTTCGTTTTCGTTTTCTTTACCAGACACGACCTAGGACATGACCGTGTCCCCAGGTCGTGTAACTTTCTACCCCTAGCCAATTTCCCTGCATGGATATGGTCATGTCCCAGACTGTGTAACTTCATAACTTCTTCATTTGAACTTCGAATTGAGTGAAACTTGATTCCTTTTCTTTGTTTTCAATCCTAGAATGCGTTCAAACCTTGAAATCAAAATTTTACTCAATTAAGTATCAATTTCTTTAAAAAAAACCAAAAAATGTAAGGGAAATACTATAAAATCACCATGTGAAATATGTTTAAAATCAGAGTTATCAAATTTTCCCACACTTGAGCATTTGCTTGTCTTCAAGCAAATAAATCAAAACAAAACTTCGGGACAAGAAATGCTAAGTAAAATTTATCACTATTTAAGAAACCGGTGAACGAATACACTTGACCCGTAGAAAAGTAAAAAATCATTCTCGATTAACTTGCAATAATAAAGTCAACCAATTTCATCTGATCATATTCGAATGCTCCAACAATACTTAATACTAGAGTTTACTAGTTAATTTATGAAAATCAAAGTTTACCCGAGTCATTTAACCAAGGATTCTTAAACTAAAAATTGGATTTAATATCTCGTTAACCAAAAAAGAGTCATAAAAATTTTGTCCATTTGACTAAAATGTATACAATTCTCTCTTCCATCTCACCAAGCGCTATAATCTAAAATAAACACATTTTACATCCACTTATCCTCTGATCACCTCCCTAGTTCATACTTTTGTTGAGAGGTCTTTTAAATTTACCTTATTTAAGCACAATTGTGTTGGTAGAGAGAAAGAATCTTGCTTTTCTAACGGACTAAGACCGATCCATACCAACTCATTCCTTATATTGATAGCGGAAAAGAACCTTGCTCTTCTGACGGACCAAGGCCGATCCATATTAATTTTTTTTTATTTGAATTGGCATTGGGACTCAATCTCGCTTTTCTGACGGGCCAAGACGAATCCTTACCAATTTTTTTCTATTTATATACTTGTTATTACTTTTAACCTCCAATCATTGTGATTTTTTAGGGGTTTCTCAAAAGAAGAATTTCATTTGTTTGTTTTTGTTTGTTTGTTAAAAATTATAGGACTCTTAAAAATTTCTAAGAGAAAGGTATACATAAAAGTAAATTTTAAAAATAATCATAACTAACTCTCAACTAGTGATGTTGCTCCAATCTTAAGTCTTAAAGTCCTAAGCTAAATAACCTGTAACTTTACCTTCCAAAAAATTGACTAATCAATTCTAGTAAAGTATAATAAGATCAATAATAATCAAGATGACACAGTTAATTTGGCTCGACACTTGTTAATCACCTATTGCAAGTTAACTTAAAAATTAATTGGATTAAATGTGAATAATTAGTCTCCTAAACAGTAACAAATTCATATATATCCCTTCCCTACACTTAATAACATACATTGTCCTCAATGTACTACTAAAAAAAACATAGCAGCAAGAAATGAAACAAGAAAAATCAGCATAGGAAAAAGGAAATATATGTATTGAAAAAGAAACTAATACTTCCCTGGCAGTCGAAAATTAGGGAAAAAAGTTCAAAACAAAGAAGCATCATCATTAAATATCAGAGTTTACGTGCCTTGGCCAACCGAAAGGGAACACAAAAAAAAATATGAACTAAGAAGAGGGATCGGAATCCGTCTCTTCATCCTCCTCATCAGACGGTGCCTCAGCCATTGTAGCATCATCATCGTCGGCACTACCCTCAACATCCTCTTCACTATCTCTAGCCACCTCTTCCTCACCACCCTCATCATTCTCTTCTTCACCACCCTCATCATCTTCCTCTTCACTCTCACTATCCTCAGCATGAGTATCCAACTCTTTCATTTTGAGAAATTTTTCCATTCTGTCTTGGCGGATATGAAGTTTATCCATATTTTTTCGGATATATCGAACCTCAGACATCAACAGATCAAATTTGTCTTCAAAGCTTGTGGAAGATGTCTAGCCTCGAGATGTGCTGCTGCGAGAGTGTTGACCTTGACGTCTTGTTGGTAATAAGTTCATTTGTCTGAATGAATTAAGACGCATAGGAGTGACTTGATTGACCAAAGTAAGTAAGGGCCAAACAACAACCTTAGTCTACATGGCCTGCACGAGCAAGGTAATGTAGGGGCCACAACAAATATGCCCTTTCTTCTGTGTAGTGGTGGCTGAAAAGTTCTGGGAGCTCGATGGCGAGATTGATGGGATGTTGATGAATAACACTATACAGATAGAGGCAATCCTTGTTGGAAACCACACCGGTGCTGTGGCTTCTGCCAGTCAATGTATGCGCAAAGAGCCAATGAAGAACCCGATATTCAGGCTTGACCAATTGGGAAGCCTTACTCCTTGCTGGATCATATGCATCACCAACAGTAATCTCGTTCCAAAATGTCCCTAGTGTTACTCCTCTGGGAAAAAGACATGAGAGACGTTGGAATTCTTCTGTCCGAGTGTATCTATCTTCATAGAGACCGAAACATCTACCCAATTGAGCTATGGTCATGTGGAATGGGTGGCCACTCAAAGTGAAATGTAGTTTGCGTTTAGGGCCCATGCCAGTAGTACTCTTTTTGTCAAGTTTGTATGTACATAAAAATTCCAAGGTTAGCTCTTTATAAACTGGAGCGTCAAGAGATAAAAACCACTCCCAAATGGTACCATTTAAGAGCTCCTTCATTTCTGTAGTGAGCTCCAATTGAGCGAGAACATCCCAATCCAAACGAAAGGTCTCGCTGAAAGGCTTATTACTAAGTAAACTATAGCGTTGCGCCTGGTAATCTTCCTTAAATTGAAGCATTGGGTGCTCCATCGGGGGAACAGTAGCTAATGGTTCAACTATTGCTCCTGATTGCGATGAAGAGGGATGCTGCAAATTTGGATTTCCGTTGAATGGTAAGCTTTGCGCGATTCTCCATTGAATACCTGAAAAGAATCAACAAACCAAATCAAAAACATACATCCTTATTGCACATAGTTCAAGAAGGCAGAGGGAAATAAGATTAATAGTGAAGAATATTAACAGAAATCTCATTGGGGCATTTAAACAAACATGTGGAGTGCAGCTGGAAAACTAGTTGGTGGAAAAGAAATAACTTGCAAATGCATCCAACTAATTCTATAATAAAGCGATGACACTACAATTAGCTTGAAACACAGGCGTCCCAACATATAAAAAATGCTAAATGACCCATAATTGCTTTCTCATATTGCTAACCTTAACTAGCATAAGGAAATAAGGATTAGCAAATTAGCAAACAAAATTCGGAATTGAGAGAGCACAATGAATATCTAACTATATGAGACATCATAAAGGCATATAACATCAAGAAACACAAGACAATGGCACATGGCGTTTATGAAATAACAAAATAAATTTGCAGACCAAATGTAAGAACTAATGCACAAAAGGACAAAATTTCTAGTAGCTAAACTGCCTAAACCATGAGGAAGATAGAGCAAAATCAATAAGGAGAACTTACTTGGATCTGGATTCGTAATGTCAAGGATTGGGATGTGAAGATGGAGGGAAGAGAGAATATGAGAGAGAGATATGTTGGATTGTGAGTGTGTGAGAGAGTGTGTGTGTTTTAAATAAACTAGGCATGTGCAAAATTGTGTGAGGCTGGGCAGACACGGGTTGGGACACAATCGTATCCCACACCCGTGTAACTTTCTGATGTGATAGTGTCTTACCTAAACGGACACGGGCTGGGACACAACCGTGTCCCACGCCCGTATAACTCTCTGTTTGAGCGGCATATGGCTGGGCAGATACAGGCTGGGACACGATCATATCCTACGCCCGTGTAACTGTCTGTAGATGCTGCATAAGGCTAGGCACACACGAGCTAGTACACGACCGTGTCCTATGCCCATGTAACTTTCTGTAGGTGTGGCAAATTAAAGGGTCTTGGATGGACACGGGCTAGGAAACGACCGTGTCCCATGCCCGTGTAACTTTCTGTTCTTTTTTTTTTAATTCATGAATTTAATTTAAAAATAAAGGAAACTTAAAGAAATAAAAGTAGTTAAATTAGAAAAATAAAAAAGAAAACTAAAGAGAAGAATAAAAATGAAATTAAAAGGGAAAAGCCTATGACTAAAATTGAAACAAATAAAAGAAGCAAGGTAAAGCTAGATAAAAGAAAAATAAAATGAAATAAACTTAAAGAACTAAAGTGTAAGTAAAGTTAGATATGGGTTGCCTCCCAAGAAGTGCTATAGTTAACATCGATAGCTCGACGGGATATGTCTTCTCATGATAGTTCTTCATCCAGGTAGAGATAAGACTTCTCATGTATTTCGCTTTCGAACTTTCCATACAAATGTAAATTTACCCTTTGGCCATTAACCTTGCCAGTTCCATTTCATTGATGAATAACTTCCATAGTTTCTTTCCTTATCATGCCACTTATCAAATTCATGTAGGCTAAACTTCTTCATTTTATTCGCTTTTAGCTTAGATTCGGTTGTCATTGGAAGTTTTAAACTTTTCACTGCAAAGACATGTTCCAAATGATTTCTTGACAGTTTTGGTTCCAAAATTGGTGACTTCTCTTTAAAATATTTTAACCTCAGATCCTTTGGCTTGTGGAGTGGATCAATCCCCTTCTCGTCCACAATGGATTTATGAACTTCTATTTGAGCTGCCACTTCTGCGCAACTGGGGTTAGTCACCAAATTTTCATCTCCCTTTTGCAAGCAATAGTTTGAGGAATCTTTAGCAAGCGTTTCCTGCATACATGTAGATATAACAATATTAGTGGCATTAACATTGTGACTTATGTTCTCTAAGTCAAGAAATTTGTTCGTTACCTCTAGAGTTTTAAAAACTATTTCATCATCCCCGACCCGTAATATTAACTTATGCTCACTAACATCAAAAACAGCCTTAGCAGTGGTTAGGAAGGGTCGACCTAAAATGATTGGCACCTCAATATCTTCATCTATATCAAGTATAACAAAATCCATAGGAAAGATGAATTTGTCTACTTACACTAAAACATCCTTTATGATGCCTCTAGGGTATGTGATAGACTTATCGGCTAATTGAAAACTCATGCCCGTTAATTTAGGTTCCCCTAACCCTAGCTTTTTGAATAATTTATACAGCATCAAATTTATACTAGCTCCTAAGTCTGCCAAAGCATTATCTACCAACAAATTGCCAAGTATACAAAGAATAGTGAAACTCCCTAGATCTTTTAATTTTTCTAGCAGCCTTTTCTGGAGAAGTGTCGAGCATTCCTCGTTCAATGTGACGGTTGTAAGCTCCTCCAACTTCCTCTTGTTCAATAGAAGATATTTTAGAAGTTTCGCATACTTTGGCATCTGCAAGATGAAATCAACAAGAGGTAAGTTAATGTGTAATTGTTTGAAAACATCAAGAAATTTACCGAATTCCTTATTCTGATCAGTATAACTTTGCTTAAGGCGCTACGGGTAAGGGATGGGAGGCTTATACTCCTTCACTTTCGGTGATTCCATACTTTCTTTTGATTTTAGTAGCTTTGCATCTTCCTTACGGTTGATTTCCACTGCTTTCTTAACTACTTCCTCACCATCCTTCTTCTCCACTTGCAATTTTCTACCACTTCTCAAGGTCACTACATTAACATGTTCCTTGGGATTGACCTCGGTATTCCCTAAGAGTATTCCCTACGGTCTTTCAAAGATTAGCTTCACAAGTTGACTAATTTGGTTCTTAAGGTTGCGATTGGAAGCCTCTTGATTCCTCAGCGATGATTCAATGTTGGATAAGCGAGCCTCATTGCCTTGAATATATTTGGTGAGAAGTTCTTACACACTGGACTTCTTTTCTTGAAGAAGAAGAGGTGGGAATGGTCTCTGAAATCCAGGTGGGCCAAAGTTAGTCTTCTACTGGCCTTAGTTTTGATTCCCCATGAGAAATTGGGGTGATTCCTCTAGCCTGGATTATAAGTGTTGCTGTAGGGGTTATTTTGATGCTTGGGTGGATTTTCTAGATAATCTACCTATTCCAATTGTTTTTATGCTCCATACCCCTACATATCAAAGTCACTTACATTCGATTGCACTTGTTGAGGTCCAACAGAGAGTGCATCAATCTTCTTACTCAATAGGTCCACCTTGGCTACCAGAGCAGTGGTCGAATCTACATCATAAATTTCCATAAACTTTTGCTTGGCTCTGGTGCTTTCCCATTGATAATTGTTCATCGCTATTCCTTCAATCAGGTTTTGTGCTTGCTCAGGTGTCTTTATGTTTAAAGTACCCCCTACGGATGCATCAATCATCTGTCTTGTAGATAAATTGAGACCATTATAGAAGGTCTGAATCTGCATACATAGTGGAAGGCCATGATATGGGCACCTCTTGAACAAGTCCTTGAATCGCTCTCAAGTATCATACAAAGTCTCCGCTTCTAATTGAGCAAAACAAGAAATATCATTCCAAAGTTTAGCGGTCTTTGCAGGTGGGAAATACTTCTCCAAAAATTTCTCTACCAATTCATTCTAAGTTGTGATTGAATTTCATGGTAAAGAGTTCAACCACTGTTTTGCTCTATCCCTCAAGGAGAAAGGAAATAGCCGCAGTCGGATGGCATCATCCGTGGCTCCGTTGATTTTAAATGTATCACAAATCTCTAGAAAGCTAAAGATGTGGGCATTAGGATCTTCATCTTGGAGACCGTCAAATTGAACATATTGTTGCACCATTTATATAATGTTAGGTGCAACTTGGAAGTTGTTAGCCGCAACGGTTAGCCTTGCAATGCTAGAGTCAGCTCCAATAAGTGTAGGCTTTGAATAGTCGGACATGGTCCGAGCTTCATTACCATTGTTAGCCATGTGTAGTGGATCTTCTTGCTCGATGAATTGAGTTTTGGCCTCTTCACCCTCTTCCTTAATCTCAACGATTGACAAGTCTTCTATGGTAGCCACAATTTGTCTAGGTCGCAGTCTCAAATTTTGAAGGGCAGTTCTCTCAATTTCAGGATTAAGTTCTACTAAATCTTCCGAGTTGCTTCGAGTCATGCATTATAAGGGCAAGAAATATAGAATCAATTGCAACTTTAGTAATAAAGCAACTAGTGTTATTAATATAAAAAATCCCCAGCAACGGCGCCAAAAACTTGATATCAGGTAAGTGCACCTATCAGTTTTAATATAGCGGATGTGAGTCCGAGTCGATCTCTTAGAGACTTCGATTACTAATATTAACCTTAGCTTTATTATCTAACCGAAAAATTATGATGAGTTGAATGAATTAAAAATACTGAAATTAACAAACTAAACTAATTATGGGACTTGATTAAGCAATTTAGAAAGCAATAAAACTAAGAACGACTTCAAGTATAAAATAATGTATTTAGGAATTATTTCCCCTAGTATTTAACATGTGACCACGTAAAATATATTCAATTAAATTTCAATTATTCTTGACCGAAGGGATTCACAATTAAAGTTAATACCTTTCTTAAGCATATTAACCTTAATCCTAAATTATTTACTGGAATTTCTTCACTTAGTAATATAATTTAGAATTGCATTAATGTATAATGAATTCCCACATAAATAATTAACTTTCCAGAAGAAACATGTATCTTATCTCTAAGTATACATGCAATTCTCTCCAATTATGTAAAGATCTAATTATACATACAATTTCTCAATTAACATGCATAATATCTTATATTGATATTCTAGAAATATCAATTAACAATTAAACGACATAATTGAATCAAGCAAAGGTAGAAACTTTATTGAGAATTTTAAATCAACCCAAGAGTCATATGAAACCCTAGGTTCCATAATCCTAAATACACGAATTCTAAGCTATCATAATAAAACTAAAAACGAATTCCATTAAAAACATAAAATAAAACATGAAAAACCCCTTTGATTGATGAAAAATCTCTCTGATCTTGAAGTCGGTGTTGCTTTCGCCTTTTTCTTCTCCTTCTCATCGAGTCTCTTCTCTTCTCTAATGTTTCCTGTGTCTTGTGAAAACCTCATATGTCTTTTTATACTGTATGATAAGGTTTTCGTTTTCTTTACCAGACACGAATTGGGACATGACCGTGTCCCCAGATTGTGTAACTTTCTTCCCCTAGCCAATTTCCCTACATGGACATAGCTTGCGGACATGGTCATGCCCTATACTGTGTAACTTCAAAACTTCATAACTTCTCCATTTGAACTCCGAATTGAGTGAAACTTGATTCTTTTTCTTCGTTTTCAATCCTAGAATGCGTTCAAACCTTAAAATTAAAATTTTACTCAATTAAGTATCAATTTATTTAAAGAAAACAAAAAAATGTAAGGAAAATACTATTAAATCACCATGTGAAATATGTTTGAAATCAGAGTTATCAAGAGACTACGAGGACTGGGACTAGGACCTTGGGGTAGCACCTCGATGATTCTTAGGCAACGGTATCTTGATTAGAGTCTCGCTTGGAAATGATCTAAGTAGATTTAAGATTTTTCGCGATTACTATAGTGTTAGGGAGGACCCAACATCAATACTTATATGTATATTATATATTGTATGATGGATTCATGAGTTACTCTAAGTTTTTGGACACTAAAATTGTGATGCTTGTTGGACTTAAAGAAAATAATAACCGATTACATTCATTTTTAATGTTTAGTTAATGTATGTGTACTTATGTATTACTTTGTAATTATGCGCCTATGTTTGACGCTCTATACTAAGCTTTGCCCACCCCTTAGATTTTCATGTTTTTAGATGCAAGCACATATATGGGTGATTGCGAGAAGTGTTATGGTGATTTTGGGCACTATGGCAATAAAGCCGATTATTATGATTTTGGAGATGGCTCAGCGTAGCTAATGTGGGTTATGAAACTTGTTGTTATAGTTTATTAGACATGTGTTATTTTCATCTCGTTACTATTATTTGGGTTTAGAGAAATCACCTAGGACTTCTCAAGTTTGCTTTGTTGACAATTTTTGTTAACAAGCATTGAAGTGATATTGAGTTTTGTTATTTAGTAATTTGAGACATATGAAATTGAATAATTATAAATCCTTTCCTTTATATAAGGGAACATTAGATTTTGGTCTTTATATATAAATTCGTAGATTGCAGATGTATCTAAGACATCCCTTAATTATTGTATGGAAGTCAATACAAATGATAGGTGATGATTAAAGTATGTGGAGTTATGTATAGGTAGATTCTGGATGCTTAACATATCGATAGATTATAGAGACACGTGTTAGGCTATAATATCTCAAGTTCTGAGGCATTACACTTTATTTATTATAGTAAAAATAAGAGGCTTACATTCCATATAGGGAAATCACAAAGCACTAGTAGTTAGTTTAAAAGGAGAACATTCAAAAGTCGACGAGGAGGGATAGCAATTGAGAAAAGAATATACAGTAACTTAGTGGAATATAATTTATGATTAGAAACTTCATTTTCTATTTTCAATATATTTTCTTTTAGTCTAAGACACTAAAGCCTTATGTTCAAACATACTAAGAGGTGATTTTAGGTTTCAAATGTATCGAGAGATGTCGATTTTATTATGTGAGTAGAATTTGAAGATATCCATTAAGGTTTTTTCTTTTCCTTGCTATTTCAATTGCATTATGTCTTAGTCATTTGGGTATTGTAGTGAGATATTGTGCTTACCATATGTTGGGTTTTGTAATGATGAATTTGATGAGTTTATATTATTTAATGATTTATTTTGATGTTAATATTGAGGATTTGATGATTTGGCTATTGTGTTTATTGTCAAATTATTTGGTGCTTGGCCAATAACTCCTAAATAGATAGAGTTAAAGATACTTGGAAGGGATTTAATAACTCGTAATGAACATAACTTGAATTTGTGTAAAAAACTCATAATTTGGATATGTAGGTTTTAACAAAATTCATAAACTCATGCTGTTAATGTAGTTGGAAAAATGGTTCAAGTCATGGGAACATGATTGATTCATATTTCTAACTAAAGTAGTACTTCCAGTGCGAATGGGTTACTATCTACCCAATAATTATAGATAAACTGTCATGGTGAGATGGTTTATGCTAAAATTAGAACTCCGCTATTTTAGGAGGTGAGTGAGTTTTCATGAGTTTCGTTAAATCCATATAGTTGATTTCAATTATTGATTTGAACCATCGTGTCAATTCAAATGAAAATATAATTGCATGCGCAAATTGATTTTTTACATCCCCTTGACCTCAAGACCCTTAAGGTATAGCTAAGACATTAGGCTTTGTGTTCAATTTGTTTATTAGTTCTTACTCACTTTTAATTTAATTTTCAATAGCTTAACATAGGGTAAAATTCAAGTAATTTATTAATTAGTATAGTAGCTTTCTATGGAATATAACCTTGACTCACTGATTATATTGCTTGTACAACTCGGTACACTTACCAATTTTTGCTCACCGTCATTTAATTTTATAAAATCGTATAACTGTTGTTAATTTTTAAGTATAGCCTATAAGTGAGTCAATATCTCGTCATGACCAATTTGCAAGTATTTTGTGTCTAATTTATGTATTTTTCTTTTCATCACTTGAAGTTCTTTTGTAGTTATCAAATTTAACACCAAAAAAAAAAAAATCAAACTAATTGATATAATATATGTCACTATATGTTCTAAAGTAAGGAAAAAGAATTGGAATTAGACATTTGAGAGTATTTATTTCATACTATCGAGCTAAAAATATGTGAGTCCCTAAAATCACATTTAAGGTAACCGTACTTGGATTTAGGATCTCATATAAAAACTTATCCGATTAAGCCCAAACTTTATGACTATGATAGAAAAGTTAGTGAAAATGACTCGGTGAAGTTAGATTTCAAAAATGATGACTCAAAATCCCAATTTTAGCCTTAAAAATATGATTATTTAATATGCCATAAAATTAATTGAAATCCTTAAAACTGAGCTTGAGCTATGACAAGAATTTAAAGATAAATTAATTAAATTATAAAAAGAAATAATATAGTATAATATACTATACGGATATATATATGTATTTTTATGAATATACTCAGTATATATAATAATTATACCCATAAATTAATGTGAAATTATATAATTATGTATAATATGTCTTAAAATTAAAAGACATAATAGAAACATAATTATATGTACATAATTACTCATTATGTGTAATATATATAAAGGATATATATACGTATATTAATAAAATAACTAAGTATTAACATAATATATGTAAATTACTTAAATTATACCAAAATAATAGCAAAACTTATCTCAAATTCAAGAAAATCAACTGGACTTCTCTGAAATTCACCATAGGAAACTCCAAAGCTTAGGAATTTTTGAATCAAGAGAGAATTAGAGAGAATAAGGTACCTTATGCTTAGGAATTATGGGGAAAAAGTAAAGAAAAAAAAAAAGAAGAAAAATTCCCATTGGCCTAGTTCTTTATAAATAGGACTCCTTAAACACAATTTCATACTTTAGATACCTGGGACACTTAACAAAAATTCGTAGGAAAAAGATAGTAAAATAGAAAAAAAAAATAGAGCAACCTCTTATCTTGTTCCACTTTCCCAACTCTTCGGTATTCTACTATCAAGCCCCATTGTCATTTAGTAAAGCCACTTGCATTAAAGCCTTCCGATAACCCTCCATATATCACTAGCTACCGGAGCTCTAATAAACAGATGATCTAATTTTTCTACTTTTTTTTTTTTTGCCTTATTGAATTTATCTAGAAAATTTATTAAAAAAATTATTCTTAGGTTATTTCAAATGTACTTTCGTATCGTATTTTTATTTTTATAAAATTTAAAATATTTTTATGTACTTGCTTAATTAAGTTACTATTCATCCAAAATTTGAAATTCAAAATAAATACACTAGATGATGTAGTTTCTAGCTCAAAATTTTTGTATATAATATAAATGATATGTATTTAATTACTATGTAGCAAGATCGTTAATTTAAGTAATTATAATATTTATTGTAATTTTTTAATCTAAAAATAGCTAAAAATAGAGTGAAATTGATGAAATGGATGTCCATTGATTTCTAGTGATTCATAATGATGTTATGATATATTGAAAATAATTTTGTATAAAAAAGAATAATATTTGTTTAATTAAATGCAATTTAGAGATAAAAATGTAATTATGAATGTATAAGTAAACCAGATAGCATGGAACTATGTAATGATTTAATTCCCCATATTTTTAGGAGTTTATAGAAATTTTCAAAGAATTATTTGGTAATTGGAGCTATTTATTACAAATTTTCTTAATAAAATAGCCTAAATTATTAACCAAGGTACGTTTTTAGTAATAATAAACTAAAACGTGATAAATATTGAAATAAAACATATGCATATACATGCTGATTAGATTTGGTAAAAGTGAATTTTTAACATATTTAATGATAATTATACAACTTGGTTAGGGTTAAAGATATGCAGGTAGGCTTTAGCTCATGGATTACTCTATTTAACTTACTTTTTAAATGAGTTTAAGCCAAGATTTTTTTTATCCATTTAACTTATGGGTTAAAGTAGGCTAATTTGGATTAACCCATTTAATACATTTATGTCTTTGGCTTATGGGCTAGCTCGTTTAATTTACTTGTTAAACAGATTAGGGCCAAAGTTTTTTGGCTTGTTTACCCCGTTTAACATGTAGGCTAAAGTGAGTCGAGTTGGATTGGCCTGTTTAACTCGCTTACATACCTCTAGTTGGGGTATATACGTATTAAGGATAAATATTACCTATAATTAAGCTATATTAGTAAGATTATATAAAATATAGTCTATTTACATAAAACCAATATAATACGATAATATTTATTATAGGAACGTATAGATATATTAGAAACTTAAAATACCCTTTAAAAGTCATCTTTGGAAATAAAATTGGTAATATGTATTGTTAGGTATATACAAATTTAATGATACTATTTTTATTAAAATTAGACAATCCTAAGTAATATAATTTATATCCATGTAAAATTATGATAATTTACGTGCTACAATAACTTTATCGTAATTAAAACATAACTAACTGATTAAAAATACGTTTTGATACGATTGAAATGATATATTATAAGTAATAGTATAACTATGTATATTATCAATATTTAATAACTTAATTTAACTTATATAATAAAACTATATGTCATTATATAAGGAAAATAATAATATACTTTAGATATATAAATATATATAATTGTTTAGCGAAATACAAATAGTTAAAATCCTAATGTTTCCATAACTTTTACGAAAACTAAATTTATGTTTTGTATATATATAGGGTCTCCTAGTAAACAAAGTGTTAATGATACGAGTCTTCCACAGTGAGCATCAAGATAGGTAAGTTGGGATCGTGGCTTTATCGCTTATTAAGATACCATATTAAAGTATCTAGAGATTTAAGAGTACTTCTGATTGTGGTTATAAATTAGCTGTCTATGTGCATGTCATGTATGTTGTTAGTATTCTGTTTGTGATAGGAGTTAAATTCGTTGGCATGTTGTTTTGCATGATTATTTCATTTTATATTGTGTAAACTTGTATGGTTACCCTTAAATGAAATTAAGAGTGATATGACCGTTACCTTAACTAGATATATATAACAACCATGAGGGGGAATGATTAGGAATGTTAGACCAAATACTAACTCTCTTTGATGAGGATAACTAAAATGGTACTTTCCTCATCTTTAGTCGAACTAAGTGACAAGTGAGAAGGTCGTAGTAAAAGTAGGGGTTGTTGTTTGAAGGTGGTCGTGGGAGGAGAGCGTTCTCCATTACATAAACTTAGGTTTGGTTTAATTTTGAGTAGTGAAAAACTCTTCAATTTAGGTTGGAGCGGATACAATTTCTCTAACCTTATAATAAATGGGATAACATTATGCAATATTTCAAGTACTTGATTGCATTGCATTTGATTATAAATAATAACTTTGTTTGTGATTAGATGGTACTCTTCTAACTCCATCCCACTTACGGAGCTAGTTATACTTATATTCCCATAGACTCTTTTGTAGGTGACGAGTGAAGGTCAAGATGTTTAGATATCATCACCTCCATGTTAATGTGTAATTGGCTAGGAAAGTAAGGAAAGGAGAATCCACTAAATATAGGCTTTTGACTTTTTACTTTGGTTTTGAGAAAATTAATTGGGAATTCCTTAAGATGCTTATTAGTTTCCTATCTCATTGTAAATAGACTTTAAGACTTATGGTTTTTGTAAACTTTGAATATAACTTATAACTCTATGTGTGGAAACACCTATATAAATAATGTTGTGTTATTGAATAATAAGGTATACTAAATAGGTATTTTGAAAAGTTATACCATAAGTTTGATAATTAATAAGTATAAGACTAGATGTTTCAAGTTGGTTGAGTCTTGTATACCTTGTGTGGACTATATATATGATAGTAGTTATGATGTCATCTTCTATTTTAGGTTAGTTTATATGATTGGACTGTTGTAACTTCTCTTGTTCGAAATGTGACAAAATGTCTAATATAATTCCTTTTCATTAACGACCTTTTACTTCATCAAATGAAATAAATATGTAATGGAATTCCAATTAATTGGAATTAAATAAGCTCGTAATGACTATTATATTGTTCTCTTTTGAAGAAAGACATGCAAAAAATAGATATGTAATATGATTAAAATAACAATATTGCCTTTATTTTTTTTTCCTCTCTTTAAGAATGAATCAATCTCTCTCTCTAATTTTTCAAATCAATGCTTGTATTCAATTTTATCTAAGTTTCTCAGTACTTGTCTTCAATTTTGTCCAAGCTTCTCATTACACATGTATTCAAGAGATTCCTAACCATGTGCCGAGATTTAAAGCCATTCTTAGCTAAAATAGTGAGTCTTCAAATATCCTATACTATTATACTCTCCGTCAAGCTAAACATGCTGCAATTGAAGTCACTCTTGATCCTTTCTCCTGCAGCCCTTCTCACTCTCTTGCCACTCATATTCTCGTGAGAGCTTGAACTTCCTATTCTTTAATTTCACTTTCTTAGGTTTTTAATTTCCATTTAATGGACTATTTTGGTGAGATTTTGGTAGTGTTCAATGGTAATTGTGTGATGATGGCAAGTGGTGTCTATTGTACATGGTGATGGTGCATAGTAGTGGTGGTATACTACGTTGAGTTGTATTGAATAGTGATCGAGAAAGAATAGTGATCGAGAAAGGGTAGGGGTGGTCATTCTTTTGTTGAATTATAATTTTTCAGTCGAAACCTAATAATTACTATCCAAACCACATAGGACACCAAATTCAATGCCCAGGAAGTACTTTTTGTTACTTAAAAAACATCCAGAATAAAATAGATTTGGATGGAAGGAAATCAACTACAGAATTACAAGTTTATGTTTCGAAATATGCACAGAATCCTTGATTTCTACTATAATATGTTTGGTCATAGTAAATTCAAAATGGAAAGACATGTATATAGTGATATTTGTAAAATATGGCCTTAATTTGTGAATGTTATAGGTATACATTAATAAAGTCAAAAAGTTTATTTAAGTATATCACCAATAGGGGTGGAATCAAATTGCAATTCCACGGCTCAAAGACTAGAATCATTTAATTGAAGGAGTTGTAATTCTAACATCTAAAAATTCTTGCAAACATTAAAAGGAAAACAAACCGAAAATCTAATTAGATTCTGGATTCATTTAAGCTTATTGAATGTACCCTAAGCACATTCCATTTGCTCATGGGAAATACTCTATTTGCCTTGCTAGGATCCAATACTCGGTAAGACTCAACCTTCTTATATCCCAACCTATATATCATGAACCCAAT
The DNA here is from genome assembly GCA_024138005.1 of Lumnitzera racemosa. NCBI lineage: Eukaryota > Viridiplantae > Streptophyta > Magnoliopsida > Myrtales > Combretaceae > Lumnitzera > Lumnitzera racemosa. The sequence continues at coordinate 39,681,915 of JAMXBC010000005.1, forward strand.
TTCCAATACACTCGTTCTTTCTTGTACTTGTCTCATAACGTACAAACACTTCTTCTTCTTCTTCTTTTTTCCTTTTTTTTTTTTTTTTTTTGTGTGTGTGTGAGAGAGAGAGATGGACAAACACTTTACTTAATTAAGTTGGAGATTTCAAAAGGTAAGTCACCAATTTGTATTTAATAAAGATTATTCTAACCAGTAGTATCAGTAGTATGGGAAGGTAAAAAGAAAAATTACATTTTATATTTGATCGATGAGAAAAAAAAGAAAAAATCCACTAAGAAACAATAGAAATCCTCACATAAAGTGAAAACACAAGACAACATTATGTGGTGCATTTAACCTGATTCTAAGACTAAAGATGATCCATCTGTCCTAGCATTATTTAGATCCTTGTCGAGTGGAAAATAAGCATCTTTTGGCGGGTAAGACAAAAAAAAAATTAGCTCTTCCTAGTAATTCAATCCACTTTTGCGAAGAAGTCAACAACTACATTTTCTTCACGCAGCCCCTTGCAAAATTTTAATTCATTAATCTCTTCAACATATCTCCTACATAGTTCAATACCCGACAAGCAAAAATTTGAATCCACATCATTATTTTCAATCCAGTAGTCTCAGTTGGGTCTACTTTAAAGATAACTTTATCAACGTAGATGCTTGGCCATTTCAAGCACCCTCCCCCAAATTCCATAGCTCTATATTAATTTTTATTTGGCTTGTTTTCTTATGTCATTAGTGTTATTGTCGGCGGTAAATCATTCAACGCATTGAATGCATTTAAAAGATAATAAGGAAAATCTCATCTTATCTATTGAAATTGGAATTTCCAATTTGAATTATAGTTCATTCCAATCCCTTAATTTTCCTTTTTTTTTTTTTCTTTTGGATTCAATTAAGAGTTCTGTTACCGTTACCATTCTTGAGGTAATTTAAATCCAAATATGAATTTAAAATCATTTTATAAATGCAACAAGATTGGGCTTTCTTTCTTTTTATTTTTCCATTCACTACCCTTTTCTTCCTTTAGCAATAGCCATCGCTATCAATAGCTTCAGAGCAAAAACAAGTGAAGCGAAAAGAGTTACTGTAAGAGGTCTGTATGTATACGTATATCCATTATTCTTGAAAACTAGTTTATAAAGTATTTGTCATGTAATAATTTTTTTTTTCTTGTTATAAACAATCTTGAATATAATTTAATCGTACAATTATTTATGTTCTTCGGAATCGATGATGCATATCTGTCATCTGTATTAAACTTTCCACGGTAGGATATTGATCAGAAATCTGAATACCAAAATGATAAAGCGAGACCGGTGAATTGATTTTGATTGAGCATCTTCATATATGTCGGATGCTACAAATTCCGAACGTATTGGCCAACGATAATAGAATGCAAACGTACGATGCTCCATGAGATTGAGATTGGGACTAAAATACTAAAAACTTATAAATATTGATCGTTTGATTATTACGTCAATACAACAAGGACTATTCCTATACATCATTGCTATTGGCTAAAGGATAAAATAATCAAAACCTTAGTTCACATCAACGCTATCCTCTCTTATAAATGGTATAGATCTGCGTCCCCTACCCGTGTGGTAACCAGCAAAAATGAAATGATCAAAATCGATGAGCTAATATGATATCTATTTGAGGTCATCTTTGATAATGGTTGATGAGTGCACATTCAAACAATGAGAACTTAAATACTATATGATCTTTTCATGTGTTTTATTTGGACTTCATTAGAAAATTAAGTATTACTTGTGAAAAAAATTGGTAATATTTTCCGACCAACCTATTAGGGGTTACAATCCATAACTAACACAATATAAATAATTATACTAAGTGGACAGGCCCTCATTATTTAGTAGCACTGCGCTTACTCTTTGACTAGGAATTAGGATAACAGTAATGTTTACTATAACGAAGGAAAAAGTCCGATAGATGTCACGAATTATGCGGATCTTTAAAGCTGTTCTTGACGTTTGTGCTGAGCAATTGCTTTGTCCATGTCATTCGTATCTGATTTCAGTAGTCATATTCTCGGTCCGAGTATCACAACTCTCAGCATAATTGATTCCCATGCCTTACCATTAAGGTAGAGATCAACAAAACATGTCTCCTTGAATCGTATCGCTTTTATGGTTTCGAGGACAAACCAAGACTTTTAAACGGTTCGTTTTCTATTTGTGTTGGGTTAGGATGTGGATTTATGGTTATACATATTAGAATATACAACAAAAAGAGATAATCCACATTAAAAGGAAAAAAAAAAAAGGGTAATGGATTAACTATAAAATAACACACCAAGTATATTAAAATCTAGCAGTATGAGAACTGATATCCCAAAGCGATGAGTCACGTTTGAATTACTTCTCTTTTAAATTGTAATTTATAATTTTGTTGAAAAAAAAAACTATAAAATAATTGGAATCTCAAATTAGTGAATTCCTCTAGAGGTCCTTAGAGTTTTCTAAACTCTCTCTTTTAATCTAATGTACTCAAAAACATACACACATAGAGGCACATGCAAGGAGTTAAACACTAATGCACATAATAGGAAATAACTTAGATTCTAAGAAAATACAAAATAGAAAAACTGTTCATCCCTTTGTTCATTTCTTTCCTAAACACTCTTCTATGTGCAAAATTCAAAGAACAAGTTCAACAATTCTCCACCTGGCAGCAATGTGTATAACTTAATGCACTTGCTCATTCTCCTAGGTAAACTGTGGCATGGTTTGGAACTAACTCAGAATTGGAATTGAGCCCACTTGATCGCAATTCCCAAAACTTAGAATCGGCACTGGCCTTAGTAAGCTAGTTCATAAGCTGTTTTTAAGGGACCAACAGTTAATGGGCTAGTTTCAAAACCCATAAAACGTAATAAGCAATTTTTTTAAGTTAAATTTCAATTTAGCCCATATATTAAATAGTTATTGAGATGTAAAGTTATTTATATATGACTACATCTAACTTGAATTATAGTATTAGGAAGATGGAATAGAAAATATAAAGGCTACAAAGAAGTTCAAAAATAAAAAATAGTCTTGCATTACGAAGAAATGAGATGTTCTTTTTGCTAAAATTCTACAAACATCACACGCTTTTAAAGCATATTTATTACTTATGTTGTTAATAATAATATATTAATTGTAGTGAATGGGAAATATTATTTTCTTATTACAAAAAATAGTTTGAATTTTAAATATTACTTCATTATTTAATTTATATTATGCTTTGCATTTGTTTTTCCTAATCTCCTACCTTTTTTCTTTTGTTTCTTCTGAATGAGTTAGGACCTGTCATGCTGGGTTAGTTCAACTTAGTGACCTACTTAGGACCCCCTAAGTTGGCTAGTCCGTTGGATGGGTCAAAATTGCACAAGTGATGTTAAGACTAGTTCTTCAACCAGCAATCTGATTCTAAGGTATGTTATGGTTTTAACCTGCTCAATACTTAGGTCCACTCCAAGGCAATACATATAATGTAGCTTATCTAATTCAAAGTTATGAACCACCCTCTTTTGGGTATCCTATTCATTATATATATACGTAAGCCTTCGTCACCCTATGTATTGATTAATTCTTCATGTACTTTAATAATCATACCTATCTATATGATCATTAACACTTGTGACACCTATTATATATTCATATTAGCTAACATACTTAGAGTCATAATACTTTTGGACTCTTTAGGCTATACCTTCCTCTAGAAATCTTCACCTTATGGCTTTTGTAGCAATACTTGAATGAAGTGAAATGTACTTTCCTTTACATAGCTAACATGCATTTTTTTTTAATCATAAATAATAGTATGAGCACTAAGATCCCATATCTTAGTATCAAAACTCCCAACAAAAATCATCTTGGGTCATTGTCTCCTATACTAAGAGCAAGTTTTTAAACCACCAGCACTTACCTATCATTTAATACTTTTTACATCTACCCATTGTGAAATCTTACCTGGACTTCGTATCTATCAATAATACCCATTTATTGTTTTACATAAGCTTATATGCTTGGAATCAATCTCTCCTACAGTACATATAGATAAGCAATCCTACAATCTAAAATCTACTCCATAAATTTTCTTGGACCATCAAATGTTAGTAACAATTCACTGTCCTCTAATTCAAAAATTGCTTCATTACCAATAGCTTTCCCCTTATCATCTTGGTTATGGTCATAATTTTTCCTCCACAGTACTCTGCCTTAGCGTAGCCCTTTTATTTGAAGTGATAAGCCATGATAGCTCTATCTCTTGATCTTCCTATAGAATTACACTACCATTAAATAGGTCGATTCCTAGCAATTAGACTCTTTGCAACCTCATTACTCATGGATCCCATCCTACTGGTTAATTAGTTCTTACTTTACAAATTATTTTTTACCTCTTCTATTGATAAGTTGCTCTTACCATAGATCATGGTCTTTTTGAATCCATGAAACATATATAGTAAAAAGTGCCATAATGGCATCACTTGTTTTTCAAACCATACCTTAACATATGACACCAACATTTCTCAAATTTTGAATAAAAGACATGTTATTATCACCTATCACTTATTGAGTAAATATAATATCTACTTTAATACCAGTCGATTCGTAAGGGACTTAGTAAAAAACAACTTTTTTGATTTATCCCATAATTTGTAGCTATCTTCTTTACTAGCACCTCTCACAAAATACTATTTGTTAGACTTAGCTTGATCAGCATTAAGGCCTTTTCATGAAGTTATATGCTACCGTTAAAGTCACTCTTGGTTCTCCCTCTCATAATCCTTCTCACTCTCTTGCTACTTGTATTCTCTTGAGAGTTTGAACTTCCTTTCTTTAATTTCACTTTCCTAGGGTTTTAGTTTCCAATTTAACAAACTATTTTGGTGAGATGTTAGTAGTGTTTGGTGGTCATTATGTGGTCATGGTGAGTGGTGGTGCATAGTAATGGTGGTATGCTCTATTGGGTTGCATTGAATAGTAATGGAGAAAGGCCAGGGGTGGTTATTATTTTGCTGAATTACAATTTTTCGATCGAAACCTAAGAATTGCAATTTAGCAAAATGAGGAAGTGTAATGCCTCATGAGATTGCCATTACAAGTTGAAAAATAAAGTAAACATTATAATAGTAATTCTTGAGAAATAAGCGGGGAATGGAATAGCCATTCTGACTAAATGAGTTAGCAATAAGTGTTTATTCTCCTGAAATACTTGTAGTTAATAGCTAAACAAAGTAGCTAGAAGGCTACTAAAGTAAAGGAAGAAAATTACCCATTGCTCATGAACTTATATACGGGTTTATGTCTATATTTACTTAGAGCTAATAAATATTGAAGTTTATTTGGTAGGCTTAAAACACTCATTTTAAGATAATACATTAGTTTATTGAAATAAACTTAATTATAACACTATCCATAATTTCCAATTATTCTTTGTAAAGTTTACTTATATTTTTTTCCTTTTCTCTTTTATGCATACAGTAATTTTCATAATTATTTATTTGTGGATTTATTTTTCAAGCACTTAAATTTTATGCATATTTCTATCACCTTAACTTATGGAAAATGTGCCAATTGCTATATGATATAGGCTAGTCAAAGCCCTGCCTTTTTTGTAGTTTAATAATGTTTTCTATTGTGGTTTTAAACAATGTTAGGGATAAAAGGAGCCTTCAATAACGAAGAGAAAACCTATGAAGGAATTAGGGGTAAGCGGGTAACCTTATTATACAGGGTACCCCTCTAGATCGTACTTCACCGAGTAGGTAATGAAGACTACAGGGTAGGTTCTAAGTAGTAATTTTCCGGAACCTATTCCTAAAGAATAGAGTATAAGTATGAATATCAATATATGGGACCCTATCCCACTCTGGAACATGTTCTCTAAAGTATACATGATACATTTCTATGATACATTTACTCACTTTATACTAATAATTAAATAATATTAAGAAATAAAAATATTTGTACTTTTTTTTAGTTATGAATAAAATAACAATAAACACGTAGCTCACAGTAAACTACTATGTACTATTTGTATCTATTTTTAGTCCCCGTCTCCTTTGCCTTTTCTTCTTCTTTCCTTAGTAAAAGCTTCTCTCTTCTTCCCTTCCAATCCCCCACATCAACCCCCCTACCCACTTACCCTCGCGTAACAATTCTTCTTATTTTAGTAACTCTAATTTAATAAAGTTTTAAAAATATCTCAATTCTTAATTTATTATCCAAGTTATCATATTGAAATTACTTACTCATGGTTTTTATATTCTACATATAATAATCTTATGATATGATAAAAAATTTATTTTATAATTTGAAAATAAAAAGTGATATTAGGCAAGTGTACTTATCAGTTTTAATATAGCGGATATAAGTCCGAGTCGATCCCTCAGAGACTTTGAGTACTAATATTAACCTTAGCTTTATCATCTAATCGGAAAATTGTGAAAGTTTGAATTAATTAAAAATACTAAAATTAACAAACTAATTTAATTATAAGACTTAATTAAGCAATTGAAAAAGCAATAAAACTAAGAACGACTTCAAGAAAGTAATAACGTATTTAGGAATTATTTCCCCTAGAGTTAACATGTGATCGCTTAAAATATATTCAATTCGGTTTCTATTTTTCTTGACCAGAGGGATTCATAATTAAAGTTAATACCTTTCTCAAGCATATTAACCCTAATCCTAAATTATTCACTAGAATCTTTTCACCTGGTAATATAACTTAAAATTGCATTAATGTATAACGAATTCTCACACAATTAATTAACTTTCGGGAAGAAACATGTATCTTATCTCTAAGTATACATGTAATTCTCTCCAATTATGTAAAGATCTAATTATACATGTAATTTCTCAATCAACATGCATAATATCATATATTGATATTCTAGAAATATCAATCAATAATTAAACGACATAATTGAATCAAGTAAAGATAGAAACTTTATTGAAATTTCTAAATCAATCCAAGAATCACATAAAACCCTAGGTTCCATAATCCTAAATACATGAATTCTAAGCTATCATACTGAATCTAAAAATGAGTTCCATCAAAAATGTAAAATAAAATATGGAAAACCCCTTTAATTGATAAACAATCTCTCTAATCTTGAAGTCGGTGTTGTTCTTGCCTTCTTCTTCTCCCTTTCCTCAAGTCTCTTGTCTTCTCTAATGTCTCTTTAGTCTTTTGAAACCCTAATATGCCCTTTTATAGTGTATCAAAAGATTTTCGTTTTCTTTGTCCGACACGACCTGGGACATGACCGTATCCCCAGGTCATGTAATTTTCTGTACCTAGCAAATTTTTCTGTATAGACTGTGTAACTTTAAATCTTCATAACTTCTTCGTTTGAACTCCGAATTGAGTGAAATTTGATTCCTTTTCTTCGTTTTCAATCCTAAAATGCGTTCAATCTTAGAAATCAAAATTTTAATCAATTAAGTATCAATTTCTTTCAAGAAAACAAAAAATGTGAGGAAAATACTATAAAATCACCATATGAAATATGTTTAAAATTAGAGTTATCAAAAAGGCAAAAGAAATTTCTGTATGATTAAATCAAAGGTTTGAAAATTTATAACTATAGAAATGTCTTCTATTTTACCTACCAAAGTTTTATATTATCTCAATTTAAAATATGTAGTAACTTATACAAAATATTACCTAAGGTTTAGTGATAGTGCAATTATTTTTTTATATTAATTATGCATCCAACAAAAGGCTTTAAAAGAAGATAAAAGGAAAAGAAAAAAAATACAGGTTCCACAGGATATCTTATACCTTGAAGAATCCACGGGGTATATAGTACATAGTGATTCTAAGATACCATAGAGTAGGTTTCGGGTACAAAAACTTGAAACCTATACTTACAAAGTAAGGTATGGGTAAAGTCTTATACCTTATGTCACAACCTGGAGGGGAGGTTAAGTCGTAATAGTACCGCCATGTAATACGTGAAGATTTGAGATCAAGTACCTTCCTTGATCAAGGGTTTTCGGCATACTATATAAGGCATTACACAACAGCAACCTTTTTCTAGTAACTAGCATTAAGTAATAGCAGGGCATATAAATTAAAAATAAGCTATCTAATTAATTACAAACATAACATAGATAAGTAAGGATATTAAGTTTCCCCTAAATTAGTCATACAGTACTAAGATAAATCATCATAGGTAATCTAAGTTACTTAATAAGATAAAAATACTTAATAACTGAAAATAAAGATAGTCTAATAATAAATAAAGGGTTCACTCAAGCTCTCATCCTCTTCACAACCCAAAATCTTAAGCTGGTGCTATTGACCTTGGGCATCTCGCAACTTGGCTCCAGCTACAAGTCTTATAACAACAATAAACTATAGAGGGATAAGCTCAATTATTTAGTAAGTAACCTACCTATCTACTCTACAACAAACAATATCAAGTAAGTTATTATGCAAGCATATGAATGCATGGTCAAACATATGTAATGCAACAACATATATAGTCTACCGATAACTATATATAGCATGGTTTTAATGCCAACCATTGCTTAAGTTAGGAAGTATTTCGGCACGTCAAGATCTAGGTATCTATATCCAATTTGGAGTCTCTTGTCATCAATATCACCCTCAACAGTAGATACGTCATGGCTTTAAGCAAAATCGACACTCCCCAAAGCTAAGTAGTTTCTAAAGGTCAAGGCAGGAACATGTCGCACAAAATATGTTCTATAATATTAGTTTTCAACACACAAAATACAATATGGATCCAACTAAGCACGATCCCCCATTCTACTACATGATGCTAAAGCCCATATTATCATATTATAAGATACGATGCATGTCCAGTTTAATTAAAGGTTAAGTGGTTGTTAGTCTGGTTTATGGGTGACTAATCAATATATATATAAACACTCTATGAATCTAACTTATAATGCAGCAAGCATATAATATTCAGATCAACTTAAGATATTTTTGCAAACAAGGTCAATCATATCAAACATATAAAATTTCTAATTTGCCCCCAATATGTAACAATTTCAATTATTGGATATAATTAAGTATTTTGCTAACAACAAGCACAAATAAGCAAAGTAGGGGGCAATGTATTTACTCAACCATGATGTTCAGCAGTCCTAGTAATCCTCTACTATTTTCAAGTCAAACTCCTTGTCCTTTGAAGAAGATACTTCAGTTTTATGAGTATTCTGTTTGCACCAATTAACTAGGCTTTCCATTCACTATCTTAGAGTTAGTTGTTTTCATAATTTGGGTATATCTTCTTCGTTTTCGGTGATCTTACAGTCGTTTTCATTATTTTCGAATGTTATTTTATTTGGTGATTTTTTTTTTAAGTTTTTGGGTCATTAAGTTTTCGGTTTGAGCTCTACAAGGTCATAGGCCCAAATGGTAAGTTAGGTCACTTTAGGTTTTAGGCTTAATTTTGGGTCTTGGGCTTAGTTTTTTATTTTAGGCTTCTTTTAAGTATTTTAAATGGGCTTTTTCTACCCAATACTTTAAAATTTTAAAGTAGGCTTTATGACACTTTACGGGTCCAAATGGGCCTTTTTACTAAGTTTAGGACCTTAAATCACTAAGGGGTCTTTGATGAGTGTCTTGGATGGGTCTTTGAGTTTTGTAGGCCTTTTAAATAACTCTTCATAAGCCTTTTATCCTAGGGTTTAGATTTGATCACCTAGCTATATGGGCTTTAAAATTGGTTCTTTTGGATATTTTGTATCTAGATCACTATTTAAGGACTTAGGCTCAAACTCACTTGTCTTTTTGGACTTAAGCCCAACATTGGACTTAACTTTAGCCTATTTTTAATATGGTTACAAATCTGTTCATTATAGTTCTTAGGGTTACTATCACCATTCTTAAATCTACAATCACTAACTAAGGTAGTTTAGGGTCTTAACCATACATTAGCATACTTAGCTTGATTAATTAAGTCCTAAATCATCCTTAACACTAATTAAACATGTCATTAAGCTACTAAATAAGAAGTTCCAGATATGGTAGTTCAATGAAAGTGGCAGCCAAGAGTTGTCTTTAGGGTCAAACTTTGCATTTTCATGCAACACTTGATTTTTATGGTGTTTTGACTTAAGTACCCTATGTTTCTACTAATCTAAACCTTAATCACTTCATAAAAAGTGTGTGAAAATGTATGTGAGAGAATATACAAAAGGGAGGTTGAAGATTTTCTACTAAAACTTACATTACTCGACACTACTTGGTCTAATGGTGTTATAGCTAACCTTTGTTGACCTGCTTGAAATACCTTAGAAGTTTTATAGAGTTGTTATAAAATAAGTTTTATCAAAGAAGACATTAGTATCTAACATTATTTTACAAGAAAGCTAAGGAATAACCTAACTTAAGTTCTTACTAGAGCAAAGTGTAGAAAGCCTCCCTTTATGGTTGTGTCCAATGAGCTTGAGTGTGTACAAGAGGGTACGAGTATGTTGATCAACAAGGGGAATGTGTGTGTGAGGTGTGAGACTTAGTGTAGGGTAATTTGGAGTGGTGGTAGTGGTGAAGTTATGGGGGTTGGCACTGAGGTGGTCGGTAGTAGCTAAAAGAAAGAAGAAAGATGGAAGTTTTATGTGTTTGGATTTTTTAGAGAGTTTAAGAGTACTTAGGAGTGTGTTTAGTGTTTGAGAAAACAAAATGAAGGTAGAAAAGGGGAGTGGCTAGTCCCGATAAGGAGAGAAGGTGAGGGGGTAAGCTTTAATTATTTGGGAAATCAAGGACAAGGTACAAAATGGAGACCATGTACCTTATGTGCTTTTGCTAATTTGGGCAAGATCTTACTCCCTTATGATACAAGCTATTTCAAAAGGAATTAAGAGTTTGTCTTTTAGTCATTAATCATGTTTGACTAATAACTAATCAAGATGCAATGGGGTTGGTAAAGGATTAGGGTTTGATTAGGATAATTGGTGGTGATTAGGCACAATAATGCTAATTAAGTGCAATTAGGATGCATTTAGGGTTTTGTTGGAATTTAACACTATATTTTAGCTAAACTAAATGCCCTGCATGTGTACTTAGGGTTTCCTTAGGGTTTGATGCTTGTTTATAGTAATTTTATTTACGCATAAGCTTAAAAGTTAGGGTTTGAATCGCTTAGTACTACCAATCACTTGTATTGATCGATTCAACCTTACTTCTAATATTTATTGGTGATAATAAGGTTTTTGATCGCTTATTTAGGCTTAGATGATCATTTTAAGGTTTCTCCCTCGTTCTAAGGTTTATCTAGTATTAGGGTTCTTGCTTGTTTAGTTAGGTTTTTAGGACTTTCTGTAGTTAGGTTTTTAGGACTTTCTGCAATTAGGTTTTGGTTGAACACTTAGGGTTTAATTCTTTTATCTAAGTTTTATTATTATGTTTGGGTGGTTCTAAGGACTATCCAAGGACTCCTTCATCCAATTCCGCTTTTAGGTTATCAAAATTTCATAGGGTTTATACTTTATCCACCTTATACCTACTCACCCCTTGAAAGAATAACTCTGTTGACTTGACACCATAAAACCTTAAGGTATTTGGTTAATGGGTCTTCTCTACTTATATATGAGCCACTTAATTTCCATCTTTCTAATGTGGGATTTTTTTTTTTCTTAACTTACTCACACTTATATCCTAACAATCTCTCCCTCAAGTGTAAGTCTCATCTACATTAGGCTTACATTTTACTCTCCCTCGAGAGGAAACCACTTGCAGCCATACTAAGAATTCATCAATTGACTCCATCATGTCTACCCCGTAAGTGGCTTGCAACCCATTACTCACCTTATATTACGGGCTTTACTTGAGTTACCATTAGATGGCTCTTCTTTCTACATGGGATAACACATCCATTGGAGATAAACCACCATATTTATTCCATCTCAACCCAACCAAACCATGAGCTTTGATACCACTTGATAGGGATAAAGGAAGCCTTCAATAATGGGAGAAATCCTATGAAGGAATAACTTGGTGGACTTGACACCATATTCAACCTAAAACTTTAAGGTATTAGGTTAATGGGTTTTCTCCACTTATATATAAGTCACTTAATTCCCATTGTTCTAATATGGAATTTCTTTTCTTAACTTACTTGCATCTATATCCTAACAAACAATAACATAATATTCAAGTCTACTTAAGCTTCTATTCTCAATTTTAAATCATTATTATTATTCTCAAATCTCAAATTCATTGATTGTTGTTTTACTCTATTCGATTCTATATACATAAATATACAAGTCATAAGCTACTCATTAGGTAAGTGTCTATAATAGTATTTTCTACTGTAGTTTCCAATGGTAATATAAAGTTTGCTAAGTCTATTGAATTCACCATGCTCAATTGTAGGCCATTATTGTCATTCTTAAATTATTAAAAATAATTTTACTCGATTTGATTCTGTGCTGTACATTTCATGCATTACTAAACGGGTAGCCATCTGTAATAGTATTTTTTATTATGGGTTTCAATGGTAATACAACATCTATTAATTTCATGTTTAATACATAAGAATGGTTTGGAATGGAATGAATTACACTATAATGAAAAGGGACTGAAATGATAAATCATTTTCTACATTTAGAAATGCATATAAAATGGAATGAAATAACATTAAATGCATAAATAAGTAATTTTAAGTTAATACAATTAGTAAGAGTATATTTAAATCATGATTCTGCTTTTTTAAAAACAAAATCAAATTCTTCTTTAAAAGCATGGAATTATGATTCCACCTTTAAATTGTACTTACAAATATGAGGAAAGGAAAAAGAACCCAAAACTATAATTCCATTTCAATCTTTCTTGAGTATCAGATGTGACATAAGTCTAGTTAGGTTTGTGATTCTCAATTGTAGGTTATTATCAAACTGATGAATGTATGATATGCATATTATAGAAACAGCATAGAATTTGTTTGATTATTGATGCTCAGAATTGACCGGGTCATTGCAAAAAAGGGCTATGGCCATTTAAAGGAATACATCGAACTCAATGACATAAATAATTATATGGTGGGATGCGACTCAAGATGCCACAACGTAAAGATTTTGTAAAAATAAAGGGAACTTTATGCCAGTACGATTTTAAATAAGTGAGGTAGAGATAATATAATGTTGATCTTCAACTTAAATTTATCTTGTAATTTTAAAGCCAAAATGAGGTAAAAAAAAAAAAAAACCTAATTGAGATTAATTGAATTCGTAGGTCGACTCGAAGTCATACTGAGGATTTTGACTTTAACTAAATTAAGCTCTTTTAGTCTTGAATTTTGCAAAGAAAAATATTCTTTTCCGTTAAAATTTAATGTAAAAATGATGTAAACTCAATGCAATTGAACTCGACTAATATCTAAGTTAGCTCAAGTTCAATTAGACTTATATATTGACCAATTTATATATTATGAAGATAATCTAATCATTTAATTCGTTGATAAAATTTCCCCATTTACACTTGACGAGTCATTATAAACAGAAGCAAACGTAGGAAATACAAAAATTCCTAATATGATAATATCAAAAGCTGAGAATCGATCGAACTTTCCACCAAAAAAAGAAAAAAAAAAAACCACTAATAGAAACTCAAAACAGCGGGATAGACTCTCCATTGGTATTAGAAACTTTTAATTTTTTGCGACTTGCGAGTAATTTCCTCGTCATCGTTATCGAAGTCTAGATAGTACTCTTGGATTCTTTCAAGGAGGAGGTAAATTTTCCCGATAACATTCATTAGCCATGTTCGTCTCTAAATGGGGCTAATTTTCCTCTTAATTTTTTTTCTTTCGTTAGTGGTACGAGGGAATGCACCAAATAGGAACAAAAAACTTTACCCTATAAGATAAAATTCTCAACTTTCTCATAAGTAGGAATACGATTGAGTCAAGTTTGGATTAACTACCTAAAACCAGAAGCCAACATAATGAGTAGATAAATGTCTCAAAGCCTAATTTGAACACTATAGGTTATCTTGCATATTACTAACATAATCTAATATCGTTCCTGATACCTTTCAAATCCGACTAATTATTTAATGCAATTTTAATTAAAATATACCAAAACCCATGCTTTATGGAGAAACATTATTTTGCTCCTATTTTGAGATTATACATATTTATTCAAGGTATCACGTAGCTAGTTATTGAATTCTCTATCCTAATTGCCACCCAAAACTACATAGGGTATTATGTATCATTTGTTATCACATCAAGTTAGCAAGTTGTTGAATTCTCTACCCTAAGTGCCACCCAAACTACATAGGACAACAAATTCAATGCCCTAGAAGTACCCTTTGTTACTTAAAAAATATCTAGAATGAAATAAATTTGAATGGAATGAAACCAGTAATAGAGTTACAAGTCCATTCTTATGTTAAGAAATATCTTAGAATCATTGGTTTCTATTGTAATAAGTATGGTCATAGGAAATTCAAAGTGAAAGGACACGTATATAATAATATTTGTTAAAAAACGCCCTTAATTCATGAATGTTATAAATATATATTAACGAGGTCAAAAAGTTTATTTATTTATATATGACCAATGAAGGTGGAAAAGAATCCAATTCGACTCCTCAAAGGTTGGAATCATTAATTTAAAGGAGTCGCAATTCATGTTCTCTCCCTCGTGGAGACTCGCCTTCTCTACATGAGAACGTATTCATCTAGATTGGTGACGATCGGAGTTTGATTTTCTCAAATCTATTGTTTCGTTTTTCTATCATTGCTTTATGATCTTATTATTTATTTATTTTTAGGATTTGTTGCTAAATTCAATCTAGTTTCTCGTCTTAGTCTCATAATCTGTCTGTTGCTACATTATTTTGTCTTTCCATTTTAGTGATCTTTTTGTCAGTCTTTCATTGTCTTCGCTGCATTTTCTCGTTTATCTTTCATTGTTTGATCTAGTTTATGTGCAGTTTTTTGTTTTTCTAGCCATCTTAATGTTTACTGGGCATGTGATTGAGGATCCCATATATCCCAGTGATGATAGTGGAGAAGCCATTGATATTATTGAGCTGGAAGCCTTGAAAGGGTTAAAAGTGTCTTGTACGGTGGGAAAAATTATTGTGAATAAGCCAATTAATACGAAAGTTGTAGTGTCGATATTTTAGCAGGCTTGGGAAAGATTTGGAGATTTGAAGGTTTCTCATTTAAGGGAAAATTTGATATTGGTAACCCAAAAGATATTAGATCTTGACCCTTGATCGGTTATGGGTTATAGTCTGGCGGTTCAACTTGGAGTGGATCTAAAAGGATTGAAGAGCTTCAGTTTACCACTATCAGATTTTGGATTCAAATTCATGAATTGGCGCTTCACATGATGACTCCTTAGAATGCGGTGAAGATTAGTACAATGTCGGAAATAGAAGATTGTTCAAAGATTGAGAGGGATTTTATTCGAGTCCGGTTATTGTTTGGTGTGTCTTCTCCTTTGAAGGATGGTTGTTGGGTTTGAAATGCAAATGATTAGATCCAACTCAAAGTATGAACATTTGTTTGACTTCTACTATACATACGAGACTCTGGGACATCTTCAAAATTTTTGTCCTGCCAAGTTGTGATTGGAATTTTGCTCATAAACATTTGAAAGGGGATCTCGGAGTTCCAATTGCTAATAAATCGTCAGAAATTATTCAAATTTTAGATTGTTCTTCATTGGTGAACAATGACGCTATTGATGAAGGAAGGAATTTGACTCATATGAAGATTACTCCTTTGATTAAGGAAGGTCACTGTTCTCTCATTGTCAGGTTGAAATGGTCCAAAATCTACTATTATGAGTTATAAAGAGCCTATTGTTCAAGGGTCGTCGTATTCACAAATTATTGACATTTCTAGTAAAAACAATATTAATGTGACGTTAGACCATGTTGTTGTCTTAGAGGGGCAATTCTAGAATCAAGAATTTTCTATCACATGAATTAGACATGGTAGGCCATTTGTTTGTTTGTCAACTCCCAATGACACCAATCGTTCAAACCCTAAAAACCTTTCTTAAGAAAAACCTAACCCAACTCCCCCAATTTACTAAAAATAAACCTACCTCCATAATTGTGGCAACCCGTGCAGCCCTATCCAATTAAATTTTGATCTAAACAACTATGCGCCTAAGGTCAATACTAGGAATCCTTCAACGTCTTCTAAGAAAGTCGAATCTTCCATGAAGTCTCAAATTTTCTCTCCTACCATTGAGGAGTTGTGAAGATCCCCAAACTTATCAAGATCTATTGGTAGACCATATGTCATATCTCGAAACGATAGAGTAGTAACAGTTTTACTATACACCTAATTTACATAAGGTGTGCACAATTAACCTGATTTGAAGTAAATAACTCAATATGTTAATAAATATTTAACTTGTGTAAGTCTTTAAAACATATAATTATGAGCTTGTTTGTTGAATTTTAACTCAAATGACTTTATAGTTCAGTTGATCTATATATACATATATTTCTAATCCAACAGTTAAAACCAGCTAAGTCGCCTAAGGTGATTCAATTGATTTCCCAAAAGACTTTATGATAAGGATTGAGGACCGATCATATGCTCTGGAACTCGAGGGCTTTCTCAGCTGGTTCACCAAGCTATCTGAGGTGAGTTAAGCACCAAGGAGCAGTGTTTTCCCTAATCCAACTTGCCAAGCTACTTCGCTCTTCATATTGTCTAGGAAACTGTCAAGGTGATCAAACAACATACCAAATCAACCTCTCCGTAACACACTAGTCTAAGCACTAAATCTGGATATAGCCATGTTCATAGTAATGAGGACGAGCTAACAATTGTTAGGAGCTGACCATCATAGGTTAATCCCATTATGAGTCATCTTTGAGCCAACCTTTATCCAATCCCAACAATTAGAGCTGCCGATGCCGACCAAACCTAATCAAGGCTTATCCTTGCTCAGTTCTCAACTTTAATGGGGCCATAGAATGAGCAGAACTACATACATGTTGTCCTTTCTAACATCCGTATTATCCTTTCTAACAAAGGATATTATTTTTGTACAATTACATGCTTCCCTTGTAAATTTTTCTCCTTTTTCTTAGCTAATAGGGATCCATTTTTGTAATTTCCTATAAATTAGGACTTACCCTAATTGGGTACTATAAATACTTGCATATTGTAATAGCTGCAACAATGAATATATAGAGAATACACTAAATTGAACTTTTACACCCTCTTGAGCTAAATGTTATTCTGCTTACTTTTAAGGTACTTAAATCCAGCCTATTTGAGCATAGACTACTAGTGAGTAACCTCCGGCCATACTTATGCATCATATCATGTGTGACCGGAGCTCATATGACCCTCCTTACTCAACCTTCAACTATCATTTACTTTTCGATCCATCTTGTAGCCCGGATCCACCCCTTAGTTATGCATGATATTGGGCTCGTGTGTTCATCTACAAATCTGTATTATCTTAGTATCAAAGCCTTGCTACATTCAAAGTTGGATTCTGCTATTGTGTTCTTTGAGTGATTTGTCATTACTCTCGTGTGATAACGATTTTATTGTCAACATTGAAGTTTAGAAGTTACGAGATGTTCTTTGCTCCATTTTCCCCTGTTTCCATATACAAAAACAAAGTATGATTGTTCATCTATTCACTATGTGGTTGTCGTAGTAGTGGGAGTGGTAGTAGTTCTATTGTTGTCATTTACAGAAAAAAACCCCAAGTGGTATTTTTAGACATCTATTTATAAGCTAACCAACAATGTCATATTCAAGTTTTTTAGAAACTTTGGGAAACCAAGAAAGTGGTACTCAACATAGCCAAAAGCAAGAAGGAAACTTTACACCTTAGCCAGTAAGTGACTACTTAGATAGGCTTACTGACTTGGCAGCCAGTTTGGTAACTGTTATCTAGGAAGATAGACAAGTAGCTAGAAATAACCTCACTAGAGGATGTGAATAGCAAGAGTGAGGTAATGGTCAATTTAATCAAGTTAATGCCTTAGCTCGATTGCCCCGAGCTTAAGGAATGGGTAGAGATGCTAGGTAAAGGCTAACACATGAAGGAATTGAGGAAGAAGAGGGAGGAGACGATGAAGAGAAGGGGTACTACGAGCCTGACGAAAGAAATGTACTAGCCCATAGAGTTAAAGGATTGGGGATGTATATTCTAAGTTTTTCTAAGAGCAGCAATGTTGAGGACTACTTAGATTAGGTGGATAGGATTGAAAAGGAGTTTGAATGCCATGACGTACCTAACAATGCAAAGGTTAGCCTTGTTGTGTTGGAATTCATTAGTTATGCCACCCTATGGTGGAAGAACTTGCAAGCCACCCGAAGAAGGGAAGGAGAATGAGAGATTAGGAGCTTAGATGAAATAAAGAGGGTTATGTAGAGAAACTTTGGGTTGAGTTATTGTCCTTAGGTTGCCTTCAAAAGGTTGTAGGAGCTAAGATAAGGAGGGTCAAGTGTTGACACTTATGTTAAGGAATTCCAAATGTTAATAATCCGATGTGAAGTCGTAGAGCCAAAGGACAAAACTGTATCTTGATTCATTAGTGGATTGAAGTATAAGATTAGGGATGTCTTGGAAAGCTTAGATATTGGAATGCTTGATGATGCAAGCTTAGCTACCTAAAGGATAGAAAGGCGCCGAATAGGAAGGTTCCGACTACCCGTCAACTAACTTAGCAATTGCAAATCTGTTCCAAGCAGTCCTGTACAAACGGAACCAAATAAAGTAACTGAGACCCAACTTTGTCAAATTACCTGAACAGAGGAGAAGGAACCTCCGATGAAGTTTGAGAAGGGCTAAAGTTTAGGGAGGAAGATGAGTGAGATCAAATATTTCAAATACTAAGGATTTGGACACATGGCCCCTTAGTATTTAAACATGCGAACATTGGTGATCTGAGGCGAGGTACTAACTGTTGAGGTCGATAGTACTGATGAGAAAGTAAAGGAGCTAAAGAGGATGGATAGATTAGACTGTCCGAGGAGGAAGTTATCTATAGTGAGGAAGGCAACTTTATGTCGGCCACTCTAGTGTTGAGGAAGACAATGAATGTCAGTCCCGTATCGAAAGACGAATAAAGGGAAAATCTATTCCATATTGGATGTAAGGAGAATGAGTCCCTATGTGTACTGATCATTGATAATGGGAGCTAAACCAATGCAACCTCTACATTTATGGTCTAATAATTAAAATAACAGACTAAGCCCTACCCGAAACCTTACAAGCTTCATTAGCTTAGTCCGATATTCTACTTAGATGACCATGGATGTTTGATCTAGTAGTTATATATGACAGAAGGAGGAACAAATGTTTTGTAGAGCATGAAGGCAAGGGGATGAAATTAAGTCCTATGACTGTTGAGCAGGTAAAGTTTATGTAGTCCTAACTTAACCAAACCCTAAAGAAAGAGGCTTTGACGATGACCCAAGTCAAATTGAAAAGAGAAATGGAGCTTAAAGGACTGACTTATTTGCTGGTTTGAAGGTTACTAGAGATGAGGTCCGAGGAGAGGGAGTAGCCTACCAAGGTGAAAACATTACTAGAAGAGTTTACTGACCTGTTCCCAGATGAGCTACTAATAGGTCTTCCTCCCATCCAAGGCGTCAAACATGCAATTGACTTTCGGTTAGGAGCAGTACTGCCGAACAAGTCTGCCTATAGGCTGAATCTTGAATAGGTCACTAAGCTGCAAAAGCAAGTAGATGAGTAATTGAAGAAGGGGTATGTACGTAAGTCGCTTAGCCCTTGTACAGTACCGACCTTGTTAGGCCTAAAGAAAGATGCTTCTTAGAGGATGTATGCAGATAGCCAAGCAATTAATCAAATCACCATTAAGTATAAGTATCACATACCTATGCTTGATGACATGCTAAACAAATTAAGTAGAACGAGAGTGTTTTCCCAGATTAACCTTAAATCTAGATACCATCATATTTGAATGCACGAGGGTGCTGAATGGAAGACTGTATTCAAGACACGAAATGGTTTATATAAATGGCTTGTGATGCCATTTAGGTTATCCAATGCATGGAGCACATTTGTGCACTTGATGAATCATGTACTTCGATAATTAATAGGAAAGTTTATCGTAGTTTATTTTAATGACATTCTAGTATACAGCCCCGACCTAGAGACTCAGTAGGAGCATCTTTGAAGAGTCTTTACAAAACTCTGAGTTGAATAGCTCTATGCTAATTTAAAGAAATGCGACTTTTGCCAACCTAAGGTGATCTTCTTAGGATTTGTTATGAGTAGAGGTAGCATCTAAGTCGATAATGAGAAAATAAGAGTGATCATAGATTGGTCTGTATCGACCTATTCTACGGACGTAAGAAGTTTCCATGGCCTAAGATCATTCTATCATAGATTTATAAAAAATTTCAGTATGCAGCCTCACTCATCAAACTGTCAAAGAAGAGCATTGAATTCAAATGAGGAGAGAAGAGGAAGTGGAGGATAGGCTTACCATAGCACTTATCGTAGCTCTATCGAGCTTTGAGAAAGTGTTTGAAGTAGAGTATGATGCGTCTAGACTAAGCATAGGTGCTGTACTGATGCAAGAAAGTCAACCTATTGATTAATTCAGTGAGAAACTTCGAAGAGCTATACTTAACTATTCTATCTATGATAAGGAGTTCTACTCCTTAATCCGAGCCCTAACAGTATGGAAATACTATCTATGCCTAAGGAATTTGTGATCTACACCAATCATGAATCCTTGAAATAATTGAAGAGTCAACCCAAGTTATCTTAGAGATAAGCCAAATGGGTTGAATTCATGGAAGTTTTTTCCTATGTCGTAAAATATAAGAACGGGAAGAATAACGTAGCAGCTAATGCGTTATCGAGGCAACATACTTTCTTGATCAAACTGCAAACAAGGCTACTTGTTTTTTCAACTATAAAGAATCTATATACTAAGGATCTACATTTTAGTCCCATTTATGCTCGATGTGAGGAAGGATGAACATTGGATGACTATCATGGGGAGTACGAATACTTATTTAGAAAAAAGGGGCTATGTATCTTGACTTGTTCCATAAGAGAATTATTTGTGCGCAAGGCGCATGGAGGATTAACAAGACACTTTGGCTTGTGCCAAACCCATGAGGCACTATCCTCAAGATTCTTTTGGTTGAAAATGATGAGAGATGTGCAGTTTGTGTTGGGAAAGTATGCGACCTACCAAAAGGCAAAGAGCTAAGCTGAGCAAGGACATTATTTACCCTTACCCATCCCAACCAAACTAGGTTCGAGCTAACTATAGACTTCATGTCAGGATTGCCAAAGACGTCTTGTAGGAAGGATTCCATCATGGTGGTGGTAGATTGATTTAGAAAGATGGCACATGCTCTAAAGCTAACAACACTTTGGCTATCTCTTTTCTTTTCTTGTAGGAAGCAATCAAACTTCACGGAGTTCCCAAAACCATTGTGTTAGACCAAAACCCAAAGTTCATGAGTTACTTCTAGAGGATGCTATAGAGGTGAATGGCAGCCAAGCTATTATACAGCATGTTCTACCATCTATAAACCAAGGTTATCAATAAAACCATAGGAGCTTTGTTACGGGTTGCTGTCAAATGAAACATAGCCGATTGGGCTTTATGTTTGCCAATCATTGAGTTTGAATACAATAGGACCACATACAGTGTAACAAAAATGTCTCCATTCAAGGTTGCTTATGGGTTTAACCCTGAAGCCATTAGAGACATATACCAGAAGGTTATAGAGCAATTGAGCCGAGCTACTACTAAGCTCGAGAAGCGAAGCCGAAGACAAAGGAAGAGAGAGTTTCAACTAAGTGACTTGGTTTGGATACATCTCAGCAAGGAGCGATTTCCAAACTTGAGGAAGAGCAAGTTGCCTCCCAAAGCCGATGGACCTTTTAAAGTGCTTGAAAAGATCAACCCTAATGCCTACAAGATTAAATTACCTGAAAGATATGGAGTCTTGGACTCCTTCAACATTGCCAATCTCAAGCCTTACACTCCTGAGGATGAGCAGCCTGGAGTTAAACCAAATTTGATCCTAAATCTTAAACAACTCCGAGGGGATAATAAGGATCAAGGATTGATCATGTGCTCTCGAACTCGAGGGCTTTCTCAACTAGTTCGTTGAGTTGTTCGAGGTGAGTTGAGCACCAAAGAGCAGTGTTTTCCTCAGTCTGACTTGTCGAGCTACTTTACTCTCCACATCATCCAAGAAACTGCATAGGTGATCAAATGACATGTCGAGCCAACCCCTTTGTAACATACTAGTCTAAACACCAAATCTGGATACAACCATCTCCACAATACCAAAGCCGAGCTAACAATTGTCAGGAGCTGACCATCTAAGGCCAATCCCTTTATGAGTCATCCTTAAGCCAACCCTTATCTATTCCCAGCAATTAGAACTGTCGAACTATCGACACCGACTAGACTTAATGAAGGCCCACCCTTGCTCAGCTTGCAGCATTATTAGGACCATAGAATGAGCAGAATTATGTGTGTGCTATCCTTTCTAATAAAGGATATTCTCTTTGGACGATTACATGCTTCCCTTGTAAATTATTCTCCTTTTTCTTAGCTAATAGGGATCCATTTCTGTAATTTCTTATAAAGTAGGACTTACCCTAATTGGGTACTATAAATACTTGTACATTGTAATAGCCACAATAATGAATACATAGAGAATATACTTAACTAAACTTTTACACTCTCTTGAGCTAAGTATCCTTTTGCTTACTCTTGAGCTACTCTTATTTAGCTCATTTGAGCGTAGATTAGTAGCGAGTGACCTTTGGCCATACTTGTGCATCATATCAAGTGGACCCGAGCTCGTATAAGGCATTGGTGCATGGGAACCCCACCTACTCAACCTTCGACTATCATTTACTTTTCAAGCCATCTCATGGCCTAGACCTATCCTTTGGTTACGTAGGATATTGGGTTCGTGTGTTCATCCATGAATTCGTATCACTCTATATGATAGTTATATATTTAGCCAAAAAGAAACAATAAAAAGGACTCCAATAGTTTAATAAGTCCAGTTGATCTTCAATTCCTTTTCTAACACTCTATTTACCCCAATTGCAACTAACATCAAGGTAGCTATAACATGGCATCTAATATTAATCTTATCATCAATCAAGTTATTTATGTAAACAATAAAAGCTATGTATTTTAGGACTTCCACAACAAACCCCATCCACTTGCAATTCATCACTCCTTATCCATCCAATATTGATCTTATCATCAATCAACATTAGATCACAACCTAACATAAACTAAAGCTAGATTCTAAATAGAATTCTTGAGGAAATTCAAATTAAGATTTTTTGAAAAGATAATTTAATAGGTTTTATATGCCTAAAAATTAATAAAAATTAAAGAACTAGCTTTCACGAAAAATGCTTTACAGCAATTTTAATATATTATAAGTAATTTATAAGAAAAAATTGAAGCCGAAACACAACATTAAGGGTTATTAAAATGAAAGCGAAATCTATTTAATTTTAATAATTTCTTAAAAGTAGTATATTTAGACACTTAATTTTAACAAATGACATTTTTCTTAGAATCTATGTACAAAATACTATAGAAAATATTTTTTTCATAATTTTTCAAGAAAATTTGATTGTTTTTTTCAATTTAATACAATTTGTAGTAAAAATTTGAACTTACTGGAATTTGTCGCTCTAGCTACTATTAGCCTCCCTAGTAATGTCAGCTAAGTAAGGCATGACTTTCCTCCTCTAATAGTGGTGGTGATGTACTTCCAAGTTTTGCTTGAGTATCTAAAAACTAATTCACTTAGTTATACACTATTTTTTTTTTCTAAATTCCTTTCCCATGTTTTCTAGAGCTCGGTAATTTTCTTACACTTTTATTTGGCCAAAATGAATTACTGCGGTGTTAGATTGCTTATATAGATTATGTGAGGGTGATAGGAATTTTGTTTGTACACTAAGTGTCCTAATTAAGCTAATCCCATTTAGTCCCATGTACACTAATCCATCGTATGTGTTCTAAATTTATACTCTAATATTGCCATAACCCATTAACCATGTGTCTTAACTAATGCATAATTTTTCTATAATTTTTTATTAATTTTCTATAATTATTTAAATATATTTTAGTATAATTTAAGTACTTTAGGTAGTTATAGGTATATTTTTATACATATAAGATACATTTGACATAAGTAAAAATAAATACTCCTAAATACTATTTCATGTCATTTTATAATTTTCAATGTCCATATAATTTATCTTTGTTGGCAAAAAAAAAAAAAACCATATAGTTTATCTCTAAAAGCTCATTAATTATCCTAATGCATTTCTCGCTTTTTTAATAAATAACAAATAATATATTTATATTCAACAATTCTGTTATATTATTATTTTATTTTCTTAAATTTCATGGGGTTACTTCTACTAATTTTTCTAGCTTTATCATAAAATTAGAGCTCAATAGGATAACTTTCACGATTGCCTTAAATTTTATGTACCAATCCCAAACCATCCAATTGTGAGTTTGTTGCCAACTTTGCAGGGTTTCACACTATAGTCTTAGATCTATTAATATAACCGTACCAAATTCAATCCACCTCGTTCCTCCTCTCTCACATACTGTCGCTCCAATTTATAATTTTGTTATTCCTTCGCCAATTACCAAAGCCTTTGGTCAATTGGAATTAAAAAGAGGAAGAACAAAAGAGGACGAACAAGAGCTTGATTTGCAAGTGAAAAAAGGTAAGCAAATCTTACATCAAGATAATTTCTTTGTTGGTAATGGTGGTAGAGGTATTAAATTGAACTAAAGAAGAGTAGTTAAAGGAAGAATGGAGTTTAAGAGACAACTCATTCAAGTTAAAGTGGGTGGTTTGTTTAATGTTGACTCGAAAGGCTATGGAGGCTAGCTTAATATAGCCCCATGATCACTATGAATGCCCTTTCATGGAACTATCAAAGGGAAGGTCTGATGGATTGCCAACCTTTGGACCCATCACTCGCATCTGCTTTGAGTCTTCCAATATCTTACTGGGAGGATTCTATCTTATTACCCTATTAAGGACAAGCTCTTCTATAGACAAACTCTTTAAAGGCCCTTCTTAGACATAACTTGCTCTGTTCGGATTCTTGCCTAATTATCAGTCCATAGAGTGCCAAAGCTAACCTGTCGAATGTCGAGTCCAAGGATACTATATGCTAAGCTCTATTTTTTCAACCTACTAAATTGTAGTATCCTTCAACCTCCTTAGCAACTCCCATGACAGCTCATCAACAATGGCCACAATACCTACTCCACTTAGCTACAACTTCCTAAAATCCCAGAATGCGGAGCTAATCATGGCATGCCACCCATCATTCCTTTTTCTAACATTATACTATATTCCTTTGTACTATTTATCCCCTTTTACCCTTTTAGCAATGTACTAAGCTTGATGGGAATCAAGCTATGGGGCCTCTAACTTGCATCCAAGCCCGAGGATTAGAGGGGCTAGCATGATAAATTCTGATGTTCTAACTAACACCTACCGAGGTCGAGTACCTCCTTGCCAAGGCCGAGTACCTCCTTGTCGAGTCACCTCTACTACCATGCCATATGATCATCCATTATTGTGTGGTATGCTAAGTTGACAATTACTTTCTATTGTCGAATCGACCAATTACTCAGCAACTTCCTTACCAAGAAACCATGAGAGAGAGAGACCGGACAGACTAGACCATCCCTGCTCAGACAAATCCGTCCATTTGTACTTTTTGTCCGCATCTCTTAACAACCTTGCCAATATAATATCACCACGTATACAGTATCGTGTATAAAATCTATAGCACCAATGATTATTTTCCTTGTATATTCATTTTTACCCTTTTGTACCGTATACACTACTTCTTTAGGAAATGTTCTTTTTTTTCTTTTTCCCTTTAGGCAAGTTACCCTTGTTTACGGGTATAAATACCCTTATATTTGTAGTTGTAAAATCATCAGATTACATTTAATACTCTTGAGTACTTCCTTCCTTGCATAAACACTATTTTTTACTCTTGGCATCACTCTTATCCTTTCCTTTAAGCAAGGTTAGGTAGCACGTAACCTCATTGGACCAATTCGTATGTCATATCGAATGGTGCTGTGAGTCCTCGAAAGTTCTATTTATGCATCATATCCTTGGAGCTGTTCGTAGGTTTGCTTACTGTTTTCATTCTTCATTTCTTACCCTTTCCATACCTTTTCCCCATTAAACCTTTTTGAGCTTTTTGTAAGCTTAAACCCATCAAATGACTGACTTTATCTATTCTTGGTCATGGTTTGCATCATCCTAGTATCAAAGTGAAGGTTTCGTATGAGTTGTAATTAGTTCTTCTTGAGTTCTATTAGACTCTATTTTATGTATATGAAACAAAGCAAGTTACTGTATTCATTTAACTGCTGTGTTGTTAGTTGTTCACTCTCTGAAGTATTTGCTTGAATTTGAATCTGTAAGAAAAAAAAAATGACAAATCCTAGTATGAATGTTAATGCTGGTGATGACAGTGGAGTTATCCACCATGGACAACAATATTAAGAAACTCTCAAAAATACTAACGAAAGACTTGATGATGTAGCTAACCTCTTGGTAGATCTCATCCAAGCTATTCATACCCTGTCTTGTCGACCTACTGTGGCTACGTAAAATAATCTACAAGTTGCTCAACTCGTTAAAGATTAGAACCCAACTCGACCAGTTCGAGGTAGAGGAGTTGGCAGACGAGTAAGGCGAATGATAGACTTGAGAGAGCTAGATGAAGAAGAAGAAGAGTATTTTGAAGAGGAGCGTGTATAAGTCCTTAAAGTATCCGACCATGTGAAGCTTCGAATTTTGAGTTTCAATGGATTTGGGAATGTTGACGAGTACCTAGATTAGGAAGAGAAGGTGAAGCGTATATTTGATTATTATCAATATAAGGATTATGAGAAAGTTAAGACTATTGCCATTGAATTCTCTAGATATGCTGTCATGTGATGGAAGAATTTTCAGGCCATGAAAAGAAGAGAGTCATACCGAGATATTAACACCTAGCCCGAGATGAAGAAAGTGCTCAGAAACCGATTAGTGTCAGAAACTTATCTCCATGATACATTCACTCGGCTTTGGAAGCTAAGACAAGGAGGACAAACTGTTGATGAATATGTTTAAGAATTCCAAATGCTTATAATAAGATGCGAAGTGGAGGAACCACTTGTTCGAATAGTCTCAAGGTTTGTCATTGGGTTGAGAGGAGACATCTGAAACATTATGGAATTCCAACGATTTGACACAATGGATGAAGCTGTTAGGATTGCCCAACGAGTAAAGAGGTAGAAAAGGAGCTGAGTAACAACCAGAATGCCGACTAGCCAACCTAAACAGGCAAGTCATCAGACTTTGCTGAGCACCGAGCCAAACAGAAGGGTTAATGTCCGAGCAAAGCAGAAAAGCCAACCTGAAGGTATAGTGTTGACTCGAACGTATAAGTTGATTAAGGAAGACATGTATGTCAAAGACTTGGACCAGCTACTAATGGTTATCCGATACACTATGAGTGTGAGACTCTCACAAGAGGAGGAGTAGAGAGAGAACTTATTTCATATCACCTGCAAGGTAAATGATTAGACGTACACCGTTATTGTGGATATTAGGAGTTGTACCAATGTCGCATCAACTAACCTCATTTCAAAACTGAGTTTGTCAATTATAACACACCTGAAGTCGTACAAGTTGCACTGGTTGATTGAGAAGGGAGCCTTATACGTTACTCAGCAAATACTACTGCCAATCACTATCGGCAATTACTCCAACCAGATTCTTTGCAATATATTGCCCATGTACGTATCCTACTTTGTTGTTAGGAAGCTCGTAGCTGTTTAATAGGAGAGTAATCCACGACGGTTACAGGAATACTTACATGCTTGAGGAGGATGATCAAAAGATTACACTAAATCCGATGCCACCAAGAGAAGTTCACTAGTTATAGACAAAACTTGATCGCGAATTGAAAAATACTTTGGTGATGAGTAGAGCCGAGCTCTAAGAGGCCATTAATGCCAATGAGCTAACCCTTTTGTTGGTCAAGCGACTTCTGGAAATGAATAAACGAAATGATTTACCTCAAGAGGTAAATGAACTGTTGGATGAATATGTTAACCTGTTCCCAGAACATTTGCCAGTAAGCTTACCCGTGACTTAAGGCATAGAGCACTACATTAACTTAGCACCCTGTACTGTACTGCCAAACAAGCTAGCTTATCGCATGAATCCTAAGTAGGCTTCTAAGCTTCAACTTTAAGTTAATGAGTTGTTGGAAAGAGGATACTTAAGAGAGAGTCTCAGTCTAGTGCTATGCCTGCACTTCTAGTGCCGAAGAAGGATGGAACCTAGCGAATGTGTGTTGATAGTCGAGTCGTGAACAAAATCATGATCAAATATAGGTATCCGATCTCAAGGCTAGAAGACATGTTAGATGAACTGAGTAGAGCCAAAATTTTTAGGAAAATTGATCTCAATTTTGGCTACCATCAAATCTTCATGAGACTAGGAGACAAGTAAAAGACTATGTTCAAGACTCAACATGGATTATACGAGTAGATGGTCATGTCCTTCGGCTTGTCAAATACCCCAAGCACCTTCATGAGACTTATGAACCTGTGCTGAGACATCTCATCGGAAACTGTATCATAGTGTACTTTGATGACATCTTGATCTACAGTACCGACATGCCGAGTCACTGTGAACACAGTAGAACAATCCTGGATATCTTTCGTATTGAGAGACTATTCGGCAATTTAAATAAATGTTGCTTCTACCAAGAGGAAGTGGTAATGTTAGGCTATGTAATCAGTGGAGGAGACTTACAATTCAATGATGAGAAGATCCGAGCAATTGTTG
Organism: Lumnitzera racemosa; assembly: GCA_024138005.1. NCBI lineage: Eukaryota > Viridiplantae > Streptophyta > Magnoliopsida > Myrtales > Combretaceae > Lumnitzera > Lumnitzera racemosa. Next base: position 39,710,795 of record JAMXBC010000005.1, read on the forward strand.
GATGGTCGACCCCTACTGCTTATGCCAACATAAGAAGTTTCTATGGACTGGCTTCATTTTATCGAAGGTTCATTAGGAACTTCAGCACCCTCGCCATGCTACTTACTAAATTAACAAAGAAAAACACCGACTTCCGATGGGAAGTAAGAGATGAGAGAAGTTTTGTTGAGATTAAGAAGAGATTGACTTTTGCCTCGGTGTTAGTACTTCCTGACTTCGACAAAATTTTTGAGCTAGAGTGCAATGTGTCAGGCATTAGAATATGCGTTGTCCTGATGTAGGAGGGCCAATCAATTGCCTTCCATAATGAGAAGCTTTGAGGACTCCAGCTAAATTACTTTGTGCATGACAAAGAGCTCTTAGCACTAATCCGCGCATTATAAGTATGGCAGCACTACCTACTACCAAGTGAATTTGTCATATATACTAACCACGAGTCACTACAATACCTCCAAAGTCAGACCGAGCTATCCAAGTGGTAAGCAAGATGGGATGAATTCCTTGAAGGATTCAATTTTATGATCAAATACAAGCAAGGAAAGAGCAACATAGTTGTAGATGCTCTTTCGAGGAGGCATGCACTCTTATTAGAATTGCAAACCAAATTGTTTGGTTTTATAAGTATCAAAGAACAATACTTCAAAGATCTACACTTTGGACCAATAATTTCGAGATGCGTGGATGGGAGAACAGTAAATAAGTATTATGTACAAGATGGATATCTGTTTTGAGGAGGAAAACTATGCATCTCAACTGGTTCCCTATTGGAATTATTAATTAGGGAAGCCTACAGTGGAGGACTCTCCGGACACTTTGCAGAGAAAAGGACCTGTGAACTAGTAAATGGCTGATTCTTTTGGCCAAAAACACAAAGAGATCTGCACTGAGTGGTTGAAAGCTATGTTATGTGCAAAAAGGTTACGAACCGAGCTGAACAAGGGAAGGCAATGCCCTTATCTATTCTAATGAGGCCATAGATTAAACTAAGCATGAACTTTGTGCTCGAACTGCTGAGAACTACTCAATCACAAGTTGCCCCTCAACCACGCCCTTATACTCGTACTCATGTAAGAGGACCTTGATGCCTCAACTAGAGCACAATCCCTTTTGCACATCTATAACAAGGTCACTCAACACGTTAACTAGGTTGCTAGAAGAATGCGTAAAAAGATCAAGGGTTGGTTGGCCAAACAATTTTAGCCAGGAGACTTGGGATGGCTACACCTCAGTAAGGAACGATTCCCAAACAAAGGGAAAAATAAATTATCTGCAAGAGCGGAAGGAACTGCTTAAGGACTATGGGGTTTTTGATGCCTTCAACATCATCGACCTCAATCCATATCACCCTAATGGAGAATTGAGCGAACACCATTCGGATTTGATCCCAAATCCTTATGTTCTAACCAATACCTGCAGAGGCCGAGTACTTATTTGCCGAGTCATCTCTATTGCTGTGATGTATGTTTATCCATTATTGTATAGTATGCTAAGTTGACGATTACTCTCTATTATCGAATCAATCAATTACTCAGCAACTTCCATGCCAAGAAGCCATGAAAGAGAGAGATTAGACTAACTAGACCATCCCTGTTCGGACAAATCCATCCATCTATACTATTTGTCCACATCTCTTAACAACCTTACTAATGCAGCATCGCCACGTGTATCGTATCATGTGTAGAATTTGTATCACAAATGATTATTTTCCTTGTATATTCATTTTTATCCTTTTGTATCATGCATATTACTTCTTTAGGAAATTTCCTTTTTATCTTTTCCCCTTTGAGCAAGTTACCCTAGTTTAGGGGTATAAATACTCCTATACTTGTAGTTGTAAAATCATCAGATTACCTTCAATACACTTGAGTATTTTCTTCCTTGTGTAAACACTATTGTTTACTCTCGGCATTACTCTTATCCTTTCCCTTAAGCAAGGTTAGGTAAGTAACCTCATTGGATCAATTCATGTGTCATATCGAATGGTGCCGTAAGTCCTCGGAAGTTCTATTAGTGCATCATATCCTCAGGGCTGTTCGTGGGTTTGCTTACTGTTTTCATTCTTCATGTCTTACATTTTTTATACCTTTCCCTTTTAACCCCTTTCAAGCTTTCTACAAGCTGGGACCCATCCAACGATCGACCTTATCTGTTTTTGGTTACAGTTCGCATCAAAGCTAATATTTTTGTACTACCCTTTATTGTAATTGTACAAATTATTTTGTTGCCTTAAAGACTTATAATAAATAGTTCCTTGTCTTTTGTAACCAAAATGATCTTATACCTTTAGAGTAAATGAATATTCTTATTTTCGAAGATACCTTTCTCTACGTACATTTTCTCCCACGCTCTTACCTAATATTGCTGAGTGGCTTGAGATTAGTAGTGAGTAAACCTTAGTATTAGCTTATGAGTGCTATTAGGTGAAATAGTAAGTCATGTTGTGTTCACTAATGTATCATATCCTCTAAGCAACTTCATGAAATCTACTATGTTTGTCGTTCTTTTCATCCCTTCTTCTTTGATATCAAAAAGGACCCACTTGGTTACAGTTTTTAAGGTAAGCATTAGTGATCAACTCATCCCCTAAGTGCATCAAGGTCAACCTTTGATAGTTAACAAGCTTCAACATTTTATCCATAAATATACTCCTAAGTTTTTTTCTTAATAGAGACAAGAAATAGTTCTGTTTACATGGAAAGGATTTGAAGAAGTGTACACTACTATGGTTGTTTTTTCTTTTTTTTTTTTGTAAAGCTAAGAGAACTCTTTATGGTTTTAGCTTTACAGTGGCAAAATGTCAGGCAAGTTGATGTTTTCCAGTATTTTGATTATTTTATTGAGTCATGCATTTGGTTGACTTCGAGAGTTCAAACCACTAGACTTCTACCTAAGATTAGAGTTTTTGGAATAAATTGCGTAAGATTACCCAATTTGTTTCAGGGGCATGACTGGTGTTAGGTGACTTAAATGAGACACTAAGATAAGAAGAGAAAAATGGAGGGAGACTAAAATCATTTCGTTAAATGCTGGCTTTTCAAGATATGTTATTTGACTATTGCTTGGTAGATTTAGGATTTCAAGGATAGAAGTTTATGTAGTCGAATTAACATTACAATAGAGGACAGTTAGTAAAGGAACAAATAGATAAAGGTGTAGTTGATGTCACGCCCCGAGCAAAAGGAGTTATAACAGTCCCGCTGTGTAAACTAATCTAAGATAGAAGCTGACCTCACAGTTGCTATCATAGATATAGTCTACACAATGCGTGTACAACTCAACTAGCTTGAAGCATCTGTTTTAATACTTGTAAGTAATCAAATCTATAGTATATCTTTACAAAATACCTGTTATCTCATAACACAACAATGCATACATAAATGTCTCACATCTAGAGTTATAATTTACAATCAAAGTTTATCAAAAACCATAGGTTTTGCAAACTATTCACAATAAGTTAGGAGTAGGCATCTTAGGGAATTCCCAGTTAGTTTCCTCAAAATTCAACAGTATACTAACTTAGGGGTAGCGATATTGGAACATCCTGGTCTTCGTTCAGTATCTACAAAAGAGTCTATGGGGATGTAAGCACAATTGCTCAGTAAGCGGGACAGAGTCAAAAGAGTACCAAACATTCATAAGCAAGGTTATTAATTATAAAGAAATGCAATGCAAATCAAACAAATGAAACATCATATAATGTTATCTAATCCATTGTGAGATTAGAGAAATTACATCCACTCTAACTCGAATTGAGGAGTTTTATCTCGACTCAAATAAGACCAAACCTGAGCTTATGCAATGGAGAACGCCCTCCTCTCATGACCACCTTCAAACCACTGCCCCTACCTTTGCCGTGTCCTTCTCACCTGTCACTTAGTTCAACTAAAGATAGGAAAAGAACCATTTCAGCTATCCTCATTAAAGGAAGTTAGTATTTAGCTTGACACTTTTAATCATTTCTCCTAATGAGTGTTATGTATGTCTGGTTTTGTTGTAGTCAAATAATCATTAATTGTAATCAAGGGTGACCAATCAAGTTCATACATTATAGATACAATGCAACATATAAAATAGCACATCAAGGAGTTCAACTCCTATCACTAGGGGTCGGTGAATAAATCATGAACCATGAACTGAATCAAACCGAAAATTCAATTTTTTTACATGCAGTTTAGTTATCGGTTCGATTCATTTTTGGTGTAACGGTTCGCAGTTCGATACCAATTCTTTCTTAAAAAAAAAGCATCTGTAGTCTACTCTACAAGCCCATGAGTCCATGACCTCTATAGCAGTATGCTAGTAGCAGATATTTTGATTTTTAAATTCGCCCATCCCTATTCTTTCCATGCCACAATAATAGAACAGTGTAGCACACACACAATACACTGATTTTCGCCCAACCCTTCACTAACTTTGAATTCTTTCTTTTCATTTAACTAAAAAAAAAAAAAAAATTGTCTTCTCAAACCCTAACCCATCCCATTGTATGCAACTCTATGTGCCTCCTCTTCCTCTATCTTCCTATTTGCTATCTATTGTCTAGTCTCAACTCAATTCTTCAAGGTTCAAAATAGAAAACCAGTTACTTTATAAGGACTAAGGTGAAGTGATTTTTTTTACTTCTCACTCTCATATCTATTTTTGTATGCATTTATCTCAATATTTCTCTTTTGATTTGGATTAAAACTAACTCAGAAATGTTTCATAATTCTTTTATATGTATTTCAGGTTTTTTGGGTTTATCCATCAATTGTAGAAGTTAGAGGGCTACTGGTGATTTCAATCTGAGTAAGTTACTACAACATCTATTTTCTTATTTCAATTATGTCTCTACATGGTGTGTCCTACTGCTGTTGCTTGGATCAAAGTGTAGTAGTGCCGATTATAGGACAACCCCTGTCGCACATGGTAGTTGTTGTGGAATGCACATGGTACTAAATACTAATACTATGTATGCTGGATACTATGCTTTAAATCATTGGTGATGGGAAGCTTCATGGTTAGGTGTATAGTTTTCATCACAGGGAATCACTGCCCACGAGGAATAGCCTGTCATTGTGTGAGGGACGGGAAAGAAAACATAGTTTCGTTTAAGTAAAAAAGCACAAATTTGTTCTTTGCATTTGTCTACTCTGCTATGTTATATTGTAGAGTCCCACTTAAAGTTATTACAACACCCTGACATTCAAGTCTTATAATGAATTAAGTTGAGTAACGTTTTGGGTTTAAGTAAAATGGTAAGAATTCTTCTTGTTTAAAGTTACTGCAATACTCTGCCATGTATGTGCTCATTTCTAGTATAGTTTCTTGAGATAGAAGGATTTTCTTTTTCTTTTTTTCTTTTGATATGGAAAGGAATTGAATAAGGAATACAACTAGAGAAAGTTTCCTATTAGGATTCATAATTGAAGAGAAAGATAGGAGCAATCCTAAAGTGGCTTGTAAAAGATAGAAGGAATTGATGGTTTTCACTCTTTAATTCCATAGATAAATATGAGTAATCATAACTACGTAAAAAAATAAGTTTGAATTCACAAATATTGTTGACTTGTCCTGGGATGCTGTAGAAGAATCTCATTATTCTCTCTATAGTTAGCATCACCTTTAGGCATGAAAATCTTTTGCGTACATGAAGATTGAGTACCAGCCCATGTCATGTTATCTTCTTGTTTTTCTGTTTGTTTTTCATACTCAAATTTATGAAGTAAGTCAAATTTCCATTCCTCTTATTTATGAAGTTTGAAGAGGGCCCAAAAAAGGTAATATAGGGAGCTCATTGAACGTACCGATGGTTAGCATTATGACATGGAAAAGTTGGCAAGCCAACTATTACATTCTTTTGAGGATTATGTACACGTGTTAGTTGATGTGGTAAAATTGAATGGTGCTGTGATACAAGAGTGTATAAAATTGAATGGTGTTTGCAGTATATCTCTAAAAGTGATACTTCATATAATGATTACATATGAAAAACTTCCAACTATATTTCTTTCTTATATGTGCTTTCTGGTTAAATATTTTGATGACGTTAAAATTAATTTTTCTGAAGCCAAGTTACCAACCATGACAAGTCATTTGGATTTTTCCACATGATCAAACTCTTTGAATATGGTGGACTTGTAAATAGTTGTAGCTGCAGATCATAGTGTATTTAGTTTTGGTTCACATGTAAGGTGTTGCTATTATGCTATAGTTGAAACTATACTATAGAATGTCAGACTTACTTTCGAATGAGGTAGGTGTAGATTTCTCCTCAACTACAACAACAATACTCACATTTAAAAAAAAAGGGGATAGCTACCTTCAATATATCCAGCTTAAATAAGACACGTTGAGACTATCAATGCTACTATTTTTTCTCCTTGTCAAATTTTAATTTCCAAAAATTGTTCATTCATTTTTTTTATTCAAAGAAAAATTTTATTGAAAAGAAATTCATTAATTAAAATATTAATAAAGTTTAAGTATACAAAATACAATTTACAGGTAGCAAGGTAATATGAAACATTAGTAAAATCTCCATTTAGTGACATCCCTGACCTGAAACATAGAAATTTACCTCAGTGGAGTAAATAGATCTTCCGCAGACATGCAACACATGAAATGGTATAAAAGGAGTGAGTTGCAACAAACTCAATATGGTAGTAGTCGTATAAGCATACATGATGCCACTTGCATTGCACACATACTTAAATCTAATGCAATAATCATGGTTCATTGATATATAATTTAAGTGTAAACATGAAATACATTTTTAGGATCCTGAAAATTAGCATAACACGTAACTCCATCCTCTCTTAATGAAGAACTAGGGGGTCTGGATTTCATTGATTACTCGTAGAACCACTCATAATGGTTGAATTGTACAAATCAACATCATCTTAGTAATTTTGTTTATTTCACATTATTTATTTTAGATGTCTCAACTTGAAGTACAAAGCATGAGTCATCTAGTGGATGAAGATATAAAAGAACTTGATATGAATGAAGTGAAGCGTAATATTAATGATGACGAAACCCAACCTTCTGCGGATAATTCCCCCACATCTTTTCCATCTGCATCGTCCTAGAATAAGAGACAATGTTCTAATGTTTGGAAACACATGTCATTAGATCTACCTGATGCGAATGGACTTCGTAGGGGTAAATGTCATTACTGCCATAAAACTTTTAAATATATTGGGGTAAATGGAACAAGTGCCTTGCGCACTTATTTAAATAGATGTAAGTAGTTTACTAATAAGAAGGAGTTGGCTATGAGTAAGGGTTAGCAAAAGACTCTTACTAGTATCCTAGAAAGCAAGTAACTTTCTATAAATATAGATTATAAATTTGATGAAATTCAATGTAGGAAAGTGCTTGCTAGGTTATTCATAGTTGCTGAACTTCTATTTAGACTTGTTGAGCATGAAGCTTTCATAACTTGCTATAATGTACTACAACCAAGATTTTCAGTTCGATCTCGTAGGACGTTGACTCATGATTATGTAGAGTTATTTAAAGAGGAAAAGGGAAAGTTAAAGAAATTTTTTTCAACATTTAGAGGTAGGGTATGCTTGACTATAGACCCATGGACATCCAATCAGAATTTTATGTTATTTGTGGTTAACATGTCATTACATTGACAATGATTGGAAATCGCAAAAGAAAATTATAAATTTTTGTTAAATATCTGGGCACTTAAGTAAGGCTATAGGCAATACTATTTTAACATGTTTGAAGGGATAAGGTATTACTAAGGTTTTAACAACGACTGTTGATAATGCAAGTTCCAATGATCTTTGCATTCAACATTTAAAAAGAAAATTTCAATCTTGGGACACACTATTATCGAAGAGATAATTTTTGCATATGAGATGTTGTACTCATATTTTAAGTTTAATTTAAAGGAGGGTTTAAAAGAGTTAGATGATTCAATATTTAGAATCCACTCAACGATTAGGTATGTTAGGTCTTCTCCACAAAGATTGACTAAGTTTAAGAGTTGTGTGACAGAAGAAAATATTGACAGTAAGACATTATTGTCATTAAATGTGGAAACTATGTGGAACTCCACTTACTTGATGTTAGAGTTAGCTTTAAAATTTCAAAAGACATTTGAAGCATTAGAAATCAATGATGATAAGCTTAGACCAAAACTTAAGAGGGATAAGATGAGGGGGGTTCCTTCATGGGAGGATTAGGAATATGCATGTGGCATAATACCATTCCTAAAAACATTTTATGATGCCACTTTGTGCATTTCTAGATCTCTTTATGCAACTTATAACCAATTCGTTGAAGAGATATTAGGTGTTGGGTACCAAATTAATAGTAATGTCAAAATAGTGATCCTTTTATGAGATGATGGTTGAAAAGATGAAAAAAAAAATCATGAAAAGTATTGGGGAAATATCAATAATATCAATATACTGGCTTTTGTTTCTGCTATTCTTGATCCTTTTCAAAAGTTGTTTTATGTTAATTGGATGGTCAGACATGTTTATGATCCTGAAAAAGCAACTCAGTTGATGGGTAAAATCAACCTTACACTTTCATCATTGCTTCATGAGTATGAGTTTAGTTTAGGGCAAAAAGAGGAGATTGCTTAACGTTGTGCAAAGGAAACACAAACACAAGGGAAAAATGAAGATCGTAAATCATAGAGAAGAGTCTTCACTCGTAAGATGGGAGGGGAAAAAATGTTACATCAAAATGAATTAGAAAGGTATCTCGGAGGCGACTATGAGGATTTCGATAATAAAGATCTTGATGTGTTGGATTAGTAAAGAAGGTCCTCTTCTAGATTCCCTATTCTTTCCATGATGGCAAAAGATATTTTGGCCATCCCTTTGTCAACAGTAGCTTCTAAGAGTGCTTTTAGCATTAATGGTCATATACTTGATTCTTTTAGAAGTTCTTTGACTCCATATATGGTGGAAACCCTTATTTGTGCATAAGATTGGTTGAAAAATCTTAGTATAGTATTGTTTATGGAGAAAGATCTTTAAGCATTGGAGGCTTTTACCTCAGGTGCAAAAAATTTCATTTTATTTGTGAAACTATTAATATTTTGTGATCATGTATTACACTTAATATATATATTTTCCTTATACTATATCTTTATATGCTGAAGTTAGCAAAATGGTGGAATCTACTACGACATGTATTACACTTGATTGAAGTAAAGTAATTTCTACAAGTATTTTAAGCTTTAGTTGGTTAAGATTTTATGTCAATTTATTTATTTTTTTTTTCTTACTTCAGGTTCAAGTTAGAAGATGAGGTTTGAAGATTTCCAAAGACCTAGCTTATTTGTTTGTTGGAGTATCAATTTGCTGTACTAACTTCCTAGATTTTTTGTTTGCTGGACCTTTGAATGATACCATTTCTTTTAAGCAGTTATGTAGGTATTTATATGAATTATAAGCAAGCAACTCACTTAATGTTAATGTTTTAGTATGTTGGCAATTAGCATATGTTTAATAAGTACATGTGGCCATATGTTTAATTATACAAATTAAACAGGTTTTTGTTAAGTAATTGTAGTTGTGGAGACATGAAAATGGAGATGAATATAATTTTCACATGTTGTGAAAATTGATCAATAGGACAAATGATATAAAATGATTCACTATGTATAGGATGAATGGAATATTGTCTTTTAAGTGTTACTGTTACAGATATATGAAAGTTTATGAATTCAAATTGTACAAGTAGTTTATAAATACAAATACATTATGCATTGCATAGTTCGCAGTTGTACAGGTTGTTTGAGACGTATTCATCATATTTTTAAGAGTTAAATAAAATTTGCTAGGGAAGCCAATGCCTTGAATTGCTTCTCCCTTTGCAATACTTTCTTTGTAAGGTTATCCATGTCCAGGCTATATGTTTATTTATATATATTTGTACATAGTACATTCTTTGTTTTTTATAAACTATCATATTAAGGAAAATGCAATCAAGAGAATAAATGATGGTTAGCCCTTTTTTTTTTCCTTTTATTGTCCATATTCATTTTATAAGAAATTAAAAATACAATATTTTTCCGCTTTTTAATACTATCTTTGTAAATTTCACATCCCTTTTAATTATCAAGGATTAATATTATAAAAAAAAATGGTTTGAACTACGAACCGAATAGTTTGATTTTAGGTTCAAAAAAATTACAAACTAAGCCGTATAGTTAGGTTCGATTTATAAAAATCCAAACCATTAATTTTAGATTCAAATCGCTTGGGAACAACGAACCATACCAAACCGAACCTCGCCTACCCCTACCTATCACAACTGAGTATCATACACATACACAATATGCATACGAATAACTAATTACAAACACAACCAAAAGTACTCTTGAGTTTCTAGATACTTTCATATAATATCCCAATAAGTAGTGAAGCAACGATCCTAACTAACCTATCTAGAAGCTCACTATGGAAGATTCGGGTTGTCAACAATTTGACCACTAGGGAATCCTTTATACACAAAACCCAAACTTAGTTTTCATAATAGTAATGAAAACAATAGGGTTTTATTTAAAATAGTTATATATAAAAGAATATATTATCACTATAATACATAGTTTTATTTTATATATATATTGAGTTAAGTTATTAATTATTAATAATATACCTAATTTATACCATTATGTATCATATATCGTTTTGATCATATCGAAGCATACTTTTAATTGGTTAAATTACGTTTTAATTTCGGTAGGGTTATCGTAATACATACATTTTAGTAATATTATAGAGTTATAGATTATATTATCTGAGATTATCCTATTTTAATAAAATTAGTATTCGTTGAGTTCGTACAGACTTAATGATACATGTTACAAATCCTATTTCTAGAGATGACTTTTAACAAGTAGTTCAAGCTTTTAATATAGTTACATGTATCTATATAAATATTATCGTATTATACATAATTTATGTTATTAAACTGTATTTTAACTGATTTTTCAATATAACGCTACAATATAAGTATTGTCTAACCCTAATACACATATAACATATCTCGATCAGTAAAATATCATTAAATATATTAAAAATACACGTTTTATTAAATCTGACCAATATACATTCACATAGTTTTTATTCAACTATTTATTACATTTTAACCTATTATTACTAAAAATACACCTTGATTTGTAATTTAAGCAATTTACTACGTAAATTCATAATAAATAGTTTGGATTGCCGAATAATTTCCTCAAAATTTCTATAGACTCCTAAAAGTATCGGGAACTCAACTATTACTTGGTTTTAAGTTTTCGACCTATCACCTATATATATGTATTTACAAGTTTATCTTTGAATTATCCTGAATTAACCCAAATATGATCCTTTTTGTAGCAAATTAATTTCAATCAATCCTAACATTATAATTATTTACTACAAATTAGTACATGTCCATTTCATCATGTAGTTTCACAATTTCCTATTTAATTCACAATTTCAACCTATTTTTAGGCCAAAAAATGTAATAAATATTAAAAATATTCAAATCAAAATTTGGGATACATAGCAATTATCTATATATCATACACATTCTATACAAAAAAAAAATTAGTTAGAAATAATATCATTTGATACATTTATTTTGAAAGTCAAACTTTAGATGAATAGTAACTTTCTTAAGCAGGTATATTAAATATTACGAATTTTTTTAAAAATAAAAATATTACACAAAAGCATATTTAAAATAGCCTAACTGCAAATTTTTTCATAATTTTCTGGCTAAATTTGATATTTTTTAGAATTTATTAAAAAACATGACAAAATTTTTGCACTTGTGTTCTTAGATGCTCTGGGTACCAAAGGGGGGGGGGGGGGGGGGGAGGAGGGGTGTGTTGTTAAAACGCCTAGACGCTACTTGAATTAATGGTGGCCGATTGAGTTAGTCATCAGGTGGTCATTTGAGTCGGGTACGATAGGGGCATAATGATTACTTTATTTTTGTATATTTTTTTAAAGATATTTTAGTTGTCCTAATTTTTTCCTCCTATTTTCTTTAGATGATTTAGGTCCTAAAGTTTATATGTTAAGCTTGGGAACTACTTTTATTTTAGCTAAGGTGTCCAGAAAAATTTTTCTCCATAAATGCATGCTTATCCTCCTAAATTCTTTAACATGTGGTGTCATCCTCTTAGAGAAGAAGCTTTTGATTCATCTAAATCCAGATACTATAGCATGCTATAACAATGTCCAGCAATTTCCTAAGCTGCAATTGCAGTTGTTGGATAAGATTTGCAATTTTTCAAGTGTTTTAGGCATAATTTATGAATATTTGGTTATTCATTAATATACAAGTATATATTCCATATATCTATATATCACGTATAGTATATAACCATACTCATATAATTATGATTCTAGCATATCTTTTATTTTTAAGATATGTTTCTTAATTATTTTTATGAATTCAACACATAATATATATAATTAAGTAATTTAAGGTTAAACTATGGGTATAATTATTATTTATGCCAAGTATACTCATAAAAATACGTATATATTCATATGATAAATTATACTATATTATCTCATTTTATAACATAATTCACTTATCTCTAAGTTCTCATCACATTTTGAGCTCAATTTTAGAAGTTCCGAACAATTTGGTACTATATTAAATAATCATAATTCTAAGGGTAAAACTAGGATTTTGGGTTGCTATTTTCAAAATCTAACTTCACTAAGTCAATTCAACTAACTTTTCTATCTTAATTGTAAAGTTTAAACTCAATCAGATAACTTTTCCTAAATACCCTAAATTTAGGCTCGATTATCCTAAACTCAATTTTAGAAGTTTACAGTTAATGCTAATTGGCTACATTTGTTCCTAAACTCTCATATTAGTCATCTCATTATTAGTTATTCAGATCACTAAACCTTATTATTGGAGCTTTTTAAGAAGGACTCTAAAGGTAATCGTTTATTTCTATATGAAGCTAAATAGTTACTCTAGGAAGGCTTTAAAGAAGTGATTGTTACCAAATGGAGGAGTTGTATCCAGCATACTAGTTTAGAGGGGTTGATGTTTAAATTAGATTTTTGTCACAAGAAGATAGTTAAGTCATGTAAAGCTCATAGAGGAAGCGTCTTGAGTACATTGATGATTGATTAAAGAGAACTGGAATAATACGAGACTGCCTTATTGAAAGTATGGATTACAAAGAACAATTGAAACTCAAAAAAGAACTTGAAATTATTATGAGACAGGAAGAAATATTCAGGCGCCAATGTTCTAGAATTAACTAGTTAAATTATAGGGGTCGGAATGTTAAGTTTTTTCACCGAACCACTATTTAAAGGAGAGATAGAAGCAAATTCTTCAAAATTCTAGACTCTAATGGTGAATGATTAACTAATGAGGGAGAGATAGCTAGTGAGTTTTTAGGCTTCCATTCTTCTTTATTTAAATCAAATGGAGAGGAAGATCAAGATAGTGTGTTAGAACACATTAACCTAATCATCACAATAAAACAAACTACAAAGTTGGTACAGGGGGGTAACTACGTAAGAAGTAAAGGTTACTGCCTTTCAACTAGGGGTGTGTAAAGCAATTAGTCCAAATGGATTCAATGATCTTTTATATCAATCTCACTGGGATGTCATAGGATCCTTCCTCACTGATGTGATTAAGCATTTTTTTTTCAATCGAGGTATTTTCTTCACCACTTTAATTTGCCTAATATGGTATTGATCCCTAAAAAACCATGTCCAAATTTTATTTTAGAATGTAGGTCTGGTAGTCTTTGTAATTTTTCCTATGCAATCATTTCAAAAATTCTAGCAAATAGAATCCAACCCTTCCTTGATTCAATTTTTTCTCCTCTCCAAAGTGCTTTTATACCCGATTGTCTTATTCATGATAATATTGTTATAGCTTACAAAATTTTTCATTATCTTAAAATTAAAAGATCTCCTAATCATTCTTGTTGTGCAATTACGATTGACATGGCAAAAGTATATGATAGAGTAGAGTGGAGATTTCTGGAAAAAGTATTGAGGAAATTTAGCTTTCATAAGAGTTAGGTGAAATGGGTAATGACATGTGTTAATACGATGTCTTATAACCTAATGGTAAATGGGGAGTTGGTTCCTTTAATCTGACTAGAGGAATTAGATAGGGTGATCCAATGTTACCTTATGTATTTATCTTTGTTGCTGAGACTTTATCCAATATGATAAGTAAGGAAAAGGAACTAGGACACCCTAGAGGTATTAAAATAAAAAATGAGAGCCTTGAATTGACATACTTGTTCTTTGCTAATGATCCTTCCAATCTTGTAACTTTGAAGAAGATAATTGATCTTTATGGTAAAGCTTCCGAACAAATGTATAACTACCAGAAATCTTCAATTTTTTATGGTTTGAGAGAGGTAGATAAATTGGAATGTGCTAATATTTTGAAAATCAATGTGGACAATAAACTCGGAAAATACCTTAGTCTCATATTAGGGTAGATCAAAAAGAAAAGCTTTATCCTCTATCCAGGCTAGAACAGTGCCAAAGTTGCATGCGTGGAAGAGTTTATTGCCATCTCAGGAAGGAAAAGAGATTTTGATTAAATCGTTGCTTTTGAAATTCCGATTTACGTAATGAGTGTGTTTAGATTTCCTTTGAGTTGATGTAAGGAAGTCTCGAGTATGATTGCTAATTTTTGGAAGGGTAGTGATGCTTCAAAGAGAAAGATTCATTGGAGGAAATAGTCATCCCTGACTAAACCAAAATGCCTAGGTGGTATGGGTTTTCATGATTTAGTTGATTTTTATAGGCTCTTTTGGGTAAATTGGCATGGTGGATATTGGAGAGACCAAATGGTTTATTAGTAACAGTTCTCAAGAGTATTTATTTTCCTAAGACGAGTTTTTCTAAGGCTAACCTAGGAATTAGGGCCTCCTATGGTTGGCAAAGTGCTATTAAAGGAAGAGATTTGATAAGGGATAATTATTTATAGCAGATTGGAAAAAGGGATCAAGTAAAGGGGTGGAATGAGCCAAGGATACCTTCATTACCAACCTTTAGGATGTAAAGATTTGTTTTAGATTATAAGCAATTGAATCTCCTTTTTAAGGATATTAGATGTAAGGCTGGAAGTTCTTAAGATTTGGCTAAAATTGAGGGCTCTATAATAAGTGATGAAAAAAGTGCCATTTTGAAAATGACCTTTCTTAACTTGAATAATGAGGATAGAGTAGTTTGGCCTTTTAATTTTGATGGAAATTATTTGGTTCGATCTGGATATATGCAGTTGTATATATGACATTTTTTTTAACAAACTATTGATGCATCTTTATCCTGGAGTCTTTCATCTAAAGACTAGAATTTGTTGTGGAGTTTAAATGTTGTCCCTATTATCGAGTGATTTTAAGGTAAAGCTGTGATCCTATAAAAGTACAAATAAATGTTAAGTTATATTAGGGTTAGTCTAGTGTAGCCACTCTGATACCTACGTTAGTGGCTATGTTTAAGAAAGAGTAAGTCAATAAGTGAGTAAACTATTGTAAGGCGTAAGAAAGTTCTTATAGTGCTTTTCTTCCCTTATTTATAGGCAAATGTCAAGTGTTTGTAATTACAATTAATTATTGGTCGTAGACCACGTAGCGCTCCAATAATTAAGCACATGCCTAAAATATAAGAGTAATGGGCGGTTATATAATAGGACTGTACCATATCATAACTATTTGTACCACTCTCTTAAGTTTAAACCAAATGTATGAATACATTAAACTTCAAGGCCTATCAGATGGGCTAATTTCTCATTAGCCTTAGCTAAAAATAACATCAATCGTCCACTCGGCCGCTAAATTGCTAAGTAAGGTATTAGGGCAAAATCTGACTATCAACATTTGCTCCCCTAACTCCCATGGTCAAGGATTTGACTATAGGAGTAAATAAGATTCATTACTTAGTTTGAGCAGTCGAATGGTAAAGACCAAAGTCAATTTTCCAGATGTCGAGTAATATGACAAAGTTTGGGTTGTCTCCCATGTGTGATTTTTGATTTTGAAATGTATCATATCAAATCCTAAGCAAAAGGTCACAACCTTTTAACTTTCCCTCTCATCAACTTTTTAGCAATGATATGCGTGACAACTATCATACCAGTCATTATTATACCAGAAGCTATTAACTATTAGTGACACCATATCCCTTAGATATTTGACCTTTGGCACATGTCATCCATTTGTACCTGATAGTCTAATCGAAGCTCAAATCCCTATCAAAAGTATGTTAGAATTTCAAGAGGGGACCACTTATGTCTAAGGATTTTTCATTTTGATTATCACTTCTTACTTCTCTCTTATTCATATCCACTTTCAAAATCACTTTGCTTTTAAGATTTCTCTGTACGAGTTCTTGTGTTGCTGAGTAATCTTTAATAACTTAAAACTTCACCAAGTATGGTCTAAAGCGTTATTCGTCAACTTGTTACGTCAGATTCCAAAGCGACTGTGTCCGAGGCTTCTTCTTCCCCCCTCCAGAAAAAAAAAAGGAACAATTTAGAACCTTCTTCTGATAGTTTGACTAATAATGTGATGGAGCGATGGGAAAAATATGCTCGTATTAATGCTCTCCCTATAGATGACTACCTAAATGATAAGGAAGGAAGGTTTGTTAGTAAGTATTTGTACAATAATGTAGTTTATAACATTAATTCTCTAGATGGAGTAGTGAGTGGCGCTATTAGGACACTCGTTTCAAAGTATAATAAGTACTAGCAAGATCTTCCCAATGCATGGCATCTATGTAGACCATGGGAGGATGAAAGGGTATGCTTTTCAATAAATCATGAGTTCCATATATATTTGAAATATCTTGATTTTGGGTTGCATTTCCCATATTGTTCTTTTCCAAAGCAATTTTTCAATTATTTTCGAGTTGGACCAAGTATGTTATCCTCCAATACCTATAAGCTTCTCATCGCATTCGAGATTATATGTAAAGAGATTGAGGTTAAGGCTACACCCCAATTATTTAGATTCTTCTTTTCAATAAGGAGGTAGCCTGATGGTTAATACTTTGCGACGGCTTGGCATAGGTATAAATTTAAGGACAGAATGAGTCCAAAATTCATAAGTGGCACAACAAATATGTCTCAATTGGGTCGAATGAAGATTTGGATTTTTGGACTCAATAAACTAAGCTCATTTGTACTAAAGACATCAAATTGTTGCCGAATGATGTTGTCTTTACCAAGAAGATTCAAGAGTTGCAAGGGATTAAAATGTTTTTTTGGGACGCCAAGAGGATCATAAAGTAGCATGAGAAAGGGGAACCTATCTTTTCTAACAATGAAGGTAAGTATTGATCTACTTACTGTACTAAGTAGAGTTATAGGAGGAAAACCATTCTTGTGACTTAAGGGGAGAATAGTTGCCTTTGAGCTTCACTTGGTACGAACTTGTAAGTTTTTATTTCTTTCCTTTTTCTCTTATAATTTTCTTTATTTTCCTTTTGCAAACATGGGTGTAAAGGATGTGGATCCTATGAAATTGCTGGCCCATGCTAGGGTTAAAAAGCAAAAGCTTGACAAGCGTATAGCGACTAAAGCTCCTGTTAATCGACTACCTATACCAAAAATGACCTCTTAAGAGAAAGTTATAAAGGAGGCTGCTATACAAAAGAAAAAGAAGGAAACCCCTCCCATTGATAAGGAGCAAAATACTAAATAGTTGGAAGCTATCGGATCTACAAAGCTTGAGGCAATTCCTTCTATAATAAACATTCTTCGATAGGAAGTCCCTAGAGAGGCTAGCTAAGATTTTGCTACCAAGACCAGCACTGAGGTTATTCCTTAAGAGAAAATAAATACTAAGTCGAACCCCAAAAGAGAAGCAGAAAAGAGCTTATCGACCAACCTTCGCCCAAAAAGAACAAAGGTTTGGACAAGAAGATGAAGGAAGCTCTAAGAAATAAATCTCCCAACATCAATTATGTCAAGTTTATCCCCAATCGAGAAGTAAGTGAATATTTTGTGCCATGCTGGAGCCGTAACATCCTACACACTGATTTTGCTTTAGGTAATAGGATAAAGTCATTAACCTTGATGGAAGGAGTCATTCTTCCTAGGGATGTGGAGATTGCAAAGAAAGACATAAACAAAGTAGGCGATTGCAACGAAAGTCATATTGCTACTAAGTTATATGATGTATGTAATAATCATGATCTTTTTTCATTTGTGTATAAATTAGTAGCCATGTTTTGACAACTTTGGATAAGGCCAAGAAGGAAATGAAGAAGGTATTATCCAAATTTTGTCACTTTGCTAAGAAATGATTAACGCATTCGGCTTTATTAATTTATTGCAGAAAGTTGAGAAGGCTTATAACTCCTCAAAAGCTCAAACCATCATAGTTGAGAACGCGAGAAATAAGGCTAAGATGGAGGCTAGGAAGTTGTAGGAAGAGCTCTCTATTGAGAAGCTTGCACATTCCTTAGCGGCCAATGAAACCTTGGGCATTAAGATGAAGAACGGGAGCTCTACGAGGATATTAAGGACCTAAAGGAGGAGCTTTGCAAGAAGCAAGAAGAATACTAGGGTTCAAGAAGGACATTGACCTCAATGAGTGATAAGAAGGATAAGCTAAGGGTCCAGATAAAGAGCTTGAAGGTAAAGGGCTCCAAACTTGAGGCTTATGTTGTTAAACTACAGGAGATAGCTAAAAGAAAGCCCTCCGTTAAGAAAGCACTAGACATTGTAACTCATAGTCAATAATATGAAAGATTACTCTAGAAAGAGCTCTTACAAGGGGTCTAGTTAGCAAGGAAAGATCTAAAGTTTCACCCTGAATATGAACTATCATCCCTCAACTTTGCCAATGTCGATGATGGTGATGCCAGTTGCGATGACAAAGGGATTAGCGAAGAAGTTGAGACAAAGGTTCAAGAGTAGGGAGAAAACATTCATGCCAACATTGAAGTTCCTGCCAAAGCCAAGGAACTTTCATCTAAAGAGACCCTTTACATCCGTGTAGATACCTCATTTTTGCCATTTTATCTTAGTATTTTTATTGAGCCAGGTTATAAAATAAAATAAAATAGAAAATAATAAAAATAATAATAATTGAAAAAAATAAAAAAAAATAAAGTGTCAAGTCAATTCGAGTCATTTAAGCTCGAGTTGGATAATGGTGTATGTTTAATTTAATAAACTCTAAGTCATTAAAAGATTGGATTTCATTAAAAAATTTTAGGCCAATCTGATATAAAGTAGATTTTTATCTAACTTATATTGGGCAAGAATAGACTTACGATTCATTAAGTAGGTTTTTGGGCTAAAACAAGTTAGATTAAGTCAAGCTCGAAAGTAAAAAGCCCAAATCAAGATAAGGTTTTTAAAAACTGGATTGAATCTTCAAATAATTTAAATCATATCTAAGATTCTATAGCTACCTCATTTTTTCACCCCTTTTTTCTTTTTTCTTTTTAATTTTTAGAATAAGTTAAAGAGTCCTAAATTAAGAAAAACACAAAAAATAGAAAATTAAGGAAAATGCAAAAAAAAAAAAAACAAGAAGTTTAGAAAAATACAAAAAATAGAAAAATAGGAAAAAGCATAAAAAATAAGAAATCTAGGAAAAATAGAAAAATAGGAAAAAACACAAAAAATAAGAAATTTAGAAAATACAACAAAAAATCGAAAATTTTAGAAAAATCAAAAGTATTACAAAAGATAGAAAAAATCGAAAAAAAAAAAATAAAAGATTTAAAGAATTTTGAAAACAATAATTTTTTAGATAATTTAAATAGAATAGATTTTTTAATTTAAGTGAGGAGAGGACCATTAGGCATGGGCTTATATTTGAATCTAGCCTAGGCTTACTTAATCCATATGTGCAGTTTAATTGTATATATGGACAAAGCACAGACCAATGGCCTAACGGTAAAACACTTAAGAATTGAATCAGGTTTTGACAGGCTTCGAAGTACCGACCTAACTCAATTGTCAAAATCGAGATCATTTACTTGCCAACTCATTCTGTTAGCCAAACTGAATAACACTATTTTTTGCAAATAAAGTGCCAATAAGCATAAGGCCGAGACAACAATCGATCCTCACCTATGCCTGACCAATCATTTACTCAGCATCAAGCTTGCCAATAGACCAAGGTATCATGTTTCTGAGAGTTAGATTCACTCAGCTAAAGTCTAACGTCAACCTAGTGGTCGAGAGATCACTTTACCAAGTGTTGGATCCACTCGGCATAGGCCGAAGAAACTATTGCCAGCTGACTTCAAACTTGATAATTATGGGCTAACCTTTCTGGTGTCTCAGCCAAGCACTACGAGACTACCTCCAAGGCATGCCAAATGACCACATGCCGACTTCTCCCTATAAAACGTACAATTTTATATTTTTGTTCTCATTTTTCTTTATTTTATTTATGGGTCCAATTCTTTAAGGTTTAAGGCCTTGAAATTATTTATAGTTTTGCTACTAGGGTTTAGGACGTACTATAAATAACAACTTTTGTAACAACGTATATATCATATAGAAGATTAATGAAAAACCCCCTTTATGTCTTTTCTTTCGTAAAGTTCTCTCTCTTTCTTACTAACTCTTATCAATCCCTTTAGTAAGGATTGTGGCGGGCAACCCCCTTATTCGAATTGGTGCATCACATCCAGTGAGTTTTAGGTCAATATGTAGTTCTATGGTACGTCATATCTGTAGAGTTAGTGTGCAGGGATTGCTAAACCAACGACTCCCATTTGCTTTTCGTTCCTTCGGTAGGATTAGACCCATCCCTATGGACGACCTTATTTGTCCTTAGTTATGGTTCGTATCATCTTAGTATTAGAGCTCGAGATTCCAGATATGGTCGAGAGTTTTAGTCATTATATCTATTCTATTTTATGTTTGAAGAAGTGCTTGCTTATTGGGTTTGTTTGGGATATCGAGCATTTGTTTGTTGGATATTAGTTTAGTTTCAATTGAATTTCCTTCGACTAGGTTAGTGCAAATTTAGATTGCAATTCATAAGTCCCATATTGAATATATATATTGAAGAAAAGGTTAGGAATTCCAATTTGGGTTGCTTACCGAGATATCTCTTCTTCAAGCTATTCAATGTGTTATCTTGCTTTAGTATTGTGATAATAGCTAAGAAAGTATTGTTGTATGTATCGAAGCTTATTGCTATAAAAAGTTGTTGTGACATATTATTACTGTGCTAGTCATGCCATTGTAGCCAAGTGCCAAACTGCTATACTACTCTGAGCTACTATTCTTAAGTACCAAGTTGTTGTACTCTAAACAAGCGTTAGAGTTGCTGTCCCACAAAACGCAATCCAAGCTGCTATCAAATTGAACTTATGCCAAACTATTGCGTATATTAGTCTAAATGACGAGCTGGATTGAAGTACAAGCTGATATAATTATTGTCAAGTTGTTAATACTTGTGATCTGAGCACTAGTACCCTTTTTGGCTGTATTGTTGTCCATCAGTTGCCAAGTAACTCTCTCTCTCATAAGCTTAAGTACCACACTATTGAATTGAATATCCTCAACATGGTATATAAAGCTGGATATGGATATGAATATTATTATGGAGACATGATATCACAAATTCCAAAGTTTGATAAATATGGTACTCTGGATGAATATTTCAATTAGGAATTTCAAGTTGATCAAGTTTTCGAAGATTATTCTTACCCCAAGTATAAGAGAGCCTATGATATAAAGAATTCTATGATTGGCATTGCAGCTACTTAGTGGAAGAGAATGATAAACCAAAGAATTGATAGGGGAAACATTGAGATCATTACAGAGGATGAGATAAAACGTTTGATGATAAGAAATTCCGTACCCCGAGATCATCAAGATAAATTGTATGAGAGAAAACCCACCTATGAAGCTAGCCTCTCGGAAGTGCAGGATCAACTGAAAGAGATTGAAAGACGGCTTGAAGCATTCTAAGATGAAATAAGACAGCGGAGGAATGCCGAATTAGAGAGTATTGAAGGAGGAGTTAAGGAGGTGGAGGTATCTGGAGAGGCAAGTAGTAGAGAGGAAGATGATTAAGTTGAGTTGGAGTTAAACCCTCATATTCCTAACGTGCCCCCAATATTGATCATCCAAACCGATGATCATGACCCCAAGTGGAAGGAGGAAGAAGAATTGATTTGCGAGGAAGCAAAAGGAATACTAATTTCAACAAATGAGGAGAGTGTAAGATTCGAGCTAGTTAAGCTTGAAGAGTTGGAAGTACTTATGACTGATAAGCCATCTTACTTCTTATCGACACTGAACCTACTTGCCCATAATCTTTTGTATGCCCTAGAGATCGTGTTATTTTCCGTACTTAATAGTTGTTGGGACTACCAAGATGTAGTTAATCGGATTCATAATGAATGAAAAGAGATGAAGATGAAGCCAGCACTAAGCATAGACCCGAACTATCTCTATATCACTCTCTCTGGTTATTGTAGGATGGTATTTGATCTCAGTGGGGTTTGAAGCCACCGATTACCAAGTTTTGAGTTGAAACTTCTCTAAGGGAGAGGAAATGATGGGCTTTGGGTTACCGACCTTACCCAACTACCAAAGCCGAGATCATTTACTTGGCAACTCATTCTGTTTGCTGAACCGAATATTTCTTGCAAATAGAGTACCGAAAAGCATAAGGCCAAGATAACAACTGATCCTCACCTATGACTGACCAATCACTTACTCAGCATCATGCTTGCCGATAGGCCGAGGTCTTATGTTTCCAAGAGTTGGATTCACTCAGCTAAAGTCTATCGTTGACTTAGTGGCCAAGAGATAACTTTACCAAGTGTTGGATCCACTCAACATAGCTCGGGGAAACTATTGCCGATTGACTTTAGAACTCGACAATTATGGGCCAACCTCTTTGGTGTCTCAACTAAGCATTACAAGACTACCTCTAAGGCATGCCAAATGATCACATGTTGACTTCTCCCTATAAAACGTATAGTTTTATATTTTTTTCTTATTTGTCTTTATTTTATTTATGGGCCAAATTCTTTAGGATTTAAGGCCTTATACATTATTTACAGTTTTACCACTAGAGTTTAGGATATACTATAAATAGAAACTTTTGTAACAATGTATATACCATATAGAAGATTAATGTAAAAACCCCTTTTGAGTCTTTTCTCTCAGAAAGTTCTCTCTCTCTCTCTTACTAGCTTTTATCAATCCCTTTAGCAAGGATTGTGGCAAACAACCCTCTTACTCGGACCGGTGCATCACATCCGGGGAATCTTAAGTCCGTTTGTGGTTTTATGATGCATCATATCTGTAGAGTTAATACAAAAGGATTGCTAAACCATCAACTCCTATTTACTTTTCATTCCTTTAGCAGGATCGGACCCACCCCTACGGCCGGCCTTATCTGTCCTTGGTTACGATCCATATTAGGTTTGGTTTAAAGGTTTAAGGTTCAAGTCTTGTAGAAGGTAGAAAACACCTTTTTGTTTTTTTTACAAAACATATTGTTATGTATTGGGGTCTTATTGTGCCACGGGTCTTGATACATGACACTCAATGATTAGGCTACATCAATTTTACATACACCGTATATCGCCATGTGATATGACACATGTCAACTACATGTGTGACAAGTCATCTCTACGTGTCTATAAAAGACACGTGTCACTTTCTCATTGGCTAACGCAGCTGATGTAGTACTACATCAGCACTTTCCTTCCTCTTTCTCCCCATTTCTCACATTCCACCCCCCCCCCCCTTTTTTTTTTTGCACTTTCTTTTTTTTGGTCAATTAACTTTAGCATTATTTTTAGTTGATTTAATGTTGCAATTTCACCAAATTAATGGTGAAATTACAAAATAGGCATATTCTATTATGAATTGAATCCAAAACCAAGGTCAGATTCATCGATTAACTCATTCAAATCAGGATTCAAAAATGGAAAAAAAGGAGGAGATCTCAAGGGAGAATTCTTTTTTTCAAAGACACATGCATAGGGACTCTAACTCTCTTTGAAAAAACCTCTCTCTCTCTCTTTCCACGATCTCTCTCTCTACTATCACTCTTTCTCTCAACTAACTCACTGTCTCTCACCAAAAAACATACACACACGTAGGAGAAGGGCTAACTGCACATCATACACAGACCCACTAACCTCTCTCTCTCTCGACCATTCATTGCATGACTACCCATAAATGAACATATAGCCACTCTTAGTCCACCTCTAATTCACAAACAACCCATCACCCAATCTCCTTCTCGATCATCACAACCCTAATGTCCATATACACAGCCCATTCTCTATCGCTCTAAATTGTAAACTACCCTCTTGCCGTATAGACCACCATTAAACCCCTCTCTTTCTCTCTCACCCCACACAGTTACAACCATACATGAAAACATACATCGATAACTCCGCATACCACCACTGCGGTGATACTCAACCCCAAAACACAATCCAACATCCTCGTAACCACATACATGACCAATACAGTATGATCCACTCGACCAAGCCCGAACCCAAATCTTTACCGTAACCACCGTAGCCATCCAAACAACTACCACCTCCTAAACAGCCGTTGTTGGCCTCGGCATAGCTCTTACCCCTACTAATCCTAATAAAATACCTACGAAAGTAGGTTTACCTAATTCAAAGGCTATTAGAAATCGTCCCTACCTACCCTTGTCAACCACTAATGTTGTTTCTCAATCAGTCACATGCCTAGCACATTTCTAAGTCGGGTTGAACCAAATTAGATCCATTAACCTAACTTGACCTGATAAAATTCGATATGTGTCCCTATTTGGTTTGGCCCTTTGCTATATTTCATTTTATGTTTGTTTGTTGTTGTTTTATAGGTTTTTTTTATAATTTTATTATGAATTAAAGAAAAAATAAAAATCTAAAAGAAAAAAGAAAAGGAAAGGGAAAAAGGGAAAAAAGAAGGAAAAAGAAAAAGAGGAGCAAGTATGGTTATTTATTTATTTTTTGTATGTTTTATTAAGAAAATGAAAAAATAATAAAAAATTATAATGTTATTTTATCACTTAGAAAACCAATTTTCCAAAAAAATAAAAATAATTGGACCATCTCCAAAATAGGAACAATTTAGAGTTTCCAAAATTAAAATTGTAAATTAGGACCACTAGAAATTTTCCTTAAATAAATCGAAACAAGTAAAAACATAAACCCAATCTCCTTTCAAAAATTAAAATCAACTCACCTGCTAATGTTTTCATTGAATGAACTACGAAAGTTTAATCCTAAATAACAGGTACATAAGCACTCGTACGTAAGTATGAGACGACTTAAAATATGGAAAGTTTTATTTTTTTGATCTTTGTAAATATTTGTGTAAATTAAGTAAATTAGTCGCATGTAATATAATTAGTTGTTTAAAAACAAAAAAAGGGTATTATTGAAAAGAAAATTTAAAAGGTAGTATACGTTTAGGGTTTAATAGAATAACCTGCGAATCTAGATCTCTCATTTTAGAAAATCATTTTATAAAATTGGTTTTCTCGCTAAAACTAGTAGCTAAGTTATAACTAATTCATCTAATTGGTTATAACTTAACTTTTTTCCCGACTCTAGTCGGGTGGCAACTCTAAAGCATTTTCAAAATGTAAAAGAACCGATTATCTTTAAACCCTAGTCGAGGGTCAACATTAAACAAGTGGGGTTTAATACTGATCGGTTTAAGGAAGACCTAAATTATAAAAACCAGGAGGAAAAAACTATGCTCAATAGATTCATTATCGTATCTTTTGTATTTAGGATTTGTTGAGATTAAATCTATATTTAAAAAGATATAAAAGATTTGGTTGTGTATACTATAAATAAGAATTCGATGGTAAAGTTTAGAGCATTTTTCACAATCCCCAATCCATAACACAAATGACCAACTCTACAAATACGATCACCCTACATCTATTACACAAAAGCTCTACAACCCAACACTCAGTCCGATAAATATTGCTACCTACCATCCCCCATGCACAATCAAACACTACTACAGTACACACATTCGATTGACGCAATTAACATATACATTACCACTTGCTTGGATAACATCGTTGCAACACTTACTCGCCCCATACTTATCGAATACATCCTGATTTCACCAAACGAGCATACACTCTCTCACATACCAAACACTCACTCTCTACCACACACCAAACTACATACCAACACACATCCCTCTACCACACTACACTTCACACAAACACATACTTACGCCCTCACTACACACATGAGCACTTACTCCCTGCTGCATACACTCCATAAACACATGTTAACACACTGATCTAGCCACTTGCTGCACTCATATGCCCATGTCATTAATGCTACATATTCACTTTCAACACTCGGTCACAAACATAATTCAACATATACTATCTCATGTAGTCACAAAATAACACGCTGCATAGTTTTCACTCCACTTACACATGATAGCTCACACACATGGTCAGTTGATCACACAATGCACACGATATCACACACGCTGCCAATCACACATACGTCGTACGCTACACTAAACACGATTCACATATGTTGCCGCGATCAAATCCCACTAAGTACATGAATGTAGTCTAGACTATTACAACGATTAACATGAATACACTGATTACATACAACTCAATTCATTAAGGTAAAAATTATTATTACTTTATTTTATTGTTTTTTTATTAGTTAATTAATTATTTTACTAATTTATTTTCTTAAGTGCAAGTTATTTTTAATTGTCATATCGTTTGCTATATTTTTAGATAATTTCAATTTTGGATAAATTTAGTTAAATTGTATTTTCTAGCTGTAAATTACATTTTTTTGAAAAATCGCATATCTTTTTTTCCGAGATTCGTATCTTCGAAAGAGATACGTATCTTAGTATATCATACATGTAGAATTTAGGAAAGATATTTTTTTGTCAAAAAATTAAAAAAATCTTAACCAGAGTTTTTAGAAAAATTTAGTTAGTTAGGTTTTTTTTTAAAAAAAATAGATTCTTGAAATTAGATCTATTAGGTTTTTTAAAAAAAATAATAATAAATGGTTACGTAAACTTAAATTTGGCTCAATTTTCAAATTAAAAGAAATCCACCAACTAAATCTTTTCTTAAAAAAAAACTACGTTTTTTTTATCCCAACTAGTAGATATGTAGTTACCTTTAAGGTAACCGTATAAAAAAAATTCTTTTCCTTGAAAATTCGTAATAAAAATATTAAAAATTCATCTAAACTATATTTTTGCATATCTATACATATTTTAGCATTTTTAGAAAAATTATGAAAAAAAAATAAATCCCATTAGTTTTTTTTTTTAATCTTTATATGGTGACTTAGTCTTAATAAGTTAGCCATCGAATTTAGTTTTTCTGGTTTAATTTTCTAAAAATTATTTATAGGATATTTGCAAACTAGTGGCTAAATTAGGGTTTTTCTACCTAGAAGCCCTAATTTCACTTGTTACCAATTTAATTGGTTGACAACTTCAATTTTTCAAAATATATTTTTAAAGAAAAATGTTTTCTTAATTTATTGTTGAGTAATTTGTATTAAGTGGGTTAGGTTTAATATAGATTAAATTAAAGAAAATCAAAATAGGACTGAATAGAATCGACGACTCCACTAAGGATGCTAATAGTTTAGCTATGTAAAAGTAAAAATTAGTTAATAGGCTTTCATTTTTTTATTTCATTTTATCTATATATTGTAATATAGTTATATTAATTGGATTTTAATGATATAAGCCTTTAAGAAAGTCCGGTATAATAGGCCTAATACTGGGGATTTAGGGAGAATTTTTTTATCACTTATACGCATAAATATGATCGGACCTAGGCCATCTTAGGAACTTAGGACAGGCTGTCATTATGTAACCCTCAGGTCACTAGGGCCTTTACCTCTGCTTGATGGTGATAGGCGAGCTCACATAGGTTTCGATGTAACCCACTAGGTTTTTCTCCGAAAATCCTTAAAGTTATAGAGCTTGAGACTTGTATGCCCCATCCTCCTACATCATTTTTTTGGAAAAAGGGGTTGTCATTTTTAAATTATAGGAAAAGTCTAATTAATCTACAATCAGTTTAATGTTCTTTTTCAAAAAAAAAAAGGTAGAAATTAAAAATAGTAACCCTTATATATTACTGTTCACGAGCTTCATTTTCTTAAAATCATATTTCGATCTAGTTATATATAGGAGTACTCTTCGATCAAGGGTTCATAATAATTCCCATCATTTATTAATAACCAATCCCATTGCATTGCACGTGTGTATAGCATGTTGCATCACATTTATTTTATATGTTATCTTGTGTAATATATGTGAGTCTTATAGATTTTATTTTATTTCATGAATAGTAGGTTGTGTAACATAACATTTAACATGGAAGGCTCAAAATCATTAGTATTCCCCTTGTATCATAATGTCACAACATTAAAAAAAAAAAAAAAGCTTTGGCATTAACTTGTAAATTTATTATTATTATTTTTTTTTTTTTTGCATGCAATTATGGAAGTTAGCTATGGTAAAGATTATTATGAAACTTTCATTTTTTTAATACTTTCAAGCAAATTTTTTTTTTATAAAAGAAATTTCAAAATGATATTTTATGATCAAAAACTAGTTTTATGATAATTATTTACTTGGTTGATTTCTATTTCAATGCCATATATGAACTACACTATTACGAACTAACAAAAAAATCAAAAAATAGAAAAAAAAATATTTAACCATTAGATTTCTATTGTTAATTATTTTCCATCTTAAGGTTATTAATCTTATAAGTGTTTAAATACTCATTATTCATGTTTAGCTGTTAAGTTGTCACAATCCTAATAGAACTTTCTCTATAAGTCATTGCCCTTATGTCATCTTTTAATAAGCTTCTCATTGTAAAATAATTTTTGCTTCTTTATATCATTCTTATAATATGATCGTCATCCTCTATCCTCAAGTGTCAATCCCAATGATTCCATTTTTTTAACCTTCTATTTATATAATAAGTTTAGATTCATTAATGTCAATATTAGGTTATTTGTAACATAAAATCAACATTGATTTTTTTTTTCAATAAAAGTTTCCAGAAAATCAAAGAAAGGTTTTCAAAATTAAAAACTTGTTTAAAAAATAATCGGAATGCAGTATTGCTAACAAGAAGAGATTCTTGCAGGATTTGAAAAATTCCCTTTTAAGTGATCTAACCTAACTTGAAGCCCTTAATCGCTCATCAAAACCAAGATGTCTAAAGCCCTTGAATAGATAATAGATACAAACAAAGGGGTTCTAAGCAAGCATGTTAAGCAAGTCGAGACCATGCCCCATACCTAAGCCTAAAGGCCTATTAACATACCATCTAAAGCAGACATGTCTAAAGAATTGCCAGTTCATGAGCTCAACAACAACAGCAAAGGTCTAAGGAAGCAATTAGAGTAGAAATTGATGAAGATGAAAAAAGAAATCTTTGAAAAAATTGAAAAGAAAATGACAACTCTCAAGGATCACAATATGCAGAGTAATTTAAGCTTAAGCAATGTTTGTGCTTTTGAAGACCATGAGTTACTCAAGAAGTTTAAGGTACCAAATTTCAAAAAGTATGATGGAACATGTCCTAAACTTCACTTTAGGCTTTATGTCCACAAGATGGCCCAATTCTCTAAACGCGAGCAGTTGATGATTCAAACTTTCCAGGATAGCCTAATTGGGCCAGCATTGATTTAGTATGCCAATTAGACTTCGTTGAGCTTAATAATTAGGATAAGTTAGCTCAAGCCTTTTATCAATAGTACGAGTTCAATGAAAAAGTAGCTCCTTCCCTAATGGATTTGAATAACATGAAAATGAAGTCTACCGAGTCCTTTAAGAAGTATGCCCAAAGATGGAGCTCTACAATCGCTTAAGCTACATCATAATTGCCAGAAAATGAATTGATCAACATATTCATTTGCACATTAAGTGAACCTTATTATAATCACCTCTTAGGCCATACGGCTTCTACGTTTGCAAACGTAGTTGTAGTTGGTAATCACATTAAAGATGTTATTATAGTTGGGAGATTAATAGGAAAGGGATTGATCCTGTTAGATTCAGAGGTCACTGTGAACACTATGATATTCTATTTAATGATATGTGAGCCTAATACCCTAAGCACTGGTCCAAAGTTCATGGAAAATAAGCTAAGTTAGAAATCACCTAAAAGGAGGTTTACTCATATCTTGATTCTTATGTCTCGGGTCTATCGCCGCCTAAAAGAAGAGGGTTTGTTGCAACCTAAGACTCCAAAACTAGGGTATATACCTCGGAAATACGATCCCAATGCTCAATGTAAGTACCACATGGGTTAGTAGGGGCATGCTACTGACCATTGTTGAGAGTTGAAGAATAAAGTCCAAGATTTAATTGATGAAAATTGGTTTAGTTGGACTTCGTTAAGGATCCAAAGCCTAAATTCTACACAAAGCCCATTATCAATATGATACAAGGTATGGAAAAAATGGTAGAAACAGATTTGAATGGTCAAGTCTAGGGGGTATATTACTGCCATTATTTGAAAAATAAGACAGCAACCTCAGAAGAAAAGTTAGTGATATTAAAAGAAAGATTCAAGGGTATGGAAATGGCAATAGGTTATGTACTCAAGTAGCTCAAAAACCTACATCCTAATACAGATAGGAAATCACAGCCAAAGCATAAGGATGATTTAGGGAAAGAGAATTCAAGAGCAAATGTGCTAATTGGGAAAGCCTAGAATCAAAACAAGCTCATCCACAACAAGAGGAGGCAACTTACACAATTCAAGATTCTAATGGCCTACGTGTTCAAGAAATTAAGAGATGTAGGACTACTAACATGTGAAAACCCAATAAAGAAATACAAGCTAAGGGATCATGACCCTAACAAATAGTATGAATATCATGCGGGCTAGGTGGGGCATACTATAAAAGACTACTAGAAACTAAAGCATATGGTGCAAGATTTGATTTATGGCAAGGCTATCCAACTAAATTTTCTAGAGACTGATGGGTCTATAGGCAATGGTATCCCTAACCTAGGGGCATCAAAAAAATAACCTCCAACACTGGGTATTGAGGGTTTACTACTACCATCTAACCATGTGGCTCATCATTTGAAGCAATTGGACATATCTCCAAAAGATCAATTCAACTAAATGGGCCAAGTTCGATGGAGTGATAAAAATAGGGGGCATGAAGTGGAAAAGAGTTTTAATACATGCATTTATTTCTTATCAACCTTTCACTTTGAAGTTTATAATGGGTAAGTTATTTGAATAAAGTGTTCTTCTTTAACATTTTTGTCTTTAGCTCAATAGGGGCATGTCATTAACCCTTTACTAAATGAAACACTTTATATAGATCTGGGGTAAGTGAAAATGGATAAATTATATTTGAACTTGAAATTTAAAATTTTCTATCTAAGGGAATGGTAACACATTAGTTAAAAAGTTAGGATGGAAAGAGGTAAGCTATGTCCTAAACACTAACCCTAAACACATATGAGTATTGAGCGATATAAGGTAAGTATTAGGCTCATTCCTTAAATGAGGTCCACCTTGAACTTGGTACATATGTCAAACTGACATTAGTCATTCAATTCACTACTCTAAATACAGTTATCCCTTGCAAACCCATTTGAACCTTTAAGGGGGTTTTCTTAAAATAAAACTTGCCAAGAACCACCTAAAATTAAGGCAATTAGGAGGATAAAGTCATCAATTTGGAGAAAAGGGAGTAGACTAACTTGTGCTTGCCTTAGTTATACCAATTCATGAGCAAATATTGTTATAAATAATTCAATTTCTTCAGGATGAAAAAGAGTTTCAAACCATATACACCTCACTTAGACCTATACACTCATTTAAATACCTTAAGTCCATAGATTTTTCCTAAACACTCCATGCCATATACACTTCTCCTAAGCCTATACTCTTTGAACCTATGGTTTTAGTGCTTCGAATCCCATCAAGTAAAAACTCAACAATGGAAGGTAACCACCTTGACTAAAAAAGAAGAGAAGAAAAATGAAAAGAGAGAAGAAAAAAAGAAGAAAATATTTGCAAGGTGATCACCTTCAAGCGTGACCCAAATCACCAAAAGTTTGAACTTATGATGATATAAAATGGCTAAATATTTTAAATTCCTAAGCCTAAAAGCAAAGGCCTTACTTTATGGTCTCACCTACTTTACCACCCTTGATGAAACTCTTTTAACCAAAGAAATGGATTTATCTCAAACAACAATTTCTCATGAAACTGGAGGAAGCCCATGTTTAGTTTCTTTTAGGTTCTTAGCTTGTAAACCCGGGACAGATGATATATAATTTCTTCAAAATTTGCCACAACATATTGATATTCATTTGCTCAAATCATTGACCAAAAGCCTTACATTACAAACCCAAAAAAGACCTGATTGATTGACTAAAATGTACCACTTACAAGATGGGCTACATTTTTTAAAATTGATGCCGAGAGTGAAAACAAACCTATACGAGTGGAAGGAAGTCCTCTTAGACTAAATATTTTAAGTAATGGTATCTATCCCCTTAATGGAAAATTAAAGAACAATTGGGTGCTTTCTCAAAAACATGAATGGTTATTTATCCCAAGTTTGAAATTAATGCTTCTAAAAAGTTTAGGAATCATGGATTATGCTCTAGGAAACAAGATTGAAAGAATAAGTGATCAATGGGCAAGGGGCAAGTCAACCCCTTATTTGTGATCTTTAGGATCTTCGAGACTTTTCTACTTGTTAGTAACACAATTTTCCATCAAAGAGTGATTTTTTTTTTAAATTTCTTGAAAAAAAAGATGAAAAAAGAAAAAAATTAGAAGAGAAATGAAACCTTTTTCAAAAATTGTCAAGAGATATTTCTTAAAAAGAAAAATTAAAATTTTCAAAGAATCATCAAAATCCTTAAAATCAAGTCGCAGATCAATTTTTCAAAACTTATGAAAGTCCTTTCTAAGATCGCTTACTCAAAGGAGCATTGTCTTATTTTTAATTGGATCGCTTGCTCATAGGAGCACCATCCAGTCCTTTTTAGGATTGCTTGCTCAAAGGAGCGCTGTCTTATTCATTTTTAGGTTGCTTGCTTAGAGGAGCGCCATCCAATCCTTTTTAGGATCGCTTGCTCAAATGAGCATTGCCCTATCTTTAGTTGGATTGCCTGCTTACAAGAGCGCCATCTTATACTTTTTAGGATCACTTGCTCAAAAGAGCGCTACCCTATCCATAATTGGGTCGCTTGCTTAATGGGTCGCTGGCCAATCTTTTTTAGGATTGCTTGCTCATAGGAACGCTATCCTATCTAATCCTTTGCTAGGATCGCTTGCTCAAAGGAGTATTGTCCTATTCCTTTTAAGACTGCTTACTCATGAGAGCATTATCCTATCTATTCCATTCTAGGATCACTTGCTCAAAGGAGTGTTGTCCTATTCCTTTTTGAATCAGTTGCTCAAAGGAACGTCGTTCAATCATTTAAAAGATTACCTGCTCATGAGACCATTATCTTATTTTGTCTTTAATAGACTGGCATCCTATCTTATCTTTGAAAGACATATGCTTTTGAGCAACTCATCATGAAAGAGATCTATCCTCTTAGAGATACACGACCTTTCAAGTCAGGAGCCAATTTGTTTGACAATCAAAGTCTTTACCCTACCAATTCAAGTCAAGACTTAGGAAAAAATGAGTATGTCTTTTTTTTTTTCTTTTTTATCTTTGTAGCAAAGTTTTTACAAACTTTACTACAGAGAGGGGCAGTTGTAGATACCTCATTTTTTCCGTTTTATTTTATTATTTTTATTGAGTCAAGTTACAAAAATAAAATAAAATAAATAACAATAAAAATGAGAATTGAAAAAAATAAAAAAATAAAGTGTCGAGTCAGATAATGGTATATGTTTAATTTAATAAACTCTAAGTTGTTAAAAGATCGAGCTTCATTAAAATATTTTAGGCCAGTCCGATATAAAGTAGATTTTTACCTAAATTATATTAGGCTAAAATAGGCTTAGGAATTATTAAGTAGGTTTTTAGGCTAAATCAAGTTAGACTAAGTCGAGCCTAAAAGATAGAAAGGCCAAATCAAGATAGGGTTTCTAGAAACTGGGTTGAATCTTCAAAGAATCTAAATCATATCTTCCATATCTAGGATTTGTTATCATATCTTTGGTATTTGGGATTTGAGATTAAATCTATATCTAAAAAGATACAAAAGATTTGATTGTGTATATTATAAATAGGAATTCAATGATGAAGTTTAGGACCTTTTTCACAATCCCAACCCATAACACAAACGACCAACTCCACAAATACCATCATCCCACATCCTACCGTACAAAAGCTCTATAACCCAATGCCTACTTCGATAAATATTGCTGTCCATCATCCCCTACGCATAGTCAAACACTACTATAACACACACATTTGGCCAACACGATTAGCACACACATTACCACTCGCTTGGATAACACCACTGCAGCATACACTCACCCCACACTTATCGAACACATCTTGATTTCATTAACTAAACACATATTCTATCACGTATCGAACACTTACTCTCTGCCACACACCAGCCTACATATTGACACATGTCCCTCTACCATACTGCACTTCACACAAATACATACTAATATGCTCACCGCACACATGAACACTCACTCCCTACCGTACATACTCCATAAACGCATGCTAACACATTGATCTGGTCACTTGTTGCACTTACATGCCTACATCACTAATGCTACACGTTTACATTCAACACTCAGTCACAAACATAGTTCAACATACATTCTCTCACACAGTCATACACTAACACACTGCATAGTTTTCATTCCACTCATGCATGACAACTCATACATACGGTCACTTGATCACACAACGTACACGATATCACGCACGCTGCTAATCACATATATGTCGCATGCTGTATTGAACACGATTCACAAATGCTACCATGATCAGATTCCACTAAATACGCGAACATAGTTCAGACGACCACAACAATTAACACGAACATGCCGAGTACATATAGCTCAACTCATTTAGGTAAAAATTATTATTATTTTTTATTAGTTAATTAATTATTTTACTAATTTTTTTCTTTAGTGCTGGTTTTTTTAATTGTCATATCATTTGCTACATTTTCAGATAATTTGAATTTTAGATAAATTTAGTTAAATTGCATTTTTTAGCTGTAAATTGCATTTTTTGAAAAATCGTGTATCTTTTTCTCCAAGATTGGTATCTTTAGAGAAGATACATATCTTAGTATATCTTACATGTAAGATTTAGAAAAGATATTTTTTTGACAAATAAATAAAAAAATCTTAACTGGAATTTTCAAAAAAATTTAGTTAGTTAGTTTTTTTTTTTTTATAGAACAAATTCATGAAATTAGATCTTTTAGGTTTTTTTTTTAAAAAATAATAAATAGTTAAATAAACTTAAATCTAGCTCAATTTTCATATTAAAAGAAATCCACCCACTAAATCTTTTCTAAAAAGAACTACATTTATTTGATCCCGATTAGCGGGTATGTAGACACCTCTAAGACAACTATATAAAAAAATATAAAAATGAAAATAACAAATTTTTTTTTTATCTTTCTTGAAAATTCGTAATAAAAAATATTAGAAATTCATGTTGACTACATTTTTGCGTATCTATACATATTTTATTATTTTTAGAAAATTTATAGAAAATAAAGCCCATTAGTTTTTTTTTTTATCTTCACATAGTGACTTAGTCTTAATAAGTTAGCCCTCAATCTTAGTTTTTTTGGTTTAATTTTTTAAAAATTATTTTTAGAATATTTGCCAACTAATGGCTAAATTAAGGTTTTCTCACTCAGAAACCCTAATTTTAATTATTGCTAGTTTAACAGGTTTGTGACTTCAATTTTTTTAAACATATTTTTAAAGAAAAATATTTCCTTAATTTAATATCTAGTAATTTATATTAAGCGGGCTAGGCTTAATATAGATTAAATTAAGGAAAATCGAAATAGGGCTCGACAGTCTACAAAGAGACCTCCAACTCTTCCAAGACCCTTAGTCTCAATAAAGATAAACTTCAAAAAAGCCCCAAGCTCTACTAACCAAGACAACTCCTCCACTCAATAAAAAGCCAAAATGCTTCAGATTCTCAAGTGATCAGTTGATTTGCTTTGTTTTTGTTTGTCATTTCGTGAACTTAATATGGTCGAGATACCGACCTTTCTATTGTAATAGATTGTGGTGTTTTATGCCTTTTATTCTTAGCATGTTTTATTTCAAGTGCATATCTTTTCTTCTCTAAATGTTTTATTTCACATGTTTTTTAAATGTCTTTTCCTTGACATAGCGTTCGTTAGCTACATAAGGCGTGAACTTGTGTTTATTTTAGTCGTGATATTGCCTGCTGAAGGCAGCATAAAGTTCATTGGCTCTAATTACTTGGCATGCTTTTTCAAAGAAGATTTGACATCATTCCTCAGCATACACTAAGCTCATTAACCATTATAGGTCTAAACTTATTTGGCATTAGTTCATTGCCTATATAGCTAGAACTTCATTAATTTGTTAATCATGCATTGATAAGGAATTAAGGAGGTGGAAAGTAGATATACTCGTAAACTTGAAATTAATATTTCATACTTAGAACAAGATGTAGGCCATTGCCTTACAATGTTCCACAAGAGAAAATAAGAACAATTTTCAATTGAAATGAAACTATTCAAAGTAAAGCTTCAAGTTATCGGCATTCAATGCCTAAGATATTATTGTTTCATCCAGCCTTTCTAGTTGATAGGCCCCGTTACATACGACTTCTTGGATCATAATAGGATCCTCTCAATTTGCATCGAGGTTCCTTGTTTCTCTCATACGCCAATTGCTTCTAATTTTCTATAAACCAAATCTCTAAGTCCAAATACCTTGTGTTTTACCTTCTAATTATAGTACCTGGCCGCTTTATGCTAATATGCAACAACTCTTACCCTTACAATATCCCTAATCGCTTCGATTATATCTAAGGCCGACCTGATTTTCCATAATATCAAAATCCTATGTTAAAAGATTAGATAGATCCAACTTAATCGGCAAAATTACTTCTAATCCATATGTAAGCCTGAAGGGTGTTTCACCAGTTGAAGTCCTGTAGGTGGTTCTATACCCCCATAAAATATTCAACAATTAATCAGCCATTTTACCCTTAACTTGATGAACTCTCTTCTTCAAATTGTATAGGATGGTCTTATTAACAACTTCTACTTATCCATTGGTTTAAGGATGAGCTACTAAAGTATAATTCAAATGAATGCCATGTTTCTCACAAAATGCTCGAAAATTATCATTATCAAACTTTGGTCCATTATCAATATCATAAATGGAACCTCAAACTTGAAAATGAAAGCTTCAACCTTCTATTCGGTGATTTTAACTACTGCTTTGGCCTCCATCTACTTAGTAAAATAATCGACAATAACTATGATGAATTGCTACTGGGCCATGGATTTTGGAAATGGTCAAAGTATGTCTAATACCCATTGTACCAAGGGCCAATGAGGCTGTATAGTTCAGTAGAAAGCGTATGGCTTAATTCCTTATGATTTTGGCTTTACAAACATTACCGAAAATTAAATTTTGCATCTTCTTTCATAGTCGACCAATAATAGCTAACCAATAATAGTTATATCTTAACATGCAAATATATAAGGTCTAACCTTTACGTGGTTGCTACAAACACCGTCGTGTAACTCAGATAATATTCATTGAGTGTCTTTTTATAGAAAGAATCGAAAATAAGGTTGGGAAAGGTCGTGTTTATACAATCGGTATTCAATTAGTGTATAGTTTGTGATCTGATATATCAACCTACGAGCTTCTTTTTTATCATCAAACAAAACACCATCCTTCAAATAGTCAATAATGACATCCATCTAAGACTTCTCCTTTAGGTC
Source organism: Lumnitzera racemosa (assembly GCA_024138005.1). NCBI lineage: Eukaryota > Viridiplantae > Streptophyta > Magnoliopsida > Myrtales > Combretaceae > Lumnitzera > Lumnitzera racemosa. The sequence goes on from JAMXBC010000005.1 coordinate 39,748,718, forward strand.
CGAAGCTAACTCGTTGCTCTGCCCAACAATTTCTAGGCTTTTGTTAGGGAGATACTCAATGAAATGTTTATCATTTAAATTAAGCAACATTGTATTAGCTAACTTTAATAGTTTGTCATTAGCAACGTTTCTAGTCATTGGTGTTTTCTTAATTGAAAAAGATTGAAACTCTTCCTTGAGCGTTTATACTATTAGCAAGCACTTGTTCATCACTTTTTCTTTTGCTGCATAGCTCTCTTTGACTTGATTCACAACGAATTGTGAATCAAAAAATATTTTAACTTTCTTGGCACTAACTTCCTTGGCCAGCTTAGGTCCAGATATTAGGGCTTCGTACTTGGCTTCATTATTGATGGCTAGAAACCTAAATTTTAATGCACAGTTAACTTTCATGTTGTGGGGCCCTTGTAAAATGAGGCCCACACCACATGATTCTTTACTATATGAGCTACCAACATATAAGTTCCATATGAGCTTCTTGGCCATTTCAACACCGTCTTTTTCTCTAGTGAATTCAATGACAAAATCTGCCAACACTTAAGCTTTTAATGCCATTCTATGTTTATATTGTACACCATAGGCACTTAGCTCCAAAGCATTCTTTATCATCCTCTTCGAAGAGTCTAGTTACTATAAAGCTTATTGTAAAGGCTAATCAATAAGGAGGATAATTTGATGTGCCCCGAAATATGGCTTTAACTTCCTTGTTGAGAGGACCACTACCAATATAAACTTTTCAATTTTTTTATACTAGTGTTTTAGCCCTTATAAGAGGTAGCTCACGTAATTAATTAGCCGGTGCATTCTACCTTCTATTTGGACCAAGACAAATGAAAGAGCTCGGTTGTTGATTGACAAATATAAATACAAAATTTCTTCAGGAATAGATGTCAAGAGTATTAGGGGTGATGTGGGCAACTCATTCAACTTGTCAAATGCTTTCTCACATGCATTAGTCCACCGAAATTCCTTCAGGTTCTTTGATACCTTAAAACACTCCACACATCTATCTATGCTTCTCGATACAAATCTATTTAGAGTGGTTATTCAACTAGTTAGCATTTGAACTTCCTTAATTGTACTAGGGGACTTCATATTCCAAATAGCATCGATCTTCCTTATGTTTGCTTAAATGCCACACCGAGTGACCATATATCATGAAAATTTTCTTGAGGTAACGCCCAAAAAACACTTCTGTAGGTTTAGTTTCATAATATATCTCCTCAAAGTGTTGAATGTCTCATCAAGATCAACCAAATGCCAGCTTTCTATCATGCTCCTCACAATCATGTCATCACAGAAACTTCAACGTTCTAATGGATTTTAGGCATAAACATCTTAGTTACAAGTTTTTGATAGGTTACATCGACATTTTTGAGCCCAAAAGGCATCACTGTATAGTAATATGTCCTAAAGTTAGTGATAAAGGACGTGTAGAGTACATCCTCCTTTTCCATTTTGATTTGATTATAGCCAAAATATGCATCCTTGAAAGATAGTAAAGCAAGCTTGGCAGTTAAGTAAACCACCTGGTCTATTCTTAGTAAGGTGAAACAATCTTTAAGAGAAGCCTTGTTTAAATCCATAAATTCTATGCACATATGTCATTTGCCATTCAACTCCTTGACTAGCGTACAATTATCTAGCTAAGTCGGATACAACTTTTCCCTTATGAACCTTGCCTTTAATAGCTTTTGAACTTCTTCTTCAATGGCTACCTGCTGCTCAAGCGTACATTCCTTTTCCTTTGTTGAATTATCTTTGCATTAGGATCAATTTGAAGCTTGTGCATTATTACCTCTCTAAGGATGCCCAACATATTTGAGAGAGACTAAGCAAATACATCAGCATTATCCTATAAAAAGTTGATTAAACTTTGATAGATATTTGCTATCAAAGATTCCCCTATTTTTATTGTCTTCTTAAGATCATTTACCAATGGGATTTCCTCTATCTCTTCCTCGGCATTTTCAACATCGACTGACTTTTGTCCTCGACACGTTTTAACTTGAAAAGCTTCTTTACATTGTAGCACTTTCAAATACAAGGGTCTAGCTAATTGTCAGTCCCCTTTACATACTCCAACTCCAGTAGGAGTGCGAAATTTTACCTTAAGATGCATAGTTGAAGGGACTATGCCAAACAAATGCTGACATGGTCGTCCCATAATCATATTATATGGAGACCAACATTTGACAACAAGAAAACCCACCTTACCTTCCACAACATGTTCGTTGTTTCCAATATGAATCGAGAGAGAAATAACTCTAGTAACCCAAATGGGTTGATTATTGAAAACATATAAATCATAATTGTAAGATCTCAATTGTGCTTTGATCTTTGGCTTCATCTGATTGAAGGCGCGTTGGAAAATAATATCTATTAAACTCCTAATGTCAACTAGAATCTTGTTAACCTTGAAGTTAGCAATCCTTGCACTAATTACAAGTGTGTCATTGTAGGGCCTTTAGATGCAGTTGAAATCCTCTTTCATAAAAGAAATTGAATTATCAACTTTGACCTTCTTGCCCTGTACATTATAGACATAATGTATGGTGTTAGTTAAGCTTAAAGAGCTTAACTAGCCTAAGGCAGAAGGTCCACTGACAATAGTATTTATTATACCATTTAATACTTTACTGCTATTTCCATCTCTCACATCTCTTGTGACCTGAGACAACCGTGTATTATTTTCTAACTCATCACGTCATCTTTGAGTCAATCGCTCAATATTCTCAGTATCATAAGCAAGGAACTTACTTAAATATCCTCATTGGATTGTATTCTCAATTGCATTTTTAAGCTGAATGCATCAAAATGTCCGCAATTGGACAACTGAGTGGTGTGTGAATAGAATAAGTTAGGATGCATGGCCTCTTTCTCTTACCATCATTTCCTTTAGAACACTGATCATCGCATGTTCTAAGCTGATCTTTCGCTTTAATCTTCGTATCACCTTTTCGGTCTCCTCTACACTAGTCAGCCTCATGCTGAGCTTTAATGTTGTCTTCATAGCAAATATAAGATGTAGCCTTAACCTTAAACTATGCAAAAGTTTTCAACTTATTTTTTGCCTAAGACTTGAAAACGTCTCAATGAGGTTTAACTTTGTCAATCACTACGTTGAGAGCAACATTCATATTTAATTCTGGAATCTAGACCATCTCGACAATGAACCAGACTAAATAGTCCCTAATAGATTCATCTAATCTATATTTTATGGTGTCAAGGATAGAAGAATCCTTAACCAAAAGCCTACTTGTAAGGAAGTGTTGCAAGAACATTTCTATTAAATCTTTAAAGCATGAGATTGTGTTTGGCTTCAAATATTTAAACTATATACTTGCCACCTTCCTTAAGGTTAAGGGAAATGCTTGACAAGCCATAACATCACTCAAGCCGTTAAGCTTAGCCAAGGTGCAGTAGTACTTAAGATGGTCCTCAAGATCCCTTGTTTCATTGTAAGTCTCAAACTGTAGCAATTTGACCTGTCATGGTATTACCTCTTCTAGAATTTCGGGAATGAAAGGACTCTTTTTTGTTTGGAATTATTTATTCATTGAAGTAGGGATGCTAACATATAATAGTCCCGCATAGTGCACCTACTATAGTTGTTTTCCTTTGTTACCTTTCTTAAGAGTAAGAGCTGAAGGTCTAAGCATAACTTCATCCTACTTCTTAGGCAATTCTGGAGAATAAATTGAATCATCAAAGTTCTTGGCATTATTATCATTGTTCTGTTGGTTTTGGTCTAGCTATGCATCCTTATGGAGAAGATGAAGGATTTCATCATGTTTCTTGTTAAGCTCATGATTTTCTTTGACCAAATCGAAGCAAAGATGCTTCAATTTAGCCAAACATTGTTCATCCTTATGAAAAAACATATGGCTCTAAATGTTGTCGAGTGATTTTAAGCTAAAACTGTGATCTTGCAAAAGCACAAATAAAGACTAAGTGGTATTAAGGCTAGTTTGGTATAGCTACTTCGATGTCTAAGTCAGCGATTGTTTTTAGAAAAGAGTAAGTGAATAAGTAAATGAAGTGTTGTAAGGCATAAGAGAGTTCTTATAATACTTTCCTTCCCTTATTTACAGGTGAATGTTGGGTGTCTGTAGTTGCAGTTAATCATTGGTCATAGACCGCATAGCACTCTAGTAATTAAGTATATGCCTATAATATAGGAGTAATGGGCGATTGTGTAATAGGATTGTACCAGATTATAACTATTCACACAACTTTCCCAAGTTCAAACTAACTATATGAATAGATTGAGCTTCAAAGCCCATTAGATAGGTTAAGTCCTTGTTGGCCTTCGTTGAAAATAACATCAGTCGTCCATTCAACAACCGAATTACCGAGTGAAGTGTTAGGGCAAAATCTGGCTATCAATAGTCCCCAAATTAAAGCACTTTCCGTGGTGGTTATTTTCTAGTGTTATTGCTGCAAATGTCTACCTTTTTAAAAGGAATGTTTAGGATAATCCTTTATGCAATTTCTATAATCAAGCCGAAACTATTAAACGCATGATTTTATCTTGTATTTAGGGTCACAAGGTTTGGTTTGTTGTGCTTAGATAATATCCTAATCCTTCTTCTATTCAAAGTTTTCATCAATGGTTTTTGGATTTGATCAAAAGTTGCTATTTGAGAGGACAAGAAAGGAAGGAGTTTGCTTCAAACGTTACATTATCTTGCTAGCATATTTGGAAGGAATGATGCAACCCAGTGTTTTCTTTTTCTTTGCCAAATCTGATATTTGAAGTGAAGAGAATTCTACAGGATATTAAAGAACCAAATCGTATGTTGTAATCAAGTTTGATGAGGCATGGTGTATGTTCTACTGTAGATTTGCTTCATAGGGAAGGTCAGTTACATTGGCAACCTCTTACACAAGGTATGTAAAAATCAATACAAATGTTGTGGTCAACAAACAAGCAAACCAAGAGGGTACTAGCTTAGTTGTAAAATATTTTCAAGGAGAGTTAGTGTTAGCAAAAACAAATTGTTTGAATTTGATGAGTGTAGAAGAGGTTAAAGCTATAGCAATGCTTGAAGCTATCCTTTTAGTGTGTCAAAATTAGTAGAAACATGTTATCTTTAAGTTAAAATTTGAATAAATGTGCTTGGTACTTGTATCCTCTGGTGAGTCATGTACCGAAACTTTGTAAGTTCTTTGAATCGTTTTCTTTTTCTTTAATTAAGAGAGTAGCTGATGTGTGCATTGATTGGGTATCTAGACACCCTATTTAAGGTTCTTAATAAAAGATTTTGTTTTGTCGACCAGAAAAAAGCAATCACAATTCTAATATCTAAAAATTCTTGAAAAAATGAAAATGAAAATAGAATCTAAAGTCACAGTTAGATTCCAAATCATTTAAGCTTACCAAACATATCCTAAACGCATTCAATTTTCTCATGGGAAATACTCTATTGGCCTTATTAAGATCTAATACTCTATAAGACTCAACCTTCTTATATCCCAACCAATAATAGTATGAACTCACCATCCAATATGCCCGTTCTTTCTTGAAATTGTCTCTCAATGGACAAACAATTTATTGACTCAAGTTAGAGATATAAAAAGTGAGGTTATGAATTTGTATTTAATAAAGATTATTCTGACTAGTATTAAGTGAAGATGAAAAAAGAAAATTTACATTTTATATTCAATTGAAACTAGTTTTTTTTTTTGTGAAAACAAAATATTCCATTAAGAAACAATACAAATCTTCACATAAAGGTGAAAACACAAGACAATATTTTCCGATGCATTTAACCCGCTTTTGAAACTAAAGATGATCCTTCTCTCGAGTTTTCTATGAATAAGGGATCTTTTTTGAAAAATATTACAAAAAAAGGCTCGTTTTAAAAAAAAATTACGAATATAGTATATCGAAAGCATATTAAGTAAATGTATCTTCAGTATCTTATGATTTTTATACTGAAAGCGCATCGACTTGATGTGCCTTCTAAAGGTGTGTTCTACTAACCTACTAATTCTACCCCTTCCCCCCTTCTGAAACAATAAAGTAATGTTCTTCTAACCTTTAACTTGCAAACTGAATGGAAAGTTTAATATAGTAATCAATTACATAAAATCACAATTGATGGAATACCTCAACAAATATAGCAAGTAGGGAAGAAATAAGCACATGGGATGATCATCTAATGACCATACGAGTCGAATAGAAGAAAAAAGTAATTGTAAATTGTAAAATTAGGATAAATAAATTATATATTGAACTGAAATATATGATGAAAAGTGAAATGTATTTCAAATAATTAGTATATATAAAAAAGTTGTAATGAGTCAATGACAACATCAATACAATGGAAAAATAAAGGAGAAAACAAAAACAATAGACTAAACATATCTATTGATGCCTACACCATGTAAAGGTCCTCACGGTACGAGAATGAAGTAAACTCCCCCGTTTAGTATGTGTCTGAGTAAGCTCAAGTGTTGGATCGTTAAGTTAAAGTTCCTTAGGAGGAATCAGGTCGGATAGGTGGCCCGAATGCAACTGAGTGATGCCCTCATTCATGGATGACTATGTGGTGGTAGAATGTCGATTTTGAGGAGCTAGTAGAGTCGCGAGGTCAAGATGTTGCTGAAACTCAAGAGTAATGTATGAGCTAGATCCAGCCTTAGAGCTGGATTCGGCTCTCGAAGTACAGGCAACATTTGACCCAGGTATGTGTTGTATCCCCTACTAATATGCCCTAGGTCTATAGAATGACGGGCATGTGATGAGATATCATCATCGAGGTTTGCTCGATGATGTACCGCTCAAGCCCTAACTTCTTGAACTCTAGCTCTACCCTTAGGTGGTGCACAAGGGGCTAGCATCTCTTCGTCAGTAGGTAGTCCCCATTCCCTACCATAGTCCATATGGGGTGGCTCATGTATGCCCTTCTATTGTGGGCAAAGGGTAAGGCCACTGTACTGCTTAATGAAGTCAAGTACCCTATTTGCAAAACCTAGTGCTTTAAGATAGTCAGGTACCAATCTAACACTCTTGAGCAAGTCCACTTAAAATAAGTAAAGAAAACAGATATTGGTATATATGATAGCAAGTATAAACAAGTGAAAAATAAAATAATGGACAATTTTAGATGTGCATACAAATCAACCAATGATAGCTCTATGGTGTATAATATAACACCAAGTAATCTATCTATACCATGGCTAGTAGCTTTCATTGATCCCTCCAAGACCTTGGATGTATATTAGGAATCTGTATCTTTGTCCCTAAGCCTGGATATAGGAAGAGTATATGTTAATCCAATCAGCACCCGTCCTACCCCGGAGGTCCAACTGGTGGACCTGCTTTGAGGTGTCGATCTCTTGTAAAACATACTGATATCCACCAAACTGTTAGATGATACGATCTAGAAAGCACCACTCAATGATATGGAAACATATGAGTAGTACCCGGGCAGTTTAAATGTGTCACTCAACAATACAGAAGTGAGACAACAACTGCAGCAACTCTACTGTATAAGGCTCCCAAACAACCCAAAGGGCAAAAGAAAAAGAAAAAATAAATAAATAACCAGTTAAACAATGATGGTTATCACTTACGGCCAATAAAAGGACAGCAAAGAGGATAACTTATCATATCATACCTGTTGTGTCGTCTACATATCAAAAGCTCTATGATACACATCTACAACATGCATCAGATACTGAGTCGCATCCTGCACTACCTTCCATTTGGCCGCCAATGGTGTATCCCCGTCGATAATAAACCTATATCGACTAAAGGGAGTAACATCTGGGAATCTATCTCAAGCTTAGACTTGCAATAGAATCGTGGCCCCTCTTAGCTCATGTATATCGAATGGCGAGGCAAGAATATGTACCAACCCTATTAATCTTTAGACCCCTCATCCTATTAGGTCATTCTAGCCCACATGTGCTGCATTTAGTTTTGTCCGACCGCTCTTGAACATCTATCTCCATGTGATATCGCTTATGCCTAGGTTTACCTTTCTTTCGTAGTAAGTCAATTTTTTTTTGGTGTAGATAAGGGAAGCTAACTTCCGGCCAATTCAATTCATCACCAATCAAATAGAAATGAGCTTAGTAACAATCCATCTAGTTTGCCTACTTATACCATGGTCCTATTGCTAATTTGCTATCCACCCTCGTACTTGTTGCAACAGCACATGCATGGGAACAAGAGATCTTATATATTTTCCACTTTTGACAAGTACAAGTACGACCCCTAAAGTTAACTATATATGTCCTTCCTTCTCCCTTTAATCCAGTCCTTATCATTCAACTACTAGTTAAAACCTTAAAAATATCATTCTGGAAGCTAAATGAGATGACTTTATATGCACTTGCCTACCCCCTCCAAGTTTCATACATCTTTAGGGTGTAATCAATACATGTCTTGCCAGAATCAATTGCCTCCTTGGTGTCCATATGCCTCTCCTCCCAATAAGTGATACAGTTGTAAAATATCTTATTTACTAATACAGTGACAAGTAATATGTGCGCTGATTTCAAAACGGAGCTATAACTCTCAATAATATTTGATATCATGTATCCAAAACGATAACATCCATCATTTGTAAGAGTCTACCTATCCAAATCAACATTGTCAAACCATGCGGGAGCATCCTTCTTAACTTGGACCAACTTTTCCATAAAACATTCAAATTTCCTTTGTTGTGCCTACATACCTGCAGACCAAACAAGTTTCTTGCACAATTGGTTTTTGTGGACCGTGTTAAAGTTACTAGTAACGTGTCGTAGATAATATTTCCAAACTGCGAACGGTGGTTGCCAGCCTATCGACGGGTCCTTGTACGCAGAATCAATACCGGATGCCCTTTCGAATATAAAACATAACGTTTCCCCCTTCTGGTTGACTACATGTATTTAAGCTTGCATAAGAACCACCCCTAGGTTTCTGCCGATTCTGTGTCAACAAAAGCAAATGCTAAAGGAACTATTGAATTGTCCCCATCCATGCTACAAGCTACCAACAACTTATGCTCATACTTTTTATATAAGAATGTGCCATCGCTACATACAATAGGTTAACAGTATTTGAAGGCTTCTACTATAGCCCAAATGTCTAAAAAACCCACTTGAACTGAGATAGACCTCGCTTTGGCAAACTACTCTAACCCCAATCCACTTGTGTCTCCAAGTTGGTTAACTTCATTACATTTAATAGTTTCGGCAACTCATTATACGACTTCTTTCAATTACCATATACCATCTTAACAGCCTTTCACTTTACCTTGAAAACCCTTATATTGCTTACTGTGTACCCATACATAGTTTACATGTTAGCTGCAAGATCAGGTATCTTAACATCAGGATTGTTCCATATACTATTGATGAATAATATACCCATTATGTTGTTGTCGAGCTGAGGCTAATACTAGTTCATCATCGGGTTCACACAAGTGTTTAGACCCTCTAGAATTGTTATTTTGAAAAGAGCCTCTACTTTCTCAAAAGAAACCCATAGTCTCCACTTACAACCCTATTCTTTCTTCTTACAGTAGACCACGCATACAATCGGTTTCGAAATGTCCACATGGAAATCATGGTGGTTCCTTAGGTGGAACGACTTAACTGCATCTATGAGATCCTTTTTCATGTTGAAACGCATACCAACACTCAAGTCATCAGAGTTAATGATGTTGCTGCACATTTGACTAACATCTCTCTCAAATGTTACATAGTCGCTGCCATCATACCGGCTATTGTAAAATGGGGTAGGATCTCTCATAAGCCTATCAACAGGTTCGTTTATTTGTGGAAAATCTCCAAACAATCTAATAGACAATACTTCACCAGTTCGATCATAAGGCCTTCTTAAGTCGTTGCCGCGAAGTGTCCGGATCGGCACACTACTCCCGACAACATGTGGTATCACCTAGGCCTCTCCTAAATCTTCAGCGTGGTCATCTTCAGGCCCAACATCATCTTCATCACCATCCCTATCATCCTTATCACCATCCACATCTACTGCATTCTCCCCATCATCAACATTTACATCCATGTGCATTCTCTCTATATAAGGATCATAAAACTCTTCATATTCGACAATGGGACCCAATGCTTCTTCAAGCTACTTTTCTGTGATATTTACGTACTCGTATTCAGAGAAATCCATATATGGCTCATTAGACTAATCTACATTTGTTTGCTCTATACTGGTCATTGTTGAATGCATATTGGGTTCTAGAACGGTTGGATTATCTGGCTCATGTATTTCATGCTCACCTTAGGTACTCGATTCCCTAATGTACCTTATGTACACTTTCCGAATACTTCATTCCCCAAAAGACTCCTCCATCTTAATGAAATTCTCAACATCCTCATCATCTCTAATGGCCATCAACATGTAGGCAACTCCAGCATCATCAAAAAAGAGATGCCTGTATACAAGTTCAACACCACTCGAGTTAACTCCGGCACATCCACAAATTCTCCAACTAAAATGAGAAAAGTTTGAATCCTTCCTAATTTTCAACTTCTTAATGGGCTCCTTATCATACGCCAGCCCTCAACTACTCATCATTATATTTCCGTTCGTAGAGACAATAACTTTCATGTAATCTACCATTCGTACCCTAGTAATGCCACAATAAACTAAATATTTAGATGACATAAAAATACTTCATCTATACACCGAGCGATAACTTTACAAAATGCACTTAGTCATCTTGTTAAGCTGCATCGTCAACACAAATATCTAACTTTGACTTTAATTTGACCCAACATAATAAAAACACCAAATATATATATAAATATATATATACACAACAATTTCCACCTACATTTCAACATTATTCATACCTATATTCATATCACTTATGTACCGCAATACAAAAAATTCCTAAATTTAGACAACATGAAATATATTTTCATCAAATATTAATAATTTACACAACTTACGGTATATCTATAATTACAAAATCTACATCATTAAGTAATAATTTTTTAAAAAAAATTGCATAATGTCGATTATTACTAAAATAACAAAAAAAATTAAATAAATAAAATCCCCATAAGTTATAGATTGTTACCTGTTATAGACATACATTCGTGTTGGGAAATGGTCTAGTACTTCGACTATGGCTTTCTTCAATTTTTCTTTATATTTTGGAAATTTCAGAGACTGATATAGGTAAGAATGGACTCTGGCCGCACGGATTAGACCTTATATAGCTAGTATATTGAAGGTGCATGTAGTCGATGCGCCTTTAGTTATAATGAATTACATTGATGGCGCATGCAGTAGATGCACCTTCAGTTATAATGAATTACATTGACGGTGCATGTAGTGGATACATCTTCAATGAATGTGCCTTTAGTTATAATTATAACTGAAGACACATCTACTGCATACACCTTCAGTATAAAAATCATAAAATACTGAAGGTGTATTTATTTGATACACCTTTAGTATATCATATTCGTAATTTATTTTTAAAACGAGCCCTTTTTTGTAATATTTTTTGAAAAAGAGCCCATATTCGTATATAACTCTCTTGTCTTCCATTATTATTTAGATCATTGTCGAGTGGGGGGAAAAAAACATATCTTAGGGGATAAGATAAAAAATTAGCTCTTCCTAATAATTCAATCCGTTTTCTCCAGGAAGTCAGCAACTACATTTTCTTCACATGATGCCCTGCAAAATTTTAATTTATTACACTCCTAGAAATATCTTTTACACAGTTCAATAACCGGTAAGCAAAAATTTGAATCCATATCTTTATTTTTAATCCACCTAATAGTCTCATCTGGCTCTACTTTAAAGATAATTTTATCTAAATGTAGATGCTTAACCATTTTAAGAACCTTCCCCAAATTCCATTACTCTACATTGATTTTTATTTGGTTTTTTCTTTTTTTTTTCCTTTTTCGCAAGTATTATTGCTAGTGGTAAATCATTTAATGCATTGAATGCATTTAAAAGATAAAATTGCAAATCTCATCTTATCTATTCAAATTCAAATTTTCCTTTTGATTTATAGTTTATTCCAATCCCATTAATTTTCCATAATATTTTTCTTCTTTTGGATTCAATTGAGAGTTCTATTACCATCACTATTCTTGTGGTAATTTAAATCCAAATATGAATTTAAAATCATTTTATAAATGCAACATGATGAGGCTTTCTTTCCTTTCTTCTTTTTTTTTCCAATCACTACCATTTTCTTCCTTTAGTGATAAATCAATAACACAAAACTAACTAATGACTGAATTCCTCATATTTTTGGGAGTTTATAGAAATTTTTTATGAATTATTTGGTGACTCGAGCTATTTATTACGAATTTATATAGTAAAATAATTTAAATTACAAACCTGAATGTATTTTTAATAATAATAGGTTAAAATATGATAAATATTGAAATTAAAACTACGTATATACATCATGTTCAGATTTGATGAAAAGTGAATTTTTAATATATTTAATGATATTTTGACAATCGAGATATGTTATATACATATTAAGGTTAGATAATATCCATATTATAAAGTTATATTAAGAAATTATGTAAAATATATATTAATGATATAAAATACTTATAATACGATAATATTTATTTAAATACATATAACTATATTAGAAATTCGAATTACAATTTAGAAGTTATTTTTAGATAGAACTTATAATACGTGACGTTGAGTCTATACATACCCAATGCCACTATTTTTTCTAAAATCAGACGATTCTAAGTAATATAACTTATATCTCTATAATATTACGATAATTTATGTGTTATGATAACCTCACCATAATTGAAACATGATTTAACTGATTAAAAGTACATTTCAATATGATCGAAACGATATATCATACATAATAATGCAACTACGTATATTATTAATATTTAACAACTTAACTTAACTTATATAGTAAAACTATATATTATTTATAAAGAAAAGGATAATATACTTATATACATATAACTATTTTAGATAAAACCCTAATGTTTTCATAACTGTTACGAAAACTAAATTTAGGTTTTGTATATATAGGGCTCCCTAGTGGTCAGAACGTTGACAACTTGAATCTTCCGCAATGAGCATCTAAGCAAGTAAGTTGGGATCATTACTTTACCGCTTGTTGAAATCCTATATTAGAATATCTGGAGACTTAAGAGTACTTTTGTTTGTGATTATAATTAGTTGTTTATGTACATGCCATGCATGTGATTGGTATTCAATTGTGATAAGATTTAAGCTCCTTAGCGTGCTATTCTACATGATCACATCATTTCTGTATTATGTGGACTTATTTGGTCACCCCTAATTACAACTAATAATGATTCAACTACAATGAAACTAAACATGCATAGCACCCGTTAGAGGAAACGATTAAAAGTGTCAAGCTAAATACCAACTCTTTTTAATGAGGATAGTTGAAATGATCCTTTCCCCATCCTTAGTTGAACTAAGTGATAAGCATGGAGGCCGCAGTAAAGATGGGGGTTATGGTTTAAAGGTGGTCATGGGAGAAGGGTGTTCTCCGTTGCATAAGCTCAGGTTTGGTTTGATTTGATTCATAATAAAACTCCTCTATCTAGGTTAGAATGAATGTAATTTCTCTAATCTCACAATATATCAAATAACATTGTGCGATGTTTAAAGTGATTAATTACATCACGTTTTATCATAATTTAACAACCTTACTTGTGATTGTTTGGTACTCTTCTAACTTAATCTCACTTATTGAGATAGTTGTGCTGACATTCCTATAAATTCTTTTATAGGTATCAAGTAGGTGTTAAGTGAAGACTAGGATGTTTAAATACCACTACCTCTAAGTTAGTGTGCTACTGATTGGGAAAGTGAGTAACAAAGAATCTATTGAATATGGACTTTTGACTTTTCTTTTAAATTTTGAGGAAACTAACGAGGAAACTAACTAGGAATTCTTTAGGATACTCCTAGTTTCCTATCTTATTAGAATTAGACTTCAAACATATGACTTTCAGTAAACTCTAATTGTAAATTATAGCTCGAGATATGAAATTTTTATGTAAGTATTGTTGTGTTATGAAACAACGGGTTATATAAAGTAGGTGCTTTATAAAGCTATACCATAAGTTTGATTATTTACTAATATCAAAACGGATGTTTCAAACTAGTTGAGTCATGTATACTTTGTGTGAACTATATCTATAATAGTAGCAATGAGATGGCTACTATTTTAGGTTAGTTTACATGGAGAAACTGTTATAACTTCTCATATTCGGGATGTGATATTAAATATATCTTTTACACAATTCAATAAACCGTAAGCAAAAATTTGAATCCACATATTTATTTTTAATCTAGCTAATAGTCTCATTCTAGTCTACTTTAAAGATAATTTTATCTAAATGTAGATGCTTAGCCACTTCAAGCACACTCCCCAAATTCCACTGCTCTATATTGATTTTTATTTGGTTTGTTCTTTTTTTTTTTTTCCTTTCCTTTCCTTCTTCACAAGTATTAGTGCTAGCGGTAAGTCATTTAACGCATTGAATGCATTTAAAAAATCTCATTTTATCTATTCAAATTCAGAATTTCCTTTTGAATTATAGTTTAATCCAATCCAATCCGATTAATTTTCCATAATATTTTTCTTCTTTTGGATTCAATTGATAGTTCCGTTACCATTCTTGTGGTAATTTAAATCCAAATATGAATTTAAAATCATTTTATAAATGCAACATAATAGGGCTTGCTTTCTTTTCTTTTCTTTTCTTTTTTTTTTCAATCACTACCATTTTCTTCCTTTAGCGAAAGGCATCACTATCAATACCCTTAGAGTAAATACAAGTGAAGCAGAAAGAGTTACTTTTAGAGGTCTATGTGAATATGTATATCCGTTATTCTTGAAAACTAGTATATAAAGAATTCGTCATGTAATTGTTTTTCTTCTTTTTTTTTTCATAACAATCTTGAATATAATTTAATCATACAATTATTTATTTTCCGAGGAATCGATCACGCATATTTGTCACCTGCATTAAACCTTTTCACGGTGGGATATTGCTTGGAAATCTGAATATTAAAGTGATAAAGCAAGACCGGTGAATTGACTTTGATTGAGCATCTTCATATATGCCGGATGCTACAAAATCCAAACGTATTGGCCAACGATAATAGAATGCAAACGTACGATGCGACTTGAGACTGGGACTAAAATGCCAAAAAAACTAATAAATATTGGCACTTTGATTATTACAACAGTACAACAAAGACTATTCCTATACATCATTTCTATTAGCTAAAGGACAAAATAATCAAAACCTTAGCTCAGATGAACGCTATCCTCTCGTATAAATAGTATAGGTCCGTGTCCTCTACTTATGTGGAAATCAACAAAAATGAAATGGTCAAAATCGACGAGCTAAATCTATATCCATTTGAGGTCATCTTTGATGGTAGTTGATGAGTTCACGTTCAAACATTAAGACCTTAAAAACTACACCGCATATTTGGTTTGTTTTATTTCGATTTCATTAGAGAACTAATGGCACAGTCACTTAGAGAGGAATAAGAATTCCATTCCCTTTCTATTTCTTATTATAGTATTCACTTGATTTTTTCTTTTTAAATCAAGATTTTTTATAAATTTTTATTACCTAAAATTAAATAATAAGGATTCCTTAATTTAACTAAAAAATCCCTATTCCTTATAAAATTTCATGTTTTTTCTAAAAATAATTTCGTATCAATTTAATAATAATCACCATCACCATTGGTATAGGCCTTCGCCACCATTAACTAATATTACTGCCACCACCGATACCACTGACCACTACTATTACAACCATCATCACTACCATAGTTACGGCTGCTGTCACCGCTGCTGCCACCACTACCTACCATCACCATTATCGCCACCACTAACCATCATCACTACCATCATTGCCACAAATACTACCATCATTATTGTTGTCACAACCATTATTGTGCCGCCACTACCTTTACCTATTACTGCTACCACCACTGCCACCGTTACCGTCACCACTTCTGACCATCGCCACCACTACTATCACCACTACTGTCGTCACCATCTCCAAGTTGCTACCGCTATCACCACCGCCATCACCACCACTACCTCTCGCAATTGCCATTGACCATTACCATCGCCTCTATTCGCATAACCAATTTTCATCACCACCACCTATTACTTTATAATTATTGAGAAAAAAAAAGGATCAATAGTAATTTAGTTATTAAAGTTTTATTGTATATCTATTCTTAAGTTGTTTATTAATCCAACTAAATAAATTAATAAATATTACACTCTTATTACGTTCCTTAGTAATTCCAATTATATTCTCCCTCATTTCATTCAATGAAGTGAACGAACTGTAAGTATTACTTGTGAAAAAATTGATAATGTTGTATGACTAATCTAATAGGGGTTACAATCCATAACTAGCATAATATAAATAATTATATGAAATGGATGAGACCATCATTATTTGGTAGCACTATGCTTACTCTTTGACTATGAATTTAGATAATCAATTCTCATGCCTTACCATACAATCGATAAAGTATGTCTCGATTTGATATCCCTCGAATCATACTAATTTTGATGGTTTCGGGGATGAACCATAACTTTTAAATGGTTTATTTTTTATTTATGTCTAGTCAACATGTGGATTTATGATTATATATATTAGAATATGCAATAAAAAGAGATAATTCATATTAAAAGGAAGAAAAAAAGGGTGAAAATCCTAATAATAAGACTAAATGGATTAACTATAAAATAACACACAAAGTTTATTATAATTTAGTGGTATAAAAATTGATCTCATAAAAAAATAAACTAGATTTAGATCTTTTCTCCCTTAAGTTATAATTTGTAATGTTGTTGAAAAGGAAAACTATAAAATAATTCTTGCAAAATCTCAAAGTATTAACTTCCTGTAGAAGTCCCCAGAGTTTTTCAATCTCCCTCTTTTTACCCAATATACACAAAAACATACACATACATAAACACACACAAGGAGTTAAATCCTAATGCACATAATAAGAAATAGTTTAGATTCTTTGAAAATACAAAATAGAAAATCATTCAACACTTTGCCCATTTCTTTAACTAAACACCCTTCTATGTGCAAAATTTAAAGCACAAGTTCAACAATTCTCCACTCAACATCAATATGTATAACTTAATACACATGCTCATACTCCTAAGTGAACTTAGGCATGGTTTAGAATCTAATTGAGACTAAACCTAAGCCCACCTAGTCATAATTCCAAATACTTAGAATTAACATCGGCTCGTGTATGCTTGTTCTAAGGAATCGACGGTTAACAAGTCAGGTCCATAGCTTGCAATTTTATTGAAGTTAAATTTTTAATTCAAAATAAATTGATGAAATTTTAAACTAAAAAGTTAGAAAGGACTACATAGCCTTTAGCCCATATATGAAATAGTTATTATGTACATTTATTTATATATAATTACATCCAACTTGAATTGTGATATTAAGAACATAGGGAAACAAATACAAAGAAGTCCAAAAATAAAATATAGTCCTGCATTACTAGGAAACGAGATGATCCTTTTATTGAAAGTCTATTTATATCAAACTAGACATATTTTCAAAGCATATTTATTCCTTAAGTTGTTAATAATAACACATTAAATGTAAAGAATGAGAAATATTATTTTCTTATTCACATGAAATTAGTTTGAATTTTAAGTGTTGATTACTTTTTAAATTTTCAATTTTAATTTTAATTTTAATTTTTTTAGTTTTTACATTTTCTTTTCTTTTCTTTTCTTTTCTTTAAATGAGATAGGTTCAACCGGGTCAAGTAGGTCCAACTTAGTGACCGGCTGAGTACCCACCAAACTAGCAAGTCCCTTAGATTAAGGATGCCATCGAAGGCAGGTTTGAAATGAGTTTTGCAAAACCCGAATCCAACCTACTACTTTTAAGGCTTCCCAAAATTCTATAAGATATCCTATAAGGTTTTTACCCTGTTTTTATAACCCATCACTATAGTGCTTTGTAAAACCTGTTAAAAACCTGACCTAACCCATTAATACTAGAAAAAATTTAAAAATTGATTTGCAAGTGTACAAAAAAAATTAAAGCAAATAACGTATGAATTGTTTTAAATAATAAAATAAATGGCGTATGATTATTCAATACTAAACCAATTTTTTTATTTTAAATTAATACACCATTAATGAAAAGGAGATGGATAGGGATTGAGAAATGTGTCCTACTTCATGAAAGAGAGAGTAAAAGCGAGAGAAGAGAGTCACAAAAAATATAAGATAAAGAAAGATACGAGGCTAAGATTTTTTCGAAAGACAAAGTATGAAAAAGATAAGATATTTTTTTATTAATTATCATGTTTTATTATTTATAACTAATATTATATTATTATTTTTAACCGAGGTCGGGTTTTCTATTGAGTTTTTTTTTTTTTATATCCTAAAACTCAATCTAAAATCCTATAAAATTTGATAGCTACTTTCAAAACCTGACCCAAAATCCTATAAAGTTAAATCTTATAAGGTTTTTAGTAGGTCAAATAAGTCAAAAACCCTATAATGACTTGCCTAATAGCATCTTTACCTTAGATTGATCAAATCGTAAGGGCAATTTTGAGGTTGGTTCTTAAATCGGTGATGTATCATGATTCTAACATGCCCTGCACCTAGGTCTACTCTCAAGCAACACTTATAATGCAACTTATCTAATTCAAAATGTATGTATTAATTAAGTCTTCATGTACTTTGGTAATCATACCTAACTATGATCATTAACACCTGTGATGCCTATATACTCACATCAGCTAGCACACTTAAAGTCATAGTACTTTTGGACTCGTTAATCTTTACCTTTCTCTAAATATCTTTACCTTAAGGCTTTGTGACAATTCTTGAACAAAGTGAAATGGACTTTCATTCACATAGCTAACATGCATTTTCTTATCATAAATAATAGCATGAGTACTAAGATCCTACATCTTAATATTGAAACTCCCAACAAAAACACCAT
This sequence comes from Lumnitzera racemosa, assembly GCA_024138005.1. NCBI lineage: Eukaryota > Viridiplantae > Streptophyta > Magnoliopsida > Myrtales > Combretaceae > Lumnitzera > Lumnitzera racemosa. Next base: position 39,767,738 of record JAMXBC010000005.1, read on the forward strand.
GAGTCACTATCTCTTATACCAAGAACAAGTTTTTAAACCATTGGTACTTACCTAGCATTCAATACTTTATACATTCGACCATTATGAAATCTTACCCAAACTTCGCATCTATTAGTAATATCCATCCATATTATTTTACACAAACCTATAGGCTTAGAACCAACCTCTCCTATAATACATGTAGATAAGCAATCTTATAATATGGAATCCACTCCATAAATTTTCTTAAACAATCAAATGCTAATAATAACTCATGATCCTCCAATTTAAAAATTTCTTCATCATCAATAGCTTTACCCCTTTCATCGCAGGTATGGTTGCAATTTTTCCTTCAAGGTACTATGCCCTAGCGTGGCCCTTCTATTTGAAGTGATAATCAATGGTAGCTTGACCTCTTAATCTTCCTTTAGAATTGTGATACCATTAAACTGGTTGATTCTTAGTAATTAGACTGTTTGCAATGTCATTACTTGTAGATCTCATCCTATTGGCGAATTAGTTCTTGTTTTATAAATTATTTTTTACCCCTTCCATTGATAAGTTGCTCTTACCACATATCATGGCCTTTTCAAATCCATGAAACATATACAATAAAAAGCGCTACAGCAGCATCACTTGTTTTTCAATCCCTACCTTAACAAATGATACCAATATTTCTCAAATTTTGGATAAAAATACATGAAATCTTGAAATATATTGTCTTATCATCACTTGTCACTCAATGAGTATATATAATATCTACTTAAACACAAGTCGATTCATAAAGAACTTCGTAATAACCAACTCTTCTGATTTATCCCATAATTTACAGCTGTCTTCTTTGCTAGTAACTCTTGTAAAATCCTATTTGTCAAACTTAGCTTATTCAACATTGAGGCCTTTTAATCAAGTTATACCCACTCATCATCCTTCATAGTCTCTAGTTGCTGATCCAAATTATTTTTTAAGCTTGACTATAATAAAACCCTTTGCATCAATGCTTATAATAATCCAAAATTTATCCAATTATCAAATTTCATAGTATCATACTTGGTGGTCATCGCTTCGTTGTATAAATCACAAATTTTCCAAATCTTTTATCCCATTTTTTTTAGCCCAAAAATCTTCCATCCCTTAACCTCGCTCTAATACGAATTTCTTGTAATAGGATTTGGATTTGGATTTGTGATTATTAAACTCAAAACGCACAACTGTAATAATAAGTAAAGAAAGAAAGAAAAATGTATAGAATTTATGTTGGAAAACCCTAAAGAACATAGCTGAAAAGCTATAGGATCAGATCAATATACTATATTGTGTCAATAATGGTACAACGATTCTTTTATGGTGTAAGAGCACTAAATTCCTAGGAATTTCTGCTTATCTTACCTTTTTTAACCTAACATACACAACATAAATATATATACATACACACATATACACGTACTATGTAAAAAAAAAAAAGACTCAACAACCGTGATATTAGGTAATTGCTAATTTCTTTCCATGAATACTCACCCATAACAACATCCCACGTAAAACTCAAGACATAAGTTGAATGGTTTCCTTAAGCTTTTATTTTTTTTTTTCATTTTTCCATCTCCTTTATGGTTATATTTTAAAATTAATTTCTTTCTTTCTTTCTTTCTTTTTGGTAATCCAAAATATTATGATCTAGCAAAATGAGAGTACATAAGATGGCCTAAAATTAGCTAGGATCAGAGACACTAATGCCCTTACATAATTCCCCCCACATGTGGGGTAAAATGGAAAATACAACTCCTAGCTTTGAAAAAAAAAAAAAAAAAAAGGTACCTTCTTAGAGCATCTGCTATTTTATTATTCTCCCTCTAAGAAAACGCAGCTCCTTATTTCTAAATTTGAGCAACATTTCCTTACACATAGTCACAACATCATGCAAACAACACTATGTCAGCATAAGAATTTTTTATAATGTTAATTGCTTCATAATAATCAGTAGTAGCACTAATATAGATTATTTGGATATCCAAAATAATATCTTTCTTTATTCATAATCAAATTAACTGTTTGCTCTTTAATCATGCTCTAGTAAAGCAAACACAAGTATTTTATACCCATTTAATATGAAATTATATATCAAGATGTATAAATATTAAATATTCTATGATTAAAATAACTTATATTCAATATGAAAATAAAGTAGAATGAATTAATCAATGACATGGAAAATCAAATGAGCATTTTCTCAAACAAGTTAGAAGTTTTTCTTTTCTTTTTTTTTACACTTTTTCCTTTAGGTAATGCTCTCACTAATTCGCTTTAAATAGTTGGGGCTATTGGATCGGATAAGTCACATCATAGAAGGAATACATTTTGTAATCCAATATATGGTTTTTTCAATTCAATTCCATGAACATTCCTAATTAAGATACTTTTGAAAAACTTTATAGCATATACTAAATTTATTAGATGATGATAAATGATTAACATGTTTTTTATTAACTTATAGCAATTTATATTTTATGGCAAGTTATCATGAATTTTCATTGCTGATTAAAAGTTTAATGCCTTTAGTTCATTTTCTTTCTAATATTTTACAACGTATGAATGAGATATAAAATAACAAGATCGAATAGATACTTTCAAATAAGCTTCCACTTAGATTGGTTTTTTTTTTTTTCCTTGTATCTTATTTGTTATGTGTCTGACGATCTATATATATTTGAAATCTGATGTTTAGAGTCTCGTCTTATTTATATTTGCTTTGATTTTTTTTTTAATAATTATGATGAAGGTGATGATTGGAGCATTAGAGTTGAAAAATAAAAATTCAAATACTTTAAAAAAAAAGATTTGAAAAAATATATTTTATACATTTGAAATTATTATTTTAATTGATATTGCTGTAAATATAAATAAAATAAAAATAAACAAGTTCAACTTTATTAAAATTTATTACATATTTAATTTTTGAAAAGGGATATATATAGAATTATATTTTCAATTTTTTTTTTGGTATTTTATTTTTATCAAACACAAATTTAAATAAACACTAATAAGACATCAATAAAATAAAATAAAAAAAAACAAACAAAACTCAAAACAGTATTGGTCTCTACTTTTCCTTTTCTTTATTTTTAAAATTTTAATGATACTCACTAGAACCAAATAATCGTCTTTCTTGATGGGAATTTTTTTAGTAGCCGTCCATCCAATTATACGTGGCCTCTCTTTATGCTCCATCAAGATCGCTTCTTCGTTGTCTTCTTATTGCAAAAAGTATCAAATTCGGCGTTACACCACCAATAAGGTCAAATTTCAATTCTAGACTTTAGCTTAGATGAATGGGATTGCCTTTTCAAGTTAAATAAAGACAACTGGAGCTAATTGTGATTCTATGTTCTGATCCCATTTCTGCATTTGGATACGACATTGAAAAAGTGGAACCACATTAATCTGATATCAAGAGTTCCACTTGTGAGTAGGATTTTGATTTTTGAATTTAAGAGTGAGAATTATATTCTATCTTGTTCCATTTGTATTTCATTCTATTACAAATTATAGTTAACACATAAATAATATTTCAACAAATTTCTTGACTAAACTTTTTATGGTTAATTGTGGAGTTGGCTATAACAACATTGTTAACTAGATCCTTTAAAACAAATCATTTGGTTAGATGTTATAATTTGACAAATAAACCAAAGAAGTCTTTGTTCTCACCAATCCACACAATTGGGTTAGGAAAACGATGCTTTTCATTAGCTTCAGGAAGTCTTTCTTAAAGAAAATGTCAAAATCTAACCCTGCCATCGTGATATATATTATAACATACATTTTGGATGTGATGGATTTCAGATTATTTTAGTCTTTACAGGTTGCTTGTATATAATCTATTAGTTTCATTGGATTCTTTTGTTTCCCTAATTCTATAGTCAAAATTGGTATAATTTAATGGTATAAATATTAATATTTTAATAAAATAAATTAGGTTTGATTTCTTTTATCCTAAAGTTATAATATAATATAATTGACAAAGAGAAAAAAAAAATCCTAGTCTTATTAGGTGGAAAGGGATATATCATACACCATCCATATTTTCTATTAACAATACTAATGAAAAACAGGCTTGCAATATGTGTACAAAATAAATAATATTATATAATTTATCAAGCTAAACAATAAAATAATTATATTGTTATGAGAATAAAATAAAATTCATAATAATTAATGATCTTTTAAAAGTATAGTTAATAACCCTTAGGAATCGGAAAAGTGCAATTAATGGTGCATTGGAAGTCTCAAGGTTAGGTTGTTAAACTGAAAATAAATAAAAATAAAAATAAAAATTAATTTTTTATTTAATATAGAATTTTTTTTTTCAAATAAATGTGATGTCGAAACTTGTCATCCTCTATAATATAAGTAGCATAATATATATCGTATATAAAAATAGATTTAGTTTCAATTAATTCTTTTAACGTGCGAAAATGGAAACCCAAGTACAGTTCCATTTTTCTTTTTTTTTTTAATATAAAATCCAAAGTTCTCATACGTTAATAAAACAATTTCTCTTTTCTGAATTGCATATCCTACGTAACAATGACAAATATCTAAAGAAAATGATATGCAATTAAATAAATTACGTTAATCGATGATTTTCTGTTGATTTGACTACTTCTAGATTGAAGTCGCATGCTGATGCTGCCGGCTCTTAATAGTAGAAACGCCAGTCACGAGGTGGAAGGAATAAGACCCTGCACGTGGACTGACAAAGGATAAATTCAGAGGATTGTTTTCCAAATAAAACAATAAATACTCTCAATTGCAATTTCAGGCGAGAAGACCTATAAATAATGAACAAATAATACAGTTAATCTAAATAAATAATTTCAATGAATAATATTTTTTTGTGCTTGCTTCTCCTAGTTTAATACTCTTTATTACCATATCACCATGCCATTTCTATCATACTTAAATCGGTGAATAAGTTATAGAATGACACCCTAAAATTATTAAAATTATAAAAACACTCCAGATTATTATATTGTGTTTATATCCTTTGAACAACTCTGACACTAGGAAATTTTAATTTTTCTTTCACTAGCAATTATTTTTTCAAGTGGATATATTATCCGAGGAGGTTTCTTTGATTCACTTAATATAAAAAAATATTGACTTCAGAATTGCATTAGAGGACAAAATTTGTGTTTTTAACATTTTTCAAGGTATACACATTATTTAAAAATTTAAGGCTTCCATGCTATTTTAGTAATTTCTAAAGGGGCATCCTATCATAATTTATCCATTTTATATATATCTTCGTGATCGTGGTATATCTGCTATTGAAATCAAATCCCATAGTGTCGAGAAGTACAGTATCCCATTGTGACCTTTAAGCTAAGGTGAATACTCTCAACATGATGAGAAGATATAGGAAAATTTCATTCAGTAGATCATTCGGTAAATCATTTTGAATTTACAGTTAAATGATATCTATAAATGGTTAGAAAAAAAAAAAGAAAGAAAGAAAGAAAAAAATATTAATAGCCTAATGAAAATTATCAATGGCTTCCTCATTTTCACCGTTGATGGTTATTGTAAATCGGAAACGATTTATTTAACTTAAAAGTTAAAAAGCAGAAAAAAGAAAGAAATCCTGGCTTTCAAGTTGATTGCCAGTAACCAATCACAATATAACTGCTTGAGTTGGCGTAGAGTAAGCAAGGGAGTCCTTTGGCTACTGCCTGAAGCTTTTTGACTACTCTTGAAGTAAAGAGTCACCTCCACTAAACTTTAAGTAGAAGCCCGCAAAAACAGAACATGGAATGGGAAATCGAAGTTGGAAAAGGACAGACACACAATTCTGACAAATTATGCAATTCGGAGGATCATGCATACACGTTACCATGTGTCATTCTACTAATATTCGGGTTTTAGTCAAGGATCAACCCAATACATAGTAATAAGAGAAAAATAAGAATTGAGAAAAAAAAAAAGAAAAGGAAAGTTATCCGTGAATTATTTGGTCTCCATTTTAAGGAATCAAACTAACTTGTGAGCGACCTACTTGGGTTAAAATACTCTGAGCTTATCCTCAATTTCCTCATTACATTATCTATACACTTTAAGACACATTCTGGCAAATTCATCGGTCTCATAGGTACTTTTGGCTTAGTAAATATAGTCACATAAGGTAGAAAGTTAAACCCCTACTACATATCAAATTTATGGAACATATATTTGCACACCCAACAACCATTGTTACATCTGGTGGGCCATTCGGTCCATTTCTTTGGTCGTTTGGTACATGAACATGAACGTGAATTGGTTTTTGGGTAATGTTACTCTTCCTACGTTTACGTAGGGGAGTTGATCATGTTTGTATTGGAACTCACAGGGAAAAATAAAAGAGGAGAGATTATGAATGGTGTTGGTCCCGAAGAAACGTCCGGCATCCTAATTCCAAAGGATTTAATGGTATTAATAAAGGGTAAAATACAAATACTTGATCTATGTTTTCTTATATTTGAAATTAATTGACGTGTGTTATTTATTTATTTACTTATTTTTTAACAACCAGGTGACTTGAGTTCTTCTCCGTTATGTCAAGTTCTTCGTGCCGTCTATTTACTTAAAAGACATCTACAAACACGTTTTGTTTCTCCATTTGCTCCTCTCATCGATTCAAATGCAGGCTTCTCAATTATGGAACAAAACCCTAACCCCAACTCGCCATCGAAATTTTCCCATAGAGAGACACACAAATATTCGTGCCTTCCGTTGGTTTCTTCAAAAAGATGAGGACTTCACTAGTTATTTGTGATTAGTTGAAAAATCTTTCCTTTCTTACAATTATTTTGGAAGTTTCAATAGCCTAGCGAATTTTATGATATAATGGGAAGCTTCAATGAAAGGAAACGAATTCTTGATAATGTAGATTCTGTGTATCATTGTAAAACTTTTTACCAAAAACTAAGTATGTTTATCAGTGAGTCCCCGCTATCATCCTAGTTAAATTTTGAAAACTGAAAATAAAACGTGAAACATTAATTATCTCCTTAACTGATGCGATGGAATAACTTCACTAGGGCCTTCTATTCGGTATTTGCTATTCTGGGGTTAGCGGGTGCAAAGCTGAAAGTTACCTCCATGAGAACAACATTAATCAGAATGCTCTTTAGATAATAATAATAATAAAAAAAAAAAAGTGAAAAGCATGTGTTCTTTTAACAACAGGTATAACGTGAGATAACAAAGAAAAACTCAAATCACTTAATTGTGAAAAAAAAATAATAAAATGGATTAGTTAATTGTAAATACATAAAAATACAAGTTATGTATTTGCATTTTACTCATTAACATATTATATGTTTTAATGAATGGTGAACATAAATGTATAAAATTTTAATACCCAAAAATATGAATCTACTAATATCGTTGGTATTTACAAACTATTCATCAAAACACATATTACCATTGAATTTTTTTCGTTTTAATATGAGCTTATAGTATACTTGATCATGCCAACATCCTCGTAAAGCATTGAAATTTAAAAAAATAAATAAATAAATACTCAAATTAAAAAACAAAACCATCAACTAGCCCCTTATTAGAATCATGGATGGAATTAAAACATCCTATCAAAATGACAATTAGACTAATAAAGTGGTTCACTCAATTTTGATAAATGATGTAGCATAGCATTTTTTAAATTTGGGATATCTTTATTGTTATGATACTTTTTCAAAACTAGTATCAACTTGATTTGCCCTATTAATATAGGCAGAGTAGGTATATTAAGAAAATTAGCTTTGCTAAGTGAAAATTTATAACATGACAAAATTTGTTCAGTGATACTCATTAAAAGAATAATTAAATAATTCTTTTTTAATATATAATTTGTTGATTGTGAACTTTGTTGGAGATGATGACTAAGTCATTTAGGCTTGACCCTTAAGCATCTCAAGATTTGCTCTATGGGATCCTGATTGGTGAGATCTACAAAAATACATTAGAGATGACTCCAACACAGATACCTCGACGCTCAAGTTAGAATCGATGAGAGAATTTGGTAGAGTAATGACAAATATTAGTTAAGTTGTCATACATTTGAGGCCTCATCCCATATTTATAGAGGACGGTGTTGAGATATTTTAAGCAAGTTTACAATTGGATATATTTTTCATAAATTGTCAACTTTGTGATTCGAGGTCTTTCATAAATAGGAAAAGTGTATCTAGTCAATAGGCCCTTTTTATGGGAAAGTTTAAGTGTTGACATAGACAAAGACTTGAGGTCACTTAGGTTTAGAGGGGCTTTTATTTGTAGTTGAAAGCTATAAAGAGCATGAAAACCCCAGAGATTGAAGGCATCTCATTTGTTATACTGATTTGATATCAAGTCAACCTTTTCTAGCAAAGTAGGAGTACCAAGAGCTTGTCTTGAGGCAAGTTTGATGGGCTGGTTCATTGGATGAGTACTAGGTCGACCCGAGGGATTGAGCCCACATTGTTGTTAGTGTAGTGACCAACCATGAACGATGGTAAGGTCGGATTAGGCCTAAGGGTGAAATTACTTTCATTTAGTCACTTTTTGTATATTGCTCAATCAATATTGCATGGTATAAAATAAATTATCTTTAAAGATATAAATATTCTTAAGCATAACTTAATGAAGATATATTTTTACAATTCCTGATGTGTGATTGAGGTTTTGATTGGAACATTAGAATATAAAGGTTTAAATCCACAAGGTGAGATTGTCGATTCAACTATATTTAACTCAGGTAATGTTGAGTTCTCTCATGAATTTTTTAAGATAACAAAAAGGGTAGTACTAATGTATATTAGTAAATGTGCAAGTGTTCGGAAAGCTTGTTAAATTTTTTCAATTTATATTAGTTTATACTTTAGAAACTTAAACAGAAGGCTCAAAACATTAAGGAGATAAATTCAAAATGTATTTAGAAGGTTATTTAGAGATTTTTATCAAAGGAAACAGTAAGTAAATTCAAAGAGTTGCTTAAAGACTTTAGAAACTTGGTCAAGCTAAGCCTTTTCAAAGACTTAATCAGAGAGTTCAATCCAAAGAAGTATCGGATGAATAAATCAATATTTTATTCAAGACCAACTCCACTTAATTAGGTGTATTTAGGAAATATACCTAATTTGGTTCCACATTAGTTGACATAATGATCCATGGGGATTAATTTCTAAAGAGGATTTTGATTAAATTAAAAGACGAGCAAGGGAATGCGAGTTTTTGGAAGATTTATACTTATGTAGAAGACTAGAATCGATTAGAAGAAGGTTATAGTTAAAATGTTTTTATAACAATTAAAAGATTAAGTCAATTTAAAAAATTTAGGGATACATAAGTTAAATTTCAAATTGCAGAGATTTTTGAAGATCCTATTAGCAAAACAATTGACAAAGTTTATCCATTAACGTAGGAACTTTCTAGATTTCATTGGTGCTATAAATCAGGGTTAGCTAAAGTAAGCCTCAAGATATTTTTTTCGAAAATACTGGACCAAACTTGATACGGATTTGTAGATGAACACACGGACCCAATATTACGCTTAACCAAAGGGGCTGGGTCCAAGCCACATGATAGCTTAAAAAGTAAATGATAGTAGAGGAACGAGCAAGAGTTCCCATACACCGAAGATGGATATGAAGTCCTAATGCTTCATACGAACTTGAGTTACACTTTACATGCCATACAAGTATGGCCAAAGGTTACTTGCTATTAGTCCATACTCGAATTAGCTAGATAAGAGAAGCTCAAGAGTAAGCAAAAGAATACTTAGCTTAAGATAGAGTAAAAAGTTCAATATATTCTTCTGTATATATTTTGGCTATTACATTAGGCAAGTATTTATAGTACCCAGTTAGGGTAAGTCCTAAATTACAGAAAAATTATAAAAATGAATTCTTACATCCTAAGCAAAAAGGAGAATAATTTAGAAGGAAAGCACGAAATCGTATGAAAAGAACATCATCCATAAAAAAGGACAATAAGGATGTCATAAAGGATAGCACGTGCATGTTTTTACTCAAACTACAATCTTGATAACACTACGAACCGAGCAAGGGGTGGGACTTATGATTAGGTAGGGTCGACGTTGTCCGTTTGGCACTTTGATCACTAGAGCTAGACAAGGGTTAGTTCAAGGACGGATCACACCTAAGTCAACTTCAAATGGTCACCTCCTAGCAATTGTCAAATCAGCCTCGATACTGTAGAGATAGCTATTTTCCTGATTAGATGCTTGGACTGGGGTGTATGGAGGGGTTGGATCCGAAGGTTAGTTGATTACCTCGATAACTTACAAGATGGTATGAAAAGCAAAGTAGCTTGGTAGATTAGATTAGGGAAAATACTGCTCCTTGTCACTTAACTCTCCATAAACAACTCGCTGGACCATGTAAGAAAGCCCTCAGGCTTGGGAGTAAGTGATTGGTCCTTAATTTTTATCATCCCCTTCGGATTGTTTGAGATTTGGGATCAAATCTGGTTCAACTTTAAGTTGCTTATTCTCAGGAGTGTAAAGTTAGAGATCGGCAATGTTGAAGGAGTCAAGACTCCATAACCTTCAAGTAGTTCAATCCTATAGGCATTAGGATTGATCCTTTCAAGCACTTCGAAATTTCTGTCAACTCTAGGAGACAACTTGCTCTTCCTTAAGTTTGGGAACTGATCCTTACTAAGATGCATCCAGACCAAATAACTTGGCTAAAATTTTCTCTTCCTTCATCCTCAGCTCCGCTTCTCGAGCTTAGTATTAGCTCGGCTTAATTGCTCTATAACCTTTTAGTACATAGCTTTGATGGCTTTTACTCTTTCTGAGGCTGGTCGATCATCATCAAGCTTCGGCTAGGGTACTTGGTCCATCGAGAGCTTAAGGTTGAATCCATAGGCGACCTTGAATAGCGATATGCTTGTTACGCTATGGGCAGTCCTATTGTAGGCGAACTCAATGACTGGCAAGCATAAATCTCAATCGGTCGTGTTTCATCTAACAGTAATCTGCAGCAAAGTTCCCACAGTTCTGTTGACAACCTTAGTCTGCCCATCAGTTTGTGGATGGCAAGACGTACTATACAGTAGCTTAGTTTCCATTCACCTCCATAGCATCCTCCAGAAGTGGCTCATGAACTTTGGGTCTCTGTTTGAAACAATGGTTCTGGGAACTTTGTAAAGCTTGATTACCTCTTACAAGAAAAGAAACAAGATAACCGAAGTATCGTTAGTTTTGGAACAAGGCATGGAATATACCATCTTGCTAAATTGATCCATGACCATTATAATAGAGTCCTTCCCTTAAAATGTCTTCAACAATCCTAACATGAAGTCCATAGTTAGCTCAGACCATAGTTTAGTTAGGACAAGCAAGGGTAGATAATGTCCTTACTCAACTTGACTCTTCGCCTTTCTATAGGTTGCATACCTTTCCAATATGAACTGCACATCTCTCATTATTCTTGGCCAAAAAAATCTCACAGATAGTACTTCATGGGTTCAGTGCTGACCAAAATGTCCTGTTAATCCTCATTCATGTGCCTCACGCACTAACAATTCTCTCATGAAATAAGTCAAGATACATAGCCTTCTCTTCCTGAATAAGTATTCGTCTTCCTTATAATAGTCATCTAATGTCCGTCCTTCCTCACATTGAACATAGATAAGAACAAAGTATGGGTCCTCTTTATACAAATTCTTTATGGTTAAAAAACTTAGTAGCCATATTTACAGTTCGGTCAATAAGGTATGTCATCTCGATAGGGTGTCGGATACTACATTGTTCCTTCCATTCTTATATTTTATGACATAAGAAAAACCCTCTATAAACTCAACCCATTTGGCTTATCTTCGGGAAAACTTCAATTGGTTCTTTAGATATCTCAAAGATTCACGATTAGTATAGATCACAAATTCCTTGGGCAGTAGATAGTAGCTACACTATTAGGGCTTGGATCAAAGAGTAGAACTCCTTATCATAAACAGAATAGTTGAGTGTAGCTCCTTCAAGTTTTTTACTAAAATAAGCAATAAGTCAACCTTCCTACATCAACGCAGCATCTATGCCTAGTCGAGATGCATCGCACTCTTTTTTGAACACCTTATCAAAGCTCGGTAAAGCTAAGAAGGGGGTCGTCATTAGCCTCTCTTTTACTTCCTCAAAACTCCTTCCCCCTCTCACTCCCCATCTGAATTTAATATTCTTCTTTAATAGTTCGGTAAGCAAGGCCACAATCATACTAAAATCTTTTATGAATCGACAATAGAATGATGCCAAGCCATAGAAACTTCTTATGTTTGCAGAGCATATCAATTTAGGCCATTCTACGATTGCTCTTATTTTCTCATCATTAACTCAAATGCTACCTCCACTCACAACAGATCTTAAGAAGATCACCTCGGATCAGAAAAAGTCGCACTTCTTTAGATTGTTGAGAGTTGTTCAGCTCGAAGTTTTGCAAAGACTCTTCAAAAATGCTCCTGGTAAGTCTCTAAGTTAGGGCTTTATACCAAAATATCATCAAAATAAACCACTAAAAACCTTCCTAATAATTCTTGAAGCACATGATTCATCAAGTACATAAATGTGCTCAACGTATTGGACAGTCCAAATGCATTACAAGCCATTCATATAAACCATGTCATGTCTTGAATGCAGTTTTCCACTCATCACCTTCATGCATTTGGATTTGATGGTATCCAGATTTGAGATCAATCTTGGAGAACACTTTTGCTTCACTTAACTCATCTAGCATGCCATCAAGCTTTGGTATGACATACCTGTATTTAATGGTGATTTGATTGATCGCTCGACCATCTACGTACATCCTCCAAGAACCATCGTTCTTTGGTACTAATAAGGCCGGAACAACATAGGGGCTAAGGGACTCACATACATACACCTTCACTATTTGTTCATCTACTTACTTCTATAGTTTAACGGCCTGTTTAGGATTTAGCCTATAAGCAAGCTTGTTCAAAGGTACAACTCCTAGCTATAGGTCTGTTGCATGCTCGACGCCTAAGATTGGGGGCAAACCTTTCAATAGTTCCTTTAGAAATAGGTCGGCAAATTCCTCTAGTAAGGTTTTTACCTCGACAGGCTATTCCTCCTTAGGCCTTATCTCCAGAACCTTTCAAACAAGTAGATAGGTTGGACTTTCTAGCTTCATCTCCCTTTTTAGTTCAGCTCGAGTCATCACCAAAGCCTCTTTCTTCAAAGCTTGGTTAAGTTGGAACTGCATGATGTTTGCCTATTCAGTGGTCATAAGACTCAATTTCATCCTTCTACCTTCATGCTCCATAGAACATATATTCTTCCTTCCGTTATATATAACAGCTCTATCAAACATCCATAAACACCTAAGTAGAATGTGGGATGCACTTATGGATAGCACATCATAAAACACTTCATCTCAATATTTGCCAATGCAAATCGGTATAAACACCTACTTGTTCACTTACAAAACTCCTTTATCACTAAGCCAATGAAACTTGTAAGGTTTTGAGTGATGCACGGTTAGCAATTTCAACTACTAGACTATAAATGCAAAGGCTACATTGATGTAGCTCTCACTGTTAACGATCAGCACGTACAATGACTCATTCACTTTGCATCCAATATGGAAGAGAAATTCCTTTTGATCATCTTCAAGTGCAGGACTTACACTCATTGTCCTCCTCAACACTAGAGCGGTTAGTATAAAGTTTCCTTCCGCACTATAGATAACTTCCTCTCGAACAATTCGATCTGTTCGTCCTTCTTCAGCTCCTCTACTTCCTTTTCAATACTGTCGACTTTGACAATTGCCACCTCACTTCAGATCACCATTGTTCGCCTATTCAAGCATTGAGCGACCATGTATCCAAATCTTTAGCATTTGAAACACTTGATCTTACTCGTCTTCCTCCCTAAACTTTATCCCTTCTCATACTTCCTCGACTAAGGTAACCCAAATAGGTCGGGTCTCAACAACCTTATTTAGTTTTGTTCATGCAGGTCTACTTAAAACAGTTCAACTACCACCTAATCGATTGACTGGCAATCGAAATCTTCCTGTTCATCGCCTTTCTATTCTTTAGGAGGCTTGGATCACATCGTCAAGCATTCTAATATCCAATGTTTTTAGGACATCCCTAATCTCATACTTTAATCCACCATGGACCGAGATACAATTCGATCCTCTAGCTTTACGACTTCACATTGAATCATTAACATTTGGAATTCCTTGATGTAAGTGTCTACACTCAATCCTCCTTATCTTAGTTCTTACAGTCTTTTAAAGGCATCTTATAGATAATAGCTTGGCATAAACCTTTACCGCATAACTCTTTTCATTTCATCCTAACTCTTAATCTCTCATTCTCCTTCCCTTTTTCTGGTAGCTTGCAAGTTCTTCTACCATAAGGTGACATAACCAATGAACTCCAATACAACAAGTCTAACCTTTACATTATCAGGCACTTCATAGCATTCAAACTACTTTTCAATCTTATCTACCCAATCTAGATAGTCTTTGGCATCACCACTTCTAGAAAAACTTGGGATACGCATTCTCAATCCTTTAACTCTAAAGGCTTATACATTTCTTTCCTCAGGCTCATAGTACTCCTCTGCCTCATCATCTCCTTCTACTTCCTCCTCAATCTCTTCAAGCGCCAGTCTTTGTCTAGTGTCTTTGCCAACTCCTTTAGCTCGAGGTAGTCGAGCTGGGGTATTAACTCAGCCAAACTGACCATTGCCTCGTCCTTGCTATTCACATCTCCTAATAAGTCTATTCCTAGCTTGCTGCCTGTCTTCTTGAATAACAGTTACTAAGATAGCTACCAAATCAATAAGCCTATCTAAGCGACCACTGATCGAGGTATAAAGCTTCCTTCTTATCCTTAGCCATATCAAGCACCATTTTCTTGGTTTCCTAAAATTCCTTGAACAATTGAGTTTAGCATTATTAGTTACTTCATAAAAATTAACATCTAATAATACCACTTAGAGATCAATAACAAATACTCCAATCACAATGACAATTACATAATAAATGAACCGTCAATTATATTCTATTCTACGTATTGAAAGATAGGGAAAAACTGAGCACAAAACACTTTTGAACTACTAAACTCCAAGGATAACAATAGAACCTTCATTTTACAAGAATAGCAATCAAACCACTCAAAGAACACCGTAGTAGAATCCATCTTCGAATGTAGCTTAGAACTGTGATACCAAGATGACATGGATTTATGGATCAATATATGGACCCAATACAAGTATAACCATAGGGGATGGGTCCAAGTTGCGAGATGCCTCAAAAAGTAAATGATAGTTGAGGGATGAGCAGGGGTTCTCGTACACCGACGATAGATATGATGCATAACGCCTCATATAAGCTCAAGTCACACTTGATATGATATACAAATATGACCGAAGGTCGCTCGCTACTAGTCTACGCTCGAATAGGCTAGATATGGATAGCTCAAGAGTAAGCAAAAGGACACTTAGCTCAAGAGAAAGTAAAAAGTTCAGTGTATTCTTTTGTGTATATTTTAGCTATTACATTATGTGAGTATTTATAGTACCTAGTTAGGGTAAGTCTTAAATTACAAAAATGGATCCCTACATGCTAAGCAAAAAGGAGAATAATTTACAGGGAAAATAGAAAATTGTGCAAAACGAACATCTTCTATTAGAAAAGACAGGTAAGAATGTCAAAAAGAACAGCGCGTACACGTTTTTACTCAAACTACAATCCTGATAATACTACGAGTTGAGTAGGGGGTGAGACTTATGATTAGGTAGGGTCGACGTCAATTGTTCGGTACTCTTATCACTATGGCCGAACAAGGGTTGGTTTAAGGATGGATTACATTCGAGTCGACCTCGGATGGTTACCTCTTAGCTTTTGTCAGATAGGTCGTAATACTATGGAGATAGCTGTTTTCCTAATTAGGTGCTTGGACTGGGGTATGCGGAGGGGTCGAATCCACAGGTCAGCTGATCACCTCAACAACGTCTAGGATGGTGTAGAGAGTGAAGTAGCTCGGTAAATGAAACTAGGGAAAACATTGCTCTTCGTCACTTAACTCTCCTCGGATAGCTCGGCAAACCATATGAGGAAGCCTTTGGGCTCAAGAACAAGTGATCGGTCTTTGATCCCTATCAAACCTAGAATGTTGGAAGATTTAATGGATAAGGATCAAGATCAAATATCAAAGCACTAATTGTTGATGAAGTTAAGTATAAAAGTACATCAGTTTCAAACTTACAAAAAAGTAAGGAAGAACCCAAAAGTATATAGTTATTATGCTAACGGCTATATAGAAGATATTTGAGAGACTCCTTTAAAGAGTTCATTGAAGCTTAATATTTATAATTTTATTCTTTTGTATTCACACCAATTATTTGAGAATTTCATTGTATTTATCATTTGATTTGTAAACAACATCAAGTATTTGAATTTTGTAAGAGAAGTTAGATTTGTTCTTTATAGATTTTGAATTAGCCTATATTGAAGAAAGGCTAGATTATAACTTTTCTTGATTTGAATTAAAAAAAGTAGATCAATTGGAACAACATCGGTGAAGAAGACCAAATCCCTAGCAATGGGTTTGGAAGAAAGCATTAACCATAAGGCTAAAGCTCTTTAAATTTTGAACTTGACTTTCTTCTCCCTATCTATTTTATTTGTTTTATTGTCTCAAGCACATTGAATTATTATAGTACCCCTATTCACAACTTGAGTTATTACGAAGGCTATTTTTATGTAAACTCAAAAATGTTGTTAAACTTGTTACTGCCCCCCTCCCCCTACCTACCTCTTCTTAATATCTTACATAGGATCTACAATTGGTATTAAAGCTATGCTCTAATATCATCTAGAATTCAAGATCATGGATGAATATAGTAGTAGTTTGACAATTCAACTTAGTAAGGGCTCTATTCTTTGATAGTACTAACTTTCCCTATTAGAAATTCAGGATAGAGACGTATGTTAAGGCTATTGACTATCAAACTTAGGGCATCATTTCAAATAGAGATGTCAAAGTTTTAAAAACTTCACTTACATAAGATGAAATAACAAAATCTAAATTGAACTTAAAGGCTAAGAACCTACTTTTTTCTACAATTACACATTTTGAATTTTATTTGATTGCATCTTATGCTTAACTAAAGACATTTCAGATACTTTAGTACAAACATGTGAGGGTGCTAAGACATCGAGGAGAAGAAAATCAACTCATTAGTACAATAATATGAAACTTTTCGAATGCTTCCTAGTGAAGAAATTAAAGATTCATTTAGTAGATTTACTACAAAAAGTAATGAATTGTCTTCTCTTAACAAAAATATTAGTGATACAGATATGATGCATAAAATGGTGAGGATTTTACCCAAAGCATAAAATGACAAGAAAAACTACTATAGAGGAAACATGTAATATGAAAAGATTAACTTTAAGTCAATTGCAGAGAAAATTAATGGCATATGAAACAAATTTTCTCAAACTAAATTCTTTAAAGGATACAAAGAAGAAGGCCATAGCCTTCAAAGCCAAAGAAAAAGAGGTCAATTCAAAGGATGAGGAATCATCTAATGAAGAAGGTAAGCATATCATATTACTAGCTAGACAATTGAACAAATGGCTAAGGAAGAAAGGTAAGAAAACCTTTACTAAAAAGTTTTCTACTAATACAAATGAAGGTGATGTAAGGCAAGGGTGTTAAAGAAAAGGAGGAGAAGAAATCAAAAAAGGAAATTGTGTACTATGAATGTAAGAAGCCAGGGTACATAAAGTATGAATGTCCTATGCTAATAAAAAAGATGGAGAAATACAAAAGGAAGTGCAAGTCTTTGATGGCAACATGGAGAGATCTAGATGATTAAGAGACAGAGTCAAAGAGTTCCAAAGATGAGACCGAAGAAGCTAATCTATGTCTTGTAACACTCTTTGAGGTAAACTCTAAATCTGAATTTGATTTGACATAAAGACACCTGATGATATATTTGCCAAAATTAAAAAAATGCTTAAAGATCTTTCTGAAGCTAATGATTAGATTTCAAAGCTTAAACTTGATATTAGGACTTTGAGGGATGAAAAAAAAGTACTTAGTTGAATAAGTCAATCATTAGCAAATGAAAATGATTTTCTAAAAAATGATTTTGAAGGACTACATGTTGGACAAGAAGCCTTAGTTAATGAGAATCTTATCCTAAAAGAAGAGATTAAAAGTTTGAAGAATCGTGTTGAAAATTTGTTAAAGTCAATTAAAAATACTTTTCAAAAATTTAATGAAAGTGATAAAAAAAAAAAAAACTTCAAACGCTTATCTCTAATCAAAGAATAGATAACTTTAAATTTAGGATAGGTTTTAAATATGGAGAATCATCTAAAACCAAAGGAGAAATAGTGTTTGTTAAACCACACAATGAAAGTAAAGAAACAACTGAAGGAAAAGATATGGGTAAAGCAATTGAACCCTCTAGAGGGTATGTTAGAAGGTCTTATAAAAAGAACAAAAAGAGGGTACAATAAAGGGTTGATCAGAGGGTACTTCAACAATTGTCTAAACAAAAAACAAAGAAATGTGGCAAGTGATAGGTACAACCAACAAAAGCCTTATGCTTGTTTTTTCGACAATAAATTAGGATATAAAGAGAAATGTTATTTCTACAAAAACTCTAAGCTTAGTAATAATTAAGTTTTAAATCAAAACCTAAGCTTCAATTTTCATGAACCTAAGCTTCGCTAGGTTTGTATACATATTTGATTATGTCATGATAGTGTAGGAACACAAAGCTAAAATAAAAAGAACTTGATATCTCAATAGTACATTTTTGAGACATATGACAAGTGACACTTCATTGTTCATAAGCCTAGAATGGAAAGAAGATGGATATTTAAAGTTTAGAAATAATGGTAAAGATAAAGTAATTGCAGTAGGTACAATTAGACTTGCACCACACCACAATTGAGAAAGTGTCACTTAATAAAGGTTTAAGGCATAATTTATTATGTATAAGTCGATTGTGTCATAAAGGCTATAGAGTGATATTTGAAATGTGTTAGACTTGATAAGAAAGGAAAAAAATTATTAGAAGGCTTCAAAAAGAAAAATATTTATCTAATTAAACTATCTAAAAGATGCTTTCTCTTTATAAATGACAATGTAACTCTCTAGCATAAAAAATTAAGATATGTGAATTCTACTCAACTTAAAAAATTATCTAAGAAAAGCTTAATAAATGAACTATCTAAATTAAACATTCATGAAGATATTCATTGTGCATCATATTTAAAAAATAAGATGAGTCCTTCACATAAAAGTAAGAACAATATATCTACTCAAAAACCTTCAAAGTTATTGCATTTAGACTTATTTGGTCAAACTCGAACTCTATATCTAGGAGGTAATAAGTATAGACTTGTAACAATAGACGATTTTTCTAAATTTACTTGGATCTTATTCTTATGTTACAAATGTGATATTTTTAAAAGTTTTGAAGTTTTTTGCAAAAAGAGTGCAACATAAAAAGGTTCTTTTCATTATTAGTCTTCAAAGTGATTATGTAAAGGAGTTTGAAAATGCTGATTTATCTCATTTTGTGAAGAAAAAGGAATCACTCATAATTTTTCTACACCTTATACTCCACAACAAAATGAAGTGGTTGAACATAAAAACAAGACTCTCCAAGAAAAGACGATAACTCTAGTAAATGAAATTGGTAACTGAATATTTTTGGGTAGAAGCAATATCAACAACATGTTATACTATAAATTGAGTATACATAAGGCCTTTAACAAAAAAACTACCTATGAAATTCATAAAGGAAGGAAACCAACTATTTCATACTTTTATGTTTCTAGATGCAAGTGTTTTTTAAAGAAAACAAGAAATGTTTTTAAAAAATTTGAAGAAAGAGCCAATGAAGCCATTTTTTTAGGATACTTTCTGAACTCAAAAGCTTACTAAGTATTCAATAAGGCAACAAAGGTAAATGAAGAAATAAGAAATATCAAATTTATTGAAGAAATAGGGAATGAGAATTCAAATGATGAACTTCCCTTGGCATCAAACAAGAAAAATCCTCCATAACAGGATTCAAAGGGTAAGTCAAAGCCTAAATTAGAAGGTTCATTAGAGACTTCAATTGAACCTAACGATGCTAGCAAGACAAAACCTATTTTAGAGGGTTTGATAGATACTTACAACAACTTGTTGAACCATGATCAAATAGTAAGTCAGAACCCTCTAATCACTTTCATACACCACCTTCTATGTTAAGATTTAAACCAAATCATCTCCTTGAACTTATGATTATTAATATCGAATCCAAAATCAAAACAAAATCCAATTCACAAAATTTTGAAAATCATTTTGCATTGATTTTAGAAATAGAACCTAGATCAATAGGTGAAGCTTTAAGTGACAATAACTAGATTATAGATATACAAGAGGAACTTGACAATTTCAAAGAAACTAAGTATGGAATTTGGTACCTAAACCCAAAGATAAATCCATTATCGGTACTAAGTGAGTTTTCAAAATCAAGTTAGATGAACATGGAAAAATTGTGAGAAATAAAGTTCGCTTAGTTATAAAAGGATGCTCTCAAGAAGCAAGAATAAACTATGAGGAAACATATGCTCCCATAGGTAAATTAGAAGCCATAAGATTCCTTCTTGCATTTACTTACTTGAAAACATTAATTTATATCAGATGAATGTTAAAATTACATTTTTAAATAAATTCATCAAAGAAGTGTATGTAGAGTAATCCCTAGGGTTTGAAGATCCTTTTAAGACTAATCATGTTTATAAACTTAAGAAAGCTTTATATGGTCTAAAACAAGCCCCTCGTGCTTGGTATGGGAGGTTAGGTGACTTTTTAATTAAAAATACCTTTCAAAAAGTTGATTCAATTTTTTTTTTTTGAAGCATCATGAAAAGGATATATTAATAGTTTTTAGAGCAACTAATGAAAAATATTATTAAGAGTTTTCAAGATTTATGCAAGCTGAGTTTGAAATGTCATCCATGGGAGAATTGAATTTCTTTCTAGGATTTCAAGTCAAATAAATAGAGAGTGGTATATTTATTCATCAAGAAAAATACTCTAAACAAATATTGAAGTTTAGATTTAAAAATACCAAAGAATCTTTTATTCCTATAAGCGCTTCAATAAAGCTAGATGTTATAGGTAAGGGTAAACAAGTAAATGAGAACTTATATTGTAGCTTGATTAGTTCTTTACTTTATTTAATTACTTCTCACCCTGGCATTTTATTTAGTACTTATGGTTGTGCTCGCTTTTAGAGTTCACTAATAGAAACTCATTTGACTGTAGTTAAGAAGATTTTTCAATACATAAAAAGTACCGCAAAATTAGGAATCGAGTATCTTAAGAATCAAATTTTTTATCTAATAGGACACTCAGATGTTGATTATGCAGGCTACAAAATAGAATGGAAGAGTACTTCATGTACCTATAAATTTTTAGGGGACAAATTAATTTTTTGGTCATCAAAAAACAAAATCTATTGCCCTTTTTAACTATAGAAGCAAAATATGTTTTTATTAGTAACTATTGTACTAAGATACTATGGTTGAAACAATAACTAAATGATTATGGACTCAATTATAAAAATAATCCAATAAAGTATGATGATACAACTACAATAAAATTGGCCAAAAACATGTTATTAATATGGTTTGTAGTTAACAAGTAAAACACTCAGTTGAAGAATATGAATAATATGAGCATAAAATCTAACTTCCATTTTGATTCAATTGGATTTTTTTTAAAAGCACATGTTTTTGGAATTATAGAAATGTCTTGCTATCATCAAAAGGGAGGAGAATGTTGAGTTCTCTTATGAATTTTGCTAACAACAAAGTGTAGTACTGTTATATATTGACAAGTATGTAGGTGTTTAGAAAGTTTGTTAGATTGTTTCGACTTGTATTAATTTACACTTCAAAGACTTAAATAGAAGGTTCAAAATGTTAAGGAGATAAACTCAAAATGTATTTAAAAGGTTATTTAGGGGCTTCTATTAAAGGATACAGTAAGTAGATTTAGAGACTTGTTTAGTGACTTTAGAAACTAGGTTGCTTTTTCAAAGACGTAATTAAAGAGTTCAATCCAAAGAAGTATTAAAACAATAAATCAATATTTTATTCAAGATGAAGCTCCACTTGATTAAGTATATTTGGGAAATGCACTTAATTCTATTCCACACTAGTTGGCATAATGATCCATGGGGATTAATTTTTGAAGAGACTTTCGATTAAATTAAACGATGAATAGGGGAAGGCAAATTTTTGGAAGATTTATACTTATTTAGAAGATTGGAGTCAATTAGAGGAAGGTTGCAATTAAAATGTTTTTATGACAATCAAAAGATCAAGTCAATTTTGAAAATTTAGTAATATTTAAATTGAATTTCAAATTGCAAAGGTTTCTTGAGATCCTATTAGCAAAAAAATTGATAAATTTTATCCATTAGTGCAGGAACTTTCCAAATTTCGTTAGTGCTATAAATCAAGGTTAGTTAAAGTTTCAAGATATTTTTTCAAAAAAAATCAGACCAAACTAGAACGTTGGAAGATTTGATGGATAAGGATCAAGATCAAATATCAAGCATTAGCAATTAATGAAGTCAAGTATAAAAGTACATTGGTTTTAAACTAAAAAAAAAAAAAAAGCAAGAAAGAACATAAAAAGTATTCTACTATTATGCTAACTACTATACAGAAGATATCTCATAAACTTCTTTAAAGAGTTCATCGAAGCTAAACATTTCTAATTTTCTTCTTTCGTATTTATGCCAATTATTTGAGAATTTCATTGTATTTCTCATTTATTTGTAAACAACATCAAGTATTTGAGTGTTTTGAGAGAAGTTAGATATGTTTTTTGTAGATCTATAGCTAGCCTAAATCGAAGAGAGGGAAGTTAGGCAAAGCAAATAGTTGTAAAGGCCAAGTATGCTAAGGTTGTAACTTATCTTGATTTGATTTTGAAATAGTAGATCAAGTGGAACAGTATCAATGAGAAAGACTAGGTCTACAGTAGTGGAGCTAGAAGAGAGCAGTACGCATAAGACCAAAACTCTTTGAATCTTAAGCTTTTTTTTTTTTTCCTTATCTCTTTTACTTTAAGTTGTTTATTTGTGTTATTGTTGTTGAATTATTAAAGTATTACTATCCACCAACTTAAGTTATTAAGAGGGGTATTTTTATTTAAACTTGAAAAAGTTTTTAAATTTACTAAATATATCAATTCACTCCCCTCTTGGTATTTTATACAAGACCTATAGGTAATTAGATATTCCACCTATGTTTAGCCATCAATCAAGGAAAAAAATAGATAATTTCTTTCTATAATTGAATAAGGATAGGTACTTACCTAAAAAGAAAAAAAAAATTATGGATGGGGACCTAAAGCCACATAAAACTCATCCCAACTCACATATGAGAAAGTAAACTATTGGTTTATTTATCTTTTTATTTTTAAATATAATAAAACCATAAACATGATTTTAGAAAACAAACTTTAGTAACATCTAAGGTGTTTTTTTTTCCTTTTATTTATATATAACACAAAAAAATCAATTGCACACGGTCATGTTTTCAAGAAGGCGTAGGTATAATACAATTGATTAGTAAATGTTTTGTGGTTAACATGTTGGAATTTAAGATGTGAACTCATATCTAAGCATTGTAAATGGGTTAGGTGTACAGTGTCACAATCTGTAGATTTGAAGGCAACTAAGGGTATTTAACTTAGGCTTAATGTGAAGTGAGTGGCATTATGGGTAGTTTATTCGTAGGGTAAATATTCTCTAAAAGTTGGTTTAGCCTCTTGTGAGTAAATTAGTCAAGAGATAATACTGCTCTTGTAATGATTGTCATGATAGGCCAAAACTAGTTGAGAAGTTGAGCTTCCTAAACATATGAGGGCGATGATAATGTCGGAGGGTACTCCTAAAGATAAAAAAGCTTGGAATAGTCCTGGATAAACAAGAAGGGAAAAAGGTTGGCTTGTCATCAATAATGCGAGTAAATATATAATGGAAACGATAGTCAAGTACTACACAAGCATGTTAAGAGGGTTAATCTTTCCATCTCGTGACAAGTAGTATCAAAGTTGAAAAGTTCTAACCTAACCAACTATCTAAATATTAACCAATATACTAAATGAAAAGGGTAGTTCTTATTGACAACTATGCTTGTGTGATGAAGCTTAAGAAGAGGAGTAGCTACCATATAGAGGACATGTTACCAAAGGAAGTAACTGTGTTACGAGTTGTATTATAACAATACTCTACTTGAATCTTAAGAAAACAAAATGAACTTCAATGGATAGGCCTTATCGTTAAGCCACTAATCAAGAGGTAACCTCGGAGAATAGAGGAATAGATGGGGGTGCAAGGGAAGCTTATGGAAGCCCAAAGTCCTAGTGGAAGTGACCTTAGGTAGAGTTAGGCAATGAGAGAAGGGTCATTGATCTTTTAGTGGAGGGTAATGGTGAAGAGTTAGCCCTATGATAAGGGCATCATGGATTTAGGTGGAGAAAATGTCACAATCATGGATATGAAAGCAAGTGAGGTTGTTCAACTCGGGATTAATGTGAAATGAATGGCATCAATAGGCAATTTTTTTGTGAGGTTAGGTATTCTCTAAAAGCGAGTTTGACCTCTCATGAGCAAACTGGTTGAGAGTTGATGCTATTTTCCTAATAATTGCCATAGCAAGTTGAAATCAGTTGAGAAATTAAGCCTCCCAAACACATAGGGGCTAGTGACAATGCTAGAGGACACTCTTAAATATAGAAAGGCTTGAAACAATCCTAAATAAATAGATAGGAAAAAGGTTACTTGCTATCCATAATGCAAGTAGATATATAATGGAAATGATGGTGAAGCACTATATAAATAGTTCAAGAGGGTTGAACCTCCCATCTCGTAACATGGGTATAAGTATATATGTACCTATCTTACTAGCTACCCCGGGGTGATATGTAAAAAAAAAAAAAAAGAAAAAGAAAAAGAAGAAGAATAAGGCACTAGCACAAGTTAACTTAAGCCTTGGCACATAAGTATTGGCACGTTAAGCATAATGAGGTTAGTAGGTTACTCAGATATGAGCATGTGAGCACATGGGTAGCATATGCGTTTTTTTATCTATATATATTAAACTAATAACCTTTTATTTAACTATACATTTTTTAACATATATATATAATTTTTTTTACTCTCTCCAACATCTTTCTAAAATATTTATACTATGTATTAACAAAATTTTCAAAAATATCTTCTACTCTATACACATATCTCTCTCTATGCTATAACCTATATTTCTCTTTTTACATTATCTAAACTAAGCATTAACAAGATTTATTTTTTTTCTTTTTATTAAATCCACTATTTATTATCTATTTCTATTATAACTATTAACCTACTAATTATTATTTATCTCTAGATTATAGTATAACCATTATCCCATATCGTAATTCATTTACCGCTATTAATTATCACTTTTGCTTTTGATTGTATGATTTTATATATTTGGTGAATATCGACATTATTTAAGGAAAAATATTTTCTTTATTCTTACTTTATTTATTCAAACTGTTGACTTTTTTTCCTTCATAATATGAATTTCTTGATCACATTTGTGCATCTTTTGAATTGTGATACTTACTAGTAGAGATATATCTATTTGATTTTCATGGAAAATTAGACATGTTTATTAAATTGTTTCGTTTCATAATTTCTCAAATTCATATGTTCTTTGTTATCTTTATGAACAACTAGTAATTTATTCAATAAAGTACATAAAATGTGACTAACATTATTAATGCCTATATTTATAATGTACTTTTATAGTAGTAAATTTCTTTTGTTTTCCTTACATTTTTTAAAACTACTTAAGCATTATTCTATTTCATAATTCATTAGTTAGGTAGATAACTAGATTATTTTGTTTCATAAATTGTTGGTTAGGTATATAACTAGATAAAGTAATTGTTTTAAGTTTTTACAATATTGTGCACAATAATTAATTTTTATGCACACATGGCAGGTGCATATAAGGAGTAATTGATTTGAAGTACAATTGCCGCTAGACATTTGATATTGCTAATACATACTTTCTCACCTTTTATTATAACACGTATAAATTTAAGAATATTACATACTCAATATCTTAATTATGAAACAATTTCATACTCAAATACATACAAGAGTGATGATTGAAAATATGGAAAAAAAAAATTCAACATAAAAGTAAATTCAAAATAGCAGACATTTAAGAATGTTAAATATGTAAAATATTAATTGCGAAGCAATTTCATAGTTAGTTAGTCATAAAAGAAATTATTCAAATTATGGAAAAATATCAACATATATTTCCTTTAAAGAAATAGAATATTGATTATACAAAATTATGTAAATATTTACCTTTAGTATAGGATAGTAATGCTAATTATAGATTACTTCTCCATTAAGGAACTTATTATAAATTAAATAATAAATTAAATTAAATGTTTTTCATAAGGTTGTTCATAAAATAAAATAAAAAGAACATAAAATTTTGGAAAGAAAAGCAATGAAAGCATTATATAAATTACAAATATATGGTCAAATCAAGTAATTTATGAAGCTTATCTATTACATTTTATAAAAAAAAAAAAAGAAGAAGAAGGAGGAGGAGGAGGAGGTTATCCATTATATACTTTCATAATATATTTATAATATTAAAGAAAAAGAGAGGAATTTTGGCATCTTTTCTTGAATTCCTCATAATATCCCTAAAATATATTAGTGTTTACACTTAAAAATGTGCAAGTAGACTAAGTAAGCTAACTTGCCTCACCTCACAATGGCCCACAAGTTAAGCAGTTTGGCCAACTTACAAATACAGGCTAAAATTTTTTACTTAACCCGCCATACTGTGAGTTAGTGAGTTAAGCGAATTAAGAAAGACAACTCACAAATTATATTATCCTTTATTTTCATGAATGCATTATGTATAATATTCACAAATTTCAAATTACAATTCATAATTTTATCGATTCCAATATATATTTTTTGTTTTTATTTAATATAAAGTTTCATTTTTATTTTGTTTTAGAAATATAAAGTTTCAATCTTTCCACAAAAAATTATACAAAATATACATACATTTATATCAATGTTTATATACTTTGCAAAAATCAAATACAAAGATAAAAATAACAAAAGAAGTAAATTATTTCTTAAACTTATTCAACAACAAATCAAACAAAACATATGTGAGTAGCTTTATGTAATAATGATGATCATATACCCTACGATATTAATATAATGATCAACTTCTTTATGCAATTATATCAAATATTCCATATAAGTTGGTATATATAATAACTATTTATTGTATTTATTATTTTCTATTACATTTAGTTAACAATAAACACATTATTATCGTATGGTGTATTGAACAATGTAATCATGGTTAATTAGATATGAGTATATCATATAGTATTGTTTAGATTTCAATGAAGGAATATATTTTAAAATGAAATATAATATCATATCAATTATATTTGTAAAAAACTCTATTTTAAGACCCCGCAGTAAGTTGACTTACTTTGATCGACAGCATAAGTAGGGCAAGCTAAGGAAGCTCTTATTTAAGCAAGTCAAAATTTTTTAACTCAACCTGCCTTTTTTTTTCTTAGGTCATGTAGCAGGTTGGCCCACTTGATCTTTGTCACTTACATAACTCTATCTATAATGTTTTTCTCTTTCCATATGCACATACTTTACTATTTCTTTCTCTAATCAAATAATATCAATACAATGTTTCAATTTCCATCGATACCAATTCCAATCAAGAATTCAAAACTTATTAAGTCATAATTTAAGGCTAAAAAAAAAAGGTGATGTCATTATTTTTGCCATTAATGGTATGTTTTATTTCTAATTAATATCAATTTTCGTTAAGAATTTTCTAAATATAATATTAAAGTGTTACGCTACTTTATCACTAGAAAAAGAATAATTTATGTTATTTCATTTACTATTAATAATATGTTTTAGTTGTCATTAATATTAATTTCGTTAAGATTTTTCTATAATAATAAAGCCTTAGGCCACCTAGTTTTCTTACAATTAAATGATTAAAATCTTCTTTTTTATTATTAATAAAACATTTCAATTAAAACTCTTACTTCATAGTTAAAATTTAAAATATCATCTAATTGATTTTATTGGAGAATTTTTAAGAATTAATTGTCAAAATTAAAACTTTAACAATTTGATTGCAAAAAGATTAAAAAAAAGTTATAACCAGGTTTTAATTTCTTTTTTTTTTTTAACATGTACATCATAGATGCAAAGTTTGCTAGTGTGAAAAAACTAGCAATTATTAACGGCTATATTTATAATGTACTTTTATAATGGTATATTTCTTTTGTTTTCCTTACATCTTTTGAACAACTTAAACATTATTCTATTTCATAATTCATCGGTTAGGTAGATAACTAGATTATTCTATTTCATAAATCATCAGCTAAGTATATAACTAGATGGAGTAATTGTTTTATAGTTTTACAGTACTATGCACAATAACTAATTTTTCATATGCATTACAAGTACATCGTTAACTAGTTAATTTACAAAGAGTAATTAATTTGAAGTACAATTGCCATTGGACATTTGATATTGCCAATACATACTTTCTCACATTTTATTATACTAGTGAGTGTTGTACCTTCAACGCGTGTGCAAATTTAAGAATATTACATACCCAATATCTTAATTATAAAACAATTTCATAGTTAAATACACACAAGAGTAATGATTGAAAATATGATAAAAAAAATCAACATAAAAGTAAATTCAAAATAGCGGACATTTAAGAATGTTAAATATGTAAAATATTAATTGCAAAACAATTTCATAATTAATTAGTCATGAATCAAATTATTAAGATTATGGAAAAATATCAACACATAAGTCCTTCAAAGGAATGAAATATTGATTATACAAAATTACATAAATATTTACCTTTAGTATAAGACAGTAATGCTAATCATAGATTAATTACTTTATTAAGGAACTTATTATAAATTAAATAATAAACTAAATTAAATATTTCACATGAGGTTGTTTATAAAATAAAATAAAAGGCACATGAAATTTTATAAAGAAAAGCAATGAAAGTGTTATGTAAGCTATAAATATATGGTCATATAAAGTAATTTATAATGGTTATCTATTACATTTTATTAAAAAAAGAAGAAGGCTATTAATTATATACTTTCGCAACATATCTATAATATTAAAGAAAAAGAGGAGAATTTAGGCATCTTTTTTGCATTTCCTTAAAATACCCATAAAATATATAAGGCCTACAATGTTTTTCTCTTTCCATATGCACATATGTTACTATTTCTATCTCTAACATTCTGATAGCATTATAATGTTTCAATTTCCATCAATTTTAGTCAAGAATTTCAAATTTACTTATTTAAGGATGAAAAAAAAATGGTTTATGTCATTATTTTCAACATTAACTATACATTTAATTCCTCATTAGTATCAATTTCCACTAAGAATTTTCTGAATAAAATATTAAAGCCTTACGCCACTTTATCGTTGCAAAAGAATAATTTATGTTATTTCTTTTGCTATTAATGATATGTTTTAGTTCTCATCAATATCAATTTTGGTTAATAATTTTCAGTAATAATAAAGTTTTAGGCCAATTTGTTTTCTTACAATTAAATGATTAGAATCTTATTTTTTGTTATTAATAATACGTTTCAATTAAAATTCTATAACTTTATTGTTAAAATTTAAACTCTCATCTAATTGATTTTTCTTTTCTTTTTTTTTTGAGAATTTTTAACAATTTATTGTTGAAGTTGAAAGTTTTACAATTAGATTGCAAGAGTAAAAAATAAAAAAGTTGCACTGGGAATTTCAATTTATTTATTTTTTTATTTTCAAAAGATGCATCATGAATACATAATCTGATATAATATTAAATTGAAATAAAAATAAACTCTTGTTTGTCCTCAATCCTCGATTCCTTCTTTACTTGTTCTTTTATTAATAAAATGTCATAATATATATTATATTATATAAAGTATATACACGTACATACTATATATACAATACATAATATAGAGTATTTAAAGTATATATATATGTATTTATGTAATATATAACTTATATGTGTACATACTATATTTAAACATTTATATATATTTGGTATAGAACGTATATGGATGCATATATAGATATATATATATATGATATATACATATGGTAAATAGTATGTGTTATAATATACATGTATATATATAAGATATAATATGGTATATTATATACATTATATATACTTAATTAGTACGTACATACTATATATACAGAAATACTATATGTACATACATATATGTACGGACAAACATACCGACGTGTAATGAATGTAAGTTTGTATATTTATGGTTTATGCACTTCACGAGTACGCTAGGCAGGTACAGGGGCCGCCCATTTTCGATGTACGGTGTGCTTGACAACTTTTTAACCGTGTTCGAAATAGAAATAATTTAGTCAACACAAAACAAAGGACATATTTCCCTGTATTTTTACCACTTTGGCTAGATATTTTTACCAGACTTCTTTGACAATTTGTTCTACTTACTTTTCTTTTTCTTTTTATTTTTATTTTTTTAATATTCTCTTTTTACTGGAAGAACGACATCGATAAAATGTGCATTTTACATTTCTGCAAGGTACAAGGCGGCCTGTCTGTGCCTGCTATCTTTCCTGTCTATATATATATATATATATATACAGAGAGAGAGAGAGAGATAGAGAGCGGGATAACAACACTCGCAACAACCCTTGGTCGTTGAGTTCAAAA
Organism: Lumnitzera racemosa; assembly: GCA_024138005.1. Classification (NCBI taxonomy): domain Eukaryota; kingdom Viridiplantae; phylum Streptophyta; class Magnoliopsida; order Myrtales; family Combretaceae; genus Lumnitzera; species Lumnitzera racemosa. The sequence continues at coordinate 39,798,640 of JAMXBC010000005.1, forward strand.
TGGCTTCATCAATGAGGAATTCCATGAAGAGAAGTTCAGTCATCAGAAGACTCTTCTCCACACAACCTGAAACAGTGACTGACTCTCCTTCTTTTGCCCAAAGGCTTAGAGACCTTCCTAAAGTCTTTCCTGGTACCAACATCAAGCCTCATGTTTCTCAGGTTCTCTCTCTCTCTCTCTCTCTCTCTCTCTCTCTCTCTCTCTCTCTCTCTCTTCCTGCAACCATCAACTTTGCATTCCACGGTTCTTACTGGTGTTATCTTTTTATTTAATTTTTTTTGTTAATAAGAGCGTGACTGTAATTAGATCGGCTATCTCCAGCCACTCATGATTTATAGGAATTTAATCAAAGATCTCTTATCCCCGAGTTTTTATAACCACTAGACGAACCTTAAACCTTCGTGTACTTTATCCATGGTAGAGTAATACGACTACCGTCAATAAATACTATGTCGTTTTCGGGACAAGTGTTATGCCTTTTAGATTACGTCTGATTTTAATATTCATATTCATTAGCAACTCTGATGGTTGTTTTGTTTCGATGGTCGTTACGATCGACGTCGTTAACATTTAATTTTGCGGAACGTACGCATGCATGCCTTTGGTTTTAATTTGAAATTTTACTTATTTGAAACAGAAGATTCTAAGTGAAAGTAGGTATGATGATTGTGGAGGAATAAATAGGTTTTTTTTTTTTTTTTTTCCTCCAATGGTCTCTCTTCATTTATGCCTTAAATCGCAACAGTATTAGTAAGAAACCGGGATATATATAAAGTATAATAGTGGAGCTGCATCATGTCGAAAAATCCAGAAAAAGATGAACCCATACCAGTTTTACCTACTTTTTTTCCATAACGAGCAGATGGGAAGAGTGAATTAGAAGGTTGGAGAGAGAAGTGAAAGGCAAATATTGATATTTTGGGGGAAAAAACAAATCATGCTTGCAGTTGTAGGAATAAATGGATATTTTTCGAATTGAAGTGATGATTGTTAATGCTGTTTGGCAATTTAGTCATGCTTGTTAAAATTTGCTGTTTATCCTTTTTGTGGGCCATGGGCTTTAGTTTTTATAGGGGTAAAATGCTTGAACCTTGATTTCGTGGGCTGAAATTGAAAAGTATAAAATTTTTTTAATGTTCAAGTGTCATTGGGGTTATGGATTAAATTGCTTAGGCGTGTGGTTGTATATAATGTGTACCTTACAATCTTGTAAGGGTAGATTAGTCTTTTTGTATGTCCAAGGGTTATATAGTCTAATCTCTTTTATATATATAATTGTAATATATTCAAGCTTTATTATTATCAAACTGACTCAATTGTGTACAACGAGAAATTATACTTTCGGTAGAAATACTAAAAGTTTAAGTTGTGTGCTTTTTTTTTTTTAGTTGAGTCCTCGTCATATCCGTGAGAGTCGAATTGAGACCCCCTTGAAAGCTTTAAAACTAAACTGAAAAGTTTGTTAAAACTTTTAAAAATTTTGTTACATTTACATTTGTCCCATTTATCTTTCTTATGCATTATCATACCAATATATGCCTTCTAGCTTGTTAGTTATATGCAGTGGCGGAGTGGAGAATTGGATCGGCTCCGTATCAATGGGAGAGTAATGTTCATGCCGAATAGCTAATGAGCAATATATAGGAACTTTTGCAGCACTTTCTTCCACACCCCAAATAATTGTAATTTATGTAGAAATTCTTGATAAGCTATTAAAATTTTGATTTTCTCATGTAATTTACTGATTGTTTATGACATATTTCAGCTGATTGGAAGGACTCCTCTGGTATTTCTGAACAAGGTCACTGAAGGATGTGGAGCTTATGTGGCAGTCAAGCAAGAAATGATGCAACCTACTGCTAGCATCAAAGACAGGTTTTTTTTTTTTTTGTCAACTTGTGTTTGTGAAAGCTAATGATCACATCATCTTCATCTGCAAAACATCTCATAATCGATTGCTTATATCATAATGCAGACCTGCTTTTGCTATGATCACGGATGCTGAAGATAAGGGCTTAATTTCTCCTGGAAAGGTGATGTAGACTTTACCGAATATTAGGTGAAGATAGGAAATCCTACTCTTTTATGCGTTTTGTCATCAGAGTCCTAAACCTTTCTAAAATGCCTATATTTAAGTTTCCTGTCCAAAAACACTGATGTTTTTGCCATAGTAGTGAGCTAAGTAAGCAGTTTGCACTCACATGGCAAAACGCATAAAAAATGAGGAATCCTTGTCACATTTCTGCCCCAACTCTGTTTTGCTTGGTTATATATGGTTTATTGAACTTCATGTTGCTTTTGGATTAGACAACTCTTATCGAGCCGACATCAGGGAATATGGGTATCAGCATGGCATTCATGGCAGCAATGAAAGGATACAAGATGGTTCTAACAATGCCATCTTATACTAGTTTGGAGAGGAGGGTGACCATGAGAGCATTCGGAGCTGAATTGGTACTCACCGATCCTACCAAGGGAATGGGAGGAACAGTCAAGAAGGCTTACGAACTTTTGGAGTCGACACCAAATGCTTTTATGCTCCAACAGTTCTCAAATCCTGCCAATTCTAAGGTAAGATTTGACAACAACAGCTCTCAATTTCTTATAGGAGTTGTTTATATCTATAATCATTTCACTATTGCACTATACCACGGACTATGTTTTCTTTAATATCTGATCATGTCGTTTCATCTTTTGTTGCTTCTTTCCGTGTGTCTTGTGCTTTATTTGATTCATTAGTGCCTGTAAGCTATGAAAGCATACTGGAGTATGATTTGGAGAATCGACGATTGAAATGTTGAAACAGGTGCACTTTGAAACAACCGGTCCTGAGATATGGGAGGATACTAATGGTCAGGTTGATATTTTCGTCATGGGAATAGGCAGTGGAGGCACCGTTTCTGGTGTCGGCCAATATCTCAAATCTCAAAATCCCAATGTCAAGGTGAGATGTTGATCGATTTAGCCTCTTATTTAATCGTTGAAATGGCAAAATATTTCCTGTACTAATACACCACAAATCTTCTTCTCAATGTTAGATTTATGGGCTTGAGCCAGCCGAAAGCAATGTCCTCAATGGTGGTAAACCAGGTAGAAATTTTGCTTTTGATTTTCCTGAATCAGTCTTAGGACACAAAAACTAATAGAAGGACCAAAAAAAAAAAAAACATATTGATGCACATGTCAAAATGAAGTAACTTCTCTTATACTATGATTAGATTTAGCATCAGAAGCAACTGATTGAAGCTTAAGATTTTGATATCATTCGGTTGTGGTCTATATTGTATTGCTTATCCTTTCTGCTGTGGTGTCAAACAGGTCCTCATGAAATCACTGGTAATGGAGTTGGATTTAAGCCTGATATCTTGGATATGGATGTCATGGAGGAGGTCCTCACGGTTAGTGCTGGTGAAGATAAATCGTTAAAACAGTTTAGAATGAGAGCCATAGAGCCTTTCATGTAGTTGAAAGTTTTTAATCCCTGATATTGGTGCAGGTTACAAGTGAAGAGGCTGTTAACATGGCTAGAGAATTGGCAGTAAAGGAGGGGCTAATGGTATATCGGCCGTATACTCCAAATATTTTCTTCTCTTGAACTGTTCCTTCATCAATTGTTGTTAATCCGTTATCCTCAATCATTTAATTGAAATCTGAAGCCTGTTAAATGTGATACGGCTTACTATTTATCAGTCAATTAAATTTTATTAATACCTTTTGGTAGTGAGAAAAATGAAACTCTCTCTTTAGAAACATCGTCGATTGACCAAAATGCAATTTTTGATTCATTGTTCACAAGGAATAAAATTGATGAGAACTACCCCTTAACGCAGGTGGGGATTTCTTCTGGAGCAAACACTGTCGCAGCACTCCGTCTTGCAAGGAGGCCAGAGAACAAAGGCAAACTCGTTGTGGTAAGATCTCAAAATCCCGATTTCTATGCTCACCCAAGTTTCCCCAGAAAATAGTCTTTTAGGAATTATGGGTCGTCTTCTTTATCTGCTGCCAAATAGAGATCAGCAACCGAGCTTAGTTACTGATTCATCGTCTTCCTATTAAGTTGCCATTTTCCATCTCCAAGCATATACAAGTATTGATTCTGGATTTGATTGTGATTCAGACGGTTCACCCGAGTTTCGGAGAAAGGTATTTATCATCCATCCTGTTTCAAGAGTTAAGGAAAGAAGCCGAAAACATGCAACCAGTTCCAGTGGACTAAATAAACTATCAGGAGCGATGCTGCTGCTGCAGCACTTCAACCTATGAAATTCTAGGATGTGGGTCTTTCTTCTTGGAATTCATAGGGATTGAGATTGCAGCACAACGCAAGTTATACTCAAATGTTTCCTTTGAAATTTCTGTGGTGAAATGAAGATTTCTTTCCTAAGTGTGACTCTTCTTAATTTTTTTTATGTTCACGAATGTCTAAGAAGCGATCTCATGAATTTCGTCCCTGAAACATGATTCAGGAAATCGTATCCTCAAAACATGGTTATGCAAAGCTTGAGATTAAACCATCTATGTGCGCAACGGACACTTTTACAGAACCGATTACATCACAGTCCAGTGAATTGAAAAGCTTACAATTTTTTTTTTTTCCCTCTTCTTTATTGCTCCAAATGAAGCGATAGAGCTAAAAGAAGTAATTTACAACACAATTTGAGTTGCATAGCAATTCCTTTAAATAAAAAAGAAAAAAAAAACCATGAAAGTAAACATTAATTGATCTACAAGGGTAGAAATATCTGGATTGATCCTTTACTTTAAAGTGTTAGAAGACTATTCTCAGACTACTATTTATACCATTAGAAATATTTTGTTGAAATAAAAAAAAAAATTGATAATTTTGAAATCACAAGTCCGGCTTTAGCTCAGTTGGCAGAGCGGAGAACTGTAGTTGTTGCAAAGGCTGTCATCCTTAGGTCGCTGGTTCGAATCCGGCAAGCCGGACTTTTCTTCTTCCCCAAAGTAAGCAACGGCTGTCATCGCTTAATTTTTCGCCAAATCGCATCCTAAGTCCCTTATTTTATTTATCTGTTTTATCATTTTGAAAATGAAAGAAGCTTTTGGCCAAAAAAAAAAAAAAAAAGAAAGAAAGAAAATAAAATAAAAGAAGCGTAATGGTATCCTCTAGTTATCATAAACTAGTTTGGGACTTGGGATAGTAAAAAGACACTGCAATTTGCAAATCTCTTCATAAACTAAATCTTAGTTCAAACCGTGATGCTTCCTATATTATTTATTCCATGTCATCTCTATTATTTCTCTTAGGAATGTTCATGGTTCAATTTGATTTGTCTAGGGTCAAATGAAACCAAACTAAATTTAAAACAATTTAAATTTAAACATTTAATGAACTTAGCCTCTAAAAGTTTCAGGCTTTATAAAAAACCCACAATTTATGAAATCCATTCAGTTTGGTTTGGTTTTTGGTTCAATTTGATTTAACTTAATAAATAGCTTTAATTTCCCTTATCAAGCTTCTGTTGCAAAGTACCATTATTTTACACTCGGTTCATTTACTATTTAATTTTGCTTTGATACCCATAAAATTGGTTACTAACGAGAAATTTATCAACACCAACCTAATTTAAAGCAACATTTAAACCACTTCTTGTTTATATCCTTCTTTGGTTCATCTTTTCTGTTTAGTTACATATTTTTCTAGTTCTTTTGAAGAAAGTCCATTTCAAGTGTAACTATATTAACAGCAAAGACCATATGTGCAAGCCAATATGGAGAGCGTAGAAATCCACTATTGAGCACCTCTACCTTCCCTTTTTTCATCCTCAATGTCCTTTTCATCATCACATATTGCATCATCAACTCTTTCTTCACCAGGTAATATATCTTCTAGTTTAGCATATCTCTGGCACACTATTTTGGATGACAAACCAATTGTCCTAAATACACTAAATATACAGTCGAATGCAACTCTAAAAACTTCAGGCTTTAGCAAAATGGTTTCACTTTTACAAGAGAAAAGCATAGATGTACATTTATAAATGATTCTATTTAGTTTTAACAATATCTTTGTTGCAAGTAAATTTGCTCAAAACAATATAGAAGCAAAAACTAATGAAAGACATAATACCAAATTTCCTCTCTTTGTTGTAAAAGCTTACATGTTGAATGTAAGATTCATGAAAATGGAGACAAACCAAAAGAGGTGGTATTCAAATGAATCTACTCTTTAGCCATAAAAAAAAAAGAAAAAAAAAAGAGGAAAGCATCTTAGCACATAGGCCGATAAAAGTGGTAGCGGTTATAGATGTACGTTTACAAATTATTCTATTTAGTTTAAACAATATCTTTGTTGCAAGTAAATTTGATCAAAACAATATAGAAGCAAAAACTAATGAAAGACATAATACCAAATTTCCTCCCTTTGTTGTAAAAGCTTACATGTTGAATGTAAGATTCATGAAAATAGAGGCAAACCAAAAGAGGTGGTATCCAAATGAATCTACTCTTTAGACATACAAAAAGAGGAAAGCATCTTGGCACATAGGCTAGATAAAAGTGGTAATGGTTGATAAATTCCAGTAGGAAAGAATCATCTACTAGTCTAGTGTTATGGAAAATAGTGCATAATAGGCTTTGTTGTTTAATTTTCTCAAAATTGCAAGGTTCTTTTGTGATGTTAACTGCTGCAAAGGGAAAAATAGGATAAAAAAACAATTTTCATGTTGGTTAAGTTATTCGTAGAGGAAATTACAAATGAGTAGAGACATATGTTGTCCCTTTCAAGCTTTGTTGAAATGTAGGTGCTTTAAATTGTCAAGAAGGAAAGAGGAAATTAAGAGGTGGAAGACTAAATTGAGAGCAATGATCATCTCCATAATAGCAAAACAATCTATAGAAGTAGGGTTTGCTAAGGATAGATACGTGTGTACTACGTAAGTGATGCACTACATGTGGCTTAAAGAAAGTGAAGTAGGAATGATACCTAATGGGATGATTATGTGAGAATGAAGCAGGGAAGAGAAACAAGCAGGGAAGAGAAATAAGCAATCTCAGTATCTCAAATACACAAGTAATAGAAAAGGAAACCTTAGGATACCTCAAGTATTCACCTTATAGCTTGAGCAAATGAGATTAGTTCTTTGCCTGAACTGTTTGTTTAATCTTAGATAGTTGAGACTTTGCAGAGCAATATTGTTTCTTTGTTCTCTCTCTAAGAGTTCCAAATGAGAAATGCTAAGAATTTATAGGCACTTAGCAAGATAGCATCCATCCGATCATCTAGGCGATCAATGAATAAGATGAAGCTTACTCAATTCATGGTTATCTTGAATGAGCTAGCTGATGGACCCAAGGCCAGTAGCCTTCCTCATGAGTATATGAGCCTACTTGAGAAAGGTTGGAGGCGGACGGATTGGTTCAACTATCCTTATTTCGAGTCTGATAGGGATCACAGACCAATTACATGCTCCCGAGCTTAAGAACTTGCTCATATGGTTTGTTAAGCTATCCGAGGAGAGTTGGACTCAGAAGAATAGTACATTCCCCAATTCAACCTACCAAGTTACTTTTTCCCTCTACATCATTCAAGAAGTTGTCAAGGTGACCAACCTATGTGCAGAGCTAACCCCTCCACGATACATTTGTCCTAGGCCAAGTATCAAATCAATATATTGCTAACCTCCTAAGGTTGACCCAGCAATAAGTCACCATCTAAAATAACCTTTTTTCAACCTCGAACATCCGAGTTGGCAAGTTGTTAAACTGCCTAGCCAGACCTAACCTATTCAAAACCCACTCTGTTGGGCTAACAAGGTCATCGGGACCATAAAATGGACAGTTGACATACGTGTTAATTTTCCTGACATCCGTATCGTTATTTTCTATTACTGGATATTCTTTATGCTTATTTACAACATTACCCTTGTAAATTATTTCTTTCCTTTTATTAGTAGGAATCCTTTTTATAATTTACACTAACTTAGAACTTACCCTAATTGGGTCATATAAATACTCATAGATTATAATAATCATAAGAGTCTATAGAATCAACATTCAAGCATCTTTCTTCTTGCGTAAGCGAAGTATATCTTACTTACTCTCAACTACTCTTATCTAACCAATTGAGCATAGATTAGTATCGAGTAACCTTCGGTCATATTTGTACATAATATTAAGTGCGACCAGAGCTTATGTGAGATGTTGATGTATCATATCCACCATCAATGCATGAAGACCCCTGTTCAATCTTTGACTATTATTTATCCTTTGGACCATCCTAAGGTTTAAACCTACCCCCTTAGTCCATGCGATACCAAACGTTGTGTTCATCTATGTCAGACTGTATCAAAGCCCACCAAGCCAAATCTTCATCATTCCAATTACAAACCGGACTTCCAAGACCTTATCACCTAGTCTAAGGAGTCAAGTCTAAATAAACAATGGGCTAAACCTAATAATTAGTATGGAAACTTTTAACCTCCTACATTTTGCCCCTTGATCAAAATTCTTGGACAAAGTCTAAGTATTTTAGGCATCAATCGCTGCTTTTTAAATAGCTAGGTCGCTATTCAATACACATGCATTGTAAGTAGTTACACTACTACTAAGTGCACTCACACAATTGAAGACTTTGTTCAGTTTAGTGCTAATGTTGCAAATTCATTTATTATATACCTTAGAGCGTAACTCACAACACCATTGAATTGTATGCATTGCTTTTGGCATGTCAAAATGGTATTGCCCTAATGATAATATATTAGATCAATCATATATCACATGCCCTTCCTTTCATAGTACACAAATTTGTTTCAAACCAATTCATCTTATAATATAGTTGTTTCATGAATAATAAAATTAAATTTTGTTTCATGATAATTCCATAACTTAATGGGTTAAATTTTCTTACATGGTAACTAACTAAAAAATAAATAAATAAATAAATCAACAAAACCTCTATGAATCAAAGCTAGATTTTTATATGCGAAGCTTGTGAACTCATTAAGAATCCCATCATGTTATAGAATATCATATACTAAAGTCAATATACTATGCAAATTTCCAAGCTATATTATGCACCTTATCACATTATTTCAATTTAATATATTCCAAACCCATTTTAATTTTTTTTTTTCAATTTAACATATCCCTTCTTTCCTTGAAACAAAAGAATTTTGTTGGTTGAACAAAAAAAAAAAAGGAAACATTGCTCCAAGTTCGAATCCTAGGTATGCAACCAATTGTCCTATTCTTCTTCTTCTTCTTCTTTTCAATAACAATGAGCTTCAATATGGGATGTACTACTCCTTCGTGTATTGAAACAAAAAAGATATTTTCATATATCTTCATATCTTTTTTTATGAATCTTCAGTATTATATTACCTTAAATTGAAAACATCTAATGAATATCATTAATCTTACATAAATCCTATCAAGTCTCAACTCAAATTTTGCACTCCTTATCTCGCCAAAATCCTAATAGCATCTATATATACATATACGCAACCAATACTTTATGACTTAACTTAGTAAGTCATTAGTCTTTTCTTTTCTTTTTATTTTCCTTTTTCAATTTTATTTTATTTTTTACCATTATTTCAAATTCACTGAACACTTTTCTTTTTCCATATGTTCACCAGGTATTATAGTAGCCCCTTTTCCATATTAGTTGTACTCCGGAGAGACTTCACATATCAAACCATCCACTGTCAAACATATCCACTAAAATCAGACAAGAAAACCATTAGACAAGCTCTTCCTTTTACTAGTAAGATTATGTCATACCAATGCTTCTTGAAATATAGTAATTATTTTACTTAGTTGTTGCCATGAATGTTTCCCTATAGTTGTATATATGTATATATGTGTGTTTACTCTTCTTTTTTTTTCTTATATATATATATGTTTGTTGCATCATGAATTAGCTATTCTTTTCACTCTTCACGCATGCTCCTAATCTTGTGTTTACCAATGACGTTGCACTTTATCTTCTTTTTTTTAATGTCACATTATTTAAGCACATAGGAGGACCTCTCTCTGTTTGTTGAATGAGTTCTTATGAATAGAACTCTCCATTTATTGCATAATAAACAAATATATTTATTTATTCATTTTCCTTTTCAACGTACTTTGTTTTCTTGAAAATTTTCCATTCCTCTATCAAATTCTTCTATATTATGAATATTTAAATCGTCAAATATATTTTTGCCAAAAAAATCATCATTAGAAGTGTAATATTTCAGTCTACGATTAGTTTTTATGAAAGTATTGATAGAATATAATGATGCAAAGGATAATTCCACTCCACATATTATGAATTTTCAAATATTAAAGTATTTAATTATGTGGATGTTGTAATGATTATATTCATCCTTATTTAGGATTAAAAGATGGATGCCTTTTCTATTTATCATGCAAGTTGCAACTTGATAAAATAATAATAATAATAAAATAAGTAAGGAAACTCGAGATTAAGTAATATATAGAATAAGTAAAACATGGGAAATTTTTATGTTAATGTGTATAATAACTACTATAATTAGTTAAAAACTTCAATATTAAGTAATCTACAATTTGCCCCTTAATCTAAAACCAAGCAGGGAAAGAGCATGATTGCGTAGTATAATTATCTAATAAACTAACTGGTATAAATTTGTAGATGAACACATTAAACCAATATCATGCGTAACCAAGGGATGGGTTTGGACCACAAGATGGCTTGAAAAGTAAATGGAATTTAATGGTTTAGCAATCCTGTGCAATAACTCTATGGATATGACACACGATAGAACCACACATGGACCTAAACTAGTACTCAATATGAAGCATGGACATTGGTTGCTCACCACAATCCTTACTAAAGGGATTGATAAAAGTAGGTAAAGAAGAGCTTTCCAAGAAAAAATACTCAAGGGTTTATCATTAATGTTGTAAATATGTCTAAAACCCTATACAAGTATCATATTTATATATAATGGCAAACTTGTAAATAAAAGGACTAAAAGGATGCCCTATGGGCATTCCTGTAAATACAAAATAAACATAAGGGTAATTTAGGAATAATACCAAGAAAGAGAAAGTCCAAATAATATAAGCAAAAATAAGCAATCAAATGAGATATTCGAGGTAAAGAGTTAATGAGCTATTGAAGACCTTAAAGACCTTATTTAGGTAAACCTAAAATTTTGTTAGACTTAATTGAGCTAACCAACTGAGACAAGCATATCTAATCGAGCCAACTTAAAAAAGTCAACCTGGTAAAGTAAACCTGGAAGAGCCAACCCAACCAAGAAAACTTATTTATCCTTAATGATTTTATTCGAGAAGAGCTCATAAACTAGTCTTCCATACATGTAGAGTTTCCAAATAGGTCTTCAGCACATAGAGAATGCATGAGTAGGTTGATAACATAGCTTGAAACTTGGAAATTGATTAGCCTAATCTCTTGTACCATATCATCCACTCTCCCTTAGAGAAGTTTCAGCTTAAAACCTAGTAAAGGGTGGCTCCAAATCCTACTAGAATCAAATACCAACTTGCAAAAATAAAACATAAACACAAAAAAGTGCTCGAGCTCCTCTATTAATGTCATCACCAGCCAATGCTCCTTTCATTCGTCATGAGCCCAATCAATCAAATTCTTCCTTAAGTATCCTTCAATATTCTCTGAATGAGTAAACCTTTGTCATTTTCTTTCTTCTCTAATCTCCTTGAGCTCAACAAGTGTAATCTCTAATTGTTTCTACACACCAGAGAGGTTAGCTTCATAGGTGAATTTTCTATCATACAACTTGTCTTGATAATCTTGGGGCATAAATTTCCTTTACATCAAACTTCTTATCTCTTCTCATGTAATAACTTCAAGGTTCCTTCCCTCAATTCTTTAACCTATCATATCCTGCCACCAAGTCTTTGTAAAGCCACTTAATAAGCTCTTAACCAATCTTACTTTTTCATATTTCAAATAAGAATAATTTTCAAAAATACGATTAACTTGAAATTCCTAATTCAAATATTCATCCAGAGTGCCATATCCATCAAATTTTGGTAATTTCGATATTCTTGATCTCAAGTCTTCATAATCATAGCCATGACCATATCAAGCTATATAAGCCACATTAAATACTCAATAATTTAATAATAGCTTGGCACAATCATAAGTCTATCTTACTCTTTCAGCCGAACACTTCACTACACTAACTAGTCACTCGAGCACAAAATAGACACGTTCATAGCTCATTTCAACAATCAACTCGATACAATGATGTTTGTCCAACACGACACCTAGCTCATTCATGAGTTCTTGCAACTACACATACTTATGTAGGATAGCACCCAAACCTTAGTTTTTTGCAGTCCACACATGAGTTAACGGTATCTCAACAAAAGTTATTTAGCTCAGACTTTGAATTTGCAATAGCTCTATGCTCGATCACTACTTCAGCTGAGCTCGGTACTTCTTAAAGAATGGTCAATATAGATTAAAGTAACACAACTCATTTTCAGACACACATAACAATATAGTAATCCACTACTGCTCAACAATTCCTCCAGGATAGCCAGCACAACACAAGTTCTACACATGCATGAGACAACTCACTTCGACACACTTTTAGCATGTCACTCTAACACAACAACACTGTACACTACCACATGCACAACAGCTCAACAATTGATTACACTTTAACTTGAACTTGATCTCTTCAAGGCTAAAGTAGCTTGGACACTTCGATTTCAGTTTGGCAACTAAGCACGCGCACACATCAACTCAATACAACAGCAATAAGCTGGAACATAATAGCACTAGTCACTGCACTTTCTTTTCCATAGGTTCACCACATACTACTCATTGTCCAATGCTTGAACACAGTTTAGCACCCATAAGGCAACAATTCGACCTAACACAAAATAATTGCACTAGATAGTAGCTTTAATCCTCAATCTTAGCTTGGAAGCTTGACAGTTTGACAAATGGACACATAAGGAACTCAACTCACACACTCCAACAACTCCTAAGCTTAGCTACCTTAGGAGGTCAACTTGGTCCTACACTTCAATCAGCTCGGGAAATTATTTAACAACTCAATTTCACTCTTTGTTAGCTCAATACGAACACTTTAGTACTTTAGCTCAGCTATTTATGAAATACAACAGCTCGGACTTCAATCTAAACAGCTTAGAAAACAATTACAATCGTGCAATTCAGTTCAGCTCAATACAATCGCTCTTTTATTCGTAGCTCGGTACATACGCAATCAACAAAATAACTTGGCAATTTTGAAAAGAAAAATTATCTCTATCAATTAATGGCAATAACTCGGCATCCCTTGATTTGCAGCAACTCAGAATCTCAAGTTTAGCTCAATAATCTTCTTTAAAAAGAATATAACAACTCAACGTCACTCCTGTTCTTCACTTCATCTTGGTTCTTTGAAGATCCAATTTAGCCCGATCGTTTCTCGAGGAAAGACAAGATCAACATGGTAAAAGCACTAAACTAAAGTTTAGCCCACTGCTTTGGATTGTAGTAGCTAAGACATTTTAAGTTTAGCTCGGTAAGTACTTGAAGAATGGACAGTACATGTTGCACACCTATTAGCAATAGCTCGAACACGAGTCCACCACTCGAACAACCTTAGTTCAATACTATTCATTAACTCTAACTACAGTTTCCGACCAACTAAGATCCATGTACAAAGTAGCATAAATCTAACACCTTTAAAGCTTAGTACATGCATAATTTTAGTTAGCACACATGCTTGAGTTCAAGAAAGATACAACACCTCAACCACCACTCACTATTACCTTCCAAGCACCAGATACGCAATTCATGGCTACAAATTTACACCACACAGCTACAATTTTCGAATCCAAACAACATAGCACTAAGCACTACACAAATCCCCAAGATAGCAACACAAACTTACTAACACGACCACCACTTGCTACGACTGTAACCAATTGTTCCAACAGTCTCGTACCAAATTAAAACTAGCACAACCACAAATCGTCCACCACCACACCAAGGAAAGACACTACACAATAACTCTACGCTTACAGTCACTACAGTAATCACTCGGTACACTATTATATGACCCATACAATTGATTTTGCAACTTCATACAACAGGATGTGCAACCACTTCAAGCGCCATCTACTCAATGCAAGCATAAGCTACTTGTACACAGCTAAATGTCCTAAACATGACTATTACAACCATTACACTTGTCGCTAGCCACCACTATAAATCTATCGTCACAGCTCACTCCAACTCACAATAATAGTAACAGTGGAGATAATGAAGCCACAATGCGATAATAGCAACTCTAACCCATAATACCCACTGTAAAATTTGAGCAGCTAATTTGAAACCCCTTGTTTTCTTGAGGTGTACACTCATAATTCCAAACCCTAACACTTCAATAACAGATATAACCTAATCAGCAATTTTCCTCTTCTTTCCTTTTTTTTTTAATCAATAAAATAAACTTACAAGAATTAAATTGATTCCATCGATAAGTTTAGTTAACAAGACATTGGTCCATAACTTGGCATAAAATGAAATGCCCAGAAATAACAAAACCAAGTTTCAGAAGAGAATAATCCAACCATGCACTTTTTTTTTTTTGTTCACGATTAGAGTAATATTGTTCCAAAATGCAAGAAACACCCTAAAGATGAAACCTTAGAGCTCTAATACCAAGCTGATACAGATCCATAATGAACATACTAACCCAATATCACGTATAACCAAGGGATAGGTCCAGACTGCAAGATGGCTCAAAAAGTAAATGGAAGTCGATGGTTTAGTAGTCCTGCACACTAACTCTACGAATATGACCAATTGTAGAACCACTCACAAACCTAAGCTAGTACTCAATATGATGCACAGTACTAAGCTTAAGGTTACTCGCTACAATTCTTGCTAAAGGGATTAATAAGAGCAAGTAAAGAAGAGCTTTCCAAGAGAAAAACCTCAAGGGTTTATCATTAATGTTGTAAACTTGTCTAAAACCTTATATAAGTATCATATTTATATATAATGGCAAGAGAAGAGAAGAGCTTTCTAGGAGAAAAACCTTAAGGGTTTATCATTAATGTTGTAAACTTGTGTAAAACCTTATATAAGTGTCATATTTATATATAGTGGCAAATTTGTAAATAAAATGACTAAAAGGATACCATAGTAGCATTTGTGTAAATATAAAATAAACATGAGGATAATTTAGGAATAATATAAGAAATAAGAAGTCCAAACAATGTAAGCAAAAATAAGTAATCAAATGAGATATCTAAGGTAAAGAGCTAATGAGCTGGGTTAATAAGTTATTTCATACCCTTAAGACTTGATCTAGATAGACTTAATATTCTTGCCAACTTGATTGAGTTAACCAACTGAGTCGAGCAAAACTAGCTAAGACAAACAAGTTACGTTGAACCTAGCATATCAGGTCGAGCTAACTTGGAAGAGTTGACCTAGTAAAGTATACCGAGAAGGGCCACCTAGCTGAGTAGGCCTATCTATCCTTAATGATTTTATTCAAGAAGAGCTCATAAACTGGTCGCCTACACATGTAAAGCTTCCAAATAGGTCTTTGACACATAGAGAATTGATAAGCAGGTCACGAAAATAGCCTGAAACTTGGAAATTGATTAGCCTGGTCTCCTATACCACATCACTAATACTAATATAGATAGAAATAGGAAAATTAGTTTTATATTGCTAACAGATACCATGGCAAGGTTTTATGACATTAAATTTTAACATCTCTAAGTAGAGAATATAAATAAAACGATAGAAACGTGAGTCAATATTATATTATAAATATTTAATTATACATTCTTGTACGTACAATGATAAATTTTTTCAATCCCCCTTTAATATTATCTTTATAGATTCAATAAATGCCATAATACATTCAAGTCTTTTTCCATAGGTAATGATATTCCATGATATATGTGTATTCCCTATCTCTCTCTTTATTTTCCTTTTTCCTTTTAACTACCGATTCGTGATGGGTAGAGGTGTCATTAATTTCTTATGAGAGAAAAAAATTCAACTAGAAAAATGCCTTATTGATAGAATATAGTTTAAGCAAATTTGATTGATATTGACCATGACAATGCCCTTTTTTTTTTTTTACGATTTTTTGAGTATTGGTTCCTTAATTTAGAGGATATATTGATTTTGTGCTCTAAGAGGAAAAAAAAATGAAGACCAATCTAAATTGGAATATAGAAGCAGTGAAGCAAAAGGACTTACTAGTTCATCAAGATAAACGTCTACCACCTATCTCGTATCCTTAAGATAAATGATTGGATCAGACTATTTCTAAAGATATGTTCTAGGACAAAGCTAAGCACTAAGAAGCCTACACAACACCTCGCACAAATGGTGGTCTCCAATTTATCAAGTCCGAGCCTCGTGCTAATTCTAGAGATATTATGGAGATTCAATGTTGCACTTCAGAAATGAAAGGACAATTCACTCCTCCAATTGCACAAGACCAACCCAGCCTTACTCTTCTAAAAGCTTGGGCCTAAGTTAAGGGACCAATTGTTCAGCCACTCTTGTAGCTCATTGACATTGAGGGTAAATTCACATTCTGCCCCTTATGTCAAGCAAATTTTAAGATGCAAAGACAATAATGGATTTTATCCTCTTGGCTTAAAGGTTGAGGTTACCTTAGTGGAAAATTGAGAAAATATCCTCAATTCTCAAGCTGAGTTCCTCTTATGGTATATTCCAGGGAGCTTACCTTCCCTTTTTGACAATAAAAACTTAGCTAGCTACTTTTTAGAGCAAAGAGTCATGGTATACTCTCCCCACTAGGTTGTACGTCAACTTAGTTTTGACTAAGGAGTGCTTCACCTGATTGTTATAACTGAGAGTTTTAAATCTTATTGCTAATCACTATGTCCAAACGACTTTAGAAAGATTCACCCCAGAAAGGGACAACTATTCTTTCCTTCTACTAGTCACTCTAGGGTCACTTCCCTTAGATGGTTGACACATTAAACGAATTGCCTGGATGTGTTTGAGGCTTATGCCTTTGCATCAATAGATGATACATTTCATGCACCTACTATGTATCGTTACAAATTCTTTCTTAAACTCATAAGGCTAAAGTCTTAGGATACTGGAGATGCAAGAGGAGTTATCACTAAACAATCAAAATGTCACAATAGGACAATAGGGGTGAAACCTTCTTTAAAGTCTAAGAGCAGCTACCCCTCACCTCCACTAAGGGATTCAAGACAAACCAAGCAAGCATTTATTTAGGGGGGTAACCTTATTAGATGCATCCTTTTATTTTTATATATATAATTTTTCTCCTTTTGTATTCATTCCTCTAACTTTATTTCTTTGCTCTTACACATTGAGATGGGCTCTCCTCTTGCAATTAGCGAGAAGGAGAACATTATTGTCTTGAGTTCTAGGGTTTGTTCGGACAATCCTACTACACCATTAGTAGTTTTAGACAAGGACGATGATGATGAGTACTTGGTAGATTATGGTGAATCTCCAGTCCAATATGGAGATTCTAATGATGGTAGTGGAACTAAAGAGTTGAATAATTCCCTCAAAGCAGAAGACATTACTTCATCAATCAATGAGGCAGGTAATGGCAAGAATTATGTAGATACAATGTTATGCTTGAGGACTCATAGAGGTGAACTATATGTAACATCTGCTAATGTCTTTTTACCTCCAATTGCTAACTTGCCTCGTGGAGACATGGTAGCAACTTCAAAAGCCATCCTAGAGGAGACAGTGTCCTTTCATGGATTTGATGTTCCTTCTTGTCTATTAGAACCATTGGAGAGACTTTATGCTATGGACTAAGATTTCTGGAGTGAATCTCCTATGTTGGTGATAGAGTTGGCTAATTCCATGGTGAAAATGTTAGAGGAAGCTATTATTGCTTAAGAAGTCTTGGAGGTATCTATTAGATGATAGGCTACAATAACTAATTAGTTGTGTTAAAGGTACTCATCTTCTAAAATTCGAGGTTAGTAGCTTATATCCCATTATTGCCAAAGCTAAGAGATTGCTAAGCTAATGTGCTACTATGAGAAGTTGAGGTGAGCTAGTGGCGAGGATTCAAAGCTTGCAAAGTGCCATTGAAGTGATGTACCATGAAGCAAAAAAGTTATTAAGTGATACAGACCTTGAATCCATAGTAGGTATAGATTGCCTCCCTTAGTGGAGTTTAGCCATATTCATTTGTTCTATTGATGTTCACTCTTCTTTTCTCTCTTTTCTTTCTTTTTTGGTATTTGAGTTATTTTCACTGCTTTGTAATAAAACTCGCTGATTGAATGAAATTTGATTACTTTCCTCCTATCCTTCTATTCTTTATTTATTTCAATTGCTTACTTATATCAAATAATAAGAATTCTTAGCTTAGAGGTAGCCTATGCCACTAAAACCTGTTGAGGGGTATGGGGCACATTATGTACTTTAGGAAGCAATGCTTCACCTAGCAACAATGGTGTAAAAAAAAAATGCCATGATAGTAAGATTTACTTCTTATGACTTATGAAGCCTAGAGCATAGCATCATACATTACAGGGAGGCTCTCACTTGCTAGCGATAATAAGTTGAGCATATAAGATAAAATAGTCAATCACGCTTAAGCAACAATAGTAACATGTGCTAAGCATATTAGTATTAGTGGTCAAGAGGTTATTTCCTAATACTTAACCTTGTATTACTTTCTCTTTACTTATTTATGCATTAACCTTATGTGCTAAGGAGACATATCTTCAACTTACACTCCTCAATTTATATAAGAAGATTAAGGACAGCAATAAGGAGATAGGGATATAATACATGATTAAAATTGTTCACTAAGGAGTTAAATCTCTAACTTTATAGCTGCAACAAGGCAAAAAGGAAGGGAACACAAAAAGATAAATTAATGCAAGTTGAATGTTTCATTCATGTAAATTGAAAATACATTGTTGAATTTACAAATGAAACTTCTTAATGTATTGAAAGTTAACAGGAGGGGTTATTACATTGATTTTCGGATTAAGGAGCTTACAGTAGTTACTGTCATGGACCTCATGAGTTATAAAAGGGCCTTCCTACTTTAGTGTAAACTTTGGTACTAAAATACCTTGCTACACATTCTCTGCTACGCAAAATACAACGTCATCTTACTAAAAATATCTTTTTTTTATACTAGGCGATCATAGGTAGCACTAAGTCATCATTGGTAATTAGCAAGGTTTGCACTCGACAATGTGTCACCTTTCTTCAAAGGCTTTAAGATCCAACATACGTAAGTTATCGAGTTCTAATTTAGTGTTGAGAGCTAATCCTATAGAAGGAGTCAAGATTTCAATAGGCATCACTACCTCAGACCCATATACCAAAGAGAAAGGTATCTCTTCAATAGGATCTCACTTAGAAGTTCTATAGGCCCATAGTGCTAAAGACAATTTGTCATGCTACTCTTTGTGGTTTTCATGAACCATTTGACAAAGCACCTTTAGGAGAGTCTTGTTTGTTGCCTCTGGTTGGCTATTTCCCTTCGGGTAGTATGACATGGATTTTACATTATTGATATTGTAAGAAATCAACAGCTGTTGTACATGTGAGTTGATGAAGAGAGTACCATTATCTGAAAGGACATGCTTTAAGATTCAAAGTGGAAAATGATATGTTCCTTCATAATATTTGCTACTGTAAGTCTTGTTACCTTCTTGAGGGGTATCACCTCAACCCATTTGGTGAAGCATTTAGTCCCCACCAGAATCCATATGCATCCCTTAGACTGTGACTATATTGGACCAATTAAGTCAAATGTCCATGTATGAAATGGCCATAGAGTAGTTAAGTTATGCAATGTAATAGTAGGAGCATGGATTTCATCACCAAGTTATTGGCATGTAACATACTTCCTGGCAAAATTGAATGCATCATTCTCTATGGTGGGCCAAAAGTACCCCCTATCAAGCAAGTAATGGTACAACTTCCTTCCTCCTTAGAGTTCTCCATCATCTTCGGAGTGCGCTTTAGACACTATAATTCATATTTCAGGGGGTACTATACATTAGAAAGGCTTTCCCATGAATGATACTCTATATAACTCACCCTTATGTATAAGATACTTTCTTACTTTATGCTTTACTAACTGGACATCTATACTGTTCGCAAGCAAGACATTATTTTTCAAGTAATCAGTGTAAGGGTGCCTTCAATTGCCTACACTTGCTACAAAGTTACATTCTCCCTAGTCGGGGAGTTCAGCACACTTTAGGCAAATCATTTGTAGTTAGGATGCAACTTTAGACATTGTCAGCTAGTAATACCTTACACATTGAATGCGGCAATATAGGGCTGGCTCTTCCTTTCCGTATCGGAGCTTATGGTATTTATCTAACTTCAAACAAGCTTGTTTTTGTGCAAATACATAAGGACAAGATACCTTCTGGTGCTTTAAAATACAAGATACCATTAATATAAGTGAAGTTATTCAATGTTGTCATAAAAGCTGCATTTAGATGCACTAACTATACCTTGATAGGAGTACGCCAATCGTCTTGCATTTCTTCACCTTTGTCTACTAATTGTATGGTTGTGCACGGGATGAATTTATTAATAACTTGGATATTCAAATTATTCTCTATAGTTTGAATGGGAACTTTGGAAGCTAATGTTGCCAGGGCGTCTATGTCTATGTAGCAATTAGTAAACTATTTTGTGTGCTCGTATTTCATTGAATTGAATTTGCTGACTAAAGACTGCATTGTAGCCCTCTAAGGTGCTAACGTTAGTTCTTTGAAAGAAAATTCACCATTCGCCTACTTTATGATCAAGTTTAAGTCATCGTGGATGCACAAGTTAGATGCTCCAATGTTTTAAGCAAAAATGAGACTAAGTCAAAGAGCTTCATATTCAGCCTCATTATTGGTACATAGGAAGTCTAGCTTAAAAGCTAAAGGTATCCCTTAGCCTTCTGGATATGTTAAGATTACCCCAACTCCTTGTCTAGTGTTACTAGAGGAGCTATCAAATTGCACTTACCACTCTCCATCTAACTTTGCTCTCATCAAGTCTTCATGAAACTTCGTAGGGATTATATCTATGGCAGGAGCCCCATATGTTATAGAAAACTAAGCTAAAAGGTCTACTAGAGCTTAAGACTTAATACCCTTAGGTGACACAACCGTGATAGTAAATTCTGATAGAAGGAGCAACCATTTTGCAGTCCTTTATAAAAGAGCTAATCATGATAATAAATACTTTAATAGATTTGAATGAGTGAAAACATTAACCCTCCGAGCTAAAAAAAAATAGTAGCACAACTTTTGCATAACAAATACAAATGTGAAGCACTGCTTCTCGCAAGCTGATATTTCACTTAGCTTCCTTAGAGTAACTGGCTCTAATAATGGATCGATCATTCACTACCATCTAATTTTTATGCTAGCAAAGCCCTAATAGACTTATCAGTGGCTATTAAATAAAGGATTGTAGACACCTCATATTTTCCTTCCTTTTTATTTTTCAAATTAAGTTAAAGAGTCCTAAATTAGAAAAAAAAATACAAAAAAATTAGAAAAATAAGAAAACAAAAAGAAATAAGAAATTTAGAAAAAAAAAAGGAAAATTTTAGAAAATTAAAAAGTCATAAAAAATTAAAAAAAAATGAAAATGTAGTAAAAAAAATTTTGTAGTTTAAATAAAATAGATTTTTTAATTTAAATAAGCCTAAATAACTCATTTTTTATCAATTTTTATTACTTAACTCATTTTTTTTTTATCATTTTATGATATTTTTTTATTTAATATAAGTATGTGTACTAATAGAATTGTACCATTTGTCATGGATGAATGGGAAACTTAACATCGTTAGAAGAAAAAAAAAAGACTCATTTCATTCGTACATGTTTACAAGCATTAAAGACTCAAGTGCAAAAGATAAAAAGGTTTAGAACTAAAATATTGTCGATCTTGAATTTTTCCTAGCTTAATATTTTTCTTAACCCAACCTGTATTGAATCTTATATCCATTTAATATAAATTCTCGACTAGAGATTAAGAAAAACTTAGTTTTCTTTTAAATTTTGAAAAAAAATACTTTTTGAATTACCACCCAACCGAAGTTGGGAAAAAAATTAAATTATAACCAATTGGGTAAATTGGCTATAACTTAGCTATGAGTCTTTGATAAAACCAAATTTTAAAAAATGATTTCAAAACCAAAGATCTTGGATCTAAGGGCTATCTTATTAACCCTAATCGAGTATCACTTTTAACTCTCCAAAATTAATTTTATTTTTCAATTATCCCTTTAGCTAATTCCACATTCACAATTAAAGAAAATTATTTATAAAAATAGAAAATAAAAATAATTTTCCTATTTTAAGTCATCTTGTAAGTGCCTACATAGCCAATAATAAGGATCAGACTTCCCGTAGTTCTTTAGATAAAACTTTAGTTTGTTAATTGATTTTAATTCTAAAAAATCATCGAGTTTACATATTTAACTATTTAAATTTTATTTTAGAAAAATCTAGAAGAAGGTCTTAACTTCAATTTTTATTTGGAAAAATTCTAAAAGAAGTCATAAATTTGAATACGATTGATTAAATTTTATTTTATTTTTTTAGAAAACAATCTTTTTAAATGATAAAACCTTTTTTTAAATATATTTATATATATATTATTTTTTGACTAAAAAATGCGTGTATAGAAATAAATAAATAAATATCGAAGCTTTTCCCCTTTCTTGTCTTCTCTCTTTTTTCTTTTTTTTTTGGATTTTTTTATATAATTGGATAAACATTAAAGAAAAAGAAATAAAAAGGAAAAAAAAATAAAATACAATAAAATGAATTACAACATAAAGGGGAAAAAAAAAAAGAAGAAGAAGAAAGAGGACTAGATCAAACTTAAAGTGGGCACAGGTCAAGAGCAGATGGATCAGGTTAGATTCAAGTCAGGTTAAAGAGTCTAGTTAGGGTTGAAGTAAAGAAGGAGGAGTAGCATCTGTATAGCTTGATTTGGATACTAAAATGAGCCTAAGAAGGGATTTTTATGTGTTTTGGATTGGACTTAGTGGGTATAGACTAAGTGTAATGGCTATTGGTAGTAATGCAATGTAGATGGTGGTGGGTGGTGGTGTTTGTGTTCGGAGGTGGTTGCTAGGCATAAATGGGGTGTATCTCTTAGGGTTTTCAAGTATGTCGAGTTTAGCCGTGATATTAATTTAGGGTATTGTCTAGTGGTGGTGGTTGTTTGGCAGTGGTGGTGGTTGTTTGGCAGTGGTGGTTACAATTAGAGTTAGGGCTTCATGATGGTAGTTTGTGAAGGCAATTAGGAGGCATGGCAGTGAACAAAGGTAGTCATGTTAAAGAGCTTGGAGATTAGGGAATCTAATGGTGGTGCTAGATTATCTCGAGGAGCTTTGATTTGAAGCTCAAGTTAGAATGAGAAAGGGATGAAATGAGTAGAGAGAGAAAGAATTAGTGTATATGTTCTTGAGTGATTATGATGATGAATGATGATCGAAAACTAATGTTTTTATACTCTTCTAGCCCCGTTTTGGCACAAAAATTGTTGAATTACAATGAATTCAAATCATTAAGCTAATGGGTTTGTCTAGGCTTAAATCTCGAATTCGAAGAAAATGATTTTTATTCTTGAGTAATTGATGATCAAATGATGTTTATGGGAACTTGAGATTTTTGAAAATACCCATAAGAAGCTTCGAAAATTGATGAGAAGCACCAATCAAGCATAGGTCAAATCGGGTTTCAAAGAATTATATTTTTCAATTAAAGATAAAATAAAATAAAATAAAGTTAATAGGTTTGGCATGGAAAGTGTTGAATTACCATTCAAGCTTTTTTTTTCCATTTTTCAATTCAATTTTTACTGCCTCAATGCATGAAGCTAGATGAGTTCTTTTACTTGACGCATAGCACTCCAAATATATTTTGCACTTTCACCAATGATTTGGTGAAAATGCAATATTAAAGGGATTAAAAATGGTCAAAAACTAAGCACCCTAGGCACGCTAATCGCAAGAAAAGCAATGAAAGAGTGGGAAAGAGGAGGAAAATGACATGGTCAGCCAATCAATGGCTGATAGGTGTCCATTTCTAGTAAAAAAATAAAAAATAAAAAGCACGTCAATGCCTTATGCGAGATTCAAACTTAAGTCTCTAATGTAGCATGCAAGTACTTTACCATCGGGCTTTTGGCCTGTGCTTTGTCTATATTTGCAAGTAAATTGTACATATGGACTAAGCTGACCTAAGTTAGATTCAAATATTAAATATAAGCCTAAGTCAAAATGATCCTTTTGTGAATGACCAAGTCTAAATAGCTTTAAAATGCTTAAACCCTTTAATTTATTTCTACTTTATTCTAAAAAATGTACTCTATTCTATCTTAAAAATTATTCCTATTTTCTAAAATCCTAAAAGTTTTCTTTTTTTTTCTTTTTCTGTTTTTCCATTTCTTTATGGTTTTTCTAATTTTTCAATATTTTTTACTTTTCCCTTTTTGGGTTTTTTTTTTGGTACTTTTGAATTAAGACCTTATTTTCCTATTCTAAAATTTTTTTTAAAACTATAAGCAGGCAAAAATGGGATGTCTATAAATATAAAAATAGCGAAACATTGAAAACTAAAAATATAATCTTTTTTAAAAGTAAGTAATAATTTATACATATTGCTTATATATGTATATATATCAACTATTATATATTTTCAATAAAACATTTACATATGTAAATCAAATACTAAAATATACTTTTATTGAAACGTACAATCTTTTGAAAACATATGGATACATATGGTGATAGGAATCATGGTCCAATGACATGGTCCAGAGCCTACGAACTTGCCATTATGGTCTACTAAGCTCTCCAATATCAACTCACCACAAAAGAAGCTAAGTTCCTCTCTGCCAACCTATTAGAGTACCTGATCTCTTGTGGGCAATTGACTATCTCTCAAGTTAAGGAACTCAACATTGCTATCGAGCTGACTAAGAACCGAAACCCTAAAAGACCGACCTATTTAGATTGCTAGAGGGAGTATGGCAAATAATTGGGCTAATCAGACCAGCAGCTTGGCCAGTCTAACACTGCCCTTTAACAAGATGCTAACTCAACTAATCCAACTCTACAATGAACATCGAGGTCCGATTCTCCACTCTAAACTATCAGCTTCTAACCAATCACTTTTTCCCTATTTAGAAACTTACCCCACAACATCTGAGACTATAAAATGAGCTGCCAATAAATGTCCTTCAACTTTTCTAACATTGTACTATTGTACAGAATATTCCTTTGTTTCTTTCACGAATTTACCCCTTATATATTCTTTGTAATTTTTAGCAGAGTATCCGTTTTAGTAAATTGGTGTAACTTAGTAATTACCTTAAATGGATTATATAAATACCCATTGATATGATAACTGCTTGACATCATCTTCAATAATAGAATCATATCCTTCAACTTTGTTCTTGAGTTTCACTATGAGCCAAGTCCAAGTTCATCACTCTTATCTAGCTTCTTTGAGCAAAAGCTAGTAATGAGTAACCTTAGGAGTAACTTATGTGTAATATCAAGTCAATCATAAGATCATGTAGAACACTTTGGTGCATCATATTCAAGTGTTGGTGCACAATACACAGCTCAACCCCCAACTACCATTAACCTTTCAAGCCATCTCAAGGTTTGGACTCACCCTTGATAGTCTTGTATGTGTTCACCTACATTTGAGACCTTATCATCTTGGTATCTAAGCTTCGGCAACATTTGTTATGAAAGCTGGTGCCATTGGTTCCTTATGTTATTTTAAGGTAGTAGAGACTATCTTCGAGCCTACAATGTTGTTATGGAGTCAGTTAAAGTTGTAAAGTAAGTTATGGTTACTTTTGTTGAGTTCACAATAAGCTCAACCATACTTAGTTTTGTAGTTGTAGAACAAAGCAAGCAATAATAGTAGTTCTATGTTTTTGGGGTTGTATTGGCTTGTATATTGAGGGTATTGAAGCTTTTGAGTGAAAACTAGTGCATAAGTGTATTATCCAAGGTTGCTTATGGTAACTAGGTTAGCTATTCAATTGGATACTATATTGATAAGGAATCAAAGTAAGAAAGAAAGAAACGGCAACGGATCTCGAACAAACAGGAATGGGTATTCAAAGAAAATGGGTATGAAGAATAGGAAATGTTTTGATAGTTAATGTGGATGGATATAACTCACCAAGACACAAACACAATCATAGGTTTGACCTCAAAATAGAGTTTGATACAACTTACAAATACTAAATGTTACTTTACGTTTCAAATGATGGTTAGACACAACTCACTCACCAATTCAAATGAAGAGGGTTCACCACAATCTTAGGGTTAAGATTGATAAGAACATGGGGATGATTAACAAGTCTAATCGACACTTTATAATCCAACAAATGCTAACTCAAGCATAGCCTTGCCCGAAAGAGGAAAGATTCACTCTATCTCGGAATATTTTTTCTATCCGTATATACATGTATGTATCTTACTTTAGTACAAATGTTGCTATTTATAATAAGTCTTAAATCCTAGTGGCAAAACTGCAAATAATGTATAAGGTCTTAAACCCTAAAAATTGAGCCCACAAATAAAATAAGGGAAAACATATACAAAATACAAAACTGTGCATTTTACAAAAGTCAACATGCAATCACTCGGCATGTCCTGGGAATAGTAGTATCCGAACCAGAAGGGGTCGACAATTAGATGTGCAAGTTTGGGAAAGAGTCCCTAAAGTCTCGCATGGCTTAGCCGAGACACTAGAAAGGTCAGCCCATAATTGCTGAGTCCTAGAATCAATCGACACAAATCTCTTGATGTTTTGCCGAATGGTTCTTTG
Source organism: Lumnitzera racemosa (assembly GCA_024138005.1). NCBI lineage: Eukaryota > Viridiplantae > Streptophyta > Magnoliopsida > Myrtales > Combretaceae > Lumnitzera > Lumnitzera racemosa. Next base: position 39,825,490 of record JAMXBC010000005.1, read on the forward strand.
GTCTCGAATACTCGAACTTATGGTATCTCTTCTTCTCAGCAGACGATAGGCTTGTTACTGAGTGGCTCCTTTTCTTCCCCTTGGTCTTCTATCATTTGCTCAACCTTGGCGAAAGCTATTCGGCCTCAACCTTAAACTATTCAACCTTACGTTGGAATAAGTTGGCATCTTCTTTTGGAGGGTTGACATCGACTATGGACAAGTCAACCTTAGCCTGGATGTAGTCAAAGGCTAATTCCCATCGTTCCGTGGGTTTGAAAGGAAGTCATCCTCGACGTTAAGTGTTAAGCATGGGCCGAGGTACTAAATAAACTTCTCTTCCCTTTTTTCTTCACTATGGGTGCCGAATATCTCTAGATTTCCTTAATGCTCATGGGGGTCAAGAAGTAGCTCTTCCCATCCTTCTAAACAATGTAAGTGTTAAGGAAGCCATCATGGATCACTTTCCAATCATACTCCTAAGGTTGGCCAAGAAGTAAATTTACAGCATTCATAGGGACCACATCAAATTTAATCTCATCTTCATACTATCCTACCTTGAATGTAATCTAAGCGCACTTATACACATGGACCATACCCTTGTCATTAAACCACTTCAATCCATAGGCTTAAGGTGCGAGTAGGTTGACAACTTCATCTTTTCTACTAGCTTGGCAGAGATGATGTTGGTGCAACTACCTCCATTGATAACTAAGGAATAGGTCTTCCTATGCACCAAGCACTACATATGAAACAAATTTTCCCTTTGTTCAGGATCTACCCTTAAGTCAGCTCTTGTCACCATAATTAAGAGTTTATCGAGGTCTTCAGGATAGACATCTTCTTCTATCAACTGGTTGTCCAAGTTCTTGTTACCTTAACTCTCGATTTGAGCCTCGGGCCCTTTACCCTTCAAGACCATGACCCTTTTATTTAGGCATTAGGATGCAATATGTCTATAGTATAAGCATTTGAAGCATTTTACTTTTTAGGCCTTGTTGCTAGGTGCCTTTTCTTTCTCGGCAATCCGCTTCTCAACATAGACAGGTCGGCTAGGCTCTCCTTTCTCCATCTTCTTTTCTTGCCTTCTCTCGGCATACTTCTCAGGCTCAAGGCTGCCTTGTTAAGGTTAGCTACTCGGCCTTTGATGCCTCCTCCTCCTCTGTCTTTCTACTCTTAATGCCAAATTGATTAGCTCGTCCAAAGAGTTAAACGACTGCAATTCAACTATGTCGGCAAAGTTGTCTCAAAGCCCACTTAGGAATCTAGCAACAGTGTGGTCCAGCGGCTCAGCAATCTCACATCTCTTCATCAAGTTCTTTAACTCTTGTAAATACTCTTCAATAGTATTTCGACCTTATCTCAGGTGCTGGAAGGCATGGAGCATCTCTTACTTGAAATAAGTCGATACAAAGTGTTAGTTCATCAATCTTTTCATGAGCCTCCAAGTTATGATCGGCTCTTCTCCTTCGATTTCTCGTTTAACAACTAGCTTATCTCACCAAAGACTTGCATATTCAATAAGGGATAAGGAAGCCAACTTAACCTTTGCTCAATCATCTCACTCGTAACACTTGAATAACTTCTCAACTCGGGGAACCTAGTCAAAAAACTCTTCAGGTCAGCTATTTCTACAGAAGGTCAACAGTTTCTTCTTGACATTATCAAGTCCTCGATCAGGTGCTCAAGGTTCATCCCTTACATTTCGAGTTGGTTGATTCACTTCGATACCACTTCTATTAGAGCACTACTCAGCCATGTTCCTTATCAACTTCATCTCTCTTCTCCGAGCTTCTTGATTTGTTTCGGAGTCAACACTCCTATCATTTCTTCTTCTCGACACTGGATGCTTTTCTCTTCCTATTGGCTTGACAGCTCTTCTCAACTGTCATTCATCATTTTCAAGACCATTGGAACCACTTCCACTAGTAAGTGTTTGTTCCCTCCTTTCTTCTTGGCCACCACATCTGCGGCCTCTGATTAACTTAGTAAGAGCCTGAATAAAGTCAATGAGATTCTGAATCCGGTATTCTAAGTTATCAACGTGTTTCCTTAAGCTTCCACAAGGATTGTCTCCAATGTTGTTGACACTATCCTCTAACATTCTTATTCGTTAAGTAATTTACTAGAAAATTGAACAAATACGTTTTACAACAAAAACTGCAGCAAACCTAGAAATGACTACTACTCGATTTCTATACTACTACAAACAATATGCTATACTATAGAACAATGATTAACAGAAATGTTAGAACCACAAATCTACTTCAAAGAACACTTGCACGTATGTCTTCCCAAAGCTCTGATACCAATATGATAAGGAATTAAAGGAAGAAAGAAAGAAACAGTAGCAAATCTCAAATGAATAGAAATGAGAATTCAAAGAAAATGGGTACGAAGAATAGGAAGGGTGTTGATAGTGAATGTGGATGAATATAACTCACCAAGACATAAACACAATCATGGGTTTGAGCTCGAAATAGAATTCGATACGACTCACGAACACTAAACGCTGCTCAGGGTTTCAAATGACAGTTACATGCAACTCACTAACCAGTTCAAATAAAGAGGGTTCACCATAATCTTAGGGTCAAGATTGATAAGAACGTAGGGATGATTAAAGAGTCTAATCAACACTCGATAATCCGGAAAATGCTAACTCAAGTATAGCCTTACTTAAAAGAGGAAAGATTTACTCTATCTGAGAATGTTTTCTCTATTCGTATATATATGTCTGCATCTTGTTTTAGTACAAATGTTATTATTTATAGGAAGTCCTAAACTCTAGTGGCAAAACTATAAATAATGTATAAGGCCTTAAACCCTAAAGAATCAGGCCCACAAATAAAATAAGGAAAAACATATACAAGAATACAAAACTGTGCTTTTTACAAAAGTCAACATGCAGTCACTTGACATGTCTTGGGAGCAATAGTATCCGAACCGGATGGGGTTGGTAGTTAGGTATGCGGGTTCGACAAAGAGTCCTAGAAGTCTTTTGTAGCTTGGTTGAGACACCAGAAAGGTTGGCCCATAATTGCTGAGTTCTAGAATCAGTCAACATGAATCTCTCAATGCTGTGCTGAGTGGTTCTTTGGTCTCGAGTACTTGGCTTTATGGTATCTCATCTTCACGGTAGACAATAGGCTTGTTGCTGAGTAGCTCCTTTTCTTCCCCTTGGCCTTCTGTCATTTGCTCAACCTCGACGAAAGCTGTTTGGCCTTGGGTTAAAACAAGTCGACATCTTCTTCTAGAGGATCGACATCGGCTTCAGACAGGTCAACCTTAGCCTGGATGTAGTCGAAGGCTAATTCCCATCACTGTATTGTAGGAAAATGATTGATTTCAGTGTAAATGCTGGTATTGGAGACAGTAAGAGTAGAGTTGTTCACTGTAGAAGAGCTACATTAGCCACCTCTAAGTCTACTGATAAGCGGATTAATGAACTTAGCGTATGGACGGGTTAACTAGAAACTTTAATTGGCTGACTGCCACCAAGAAACTAAAGAAACCACTAAGAATATTTGAGTCATTCCTCAACATAAACAAGGATAAGGTGCTAGTTACTAACTTAAGAATGGTAACCAAGCTAAAGAGCCCCCGAGGGACAACTAAGGTATTGATATAAGGAAACCTACTAGGTGATGGTTAGTGTTAGATGAGGTGGAAGAAGTTGATGAGGAGGCTGTAGAAGAGTATTATGAGCCTAAAGAACACAATGTCTGAACTCCACGAGTGGAGAATTTAAAATTACAGATACCAAGCTTCTAAGGTAGTATAGATGTTGAGGATTACCTTGATTAGGTTGATAAGATTGAGAAGCAATTTAAGTGTTACAAGGTGCTTGAGAATTCTAAGGTCAGGTTAGCCATGCTAGAATTCAATAGTTATGTCGTTCTATGGTAAAAGAACTTACAAGTTGTGCTAAAATTCACTAGCTATGTCATCTTGAGGTAATTGAAAACAACGAGATAGGGAAGGTGAAGCTAGGGAATAAGATGAAATGAAAAGAGTGATGAGAAGAAGATTTGTGCCGAGTTACTACTTACAAGACACTTTTCGAAAGTTGCAAGAATCGAGACAAGGTGGATCTAATGTAAATGCCTATATGAAGGAATTCTAGATTTTAATGATTTGATGAGAAGTGGTGGAACTAAAAGATGGATCATGTCTTAATTTATTAGTGGCTTAAGATATGAGATTAGAGACATCTTGGAGACAATTGAGATTACTACTTTAAATGAAGCCATCTGAGCTACCCCAAAGGATAAAGAAGAGGGGAATGAGTAGATTTCGAGCTCTCTCTAGTTGAATTCAACCGAATTGACCTATTTTAAGTAGACCCATGTAATTGGAACTAAGCAAAGATGAGGAAGTTCGACTTGACTTAAGGTCCTAACCTGTAGAGAAGGAACCGCTAAGGAAGTTTAAGAAAGGGCAAAGCTTTGGAAGAAAGATAAGATAAAGTGTATGAAGTGCTAAGGGTTTGGCCACATGACTACCTAATGCCTAAACAAAAGGACAATGGTAATAAAAAGTGAAATGTCGTCCATTGAGGTTGATAGTGCCAACAAAGAGGTGGAAAAGGAAAGAGAGACTAAACAAGCTGAATTGTCTAAGGAAGATGTAATCTATAGTGAGGAAGAAAACTTTATGTTGATAAATATGGATTTGAAAAGGATGAGTGTTAGTCTTGTTCCTAAAGATGAACAATGAGAGAACTTGTTTCATATTGGGTGAAAGGTCAGAGAGACATTATGTGCACTTATAATTGACAATGGAAGTTGCACTAACGCTGCTTCTCATACATGGTTCAACAATTGAAGTTGCCAACCTCATCCTACCCAAAATCACACAGGACACATTAGCTAAGTGACAAAGGAGCCTTACAAGTCACCACAAAAGCCTCAGTGCTTATATGCATTAATGAGTACTAAAACAACCAACTATGTGATGTCTTGCTACTAAGGGCCTCTACATTCTACTGGGAAGGTTGCGGTTATTTGACCAAAAGGTAATATATAATGAACTTAAAAATACTTTTTCATTTGAACATATAAGAAGTAAGGTAAAGTTAAGCCTAATTACTCCCAATCAGGTAAAAGATATGTAACTTCAGCGTAGTTGAGCTCAAAGGTAGGAAAGGTTGTGATGACTAGAGTCAACCTTTCACAAGAAATGAAGTTTGATAAACCGACCGATATGTTGATCTAGAGATTGCTCACAGTGAAGGAATAGACCACCGAACTGCCTAATGAGGTGAAAACTTTGATTGATGAATTTGCTAACCTATTCCTTGACAAGCTAGATAAGGCATTACCATCAATCCGAAGAATTGAGCATGCAATGGACTTATAGTCTAGCCCTACCTTACCAAACAAGTTTGTATATTGAATGAATCCTGAGCAAGTTGCCAAGCTTTAGAGACAAGTTGATGAACTAATAGAGAGAAGATATGTTCGAGAGTCGTTAAGTCCCTATATAGTAGCTAGGGTTACAAAAGAGCTGAGCCGAGCTTTTAAGGACTTAAGCTTGGATGATTTAAATATTATTGAGCTCGAGCCTAAAATTGAGGCTGAAGCTTGACTCGTTTTTTATAATTGAGTTATGTCATGAGCTTAAGCTCAACTCGATTACTCTAAGCTAAGTTGAGCCTAAAGCGAGTAGATTTCGAGCCTATGTATACAAAATTAAGAAATATATAAATAAATAGATTAACAAAATGTAAACAAGGATTAGACTATATATTATCCTATAATATATTATATATTTATTTATATTATATCGATATTAACCTTTAGATTTTAATAATATATAATATTTTTACTATATATATAATTCGTAAACCTACTCATAAGTCTAAACGAACCTGCTTGCATGCCTGAACCGAAGCTAAAGCTTGCCTTGTTTAGGTAAACGAGTTTTATCTTGAGCTCTAACTCAACTCGTTTACTAATCATGCTCTAACTCGACTCATTTACTAATTGAGCTCAATTGAGCTCGAGTAATCCAAGCAAATTCAAACCTTAAACAAGCCAGCTCAAGTAGTTTACAAGCAGCTCGACTCATTGTAGCCTTAGCAAGTGCCAGCCTTATTGTATCGAAGATGGGCAACATTTGGAGAATGTGTGTGAATAGTTGAGCTATATATTAAACTACCATCAAGTACAAGTGTTTTATCCTAAGACTAGATAACATGTTTTATGAAGGCAAGGATATTCTCAAAGATTAATTTGAAGTCTAGATACCTTCATATCAGTATGTAAGCAGGAGATGAGTGGAAAAATGCATTCAAAACTTGGTGTGAGCCATATGATGCCATTTAACCTCTCCAATGTCCCAAGCACATTCATGAGGTTAATGAATCATGTACCTGACGATTTGATTAGTAAGTTTATGGTTGTTGACTTTGATGATATCCGTGTATACAATCCCAACCTGGAGTCACACTATGATCATGTCCAAGTTGTCTTTCCATACTCTGATTTGAGAAACTTTTGGGAATTTAAAGAAATACGACTTTTGCTAAACTAGAGTTGTATTCTTAAGATTTATCATAAGTGAGGGAAGACCTTAAGTTGGTGAAAAGAAAGTGCATGTTATAACTGAATGGCCAGTACCGACCAATTTAACCAATGTCCAAAGTTATCATGGACTAGCTTCGTTCTATCAACGCTTCATCAAAACTTCAATACCATAGTGGCTCCTTTGACCAAGTTGTACAAGAATGATGATGGGTTCAAATGATGAGCAAAAGAGTAGAAGAGCTCTAATGAGATAAAGGAGAAGTTCACTACTAACCTTGTCCTTACTCTCCCCGACTTCAACAGGGTGTTTAAACGAAGTGTGATGCATCTAAAGTAGGATTAAGTGCCATACTAAAGCAAGAAGGTTGACCTATTGCCTAATTTAGTGAGAAACTTTGAGGAGATACTCTCAACTACTCAGTGTATGCCAAGGATTTCTACTCCTTAGTCTAAGCTTTAACAGTTTAGCAACATCACTTTTTGCTGAGAGAAGTATACTGGCTAAGTGGATCAAATTCATGGAGGAATTCTCTTATGTAGTGAAGTATAAGAATGGTAAGGCCAACGGTGGCCGATGCCCTATTTAAGCGGCATACCCTTCTGATCAACCTATAGACAAAGTTCTTGGATTTTTAGTTGTCAAAGGCTTATATGATAAGGACACATACTTCAACCCAATCTATGCAAAGTGCAATGATAGCCGAATTGTTGATGATTGCTACAGGGAAGAAGGGTACCTATTTTAGAAGGGCAAACTATCTATTTTGACTTGTTCAATATGTGAGTTATTGGTATGTAAAGCTCATGGAGGTGGATTTTCCAGCTATTTAGTGAAAAGCGAATGCTTAAGCCGTTGGCATCAAGGTTCATTTGGCCAAGTATGTTGAAGGATATACACTTGTTCTCAGAAAGATGCGCTATTTGCAAGAGAGCAAAGAGTTAAGCTAAACAAAGGCCTTATTTACCCATGCCTTAAGCATGTATTTTGTGCTTGCATGCCGAGGACATCACAAAGGAAGGATTTAAATCATGATGATCACTGATAGATTCAGTAAGATGGCACACTTCATACCATACAATTGAACTAATGATGCCTTACCTATCCCTTTTCTATTCTTACAGGGAGTGATCAAGCTATATGGCGTACTGAGGACCATAATATCCAATAAGGATATGAAGTTCTTAAACCATTTTTAGAAGACTTATGAATATTCCTAGGAATCAAGCTCCTGTTCAGCACTTTATGCCATCCTTAGACAAATAGATAGACCAAGGTTGTTAATTGGACCTTAGGTACCTTACTCTAAGTTGTAGTTGGAAGAAATTAACTGAATTAAGACATATGCTTGCCTATAATAGAGTCTACCTATAACAAAACATCACATAGTTTTACGAGCAAGTTACCCTTCGAAATTGTCTATGGGTTCAACCCTGACATCTCACTTGACCAAACGCCTCTACAAAGCCTCTAGAAGAACCAACTGTCATAGATTGATTTGAAGCCATTCGAGCCATACGCTAGAAGGTGGTAGATTACCTAACTTGAGCTTCTTCTAAGCTCAAAAGATAGGGTCAAGGAAGAAAGGTCGAAGAGTTCCAACTTAGCAACCTTGTATCGATTCATCTAAGCAAAGACTAATTTCCTAATTTAAGAAAGACTAAGTTGTCTCCCAAGGCAAATGGACCATTCAAGACTGTTGAGAGGATCAACTAAAATGCTTGTAAGGTAAACTTACCAAGGGAGTATAAGGTCTTTAACTCCTTTAAGGTCATCGACCTCAGTTTGTACATTCTCAAGGATCGGTAGTTAGAAGCCAAGCTAGATTTGATCCTAAATCTCAAACAACCTGAAAGAGATGATAGGAATCATAATCTAATCACACGATTCCAAGCCTACAAACTTACCACTATGGTCTGTCTAGCTCTCCAACATCAACTCACCATGGAAGAAGTAAAGTTTCTAAATGGCAACCTATCGAAGCCTCTGAAAAGATGCTGACCCAACCAATTTAGCTTTGCAAAAAACACTGAGGTCTTACTCTCCACTCCGGACTATGGGTAGGTACAGATCAGTTTAGTTCAACATTCCATCCAAATCACAAAAATGTGTTTTGTTTTTTTTTTTTTGTAATTTTGAACAAAACCGTACGGTTCAAACTAAGAAATTTTCTAAACCATAAAATTTCAATTTGGTTTAAGTTAGCTTGGTTTAGCTTACAAATTGAACCATATTTTCTACTTTAGAAAAATGTATTTGTGAAACATGTAATCTCATGTAAAAAGTATTGAATTGATTTAAAAATAGTATAAGCATTATTTGGTGAAATTAATATTCATGTGAATAAAAATTTACAAATATTTGTTAATAGCTAATTTTGTTTATAAAAATAACATACGGTACAAATTTTAAGCCAAACTACATATATAATTTATACATTTTAGTAATTAAACTTTAATACATATACATTTCAATAAATGTAAATAAAAAATTCTTTTAAATGCTCTATTATAACAAAGGACATTTTTTAATTGAATTAAAATATTACTATGCATTTTTTATAGCGATTTAGTTCAGTTTATTTTTTCAAACCAACCATAAATTTTCAGTTTGGTTTAAATTGGGAATTTTCTCAACAAAATTGTAAGAAAAACTATATTTTCAATTTGATTTGGTTTAGTTTGCAAATTGACTCAGTTTGGTCGGTATTTTTTGCCCACCCTTACATTGGACCATCAGTTGCCAACCAATCACTTCCTCCCTATTAAGGAACTCACCATACAATATATAAGACCACAAATGAGATACCAACACATGTCCTTTAACTTTTTTGATATTATACTATCGTGCATAATATCCTTTATTTCATTCTCGAATTTACCCCTGTATATTCTTTATAATCCATTTTAAGTCTAGCATAATAAATTGATGTAACATAGTAGTTGTCCTAAGTGGGTGACATAAATACGTATTGATGTAATAGCCACACGACATTATCTTCAGTAATAGAATCATCTCCTTCAACTTTGTTCTTGAGTTTCCCTATAAACCAAGTCCAAGTTCATCACTCTTATCTAGCTTCTTTCCACAAAAGCTAGTTGAGAATAACCTTAGGAGTAGCTCATGCATAATATCGAGTCAATCATACGCACATGTTGAACACTTCAATGCATCTTATCCGAGTGTTAGTGTACAATACTCAACTCAACTCTCAACTTCCATTTACCGTTCAAGTTATCTTAAGGTTTGAACTCATTCCTAATAAGCTTGCATATGTTCACCCATATCTGAGACTACTATCATAAGGTCTATTTAATCCTTTAAAAAATATTTTGTCAATATAGTTTTATAAATTTTACATATTTGAAACATGTTCATTGATAATTCTTGTTTACAATTATACATATATTTATATAAAAAGCTTTAGGAAACATAATATCCAACATAAATTACATATTTGTCAAACTCATATCTGTAAGACTCAAAATTTTTCGATTTACTTTTCTTAAAGTAAATATTTTAAAGTAACCATTTTTTTTTATTATTATCATCCTGATTAACCTTTCCTCGAAAAACTAAAGTTATGAGACAAGTCTTTCCCCCGACCTTAACCCACAAGAGCTAGCAATTTTTGAAATTTTTAAAGATGGCCCCGCCTAACTTTCCTTAAATTATCAGATGTACAGGAAAAATTAATAGATTAAGCCGGTATGATAATGAACCAAACAAATTTTGGGTCAGTACTGTACCTTTCAAGATCTGCGAGGATAGTTCATCATTTATTTTTACGATGAAAATCGGGTTTTTTCTGAGTTATTAATGTATTTCATTTGTACAATTTGACTAGTTTCCCGTAGGCTATAGTCGGCTTTAGCTCAGTTCGCCGACTGGACGACTGTAGCTGTTAGTAAAGCTTGGTCGCTGGTTCGTATCAGGTAAGCCAGATATCCTTTTTCTTTTCTTTTCTTTTTTCTTTTTTTTTTTCCTTTTAAGGGACAGATGTATCACATCTTAAAGTTTGGCCAAATCGCATTGTAAGGTTCTCCTTTCTGAAACGAATGCAGAGACAACGCTCCCTGGAGTACTTAATACTGCTTTATTATGTCCATGCTCCATAAGGAGAATCTAACCAACAAAATCTAGTAAGGGATGGCAAAATTACACTTTAATTTGCAAACTTAAGCCAAATCCTAATTTAATTAATGTTGATAGGCCTTCTTGAACCCAAACTTTAAAGTCCTGAACCCAAGCTTTAGAGGCCCAATCCCAAGTACCTCAACATGTTCAAGTGCCCTCGAGCACTCCTTTGGACCGATAGCTCAACCTCCTTCAGTAGGATGACTGGCCCAATCTCATCATGAATAACTCAGCCCAAGCCCAAGTGTAGCCAAATAGTCAACATACCTAGCGATAGCACAACCTGCTTAGGATTAACCCCAAGTACTCCCTCAATCCAACCAATAGAAGTCTTCAGAAGCTTTAATCAATGTCCTCGAGAGTGCCTATCTACTCGACAATCCTTGGGGAGGCCAGATGTGAAGCTCTGTAGGCCTACTTCATCCTCAATCCTAAGCACTCACCTGATTGCTCAACATGCAACCTAGGAGCCACGACATTACAGTTGCTCATCTCATCTTTCTTCTCTTTTCTAATTAAATGCCACTTAACAGTCTATTATATGGCTTAGAAGCCTAGACATTTAGGCTACAACAGCTACTCATGTTGATGTGACAAACTCTCTTTTCTAGAGCCACTAACTGGTAGAAAGGAGTTATCCTTTCTTATACCAAGCATACCTCCATCTGCTTACCACATACAAGCCAATCATCACCGACCATGTGCTCCTAACAGCTAAACTTCATGTCATATAAATAAAGCATGAAGCCACATATATAAGGATTGCAACCTAAGCACTGCTTATATACTTAAACACTCTCTAAAACACGAACACTCTCCTTGTCGCCCTTTCAATATCTCCTTACTAACTTTAAACATCAAAGGTCTTTCATTAACACTATCATAAAGGGCTTTTTTATAGGTCTACTATTTCAAACAACTATGGACCACTAAGAGACTACCAGAAGACCACTACTATGATATCCACTATCACCAATTAACAGTACAATTGTAGAGAATGGATCTCCAATACTCGGATGCTTTACAAATTTGGAAAAGACTTTATATGCTTGTTATCCCCACAAATAATACCATGTATTCATTCAATTCAACTATAAGTTAGTCTTATCTACTACATAGGTAAATAGATTTAACTTCTCTCACCAATTAAAGTTTTATGAATTGATACCATTTTAAGATATTCTATTAACAAGCCAGCTTCTATTCATTAACAGACGAGAGTTATTTGTAACATTATTACTTATTCTCGATTTCAAAGTGAAATATGACTTCACTAATATCATTAATTATCTTTTTTCTTTTTTCTTTTTTTTTCTTTTTTTTTTTGTTTTTGGCCAATAATAGTCTTTATCTTAATTTAAAGAAAAGACAAAATTCCCCCTTTTTTAATTGATTGGTGCTTCCCTCCTTTTTCTATCGATTATGAAACACATTATTATTTTTGTGTGTCATCTCTCACGATTTCTCTTCTATTGCAAAGAACGAGAATTCACGACTCAGTTTGATTCCTATTTCTCCGCTGGCGACCCCTAAAGCTATTACAAGTTAGAAATACACCAATCTGATTTGAAGCAACATCTAAACTGCCTCTAGTTTGTATCTTTATTTTCGTTTCACCTTTTCTATTCAGTATTCTCATGTAAACAATTCTGTTTCTTTCGAAGAAAGTCAAATTCAAGTGTGACTGTATCAGCAGCAAAGACCATATGAGCACTCCAAATGTGAAGAGCACGGTCATCCACTATCTAAGCAGCTCCACCTTCTCCATTGTCATCATCCGAATTTTTTTCATCCTCGCTTATCTTCTCATCATCGACCTTTTCTTCATCAGGAAGGATATCTTCTCGTTTAGCATATCTCTCGCAGTATTCTGGATGAATTGCCCAAAATACATTAAATTTAAAATCCAATGCTGCTCTAACATACTGTCGGTCTTCAGCATCGTGGTTTCACTTTTGCAAGGGGAAAGCACAAACAGGCACTTGTAAACGGTTCTATTTAACTTTAACAATATTTTTGGTGCAAGTAAAATTCACTAGAACAATATAGAAGCTGACGTGAATGAAAGACAATACCAGATTTCCTCTCTTTTGCATAAAAGCTTGCACACCGGATGTAGGATTCATGAAAATGGAGACAGACTAGAAGAGTTGGCATAAAAAATGAAATCATATAGATTAGCAATACTCTTGCCATAAAAAAAGAGACAAGCATCCGAACATCGGTGTATAGGCCAGATAGAAGCAGCAGTGATTAATGAATACCAGCAGCAAAGAACCATCTACTGGTTTAGTGCTATGGCCAGCAGCGCACGATAAGCTTTATTGTTTAAATTTTTTCAACTATGCAGGTTTCTTCCATGAAGTTAATCACCGCTAAGGGAAAATTAATTTTAATGCTGACATATAATGTAAAATGAAGAGACCGAAGCATACATGATCAAACAAAGTAATGATTTCCAAGCTGGCCGAAGTTTGCATGGAAAGAACAAAGCAGATGCTATAGGCTATGTTATAGCTTGGATTGCCTATAAAATTCAGGAAAAGATTACTACCTTTAACTCTTGTTTCATATAAAGCTGGATCACTATTCATCAGATTCGCAGCTTCAACATTTAATGGGTCTGCTGAGTTGGGATATGCAAGGAGTTGTGGGAGGAAAGTGTCGAACACATTTGACAGATCTGGCAAAATGAGGGGAAAAAAAGTCACATGAAAGACCGGTTTGTCTCACTATTTTATTCGAGAAATGTAGTCATTATACCAAAAGCCGGGCTCCAGCATTGGTTGAGGACATCTAAGCATATTGTGCCTGACCTGAAATATCAACTCAAAGTAGCATCAAGGTTCCTACTTTGAGGACTGACAACTTTCAACTCCCATACTACTTACCGTTCATCAATATTGGGGTGGAAAATCTTATTAGTAAATCCAACTGATGGCGAGCTTAATGGGTAGCCAGTCGGAAGCTCTACTTTAATCCTCCACACACCTCCTTTGTACGGGGCTGCAGAGAGAATCCAGTGCAATGAAGAGTCTAATAAAAATATCCGCCAATTTACGGAACCATTTTAAGCATGTGAATCACCAACTATATTTAATGGTAAATCACATGGTCTTCCCTTAAGCTTCTCTAATAACTTAAGAATATGCTTCACAATCTAGTACAAATAAGTATTTTCTATCTTGCAGCTCATAGTCATGAAGAGGTTCGTTTTGAGCAAGCAATTTGAAACCCAATAAGCAATGCGTCTTTAAATAACTGAGTTGCACCATAACTCAGATATAAGTCTCAAAGAATCAAGCATTTTCTGTTTTCCTGCCAATCGCAGTACACCCTATTCTACACTTTATGCAGTTATTACTTTACCCATGCAGATATTTAGTGGAAATGAAAAGAGTAAAAATGTAAAGTGACTACAACTAGCTAGTTTGACAAATATGAGTAATTTTCTTTTATCACTCTACTCAGCTCTCTTTGTCTCTCCCATAAGAATAAAGTTAGAGCTATTGCCACAGACACTTATACCATGATCAATGTGTAATACCTACATTTGATACTCGATGGCATAATTAACCATGCTCACATGTTCCGTTCACCATATACCTTCACTAGAAACTTATGTCCAAATTTTATGCTCTTTTCAACTTTCTCGTGGTGTCTTATGGCAAACACCAAGTTTCTGCATCAGCTTTTGGAAGAACTTGCAATTCAATTAAAAACTAGCGAAGCACTGTGCTTTATTTCTCTCTTTTCTAATCTTGCTTCAGTGACAAGAATAACTTGCAAAAAGTTACGTAATTGCAACCTCTGCCATCAAACATAAGCTCTTAGCAGAAAGAAACTCTTTCTCTAGCTAGGCAAGACAAATATGCATCCATGCTTAATCGTTCTAAAAAGGCATCAATTCCTAAATTCTTATCCCATTTGTGTAGAAAAACTATAAAAATTCACAACAGAATAGTCACTTTGTAAGAAAATATGGATCTCTACCTTCTCTTTTCCTCTAGTTTGCTCTTTTTAACTTGATATAACTCAAACAGGAGATGCAATGCACAAGACACATTTGGCACACTAAATCTATGTAGTTTGGTGGCATAGCTACCGAAGTTGCAATGTTTTCTTCATCATATAGCTTCAATAGAAAGTTAAGTTTATGTCCAGTTTTTTGGGGCATCCAACTTGAATACTGCCAGCTTATGTCTGTATCATAAACAGTCCAACACAATGAACCTATCTATCAGTTTTGATCAGGACTTATGATCCTATGAACGATTTGACAAGCACCAGCTATACCTGTTGCTGTTTCTACTTGTGCTTCAATTCCAAGAATAAATTGCAAAAGACAGGTAAATAACACTTTTGTTGTTTTATGTAACTTAAATTACGACAGTGAACATCAAGTTATAACTCACAAACAAAATTCTTAGATGCATGTTACTACTTAGTGCAACTCAAGTTTATGAGAATTTCATACGGATGGTTCTCAACTAAGCTTCGGTTAGTCAGTTAGTAATGAACAGTTACCGTTCCTCACTCAATTCTGATAGATCAGTAGATATTTCAATCAAACCAAGATCATCCTCTCCATAATTTTTCTCTACAATTTCTCTCAACGCCACAATATTTACTGGTAACCTTTCATCCGATTCATGTTTATTTAAGCTTCACGTGGTTAGTTGGTTGGTTAAAAACAATCACAGTTTGTTACTCAAGTTAATTGGATAATTAAATATTTTAAGTTCATTTTCTCCATGATTTCCCCCCAAAAATTTCTCTCGATACCGAAAATTATTCGAATCTTTTTATCTACTTCATCTTTAATTACACTACTGTTAGTTAAAAACAGTGGCGGTTTGTTACTCAAGTTAGTTGGATCAGTAGATATTTTACTTGAACTAAGATCATCTTCTCCATAATTTCTATTTACGATTTCTCTCGACACATAAATCTGTTATTTACAGTAAAAATAGTTGCAATTACTCGATAGATCAGTAGATATGTCAATCAACCTAAGATCGTCTTCTCCATAATTTCTCCCTGCAATTCTTCTCGATGCAGAAACTTACTTGAAACATTTTATACAATTCAAAGAAAAGTCAAAAGTACGAACAATGCAATCAATCAAAAGAAGTAACATTTACATAATCCGAAGCCGCAAATTAACTATATAATGATCAAACAAAATGAAATAAAATCATTCACAGATGAAGGAAGCTTGTTCGTTACTGTCATCAGGTCCGTGAAGTATGATATGGAATACATCCATGTTGTCGTCCTTCAACTCGACTTTGTAATCCTTCAACAACCTGAACAAAACAGAAGGAGGACAAGGTCAAGAAGGTGAAAATGCCACTATTATGATCATATTGAAATGGTTTCAAGTAGAGAATTCGTTGAGTTTACAGGTTCATTATGTCCGTTTCACGGCGTTTTCTGTCTCGTTCCACGGGGGTGTACTTGAAAGTGCGAGACATTGTTAGGAGAGAGAGAGAGAGGAGAGTGTGAAATGTATGGGAAGATTGAATAACAGAAAATGAGTGGCGCGAAATTGAATCGGTATTTATAGGGTCGAGTGGAGAGTAGTTCCTCGTTCACCATGACATATTTGTTTACTTGAACAGATAAAAAATAGCATTTTCGTTTAAAAGACAAGAAAGAAGTTTATTTTTCACGAGGTACAACCAAAAAGTACTGTATCGACCGTAAACCAATCTCCCTTTCTTTTATTATGGAATATTTTATACACCCATAATAGCTTCTATCTTACTCCTTTTGCGTGCGACTTGCTTGGTCGAAAATTAAATTTCATTTGTTTGAAAAGTTAGAATATTCTCTAGCCTGTGATGTATAGACGACACATCAGCAAGGAGTTTACAAAGCACGTGCACTCAAATGTCAGTGTACTACTGGCATTACATCTACCTAGAATAAACGCAAGAAAATTAGAGAGTAAATGGCCAACTACATATTTCTGCTTTTTTAAAAAAAAAATAATAATAATCCTACTACTTAAACCAAATAAACCAAAATCCAACAGCTAATTATTTCTGAGAAGGCTTACCGCTCTTGTGCATAGGAGTTTATAAGCTTAAGCCCGACTTCATCAAATGTAATTAAAAAAAAAAAAAAAAACTCACCATAAATAGCCATCAATCATTTCTCCATCAGATTACGAAGAAAAGGAAAAAGAAAAATAAAAGTATGTACTATCATAATTGTCCTGTAAAGTTTGTAAAATGATCTCACAGTTACAGAAAAAGAATTCAATCATACTAATATATAATATATAAATAACATCCTGCTTTTCTTCACTTATATATCTATAACCTTCTTAAAAATCAATGAATTAAAACGGATACAATAGTTAACCAAAAAAATTTGAGTAGTGCTGTATTTTGCAAGCTGTATGAGGATAGTGTATCATTTATTTGTCATTATTATTCCTTTTATTAAATGAAAATCAAGCTTTTATGTAGTATATACTACTAGTCCACTCCTAATCTACGAATCTTAGTCATCCATTGGAATTATCCAACAAAGGTAACTCCGTTGGAATGAAATAATGTTACATCAAAGTACATACAAATTTAAAACATAGACTAATCAATTGATAAGTTAGAGATTTGAGTATTTGATACCTGATTTTTAGATATGTGGATGCTAACATGTTACTAAAATATTGACAAGGTAAGGTTATCATTCCTATAAGGATCAAATTTAAGTCTCAAAACCTATATGAATACTCTTATTACATATCTAGGTATTCGCAAATTAAGTAAAATAAATTCCATCAACACTAAGTAACCATGTAGCGCCCTAAATTCAAAATCCTACATACCGTCACATGTTCATAGCATCTAATGATATGTTAGACATAGTACATAACTAAAATCTCCACAATATTTTTATGACAATCTCCAAATATTCTTATAAATTTAAAATCCTTAGATAAGATTATGATTCCTTCTAAATAAGAACCATAGATTACTAAACAATAATTCATACTACATAAGGTTAAAGATTCTATTTGTCAAATCTCTTAAAATATTCTTTAATATCATACGTAGTCTTCGTTCTTCCCATCTAGAAAGTAATAATGGGTATCTCCATGATTGATGAAAGTCAATTGGTGCAACTATAGTTCCTGCATATGAGAAATATAAGGAGTGAACCAAATTTTAAAATGTAACACATACACATAAGTGCATGAATAATATGTTGAGCCACATGCAATAAATACATAATAAGTAAACTACACAACATTTTATTATCTTTGTTTTTTAGCCAATCACACAACACACAACAAAGTTCCCAATGATTCCCTCACATCACAACTCGTATCAACAACCTAGCGCTAGACTTCCTTTTCAAACCCCTCTACAATCTAATGTTGGGCTTGCCTCTTTAAGCCCCTATACAATAAACTAGATATACCTCAAATTATTTATATGTAAGACTTCACTATAGGCAACACGTTACATGGATCATTGAGGTTCTCCCTTAGGAATCTATTACTCCAAGCCCCTAAGACAAGCTAAGCAAAAGCAATAGGTAGTTATTTTAAGCCAAATATTCATTAGTCCATTTAAGATAAACTAACCCAATAACCACATAAAACAAACAAATGTTACGTATCTAAATCAATAGTGAAGAAATCTACAAACTGTAATAAACTCCTACACCTAAAGTACTACACAAAGAACAAAGCTTTTTCAATAAACTATTCTCAATTCCTAAATCTTTATCTTTCTATCCTTGGTTTGTCTTTCTAACTTCATCTTATTGAATAACAATTATTCATAACGTATTATTATTACTTAAGATTTGTAAATTAATAATTAAATAAATTAAGAGAAAATACTAACATTGATCGTACTGGAGAGTATGAAGTGCTCTTGGCTGTGTTAGTCAACACGGTTTAGGGAAATGTACAACACAGTCAAATTCTAGCCATGTTTAACTCCTGTTATAGACACTAATTAGTCCTGTTCTCTACTTATCAAAACCAATCCAATCACAAGTAATCGTAATTTCCTAAATATGTTCCTTACTTTTCATTAATTATTAATAAGTGATATAAAGAGTAATTAAGTTTTAGAACCTTATCAAAACATGATTCTTTCATTAGATCTTGCATGGATCCTAAAGTCATTGTACCAAAACATCTACACAACTAACCTTCAAATATAGATTTAATTAGAAACAATCAATGATTGAAATTCCCTTAGATCTCAACGCTTGTTTACCGTAAAATCCCTTTGCTTGCTTTTAGGGTTGCTTTTTCTCGCTCAATCGCCCATGCACAAAACACTAAATTCCAAAATTGGCATTAGAATCTAACAATTCATTGGAAATTACAATGAATGTCATTTTCTCTTCTTACCTTAAGACTTTAGGTAGGGTTACATAAATAGGTTAGGAAAAGAAACTACTTGATGAGGGTTTATGTTTAATGTGAAGAATGATAGGATGAGGGATTATATAGCTTAGTCAATTGTAAGATGTCTAACTTTTGTGATTCCTTAGATCCCCCTTACTTAAATCACCCTTTTTTTACTAAATCACCCTGTTATAAATTAAATTGTTTTCTTTATTTTTCTCTTATTTTCCTAGGCTTTACACCTCTCCTATAGATTAAATACCTAAGCTTTGATATCATTTATAATACCAAAGGTCAAAAGTAATAAATAATCAAGCCAACAAATACTAATAAACCCATCTTAATTACTTTATTCAAAAGTTGCAACCTTGTATTAACAAGGTATTCACCGCTATAGCCTTATAAACTAATATCAATCGTTCTCACAATCTATGTGGGACTTCACCTAACCATAGGGTATCACAAACTAAGAATGAAAGTTTCATTGATTCAATTAGTCCATAATGTGAGAAAATTGAATTTGTCATAATATAATCTATTATATTATAACTGAATTATAATTACATTCAATTAATTGGCTATTCTTATGAATTTACTGAACTCCTTTAATTACATTCCAAATTTTAAGGCCTTTTATGTTATTGTTGATCGTGGTTTTTCATTTAGGTAGATACTAGGATTCCTTAGGCTTATGAAACAAACACAAAACTACATTTTAAATTAAACAAGAAGCTATGGAATTCTAATTGGATGGTGGTGAAGGCCTAGGATGTTGCCATCGACTAGGTTAGTGTAACAACTCAATGATGGGCACGATTACCCTCAACTTGCATCTATCATTGTATAGTTAATGTGTCGTAATGCTATGAGCCCTCATAGCACATGGTCTCCTAACAGTAAGCCCACGAATCATCTAGGGTCGTCGCCTTTATGGGCTTGTTAGTCTTAGCCATGATAGCTCTCTGGTCTTGGGTATGTTGGGCCTAAAGGCCCATATTCTAGATTAGCTATAAATTGTTATAATAATCTCAATCATCTCTTAATTTATTAAAATTACATATCTATCAAATTAATTTCTTACTCTACTAAGTTAATTTAGACTAAAAAACATAATTATTTTCTTTTGAATTGTAATTGATTTATGTCTTTAAATTAATCTCTCCAAAACTCTTTAATAAAAAATTATTAAGATAATTGCATCAAGCCATATGCAAATTAAGTTTAAGTAAATTTAACTATAATCTCTAAATTAATTAAATACAATTCTTGATTAAAGCTAAATCATTTCCAGTTTAATAAGACTATCTATAATTATATGAATTAGAAAAAAAAAAATTAAAGGAATCAAGTGTTATCTCCTTTCCTTTAATCGATAGCTCCTCTTTCTTTTCTTTTTTTTCTTTGTTTGGGCCTAGAAAAATAACTTTTGTTAAATATTTAGAGAATCCAATATACCAAAAATCTCATTAAACAAACAATAAGAGATATAAAAACAAGAATCAAGTAAAAGAAATTCCTCAAGCAAAGATAGAGATTTAAGAACCCAATCCCAATTCCAAAGGCACATCTTCTTTCTCATTTGAAAAGCTACCTAATCTACTGCCTCATTTGCTTACCTCTTCACCAAACTGAAAAAAATTGAGTTGAAAAATTATATAAAAACTCTTAGAAATTTACTAGTGCCTTTAAATTAATCTCTCTATGACCTTTTAATTAGAAATTGATAAACATTATAAGATAAATATTATATATTGTATTTAGTTTTTTGTTATTAGAAAAGAAAAAGGAGAAAAAATTTGAAAATAGAAAAAAAATGAAATAAAAAATATATTGTAATAAAGTAAAAAACTATTTTCAAAACTAATGGCATTTTTGTCTTTTTCTTTTTAAGGTTAGTAAAAACTTTACTTCCCCTTAAGTAGCCACACTCTCTTAAATTTAAACCTTACCAAAAGAGGACTAATACTTACTCCTCTTATGCAAAAAATTAAAAACCTTCTCTAAACCTTATCTCAAGAAGAAGTTTCAAGTTTCTAAGGTAAGATTATTAAAGCTTAAGCCCAAGCCTAAGTAAATTCATTAAGTAAATTCATGTCAAGTTCTCTAGTAATCTAAAACTTCTTATTTCTTGTAGATTACAGCTAATTTCTAAGAGTTTCAAGTAGGGTTTGTTGAGTATCTTCAAGGGACAACTCATTTGGTTGTTTAAGGTGAGTACAATGTAAGTTCATGAGGTTAATCTTGACTTCTTTTGTGGGTTAGTGTGTGGGAGATGTTGAACTTGAAGTTTTATTGAGGATTCGATCTTAAATAAAGTGTTATTCATTGTAGGAGGTGCATTTCTTCGTTTTTTCAAAGTTCACCAAGTGTTTGAATCATTTCCAAGTAAGAACTTGAGTATTGTTCCTAATCTTGATTTGTTGGGTTAATTTCTATTTAGTGGAATTGAAATGTGGTTCATAGCTGAAATCTTGGGTTGTAAATCCTTGTTATGGTGTTTGGAGTTGGGATTAGAAGTATATGGGTCACGATTAAGGATTGGGGCATCCTTCCACTTTATTTCCAAGGGTTCTGTTCTATAGAATTCTGTAAGATGAGCAATGCATTCGAACACCTTGCCTTGTAACATTCAAATGCTAGGCCTCTATATTAGATAGAAGGTTAACGTCCAAACGCTGTCCTTTATGGCATCTAAACACCATGTTCTATTCCCAACCTTTTTACTTCTCAAGTTAGTTTTTTACCAAAATTTAGCCTAACCAATTCCTTGTCTAGCCTTTCCATTTTCAAAAGTTTCAATCTTTACTTAAGGAACAAAAGTTTAAGAAATGAATTCAAGTGATTCCTTAGTTGGCTTAGAAGTTTTAATTTTGAGATAAGGACCTTATATAAGAAGTATTGTTAGGAGATGAAGATTTAAGCTGATTAATTTGTCCTTGGATCAGGTTTTAGACTATCCTATTCTAGTTTTCCCTTACCAAGATCATTTACTTGTTAAGAATTTCAGTACGTAGTGCTTACTTGTTACTTATGCCTGTTAGGATTTAGAATGTAACTAGACTAAATTATATACTGCCTAACTGACCTTGACTGCAAGTTACACTTAACTCACTCATTGTAGGAGCCTACAGTAGATCCCTAGAGGAGCAACTGTTGATCATATGCGGAGATTCCTTAGTGGACTTTTATATGAGATGATGAAGTTAGAATACTAAGTTTTCTAGACTTTGGACCCGATCGTAAAGGACTTAAAGAAAAAATTATTTGTATATCCACCTATGTATATAGAAAAAGATCAAAGTATGGTGGAGTTACGAGTACTTCTCTGATGTTTGTGAACTTAAACCAAAGAATTGCTCGTTTACTCTTATTATATTTGCATTATGTATATATATTTGCTTTGACATGCATTCGTGTGTGTTTACGCACCTTACTAAGCTTTAGCTTATTCTTTGTTCTTTTTCAGGTATAAGGATTGATGACTATCTTATTTATGAGAAGCCATTTGTAGATGACATCTAAGAGAAGTAAGGTATCGAGTATCTTTATTATTATGACAATTAGAGTATTGAGAAGTTATGTATTTACTAGAGTTATGTTTTGTAGAGTTAAGATGAGCTATGTGATTACTGGAGATATGTTCTATTATGTTATGAGGGTCGTGTTTTGTTGAGGAGATGCACTCCTTTCTACTTTATTATGTGATGTTGGATAATTCTGAGGAGTTTAGTTATTTTTTCTGTTTCCTATGCTTTATGGAGTTACGAGTCGATTTACCCTTAGACTATTATGTTAACTAATCCATGTATTATGAGGATATGAGCAAATATAGGTACCCATTCTCTTGTGGATTCTTATATATATTTATATTTGTGGTTTAGAAATATTATAGTTGTAATTTGGTAGACTTAGACGCCTTACCATATTTGTCCTATAACATTAAGATAGCTACATTAAGCCCTATACAAATTCAATTTAACTAAAAGTAGCTATAATTTCTTGACAACACTAAATTAGCTGAATACAATTCTTGATTAGTTCTAAATTGTTATCCAGTTTAATGAGACAATCTATAATTATGTGAATTGGAAGTAGAAAATTAAAGGAATCAAGTGTTCTTCCTTCTTTATGTGCTCTTTGCCCATATTCTTTTTCATAATAAATATTGGATAAATGCATTCTATCTGATCATTAAAACTTCAAGCATGCTTTGTCATTATTTTTATACATTATTTCTCATGGTATTTTTGTTTTTCCTTTTTTTTTATCAGTTTGGATGTGATGTTTAAGCTTATTTTACTCTTCGTAATCCTCTTTTTCATGTAACTCTTGCAATTAAACTAAATTATGTATTCTCTAAATCAACATAATTTTTCCTATAAAAAATATAAAAGAATATATAAGAGTAGTATAAAGTTGGATAAAAATATAAAAATTTATAGCTTATTAGTATCCAATACATTGTGCATCTCTTGAAGAACTTTCTTTTTTTAAAAAAAAAAAAGAATATTATAAGCTTTGTTTAATTTGTAAAAATATTTTAAGGAAAATACTTTTTTGTTTCCTTTGTTTATTGGGCTAAAGATAGCCCTATTAAAGAGAAAACTCTAGCCATTTTCAAGAACACAACTTAGTACTTTTCAAAATCAAATTCAATCTAAATTAGTATCTACAAGTCTTCTTACACTAAGAAAATAATTTCTACTATGTTTTTTACTATAAATTAACTTAAGAGTTATGTTTTAAACATGAAAAGATTTTAATTAACTAAATATATCAAAAGACATGTTAAAAAATTTATAAAAGTAAGTTAAATTGGTCGTAACCATTATTTACATTTTGTATTTGACTTACGCAAAAAATATTCATGATAATATTCTGATAATTTTTTTTTATTTAGATACAAATATAATTTATGTAAAATATATGAATGAAAAACGAGACTGCTTGTTCAGTATATTTTATTTGTGTCATCTATAAATTCTCCCAATAGAGATTAAGAGCTAATTAGGCTTAAGAACGTAAAAACCTAAGTCTACAAAAGAAGGTACAATAAATGGGGTAAAGTGTTGTCTTACATAAGTCATGAAGGTGTTTGTAGATAGACCTAAGCACACTCCAAGTTGGAAATCTGACCCAAACTAGACCTGCTTTGGCAGGTCCACGACCCGAACCCAAACCTATCTTACGAGTCAAACCCACCATGAGAAACCGATAAGTTAGCAAGTCATTGATGGGTTTAAATTGAAGACTCCTCATGACTCGGTGAGTCAAATCGTATGACCTTTTTTTTTTCAAAATTTTCCAATTTTCTAAGTATAGAAATAAAAAAAAAATTACTCATTTAATGAGTTATGGCAAAACTTATCAGTATTACCTAAAATTATTACCTAACTTATACACCATTGCCTAACCTATATTATACATTATTCCCTTAAGTAACTTCACCTGCATATTCACATCACATGGCCCACATTTTTTTTCCTTTAGTCAATACCTATACTTTGAAACTAAAGTTACAAATTCACAGGGCCCACTTGTTGCTTTTAAGTAAATGCACCTACAAATTGATATTGGAAGTGGACCATGATTAAGAAGAGATAGAGAAATAAACAAGGAAAAATTCAAAAGTGATGATGTGATTAAACAAAGCAGATGAACGACACACAGGTAAAAGAAATTATGGATAGGAAAAGGTGAAGGATGCATTGCAAATTTAAATTTCAAAATGGGAAATTATTGCTCTAAAAAGCCTATTCATTGAGCAAACATAAAGTTTGAAAAGTTATGAAAAAAATTGACGTTGTTAATTAAATGTATACAAGTGAACATTAGAGTTTGGAAAATAAAGACCTTATAAATTAAAGAATTTCATTCCACTTGAATGGGTGATTTTTTCTGTTATCTATTACACAATACAACTTTGCTATCTAATACACTTGATTTCTCATTCTAATATAATAGTCCCCACATATATTTACTTTCATATCCCTAACTTGTATTAATTTTTAACACATAAATTCATATTAAATTTTTTTCATTTAGCAACTCGTATTTTTAAATTATGGCAAGTTTTTTTCATAGCGTTACAACTAAGAACACTTGTAATGGCAAAGATAAAGCACAAGTATCATGCAGTTCCCTCACGTAGAACATGGAACTGGATTACGATTTCTAGGACTTTACGCAAGATCAACCTACTGATGTAATGAAAAGTCCTCCATCGAGGTTTAAGCAAATGATGCCTATGTATAACTTGGATGCAGATGAAGAGGATGCAATCGAGGAAGAGGAGCAACATGAGTGAGAGGTGGAAGGCCCTCTTGGTACTGGAGGGAATCTAGTGATAAGCCACCAAGCCACTAAAATCAGATATATTTACTGAATATTTTCACAAAGTTATAGGTGAAGATGGAAATATTCGTGCATTTTATAATTATTATAACAAACACTATGCATGGAAAACTAGTAACGGATATGGAACATTGATAAAACATATGCGAGGAAAACACCCGACAAAGTATGGCTTAGAGATTACTCAACAACAAATAGCAAGGCCATCCACATCACAAAGTTCTACGTTGTTTTGTTTTTCTAATGAAAAGCAAAATGAAGGTTTATGTAAAATGATAGCTAGTATGCCTCTATCTTTTGAGGTAAGTAATAATCCATTCCTCATATCATATTGATAAGAATGCTTAAATCCCAACACTCAATCGTTTTCTTCATGAACATTGCATAAAACAAATATTTATTTTTACCACACTGGTAAGCGACAACTTGCAACTATGTTAAGCGCTCATGACATGCATGTGTTCCATCTATGTGAACATATGGACGAATAGATGGAATCAAAATGCATACATTTGGGTTACTTGCCACTAGGTAGATGAAAAGTGGCAGCTATAGAAAATGTTACTTGCATTACGAAAATTTAGCGACCAGTGCAAAATATTTATGCCATCCTATGCACTATTCTAGAAGAATATGAGCTGAGTAGAAAAATATTCTCTATTGGTTTTAATAATACTGCAACCAACATGGCATCAATACCAAAGCTACAAAAATTATGCCAACCCACACTCGAGAGCACATTCTTACACATTCATTGTACGTGTTACATATTGAACTTATGTGTGAAGGATGGCTTGTCTTATTTGGACTTCAAAATGTGTCCCATCAAACAAGTAATTGATCGAATTTTAGACAAACCAATTATTCACTAGAAATGGATGAAATTTTGCAAAAGTATTGCAAAACACCCAAAAAAATTAAAAAGAGATGTACAACATAGGTAAAACTCAATGTATGAGCTCATCCAAAGTACCATCCTATTCAAAGATGATTTGTGTCAATTCACCATACATCATATCCATGAGGTTTCACTATACCCAAGTGATTGGGAACATTGCACTAGGTTACTTATTATATTAAAAAAATTTCATGATTGCACTATGATATTCTCACAGCTATACCAGCCTAGCTCTCATTTGTTTGTTATGGAAACGATAAATATACTAGCTACTCTGACGGATGCACATTATGATCTACTCTTACAAGAACCTATTAACGATATGGCTTCTAAATGGTTAACTTATTATAGAGAAATTCCTAATTTTTATCTCCTTGCCACTATATTGGATCCTCATACTAAAATTAATAGTATCTCTGATTATATAAATATTTACTATGAGTATTCGATAAGTTCTCCAATACATAAGATGCTTACTCAATTTCTGCGAATAATGTCTTTCAACGAACGAACTAAGTATTACATAAGTTGTTCAAACATTTTTCATATGTTTACGGTAGCTATGTTTCAATGAGTACATCACCCCACACTACTACCTAACCAGGCAATGTTAGCATTTTACCTATTGCGGATTGTCTGCTATCACAAAGATTGAAAAGGCAAAGAGGTTTTCGTGGAGGCTTGGAACTTGAAAACTACCTTAACACAACTTTTGAGTTTGGTGACAGCATTCACATCCAAGACTTCGTGGTGGAAGGGGTGTGCAAAAACATTTCCAATTCTTTCTTAAATGGCAAGACATATCCTTACAACTCTAACATCAATAGTTGTTGTTGAATACAAGCTTTTAGCATAATTAAACTAATTTTGGATGATCATAGAGCATCGCTATCAACAATAACCATAAAAGCTCTTGTATGCGTTGAAGATTGGGTAAAAGCAAAAAGATGAGGGCTAGAAGCATACGGGACATCTAGTGAAGATGATAAATACTTCAGTAATTTCAACCCATTAAGTGAAAGCATAGCGACATCTATACCAAAGCCTTAACGAGGTGAAAATGATTATCTATCTTAAGTTTTATTTCTTAAAGTTATAACACTTAGCAAAAATTTTTTCTTAATTATAAAATCAATAAACTAATTGTTTTGAAAATTAGGATATCACATTTAGCATTTTAAAATTGTCAAATAGAAAAAAACTTTAAAAATTGTTTAGGATATTTTGCCAATACAGATAATCCGGTTAATCACGTAAACTTGGACTTATTTTTTATATTAAAATTAATGAACACAAAAAATTAAAAAAAAAAATCTAATTATAAGGGTTTTATTCCAGCTAGCGAATATGTAGATAACTACGAAACAACCTTAAAATGTGAAAAAAAAAAATTCCCAACATTTTTCTTTGGCTAAACAATACTATAAATCTTCATTACTTTTGTTATTTTTTAAATTATAACATGTCATTTTATTTTTCTATAATATCAATATATTATGTAATCTATAATATCAACGAGTAAAATAAATTGTTATTTTTGTAATGTACTTTGCATTGTTAATAAATATATATATGTAGTTAATGTTGATATTTATTAAAAAAAATAAATGGTTCATAAATTTAGGAACCAAACCGTGATCGATCAGTTCCTTAGACTTACCCCGTAAACTGACTCCCACAGGCCGATCCTTGTTCCTCACTTTTAGACCTGTGACTTGTCGAGTTTGAGGAGATTTCGATCCGTGCTTAGGTCTATCTATAGGAGCAATAGTAAGATAAGAAGTACACCAAAGTGCGTTTGTAGATGTTTTACTATTGATAGAATATCCCTATTTATAATGGAGGCTTGGAGATAGATCAAGAGTTAAGGATAAGTATGAATCTTTTAAGGAAAGAAAGTGTATCCACTTAAGGAGGAAAGTGGATCTTGTGGATATGGACGAGTCCCAAGAAATTAGGGAATTGTTTTGATCAAATGGTTATCCTTTCCTAATGCGGTCTTCCCTTAATTAGTAGCTCCTATTTTTAGTCAATCTCCTAAGTTAAGCATCCTTCCGTTTGCAAAGAGGTCAGTATGGAAATCAAGTGAATGACACCAGACCTAAAAGAGGTTAATCATGTAGAGAGTGTTCAGCTTCTTAAAGCTTCAATCAAGATGGTGGTCGGTGGAGACAAGTCAGCTCATGATGCAAATAGGTCAATTATGGAGTTAAAATAGGTTGGCTTATGATCCCAATAGGTTTGTCCATGACCTCAACAAGTTAGCTCGAGTCTAAGAAACTTATGTTCAATATCCTTTATCAACAAATTAGAAAAACCAAACTAATAAAAATTTAATTTTTTTTCAAAAACAATTTTGTGGAAAAAGGTTTTCCGTGATTTTGTAAGAGTTATTTATCCTAAATTATAAGTGCCATGATGATGTACGGGAATATCCCAAGAGAATGCTAGAATCACATGAAAACAAAATTCATTTGTGCCATTTAAACAAAATAACAAATGGATACTTTATTCCATTTGGCAAAGTATATTAAATTGGTTTCAAAAGAAAAGGGAAGTAAAAAAAAAAAAAAAATTGTAAATACCCATATTTATTTTATATGGACTTAACCGTGTTATTATTAAATTTGAGCATATACCTTTAAATCTTCAACTTGTTTTTAAACACAATGTTAATTTAATAGAATTTTCATAAAATCACCGGGAGAAAAGAGGAGTTAAAAGAAAGAGAAAAAGAGAGAGGGACTATTTCAATTTTTATTCTTTTAGTCATCGGTTTTTTTTTTTTTTTTTCCTTTTTTAAGAGTAAAATGATCATACAGAAGTGTGAAAGAATGTTCTTTTTTATTTTAGAACCTAAATACTTAATTTTTCAGATAAAATCAGAGAGCAATTGAAGCAAATTATAGTTTATCTAATAAAAGAATCAAGAAGATCGCTGACCCATACTAGGGTTATAGAAAGGAATTGTCTTACTTAACATTCCTCCAAGTAAATAGCCATATTTGCTTATAAATTCATCGATTTCATCTTAAATACGTTCTATTACCATTTATTGTTTGGAAAATTATAACAACCTAAACTCTGTTTTCACGTACTCCAATTTACTGATTTATGCATTCTTTTTTTTTTTTCCCACAAAAGGCATCATCTCTGATGTCCTCCGCTATGCAATTCTTCACTTTTAGTCATAGATGGCAATTAACATGGACATATTCTCTCAATAGAAATCTAAATCACGTGTACTTCGCTCAAAAATCTTAAATTAGACATCAGTGCGTCTTTTTTTTTTTAATGGAATTTCAATTTGATTAGGGTTTCTAAGCATGCCATTTTCTGGGGGAGGAATTTTGATTGTTTAATGAAGAACTATAATGGTAACGCATTTATTTAAAAAAAATGAAAAAAGAAAGAGAGAGAAAGAAAGAAAGAAGGGAAAAAAAAAAAAGACAGATCAGTAGATTACAAAGATGCTAAAAGGAGAACAGACGCAATCCAATAATTTGCCCTTTATTTTGCCCTAGTAACAAAAGAACTTTATTCCATCTACATGCCAACCACAAGGCAAGAAGGTTAACTTAACTTCTCAATATTCAAACTCACAAGCTTAGCAAGAAGGTTAACTCAACTTCTCAACATTCAAACTCACAACCTTATACAATTAGAATTAAACTCAAATTTGGATCGACTTCATTTAATTCAACTTCAAGCTTCAGATTAAATTTTACATAAAAGAATGCAGTTCTTTTAATTAATAAACCTTAATGATCAAAGCTCGAAATAAACTAAATGCTAGTTCAAACCTAGCTAAGTTCAAATCAAAACTCGAACGTTGAATTCTCATGCATAACGTCCGAGCTTCGAGATCTCAAATAAAGTAAGCCCTTTCGACTAAAGAAAATGGTTGGCCTATGTGTTTTTCCTCATAGCAAATTGAGGATAAAATTTTTGCTAGCAACTTTAGATTAGTGACTTGCCTGCGTATGAAGCCCAAGCCTGCGTTTAGTACATACCATGCACAAGGTTAACTCTTCCCCGTTAAAAGGGAAATGAAAATAAGCTGGAAATTAGATGGAAGGAAATGTCAATTCCATCAAGCAATTACCTGTGATTCTACTCTGTAAACCTATTCCATTGGGTAAAAGATCCCCAATAGATGGAAGGGATACAAGAAGGTTCCCAAAAGGCAAAACTGTAGTCTGTACACTGTGATGGTAGTCTAAGTAGTAGTTCTGCAAAAATGTATCCCGAAACTGAAAAGACTACTAAACCGAATTTCTTGAACTTGTTCACAGGTTTGCAGTGTAAACAAACCGCTTCGGTAATCGGTGATGCAAATCTATATCGACTCTTCTAACATTTGATGTTTGCTATTCTCAGTTTGACCTATAAAGTGACACTCCTCTACCTAGAAACGAGGACTATACTATTTGGTGAGGACTCAAGGCTTTTACTATGAACTAGCTCATGTCTGTATGTAGGCTGGCACACCGTTTGCCAGACTCTCAAGTTGAGGCCTATATACGTCTCGCCTGTGGATTCTGTTGCAGAATAAAAGATGTATTCTCACTGCTTTCTATGTCTTCATCATCAATATGGTCCGGGGTGAACCTATTCTGGTATGCTCTTCTTTGCAAAAGAAAGACATTGAAGAAATAGCGCAAAAGATCTTTTTTGCTTTTGTTGGGAAAAAGCTTGGTCGTCTCATCCCAGAAATGCTTATGAGACCAGGGCTTCGAGGCTATTGCAGAGGCAAACCTATTCTGATCGTCCTCAGTCCACGTCCTTTTCACTGATTCACCAATCTTATTGAATCTAAAGGTATCGAACGCTGAGCCAAGCTCAATTTGCAGTCTGCTTGCTTTCTCAGCGACGTGAAATCTAACACATTCAACTGAACCTCGGACTTCACAACCACATGAGTCTTGTCTGCCCTTTCCCATAGGATCCCTTTCTATAAGGATTCTTCGCTTTTCTCCTGCCGGTGGCCAAATCTGGGTCCCTAACCACTTAGAATCAGTATCAGAGGTCGTCCCTCTCCAGCTTAGTACTTCAGCTTGATAATCAGAACCCAAACGAACTTTTTGACTGGGATATTCGCCAAAACTTCCTGAGCTGGAAGAGCCCCGTCCAAAGGGTGAACCACCTAGAGGAGAACCTGACTGCTTGCGTTTCAACCTTTCCCGGGTATTATAACTTGGACTACATTTATCATCATACATACGTGGATGCATCTTTTGATTCTTCTAGAAAGTGGGAAACATCACAAGTTAAATGCGAGACAAAAAGAAAATGGAGATATGCCAGTTCATATTGCCATTTATGATATCAGTGCCAATTTCTAGCTTGAATTCAGCAACAAATCACTCATTCTACATTTGAGGAAAAAAAAGATGCTCACATAATGTTTCTTTTAAGAGATGCACTGATTTTGTGACAGAATTTTCAGGTAATAGATTCATCCTCTGATATACAATACCGCAAGTGAACACATGCTACCTGAGTTTCAGTTAATGAGAAAAATCAATAATAATGTAGGGTCGAATAAACGAGTCCTCACTTTAAGCTTTTAAGCTTTCGCCTTAAACGTCCAGCAAGAAAAATAGTCCTTTGTAAGCTTTGAGAAACAGAAAAAGATGTATTTTATCCGAAGTTTACTTCTGCCTCCAACCCAACTAACTGGTATTCTAATAATTAGTAATAAGAATCCTCACAAATTAGGGTGATATTGAACTTGAAGAGTGACTGACTTCCCTTCTCCAACCCAACTAACTGGTGTTATGATAATTAGTAATAAGAATTAGCAATCTTTTTCGGAAATTTTTATTTGGTTGTCGATATGAGCCATACATTTAAAAATGAATCACAAGTTCATTCTATGTAAGATTTTTTGGTAAAGTATTCTTAATATAAGATTCTCCATAAAGTCTCATCATTCAAGAAACAAAGACATTTACTTGGACTTTGGAGCTTACAATGGATTAAAGAAAAAAAACAAGAAAAATCAACATCCGAGAACACAAGCTCTACTCTAGTAATTAACAAAAAGCAATAACCTATTATTAGTAACGAATAGAAACAACATTGCCATCATATACCAATCTACCCTAAACCAACAGACAATAAATGGGACAGTAAAGAGAAAACATACCATAGCAACACACTTTTTTGAGCTACATGTACTGTGAAATTCTATATATAATACATGTTCAGTCAACCTCTTCAAAATGAAACCTTTTTTCAATTTCTTCCAAACATAATAGGAAAGTAAAAATAAGTTTTTGATTCGGATCATTGTTCTACAACTGATACAACTAAAATTACTTGAGATATATTGCCCAACCAAGGTAGATTTATGCAAGAAATTTGGTTTTCATGTTTTTCTATTTTCTTGTTGAGCTCACACACAAACAAGATACAGTCATGACACCTTCAAATCTAACATCCATCTGTATTGATTGAGTGATGCAGGCTAAACCACAGCTCAATGCACAAAAGCAGTGGACTAAAGCACGAACCATTCATTTAGAAAACAACACAATTGAGATAAGGTATCTAACATCATCCTTAAGCTTCTGAGTAATCTAGGAAGTAGAATAATCAGTTATTATCTAGCATAATTAATTAATTAGGATTGAAAAATATGCATAGAAACTGAAATAAACTTGTGCCCAGAGTGATGTATACAGAGAAATGCATGACTTCATCTGCTCGTGTACGGCATGACAGAAACAGAGAAACCATTATAGATGGCATGGTTCTGATTATATAAATAACTTGAAAGGAAAAAAGACTGCATTTCATATACCTGCAAAATCAACTGTTCGCTGCTCATTTCATTATATCTCTTGCACAAAATAGACTCTCGAGCACGTAATGCTTGCTTCCACAATTCGCTGCCCTTGGACAAATCCCAATCAGAAATCTCAGGCAGTGCACTAACGTGGGAACTACATGGATCTTTAGCAATGCCGATAAGCCAGTTAAGCATTTCCTGTAAACCCATTAAACCACTAGCATTCCCCACATATCCTCTATCCAACATGACTCCTCCAACGCTCACATTCACAGGCTTATCATCTAACACCATACCCAAACTTTTTGCCTTCTTCAAATCGACACCCAAAGAATCATCTCCGCTGGCACTCTTCCGTACCCTTTTGAAAGGACTGCCCGATTTCAATTGAAGTTCACTCCTTGCCTCACCCTTAAATCCTCCACCACCAGAACTATCACCCTCTTTCGATTCCGCATGCTTAAAATCCTTAGTATCATCATCGGAACCCACTTTACTTCCCTCCAAACCGCGTCCTGCCCCAACTTCATCCCCACTGCACATATTCCCCTCCCACCAAATAAAAACCCTAATTTCCAGCCTTAACCATTCAATTCCACTCCAAACACCTAAAACCCTAGCGCTTAACCTATAGATTCTCAAACACTAAGCCTAAAAACCTAATGTTCATTCCCGGTACAAGTCCGTTTTTCCGTATTCGTTCAGTATTATTGAAACCCTGAAATGAAGCAAAATGAACAGAAATTCCAGAACATGCTTGAATTTCACTACAAACCACTTGAAATCGATAAGAGGAAGTAATCTGCAACCAAAATGTTCATCAAACAAAGCAGGAATCGATCTTTAATAGTTTTTGGCGGGAAAATTGGAAATGAGGGTTTCAGTTAATTTTAGGACCAATTCCCGCGCTTTCTCCAGTTTGAATATAGTTAAAGCCAGAGAGAGGAATGAGGGTTGTATTCGTAATTTTATAGTTCAAGATTCATAGTTTCTAATTTATCTGAAATTAATATATATATATATATATATACATAATAATATATAAATCTACAAACAATACCAATAAAAAAGGAACTTTTTTTCATTTGTCCAACACATGTCAAGAAATAATGTAATTATAATATTTAGATACATAAATAGTGAAATATAATATTAAAGATAACTAGACAATACATAACATTTAAATGAAAAACAAATTTGCTAATGGCATGGGCTATTAGACTACAAACTATGAAGAGAGATGAAGACTTACTTTGATGCTTATTTGGTTGGTTTTGTTGTCTGTCCTCTTCTTTCTTTAATTTTCTTCTTAGACCAAAGAAAGTTTGGGGTTAGAAAGAGAATTATTAGGCGGGTGGAAATGAAATCGAGGAGCACATGCCCTTATTTATAGTGGAAAATGATTGGCTTATCTTTGTTAAGAAGTTAATCTTTAGATTGGTCCATGTGCTTAAATATCGAGTTGCAACTTAGATGAAAATTGATGGCAACGGTAGAAAAGGGAAAGAATTTTGTCCTACCATTTTATTTTCTCTTTTTTTTGGTGTTTGTCTTTAGATAGTATATTACTGAATCAATATATCATAAAAATAAAGATATAAGTATGTATATACTTCATAAAAATTTAGGTACTTGATAGATTCTATAAATTTGACTTATTATCATTTTACTTTATTTAGTTTTACAAGAATTTTAAAAAATAGTAAAGTTCTATTTTTTTATGAATAAATATATTTTTAAGTTCCTAACTCCTATTCCCTAATCATCATTTGTACCGTAATTATTATAACATATAAAAAGATAGTTTATTTAAACACTGGAGTAGGAATCAAAATATATTCGAAACAAAATAAACAAATTATCAATTGTCCATATTTCAAACAAATACAAATAAATATAAGATACATTAAAAAAAAAAAAAGAAAGATAATCTAAAAGGAGCCTTAAACAAAGAACCGGCATTGATAAGAACAAAGGGAAATTGATAAAAACATAAAATGGTTTTCCTCCGAAGTTTGACAGAATTTGGTGGAAGTAAATGAAAATGAAAGCAAACTTACGAAAAGCATCTTTATAATGATGTTGTAATTTTTGCGTTATTAATCCTCCATCCCCTCTTCTCAAGCTTTTGTATGAGGATTATGAGACATATTTACCCGGCTCTAGTTTTTTATCTATATTATTAAAATATTTAGAGTTTTAAGTAATTGTTAAAATAACATCTTAATTATTTTTATTTATTTAACTTTTTAAATAAAATTATCATTATTGATAAATAATTTTCTTTAATACATTTGATTATAAATATAAAATAATTTAAGAATTTAAAGAAAATGTATCCCTTCCCATGTTTCTCTCTCTCCTTCAACATTCCCAGTACTCTCCCCCTCCTCTCCCTCCCCATTAACATTTTTACTATTCCTTATTCCTCTTCCCACTACCCACATTTCTCTCTCTTCCTTATCTATTATAATATTTTATCAATATTATAATATATTTAATTATATTACATAATTTTATTCATTTTGTACACACGCAACGTGAATACATTATTCGCTAATAGTGAATAAATCGCTTCTTTCAAGGGAGGGAGAAAAACAATGTATGCAAAAATAAGATAGGGTTAGTTATGTCATATACAAATTTCATTCTTCATTGCCTACTAACTAAAGAAAACGGAAATGTTTTTCTCTTCTATTTCCTTCCGTACATTCTAAAAAAAAAAAAGAAAAAGGAAATATATTTTTTTTTATATTTCCATCGAATTTATCTATTTCTCGTCCATTAAAAATTTCAATCATTGCACCAATGCGAGGTTAGAACAGTCGTCTAATTTCAAATATTGAATCCTCTAAAATTTTTTTTGATAATAAATCCTCTAGCTTTTTGTGAAGGATTTAGTCGCCCTTATTACATGAGCATTATATTTTTATAGAAATAAAACAAGTTTGATTCTCTCTATCCATTCTTTTAAAATATAGAGTTGCTTAAAAAAATCATCCAACTTTGTCAAAAGTCCTATAACTTTGTTGATATAAATGATGTTCTTCTTAAGGATAGAACAAGTACAAATCCCTCTTCCCCATTAATTGTGTAACATATAAGTGGCTAAAAAAACAAAAATCCTCTAACCTTTTTTTATAATTGATAACAAAAGCTATGTCAATAGCTCATTTGTATACTTATGTCAAGATAATGCAATTAAGATACCTATTCTGAAAATAGGTTAGTTGCAAACAATTTCTTTTATTTTCATCCAATCTACATGTAGCCTATAACAATGAGTGTTTACAATTTTAACAATTTTTCTCTAAGAACTAAATATTAGAAAATTTAAAAAAGAAAATAATAAAATTAAATTTTAAGAAATTATCAAGAAATAAAAGATTAACCTAAAGGGGAAAAAAATTGTGCACATAGGATTGTGCATGCGCATATATTTATACATATTGGTACATATGTATGTGTTTATATGGATGCTGGATACAAGAGGAAGCCATGATGGTTACTCCTTTAAGGGTTTTCCTTTTTCACCTTTGCTTTTCAGATTTTTTAATAATTTTTTATTTTACATTATTTTTTTTTATTTTCTAGAGGGTAAACATGTAATATTGGGTTGAATGCATGTTTTAAAAAGTACAGAGTATGTGAGAATTAATAATTCATCTTAACCCGTTGTGTCTTATATTTGTATATAAACAGGTTTATATATTAAAAATTATAATTCATAAGATAACTCATTTATTTGTTGTGTATGAAATCCCAAGTCTTAACATAACCCATTTAATAATGGTGTTTCATATTGGGTTTGAACCAGTTATCGATTAAAAAGTTATAAATAAATTTATAAAATAGTTATAAATATATGAGATAAAGGGTGATTATAAAATAAATGCTTACAAGTAAAAATAACATGGCCTTTATATAAAATTATAAGCCAACAAAAGATCAATAAAGAAAGGTCTGATCAAATATAATTAATCCAAATATTGATTAGCTACATAGCATCATACTGTTAAGTTGAACCATGGCCATAACTACTAGTGGTATTTAAAATCAATGACCTTATCTATTAGTTCTTCAAGAAATATAATCAAGAATTCGTGTATAAAAAAATTTGGATTAATAAAAGATATT
Source organism: Lumnitzera racemosa (assembly GCA_024138005.1). NCBI lineage: Eukaryota > Viridiplantae > Streptophyta > Magnoliopsida > Myrtales > Combretaceae > Lumnitzera > Lumnitzera racemosa. Next base: position 39,862,699 of record JAMXBC010000005.1, read on the forward strand.
GAAATATCTATGTAAAAACCTAAAAATTTTAATAAAATCAATTATTAAATAAGGATTTTATTAGAATGGGGTGCAACAATTGATAAACATCTTTAAAGGAAAAAGGGTATTTTTGTCAATACTTGTCAAGAGACACAACAGTTGAAGAAAAGATAAACAACGTTATTTTTACTCCTCTTCCCTTCCTTCTCTTAAGTGCATTCTCTTTCATACAAACACTTCACAACCGATGTAAGAGACATCAGCAAATGAAGGTAAGTCAATCATTCCTTTAAATTTTCATTAGGTCCTTAAGGCATTATTGATGTGAAATTGTGAGTTAAATACAAATTTCTATCTTTTGAAAAGAGATTATGCAAAAGAATAAGTTATTGGGGAAGAAACTTCTTAGTAAGTACTTTGGATGATATGGGAAGAGAAGAGAGATTAAAGCATTTATAGAAGTAAATTGATGTTGTGGTTAAATTTCTTTAATGAGTTTCTTGAGGATAAAAGAAATGGAGCAATTGTTAAAACAAAAATCCTTCATCACAAGTAAGTATAAAACATTTTAATCTTAGTGTAAATCTCGAAGATGGACATGAAATAATAGATTTTAGATGAAGGAAATAGGTTTTACAATCATTAACAGTCACATTAGAGTTTTGGTTGAAGGAAGTATGAATTAGGTTGAAAAAAAAAAAAATCGTGACAAAGAGGAGAAAGCCAAGCGAATAAACATAAATGCTAGCCTACCGACTCATTAGAGAACTAGCATGTCAGTTTGAATTGGCTTGATGACATTCTAGAATGCTAGTTTGCCAGTTCCCCTTACTCTTTTGTGACTTTGTTTCAATTATGTTCCTAAATCTAGCTTGATGGTACTTTTAGGTACTAGCTTAATGGCAGTTGATTTAAATCACCTAAAACTTATATATCTTAGTCTCAAACTTGTTCCTATCAAACTAAACCAAGATTAAACATGAATCACTAGATTACACACTTTATAGAATCAAGGAACACTTAAGTGCTAACTTATTAGATTTTAACCAAGATAACTTTAGTTTATTTCAATAGAAGGATTTAACTCTAATACTTGGTGAAATGTAATTATATCTCAGATTCTAAAACTAATACAAGTTGTTTAGAGAATCAAGTATTGTATAAGACTGATGGTTCAGGTACAAAGTTACATGCTTGATGTCATTTGCTTGTTGGCCACACTTGATGTCATGTGCTTGTTAGCTATAAATTGAAATTTAACTTAATCATATTCAATTCTAATATTAAATGTATTGAGTATACTTGGTTGGGCTTAAAGGATCGAGAGTACTAGTGACCTTAGGATGGCAGTTGGGGATTGGTAAGTGACATTGTCCCAAACGGAGTTAATTATCGAGTCCATTCAATCAGTTTTAGGTTGTTCAATTACTCCAAGTATCGGGGAGTTCCTAACACTAAATACTTAAATTATATAAGATAATTATATAGCTCAAGGTCATGAGTTACCCCAAACTTTAGGATGCTAAGGCTATGATACTTATCAAACTTAAACTAAAGGTAATAACAAATTGTTTAGTACATGTTTGCATGGGTATGTAAAATGAATATTGCTTGCTTATGTATGTATGATTACGTAACTCTTGTATAAGGCAATTTTGCTTACCCTCCAAGTTTCTTTGTTTTTAGATGCATGGATCTCATGAGATTAAGACCCTTACAATGACCTATGATACAATCTCCTTTATGACTTGAAGCATGGAGATGATTATACCTACTACAAAGAGTAGTAGGAAGATTCTATTAGCTATATATGATCTTAATGAAGTGGCTATGGTGGAGATATGGACTCCTTTTGCTTACTAAAGTTTATATATTTGTTGGTGTGTTTTGGTAGGAGCAAGCTAGACTCCATTATTGGTTATTATTTAGGTTGGATTGAAGGAGCATGTTAGACTCCATGGTTACTCTTGTATTAATATATGGTATGATGACAAGACTTTATAGCCACCTTATGTGATGATATGGAGATTATCTATTATAGTGTATTATTGTGTTGTGAACATTAAATGTTCTTGAGATTATTTAACAGGCTTTGAGCCTTTGCATATCAATACCTCAGTATTGGCACATAGCGCATTGTAGCGACTTAGGTTCTTGAGTATTATAGCGTAAGTGATATCATAGCTTAAGTTGATTGATCCTTAGATCATTCGGTTGATGATCTTTAGAACGACGAGCTATGAAGAGAGTGGATAGAACCCAAATTGAGTAGTAAACCCCGTAATATTGGACTTTGGAGATCTTCTGCAAGTTAACTATTGTTAAATCGTATGCTTTGTTTTCAGTTGTTTCTTCTTTAAGTTAATGATTGTTAACTTGGTTTCATTTCCTTTATTCGGTAATGCAAGAAGATCACCTAGACATTCATCATGAAATTCTAGGAGTATGGACCCTAAGGAGGAGAATACCACTTAGGGGTAGTAAATGGTCTTATAGGGGTGGTGATGCAACAATACCACCAAATTCAAGCTGATGTGTAGAGTCTTTAAAATCTTGCTAACACTTAGAGACATGAGAAGCAAGTGTAGGTTGAGAAGGAGGCTAGTCAAAGTAGAGATAGATAGGGAAGTGTGATTACCTTAGATAAATTTGTAAGGTTAGCCAAAGAATTCTACCTAAGACCTTATGATTATCTGGTTGTAAAGGCATCGATTGAGAATTTAGGGAAGGCATTTGTAACCTTTAAGGTGCTTAAGGATAGAGAGTAGACTTTGTTATGTATTTACTTAGAGGTGATACTACAACTTGGTGGGAAACAGAGCAAAGATGGATTATGGAACCAATCACATAAGAAGTATTCGGATAAGCTTTTTATAGGAAATATTTCCCTAGCAGTGTTTAGAAACATATGGTAGCTACTTATTTTTGTTGTCAACAGAGGAACCGGAGTATGGAAGAGTATGAAGCAAAGTTGAACAAACTAACCATATTCATGCTAAAGGCCTCAAGAATTAATGACATAGCATAAGCTCAAAGATTTGTTTTTTATTTAGAGTTGAATCTACAACATGAAGTGGGGGTCTTTCCAACTAACTAGATATGCAAATGTGGTTGATGATGCAAGACATTTGTAATAGAGTCATAGGAGGACATGAAATGTTAGATAGGAGGGCCAAGGCAAAGGGAAGAAGCCTATGGTAATTTTGACCAAACCTGTAGTCGGCTTAACACCAATTCAAATGAGAGTACCTATGTTAGCAATGAAGAGGAGGTATAACGGATGTTTTGGACCTTACAATTTGGAGGATCGTAAGTAGCTAAAGGGAGCCTGTTTTACGAATGGAAAGACAACTCATAGCAGTAAATTGCAACAGTAAGGTTATTCCACTAGTATTCTACTATAGGTGTAAGAAAAGAGGTCACAAGATATTGAGTAAGGTGACTTTTTGCCTCATAATGTTCAATCGGGATGGAGCTGTCAAGTGTAAGGACTAGGACAAGGTTAAGGGTCGAAGTGACGACAGGTTGAGTTCGGCATTAGGGACGATCCGTCTCTAAAGAACCTACCACTAGTAACATCTCCTATATTATCTAGATTTAAGTTTTAAACAACCTTCGCTCGAGAAATCTCTAGTGGTTAGATCTTCCATACCCTCTTCATTAAAGAGACCTCCAATAGTCAGGTCAGTACTCCTCCTATACTGTTAAGTAGGCTAGGTAAAGATTATCACGACAACATAAGCAAAGGACTTACGTAGGTGGAGCTTACTCTGGTTCTCATGCGTACATCATACTCCGATGCCTACAGTCATGATTAGGCATAGGTTATTCAATTAGATGTGGACTAAATGGTGCAGTCCTAAGCCGATCCAGATCCTCAAGATATTCGTCCATATACGCATCAACATATCGATGGCATTAATTAAGTATTATATTTAGATATTTTACATTTTTAATTGTATTTGATTTTTACTTTTTGAATACTAAGTAAATATTTGACAATAATAGTAGAGCTTTCTTACTGCTTAAGTGTTATTTTCCATTTTTTTATTCACTGTTTCTTTTGTTCTGACTATTATTGCATTCATAATTACTGAATCTATAAATTACTATGATATTTCATATTAAAAGTATAGATAAGTTTGAATGATAATTTGGTGTGTTTGCAACATTTTGTAAAGTGTTGACTATAGGTATAAAGTTTGAGTTGCTCTAAGTTTTGTTGAAGATGGAGAGTCAATATTTTGTTATATTTGGTTTGAATGAATATGTTATTATAAATTGAGGTTCTTTAACTATATTATAAATTATTATGATATTTTTATGTTTAAAATTGCCTAAGTTGATTTTAGGTTAAACCAAACTAAAATTGTCTTCCTATTCTTGAAAATATTTTCCCAAAAATGTTATTTTCAAGATTTTTTCTTTTACTTTTTTTCTTCTTTTTAATGAGCTATCAAAGGAAACTGAAGCTGTCTACCTTATACTTTATCACTCAACAAGTGGAAGGATGAGAAATAGCCGGGTCAAAGCAGCCGACTGATTATTCAGAGTTAACCAATCCATTCCCATTCGTGGAGAACAATCATAGGCAATCTAGTCGACCCTAGAACCAAATAATAATTTACAGAATATAACTCCACTACAATCAAGAATCTAATAAACAATTAAATGAAAAATGGAAAGCATCCTATAAAATAATAAGTAAATATGTCAATCAAGGTGTGAAAACACTTATTTAAGAATTTAAATATATATATATATATATGACCCAAAAAAAAAGAAAATAAATATATAAATTTCTTTTTTTTCTTTTCTTTTGTTTACTAATTTTTTGAATATATAATTGGAATTTCTTTGTCAAACATATAATCAGAATTGAAAAAGTAATTTTTTTTTCAATAAAATAAAGGCACAAATAGTTATTAAATTAAAAAAAAAAAAAAATTCTAGCGAATAGGGCATGACACGTAGTGGAGCGCATGCCAAGCGTGGAACTGCAAACAACTTCAACAAAAATCCAACAGAAACTCAACAATCCTTAACCAAAAACCAAGTACCTTAACCTTTCACGAAACCTCAAACTCCGCTCTATCTCTCTTTCTCTTCTTCTTACACTTCAGCCTTTCTCTCTTTCCTAACGGTACACACTTTCCAGTTTCTAGAAATTGAAGTTTGTATCTTTACGAGGTATCATAATTCAAAATTTCTTTCTTTTACTCGGATTTCGTATTTTAGGCGCTGCTTGTAATATTTTTATTGGCTTTTCTTCTTCTTTTTATATCTGGCCCGTGTTTGTTCTGGGACCGTTTTTTTTTTTTTTTACCTTTTTTGAAGGAACAATTTTGGTTCATTTATGTCATGGGTATGTATTAGATTGATGAAAGTTCCAATCTTTAATCCACAATAAGTTTGTTTCTGACAATACAAATTCTGGGTTGTGAAAAATTTTGGGCTCTGATTATGAATTTTCTGGTTTTTTATGCAGTCATGGCATGATTTTTTATTTCTGTTTTCAATGTTATGACGATATTATATTAGGACACTGTCATGTGTTAGTCAGCAAATTATATTTTACCATGTTGTGTTTCTATAGAAGCTATGTTTTAATTTCACGTAAATAAGGTATAATTTGTTTTTTTTTTTTTTAATTTTTATTTTTCTTAATTCTTGGGCCAGCTAAGTATTGGCATGAATATGGAGGGATGAATCGAACATGTTCCATCTCCATCTAAGAGGCCTTGATGTGTGACTTAGTTCATGGGGTGATTTTTGATAGCCATTTTCAGAAATTACCGGATATTTGTCTTGGGTTAAATTAGAACATAATATAAACACTTCATTTTCTTTTACTATGAGCAATTCAATAATCATGTGTTACTTGTGTTTGATTTTTCCCTGTGTATTATGTGCTCAAAATTCAAGTGATGGATAATTCTGTTCCATTTCCTGGACCAGTGTTCCAGTTACTTAAAGCGATATGTAGTAAGCTTAGGGGTTTACTTTATAATAGTTCATAATTGTTGCATATTCCCATAACTCGGATCTTAGATAGTAGGTCAGGGGTTTTAATTTCACATTGGTAATGCTTGAGCTTCATGAAGTTGATATCATTAGTTCTCCTGTTGTCTGTCCATGGCACTAAAGTTTTTCCAAAATAACTTTGCTTGTTGATGTTGAGTATCGTATGAAATTTAACCAATATCTTGCTTATGACATTGGGGCTTTGCAGGGAGCAGTTTAGGGTGTATGAAGAGGAGTAATTCTTACAATGGGGGGGTGTTGTTGTTCATCCAGAAAGCCTCATCTTCATGGAACTCCAGTATATTATTATGTTAGTATTATTTCAATATGAAGCCAGATTGCTATTGTTTGTGTTACTTGAGTTAAGTAGTGTCTTATAAAACTAGTTCTGTTTTGTCCTTTTTGATTGGAATCTATCGTTTTAATAATTACCTGTTAGGATGGTTTCACTAAGGTTTACATATCTACCACCAACTGCCCTCATAGACCATAGACATGAACATTTTTTAGGTGTCTCATATATCTGGATCTTGATTAAAACTCATGTTTGTAGAAAAATGATACTGATCCCCTATTCAACTGAGATTATAGATCAGCTTGATTTCATGGTATATGGGGTACTTTGGATGCTCCCATGTTTAATTTGGAAGTTTGATAGGGTAATATTATCTACTCTTTACTGAACGGTGTAAATGAACCAAATCTACTTGTAAATCACTTGAGCTCTGCTAATTAATTTCAATTCAATTGCAATTGAGTTTGCTTAAGCCTGAGCTATTTCGATAGTTTATAATGTTAAGCTCAAGCTTAATGGCTCAACTAACTTACTAGCCTAATTGGGCCTGAGTCATGTTTAAGTTTAGATTGAGTTTGAGGAAGGTTTATATATCATGTTATTTTTAGTTAGGAGGATATTTTCTTTATTTCTTTTTAAATAAAAAAAGGAGCCTAAACAAGCTGAATAGAGTCAACCTCGATTTTGTTTCTACCACTTAGCTGCTTTTGGTTATCCTACCAAACACATGTGAAGACATTTGTTTGGGGCTATTGCACGGAGCATGGAGTTTTATTTCCTTCTTACTTATGCTTCTGAATTCTCATGAAGTTTTGCTAAATTAGCTCTTCAGTTCATTTTTGAGATTCTGTCTTCTTCATGCAGTATCCACCAATTCCAGAAGAGCGTGAGTCCTTAACAAATAATGCAGCCCCTGCCCTCACTTCCGGATTTTTTGTTAATTTGGATATAGATACAACAATACCAGATAATTTTCGTCCTCCACCTGCACCCTTGCCATTTGATATGGTTTTGGGTTCTGAATCAGTACATTCTGATTCTGCCAGAGGGGCAACAGGTGGATTTCCGTTGGGTGCATGTGAGGATCATGCAAAACAGGACTGCAAGACCCAATCAACTGCCGTGTTCATCTCACAGAAACAGTTAACAAAAACCAATTTGAATGAAGAGGTACCACCCTTGGAAGAAGAGGATGTTTGTCCAATTTGTCTAGAAGGTACTTCATTTTTTCCCCAAGAATAATTTTTTATTGATCTTGCTTTTTACAGTCTTTGGCAGCTATAATTGGTGCTAATTCCTACTCTTTATGTAATTAAACTGCAGAATATGAGGTGGACAATCCCAGTCTTACCACAAAATGTGAACACCATTACCATCTATCGTGCATTCTGGAATGGATGGAAAGAAGCGATACTTGTCCCATCTGCGATAAGGTTTAGCTTTGTCTTGTATATTACATTGTGCCATTGTGAGGTTTGCATATATTCATACCAACTTCTTGCAACCAAGTCAGGTCTTTGCCAACATATTTCAAGTATTGGAAGCAGGAACAATTCCAATTTCAGTTTGTGTTGATTGGTCTTAAGTCTGTTTTTTCTTAGAAATTCCAGGACAATTGCACTAGAAGACCTATTTTTTCCTTTTCAAGGTCTATGCAATGCTCCTTCTTCCTATTTTATTTTTCTCCTCTTTGCAGGACCTCTATTTCCAAAATGGATTCAACAAAGGGCCTTTGTCCATCACTGTTAGAAGAGCCATTAGAGTTGCTAACATTGTGACCGAACACAGCCACACGTCATCCATTTGGCTTGCCATGCATTTTTTATTTTTGGAATCATTAAAACAGCTGTGTATCACACTTCTTGCAACCAAGTCATTGATTTTATCAACATATTTTAAGCACACTTATCTATCCCCATAAAGAAAAACATCAATCATCATAAATAAAAGCAATTCAAATAGTGGGTCGGGTTTATTCATTTTCAAGCTTCGTTCAGGATTTTTCTTAGAAATTGCTGCTCGCTTTTTCTACCATTATCGCATGGAAAGGTCATTAACCTTAAATCTTTATCAGCTTAAGTAGTAAGAGGAGCTCTTGTTCTTTTGGTGAGATAAGCTTTCCGCTTTAGGCTTGGATTGTCTTGAGTCTATCTATTTGTTTTTGTGTGAAATTTCTTATAAGTACTACATTTTGTCATTAACCAAATAGCATGACATTCTTAACAGGTGATGATATTTGACCATCCCCTTGATTAAGGACACGCACAAACTTCTGCAGTTTGAAAGCCTGCGATTGTCCAAGACTGTATATATTCATCAAAAGGATCAAGTGGTGTCACCTCTTGTACATAATCAGCTTGCTTTAGCCGTGTGAAGTTTGAAGGCAGAGGAAAGTGTGCAATTTCTCTTGATTGGTCACCGACGAGCTCGAGTTCAAAATCTTAAATTCATTGAAAAGCGAAAATGGTTCCTCAGTTTAATGATTATATTCATTATTACACTCCAGGAATGGTCCCAGTTGAATCTTTTGATTATAGATAGAATCATGGGTTCCTAGTTTTCTGTTCAAAGAATCACATTAAATGAAGGTTATGCAAGAACAGGAAATTTGAGATGGGTGCTAAATATTTTTGTTGGTTGGTTGAGATACATTTGGCTCAATTGGTGGAAGAGTAGGAGGATGTAAACAGAAGATTTTCAACAACATTCAAGGACAATGTGATCCTTGAGCTTTATATTGCTTTCCATACGTTTTCTTTATTCTTCCTATTGTTTTCGTCTGGGGATGTGAATGAATGTGATCGACTGAAGCACTATTGACAAACAAAAAAAAAAAAAAAAAAAAAAAAACCCAAAAGATTGAACTTAGCTTGAAGTGTTACTTGTCAAGCTCGGGTTACGATCGACTAAGTTTTCTAGGTTTGTTCATAGAAGATTGTATTCTCTCCTGTTTGAGTATATGCAGGAGGATGTACTTGCATGAGATTGTTACATACCTAAGCTCAATTGTGCGGTGGAAGCCAAATTGTTAGAAGTTCAAGTTTGGTTAAATGACCTATTTGGAAAGTTCAAATTGGATTATATCATTAAATCAAATTCGAGTAACTATCGGACTAGGTTTGAGCAGATTCCAAGTCGGTTTTGATTACTTGATTTCATAATATCGTGCTTTATTTAGTAACAATTCAATTAATGGTAATCTTTTTTCTTTCGGCCTCACAGCCATGATAATCATACATACTAACTTCATTGTTATCGTTGCTGTGGTTTGTGAGATAAGGTAGGAATTATGATTCATCGGAGGGAGGAAATTCCTTTTACAATTTCATTAATATCATTGAGGGAACGAGCTCCCTAGATTCACAGAAAAGCTAAAATATGGTCTAGTAAAAAAGCTGCAAAACGACCTTTTCCTATGAGATGAAAGTGTCTTATGTTCACTCATAAATTCTTTTTTCTCATTTTATAAGATAGCGTTTACATCCTTATGCACGTAATTTCTTCCAATAGATTTTTAACAGATACATTTACTTGAAAAAAATATTATACTAACTACTGAATTAATTTTGAACATCGAAAACATTTTTTAAGAAATTCTAATGCTATAACGTCGGCATCTTTTAAATACCTTGGTATCCGGAAATCTTTTATGGCATATATGATATATCTTTTCCCAATGAATGTGGCCAACATGTAAGGTTGATTAAAATATGTGTTCGTATCTCCTTTTCTTTAAAACCAAAAAAAAAAAAGAAAAGGGAACCACAGTTACAAACAAAATAAAATCGCAAAGCATTTTTCTTGAAAAAATCCGTAGGCGCTTGTGAGGGAGTGATGTTGCTGATGGTTGATCACATACTCATCGCATGATGTGATATTTTGGATGATCATGGAGAAGTCTTGATTTGATAATATATGAAAAAATATGATTAGAGAGAGGTATGGGTATGAGAAATATACGATTTTAGCAGCTTGTTGGCACATGTGATAAATAAATGTTCCCAATCATTCTTCATTAGATTTGTAATTTGATCTTTGAGAGGAATACGTGGCAGCAAATGGATTCTTAAGATTATTCTCAACCATCAAATGACTCTTGATATCGATAATCGAGATGAGCCTTTTATGTGATCTCTTAGATAGTTTGGAAGATCATGATTGATAAGCCTTAATGGATATGCATTCTTTATTGGGCTTCTTATAACTAATCTATGTATTGGTGCTTTAAGTAGGCAAGTCAAAAAAGAAGGACCAAGAGTAACCAAATTGGTCTATGATTCATGTTTTAAGCTTATAAATTGATCTCTTCCTTGAGACATCTTTAAATAAATGAGCTCAATTCCTTAAACCTGACTATTAGCTCAAAAAATTGGTCGATTACATGAATTAGGGCCAATTAATTAGCAAATAAACCTTTCATCTTTTGCCCTTTAAGCAAAAGCTCTTTTGATGGAATCTAAAGGTCTTAGGCATGTGCTAGGTGTACCATCTCTTTAAACAGCTACATAGCACATATAAGTTTTTGAATTGGTGCATCATTGCCTAGCGGATTTCTAGAGTTGGTATTTTTGTCTACAGTATAGTATATGTATTGGAGACACCTGAATGCATAGAATGAATTATCACATTGCCTTCGAGGTAGTAAATAGGTACGTGTCACGTAATCTTCAAAATTCTACCATCCTATCTTCATGTACTTGTAATGAAAAAATAAACTTTCTTAGCATCAATAAATACATAAGGATCTAAGTGAATGCCTCTTTAATAAATATCTGATGAATACCTAGGGTTAGACTTGTGGATCGGTTCAATTCAATTCGGAATTGATCCTAAATCATTGATTTATAGGATTAAGCTTGACCCTTAAGGAGGTGAACCCTAGTTGGTTTACCTATATTAGTTATTTAAGAGCCGACTTAGTGGTCCTTAAATCGTGAGTTTTTTTCTTTTTCAAATTTTTCTTAATTATTATAAATAATTTATTTATTTTTTTCAACTATATCTAAAATTTTATGTCATTACTCATGAATCGAAAATTTTATTTTTTGTTTATTTTCTTTTTCAATTCTAAAATAATTCATTTGAACCGTGTGAATGTGATGTTTTATTATAATATTGAGTAAGAATGTCCAAAACGATAGAAATTGCAAAATAGAAAGAATTTTTATTCGAAACGTGATGGGACTATACATATTATACATACTATATATATAACATATTAATTATTATGTATTATATATACTATATACTTATTTGTATTATATGTGTATTATATATAGTATATTATATTTTATTTATATATATATTTTTAATTTTCAGGGTTAGCTTGATCTTAAATTATCGGGTCAAATTGCCGATTCAATTAGCGGTTTTACCTGCCAGTCCATTGGCTTAGCGGTTTTACAGTTTTTCATGTTTAAATTGTTTGAACCCTTAGAGTTTGATGGTTCAACAACTGATTTAGGCCTATCCAAGATGGGCTCGAGCTAGTTTATCGTTCGAAACCGCCCCTTTTACAAGTTCAAGCATAAGGTTCTAATTTCAATAAATTTCTTCATTGATATGTCATGATATGAAATTGTAATTTTTGAAATTCCATTAATTAGTTTGTACTCCATAATTTTTTGTTGTTCCAGTATACTCCATTTTCTTCTAGAGAAAAATATAATTTTTCTAGCTGAAAACAGCTTCCGACAACTCTGAGTAGATCCTTACGGCTAAATATTCCATAATAGAATTTTCTATTAGTTTCTTATGATACACTTGACATGCTTAAAATTAATCTGACGTAATGTATAATGTTTACCTTTTTTTTCTTCCCTTTTTAAAGTACACATATAGAACTGGGATATTGAACTTCTATCATCATGTCTTGATACACTTATAGAGGAAAACAACGATTAGAAAAGATATGTTATATATTACTCAAAGGAATTTTGGTTGTCATGTAATGGGAAAGGACAGGTTTTTGAAAAACTCAATCGTTTCGGTGGTTAAAATAATGTGATAATATTGAAATCGCTACTTGAATTTTAGGGTTCTGTTTTTTCCTTAATATTATACATGAAGTTTGAAGTTGGTGTGTATCATATTCAATCAAAAATTTATTTATCAAATTTACTATTTTACTTTTATCTTATATTCTTTGACCAATGAGTGTTTGTCATATCATCTTATAAAAGAACTAAATTTAATAAGTATAAATTTAATTAGATATTATATTTATCGGATTCAAACTTCATATATAAAATTTAATCAACAAAAATTTAATTAGATATAATATTTAGTAATATCAAACTTTAAGTATTAAATTGAAAAATACCATAAAGTTTAGTTAATAATTTTGATATAATCCCTAAAATAATAGTTTAGTGCTTAGTGTGATATTTTTTATAAACACATGGTATGGAATGGATTTTACCCATTTAATTTTAGAAATAAATTAGCTCTTTTAAGATTTCCTTAAAGGCAGATAAATCACATTTTCCTAAAAATGTGTATCCATACTTAAGGAAATGTGTCCATAAGAGAGCACATTATTTTAGAAATAAATTAGCTAATTCTTTTCTAAAAAGAAAGAGAAAAAATTAAGGCGATTCTTTATCACCCGATAGTCAATACAGATAAAGAAAAAAACCAGGAATATTCTTTTTCACAACAATTTTGAGGGTTCTTTCTCTTTCTTTGGATTTTTTTTACACATTTTTGGAAGTTACAAGTAATTGAAATTGCGATTTGAAAGTTTAAACAATCTATCTATACTTAACAAATAATTTGGGTATAATTACGATTTCTCCTTTTTCCTTTCTTTTTTTTTTCCTTATTATTTGTTGCAATTCTAAAGTTTAAATTGCTTTCTATTACAACTGAAAGATCCCGATCAACATGGCGATTGCCTGTGGACTGAGCATCATGCAAAGTTAAGGAGGATTGTTCACAAGTATATGCGAATTATCATCAATCTCCAAGTGCTGTACGTTGCGTCCCACGAGGCGGAATTCTTACATGTTGTATTATAGAAACGAATGATGGTGTTGACCCTTCGATCATAATCTTAATAAATGAAATCGAGTCATTTTTGTACGATAAAGATATATGGCAGATTTTAGTTCAATATTTTATGTCCACATTTATTTGATATGTTGTTTTATATATTTTATTATATAGATATATAGTAAATATCAATTATTAGTTAGTTGTTGATATAACACTGTGTTTAGATGGATCTATAACAATGGAAAACAAAGGAAATTATATGTTTAGCAATTTTAACGAGTAATGGAAAAGGGATAAATTTAGTAGAAAGCAGTGTAAATGTTTCCGCTCTTTTGTCATTTTTATTTCTCTTCAAGGCAAAAATGAATATTTTTATTTATCATCTTTGAGTTATTGTCGGTAAGTGTTAAGGCTTTACACATGGAAGGTTTGTAAAACAACACATTGTGAGGGGACTCTAAAAGATTGTCCGGCGTGATTATTCCGATACTTAAGTTAACAGTATTGATTTTAAGAATATGAAGTAATTTGGAATAATATACAAGCTTGATATATAGAGTTTAGAACGATTTACCATTGGCTAATGATTCAATATTTAGAGTAGAGTGAAGTCAGCAATTAGACGTCAGTTGGTGGGAGAGATCTCCTCCCATAAGTATAAGAGAATGGAGTTGTTGTGTCCAATGTGTTCTACTTACTCCGGACATGACTGTATCACACTAATTAATCCTTATCTTGTATATTTTAGCAATTATTGGGCTTGATCAATATAAGCCTAGGGCTTAGGCTTATAGAGGCATACCTCAAGTCATGGGATGCATTAAATCTGATTGGGCTTGAGAAGCCTCTGTCCAAAGTACCCTATCAATACTATTTATTCTATTTCACTCTTTTTATTTAAATAAAGGTAAAAATTGTACTTTCTTTGATTTTCTTTCCTTAAAGATTAAATTGTTCCCATGCAATAGTCAGGAGTTCATGATATTATGTAGCTGGAATAATCTATTCATGCAAAAATGTGCTCAATTTTATATGTGGTAATTCTACTTAAATCTCTTCTCTTGTTAGAAGAAGTATTTGCATGGATTGGATCTTTCAAAGAACATATCAAGAGAAAAAAAAAAAAATCCTAATCATGATCTTTATAGATCAAATCATCCGTTATCCGATTTCACAACTAATTAGTTGGTGGGGTATATATGAATATCAAGAAAACTTTTGTATTGATAGAGGTTTTGATTATGATTATCCATAAAGTTAAATATTTCATTAACTTTGTGTTTGCACTAGGTTTAAAAGTTGCCTAACACAATGTTAATTTATATAATGGATTCCTCATATGATTATTTGTACTCCCATTGACTTTATTGTATGGAGGGGTTGATGTGATAATCCTTTCTATTCTATGAAAGGCCTGTTATAATGTTTATTTGTTATCTATTTAGTGAGACCAAAAATCCCGCCAATTTTAAATAGCAATTATGAGCGGGACCTACAAATTGTTGTTCAGTGAACACATTCATTGACTATGGTTTTTCTTCGTCTTTATGTACTCTTTTTAAGTTAGATTTGGATTTTCTCAATTTAGGTATTTCGTAATTTTATAAATTAATAGTAAAATTACTCAAATTTTTAAAATATCTTATGATATTATTATGATGTCATTATAATACTACTAAAAATAGATACACTACTGATTTACTAATCTAATACTCATTTACATTCTATTATTGGTATATTCTTTAGGTATTTTATATAGTATTCTTTAGTTATATTATTGTTTAACTGAATACTTGTAATAAGGTATTATAATTTTTTTCTATTCCTACTGAAGAGGAATTTTACTACAGACTTATTACATTTAGTAAAATAAACATGCAGTTAATAAAAAGTTCATGAGAGTTTTCGGTTCTTATTTGGAGTATTAAAATCTAAAATCTAGAGGCTTTTTACTATTAGTACGTAATTTTTGGGAAAAAAAGCAAATATTAGTATGTAACTGAAATGTTTGTGATCTGTTGTATGATAATTACTAAATTGTGTAGGCATATCCATGGGAATAGTCTGAACTGGAAGCAATTTAAGACCTGTACTATTGCGTCCAATTCCGTCCTGGCCTATGGAGCCATGATGCCGAAATTGAAGCCGACAGATCTATTTATTAATAAATAAATAAATAAATAAATAACCCTACAAATTTATTTGCCACATCACCAATTCTGAAGTAAGAAAAAGTGGAAGGAAAGAAAAGTTAGAAATAAATAATTTTACTATTTTGGCCATTATAAATAATTATTTCATTTTTTCCTTCCTAAAAGATTATGGATTTTATAATAATTTAACTTTGTCTAAAACTTTCCGGACTTTAAATTCTTTTTCTTTCTTTCTCCCTCAATGTCCGGATATAGTAATATAGGGGATGAGTTTTTTTCTTTCTTTCTTTTTTTTTTCCCAAAATAGAGGGGATGATTTTTTTTTTTTTTTACCAAAGGGGGAATGAGTTTGAATGCAAAAACTCTTTTAAATTTCGTATAAGAAAAATTACATTTAAAATAAAAACATTATTAAAAATGCATATATATCATAGAAAATATCATTCTACTATTGTTAGAACTCCATGTGATGTTGCCACATCGCATTAACGTCCATTTTGGCATTTAACATGCCACACAAATGATATACATGATAGATATCCTTTATTTATACCCTTTTTAATAACGTTTATTATTTTTTATTTCTAAATTTTGGATTCTCTCCTGTATAAATTTTTGTATGATATTATCGCGCCGAGGTTATTAACTTCTTTTTCTCCGATAGGCACTGGATGACTAGCTCGTTCGCCAGCCTAATGTGGTAATTTTATTTTGAAATGAAACTACAACATTAAGCTTTCACTTAAGCAGGAGAAAAGGGTATGAGGCTGGGTTGTCCAACAAACGTAAAACATACAGACTAGAACGAAAAATATCACGTTCACTTATCTACATTCTACTAACAAAATAAAATTAAAAGAATAACGAAAGCAAATAAATAAAATAAAATAAAATACAAGAATTTGAAAAAAGAAAAAGAAAAAGAAAAAGAAAAAGGAAAGCACAATGTTGCCCTAAGCTAGCTACGTGAGGTCAGGGGATTCCTCATTCCTAGCACCCCATTTTCGCATCCTTTCCGATGCTTCTTCGACCTGTGATTCCAAACACTCAAAAACTTAGTCTTCATAATGGAATAAAATGACATTTAGGAATTCCTTATGCCTACTTGTGAGACCAAATATAATGCAAATTGAATAAACAATCACGATTTCTCCGGGTATTTGCGATGACCGGATTCACCGATATTCCTAGTATTGCAAAATCTAATGCCTGTAATTCTATTTAGTTCAAAGTTATTAATGGAAGCAAATTACTTTATTGACCCAAGGCTATGGTGTTTTTAGGAATGTAACTGAATGTATAAACAATCTTATAGGACAATACTTTATATCGTTTTTATTGGGTTTTGAAACAAGATTAAAAATTTTATAAGATTTAGGATCAGATATTAGGACTTGATTCAATAAGAAATAACAAATTATTTCATTAACTTTATCTCATCTTTCTATTAAGAATATTAATAAATATATTAAGTTTTTGTTTATAAAAATCCATTAACAACAACTTAAAAAGTCAAAAGTAAAATAAAATATTTTAGAAAACTGGAAACCTTATTAGGTGAGTTTTGAATTTTATAAGATCCATTCCAAACTCATCTCTATTGCGTAGATGTTTATATATATATATATATAAAACACCTAAAAAATATGCCTACAAAACTACCTACTATTCAATTTATCACTCAATTGGATGACATTTTGGATTCTACGCAAAATTTCAAGCACAAACCTCTTTGTTCCAATTGGTTTTGTAGACGATATACAAGAGGATTAACGTCTGCAGCAATGTTCCAAGTATCATTCCCATCCAAATTCCCTACAGCAATCATTTTTTCACATTAGGGACCATCCATAAAAGGATTGCCAGGGAAAAAAGTTAGAATTAAAAGAATAAATCATAAGATACGTTTTGCAAATTATCAAAATCGCAGAAACATCGTGAATTTTTAAAACAACCCATTCACACCCCTTCAAAAATATTGATATCGAAGAATTTTTTCTGCAATGGAGTACTTAGATACTCTTATATAGCAATGTATAATTTAACAATCTTTTTAGGTTTGATTCACTACCTAATTTTACTTGTATTAATGTTAAAATATCAAATTAGGCATAATAACCTCAAATCAATCGATAAACTATCTCTTTTGCAATTAATATAAGTGTTTATTGTACGATTGAATCACTAAAAAGTGACTATATAATATAATCGGTTTTATTACAATAAAATCTTAATAGTAAAAAGAGTTATCGATAGTTATCAGGAAAACTATCGATAACGTTGTAAAGTTGTTCACAGTTTTTCTTTTTAATTGTAAACCACCCTAAATTATAATAAAGAAAACCCATTAATAATGAAAATGTAATAGTATCAAATAGTCATTTTTATTGCTATACTGTACAATTTGCCGTCTATTCACACAATAATTAACTTATATTGTAGGAGAAATTTTGTCGCATTAATATATTCCAAAGGGTGTAAGTGCATTCTTATAAAAGTTTAGGATTTTTTTTTCTTCAATTTTATAATTTCAATAGTATTCAAGGTGTCACTATTATCCTGCCTTTAAAGAAAATGAAGAAGAAAACTCACCTGTACTCCTAAATTTGTCTTGTAACCAAGAATAAATCCTAGAGGTAAGCCAACAACGTAGTAACAAAACAAGTTAATGTAAGCCACCAGTGCTTGCCAACCTCCGCCCACGGCAACACCTGCAAAATAAGATATTCAATTACCATTTATCCTTATTAATGTATTTAATCACCTTGTCCACGAAAACAGGTTTATTAGATGTGATATGTGTGTGTAGAGCTTAGTAGGAAGCAACCATATAAAATTATCTTAATTTTACAATATTTATAGAACTTAATGATTCCGTTGGATCAAGTAAGCCTTCTTGGTGGTTGTTTTTTTTCTTTTTTAATTAATTAAAAAAGGGGGGGAAAATTAATAAAAAAAAAGAACATAAGGAAGTATCATGGAATAAGATTTGACTCTATTCATGAGGTATTGTTGATTTAGGAATAGATTTGTTTAATTTATTTCCTAATAAAAACAAGACTTATTATATCAATGATATGGATTTTCATATGATCTTTGAAATAGATAAAAGATCGATTTAAGTTTTCTTTTAAAATGAATTTTTCTTTTCTTCTTTTTCACAGGAAAACTTTATTCATTTCGAATCTTGTTTGGATTTTTCATACTTAATTCTTTTTAAGTGTTAATTTATTCATTTCAATTCTTGTTTGTTTGACTTCATTCTTATTTACTTTTCTTTTTTTTTTTAATTATTATTATTATTTTCCATCTTTAGTTTCTTCCATAATGATTTGATTATTTATCTCCTTCTCACATTCTGCAGGCAGCAGGGACATTGAGAAATATCCAAAAGTACAAAAATCTATATAATTGAATATTTTCATCAACCATAAGCTGGAATAGATGGAATTTGAAGTACAAATATATTTGCTATTTTTTTTTATTTGTAATTTAATGGTTAGATGTAGTTATTCCTCCACATAATACATATCAAATCGGGGATAAAATTTTCTTTTCAAACCTAGAAGTAAGAATACATACATACATATATATGAGATGAAATGGAGAGTGGATCTTGTAACCTAGCAAATGGTTTGCAGAGAATTAGGAAGAATCCTTTTCAAGTTTTTCGATTGTTAATTACCTGAAATGATCGGTTGTACGCTATTGAGAATCATGGTTATGCCTAGCAAGTAAGCTAAATCGGCTACCGCTTTTCGCATGGGGATGCTATCAGTAAAGATTATGGAGAAATGATTCCTGAATATCAGGATGATTACAGCAGAAAGCACTCCAATCAGGAGAGATTCAACCACTGTTACGATTACCGAGTATTTTGCGGCTCTTGGATGTCGTGATCCCAGTTCGTTCGACACTCGAACGCTGCATACAAACGAATGGGTTAATCGCCCATAATGTGTTGAATCTTGCAAAGAGGTGAGCTAATAAGCTTTGCATAGGTTTACTTTAAAACAAAAAGAATAAAAATAAAAAACCCTTTTTTCTCTTTTTTTAAAACCTTTTCCATATTTATTACAACCAAAATTTTAGAATTTTAAATATTATTATATTAATCTTTAGAAATTGCTTCTACTAATGACTTTTTGGCAATAAGTAATAATAAAATGTGAAGGCAGAAGGTGGCAATGAATGACTAATAACAGAGTTCAACCATCACATAATATATCAAATCGACAAGGGAAAAATGAATTCCTCTTTGAAAGCATTGCCCTTTAACAATTTTTTTCTTTTTGTCATTGTTAACTACCTAATTTAGTATATTGGTTGGATTTATATTTGGATTCTTTCCATCTATTTTCACTCAATTTTTTTTTTTTTACATTTAAAAACTAATGGTGGAGACTATTTTAATTCTTAAAATATTCTATAATATCATTACAATATATTTTTTCTTTAATTTTAATCATTAATTACATACAATAATATCATAAAGAAACAAATCGAGGAAAATTAAAAAAAATTAAATAAAAAATCCATTTCCATGTACGCTACTACTGTTCCCTTCCATAATTACTTTATGCTAAAAGCCATTAGTTGATGAGAGATTACTAAGATAATAATTTTTGAGGTTTGGATGTAACAAATATCGAGGAAAAACAAATTCAATGGTTTTTTTTTTTCCCGGTATATGAAACAAATGCACCTGAAATTCTTACCTTATGGCAGCATTGATTCCGATAAATAACATGCCTTCCCATCCATTGATATTCATACTGAAAGAAAACAACCAATCAGATCTTATAATCCAAGAATTTACATATGATTTACAAGGATGAATCTACGAATAAGTTATTAATTTCTCTTTCCCTTTCAGCGGCCGAGGATTAAACCTATGAGCAACTATAAGAAAAAAAATAAAATAAAATAAAATAAGGAAGGCAGAATCATGAAAAATAACAAACAGTATTATAATATATGCACACGCGCGCATTTATATATATATATATATATGTATACGCATGCACATATATATATATATATATATACTCCAGGGAACTCACCAAATTGACAAGGAACCGACTGCGATGACAGGATCTCCAAGGTGTCCGGTGAGAACAATTATGGTCATGAAGTACCAAATCTCTAAGCAAATCATCACCGCCGACGCGACCGATAGTTTCATAAACCCCCACATCTCGCTGAAAGCCAACCATGACAATCCTCTCCAACCATCCTTGCACCATCCAACTATGTAAACCACTTGAGCGATCGAAATCCCCCAAGCAGACAGGTTATATGCCGCGGCGGCACCCGGAAGACCCCATTCGAACACGGGGACGAACAGGTACAGGAGTAGTATATGCACGAGGAAATCGATAAAGCCGATCCAAGCCAGGACATTGACCCTGCTTTGGGCCTGGAGGAACTTCTGGGCAGGAAAATTGATGGCAAGTGAGAACATCTGAGGAATGGTTTGGATTGTGAACACTCCTGCCATCTCAGCGATGTTATCTTGTTGCCCTAGGAGCTTTAGGATCGGCGTCGCGTATAGGTAGAGTGGTAACAAGACGAAGCATGTCACGAACAGGATGATCCATGAGCGTTGCAGGTAGACTCCTAGCATGTGTACTTGCCCAGCACCGAATGCCTGCCCGCATAGGGTTTCTAAGGCACTCCCCATACCAAGCTGTGCGTTAAACAACATGTTACGTGAACATGTTACAACTAATCTCCATAAGTCATGCTAAAATAGTTGTTGATGAAATTGAAATTTTTTCTACCAAATTAACTCTTTTGTTACTTGTAACATGACAATGTAATCATACAAAAGAATTACTAGGACTTAAATTAAAAGTTTTTCGAAGCATAAAAGGAAACACAAATTTTTATCTTTTGTATGATAATTCGAACATTTTGCTCATGCAGAAGATTAGACCAAACTCCAAGAATGCTGGAAGTTTTGGGAGGTATCCACGACGATGATGTGCTAGTTGCACCTGCTATGTCAAAAAGTGAGACAATCCTCATTCCTCCTCCTCTCTTTTCCTTTTCTAGCACCCATGTCACCTCGCCATGCGAGAAGGGCATGGAAACGTGGAAATGAGAATCCTATCTGCTTAATTAACTGATTGATTTGGATTGGCTATGGTTAGTATAGTATAGAAATCATGATTGGGAGAAATATGTCTGGATATTTCATGTTCCGTGAAAGATGCATGTGAATCATTCACAAATAAGATTATGTTTGAATGTGGAAATAGATTTTTTAAAGGGTTATTATGGAGGTAAGATTTTAAAACTCAACCAAAAAAAAAGAGGAAGAAATTGCAAAATGAAAATGAGTTCCTGTTGCATACCAAAAATCCAAAGGAGAAGTTGCCGATGACGGAGAGGGAAATTGCGACAGCAGAAAGCTCCACATCTCCAAGATGTCCCACAAATATATTGGTGAAGGAATTTATACCGTAATTACACAATATATTGAATGCAATCGGAGCAGCAATCAACCAAAGCCTCTTTGATTCCAAATAACATACATACTTTGCATCCTGGAAATCTTGAATAGGAAAATAGTCCCCACCTTCACCCGGTCCGAGCAGCGTGGATGGTGCCTCATGGAGTTCCACGGTTTTCATGACAACACCATCCCGCACTGCCATGTCCTCCGGGTCCGGGGCAGGGCCAGGGGGGTCCTTCCCCCTGGCCAGAAGCGGTGCATGTTCTATTTCAGGATCAATCTTTGTACCCTCTGGATTAGAAAAAGAATTCTTTTTTCCTTCTTTTTCTTCCTCCTTGTGATCCTTATTCAATGTGCTTAGCTCCAGTTTGAATTAAATATCAAGAAGAAAATAATATATAGGTTTAACTGGTTTTAAGATACCATTGATTGATCCTTTGCCAAGCTCTCTTTATCTAAAACAAAGATTAATTAACCCTTTGTTTTTGGTTATTTATACTTTACAAAAATAGTTCATATTTCAAGGTTATTCTTGTTTCCGCAGTTAGCTTTCTTATGGTTTGCTATTGGCTGGGCAACGAAACTAAAATTTGGTCTATAAATAGGTAAATTTTGCTATTACAGGGCTTGACTTGAAATGGACAGCATTTGTTTTATTTAATTTGTTTTTTCCCCTTAAACTGACATGCAAGTGAAAGCAAAAAAATTCTAGAAAGCGCTTACCTTTTTTTTTTTTTTTTTTTTTTTTTTTTGGAAATATAGAATTTTACTGTTTTTCACTTAGGCATATCTCCAAGATTCTAACCTCTAAGAGTAACTAATTCTGCTGAAAAAAGAAAAAGATTCACATCCACTGAAAAAAGAGAAAACCAAATCTTTTCTTATCCTTATGAAAGTAGACAAAATTATGTGTTGCCGTTTTATGTCCTTGTTCATATTCTCTTTCATCATTACTGGATGTTTCATATGGTAAATTTTTAAGATTTTGTGTGCTTTTGATTTTTCTTTATACAATAGAAAACGCATGGAATGCCAAATTAAAATCAGAAAATTTTATCAATCTTAAAATAACGTATACTCTTTTGATCCAACTTTAGATATATTTTTTCAAAAATTATTTAGTAGAAGCGAAACTAATGATCCCGTTCTATAATCTACATCATTAAAATGTAAGAGAAGGGCTTTTGGTGTCTTTTTAAATTTTCTTAAGATATCCTAAATTATATTAAAAACCTATTAAAACATGCTGTATTGAAATTTAGGAGAATTTTACTTGTTTACTATTACATAAATATTACATATTTATTAATTGTATAAAAAATTATACCAATTTACTAAGCCTACATTGCATTTCTAAGATGCAATACACATACAATTAAATTAATGTATGCCATATTTGCTAAATGCAAGATAATTATGGTAGGCAAAACATAAAATCGCATTTATGAAATATGATACTTTTGTTATTTCTAATATCTCATTTTTCAAATGTAATTTATTTAAATTTATGTAATTTTTTTTATCTAATTCATAATTATGTAATTTTTTAAAATAATAGATACATACTTTATCCTTAAATTTAGCATAATAATATCAAGAGCAAAATGATAGCTTCACTAAATCTGTCTCTTGTCCTCTCCAATTTACACCAGAAGCCTATATCTTACCATTCCCATCCTTTCTTTTTCATGTCTATTTTTCTATCTATACTATAAAAGGGAATAAATGTCTTCTTAGTGTCTGTAGTCAATTAATCAAATGCATCATTTTCATATAAGCCTATTCATAAATTATGCTTAGATGTCGTTATTACATTTCTAACATAATATTCCTTATATTGATCCAAAATATTTATAAGTTAATAATTATATTTAAATAGTCATTAATTTTTGGGGAAACTGCAAAAAAAAAAAAAAAAAATAAATAAACTTTTATTCTCGTCGAATCAAAGTGAGTTTTTTGACCTCCTAAACTTTTAACTATGCAAATTTATATTCATTTAGTATTTTCAATCTAAAGAAAGACATGTGCATGTGGACAATTGATGATGATATATAATATATCAAACCATATACTATGAAATATATATTAAAATTGTATTAAATATTATATGTCATATACTCACTACTATTGCATCTAATAATTGCATATATAAGATATATTTTTTTGTTATAGTATGAAATCATATTTTGTGACAAACGATGTATTATATATTTATTATATTTGTTACATAAATTAGGTAATTATTCAATTATTCAATAAGATAAAAGTCATATTTGATATTCATCAATAATTCTATCATCTACCATGCACAACTTTTTTTTTTAATGTATAATATATTGATGATAATGTATTCATGTCATTTTATAGTAATTAAGCAAAGATTTATAATAAAAAACTTATATGTTCATCCTGAGTACAATAGTTTATTTTTTATTTAAAAATTAAATATATTTTAGTTGGTAATTAATGCTAATTTTATTAAATATAAAATGGAAATTTAGTTATTGTTATGCCATTTCCTATTTTTATAAGTGCATTAACTGAAAACTATTATAATATTTAATATATAAATGACTAAATGATGCAAAAGGATCACATTATGTCTAGGGATAAAAAAATAATTTATAATTCAAAATATTTTTATAGTCCAATTCATTAAGGGTTTGAAAATTCAATCATGATAGTAAGGGTAGTTTTTTTCCCCTCTCTATCATATATAGTGCATTAATTAAGATTGATATAAAATACAACCTGTCATCTGATTGAATGATTGACTAATTGCCTAATTTATTTAACATATACTACAAATATATAATGGATCATTAATCTTAAAATATGATTTCATACAGTAAGATATAGTATATCTTATACATGTTATTATGATATATGATATTATTGAGTATATGGCATATATATTTAATATAATTTTAATAAATGCTTCATAGTATATGATTTGATATATTATATATGTAAAATATATATTATATTTGTATAGTATACTATATATTATCATCAATTATCTACATGAACATGCCTTTTTTAACTAAAAAAATATATTAAATGAATATAAAGTTGCAAATTATTGATTTTTTTATTTATTTAAGTATGAGGGGATTAAAAAAACTTGCCTTCAAAGTTTATGGGGTAATGCTACACTATAATGAAAGTTCAAAGTTTTTTTTTTTTTTTTGTAATTTCTCCTTTATTTTTCATGTAATCATTCCTTGCCATCATTTTGTTATTCTTTTTTTTTTTTTTGCCAACATTTGTTATTCATTTCATTTTATGTATTATATTTTATTCTCTCTACTTTATGCCTCTTTTATATGTATCGTATCTTTAATCCTGATGCTAATTTGCACCACAAATGAGCATTTGAACTTGATAATTTGGTCTTCAATTTGAGGTTACATAGGATAGAGCCAGGTGCATTTGAATTGAATATTGAGAATACACACACATATATATATATATATATAGTTGTAAAATATCATTAATTGATCCTTTGCCATACTTTTCTTTATCTAAAACAAAGATTAATTAGCCCTTTGTTTTTTGTTATATATAATTTTAAAAATAGTTCATATTTCAAGGTTATTGTTGTATCACCACTTAGCTTTATTAAGGTTTGCTATAGACTGGCCAAAGCAATTAAAATTTGGTCTATAAATAGATAAATTTTGTTATTACAAGGCTTGATTTGCATTGGACAACATTAGTTTTATTTGTTTTGTTTCTTTTTTTTTTCCCTTTAAACTGACATTTGAGCAAAAGCAAACAAATTCTAGACAAAAAATAAGTCATTTGACCCACTAACTAGCCATGAGTGGTTACGCACAGCAAGGGCTGTTTTTTTTTTTTTCGAAAAAGAAATCAATCTTGTTGCATAACTTCATTACAACTTGATTGGATTTCCATCTTATTTCTTTGCTTTCTTAAACGGTTGTGGGTGGTTACTAATGATTAGGGCTTTTTTTTTTTTAAAGAAAAACACAAGGAAATTTGATTGAGTTGCAAGACCTAATTATGATCCGATTGGATTTCCACTATCGAGCCTGTTTTTTCGGTTTCTTATTTAAAAAGTGATTTCTCATTTCCTGATTAATACTAAACCCTAACTCATTTAATATTAATCCTCAATTAAAGAAATTGAGAAATTTCAGTTTTTTATTGAAAAATATTTTTGGAGTCACTACTCGACCGAAGTCGGGAAAAGAAAAAAAAATCATAAGCAATTGGGTGGATTGATTACGATTTTAGCTATCGGTCTTTGATTTCAATTTTAATTGAAGAACCAGAGGGTTCTAAGTGTGGGAGCTAACCTATTAAACCATAACAGGTACCACTATCTATTTACCGAAATTAGGATTATTCTTTTAATTATAATATTAAAAAAATAAATAAATAAAATCAAAAGAGAGAAAAAAAAGGACTTAAGTTTTTACATATTTTATCGTCGTCCTGAAGGTACTTATATACTCGCTAGCCTGGATTAGACGATCGTAGTTCTTTAAAAAAAATCTTTAATGTGTTGATTTATTTTAATTTTAAAAACTGTCTGAGTTTACGTTTTTAATTTATTCGGTTTATTTTAAAAAATCTAAAGGGGTCCTAACTCTTGAATGTTATTGTTTTATAAAAAAAGATTTCGCTAAAAGCCCTAAAATTTAAAAAGGATTTTTATTAACTTTTATTTAAAAAAAAACTTTCTACATGACAAATCCTTAAACAAGATCAAATCTTAACAAAAATAACTGATCCTAACAACTCCTAAACTAACATAAAATATACATTCACTTAGATTAATACTTAATTTATCTGATCAAGAAAACTAATGTTAAAAAAAGAATACTTAAATTAATATATACATATACATATATTATTGTTATTAAACAATTATCTATATATAAAAAACTAATAATAAAAGCTCCTAAAACTAATATGTTCATATTCCTATATATTATATTCAATAACTAAAGATCTAAATAATAATAATAATAATAATAATAATAATAATAATAATAATAATAATAATAATAATAATAATAATAATAATAATAATAATAATAATAATAATAATAATAATAATAATAATTAAACAAACAATTTCGAAATTGGAAAGAAACGGATCTGAACTTCTTGATTATGTGGTGAAGGACGATAGCTGGCATAAAATGGAGTTGCTGTTGTATGTGGCTATTGGCATTGGATTATTGTCTGAGTTTGCTTCGTTGCTGTCCGCCTTGCTGCTGTCTGCCTTGTTCGCTCCTGTCCGCTGTGTTGCTGTCTGTTTACTGCTGTCTTATTGCCGTAGGTTATGCAGATCGATGCTACAGTGGGCTATTGTTGGGAGAGAACTTGATCAGCGTGTATGTGTGCTGTCAATGTAGTGTGAGGGTCAGTGTTATGTATGTGTTGTTGGCATGGTTGCGCTGTCCGCCTGGTGTTACTGTTGTTCACCTGATCGTGCTGCTATTCGCCTGGTGTTACTGCTGCAGTTGCCTGGTCAATGCTCGGCAAGAACTGTCCTATGTGCGCTGCTACTGCTGTTACGGTGATCTATACGACAAGGACTGTAGCGTTGGACGGTGGTGACCAGCGTAGGGTTGGTTTAGATGTCGGCTTGGAACGGAGATGGTGGTCTTTGTGTAGTATGTTTGTGTAAGTCGCGTGTTTGCTATTTTGACAAAGGAGATGGCCTGCTGTGTGACATGGACTGATTTCGTTGGATGGATGAGAGAATCTTGATTCTTTTTGGGAGTTTTTGTATTTATAAAAGCTAAATAAGATCATATCAAATCATATCTATTATATCTAATTAAATTAGATTCGAATCTTTGATATCAATCCAAATCTAATCAAATTAGATTCAAATAATTTTGATTAGATATGAATTCTGTGCGTTCAACTCGTTTTTTTTTTTCTTTTTTTCTTTCGTTTTTTTAACCTTTTTTTTTGTAAATATAAAAATAAAAAGATTGAAATAAAAGATACCTAAGTGTCTAAAAAGATTGAAATAAAAGATACCTAAGTGTCTAAAAAGATTGAAATAAAAGATACCTAAGTGTCTAGTAAGATTTAAACCTAAGACCTCAAATTACATCCAATCTAATACTCCAATACTTATCCGTTAGGCTATTAGTCTGCACCTTGACATTCAATACAATTAAATTGTACTTAAACTACCCGATTCCCTAAAATAATTATTTGTTCTAAGTTAAACTAAAATTATTTGTTCCTAATATAAGTTACTTCCTAAAAATCTACGAAATTTTTATAATTTTTCCTTTTCTTATTTTTTTGGTATTTTCATCATTTGTTAATTTTTATTATTTTTAATCTTTTATTAATTTTTTGTTTATTATTTTTATTTTTGAATTAGGACCCTTTTTTGTAAAAAAATAAAAAATTAAAACTACAGAGGAGCAAAAATTAGGTATTTACATCCACCTTATTTCTTTTTTCTTTTTTAAATAGCCATAGGTAGTTGCCCATGGCTAGGGCAGGGTTGCATAACCCTACCCTAACCATAGGCGGTTACCCTTGATCAATTGTTGGGTTTAGCAACTCATAAGTGGGTTGCGACCCAACATTGTTTCCTTAGCTGATCCAGCTACCCTAAGGCTAGGGGGTGGCCAAAGCAACCCCTTTTTAATTTTTTTTCCTTTTTTTCTATTTTATTGTTTTTATTTTTTAACTTTATATTTAAATATATTATATTACATGCATATTGTATTATATTATGTACATATATAAAATATATATTATGTGTATAATATGCAAGTTATATTATATACATATTATATTTTACATATAATATATATTATATAAGTTACATACATATTATATTTAATTTTACTATTTATTCTATTTAATTTTCTATTGTTTTTTTTTAACTTTTTATGCAATTTTTTTTTGTTTTTCTTTAATTTTTTTGTATTTATTTATTATTTGATCATACACATAAGCACCATGTGTATTAAGTGCCCTGTGGTAGATAACAGCTACATTAGTTAGAGTTAACGGTGTTATAATGGTGATTCTCTATTTTAACCACAAATTAAAATGTTGATATCCTATTTAAATTATCCCTAAACATTGATGACCTCTCGAGTAATTTTTCTTATGGCCATTATAAAAACAAATGGAATCCTAAATTAAAATCTAAAAATTTTATTAATCTTAAAAATAACATATATCCTTTTGATCTAATTTGAGATATATTATTTCAAAAGTTATTTAGTAGAAGCCAACCTGATGGTTCCCTTTTGCAATCTATATTATCAAAGTGCAAGAGGAGGGATTTAATATCTTTTTTAAGTTACTTAAAACAACCATAAAATATATGAGGGAAAAACTATTAAAACTTATTTAGCATAATAACATCAAGGGTAAAGTGGTAACTTCACTTAATCTATAAAACTCGAAACAAGGAAAAAATAAAAGCATAAAATAAGAGAAAATAATGAAATAAAGTTAGGACCCAAATGATATTATAGAGTTTAAGTGATGCCAGTTTGGGTATAAGAAATGTCTACAAATCCTAAGTATAAAAGCTACACTTAAGGTTTGGGATGCCCTTTTCTACAAACCACTTACTTATGCCGCTTGTATTCTAGGATTCCTACATGTGTGGCACTAACTAAGAGGAGTTTCTAACAAACACTTTAGACAAAGATTAATCACATTAGGGTATTAGTAAGTTGCATAACCTGCCCTTTCTTGTTATTTATTGAATTAAGAATATTGAAAATTCATTTTTCTCGCAAGGTCAACAAGGAAAACGAATTTTGAGACATCTTTGGGGAGTTCTACATTAGATCTTGGTTGTGCCATTTAATCTAAGGAGAAAGGTGTCAAGGTAAGGTGGTTTAAATTGGTTTTCAATAAGTTTTGGCCAAAACTCTTAGAAAATTTGTTTTGGATTTGTAAGGCATTATGGGAAGCAAGCAGAGGATTGTCTTATGCGTCTCCTATGACATAATTGTAATGGTGAACACGCTAGAAATGAATCCTAATAGGTAAATCTAATCGTACATCTTCTATATGTTGTTTCATTGAATAGTGATTTGAATGGTGGAGTTGAGATGTGGATTTGGCTGTAAAAGGATGCTTTGATTTGCATTTTTGAATGGTTTGGAGTTATTTTGTGGGCGAGTTGTCAATTTAGGAGTGGTGTTTCACGAAAATGGTAGAAGTAGGGTTATATGCGGGTGATGAAATGTTGCTACAATTTGTAAAATTTTGTATATTACAACTGGCATCCGAACGCCATCCCCCTTAGGATTCAAACTTTGGGTGCAATTTTGCACCTTTTGACTATGGTATCTGGATGGCAGTTAATCTAGCATCTGGATGGCAGTTAATCTAGCATCTAGATGCCATGACCCCCGTTTCTTCCAACAACGTTTTTTCAAGTTTTTCGAGGTTTTCCAAGGTGGTTTTCTTATCTTAAATCCTTTTCAAAGTTTTTATAAACATGATTCTTCACCCCAAATGTTTTACAAACCAATACATTCTCTTAGTAATCTTAGGAATCAAGCTACTGGGCCTTTGACTCGTAGCCAAGTTCGAGGACTTAAAGGCGTAGTAAGGCGGATTCTTCTACTCCAGCTAACTCCTACCAAAGCCGAGTACTTCTTTGTCGAGTTACTCTTTATGCCGAGATGAATGACTGCCTATTTCTCGCAGATAGTGTGCTAAGAAGTAGAAGGCTGAGAGAATGGTCAATCCTCATTCTTACTTAGGCCTAGCCACTCAACTACCTTTGCTTGGATAAGCAAACTAACTGTACTTTTTGTTCCCATCTTCCAACGGCTTCGCTAATACAGCATCGCCACGTATATAGAATCATGTGTAGAATCTGTTACACCAATTTTTTTTTTCTTGAATATTCATTTTTACCTTTTTGTATCTTATATATTATTTCCTTAGGAAACACCCTTTTTGTCTTCTCTTTTGGGCAAGCTGCCTTAACTTATGGGTATATATATCCTTGTAATTGTAGCTAAAATCATCAAATTATCATTAATACACTTGAGTACTTCTTCCTTGCATAAATACCGTTTTTTTACTCTCGGCATCACTTTTATCTTAACCCTTAAGTAAGGTTAGGTGGCGAGTAACCTCACTAAACCAATTTGTGCATCATATCAAATTGTGTCGTGAGTCATTGAAAGTTCCATTGGTACGTCATATCTTTTGGAGCTGTTCGTGCGTTTTTGCTTACTTTTTCATTCGCATTTGTCCTTTCGCACATTCTCTATTACTTTCTTTTCAAGCTTTATGTAAGCTTAGACTTATCTAGCGACCAACCTTATCTATTCTTCGTTACGGTTCACATCACCAAGTATAGATGTTATTCTAGTATAAGTATACGTTGTGATTTGAGTTTCAATATTTATGTTATGTCAAGATCTAGGAGTGTGATAGAATCAGATTCTAGAGTTATAGCTAAACTAGGTATGGGATACTTACTTGTGATATGTGGTTGCTAGTTAAGAAGATCAATCGAGCTTGATAAGTTATTCGACCCTAATCATGTTGTGTTGCTTGTGCTTAGTTGGGTCTAAGGGATTTGGAGGATTCGACCTTAAGAAGGTATCCCAATAATCCTTATGTGACTGTATCTTGTTTGGAGTCATGCTTGAAAATGATTTGAATAGATTTAGGTTGCTACTTAGATACTTGGTTACTAAGTTGTTGGGAAGGACCTAACACTAATACTATATGGTAATATATATGTATGCTGGGTTTTGAGTATTCCTATGTTGCTTGATAGGCTTAAATAAAGATAAATAAAGGATGATTGTTGCTCGACAAAAGCTATTCGGCCTTGGCCTTAAACAATTCGGCCTCGGGTTAGAACAGGTTGACGTCGGCTTGGGATAGGTTGGTGTCATAGGTTGATTCTTATCACTATGAAAACTAGCCTATTCGCTCTAACGTTAAGACCGAGTACAAAGTTTGTCTCCACTATAAATGAGCTTGGGCTGGGTGGCCAATAAAAGGACCCATTTAATTGAGTTTAAAAGGGCAATATTTTTTTAAAAGGTAGAAGGGCATGTGACCTGTTAGGGCATCACAAAATATCTAGTCTTATCTAATAAGATTGGGGCTATCATGAACTGATGATGGTCTAATCATGGTAGACGCCGTATACTATATGAAGAACCCCTAATTGGTTACCTTTCCAATCATGAACTCTTCATTCAATATATAAGGCTCTACAACCACTAGCTTTCTAAGAACATACAGATCCGCATGATATCATCACATAAACATATTTACATAAAATTTAAACTACAAAGTTTATAGTAAGTAGTAATTTAGTACATCTAGGTATATATTACTGACAAAACAAAAGTACATAAGTATAAGTCCACATAATTAGTTTTCTCAACACAATGAATGGCCTACTCTTACCTAAGTACTCAAGCTAACCTCTGGCATCTCCCGGCCAGCCACAATGAATAAGTTATCCTGTAGTAGAAGTTTAAGGGAGTATAAGCCTAAGTTTAGTGAGCAAAACCCTCAACCATACCATAAGTTATAAATACATTATATTCATACATATGAATGAATGAACAAATAGAATGCTAAATACGTATAGTTAACTAATTAATATACGCAACTTAGGTTTATGCCCTCTGAAGTCAAGGTTTGGGTATTCACAGCACTAGTCAAATCTGAGTATTATATTATAACTAACTTTACTACGGAACTCCATGTTCCGTATTTAAATCAACAAATCCTTTATTTTCATAAAAACCAAGTTCTAGTATAATCATGAGTAGGCCCTCGCAGTCCATACTCATCCCTAAACGAAGGCCTCTGGACTCGACCTTTAGCCAAATGGTTGGTTCCTCTAATGTCTAGTATTCCTATGGGCCAATGTAAGGTCATTTTGTATGAGTGCACCGTATAGAACTAATGAATTTATAATAACAACCCCCAAATGGCCTCTCGTTACCTTCGTGTGATGTGATGGCCGGGATTTAGGTCAATGCAATGCATGTACCAGTTTCTTTTTATTAGCCAAGTATAGCAAAGTCCAATTATATTGTGACCAAACAATATTGCATACAATTGTCATTTATACTACTATGCAACAATAATTTGTCACCCATATTTAAGGTAAATTCACAAATCAACACACAATAGCATATACAGGCATTTCCCGACCCTACATAACATTTAATTAACATAATCATTTAAGTTCATTAGCTACAATCACATGCAAGCATAGAATCATAGGGTAAATACTCACTTGGCCATAACAACTCGCTCTAGTCATAGTAATCAATCGAAAGATTCTTGCTCGTGTTGGGATTACCTGATCATTACGATATAATAATGATAGTAAGCAATTGAATTAACTAATGGTTTTAAGTATCTATTTACCTAATTTTACTTAGATTACTATCAATTTTTATCCAATTAAACCATATTACCAATCGTATGTAGCTTTTTCATTCTGTTTTAGATATTTACAAACTTATAGTCCTTTTTCATCGCTTTTGAATGTACGTTCACATGGTGATATTCGTTTTGGACGTTAAAACTCGTGTTTTACTATATGGACTAAATTTATTGAAATTTTAACTATTGAAGCTTAAATATTCCTATTGCTTATGTTTATAGCCTATTTTAGTACTCAATGATTTAATTGGCCATTAGATTTTTACACTTAGATGATTTTACATTATATTTACTAATTTATGTGCTTAATTGAGTCTAATTCAATTTAAGATATGTATTAGGGGCTTAAAGAAGTTTCAGCCCATATGTGATGGTGAATTAATACTTTTATTCTCTTAAAGTTATAGTTTTAAGGTTTTATCACTTTTGGGTACAATCTCTAGTGTTTATATATATTTAAGGTATAAATGTACTATGCGTGTTGAATCTTTGGTAATTATCTTAGGATTTTTATCTTAACTAGCCTTGTCGACTCCTAGGAATATCTAACACACTTGAGTCTATTTCAGATTTTAGGTTGAAAAATTTAGGGGTTTACAGGGACAAATAAGGGAAAAAAAAAACATAAAATGTTTCATTATCAAACTGACAAGAGTATCTCATTATTTGAAGTGTTTGGAATGATAAGAGGCAAGCCTTAATCTCAAACACTAACCTTAAAACACTTATGAGAGCTAAGAGACATGAAAGTAAGGATAAGACTCGTTCCTTAAAGGAAGTCTATCTTGCATGTGATAGAGGAATTAAAAGGATGATAGGCATTCATTTCACTCCCTAAATATTTTTATCCCTTAAGAGCCCAATTGAGCATTTTAAGGGAATTTTTTTTAAAAAAATTAATCCTGTCAAGAACCACCCCTACATTGGGGGCAATCGAGAGGTTAGGGGCATTAATTTTGGAGAAAAGGGATAAGCTAACTTATGCTAGCTTCAGTCATGTCAATTCATCAGCAATAATTGTCATTGATAACTCGATTTCTTTAGAACGAAGAAGAGTTTCAAACTATACATTTCACTCAAATCCATATATTGATTCAAACACCGCAAGGCCATTGATCTTTCTCAAACACTCCCCCCTAAAGCCATACCTTACTTTACTAGGCTTATACACTTTGTGCTCATAGTTTTAAGGGAATTGATTTCTTCAAGTGGAAACTCAAACACATGGAGGGCGATCACCTTTAGAAAAAGAAAAAAAGAAAGAAAAAAGGAGAAAAAGGAAAAAAAGAAAGAAACAAAAAAGAAGAAAAAAAGGAAAACAAGAAAAAAAGAGAGAGAAGAAAATAAAAGTAAGGTGATTGCATCCTAAAAAGCAATAAAAAAGGACCTTCGACTTGAGTATCTTAAAAAAGTTTAGCCTATAAATGCCAAGATGAAAGACCTAAGTTTTCCCCCAATATCCTTCAAAACACAAACCTGAGCCAGAGATTTCGAGCATAAAAGAATGAAACTTTAATTCTATGGTCTCACCCATTATTTTACCCTTAACAAAAATCTTTTAACTGAAGAAATTAACTTATCTTAAGCAATCATTGCTGATGAAATTGAGCCAAACCCATCTTAGCATTTTTCCTTAAAGGCTTTTGAATTGTAGGCCAGGGTTGAGATATTAATTTTTCAAAATTTTCCTAATACATCGATATTTCCTTTTGTTTAAGCCTATGTTGCAACCTTGAGGAAGAGACCTATCAAATCAATTAAAGTATCACTTACAAGACTGAGCATAATTTTTGGAATTATAGTTGGGGTGAAAACAAGCTATTTGAGAGTGTGAGGAAGTCCTATTGGACTAAATTATTCAAAAAATTGAGATACTTTTCCTGGTAGGAAACTTATGGATGTAAAAGTCAAGCATGCCCTACGGGCACGAGAAGCCCTTTGCTTAGAATTGAATGAGAACTCCCTATGGTAAGAAGAACAAGGTATTTAGTTAAATTTTTTTTTATTTTTGATCCCATCATCGTAGCAAGCAAGCAATCAAGGATGAAGAATGAATGGCCAATAGGCAAAAAAATGAGCATACCACTTATCTGTTTTTCCCTTTAAGTTTCAAAAAGTAAAAAATTTAAGAATTTATAGTGTAAACTTAAGTCATCCTCAAGTTAAGAACTTCAGTAATCCCCTGAAGGAATTTCAAGAACCTTAGTGATCCTTTTAGAACTTTGGTAATCTTAATAGGTGCCTTAGTTATCCTTATCTTATGAACTTTGATTATCTAATTCAAGAGTCTTAGTTATCCTTAGTTCAGGAACTTCAATTATCCTATAGTGTGAGAATATTCAAGAGCTTCGGCCATCCTATAAAAAGAATATTTAGGAACCTTTGTCATCATGCTAAGAGTTTAGGCTATGCTAGGAATTTTTCAAAGTTTAGTGATCCCGTATTCAGAGTTCCGAAAGTTTCACTATAGGAACTTTTTTCATCCTACATGAAGGAACATCAGTTATCTAGGGATAAAAAAACAATTAGCCATGACTTCAACCCTTTTGCTAAGTTTTCTTCTTCGAAAGATCTATCCTTTCGAGAAGCCAATTTTTCTTTTAAAAACATCAATTTTTTGGCATAGTGCCTACCTGATTTTTTGCCTTGTCCTTTCAAGACAAGCCTCCTATTCCTTTACCTCATCCTTTCAAGATAGGCTTCATATTCCTTTACCCTATCCTTTAAAGATAGACTTTATTCCTTTGCCTTATCCTTTTAAGATAGGTACTTTAATCATTTGCCATATCCTTTTAAGATAGGTAATTTGATTTTTTTTGCCCTATCCGTTTAAGATATGCTTCCTAAACTTTTGCCCTATCCTTTCAAGATAAGCTCTCTAATCTTTTGTCATATCCTTTCAAGATAGGCCTCATAATATTTTGCCCTATCCTTTTAAGATAGGTACCCTAGTCATTTGCCTTATCCTTTTAATATAGGCTTCCTAATATTTTCTCTTATCCTTTCAAGATAGGCCTCTTGATCTTTTGTCTTATTTAATAGGAATAAGCCTATGACTTTCTCCCAATCAAGGCCGATACTAACTCGTCGGAAGCAAATGCCGACTTATTCTAACCTGAGGCCAAATTGTTCAAGACCGAGGTCGAATAACTTTTGCCGAAGCCAAGCTAATACCAAAAGACCGAGAGGAAGAAAAGGAGCCACTTGGTGTCAGGGTTATCATCTGCTAAGAAGCCGAGAGACCACATGACCGAGGACTCAAGGCCAATGATCTACTCGACATGACATAGAGAGACTAATGTTGACTAATTCTAATACTCGGCAATTGTAGGCCAACCTTTCGAGTATTTTAGCCAAGTACTACGAGACTTCAAGGACTCCTTGGATCTAGACATCTAACTGTCGACCTCGTCCATCTCGGATCCTACTCCTTCCTAGACAAGCTGAATGACTGCATGCTGACTTCTTCCATTAAACGCACAGTTTTGTACTGTTGTGAATATTTTTCTTATTTTTAATTATAGGCCCATTCTTTAGGGTTTAAGGCCTCGTACATTATTTACATTTTTTCCACTAGGGT
Organism: Lumnitzera racemosa; assembly: GCA_024138005.1. Taxonomy (NCBI): domain Eukaryota; kingdom Viridiplantae; phylum Streptophyta; class Magnoliopsida; order Myrtales; family Combretaceae; genus Lumnitzera; species Lumnitzera racemosa. The sequence goes on from JAMXBC010000005.1 coordinate 39,899,613, forward strand.
TTTAGGACTTGTTATAAATAACAACACTTGTAATTAGAAGAGACATGCAATAGTTTACAGAGAAAAGAATATACCTACACTTGGAACTTTCCTCTTTTGGAGCAAAGTCATTCTTGAGCTCTTAGAGCTAGCATTATTGGATTATTGAGTATTGACTAACTCTTTAATTTTTCTTGCATCTTATTAATCTTATCCTTAAAATTGTGGTGAACCCTTTCGTTAAAGTAAGTTAATGAGTTGCATCTAATCTCTCATTTGAAACCCAAGTGACATTTAGCGTTCGTGAGTTGTATCGAACCTTATTTCAAGCTCAACCCCTAATTATGTTTATATCTTGGTGCATGTTATCCATACATATTTACCATCAAAACCTTTCATGTTACTTTCTGTTCTTCACACCCACTTGAATCCTGAATAACCATTTTAGTTTTCGATTCACTGCCACAACACTATCCTTTCAAGATATGCCTCTTAATCATATTCTTTTAAGATAGGCCCTCCTATTCCTTTACCTTGTCCTTGTAAGATAGGCCTCCTATTCCTTTGCCTCGTCCTTTCAAGACGGGCCTTCTATTTCTTCACCCTATCTTTTTAGGATAGGTTCTCCTATTCCTTTACACTGTCCTTTTAAGATAGGTTCTTATTCCTTTGCCCTATCCTTTCAAGACAGGCCTTCTATTCCTTTGCCTCGTCCATTTAAGTCAAGTAGTTTATTTTTTGCATCGACCTTTTAAGTCGGTATCCTTATTCAAGATGAGACACAGCTCAACTAACCATTGAAGTCAATAATTCTCACCTTATCAATTTAAGATAGGATTCAACAAAAATGAGCATCTCTTTTGTCTTTATAGCAAAGTTTTAATCAAACTTTACTACAAAAAGGAGCAATTGTAGACACCTTATTTTTGTTATCCTTAAGATTCTTTCTTATTGAGTTAGATTTGAAAATAAAAATAAGAAAATAAAAAGAAAAAATGAAAAAATAATAATAATAAAAGTGTTGAGCTGAGTCAGTCGTTTAGGGTCAGATTGAACAATTGTTGAAAATGTATATTCAATTTAATAAATTTCAAGTCTTAAATAGTCGGGCTTTAATAAAAATATTTTTTTTATTCTAGTCCAATATAAAGCAAATTTTTTATCTAATTTATATTGGGCTAAATAGACTTAGGATTTATTAAATGGATTAGTGAATATTTTAGCCTAAATTAAGATGAGCTAAGGTAAAAAGCCTACATCAATGTAGGATTTCTAAAAACTAGGTTAAATCTTTAATAAATTTAATAAATCTAAATTGAGTATCATTGTATCTTAAATTTGTTAAGATGGAATCTTCATCCAAAAAGATCCAAAAGATTCAGATTAATGCCTTGAAAATAGCGGATAATAAGGGTTGAAAAAGAGATGTTTTTCACAATTATACCACACTCATAGACACATAAAGCCTACATTCACCTAAACGTCATTGTCCTCACACTGTTAGACACTCAATTTGGTCACTAACACACATACTCATTCATAACTTAATCATGTCACACACACAATTTTCTCACTCCCCACTCATAATTTCTACACACTTATCACTCATACAGTCACTTCACGTCATATGCACACACTTTACGCCACAGTTAACATACGTAATTTACACTACACGTTCATAGTCATTCAATCATACACAATTTCCACATACAGTTTTTCACACACACTACTGTTTACGTTTGTCTAGCATAATGCACACATGCATATAACAATCTATCTCCACTCATTATCATATGAACTCAACACACACTAACCACTGCACTACACTTTACTGATCAACACATGAGCACGCATGAATCCACGCATCTAGCACACTACAACTTATAGTGTACGTCCATTGTCCACGATCAATTCACGGTATGAACATTTCGATCACGTACACGATATGACCCATTTAGGTAATTGAGTAAATTATTTCAGTTAGTTATTTATTTTGTTTTTTTCATAGTTATTTTACTAACCTTTTTTTAATGTTGGTTTTTTAAATAAATTTTAATAAACTATATTGCATGTAGTTTTGCAATTTTTAGATAAATTGATAAATTTCATGTTTTTTAGTTAAATTGCATTTTTTTAAACCTAAAATTGCATTTTTTTAAAAAGTTGCATATTTTTACTGTGATATTCATATCTTTAGAGAAAATACGTATCTAAATTTCGTATTTTAGTAAATCTTATATTTAAGATTTAGGAAAAATTCATTTTTGGTATGTAGTGGTTTTTTTAAAAATAAAAAATCTTAATTGGAATTTTCAAAATATTTAGTTAGTTAGGGTTTTGTTTTTTATAAAATTAATTCATAAAATTAGATTTTTCAGGTTTTTTTTTGAAAAAATAATAAATTAATAACTAACTTACATCTAGCTTGATTTTTTTTTTTAAAAAAAATCAACTCACTAAATCATTTCTAAAAAGAAAAAACTACATTGGTTTCCTCCCAACTAGCGAGTATGTAGGCACTTTCAGGGCAACCATAAAAAAAATAAAGTAATTTTTTTTTTGAAAATTCGTAATAAAAAAATTATTAAAAATTCATTTTAACTACATTTTTGTAGATCTATATGTATTTTATCATTTTTAAAAAAAAATTATTAAAAAAAAGCACGTTAATTTTTTTTTTACATGATGACTTAATCTTAATATGTTAGCACTCGAGCTTAGACTTTTTTGTTTAATTTAAAAAAAAATAATTTTTTTAGAATATTTATAGATTAGTGGCTAAATTAGAGTTTTCGCACCCAAAAACTCTAATTTCACTTTTTATTAGCTTAATTAGTTGGTGACTTTAATTATTTTTTTAAAATATTTTTTTATAAACATTTTTTCCTTAATTTTATATCAGGAAATTTATATTAAGTGGGTTGGTCTTAATATAGATTAAATTAAGGAAAATTGAAATAGGGCTCGACACTTATAAAATAATTTCTCAATTCATACTCTTTGATATAGAACTTTATACATACCAAGAAATCTTGTAAGTTCAAATGGTATTACATTCAATATTATCTTACAAACCAACTACAGAAACTACTGTCACTTGTGGTGGCCCTATTAGTTTCAATAAAGACAAATGAAATTCCAAAATAAATAAAAGTTCAACTTCATCTTCATTAATCCTCACTCCCTAACCTCGTCAACTATTAGGTTGACATTGGATTACATCAGCACGTCTACTCCTGACTTGCAAAAAAGAGTTTATTAGAAAGTGAACAATTGTAACTCCGTAAGTGGGATGGAGATAGAAGCATGTATACATTGCAAGGTAAGTAAGGTTGACATATAGATAATTTAGATGCAAGATGAACAAGCAAATTACCATTGCATGATATTATCCAATTTGTTGTAAGATTAGAGAAATTACATATACTTTAATATAGGTTTTAGGAGTTTTAATATAGTGCAACAGCTTATGGCAAAATTTAGGCTTGTGTAATAGAGATATCCTTCCTACCACAGCTACCTTTAAACCAGCATCTTAACCTTATTGTAATCTCTTATCTTATCACTTTGCTCAACAAAGGATGAGGAATAGACTATTTCAGCTATCCTTTTCGAAAGGGGTTTGTATTAACCGAAGAACCCCAATCGTCCCTTAAAGAGTTGCAATGTGTGAGCAATTAGAATTTAGGTCAAGTTTAGGTTAGTTCGTTTTCCAAAGGTAATTAACTGGTTTTAAACAACTAGTTAATATACACAATAAGCACAACATGGAGCTTAACTTAAATAACATCATATCAATACCTATCATGTACAATACATGTGCACATTTAGCTACTTATATCCAAAAGCAAAACATACATTAGTCTCCAAGTATTATGAAACATCATTCCAAAATGTGGTAGAGCATTGATCCCAACTTACTTGGATTACTTGTTGCTTAACTAGGTGCAATCATAGTGCCTTCCTTTACTAAAAGTTTCTATATTATAAATGACGATTTTGGTATTCATCTAAATCAATTATCTTAGCTATTTTTCCTACTGTTGAGCTCATTAATCTCAGTTTGGAAAGCTATTATACTTAGGTGTTTAGTTTTAAGGTCATTTTAAATTGATTCCTACTTAAGCTACGCTTTAGGTTATTCTCTAAATCACCCTATGAAACATCATTTGAATTTAGTTAACTACTAAGTTCTTAAAAACATTCTTTGACCTACTTTATGAGTCATGATACATTAACATCTTTTGAATCAACATCTAATTATGTTTTAGTATAATATTTATTTGACAAATCTTCTTAAATATCCTCTAATTCTATCTAGGTGTTACATATTCAACTATATTTCCATAACTTTACCCTTTTTTCAGTTAACAACAACGACCAACTTCTAACCTAAGTTCTATCTTGTTACATCTCCATGGAACACTACATTTAACTCCTTTAAACAAACATCAAAGTCATGTATTAGAAAATATTAAAATTTAGTCACCAAACTTACATATTTTTTAAAACCCATTACTTCCGTTAATCAGATTCATTCTAAGATCACAATGTCTCACTAAATGATATCTCTAAAAAACTAAGTTTAGAGTTTAAGTAAATTTCATGAAGAAAATTAAGTATAATCCTGTTAATTCTAATTATGACATGATTATTAGCTCTAATATTAATAAGTTAATAGAAAATAGTTTTGGCAAAACTTTTTCTATGGCATCGCTTCAAATATAATAGGTAAATTATAGAAATTTTTTTAAGTAGAAAGTACTTCATTTGGGTATTCAAAAATGGATTTGAATTTTCATCCAATTTTAGTTATTTCTATAAGCGATATATACAGCTACCTGATTTCATGCCAATAATATTTTCCTATGAAACTATATAAAAAATAACCTAAAAATTTACTATTTTCAATAATTAAATGAAATTCAGATTAAAAAATGAAACTCATCAATATGATGATCTTTGGCTATGGTTTGGTAAAGGGGGTATGTTAAAAGCTCTTATCAAGGTGTTTCCTATCGAACCTTGATTTTGGTCTCACGTCAAGTCTTTATTCAATACTTAAACACTATGCAATCAATTCAAATCCCACTTGCATCTTTATTTTCCCCAAATTTGATGCTTTTAGAGAATTCTTTGATATTCTCAAAATACTATTGTTGCCAAAATAAGAGATGTAACTAGAAATGTACTCATATAGTGCCTAAGGAGTCGACGGAGATTTCCTACATTTTATAAAGGTGTCCTAATTAGCCTTTGTTATATAGTTTAGGTGTCCATTAGCTCGTAAGCCACAAAGCTATTCTCATTTCCTATCCATTTGTGGTTGCCACATTAATGATATTTCTTTTCTTATTAGGTAAATTAACAAAGGATTAATGCTTGGAGGTAAAATTTAAATAGAGTATCCACGTTTCAAAAAGTTCATTTATCGATATTTTGCTAAGTAAGTCATGTAGGGGTTTCTATTACTAGGGCATTATAACGGTATTATCCTTATCCTATATGGCATGTTAGACCTACACACAAAAAATGTGTGCATATAAAAAAGGCTACCCTATCACATAGAAAAAAAAAAAAAAGAATACTAAAGTAGTAAAAGTAAAAAACACTCTACCCAAATAGTAAGCTTTCTAAATTAAAAATTGAAATCCTAAACCTTAGGAGAAACCTAAATGCAAAGAAGCTAAAAATCGAAACCCTTACATGTGAACCTGAATTCAGCAACTTTGAATTCCTAAAGCCTAAAACATCATATTGAATTCCCCTTACTCAATCCCCGATCCTCAAAGAACGACTGGAAATCGTTGTTGAAATCCTAATCGAAACCTAGTTGAAGCTATAATCACACAAATCAACGATTAATCTAATAAGTTATCCTATGTTTTCTTCTCTTTTATCTCGATGTAACGAGTTTGGGTTATTTGTAAGGTGGATATTTGGATGAAATTGGTGAAATCTTAAGGCAAAGTTTTAGTTTGAATGATCTAGAAGCATGGGTATGAAATCTACTTATAGTTATTTACAAATAACTTTCTATCCATCCTTTTTATTTTATTTTTTTAAATGTCGAATATATATAAAGATTACTTTGCATTAGTTTCTGTAGAAAGCACTTGTTTGGCTTAAATTCTTGTAACTAATATTGTGTTCCATCTTTTTCATTGCCTCATTTTTCTGTAAGTTTTTTTAAGGTAATTGAGAACTTGCTACCAGATGTTCTATGAATTGCCAGCTAGAAGAAGGTTAGGTAAGAGTTCCATAACCCTCGATGTCATGCAAGCTTCATCATTTATTGGGAACTCCAATAGTGATAATTGCATGAAATATTGCTTTATAGCTTGTCGTCATGGAGCAAACAAGCTAGATGAAACACAATCCTAAGAGGAGATTCTACAGTTGTCCACGTCATAGAAGTGAAGGGAATTATGCATTCTTCAAGTGGGTAGACTCGGTGATGCCTAAGTGTACGAAGGAGGTGATCTTGAAACTTCTTGGGCAGTTGAGTGATTCTCTAGGTTCAAATATGCATGTCCTATCAAGTTGGTAGCGATGAAGGAAATTCTAGCTACCTTGAAGGAAAGAGTAAACTCCTAAAAGAGGAAGACAATGATATTAACTTATTGCCTTGTTTTTTCATGGTTAGTGTTCTTTGCAGTTGATATTGTAAAGCTGTTGATGATGTTGAATTACAATGATCTTAAATTCCAATATTGTTATGATGCCAAGTTCTGTTATTGAAAGAGGAAGACAATCATATTGTAGTTGATATTGTAAATTATAGTGATATTGTAATGCTGTTCGTGGACAGCCTTAATTGCTTAGACTAATCAATAGCTTGGTACGCATTGTCCTTTATACACATTGTATTAAATAAAGTAAATAGACAACCTTGTGCTTTATTTTTTTCTATCTTTTAAAAAGGACCCACTAAATGTCCTTTACACACATTGTATTACTAATAAGCTACAATAGTAATATAATAGACCAAAAAGATGCAATATTATAATAATGGTACTGAGTGCATATAGACAGCCAATCATCATCGCAGGAAAGTTTGTGAACCCTGATTATTTTATGCTCACATATCCTATATACCTCTTTATACTCACTAACTAGAATTGTGTACAAACTTAGAAATTGCAATAAAAAAACCCAACAAATTGCAAACAAAAAAAACCCCAAAAATTTAATATGCCATACATCTATGATGCATAGTGAAAATCAAAATTCAATACATCGTGCATCTCCATACCCAAAAAATTGCAAATGAAAAACATCTCTTCATAGTGGAAAACAATTACACCATGCCTCTATAACGTCATTCTTAGTAAACAACTTAGACCTAACTAATGGTTCTTCAATGGAATGGAAGCAAGTAAAATAAATAAAGAGACATGTGAAATCAAATAATTCGAACTAATAGACATGTGAAAATTAACCAGAGGTTGACTTCGTCTTTCTGATTGTCGATTTAATTAGGTTTCAATTTAGGCTTCCTCGCATTAAGGTTTATCAATGCATTTGGGATTAGGGTTTTGATTAAAAGAGTTGTGTTGTGTCGAGCCTGATTTTTCGGTTTTCTTTTTATTTAAAAATTAATTTCCCATTTCCAAATTAATACTAAACCCTAACCCATTTAATATTAATTCTCGACTAAAGAAATTAAGAAATTCCGGTTTTTTATTGAAAACAATTTTTGGAGTCGCCACTCGATCGAAGTCGGGAAAAGAAAAGAAACTGTAACCAATTGGGTAGATTGATTACGATTTGATTACCGATTTTTTATTTCAATTTGAATAAAAAACCAGAGTGTTCTGAGTTCGAGGGCTAATTTATTAAACTCTAACGGATACTACTATCTATTTACCGAAATTAAGATTATTCTTTTAATTATAATATTTAAAAAATAAATAAATAAAATCAAAAGAGAGGAAAAAAAAGGATCTATGTTTCCACAAATTTTATCATCGCCCCGAAGGTGCTTACGTACCCGCTAGCCGGGATCAGACGATCGTAGTTTTTTCAGAAAAATTTAGTGTGTTGATTTATTTTAATTTTGAAAACCAACAAGATACGTTCTTAATTGATTCAGTTTATTAAAAAAAAATCTAAAGGAGTTCTAACTCGTAAGTGTTTTTGTTTTATAAAAAATACTCTAAAAATCATATTTTTAAAAGGGTCTTTTATTAATTTTTAGTTAAAAAAAATTTCTACGTGATAAATCCTTGAACAAGATCAAATCCTAAAAAATAACCAAACCCTACAACTCTAAACTAATATATACAACTATATACCTAAATAAAAACATATTATATAATATACTTGATATATATGCAGAAAACTAATACTAAGAAAAAATCTCCTAATATATACATATTTTATATATTACATCGTATAACCAAGGATCTAATGATAATAATACTATAATATGATTATGATAATAATAATGAGATATATAAATAAAACAACAAATAAATAAACGAATGAATGAACAAAAAATTCAGGATTGGAAGAGAACTGAACCTGATCTTCAACTATGCAGTAGTATAGTGTCCACAATTTAGCCGTGCTGATGTGTGGTCTGTAGTGGACGTACAGACTAATCAAAGTTACGGCGTAGCAAAGTTGGACAGTACTCGGACGTGCTGTCGTTGGGCTTAACAGTTAAGTTTGCTATTGAAGCTGAATGTGTAGTATAGTGCTCGATGGACAGTAGTGTAGTGATGGACCAGGAAACGTGCTGGTGTGTGTGCAGCGTGTGGGATAGTGGTATGTGGATTGTGGAACGTGGTTCGTCTTAGCTATTGGCAGTGAAGGCGAATGCATGTGCAGTGGTGTTAGGACAGTGCAGAATCGTGCGCTGTGTTGCTGTTGTACAGAACGTGCTGCTGTTCGCCTAGTGTTGCTGTCTGCCTGATGTTGCTACTGTTTGCCTGGTGTTGTTGTCTGCCTGGTGTTGCTGTTGTCCGCCTAGTGTTGCTGCTGTCCCCCGGTCATATTGCTGTCCGCCTGGTGTTGCTGCCATCCGCCTGGTGTTGCTGCTGTCTGCCTGGTGTTGCTGCTGTTCGCCTGGTTGTGCTGCTGTCCGCCTGGTGTTGCTACTGTTCACCTGGTCGTGCTGCTGTTTGCCTGGCCGTGTTGCTGTTCGCCTTGTGCTGCTGTTGTTTGCCTGGTTGTGCTGAAGAATTCTACAGCAGTAGTTATTGGACGTATGCAATCTTGAAGGGTATTATAACAGTGGGTTGTTTGTGGAACTGTTTTTAGTCGCTAAATTATTGCTGTATCAAGGTGGTCTTTTTTTGCTGTATCTCCTCTTTTTTATGCACGTGTATGTGTGTTTTAAGGTCCAAATCAAATCAAATCATATCTAGTTATATCTATTGTATCTGATTTGATAAAATTAAATTAGATTCAAATGTTTTTAATTAGATATGAATCCCATTTATTTCTCTCACTCTTGTAAAATATAGAAAAAGAAAAGACATAAGTGTCCGATAAGACTCGAACCTAAGACCTCAAACTACGTCCATTCCAAATACTCCAAAACTTATCCATTAGGCCATTGGTACTTACCTTGCCATTTAATACAATTAAATTACACTTAAACCATGCAACTCCCTAAAATAATTTTTGAACTAAACTAAAACTAAAACGAATGACTATAATATGAGTTACTTCCTAAAAAAATAAAAAAATCTTTTTTAAAATTTTTCTTTTTTCTCTTTTATTTTTATTTTTATTTTTTTTCAATTTTTATTATTTTATTATTATTTTTTAATTTTTATAATAATAATTTTATTCTTTGAATTAAGACACTTTTTGTAAAATAAAAATTAGGATTATAAGGGGATAAAAATTAGGTGTCTACATGTTGCAATTACAGGTGGGATTTGTAATTATTTGTTTTCGGTTGGGTTTTATTTGGTTTTTTATATTTTTTTTACGTTAACACATGCCATACATGTCCGTGTTTTTTTTTTTAATCCACGTCATCGTGTACATGTGCTTCAATGTGCCACATATGATAAGGATAGCACTGTCTTGACTTACAGTAATGGAAACCCTTGGATGACCCATTTAACCAAATGTCAATCTCCGAAATGAACTTTTCAAAATCTAGATTCCCTATTTGAACTTTACCCTAAATGTTGGTCTCCTGTGTTGTAATTTACTCTTTCCTTATTACACTTAGCTTGTTAAGTATTCAACATTTATCTAACTATTTTAGTTATATTATTTATTTATTTATTGTGAAGTTATGTTGATTTATGGGTATACCTATTTACATATTAAATATATATTTAGTGTATATGCATATTTCTTAAATATTTTTTCATGTCATTTTATTATATTTACTACTCCAATAATTTATCCTTAATAATTAGTTGATTATTAGAACTTGAATTTTATGTTTCTATTATAAAATGAGTAATATTAATATGGTTTGCTTTTTTTTTTTACTATATTATTATTCTACTATTCCATTTTCCCATATCAAATGTCATGGGGTCACTTTGAATAATTTTTTCTTAATATCGTTGCAAAATTCAAGCTTCAACGGACAACTTTCACAAATGCCCTAAGTTTATGTACTAAACTGAATTGCTATGTTGTGAGCTTATATTTTGTTCAAACAGATAACTTTGATGATTGCACTAAATTTAGGTACTATATCTAAATCGCTATATCTCACAGTAAACCATATAAACAAAACATAAATTTAAACAATCTCATCCCTCTTCCGCTCTCACACGAAACAATGCCACCATCCTCATCATATTTTCTCGCCATTTTTGCTCATTTACCCCACCATTCTCATTTTCTTTTCGAAACATCTTAAGAACACACACAAGAGATGGTAGCTCCACCATTTGCTTCTATCATCTAAGTTGTTTTTTATGTTAAAGATTGGGTAAGAAGATCTTTACACTCCATTTCAGTCTAGGTTTACCTTGTTAAAACAACTTATGTGTGTATATTTTCTTGTAATGGTAGCCCTTAAATCTTCCATATTTGTGCAATTTAAAGTGTTTCAAGTTGATTTCCTTACATGCCCATGCTTGTATGTTGATCTTATCTAACTTTAAAGCAGTTGTTAGCTTGTAAAAGAGTGTATGGCTATTAAAATGTTTAGATTTAAGAATTGGTTTCAATTCACTTGACCTTTTTGTATAAATAATCCTATGGCAAGCCATCTAAGGCTTGCATGAATTTGAGAATATCATGTTAAGGTCCAAATCTTAGTATATGCAGGAGTTTAGTAGAAATTTAGTTGCCTTTAGAACCCAAAAACTCTAAATAAGCAAAATGTAGTTGTTGAGGACCTTAACCAAGTGTTTCCTTAAAGTACTCCTAAAGCATATTAAAAAAATTATTAAAACATGTTATATAAATTTGGCATAATAATATCAAGGACAAAATAGTAATTTTTGTTATATTTATTCCTCTCCCATTTACACTATAAGCTCAAATCTTATAATTTGTATTTAATTTTTTTTATGTGTCTTCAGTCAATTGATAAATTACATATTTTTACATAAGCCTATTTATTAATTACATTTTTTTATGATGTCATTACTACATTTGTTATAATATTCCTTAGACTAATCCAAGATTTTTATAAGTTAATTATTATATTTAAAAATGTCATTACTGTTTTTGACATAATTCTTCATTGCTATCGTTTTGTCACTCATTTCATTATATTACAAAAAAATATAATTTTTGTAAACTATATTAATTTGTTTTCTCTTTACTTTATTCCTCATTTATTTATATCTTATCTCCAATCATGTTGTTGATTGACATTATGGACAAGCATTTGAACTACAAAGCTTATGTGTTCATTTTGCATGTTTAAATAACAACAAGTATAAATAGTTGCCATAAGAACGTTATTTAGTTAGTTGATTGTTGATTGTAAAAACTTTAAAGAGAACATCATCCTTCTTTTAACACTTGATCTAATCAATTCTTTTCAAAGAGTTATGGTAATAGAAAACCTTCTTTTTTGATTTAATTTGTAGCATCTTTAACTTTTTGGATTAAATTAAATGAAAGCCTAGTTCAATTAATTTAATTGTGGCATCATAACTCATCAATTAATTATCCATATCTATCTTTTATTTTCTAGTTGTTTCATCAATCAAAAACCTAAAAATGCTTAATTTTAAATCCTTAAGAAAAATGATCCATTCAAATCTCATATAGGTTGATTTGGTTCTTGACTTATGAAACAATTGGAAATAAAAGTTGGTATAAACAATTAATCTAACTGGTACGTTTATGATGCCGCAATTAAATTAATTAAGCTAAGGTTTTGCTTAATTCAATTCAATAAGTATAAGATAATACAAATTAAATTAAACAAGAAGGTTTTGTTGATCGCTATAATTCTATGGAAAGAATTGATAAGATTAGGGATTTAAAATGTTATAATTCAATTGACTTGATAAATTCAAAGCGAGAATAGCAATAGCTTTTGGTTTACACAAAAATCATTTAATTTTGACTAATGTTTTCGTGAACATGAATATAAAAATACTTTGACATCCTTAGGATAAATAATACCAACTAGTAGTAAACACTAACTAAAATGATTCAATTGCAAGAAATAATAATTAAAAAATAACTATTAAATATCTAATAAACTAAAATAAACGAAATAATAGTCTTCATGAAAAAATGGATGTCCATATTTAGCTTCTACATTGTTGTGATCTTTCTATATCCCATGTAAAGTTTATCCAATTCCCATGCAAATTCACGTAACTCATGCAAAAGTTGCCATATGTCCATATTTTTCAATAAGTCGTCAAAGTACATAAATGAGGAATTTAATCCCATCATCAGCTTAAGTTAGAGAAGATTTGTCTCCAAATTTTTTGTGATAAGATCTCCTTGAACCTAAGAATCAAATATGACCATGAACCTACAAGGAAAAATCTCAACAGAAAGTAAAGTAACAATACTTAGCTCTTTCTAGCTTAAGCACTATCTTCTATGATATGGACAAATTTCGTATGATTTTTAATTTAGGTTATGTAGGGTTGTTTTTGGGTCAGGAGTGTGGGGCTTTCATGGTCTTAGTTGAAGGTGCTGATGGTTTCAATAATAGGCATATTGATTTGGTTATGTTAAATTGTAGAGGAAATGTGAACTTATTAGGGTTAAGCAGTATTGAAGTTTGGCAAAGGTTACAGTAGTTTGGTGGTGTCTAACTTGTAGTTTTAGGTGTTGTAGGCAAGAGAGAGAGTAGCTACCAATTGTTCACTTCCATCATTATTCTATGCACTCATCTTTCAATGATTGCTATTATTTTGCTATTGCCGTGATCTCAAAAGTAGCTGTCTTGTGTAGGTACATGTAGTGACAAAGTGCCTAAGTTAGGAAGAAGATGATGTTTGAATTTTGATGTGAATTTTGAATTTCTCTTCCCAACATTTTAGTTAGCAAAATAATAATAATAATAATAATATAATAATATAATAATAATAATAATAATTTGCATTTATTAATGAAAAATAAATTTAAAAATTTTTAATTTCGAGTTTAGTGGTTAGAAAAAGAAGATAAAAAAAATTATTATTGAAAAGTTTAGTGTAGAGAATTAAATGAGTAAGCAAGTAGAGAATTTATTTCATACAAAGTGTTATATTAATAATGTGGTATGTGCTATCATAGTTGTCCATGATTGTTATGCCATTATTATTGTTAAAGTTATGGTGTATAGGCTAAAGGTGCCTACTATAGCTCATCCACAACCCTTTATGCTTGATAAGAATATTGGGGAATTAAGTTATATTGCTGAGTAAGTAAGTATGCTAATTTTATTTCCAAGGAAATATTTGACTAAAATTATGTGTGATTTGGTACATACTACCTTGTCTCATATAGGATAAAAGAGTAGTTTATGATGATCATCGTGTTGTATATAATCTTGTGAAGGATTGCAAAATGGTAGTAGTAATTCCTCTAAGCTCGAGTGATATTAAAGTTACAGGGTTATAAATGAATCCTCCTAAAGGGAATTGACTACAGTAGAAACAAAAGAAGTAGAAGAACAAGAAATTTTTAGTAGTTGTTTAGGAATGCATTACTATAGGTTTAAATAAAAATGAGAGGATTCTGTATATAAAGATAAATACTGAGATTGAAACTATATAAGAGGTTGTTAATAAGAGAAAAGATTTGGAAAGGGAAAAAGCTAATGTAGAGAGTGAAATACAAGTTACTGAGGAAGTAATAGAGGATCTACAGATGTAAGCGTCCACATATGGATTTTAGACTACCATTACGGTTCAATTCATAGCACCTAATGTCACTGAGTTTGCGAAGTCGCAATAAGGCTAGATGTCTTTTGTTTGAAATCTAACAACTGTAAGGTAATTGGAATATTGTGTTCATTGAGTTTCCTTAGATCTACTTGATAAAATATGTGGTAACTGGGAAGATCATGGGATGTTGATAGCATTCCAAACATGGCTATATCGTCATACATCTATTGTGTTTTTCTTTTACAGATTTATTTTTTATTGGGAGGATAGTTATTTTAGATTCAATAGATTTCTTCCAACCCAACGGTTATGATATAGATCAAATTCCTTGGGCTAAATAAATTATCTTATGAGGATTTTTTATTTTTCTTTGTTTTAGCATATTAGGCATTTTGATATTATTTTATTAGTTCATAGGTTATTTTATTTGGATGTTACCTTTTAGTCCTTTTATTAGAGTCTAATTCTTACTTTTTCCTTAAGGATTTCAAGGTTTTAGTATAAATACTTATTATAAGAACATTATTCAATTAGTTTACCATCGATTATAAAAAAGATCTAAAGAGTACATCATTCTCTTTTAACTTTGATTTAGTTGATGCTTTCTAAAGAATTGTGGCAACAAAAAGCCTTCTATTTGATTTAATTTATGGTGTCTTTGATATATTGGGTTAAATTAAATGAAACCCTAATTCAATCAACTTAATTGTAGCATCTCATCAATTAAATAAATGTTATATTCAAATTTCGTAAATGTAGATTTTCTCTTGAAATATACCCATATCACAGGTCAGCTATATCAAATGATTATACTCATGGATTAGAATAAAATCGCGCTTTTAGGTTCCATTCCTTTTCTTCATCAAATTCTTTAGTAGCCTTTTAGTTAGCATAAGAGATTAGCATGCCTTTGTACTACTAAGCCCTCATCTCTCTCTAGAAGGCCATCCTCCTACCACCTTGATCATTAAGTCTATTAATCTAATCTAAACATACTAATTATTTTCTACTAAACTAGTTTGTGAAAATTGTGAGATATTACCTCGGTAATTATAATTGCCTTAATTATATTTTAATGAACTACGTTTTATTAAAAAGAAATATTTTTGGTGGAAGAATTTCTAGAGTGCAAAAGATACAACACCATAAAGTTAGGAGGTAAGTGAAGAAGATCTAAAGTTTAGGATAATTCGATTGAATGATTCCAAGAGATTTATTGATTGAAGTTCTATGGAGTTCTTCTAATGAAAGTTGGCTAAATGAAGCATAAGAACATAAGTGGGGTACAGTTATACAAAGTAACTCCTTTGATGCAAAATCAATTTATTGTTAGCATTTGTTTAAATGAAGTTGCCTCTGTGTGTATAGATCATAGGTTAAATTAAATCCTACTTTGTCTGACTTGAGTATTGTATTGTAGTTGAAAAGCAATAAATGATGAGAAAAGTAGTTGAGAAACTTTGTTGAGAATTATGTGCTCAACAATGGAAGAGGAAATTTAAAGCTATTCCATGCGTATAGAGGAACAATATTCATACCAGTTGATGTGTAATATCTTGTCATGTTATTTACTTTTGGTGATGCCGTTTAGTGTTAAATGTTTGTCGTGGTCAAAGCCTAATTTTAGGTTAGGCTTGTTTATTATGATTACTCAATGAGTTTTATAATTGGTAGATATAAAAGCTTTTGTTAAGAATTTAAGAACTAGGTTTAAATTTCTTTTAATTATCATCAAAACAAAGAAAAATGAATTAGATAAACTATTAAAATATAGCCTGAAAAGGGGATTTTCAATATTAATGATAATCATTAAGAAATTATTGGTTGTTTGAAAAACTTTTATAAGAAATTGTATCCCATGATTGTAAGCAATGTTGAGAACAATTTTATGGATCCTATTGTATAATTAAGTATATGTTATTATTCACTTTTATATAATCTAAGTACTGACTAAACTAAATATATATATATATATATGCAATTTTTTTTTTTGCCACAAAAGTAATTTCCTTAATAGAAATCAACCATCATTTAGGACAACAAATGATGTACCATTGAAGACAAAAGAAAATTACAAACAGACAAATATAACGTGATAAGTCTTTGGAGGGTAAATGGGGGGTCACATCACTAATCCATAGGACCAACTCCCTTCCTAGTAAAAGAGGATACCTAATTTGCTACTAAGTTAGTATTTTTATTACATTTATTAAAAAGGAATACCTTATTTTCATGATATCTTACAGCTTTTGACAAAATGTCATCTAATAAGCTATGAGCTATCCACTTTACTCTGTAGCATGGGCTCGATCCTTGTATAAAATTGTTAACTGAATCAAACACACAAGATGCACTATTTCAAGAATAACTATATCCCATCCTCTTTCCTCTATCATCTGTAACCCTAAGAGAAAAGCTTTACACTTAAGGGATTTGGATCAACTGTAGAGCAATCTCCACTTTTACCTTAAACAAGAGTACCTTTCTTGTTTCTGGCCATTGTACAGATTCTTCCCATCTTAGAACCTTTTACCTAAGAAACATCAATGTTCACCTTAACAAAATGATTCATAGGTGGTTCCTAAGGCTTCATAGGTTCCTTGCGTGTCTAAAGCTCATGAGATAGTACCTTTTTGTGACTACTCTCCCATTTTAGGTAAGAAGAATTGAATTTTTGTAAAATTTGATTAGGATTTGTGCATACATCTTCAAAAACAAATCTACATCTTTCACACCATATAAGATAATAGAGTAAAGCAACTTCACATTCTATCTCTATTCTTACTTCCCAAAAAAAAACCTTGCATCAATTGAAAATCTTGTTACCATTTTAGAAAGCTCAACACATTATTTCTATGAAAAACCAAACCTAAACTACCAAACTCTATAGATCTAGTCTATTCATAAAGAAATAAGGCATGTTCCATTGTCTTTACTTCCCCATAGATCTTTTAATGAAGGTTTGAAATAACGCTCTTATAAATAAGACTTAGTGTAGTTGGAATTATATTTTGTATTACTTTCTACATAAAGTGCCTTATTTTGGGGAAAATATATATGTACTTTTTTTTTTCCAAATTACCTTCCAATCTACCGATTAGGGTGTTGATTATGATGAAGGGATGTCATGCTTAATATCCTTTAAGTGAATGAAGTGATATGTAGATTTTATAGAACACTCACCACTTCTATATTAAGGCCATATAATTTCATCCTCTCCTGCATTTAGCATAAGGTTAAGATTCTTATTACATATAACTCTTCTTCTCTACAAATCTATTTTATAGGGTTCAAATTCCACAATATTTAATCCATGTTTATCAATTGGCTTACCTTTATCTCCTCATCTACTTCTCTACCTCTACTACATAGTTTGCCATTCACCAAAGCCGAATTCATCTATCTATCCAAGCTTTCACCTCTTCACCACTCCTTACCTTTCACATACTGCCTTCCTTTAAAACATTTTTGCCCTTCCAATAAGCTCAACCAACCCCACAATGTTCTTCATCCTTTTGTTGCTTCAAAAAAACACATACTAGGGAAAGTATAAACCCTTAAGGACTTTAACCCAAAGAGCATTAGGACATGCTTATGCTTTCTATGCTAGCTTTGTCAGCAAAGCTAAGTTGAAGTCATGTAGATCTCTAAATCTTAATCCTCTTTCCTCCTTAGCTTGAGTCAACTTTGTCTAGCTAATCTAATGCATCTTACCTTCACATTCTCTTTGCCCCTACTAAAACTTTGCTAAAGCCGAATTTACTTCATTTCAACCACATTTTTGTATGTTTGAAACAACTTATGGAGTATACGGGAATAGCTACTACCCCAGATTTAATGAGTGTTTCCCTTACTATAGGCATGAGGAATCTCAATTTCCAACCCTTTAATTTACTAAAATTTATTTCCTTCACATAGCCCATAGCCTCTATCTTAGATTTCTTCCATAAATGGTTGGCACTCCTAAGTAGTTATTGGGATTTTGAGTAACATCCATACCCAAATACCCTTTCACCTCTTCCTTCACATCATCACCTACATTAGAATTGAAATATACATAGGATTTACTAAAGTCAACGCTCTAACCAAATGCCTCATAGTACATACTGATTATTCTTAGCAAATTTTCTATACTCCCCCTCCTTAGTTCTGTAAAGAAAAGAGAATCATCAGCGAACAAGAGATGAGATAAAATAGGGCAACCACTCTTTGGAACAATGTCTCTAGACTTATTATGCTCAATCAATTGCAAAACACCCTAGATAAATAGCAGCCACTAATATGAAAAGATAGAGAGATAAGGGATCTCCTTGTCAAAGTCCCCTAGAAGGAATCACTTGTTCATCACATTTTCCATTAACAGTCACATTATATGTTATTGAAGTCACACAAGCCATCATCAAATTAATCCATCTATGCGAAGCCACAACTTTAATGACACATCTTTAAAAAATCCTCATTCTATATGATTGTAAGCCTTATTCATATCCACTTTTATAACACAAAAAGCATCCCTTTCTTTCATTTTGCTTTTTAGAAAGTGAAAAACCTCACACACCATAACAATATTATCTTTGATTAATTGTCTTGGAATAAATTTCCTTTGGTTATTCAATTATAAGCTCATTTAGGAAAATTTTTAGCCTATTAACTAATATTTTTGAAATGATTTTATAAAGGAAATTACATAAGGTAATAGATCTGAATTGAGACAAAATTGGGGATTTTAGACTTTTGGAATGAGGATAATGTCTAAAGAGACGAAGTTTAAGGGAATTTGACTTGATCGAAAGAATTGTTGAATAGGTGAAGTGATCTCCACTCCAACAAAACTCTAATGAGAATGCTAGAAAATACCAAGGAATCCATCGGGTTTGGAGGCTTTCATTGCACTAAGTTGAAGTAGCACTTATTTTACCTCTAAATTTGTGATTTCATCACATAAAACTTCATTTCTCTTTTGTGATTAACTGTGGCACCGAATTTGAACACTCCTACTGACTAGCTTTATTCGATGCTCTAAAGAGCCAGTTGTAATTTGACACAAACTCCTCCATATTCCCTTGTTCCTCCTTAATCCACTCCCCATTTATTCCTTTAATGCGATAGACTTTATTTCACTTTCTCTAATTAAAATGGTTTGATGAAAAAATTGCAATGTTTTGATCTTCATACTTAATCCAATTAAGCCTAGCTCGTTGATGCTAATAGAGTTCTTCAGGTTCCTAAACATTGTTTAACTTCCCTGGAATATTCTCTTCCTCAACTACACACCTTTCTTCTTGAGCTTTAGCTAAATTACTAAAAAAACTCATCAAACATCTTTCTATTATGGAGAAAACACCTTCTCTTCCATTATTGTAAATTAAATTAGCATTTACTTAATAAATTCATAACATACAATAGATCAACCCTCTCTTTAGCTACCTAACTATCTTTAACCACCTATTTTCAAAAAGAAACTTCTTTCCTCTTTTTTCTTTCTTCAATGTGTCAAGAATAATTGTTGTATGATCAGACCCTATAAAAAAGCAATGCATAGCTTGTTTATTAGGAAATTTCCTCAACTAACTTAAGGATATAAGACCTCTATCAATTCTTTCTTTTACCCTTACCCCTTCTTCCTTATCATTATCCTATGTAAACTTAGGCCCTTAAAAACCTACATTAATAAATCTTGCATTTGAAACCATATTTTGAAAATCATAAATTTGTCTTTGACTTCTTCTTCCTCCTTCTTTCATCACAATGTAAAATCTCCTATACACATCAAGGGTTCAAACTAATAACCTGCAATGTCTTCCAACACCTTCTACAATTTAACTTTCCCATAAAAAAAAGTATTTGAGTGATTCTAAGTCATTCTTCTAATTAAATGACTGCTAGCATCAAACACTAGCAAAATAATGGCAGTCACTCCATTTAATTTAGATATATAAGTAGATGCGTACCTCTTCTTTTTACTCTTTTTTCCTGTAACCACCAGTCATTTCCCCCATCTCTTCCCTTTCACTCTCTATAACTTCCTCAACTCTCAATTTTTTAAAAATTTCTCTCTTCCTCTAATTCCCATCTCCTCTTAACACCCACCATCCCTACTATAATAGCTAAATCCTTAGTTAGAGGGAAAAGGGGTCTAAATTGGTTTTCAATAGTGTTTAGGTTGTTGGATAAGGATGATACTAAAGAAGGTAATGAGGATAGGCATAAATAAGATTGTAAACTAAGTTTTAGGCCAGGAGAAGCATTCGCCATGATAGGTTCAGTGTTTACATGAAGGTCATATTTGAAGGGAATGAGAATAGAGGTAAGTTCACTAGTTGCAATGATAAGCTGTTGAGGTTTTAGAGGCTTGAGGGTAATTACAGTTATGTGTTTAGGGGAAGATAATGTATTTAAATTTGGTTTGATTGATTAAAACAGCTTAGCTTACATTCTCTTCATCACAATTTCTCTATACTACTAGCTTCCTTTTTTTTTTTTTCCATTTACCATCCTCTAAACAATTATTCCAAAAACTTGATTCCCTCATAAATGGCCCAAAAGCTTCTTTAAAATCTCGTGGGTAAGAACAACCCCTTGCTACATGCACTAATCTTCTACGTACAAAGAAAAAATCTGATAACCTTTCATACTTAACCAATACCTTCTATTTGTCACCATCCAATCTTCTAACCCATAACCCAGCTATAAGAGGCTCATTAATGTTCACTAGGACATGTAATCTTAGATGACTTAAATAGAAAATGCTATTTAAGATCACTTCAATATCTACCTCCTTACTAATATTTTCATCCATCATATTAGAGTATTTTGCATAGATGTCACTAGAAGAAGCCATTTCTGCACCAAACAAAGCACAAATCAGATAAAGTACAAACACAATCAAACCAAGACAAAGAGAAGGAAAACTAGAGAAAAAAAGAGGAAATACTCAAAAGAAAAAGAAAAAGGACACAAGAAGACCCGAATGGATAGAAGAAACACTAATAGGTTTATGCAACACTCGAAGCATAGAAGTAAGAGATAGATAGATTCAATTGAATAGAGAGGAAACTAGGGATAATGATGATGAGCATTATACCTTAAACTCATATTGATTTCATTAGATTAATCTAGATTTAATTGTCTAGCTATGAGTATTTACTAAGTATCAGGATGACGATGACAAAAGAGAAAGAAAAAGAAATAAAAAGAGTGTGATGCGGTTGTAACAAACTACCACATGAGGTTAGGGGTAGAAAGAAAATAAATAGTGTCACAATAATATTATAAGATTTTTTAAATGTTTAAACAATCTTAATTGTTGATTTGTGAATTGAGGGAAAAAAAAAATTGAGAGATGAAATTGGAAGGATCCCATTCTTTGTTTATTTAATCATCTCTTCGAAGATATTAGCTATTATCCATAAAACAAGTATGCTCATTTGGAAGAAGATTGAATGATATTAATACACTACGGATTCACGAGAGACATAACATACAAGTATCAATAATTTTAAATATTTAATTATGAAATCACAAATCCTTTAAAAAAGTAATAATTATATTTTTATGTATTAAAATTTTATTGATCTCTAAAATTATCCATCAATTGATGTGTTAATACCATTTAATTATTATTTTAAAATTAAATGTTTGTAGCAGATATTGATTGATGTGGCGTTTCTAACCTACCACATAGTTTTTTGTTTTCAAGCAACAAACTGGTGAATCACTCAGCCAATTGTATTCCTTTCCTTCGTTTACAGTATTTGAAGTTGGTGACTTTGGACTAATGACGTGTTTCCTAAGTCCTTAATCAAAAGTACATCGCTTCTAATTCAAGATTACTGAACCAGACCAATAATCGATTAGTATCTAATCGTATAATCAGCTGCATTTCTGCAACCAATCTATATCAATATCATTATAGCTTTTCAATTACTTTTCGTTTAAATTTTACTTTTCCATCCGCGATTAAGCTCGTTAAAAAACCACCGGCTATTTTAACGATATATTTCGTAAAAGCACTTAAAATTTGTCATTTCGCTTGAGATCATAGAAACACGTAAGAAACGTGACTTAAGTTAATAATATTTTATGACCTTTATTATTTACTATAATCACTTAATGTTCGTAATTTTATGTAAAATTCATAAAAGTATTTAAGAATTCGTAAAACCTCATAAAAATTTCCAGTATAGTTCGCAAAATGACTCCATCAATTTGTAGAAACACTTAATGATCGTTATCTAACTCTAATGTCCGTAAAGTACCTAGAAGATTGGGACTTTAAAATTCCCCAATTGGAAGGGTTCGATGACAGAAATTTTAAGAAGCATCGAATGTGTTTGTTTCATAAAATCATTTTTAGAATTTTTTGGTTTTTATTATAATCAAAATTTTAGAATCAACAGGTATAAACCCAGAAATTTTACAGGGTTTGCCAGGAACTTGTAGTGGTAAGTGATGATTAAAAATAAAAATATCAGTTCAATCACCATTGAAGGTGGTTTAACCATTATGAAGAATGTCAATGGAAATTGAGAGAACCTTTGACTAGAATGTATTGAATTTTTCCTCGAGAAAACTATTCCCAGTTTTTATAAGAGACATCATTTACTATTAATATCTTTTGTAGTTGTTAATAACTAGTGGGCAACTATTGTTGTTGTTTTCCACAACCATTTACCACCAAAAGCTTATAATATCTATAATATTTTGAACTTAAATGGCAATAATTGACGACTATAAAAATTTAAATATAGCAAATACGAAGAAAATTTGGGGTAAATTACTGCATACACCTCTTGAAATTTATTAAGATATAGAAATACATTAAGTTTATAAAATGGCATACTTAAATCTGATCCCTGGAAAAATATTAACACTGAAACTTTATTTTTCCAATATTGTAAGAGTCAATAATTTATATTAATATAAAATTGCTGTACTTTTTAAAATTCTACGTGTTACTCAAAATGGTTACATGTATGTGTTGATGGGACTAATTTGGTATTGCATTGAAAGAAAAATATTATTTCAAGTGCGATTCATTTCGATAAGACGCCGCCCGGTGCAGCCTACTACGCTACGCCTAGTTCGAAAAGGTCGAATTATCATATAGTATAAGTATGATATTTAAAAAAGTCACATTTTTCAAAGGTTTTATAGTTTTTAGGTGATAAAGATGTAATTTAACCTTTACTATTGGTAAGTAGTTAAGAAAACATTCTGATGGTCTAGCCTAGATAACTATTATTTAAATGATTTGGTTAACAATCGAAGGCAACTTGGAAACAGCTTAAAAAGGGCTGGGTTTAACCAAAATCAATTAATTGCTTTTAGCTTCATTTAGTAGTTTGGGGCATCTATAAGATAAGAAAAACTTTAAGAGTACTAATACACTATATAGATGGATAAATAATATATAAGTATTAATTAAATTTTAACATGTAAATATGTAAAAAAATAATTCTTTTCTAAAAAATGAGATATTATTATTATTATTTGTATACCATTTATCTTGACATGTGACGCATTAATATTATTTTAAGTATTTTTTTTTTCCAAAAGATAATCGTTATTAACAATAAAGGATGCCCCTATGCTTAAACTTAGATATTTTGACCAAATATGTTACAATTTAAGGAGAAAAGATTTAAATCTCAATTTATCGTAATGAGAGACTAGTGATAATGCTACTAAACTATAATGACCTTAGTTATTTTATCTTAAATATTTATATTTCCTAAATGTAAATTGTAGAGGGACCAATCAAGTCAATAGTTGTTAACATTCTATGGCATTGTTTAAATATTAATAAAAACAAAATTTTTGAAATTGATTAAGAAGGATATTCTTTATGATTGCTTTCTTACATGACTTAACACACATACACACATATACATATATATTGCCAACTTTGACTTAAGATTGAAAGCCCTCCTCTCTCTCACACACAAGAGAAACTCCTCAACAAAACCCTAATCTATAGGATAGCCACTTTAACTCTATTCCCTTCCTCCATCATCTTGAATGAATAAATCCACTACTAGCATTTCCATCCATTACCACAAATTCACCGTCATCAATCTTATTTGTTTGATAACCATAGCGATTGGCTTGGTATTAATTTAGTATTAGTATTTACCATAAGTTATCTTTGTCAAGTCTAAGTTTGTCTCAAGTAATTAGACTTACTTACATTTTTCACTACTATCAGATTTGGCATCCCTCTGAGAAAAATTATGGAAATGGAATAAGGACGTCTTTGGCATTATCCATGTGAGAAGATGACATGCCCACAACCAATTGGTGAAGTTAAAAGAGGAATGCTTAGTATGCTTTAGAGAGTCAGCTAAAGCACATTTAAAGAAAGAAGAATGCTTATGTGCAAGTAAAGCAAAAATCTAATGGATATTGCAAGGAGAAAGAATCACAAAGTTTTTCCATGCTACGGCTATAGCGCAATGACCAAAGTCCCAAATCATTAATTTATTTAAAAAATTAAGGAATTGTAAGATCAATCTAAATGATATCAAATTAGAGGTAACCAAGTTCTACATGAAGTTCTATTCCACAAAGAATACTTAAGCATATACAGTTCTAAAAGATATAAAAGGCTAGGGAGGAAGCCTCGTAGATGAGGAATACTCTACCTTAAGTTGAGACATAATCAGGTTAGAAATCAAGAAAGCTTTATAAAGTATAAGAGACTACAAAACTCAAGGAATAGATAACTTACATGCCATTTTTCATAAAAAAATGCTAGGAGATAATGGGAGATGTAGTGTGTCTTACAATTTTAAACATATTCCAGCAAAAATCTATTCTTAGTGAGCTTAGCAAAACACTCATTGTGTTACTAAAAAAGTTTAATGGTGCCTTAAGCATTAAAGATTTTCAACCAATCAATCTATGTACTACAATATAAAAGCTTGTCTCCAAAATTCTTGTCAATCGCCTCCAACCATATCTAGACTCTTTAGTAAGTCCAACATAATCTAGTTTTGTCCGAAGAAGTGTTGCCTTAGACAATGTAAAATGTAATTCTCTTGTAGGAAATCATCAACATAGCCCATAAGAAAAAAAGGAAAGAACACTTGGATGATCCTTAAATTGGATCTCAAAAAAGCTTATGATAGGGTTGAATGGGACTATGTATAATGTTTCCTTCAAACATTGAATTTCATAGATTGGTAGATTAAGTTTATCATCTCCTACATATCCTCAGTAAGTTGTTCTGTTCTCTTAAATGACACTTAAATCCCTAAGACCTTAGCTAGTCGAAGTCATAGATAGGAAGATCCTTTATCTCCATACCTTTTTATTCTAGTAATGGAATGTTTAAGCCATCTCATTCTTCTTAATGTAGATTTAAAGTTATGGAAACCAATTTGTTTTTGAGGAACTAGTTTGGATATCTTATACCTCTTTCTTGTAGATGACATTATTTTGCTAAGTGAGGTAGTAGCTACTAATGCCCATAAATGAAAGTGATTGTTGACATTTTTGGGCAAATTTCAAGGCAAAAATCCAATCCTAACAAGTCATATGTTTTCTTTTCCTAAAATACTCCTCAACAGCTCAAGGAATAGATTTGTTGAGTATGGAATGTTTGTCAAATTGCAAGTTTGGGAAAGTATTTAAGCTTTCCTCTTAACGAGCATAGCATTTTGAAAGGAAGAGACTTTGACTTTCTTCTTGAAAAAGTATGAGCTAAGTTGATTGGATGGAAAACAAAAATTTTAAGTATGGTAAGTAGGTGGGTGGTTGTAAAATTTGTTCTAAAAGGGATCATTAACTATTATATTCAAGCCACTAAGGTTCCGGCATACATTCTCAATAAACTTGAGAAATATTATTGTGACTTCCCTTGGGGTTCTACGAAGGAAAAAAAAGGAAAGTTCATCGGATGGCATGGGAGGACGTTGAAAAGGAAAAAAAAAAAAGGAGGAGGACTTGGCTTAGCAGATCTTTAGAAGCATAATAAAGCTTTCCTTATCAAATTTACTTAGTGATTTAAGACAAAGCCTAAGATTCTTTAGGCATATCTTTTTAAGGAGAGATTTGGCAGAGACCTTAAGAAGTTGCAGGGACAAAAAGGTTTTACGAATGCCTGACATATTCAAAAAGCAGTGGAGTGGATTAATCAATACTCCATCGTCCAAACACACCATGGCAAAGAAGTTAATTTTTAGAATGATAGGTGTGATAAAAATGACATCATATTATGGCTTTTGTATCAATTCCTAACTTAATCATTGTCTAAGATATCATTAACAGAAGCTTAGGATTGAGTAGGTTAATGGAATGAAGAGATTATCCAATACCCCTTAGATGATGATATTCAACATTTATTAGGTAATATTTACTTAGATAGAGAGAGTCATGAGGATAATAGAAGTAGCTGAGAACTTAATAGGGGAAGATAGCAAATATTATTACAACTCTCACCAAAGATGAAGACACCCATGATGACCATCATTGGCAATGGATATGGACCATGTTGGTGATGCCAAGAATCCACCATATGTTATGGCACATGGTCTATAATGGATTGCGTGCTAAGTCTAATCTTTGTAAGAAAGGTATTTTGAATAACCTAACTTGTTTTCGATGCCATTATGCAGAAGAAACAATAGAACATATTTTTCAAAATCATTCTTACACAAAGAGTAAGCGGCAAGAGTTGAAGCCATCTAATCCATTTGTGACAAGCTGAGATACCCTATTCTTAGACTAGTTACAAGTTAATAGCTAATGCAATTTAGCAACGATGAAGAAAATTGAAAAATCATGGGCTATTATTTTCTCTCATATGCTCTATGAAATTTGGTTTAACAGAAATGTTAATATTTTTTGGGAAGAAGTGATATAATCTTTAGGAATAGGGCTCTCATCAAAGCTTCAGATTTTTAGGCTGTGTATCAAAAGAAAATGATTACATGACATGGAATGCAAGAAAAATATTATTGGACTAGACCTAAAATTGGTTAGCTGAAATTTAATGTAGATAGGACAGTTCACTCTGAGAATAGCTAATCTAAAGTTGCCGGTATTCTCTGTAATTCAAATGGAGAGGTCCTAAGTGGTTTCATAAAGTCCATAGCCCCATCTCCTCTATTGCAGGGGAGAAGATGGGGCTAGACTATGTTATCATCGAAATAGATCCAACTTTAGCATGTGATCGCCTCTTAGAAGTTGTATATGATGAAAATTTACTCTCCCACATTAAATTTTCTTGTAGGAAAATGCTTAAAGGGATGAACTAAGTATTGATTAGGCATGTGATGAGGGAAGCGAATGAAGATACAAACCTAGTGGGAAAACTTACCCACTTGAAAACCATGAATGTGACTTTCATAGGAGATATTCCTACAAATGTTCTCTCTCTGTTGCATGAGGAAATTGCTGTCTCTTCCTTGAACCTTGACAATCCTACTCGTCGTTTTATGTTATCTAGTTTAAATGTTCATGGTTTTTCTAATAATTTATTTATGTTTAGACCACTCTTTAGTTTTGGTTGATTTTTGCTGCAAGTGTCTTGGGATGTATTTGAAGTTTTAAATTAAAGTTTCTTTACCATCCAAAAAAAAAATCTTTATTGGGTCTTATTTTTGGATCTTTTAGCTTTCCTTTCCCTTTTCCTTTTGTTGTAATCCTTATATAGGTATCCTTACCCATTGTCCAACAAAAAAACACAAAAATCATCCATGCAAAAGAGGTCTATCACTTTTAACATTTCTTGTTGACATAATAAATAAACATACACAATCCTTAAGAACAATATCAATAAAAAAAAAGGAAAATTTCATCAGAGAGGAAATCTCTAGCCATTACTAATCCCTGTTTAGTGAGGCAATTTGTGGCTTTGTTATCTTCTTGATTTACTTGAAAAAAATTCAAAATCAGGAATATGTATCATGACTTATTTACACTTGTGCAAAGCTAGATGGCAAACATCTAAATTCACGTTGTGGTTATAAAGCCATCCAATGACTTGTTGTGAATTTACTTTTATGATTATCCTTTGCTTTCCTAGTCTAATTGCTAATAGAAAAACCTTCTTTAATAGGCTATAATTCAACTTCAAGAGGTGAAACTTTAACAATCCGCTTATGAATACCTCCTAATACAACTCTTCTTTGATCTCTGCCAGTAGCTCTCACATCAACCTTTTGCCTCTTCTTATTAACAGCACGATCGTAATTCACTTTAAACTATCGTTCCTCAAGTCTTTCCTACGAACCACCCAATCTTGTTCCACTTAAATTAAGCTTCTTCGCTAACCTAGTTGCCCACCATTCATTAGCCTCCATTCTAATTCTTCCATAGTAGTTTTTGTTAGGTTACTTCAAGTGAATGCATGAAATTTATGATACTTGATAGTTTGATAGGTCTTATTCTCTTAAGATAAATTTTAGTAGCCTAAACATGGGAATTTACTTTTGAAGAGATATACTTATCTATCCATACACCTAGATGTTCACTCATAAATCATTTTATATCAATTGGTTCATTTAATGTCACTTTTGTTTAACTAAATGAATTATATCTTAATTTGACATGAGGCGAGAAAAAAAAAAGTATTCATCTTCCTTGTGAAATTTGTTTATATATGAAATCATATTTTATGCATATATATATATAGATATTGAAGAGTATGTATCATGTTAAAAAGATTATTTTCTATAAAATGGATTCTTTTTATTTTTTTTACTAATTAGATTCTTTACATGTATGAGGTTGAAAGGAATATATGATTATCAATCCTAATGAGAGAATAGGTAATGATGCCACCAATGACAAGAGTGGAAAAAGGAATATGTACAAAATGTTTTGGTCATTCGTGATGGTGCGAGGTTGGATAGGGAATCAATTATGATCTATGTGATGGTGCAATTATATTTTTCTTTTTCTTTTCACCATCTATATCTTACACAATTAGGGGAGAGGGATTCAAGTATGTTCCATCCTAAAGGGAGGAATAGGCACCTTTAACCATATTTGTATAACAATGTTTATACCGATTGGGTTATAAGGCCTTGGCAACATGATTGGATTGAAATTCTTAAAACATATAATGAAAAAGAACGGGTTATTTAATAATTTACCCTATATAAAAAAATATTATTAATACTTTATCTATTTGGTTTTATTAATCATCATTTTGGACTAAATAAGATGGTTACTTGGTATGCCCCTCCTCAAGTTAGTTGCATTAGATTGTTACCCAATCTTACACATAAAACAAAAGAGAAAAGAAACCTAATTGAAGAATATTAGGGTAAACTTGAAAGGGGGGGACAGGGGAAGGGTGGGGGTGGTGTTCTAAGGAAAAATTGTAATTCTTTTTTTATATAAACAACTAAATGTAATAATAAGAGTAATCAAAGTAACAATAAAACAATAATAAATGTAGAAATTAAAAGATATAGGGATAAAAAAGATCAAGGTTGGAGTTAACATGGAGTTTGGACCGCCCTCTACTCTCTATGGACACACAATGCCTCCAATCAAAGACTTCACACTACTTTATTGATTTCTCAATCTAAGCTCCAAAAGCTATACACACACTCAAACTTGATTACACAAGTTTCTTACTCACAATTCTCAACGCAAATCACAATCTCTGCTCACAACACAAAACTTAATCTCAAGGATTATTGGTGTAGTGCTTTTAACTCTCAATACTTTGTAAATAACAGCTCATAAGTACTATACTTCAAATCTCTCTAAATATTGATAAATTAGGGTATACAAGACAATGAGAACACAAAAGAATGTTGGAATATTGCAGTAGAATATCATATCTTAATTGCCTTTGGTCAGGTTGCTGAGCTTTTATATCAACTTATCGAATTCTTTTCGTTACCGCGCATTAAATGCTCCAACAGCTACTTAAATCAGATTTACCAACATGCTGGCTCCTTGTATTACTAGTAAGCTAGTTATAAAATACTCTACCGGCATGAACATTGACATGTTAGCTCCTTCAAGCCAGTGAGTATTTTTTTCGGGGTTTTATACCATTAGCCTAGTTCTTCTTTGAGCCATCAACCTAGTAGGCCAAAAATCATCTGAAATTTTTTTTAACACACAATAAATAAATATAATTTTCAATCTAACTTCAAGATCATTTGATCACCACTCAAAAGATTAATTTTTTTGTAGAGATAATTGATATATTTAATCATCAAGTAAATTAATCGATCTTATTCAATTAAATCAAAATAATCAAATAATACTTAATTTAATTATCCACTTGTTTTGTTTTCTTCATAAACAATATGTTTACATATATACTTTTTATTTTGTTCTTATCAAAATCAAATAATGAACCCTAAGTTCAACACTAACTCCCTCCTTTATTGCCATGATCATCAAGTGTAAGAGGTAAAGGTTTCTTCTCTCCTTTTTGTGCAAACTTATTGATTTCAATCTAGAAAGGCCTTAAACTCTATCCATCTTTTGTGGATTAAGAGCTTCTAAGCAAGAAGCATAAGGGTTTATAAGAAACTTGAGATCTAAAAGGAATTTAATGCAAAGAAAATTAATTAAACCTTAAAATTTCAACTTTAGCATATATTAGGGATTTGATTTGACATTCCTTATAAGGTCTCAAGTATAAAACATTATAGGACTAAAGACTCTTGCCCTATAAGAGTGAGATTATTAAGGCTTCCTAAACCACATTCAACTTTCAAGTAAGGAATGTCTTATATTTTAGATTTATGGTGATAATAAGATCCATAACACTTTGTTTACTATGAGAGAAAGAAATAGGAAGGAAAGATTTAGGGGGGAAAAATGTAATGGAAAATATTACTTTGAATGTGTTTGGATTATTAATGGAATAAAAAGTAAAGGAACATTAACAACTATGAAAGATAGGAAAATGGTATAATATAAAATTAACACCATCCCTATAAAGATAATAACAAAGGAAAGAAATGGAGAAGGAGAGTGATAAAGTTGGAAATCTAACAATTTTTTCCTTTTTCACTTTCCCTTTCCTTTCTCTCTAATTTGGGTGGAAATGAAAATTGTAAGGCCTACAAAATCATTTCCTTTGCTATGTTGATTCCACTGTTCACCAAACAATGAAATTGAAAAATTTCCCCACCGTTTTCTTTCCTCTTACTTTCCTTCATGCCAAACAAAGGTAAATTTATATATTTTTTTAAAGGAAACGGAAAGACAAAAAAGTGGTACATGAGTGTTAGGTTAGATGAATCACACCATGCAGAGGATGTGCACTTCCATTGAAGATAAACACATTCCATTCCTTTAGCTAAAAGTTGTTATTGTTAGGAATAATTGTATAAGAATTTATTTAGTTATGAAATTATGGAATCATAGAAGTTAAGAAAAAAATGGAGTTAATTATTGAATATGATATCAAGAAGATAGATTATATCATATGAGTTCAAGATCCTATAAGTAATTGATCCTTAGTGCATTGTTAATATAGAACAACGAGTATGGAAGTTTAAAAAATTATGAAAATTTGTTGTTATAAAGGTCAAAGGTTGGAGATCAAGGTTGATAATCCAATATTTGATGATTGGAAATTAGGAAAGTGAGGTGTTGCGATCTTATGGAAGGAGTTGCTAATAAATGATTATAAAAATAGTTATTTAGTAAATTGGTTGATTAGATAAAGGTTAGACTTGACATGGAAAACGTGTTTTCAAGAATAAGGAAATGATTTTCACAATTCAAAGAATATATATATATACCCATATAAATACATATACACATACACACGCATACACAAATATATACCATGAAAAGTGAATCAACGGGCATCCAATTGGTCGGTTAAGTTAGGGGGTTAAAGGGCAATCAACTAGCTCACAAAAAGAATGATAAAAGACCAACATAAAATAACGTGAAGGTTGAAGAAGCAATCGAGTCCCCATAGTTGTAGTTGGTTTGTGGGGGCAAGAGAAGGTAGAGATATCGAGATGAAACAACACAACATATCTTACCTCACCCAACCCTCTACATGACCTCATCTACACATCTAGACTCCTTAACTCACTTCCTTTCTCTTCTAGCCCTATTAAATAAAAAAAAAAAAGAAGAAGAAGAAGAAAAGAATATTAAAACTAAATGAACTCCATGACTTCATTAAGTCTAAGGTGGATTCGACAAGTTCTCCCCCACCAAAAGCTACTGAAAAGGATCGGTCTCCTTTCGAAATAGCAAGTCAAAAAACTCCACAGGCAACAACCCTAGGTAGCAAAAATATCCTATTGCGATATCGCCGCAACTCTCATTTCTGATGTTTATGAAAATGATTTTCATTGGGAGGATGGAAATGAAGATATAGAAGAAGATCACTACGTAAATGAAATTGATAACACTCTTAGCAAATCCACTAAAGTAAATGAACCCAACGGGGATAATTTACTTGAAGGAACTAAGAAAATTTCCTTTACAAGCAATGAGAAATAATCCATACGATAGCCATTAATCATCAAGTTTTATGGGCAATCCACAAAATATCGAACACTGTTCCCTTAGAACTTAGTTGAGGATAGTAAGAGAGATTTTCCATGTTAGTTTTTTTGTCCTTGTTAATGATATGTTGCTATTTGAATTACCAATATATAATTTCATCTTTTTACCCTTTAATAATCCGGATAGACAGATGTTAAAGGTATTGGGGACTTTTATTTTACAGTAACCTAAAATTTACTAAATCGGTATTATCACCAATTGCCTAAAATTATAATAAAGTGCATTATTCAAAAGATAATAAACAGCGAGAGTATTAAAGTCCAGTGAAATTGCAATTACGCTTTTAAGATTATTGTTAGGTTTGGATAGATTCAAAATTTCCAAAACATATTTTAATATTTTTAACTTTTGAAAAATATACATATCGTTACTAAATCCTCTAATTTATCCCTTTTATGATTCTTTTAGCTATGGTCTTTGGATTTTACCTGTGGTTTGGGATACACAGATATATTATAAACTTATAATGAATTACGTTAAGTTTTTATGATTTAGGAGATCTATTTACACCCTGTTAATAATTTAGGGATATATTTATAGTAACCTAAAAAAATTTCGTTGACTTTGAATGGATTTTTCCCTTTCCGGTCTTCCCCCTTTGGATGGTCAACGAAGAAAAGCCAGATAAATCAATAAGTTGGACAGTCAGGGTGGTCCATGTACAGCTAGCTGATTGATCACTGGCTTACCCGGGCAGCCATGCAAGTTGCATAGTTGCACATCGTCGCGCCCGCTTGACTTCACAACAACAAAACAAAGGAAGAGTCTATAATAATTATAGGACTTACAACAATTACTGTCCCTAATTTACCACTTCTTTATTATAAGGCTCCTTCGTCATTTTTAATGAAATTGGCAAAGGAAATAACAACATGTACTAAGTAGTCCATTAGTCATAATATTATGGATAATGATTCTTTTTCCTTTATAAGAAAATATCATTGATAACAAGTGATACTAATGTGTTTTTTTTTTTTCTTTCAACTATATTATTTAATAGCCAAGATTATTATAATTTAATGGTATCGATATTTCATTTAGATAAGCAAGGATTCAAATTCTCTCTTTTTTATAATTAGAAAAAAAAAAAAAAACTTAAACTATATCTTTTAGTAATATAGGATTGAAAGAATTGAACATGCTCTATCTTTGTGGAGACTAAACATGCATGTCATATAAGGCATGAGAACTTATACTAGGATACCATGCAATGCATGGTGTTGCTATTGTCCATTTATAATAACTACAAGACTAAACCCCGTTCCATTATCATCATCTTGATAGAACTATGATATTTCTTATTTACAAATGTCAGCTTAAATTTTATAAATCGCTATATTTAGATTAGAGTCGGGCGTTGAAAACATGCTAGAGGTAAGCTATAATTCACCTAGAAGGGGCGAATCCATGTCGTATGCCAGAACTAGCCCACAAGCCCTAATTTTTCCTTCTTCTTTTTTTTTTTTTTTTTTCTCTTTTCAATTGAACAAATATTGGGCGGCAGCATATTTTCTTTGATAAGTGGTAATTCTAATTTGACATGTAATGGAGGGCAAACACATTGGCATTTTGCACATTGTTTTAGATTTTTTTTGGTTATTTATGTATTCAACTTTTTAATTTTCAAGTTCGAAATATAACAACTTTGGCAAATTAAAAAACAAAAAGTTTGATATATCACAATTTAAGGTGATTATTTTTCTCCCTTTATATGGTGCTAATGTATCATATAACAATTAAAACATAATTTATTACTACATCTTATGTTATTCTTTGATCGTAATATTTGTAAAACATTTACTTGATTTATTAG
This sequence comes from Lumnitzera racemosa, assembly GCA_024138005.1. Taxonomy (NCBI): domain Eukaryota; kingdom Viridiplantae; phylum Streptophyta; class Magnoliopsida; order Myrtales; family Combretaceae; genus Lumnitzera; species Lumnitzera racemosa. The sequence continues at coordinate 39,934,200 of JAMXBC010000005.1, forward strand.
CTAAAATTAAAAATTTTAATAAATGGATTAAAATCCCCAAATTATACCACTTTTTCATCCATTTAATACTTAAAAGAAAACTTTAAAAAATAATTATTCAACGACCAACTAACTTGAAAATCTTAAAGGAGAAAGCTATAGCTCTACCGACTTTTGAGAATATCAAAATCGAAGTCTTCTCTCTCCCCCTCCCTCTCTCTCTCTCTCTCTCTCTCTCTCTTTCGCTTCAACAACCGGTACGCGCCACTAATCTCTCTCGTTTTATCTCCTCTTTCTCTCTCAACAGAAACTTCAACGGACGAGTCCAAAACAGATGTACAGTCGCCGGAGACCATCTTCCGATGTACGGTCAACCCCAGAGAGACTCCCTTACTCACCGAGCTCCACCTACTCCGCATCCACCACCACCACCACCACCACTGTCTCTAGCAAATCGAATTCGAGCCGTAGGTCACTCTCGATCGCCACCCGATCCGTTCTCAAAGCTTTCTCCGGCTGCTTCACGCCTCCGGAGGCCGAAAACTCCAAGAGCTTTGCCGTCTCTGATGATCTCAAGGCTCGTTCCGGTAAAATTAAGTTTTCACGTACTCACCAATGCTCTGTGTTAAACATTCTTATTAGTTGCCATAAGTGTAACTGGCGATAACAGAGTCAGAACAGAGAACCTGGAAAGAAAAGTCATGTTTGCAACGTGTCTTTATTTTCTAGCTTATATCCTTTATTAATTTGGTAAATTGTTGCTAGTTGGTCGGGGAAAAGATGTTCCCATCCCATGGGGATACGGATAGGACACATTCGTGAGAAAGAAAACTTTATCTGTTTGTTAGTGTTGAGTAATCTTTTAGCAGAAAACGGTTGAAGATTTGTCAAGAGTATGAACATGTGGATGCGGTTATTTATTTTTTTTTTTCTAATCTGTTTTTTTTTTTTTTTTTTTTTTTCCTATTAGTTGGACTGAACGGGTCAAGAAGCAGCAGTGAGAGATCGAGAGGTTCAAATCGTGGTGTGTACACACATTCATATAATTCGACACAAGACAAAGAACCAGAGAGTATAAAATTCACAATGGAGGAAATATTTGCTGCTACCAGGAACTTCTCCCCAACTTTTAAGATTGGACAAGGTGGTTTCGGGACGGTTTACAAAGGTAGACTTGAGGATGGGACGGTTGTTGCAGTGAAGCGCGCTAAAAGGGTTTGTACATTCTCAAGTCCAGTGGTTTGAATGTGCTTCTATCTCAACTCATGTTCGTTTTAAATGCTAAAAATGATGGAACAGTTGTTGGACATACCAAATGGTCGATTTTTCTATTGTAATTGTACATTTATGTTGTTGGTAGTTTGTGTTTGGGAGTTCAAATGTGGGGAAAAGAGAAAATTCGACATGAATTGTAGATAAGCATGAGTGTGTGGTTGGAAAAAGAATCCATGAGAAATTATAGATCACGTGTGTTGATGAGTGGTGAACAAATAGCAATGATATATGAATGTGCTGACTGTGGTTAGTTTCTCAAGAACTATTATCCCTATTTTCCAAAACTTGCCACTGTAGGGAGAATTTACTTATACTTTCCTAAAAATTGCCGCATGGTAAAAAATTACTAGTACTTCCCTACCCATGTGGTCTATAAGTACCATTGAAGTCTCTCTAATGTGGCTTTACATGTAAAGGATGATACAGTGAACATAATTAATCTAATAACTGGACTTTCAAGTGACATAGATTAGGATTCCCTCATTAGTGATTGAAATGGATGGAGTCCATTTTGTAAACTTATGCTTGAGATAAGCTGTAACTAAGATGGGATGGTTCTGACATACCATCACTATATCATTCGTATGAAAGTTGAAGTAGGTTTTTCAGCTAATGATGTGTCATAATTCTTCTGTTTTTTCTAGGGTTGATCTCAGCTGCATAATCTGTGAAACAGAATTAATCATTTTTATTTTAGATGAAGAGGATCCAAATCTGAGTAGTAAAATCTTGATTGGTTGTAGTGTTCTTACAATCCTCAAAATTGGTATTTTCATCTCAACAGGACTAAAATAAAAATGATTAAGTAGTAAAATCTTGATTGGTTGTAGTGTTCTTACAATCCTCAAAATTGGTATTTTCATCTCAACAGGACTAAAACAGGCAGTCATGTAGTTTAGACAGTAAAGTTCTCTCCAATATGGTGCTATAATCTGCACATGATTAATTTCCATTTGCAAGAAAAATGTATTACGCAGTACCCCAATGCTTAACAACTCGGGGATCTCTGTGATTTTTTCCAGAGCTTGTACGATAAGCACTTGGGAGTGGAGTTTCAGAGTGAGATTCGTACACTAGCACGAGTAGAGCATTTGAATTTGGTGAAGTTCTATGGATATCTAGAGCATGGAGATGAAAGAGTACTTGTTGTGGAGTATGTTCCCAATGGAACTGTCAGGGAGCATTTGGATTGTGAGTTCTTGCACTTCATCTTTGAATTCTAACTCTACATCTGCAGGCTTCGTGCAATGAACTTTGAGCTGGAACACTCTAACTAGGAATAAAGAACTTATGCAGGCATACATGGAAATGTCCTTGATCTTGCAGCAAGGCTAGATATCGCGATCGATGTGGCCCATGCACTGACCTATCTTCACGTGTATACAGGTTTGTGCTATACTAGGTTGCACAGAGAGCTGTTTCTCTTTTTGTTAACACTCCTAGTTCCTGTGTGACTGGGTTGCATTTTGGCTTTGCCATGCAGATCATCCCATCATACATAGAGATATAAAGTCTTCCAACATCCTTCTCACCGAAAACTTTCGAGCAAAGGTAGCAGACTTTGGTTTTGCTAGGCTTGCAGCTGATAGTGAATCTGGTGCCACTCATGTTTCGACCCAAGTTAAAGGAACTGCTGGCTACTTGGACCCTGAGTATTTAAGAACCTATCAACTTACCGAGAAGAGTGATGTGTATTCATTCGGCGTGCTGTTGGTGGAATTGGTTACCGGAAGGCGTCCAATTGAACCAAAACGGGAACTCAAAGAGAGGATAACAGCAAGATGGGTGAGCTTCTTTTTCCTCTACCAGTGGATAGTTAATCCTCTGCAAAGTTAGTTATTCTAAATGTGGTTTGCAATAATTGTATTCGTTGTTAAACTTGGGAGGAAAGGAAATTTTTCTCTTTGGTCTTTGCGGATTAAGGAGACCATTACTGCCTTTCACCCCGACACTGATTTGCTTCAAATGCAGGCCATGAAGAAATTCACAGATGGAGACGCCATTTCGATACTGGATCCACGATTGGATAGAACTTCATCCAACAATTTTGCCATAGAGAAGATTCTCGAGTTAAGCTTACAATGCCTTGCTCCGAATAGGCGAGGAAGGCCAAGCATGAGGAAATGTGCGGAGGTCCTCTGGAGCATCCGAAAGGATTACCGAGAACTTTCAAACCCTGGCTTTCGTTCCCTTTCCCAAAGAAACGCTTCTGTGAAAGAGGAATAAGCCAGTTATCTGGTTCTAGTTTGATGCAACTTCCTTGTATTGCACGTACCGAGTTGCAGATGGAATAATGCTGAGGCAAAGAGCTAACAAGAAGCCAAGCTCACTTTCTACTCCCATGAACCAAGAACCTGCACTGCACATAGGTCCCCGCTGTTTACATGTTCAAATAGAATTTCGCTGGAGGAATATGGATCTTTGCCATACTCTCGAGCACCGCTGATTGTTTTCTAGGAGAACCTATTGATAAAAACAAGATTATTATAGGATCATACCCCTGTATTGCTTCTGTTTGTATAGCACATCATCATTTTTGTGGCTATAGTCTTAAATTTTGCGAACGAGAAACGTCTGCTTTATGTTTTGTTTCCCGTTGTTCTTTCTTATCAAGGAGAAGATGTCATTCTACAGGTTGATGTTGTTTTTTTTATAGTCTATAGGTATTCATTCTAAATGGCATTGAGAATAATCATAATTGTTGAGTTACATTTTTCGTTAATAAACACTTCCTTGTTAAGGTAGATCGATCGTGATACCTCCTCGATGCGCATATCCATCTTTCATAGCCAAGTGAACCGGCAGACGTATATGTCACATTCTGATAGTGTGGGTGTGCAATCTTGATGCTTTCATAATTATCATGTAAATGTTTTATCTAAATCGGACCCATGTAAGTCCGTTACTACAGACAAATGGCAAGACATTAAATTATAAAATGCCCAGACTGCTTGTCTCTGAGTCTTTCAGATCCAATTCAGTACAAAAAATTTCCAATACTGCAGCGATACAGCCGATCAACATGGTATTGACTAAAGAAAGATCGTTTACAATGTTGGTAAACTTCTAGGGTTGTATTAAATCACAAGAGTTGAATATTTTCAAGTAAAATTACAAATCATAGATTGGTAATTGGTAATCCCCATCATTGACTCAAAACCAAGTCAGGAAAGCCATGAGATGGAATACGGATGTAGGTTCGAATTTAATTTAGAGAGATCTGAATCACTCTAAACTTAATACAACAATCTCAACCATGCATAGATTCATCACAATATATATCCCGCACGTCGTCATTATCTCGATTTTACAAGATGCCGCAAATCTATGATCTTTCTGAAAGGAGAAAGGTAAGGAAATATGTAAAGGATCAAAATTGAATACGAGTTCTTGATGCATTCATTATTAGGAAAAGATACAAACTTTGCACACAAGTTAATATGAACAAACATACGTATTGCCTCTGAACTTTGACAATGTATTGAAAAGGCTGAAAGAAGACAAGAAAGTGATTGTATAATCTACCTATTTACGCCCTATCTTAATTGTAACAAACCTCATTATTAAGGAGTCAAAACAATAAAATTCCAAAATTGCCAGCAGACTTGTGTGAACTTCAATCTTTGTCATGAGACACTTCATATACACAAGCAGCCAATACATTTGAAATCCAAAAGGTATAACACAGAGGCAGTTAGAACATGACGGCAGGGATGCTGCTATAACTGGAACCACTGGCAGCTGCCCTGGTGCCAATCCACCTTCAGAAACCCTCTAAAGGTTGCATCTAAAATTTTAGGGAAAAAATATTGAATGTACTTATAAATTTGATATTCGTCCTTAAATTTTATATCTTGCAACTCACCCACCTTTAGCAAAATCTTAGACATGCACTTTTGCCACAACCTGTTGCTTACGCCAAACAAGCAGCAGCATTCTTTTTGCTTTGTCAGCATTCAACCCACATTTGTAAGAGACTCACGTTTTACCTACTTCTTATGTATTTATCTGCATCCCTCAATTTCATGTTGTATCTACGCCTCTAGGGAAAGAATCCTGCCTTGTCAACTCATAGTCCCCATCCGATGTTCTCTGAGTATCGCTACTGAGAGTGGCTTTGGAACAGAGAAACAAGAATGAAGATGTGTATATTGTAACATGCCAGATGCTGCAAATGAACAGATATGAAAGAAAAATGTGAGAGAGATAAATATAAGAAGAATAGAGAAGGGAGGATTCTGCAACAAACCTGTGCCAAATCCAGTAGCTTTGACTCGTCTCAAGTTTCCAGCTAATTCCAGCCATAGATAATGCTACAAAGCCAGCTATAAGAAAGCCCCATCGGAAGCGCCGGATAAGTGTCTTGACTAGATTGCGTAGCCATTCTCTGATGATTTGCCATCTGTAATGACAGCAAACCATAAGAAACCACACATGTATATTCTGTAGCAACAGAGTAGGCCTATGCCTATCATTTACACATGAAAGCCAGTAGGTTACTCAATCGATGAGCACAGTCCAAAGAAGTTGAAACAAACCGTCTTCTGAAATTATATTTGGCTTTCCTTTTCTTATCCACATCTTATATGTATGTATCATGTGTCTGATTTTCACTTGCTTGAAATCCGATATTCACAAAACAACGCGATCTGTATATAGTTTGTGATATTTTCACATCAGACCTTTAAAGTGTCATATTTTTATCTAATTATAATTATGGTGGTTATGGCAGTTGGGAAATGAAAATTTGAAGTGAAGATGCCCATATTTCAAGGTGAATAGTCTTGGAAAGAGAGTTGGTTTATGGAAAAAAGATCTTTTAGTGTAAAACTCAAAAAAGTAAGGGCAAATAAATATATTTATACAGGGATTTTGTGTAAGTATTTTGCTTTGTAATAGGCAGATTTATGCAATCATACTTTCATTTTTGAGATAGCTTGTTTTGCTAAACAGTTAGTTTTACACCGGTGCTGAGAAGATAATAAGAAAATAAAAAGCACAAGACCATACAAGTCTTGACTTGATGCCCCATTGCAAATAGCTTGATTATCATCTATCTTTTACATGAGTGAACATGAAACTGAATCAAAATAAGGATAATAAGGAAATTCTTGTCTATGATGATAATAATGTATATAATATCTCTTCATACATTCTTTTTTTTTTTTTTTTTTTATAGGCAATACCTCTTCAACATTAACTTTTCCAAGGAATCAATTTGGTCCATATACTTTTGTGAATGGAACAAATATATTTTTGAAATTCGCAATTGGACCAAATATATTTAGTTACTTTCAAGTGGTACCTTAAATTTTATGAATGAAATAAATACATTTTTGAAATTCGCAATTGGACCACATAAACCCCTAAACGCTATCTATCAACAGACCAAATAAGTCCTTCAAGTTACTGTTAATATACAAAATTGAAACAAATCTGGACAGTCAGAATAAGTCTGTCCATGCTATTGTGCATTGTTCTTTTCCTCAAAAAGCAGTGCTATTTTCAACAATAACTTGACATAGTTATTTTGGTCATCCAACTTGTCTCAATGTATGCATTTCTGTGATTTGAGAGACTCGATCCACTCAAAAGATTAGAGCCCTAATTGGACCAAACAAGAAGCTTTAGGGACCAAAATGGTCATACTGAAAGTATGCTGTATGATGGACTAATTTCTTCATGTTTTAGCCAATAAAAAATATTATTATGCTAATAACAAGTAAGTTTACCTAGTATTCTAAATTTCTACATAAAGGACTATGACTGAAGCAAGAAAACAAGGTTGGAACTTACCTTTCAAGTACATTCAAAGAAAGGATGATGGAAAATGAAAACGATCGGTGCTTTGTCGTTAACTCAATTAACCATCCAATGAGGAGACCCAAAGCTCCAATTGCCATCACAAGGATAAGATTTGACGACCTGTCCAGCTTTTCTTAAGCTACTGTACTAATTTAGAGAATGAGAAAATCAAACTGTCAAATCTGTTGGGTAATTTCATTTACCGTGTTGCTTTAGTTATGGCCATTAGAGCTGTAAGAATAGCAACAGCTGTGTGGATCGTCCTCTTATGCACTTCATTGATAGTAGTCAAGTATACAAATGTGCTCACAACAGCCATGAAGGAGAGCCAAAAGTCCATGAACTGAAACAAATAGCAGGGCATTATATAACTCAAGTTTCAAGTATGTGAGAAAGAAGGACTACATCAAATTCAAGACCAGCATAGTGCACCACTCTTAGATAACTTATCCTAAATTTTCTTCCTGAATTCAGTAACATCTCAGAAGGGATGACAATTTTGTTGATAGGCCATATTTTATGCCTTTGCTGTTCAAATGCCCAAAATGTATGCAACAGAGAGAGAGAGAGAGAGAGAGAGAATGAATGTACTTATGCAGAGTATAAACAAAAAAAAAAAATTAAAAATAATATTAAACAGGCTGGTGGTTTAGATTTGGACATTTTTATTAAACCTGCTTATTTAAGTTTTGCAAATGAGTGTGAATGGCATACAAAAACCTCTAGATGATTAAAATTGGGTCAAAATGGGTTATATCCATTTTATCAAACACGCCACATCTTTTCAACTGTACTCATTTATAACCACGTGGTGATTGCCAAGTTGCCAACCCTTCATCACAGACATTCAATTGTACAATTGCATATTGCTTTCTTCATCTCATTGCTAGAATTTAATTGGATCATTCATTATGATGAAGTGGTAGCATTACAAGGATGCAAAGAAATCAAGCAATGAAACAAGATCAAGAAAGTGTAAGATGGCAGGTACAAAAGTTTATGGTTTAATTAAGTTGACCCCCTAGAACGTATTGAAATGATGAGGACACCCTAAAATTGCAACACAGCATCCCCCTGTCAAAGTTTGGGATGAGGTTAAAATAACACATTTAAATGATAGTAGATAATAAAATGAGCCCCATAACTTGAACAAAGGTGCAGCATTACATTTCAAGATGCCCCTGGCATTTGAATACTTTACAAGGGATGGCATAATTTACCCCGAAATTTATACCTGCAAGACACTGAAGGATAATACACACCATGTGCCCACATCACAAGCATGATACAATCCACTTGAAATCCCGCTAGATGTAAATAACACCCATTCTGCAAATGCCTGCAGCAGTAAGGAAGACAAAGAAATGCAACAAAATAACCATTTACGTCAAAAATCATAGAGCCTAACAGTTCCAAACATCTTCACTGCTCCCTAGAACAACAGCCACAAAACAAAGATGAAAAGTTTTGGTACCTTCTGACGGAGGGCCCAATATGCTGGAAAAATGGCTGCAGCATTTGATGCAATAAGAAATACCGACTGAAGTACATGTCCTATATCAGTTTTAAATAGTGAATAGAAAATACACAATAAATAATAAGTACTCCACTATTAAGGATGTCTTCATTTCAATTTTTTACCAGCTAATCTAAAGCTACCATTTAAGCTATGAATGCAAATTTAAAGCACTGAACACTCACCAATGTCAAATGCACTACCCCCCCAAATAAAAAGAACTCCCCCTTCTCCACCCCTCTCCCATAAAAGAAAAAAAGAATCGCTTACATATTTTACCCAGAAGCACATTGCTGCATCATAGTAGATTCACTTGAACATATGTTGGTCACAGCTATTGTCTTCAAAGTATCCTACCTATCATGTCTACCTTTACAAGTTGCAGGTTGAGCTCATTGCATCAGCAATGTTAAATGAGCAACAATGCAAAAAACTATGGACTCTTTTTGAGATTAAAAGGTTGCAGGGCTTCACCATAATCAAAATGCTGCACAGGAGAACCTCTAAATTTTAGCTTCTGCCATTATGACACAATTGCAAAAATTTCACTAAGTTAGCAGCCTGACATCATGATTAAGTAGAGGTTTTTTTCTCACCTAGAACAGCAAAACTTGCCCACTAAAAGGATAGGGAAGAACATGAAAAATTTTACAAAACTAAGGATAGTTGCAAAGAGAATAAGGTTAGTTTACCCCTCGTAAGAACACTGTTTCTCAAAAAAGGGGTTGTTGCCAAACTAATTTGTCAAACACCGTAGCGAAATCTCATTTAGTAAATGCAATTTAGGTCTTCGGCATTCCACTCAATAAATTATTAAGAAGCCACAATTTGAGATTGTGATTTGGAAATTGCACTTTGACAGTGCGATTTGTAGGGAGAGAGAGAGAGAGGACAAAGTGTGAGAATGTCAAAAGGCCCTTTATTCTTGCATGGTGTTATATACTTGGTAGCCTTACACACGTTATGGGATGTGTCTTTTTGAATCTGCAGGCTGCAGGTGCCAAATATAAGTCACATATGCAATTTTGAAATCATATTTCAGGGTTGCAATTTTTAATGCAATTTCTTCTTCCTGCCACATTAGTTTGACGGAATTCAGGAAAAGTGAAATCGCAACTACAAGATGCAATTTTGCAATGGTAACATGGGAATTAGTTTAACTAAGATTATTTTTAAGAAATAGTTTGCCCACAAAGGGTAAACTCACCTTTTTCTCTAGTTGCAAATACATCCTTAAAACTATTAGTCAGGTGTGGTACCCCCTAAACAGTTAGCAGCTAGACATCATGATTAAGTAAAGCTTTTTTCTCTCCTTGAACACTAAAACTTGCCTATTCAAAGGATAGGGAATAACTTGAAAACTATTATAAAAATCAAAAGATAGTTGCAAGTACACCCCCCCCTAATACTATTAGTTAGGTGTGGTAGCCCCTAAAATAGAAAATGATTTACCTCCTAAAAACTTCGAAGATATGCATTTAGCTCCTGAAGTACCCAAAACTCTCTGGTTTTCAGAGACTTACCAACAGTTAAGAAAATAAGCACATATCTTCAAAAGTTATGGGATAATTAAAGAATCTATTTGCACCTAACCAATAGATTTAGGAAAGTATTTGCAATTAACACTAAAATAATATGAAAAAACATTTGCAGCAAACAAATAGAGCTACAAGGTATGATAACAATCGTTGTATTACTAATACCTTGATGCGAGACTATTTCGATGCTACAATCAAAGCCGCCATGGGTTCTATCACAAGAGCAGTAGCTGAACAGGAACGTTGAGTAACAGTTAGAAAAAGATAAATAATATATGTATAATCAAATGTGCTTCAGGTCATTCATACAAATATTACCAGAAAATTCTAAGGATACAGCAAATAAAATAGTACACAAAAATGAGTAAATCTGCACTAAGAACCTGTAAGACGTTAAACCACTGGTATCAAGAGCAGTTTTGCAGCTCCCATGAGATGAGCATCTTCTCGGGCACCTTTCAAGCGAAATAGACATTGTAGTCTGATCATCAGGAGAGGTATTAGTGGTATTCAGATATCTGACTCCAAATCCCCATGTACCTTCTCTAGCATAGAGGATGTAGAAGTCAATTTTATCTTCCGTAGAATTGTTAAGCATGAAAAACTTAGAGCCATCACTGCTGCTTGTCCGGTTTGCATAATAATAGTCCCAATTATGAAGAGACGGTGGTGCACCAAATCTGGCATATATTTCATAATTTAATTTGGTATCCGGAGTTAGTCGCACGTGGATATTTCCTCCTGCTGCTCCATGAGGTATGTCCATAAGAAAATATGTCCAAGTATCATTTGATTCACTGGATGAAACGTTGCTGAGAAGGGGCTTCAGCAAAAAATTAGCCGAGTTGGAAGATGTTTTCTCTGAAACTGGTAGGTAGTAAGATTCAAAAGGGACAGATATCCTGGGAATTGTCTGCAGATCATCAGTCTTGACTCATTAACGATTTATTTGTCAAAAAAGATCTCAAAACAATTAACAGATATTGCATCAATGTACATTGTTATTCCCAATTATCATGCTTCAAGACCTTTTTATCCTTTCAACTATAATAAGGATTACATCATCCCATAATTTAAACTTATTGCTAATAATTGCAACAAGAAGCAGATTTATGTGCTGATTTTGCCAAAAACATTTTGTGGACTTTCTCAATATGTCTTATAAGCAAAATTTTGCAATTGTCAAACACTATTGCATTACTCTCAAGGGGTTTTAGATACCAGTGGCTTTTAGTGGTGATGATACTTGAAGGCAATAGCAGCAGTCAGCCTTTTATGGTGGTGATCAATGATAGTAGAAATTACCAACCGACGGTGAGGAAAACGATAGACATCATTTTTCTCGTTTTTCATAAACATTTTCCTTGACAGTTAACCACCATCATTAGTTATCAACTACCACCTTCACCCCTCATCATCACTTGGCGCTAAAAGCCAATAGCTACTGCAACTTCTTGAGATTAATACAACAGTATTTGACATCTTTATTGTCTTAATTAAAATAAAATAATGAAATAAGTTCAAGAAAAATTTTCCACAAAATAGACACACGCTTAAATCCAATTATCTTTTTTGTTTCTACATAACAAGATATTTTCACAAGATGCTACATTAAAGAAAAAGTGGAAGGAATAAATAGATAACCAGGAAGAGAGGGACATTATATATCTAAAACCTCACCTGAAGCACGTATTTGTTCCACAGGCAATTAGGTCCAGCCCTTCCAGCAGGACATTCAATAACCAGACTTTGCATAGAATAGCATACTTTCATATTAGAGGGTTGACTATTTCCTTGTTTTTCCGAGATATTAGCAGGAATGAGAGATATAAACCACTGACCAATTATTGGGGAACGAACAACCAAAGGTCCTTTATTCAGAATACTGGAATAATCATGAATACCTGCTGAAGGAATGGCACCATGCCGGAGATAACACATTAAATTTATGCCACTACCATTTGCAGAGATATTCAATGAAATTGAACCAAGGTTGATGTTTGCTGCCGAAATAATCAACTCCTCCACTACCCCTATCACATCCAAAGAATAAACTTTTTGTTCCTTATCCTCAAGGCATGTCACAAATGAGCTGTTACATGAGACCAAGCTTTCAGTCGTCAAGTTATACATAAGACCTGGGAGATTTTCTGGAATGCTTCCTTTGTCATAATAAGAACACAGAAGAGTGTCGATTGTCTGGTTGCAATACTGGCCCCGCACCATAGGGGATGCACACCCTTTGACACTAACATTGGCACTGAATGAGTAGGATGACCCTCGAACAATCTGGAATGCCGGAGTTTATGACATCAAACCACGTTTTGACATGGATAAATCAAGTAACTATAAGTATCGGAAAAAAAAACGGTTAGAAATCTTCTATAATCTTATCTTCCATTTTAAAAGTGTCTCAGGTACAGTAAGCTTTTCTGTTATGTAACAAAGACAAATAGATTAAAGAAGCCATTATTTGTCTACTGCCCAAGCTTGCTCATAAAAGAGTAAGAGGAGGATGCATCATAACTCCACAAATGAATAAGAACGGATTTGGTACTGCAAATTCATACCACAAGAAAGCACAGCACAATTGCATCAAAACAAATTAGATCATCAAGCACAGTTAAGCATTACCATCTTTGATTGAGTCCTTATAGCTCCAATGCCATTAAAAAGAGCAAAGTACCATGCTCCTGAAGATACCTGACAACAAAATTGTGAGTTGAAATGAGAGAAATGGAAAAGAAAGAGGGGACAAAATTATGTCTTCAAAAGTTGAAAAGGGATAAAATAGAAGCAAACTTTTGCTATAGCACCTTTTACTTGAATAAACGAACAACAATATTCAGAAGGCCAAAACCAAAAGCATCATGATCTATCAATTAAGCCTGATAATGAAAACCTCATAGCATATAGCTTTACTTTTTGAACTATCTTTAGTATATTTCTCTCTTGGCCAAAAGGAAAAAAATAATAATAATAAATAAATGAGTATATTTCTCCCTGTTCATCCTCAAAAAACTCTCATCTACCTATTGTGGTTATTTTCAACTGCTCAACATTCTACCTCCATAAAGCAGCATCATTTTGCAGCTATCCTATGAAATTTAAGCGTAGAGAAGACTTGCTTTCAAATTCACATGAGGCTTAAGCACATCATTTCTGCAATTTATCCATTTTTCAAGGACCTTATAATGTACATTGTTATTTTCATATCAACCTCTCCTTTTCATAAAATTGAATATAAAATCTTGCTCTTTGGTAAAATTATATTAAACTTATTTGTTTATATCATGACAGTTGCTAATATATATTATCAACAAAAAGCATTCAGAATTCCGTATCTACTTTTAGCAAGCACATGGTTTATCTGGGGGGAAAATCAGGATCCAAGATATTTCACAGTCAGTTCTCCATCACATGTTACGCAAATGGCACTTATTTTCTAACTCTTCATTAAGTCTATGTCCTATGGTCTTGCAGGTAAATATGATCCATACAAATTTCACTTTATGCATCTTTCATCTCCATCAATCCAGAGTAAGTACACAGCTTACATGATGAATTAACCTTATATAGAGAAAAATTGAATTCCAAAAGTACTAATCACTTCTCTAAGATACAACTTGAGCAGATGCATTCAACAAACCTGCTCACTGGACAACTCCATGGAAATGTTTCTCTGCATAGGATAGCACCGCTCACCCTCTTGCTGTCCTTGTATCCTTTCAAGAGATCCATTGGATAAGTTACCTAACACTGCACCATGAGAAAAGCTTAGAACACCATCTAAGTTAATGAGAAAAGGGCGATTTAAAATCATTTTAATTGCTAGATCAGGAGAAGAAAACTGAGCTGGAAAACTTAAGATCTGTACAAAATGAAATGTGCAACAGAAAGGTTCAGTGGCAAATTTTCAAAGCCTGGAGTAAGCATAATACTCTATGTTGAACATAAAGAGAAGAGGTATAACCACACATTTCAGTCAGACTCATCACTTGTCTAAACTCTTCGTTACAAAAAAGAGGGACTTTTGATTACAGCACAACAATTCATTGTGTTAAATTTAGCTTCAGAGCCAACTAATCTGAAAACTTAACTTAAACTTGTAGATATAGAATTGTTTTTATATTTCTTACATAATATCCCCCCTCACTTGGGATTAAGACTTTGAAACTCATCAAGTAGATCACTTAATTTAATGAGAATGGAATGACACTGCAAAAATTCCAACTCTTGGCCTCCAGTTCTATTACCATCTCGAATTCACACCAACAACCAACTTGCCTCAAAGCTAAGCTTGTTAGATGGCGTGGGTTTTTAAATTCATTGCTAAGTGATCTCCCTCAACTGAGCTCTGACTTTCACTAAATCCCATTAACTGAACACTTTACTTGAATGGAATTGAAATGACAATGCCAAGGGACCAACTGCCCTAAAATGTTGAATTTGTACCCACAACCAACTGTTTGTTATGAGGCTAAATCCAACAGACGAAATGATAACTATATAATGGCAACACTCTAACAAAGCTAGTAAATTGGACAATCAAAGCATGATGCCACTGAATTCACTAGTGAATCAAATTTTCAGGACAGGAAGTTTGACGGTGAAAATATACCTAGACTGTTCAAAGAAGTGTTTGATGCATCAGGAAGGGGAAGGCTACCATCTCTGAAGCAAATTATCGGCAGTGTGCTTTTTGCAGCCTGGTCTATGCTCTGTATGTCCTGCAACATTTGATCGTGAGCAAAATGAAAAATGAAATGACATCCATGGCAGTGTACCCAAAACTGCAGAAAAGAAACTAACAAAGTAGAATAGAATTCCAATTTTAAGGAACCACCCAGGGAGCAGATGAAAAATATAACACATACAACCAGAAAGTGGACTCCAGCAAAAATGACAGTACGTCTCCTAGGAAGAAGAAAACATATCCAGCTAAACAAAAGCAAATAGTCAAATCATCATCTGGGCATAAGAAAAATGGTGTCCACCGACAAACTAGGGCATATTTGATACTCATGATACGATGACTAATACTTACGAGGTCTACATCCGACTTGAGATTTATAGATATCGAAGAGAATGATGGTGGTACATCAACTGCAAGAATATAAGAACAACACTGGTAAGCTAACACAGGTAACCAAAAAATAAATAAATAAAAAATCAGCGTTATGGGGCTCATTACGATTTACAAGAATGTCAATCACAATCACCAGAAATTGTAAGTAAAACGAATAGACAAAATTAAACCTGGACCATCTTTCGATTCAGTGCTTAACAAATTTCCTCCAAATAATAAAGAGACCGAATTACTTTGGATTAAAATATAAAATAACAGACTAGTTATTGCTTTTCTCCGTGGACAACTGATATAAGAACTATGACAATAAAACTGAAACCAGACAATACAGGCATAGAGCAAGGAGCAGTATACATCAAAGAGCACGATGCGAATTTAAAACAGTTTCACCTGAGAAACTAATCACCCTTAAGTTTGTTCATCAATATAAAACAGAATTTAGATTGAAAAATACAAAGACATTAGCAAAAACGGTAAATACGATTTCTAAACATGAATTACATTATATCTTCACAAGGCAAGACAACCCGTTTCATAATATGTTCATAAAATAAATAAAAGTTTAACAGAATCAAAATAAAAATGCATTTTGAAGACAACCCTTAATGATAAATAGACAAATCAACAAAAAATTTAACATTAACAATTATATAAACAAAAATTATCTCAAACATTAAAGACTACCCAATTCATGATATGTTCATAGAATAAATAAGTGAAGATGCAATTGTGAGACAACCAAAAATATTTATTTATTAAAAAAAAAAAAACAACAACCAAAATTCAACAACTTTAACTATCACATAAACAAAATTAACATAGAAATTCAATAAAAATAAGCAATCCCACCCACCGTCTAACATGTCTGTCGATAAATATAATGATGCAATCTTGAGACTGCCCAGAATAAAAAAGAAACAAAATTCAATAACATTAACAGTTCTGCCAACAAAATCATCATAAAAATTCAATACTGCAAAGCTATTCCACCTATTTTATAACATGCCAATACAGTAAATCAAGATGCAATCTTGAGATAACCCAAATTCAAAACGAACTAGACCAAGCAAATTTCAAGCTTTAACATATATATAAACAAAATTGCCATAAAAATTCAATACTACTAAGCAATTCTACACACTAAATACCATGTCCATATAATAACTGAATAATGTTATCCTGAGACAACCCAGAGTCAAAAACATATACAATTCAACAACGTTCACAATTTTGTTAACCAAATTATCATGAAAATTCAATACTACAAAGCAAATCCAACGACTACGCAACATGTCCATGCAACCAATCAACAAAGATGCAATAATCTATCAAACAACCCAGAATTAAAAACATGCACAAAACTAGAAAAAAAAATTAACAACTTTAACAAATATATACAAAAACAAGATTATCATAAAAGTTCAGTACTATAGAGCAATTCCACCAATTTCATAAGGTGCAATCTTGAGACAACCCAGAATAAAAAATAAAAAAAAATTAAAAAAAGCAAAACTCAACAACTTTATCAATGACATAAACAAATAATCGTTAAAATAGAAACAAGACAATAATACACCTCTGATATATCGGACATCATACGGCCTGACTCTAGTTTCTGGGTAGCTAAAGCTCGAAACAATATAAGTATTATAAGATTTCTCCTTTTGGTCTTGAAGTGAGTGAGAGAACCCAGGAAAAAAGGGAAACCATGATAAAATTAATATGAAATGGAATTTATGTGTGAAAATAGTCGTGAACAGTTCAGTAAAAGCAGCCATTTCGTCAATAGATTCTCGAAAATATAACTATGGATGAAGTCTGAGGAATCAGAATTTAGTGAATATTGCAAAAAGAAAAGAAAGAGGAACTTTGATCAGAGAGCATTATTCAAAAAGAGCAAGGCAGAGCAGAGTCGCGGATGTTTCGTGTACTGTATTTGGAAATGGTGGCTCTCGTGCTGTTTTTTATTTCGTGTTTTTTTTTTTTTTTCTAATTGCTTATTTTTATTTTTCAATGGCCTCTTTAGGTGTAGAAAATGGACTTTTCAGTGTGCATATAGATCTTTCCATTTTGACATGCAAATATTCCCAAATGTAAACGAATTTTGCTCGTGAGATGAGGAAAAGGGCATGATAAGATTTAGTAAGCGATGGAATGGGCAGGTTTGGAAATGGCTTTATATAGCCAGGATCCTTGTTATAGGTGCAGATTTTTCAAAATCTTATAAAAAAAGTAGAGTTTTTATTTTTACTATTTCTATCTTTATTATCAAAATCTATCCGTATAAAGTTTTGAATTTTCCTAAAATCCTATTACTACATTTGATATATATGAGAACGAATAAAAAAAAAATGATGATTTTGGGTTTTATTCATATTCTTCATATTTGAAAATACATAGAATCGTGATTATAACTAAAAAGATCACGATTCCATTCCCTAATCGGAATTGCAATTCCATTTCAACTTCATTAATTATGATTAATTAACGTATTTGTGATAAATAATTATATTTAAATATTTAATATCATTCAATTTCATAATTAATCTCCGACATAAGAAAGGATTTTTTATTTCGATCCTCATCTTTCTTTATACCAAACGTAGTATACAAGTTTCCTCTTATTTTTAGAATCCATCCTCAATGTGAGTATGGAATATATATTTGAACCACCTAATACTAATTATATAAAATATTTTGTTTATATATATATATATATTAAGCTATTATTAGTATATTCTTAAAGGATTTTCGTAAACAAACACTTAATATACTTACTTGTTAATCTTTTTAATAAATAAATATATATAAGATAAAGTCAACGAGTAATAAACTATATAGAATTTTTAATCATATCTTAAAACTTGATCCAAAATCTAACTCTAAACTTGGTTTTTAACAAGTTAAAGGATTGATTACTCTATACAACCCACCTAGTTGCATCTCTACTAACATAACCTGTAATGTGTAGAATTTAGGGTAAAGTTTATAGAAAATTTAAAACAAATCAACTTGGAAACTATTTAACTATAGTTTGAGATGGAACCATTTAAGTAGTTTATCAATTCGAGCTCAAGTTTTACGACAATAAGCCCGATCAGTTTGTTAGCTTAACTGAACTTAAATCAATATAAATATTAATCAAGTTCAAACTCAAAATTATAAATATAATTGAAGTTAAGTCAAGCTCAAACTTTAAGATTTCCAACCAAGCTTGAGCATTAGCTCAATACTATATCATCTTAATTTAAATGCTCCTACAAGTTTGAATTTTTCTTATTTGCCTCGAAAAATCTAAAATAGTTTCATTAATTTCATAAGCATAGGATTGAGTAGCTAATCTTTTCCTACAAAGTTACTATTGTATTCAATGTGCACATCAATTATTTTATAAAATTCTTTTACCATGTTTAAGAATTGTAATTCCTTCAAATGATAATATATTACTATACCAATCCATTTGACCCTAGTCGAATAATCAAGTAGCCGATTCAATTAAATGTATATTGGTCTTCTTAGATGTTTTTTCTAATCTATTACTAATATCATTTGAAGTACGTATGAACTAACTAGTAGCTATTAATTTTCTATTTTATTTTTTAGGTATTGTAATTCTCCTATTTTATTCCATTCCGCAAATCAAACATGCTAGTCAAAACCTCTCTAAGCACACAAAGGTTAATAAAATGGCTTTGACTCATAAATCCAACTAAATTTGAAATATGGGTTTTATTTTTAAAATGTGACTTTAAAAGGAAATAAAATTGGTTTAAAAAATGCAACTTTAAAATGAAATAAAATGGCTCTTAAAAAGAAAAATTTATTAATTTGCCATAAGCTAATTTCTTTACTTTATAAGAAATCGATTTTTGAAAAGATGATTTTCCAAATGCAAGAAATCAACTTTCAAAAGCCAATTTTATCAGTACATACTCCCCTCCCATTTCCTTTATATCTCTTTACCCAAAAATTACATAATTTGTAAAAAAGCCAATTCACTTGAAAAACAAAAAATCAATGTATATTAAATATAGTTTATATACCCCAACTTCTCAATATTTATTGATATCCAAACTTTTTAGCTCTATCCTATCTCTATGCTAATATCCAAACTTCTCAACATCTACAAAATTATAATTATAATACTTGTAATATAAAAACTCGTTAAACATTTTCCTTAATCATAATTAGCAATTATAACTAATAGACAAGCTAATCACAATTCAAATAAGAAATTCAAAAGTCTCATTAGTTCATATATTTAATGTATATATAAAAAGATATGTACAAAATGTTCATGAATATAATAGTGATAAATATTTACGAATGTCTCCATCGCTTGCAACTATAGGCATACATCTCCTCTTAAGTATCTATCTCAGTATCAAGCTAAGGCTAATCCAAATCTACCAGTGTAATCTATGTACTGTTCGAACCTATATCTAATGGGCTATGCAAAAGAGTCATTTGCATAGGTACAGAAGTGAAGTTGACTTGTGTAAGCCCCTCGCTTATGTCATTATAAAACAACTAGCATGCTTTTTCTAGCATGTACTAAGCACTTACTTATAATACTTATCTCTATTAACATATCTGACATACCAAATTTTCTTTTCTGACTAAAATACAACGTAGTTAATGTGGTGCATTTTCACCACTTGTATTAAATGTTCTTTCAACTCAAAGAACATGCACAACTTAAATTCATCATTGAATCTCCACTTGCCGTCACGAATGCTTTCCTCATATACATATCCATTATCTACACTCGTTGCCTAATTTAGTATGAATCTCGAACTCTTAACCACATCTACATCTATTAGGAACCTTACATCATCAATCTTTCCTCCTACTCAACCCATGTCCCTCATCTATAATCTAAAGCCAACTTTCACTTTACCCATTACCATTATAAAAAACGAGTATCAATAGAATCTTTGACAAGATCCTTAGAAGCTAATTCATTCCCAACATCCGTCTTACCATTAGCTTTGCTCGTATCCAAAATGTTAGGCTAGAGAGGATTGCTATTAGTACTTAGCTCTTCAATGGCTAGAATTGGTTGGGATTCATATGCCTACATTTCAACCTAATCATTAACATTACTCCCTTATCTTAAATTACACCTTAGTGCAGTAGGCATGTCCACTTTATGTATTTTGACATATAGCTCCATTGAATCACTAATCCCACCATATCCTTAGAAGGATGCCAACATCTATTGGACATCATAATCATCATTTATAAGCATGACATAAAACAAATCCTTACTACCTCTTACAAGAGGGCATCTATAGATCAGCTCCACCTAGTAGGTTATCATGTCAACTTGAAGATGAGTAAATATTAGACTCACCAATTGTTTATAAGTTGTCTCGTATGGGACCCTAACTACTATCATTAGGCATCTATTGTAGCATACCTCATTCTATACTTTCATTATATAACTAATGGAATAGGAAACCACTCTAGTGTCACCCATTTTCTCACCTCTCTACATTTAAATGATGAGCTTTCCTCAAATAAATTGGTCACATGTAAGGATAGAATTCAAATATAACAAGAAAATGTGTATATCGCAAGCTAACATGAGTACTTTATAAGTTCATTGATGTTATGTTTTAGCCTAAGGTCTAGAAGAATTTTAATTAGTGTTAATAAAAGTATTTCATAAGCATTTTATTAGTTCCCAATTTTTCATTTAGAGTGTTCACATAATTATTTCATAGGTTTTAGTTATTTCATAAATTCATGAAAATTTAAGCTTACATAAATGTTTGTATTTGGAGTTCATAAGCATTTAAGAAAAATATAAATAACCCTTTTAAACTTTAACTTAAGTGTGATGACTTCCTAAATTTTCAAAGTGTTCTTTAAAACCCTTTAAACTTTAATAAATTAGCAAATAACGTCCATAAGTTATAAATAATCCTCTTAAGTTTTAATTTTAGTGTATAAACATCCTTTTAACTTACCAAAATATACTTTAAGGCCCTTTAAACTTTAATAATAGTGTAACTTTTTTTCTAACTATAAAGGATATATCCTTAATATTACCAATTTATTAAAGCTTAGGAGGTTTAAAAGCATGTTTTGTATAAAGAGGGTCATTTTGGTTATTGAACTTTTAACCCAATTTAACGTTATATGCTGATATCTTGAGTTGGTGATAAAGTTTACGAAATCGGCTCGATTTGGGATGTTTAAGGAGATCTGGCTTGGTTAAGCTTAAAATAAGGATTGTTGGACTGGATATTCCACTCTTGGCCTTGCTCAGTTATCTTATATGCGAAAAAAGAAGACTTAAAAACAATGCTTTTGGGCCTATTTAGGCTACATGTGGTCATATTAGGTCTTAAAGAGACTCAATTAGTCTTTAAGCTTAATAATAATAATAACTGACCTTCTTTAGTTAATAAAAGCCTTAAACACACTTAAAGCCCATATCTAAGCCCATGAAAGCTAAAAGAAATGAAATGATAAGCTCATTCAGAACATTGATAAGTTTAAGACAAACACTAAAGCCTTATTGAAATCATTTTAGAGAGGATCAAACAATCAATTCGATTAAGAACGATTCCATAATGATCAGGAGCACCGAGTCTAATCTATTGTCACATGTACATATTCGTGACACCAAGTTTGCTTGTTCTTCCTCCTATGCCTCTTCCTAATAACGTCCCTCCATGTATCATCAGCTCAAGACGTCTCATAGGTCAACCAATACACCTATTGCATGTGATTAGCCAATTATAGCAACCCTTCCACACATTATTTTGGCGACTTCAATAGGGAAAAAGAAACTTGACGGAATGGCACTGATACACAAGAAAGAGTGAAAATAATAGGTACGTTTAAGAACACAAGAACTAACACGAAAGGGTTAATCAAACCCGAGTGACATAAAATACCAACGCACCAACAACTATGCAAGCATTAGGGACTGTGTAAGGATCTAATGCTGCTAAGTACATAAGGCTATGCAAGCACTTGGAACCATACAACCACGCATTACTAATGATTCACCTATATTACGTATAATATAGGAAAATACTCATGTGATGAACCAACTCTTTACTACTTTCATGCAATTCCTACCACGCATGATAACTATAGTTATTGAAAATATTGGTACATTGCCTAGTAGGCTCTATTACCACCGGTTATGGCAACTATCTCATTGATAAACCCTGCTATATTATTTGGGGTGAGCCTATAAGTACCTGTTGCTATTGTCACACTAGTTGGTACGTCCATTAGTATGGCTATACTTGCGCTAAGCACATAAGTCTCGGGATCCATTCCTATTGCTATCACCCTAAATGACGTTCAATAACATTAAAAAATTGACCCAACCCTATAGAAGGTGAAAGAGGGCAATAAGAGGACTTTGTGAACCCACTATAACATTCAACCTTAACGCATTAGACACCTATGGTTGAGGAAACAAGGGTTCAACTTAGAGTATCCTTCTATTCAAGATGCAACCTACAATCGCTAACAGCTAATATGGCTGCACCCTGCAACCTTACACCAACGCTTCAAGCAATAGCTAATCCCGTACCTACTGCTTTGTCCTATGTAACGAAGGAAGACATGGAGAGGTTTATGAGACAAATACAAACAGCACCTTCTATAAACATGCTCAATTTGAAGTTTTCATACCTATAGAGGGTTGTAGATAAGTCTTATTCGAAGGACTATACTGATCCTAAGTTCACTAAATTTAATGGAAAGTAAGGAAGTGTGAAAGAGCATCTCCTTAAGTTTGTTGAGATGCTTGATGTCTATAATCTCAATGACGATCTGCAGTTGAAAGAGTTCTCTCCGTCACTCAACGAAAAGGCATATACATGGTACGTTAACCTATGAATTTCATCTTTTATCACGAAACTTAAAGAATATGATTGATTGTTACTACAAATTTCATCTTTTAACTATAAATAAGTGAGAACTACAACCTAAAAGAAAAAGTGTACCTACTATTAAAGCAATTTTTACGTTATCTTTAACTAGCTAAATACTTATATGAAAACTACATTAGAAATTATAAAAAGGCTCACAAAGACGTCTTTCAATTTTTGGGCTAAATGTATGGACAAGTTCCATGAGAACATGATAGTTTAAAAATGTAATCATAGCTTCAAATTTTTAGTGCTATGTAAATAATTGTAACAAAAGCTTATTATATGATTATTTTGTTAGGATAATGCATAGAATTTTGTGACGTACTTAAACAAAAACTATTTTGACATATTCAATTTGACTTTTATTAATTGTATTAAATGGTCTCATTAGTGAGGTTAAGGTTTGAATAATTTATCTCTCATATATAATTTTGTGTATAAAAGCAAACTTCTAGTTTCTCTTAATTAAGAGTTTAATTCTCATGGAAGCTAGAGCCAACATTGGTAAAAACGATGAGAAGGCATTAGTTAACAAAGAGAAAGAGAGAGAAGTGTGAAAGTGGGTATTGAGATCTCAATTAGAGTAAGTAGAGCATAGTATAAAATTCAACTATTAATATTAGAAATCCCAATTTTATATGGGTTCACGGGTTAAACCTTGACATGTTATTTATTAAACAAATTCCTAAATGAATTTGGATACTGGATAACCCAAACACATTTATAAATGAGTTCCAACTTATTTATTAATTGTGTCATGTTTTACTTATGCAAACCCATTTATAATTATGTAATGTTGTATGGTGATTGGTGGGTCGAATCTTAAAATTTAGGATTTAAACTAAGTGAAAATTTCGGTATCAAATTGGACATCAATCATTATTTGTATATAATTTAATGATAATGCAATAATTTATTATCATTTCAAATCTCATTTTTTTATGATAATGTTTCGTTATTGTAACGTTACGGTAAATCAAACTCAGTTTTACTAAATTATGCAATGAATGCAACTTTTGTTTTTATACGATTTTTGTAAATCGTATCCATCAAGAGTAACAAATAAAACTATTGATAGTTTCCATTTTATAGATCATAGCATGATTTACTATATTTTAAATCTTATTATTTTTTTATAATATTATGTTAATATAACATTATGGTAAATCACACCTAGTTTTACTAAATTATGTAATGGATGCTACTTTTGTTTTTACAACATTTTTCTCAATAATAAAAAAATAAATTTATCAACAATTTTCATTTTAGCATAGTATAATTTACTAAAATTAGGTGTGATTTACTATAACGTTACTATAAAATTTCTCATTAGATATTGAATTTTTCAGTTTTTCATTCTGAAAGTTACATTTGAGGTAAAATCTAATTTTTCAATTTAATTAATGAAATGAATTAATGCGTCTGCAAATAATAAAAGAAGGAAACATTATTGCTCAATCTTTTGATATTCACATTACTACTAAATTCTTGGTAAATTTACCGAAATAATCAACGGTAGCGATAATTTTGTTTGGTAACGGTTTAAATAAATAAAAATTCTTAAAACTGGGTATATTTTACCATAAAACTAGTACAATAAAATATGTATTTTTTTCTATATTTTTTAAGACTAAATGGTCCCATCAGAAAGACCGTGGAAAGAAACTCCAACGTCAAGGAGACGTTTTATAACAAACGGGTTATTTTTATTCGATTTCATTACCAAAGCAGTGGACGATATCATCGTACAATAATAATTTTAGGACGGTGGAGTACGTTTTAAATTGTTTTCTCAAGAGAACGAGGTTGACTTGACTACTGTTATCTTGAGGAGCGTGTGAGGCACGCGCTCGAGTCAAGACCAGATATGTGAAGTCTCAAAATCTTATTGGTACGTGGATAAACAAGAAGGATCTCAGCGTATGGAATAAGAAAGAAGAAACTTATTTTTTGAATGGTGATAATATTTTATGTAGAAGACATAAGACTGATGATGAAGGTTTGTGCCATCGACACAGGTACAAGGCATGTCTGTCAAGAATAGATTTAGGTTAGAAAAAAACCGATTCCTCGGGGCGTCGAATTTTTTTACATAGGTTTTTCTCGCCGGTTTAGATAAATAAGGAATAGATGATGGCCAATCAAAGTTAGTAGGAATCAAAATCAATATGAGGTTCACAAATCATCTTCTCTTCTTTCGATTCTTAAACCAAGTACTCCTCCAGCATTTAAAAGATCAAACCTTACCGCTAAAGTGCACTTTCATGGATTTTATTGATGTTATATATGGTTGTATTCGAACGGAATTGAATTAATATAATATCGAGCTTGAAATTGAATTTTGATTTAAAAACTCGTAGTTTGAGTTTGGCTTAAGTTTCATCGGACTCTAAATTTTAACTTTAAATTTGTCTTGAAAATATATATATCAAGTTCGAATTCGGTTCAATTAACTTGATTAAGTTTAGATTTCTTATAGACATTCTCTAAATAACCTCATATTTACTGTATTTAAAAAATAAAAAATTATACCAAACCTCAATTAAGTTTATGAGTCTAACAAATTTAGTATTTTAAAATTTGAGATCAGCTCGTTTTACTATTTGAATAACTTGAGTTTGAGCTTAAGCTTGATATCGACTCAATTATTATTGAATTGAATTCGAGTAAAACCCGAATTGAACTTAAACAGTTTGTAAATAGTCTTGATTCATTTATACCCCTGTTGTTATGGCTTCTTTTTTTTCGCATTTTATAAATGTAGAACATGTGCTCTTCTCTCTCTCTCTTTCCTTAAAAATATGGGAAATGGATTCATTCCATTTTCCTTCTTCCATTTTCATCAAATTTTTCTTTTTAAATGCTATCACATAAAGAATAATAAAGAATAAAAATTATTAAAAAGAATCTAGCCTCAAAAGAGAAATTGATAGAAAGAAAATGATATCACCATGATGTTAGAAGATACTAAAGAATTTAGGAAATCATAATGAATGATTTAGAAATTAATAAAAATTGATAAATTAAAAATAGATAAGCTCTAAATTCGAAAAATATACACTTTATCATTATTTGGACTGTTAAGCAAAATTTCTTATGTTAATGTACCTTTAGAACCCTTTAATGTAAAATCTATTTTGAGCTATTTTTTTTTTCGAAACTCAAAATTTCATTTATATATTATATGGCAATAGTTTTTATTACCGCGCAAGCGATAATAATAATAATAATAATGATGGCAAACGATATGTCCCCGGAACATCTCTAAATTTAGGTAGCAAACAAAAAGAAAAAAAGAAGTAAATACTAAAGTTGTATGTCAGTTGATTCACTAATTGCATTTATTCATCTGTCCATTTGAGAACTACCCTCTTTTCCTTTATCCAAATCTATTCTTGGTATGGTATGGTTGGATTTTGATTTGGTTATGATTTATTTTAAAATTGATCCATGGAAATCTTTTTATTGAATAATTAAATTGTCCATCGGTTTCTTATCTAAACTTAAGGCTTTATATAGTGTACTGAATATATAGTATGATTATGAGACATAGTAAACTTTCTCTTTGGTTTTATTATAATTAAATCATGGACAATAACAAGAAGGAAGACGACACAGCTATTGGAAGACATGCAAGCAATCACTAGAAGGTTATTACTTTTGTGCTAAAACAAACAACAAGTATATTGCAAAAGTAGCTATATCGTAGCAGCAATGGATTTAAAAAAAAAAAAAAATCAGTTTTTTTTCTTTTGCCAACTTTTGAAATATCAGCTATAACAAAAATTTTAGGGTTGTTATTTATATTAATTGAGTTAGCATTTTCTAACGAATTTTATTTTGATTTTCTAGAACCAACTTTTATGTTTCCTCAACTAAATACACAAATTTCTTTTTTGTTTAGTTGGTGGGGTCAGTTTTGTAAACAAATAAGATAATATTTCAAAAATGGTAGTTTTCAAGTAGTTTCATCAACCAAGAAATAACAGAAATTATCATTCACTAGATATTCACCTTTGTATTTTCATTTTTTGGACCCGTCGATTGGACACCACAATCCCTAACTTGCTACGCGTTCTCTTTACAAATGCTATTTAATCAAACTGGATTCCTATTTATCCTCCTCATCCGATCGAATTGCATCTATCTCCAACTTCCATTATTTATCATTTGATAGCATATAGTTAAGATTTTGTTTAGGTAAGTAGTAATTGATGATTCACTCACTTTTGCTCAGTTAAGACTATATTTCTCCAATTTGTTTGATTTAATCTAGGTACACCTTATTTTGTCCGAGTTCATTTCATTCCCTTATAAACATGTATTTACTCCGATCAATACTTCTTTGCGGTCATACTTGGAGATTGTGTCATTTGATGTGAAGTGCAACCTTTATAATAGTTTCAATCGTGCTCCGACTTGCACTAAGGATGAGCATTCGAACTTGCCGATTATAAGAGACATTATATGAATAAATTTGACCTGTAAAGCTTTAATAAATTTCTTTTAGGTTTGAATATGCTTGATTTGATATATGAAGTCTTAATTTCATGCAAGATCGGAAAAGAAAAATCTATTATTTATGAACTGTTTAATCTTTTTGCCTCTTTTTTATGTGCAACTGATTTGGTTTTCCGTTTGTTATGTTTCAAATGGTTAAATGTGGAATTCGAATTTAATTGATGCGACAGACTTTATAAGTATAAATAACAAGTGTTTTATTTAAGTTTCTTTTCCTTAATTTTTTTATGTCGTTGATATTGTATTTTCTTTTGTTTTTGTAAGTTTAAAGTTCGGTTTTCGCTTTCTTAAATTTTATTACTTCTACTTTTTCTTTAAATAGTATGATTAGATATTTATTTGTGAAATAAAACTTTCCACTTTGTGTTAGAATTATAAGATATGTGTCACCGTTTCAATATTCATTTGATTTGTTTTTATTTGAGAATAAAATTTCATTCTCATATCAATTAATATTCTAGAACTTATAAATGGTGTTCAGTTTCTCTATGTAGTACACATATGAATTTCTTTTTTTATTTTATATGTGACATTATGGAGTCAATATGACCATTATTGTGTAATTCTTCTTTTGATAAATTGATGACAGTATTGAAAGATCTAAGTTTGTGTTTCCATTATTTCCACCAGTACCACCAACTTGATAATACCACCAACATCTCTCCAGTGCAAACTCTCATGCTCCTAAGCTTCTATGTACTCCTAAATGATTTGCACATTCTCTTACATCTGTTGTTGTTGTTGCATGACTCAAGTGTACTAATTAGCCTCACTAATTGAATCGTATAGATCCTTACTGGTGTAGGACCATATAGTAGCTGTTCTTGGGGTAGCTAGTCATTAAGAGCCTCATTCTTAGAATTTGATAGCTCCTTGTCATACTAATGAAATACCAATGGAAGAGTGAATAATTAAGTACATAAAAAATAATGATGAGAGAAAATAACATAATATGTAATGAAATACAACAATAGATAACTTTATGGAAAACAAATACATAAATGGATACAAATTCTTTTTCAACTTCAAAATCATCCCATTTATCTATTCACACTCTCCATCTCACCACCCCATTGATTTATACTTAGTTTTCTTTTTTAAAAAAAAAAAATTAATGTCTGATATACATAGGGAGAGGATCATTAAGACTTCAATAGGCCAACCGAGCAATCGAAAACAGATAGATTCCAAATTTAAGGAAATTACAATTTTTGAAGTGTTATAAGTAAAGGGGTTTGAGTGAATATTAATGGATATTACTCATCACGAGTGAACATTAGCTTAATCGATTTAATGATGTAAATGACAATAAATCGATTTAAAGTTTAAATCACCATAAGGATTCATAAGAGATAGAAGAGGAAGTGTTAAACTTACATACAAAAAAAAATGATAATCCATTCACCAATAAATCAAATGTTCAATATAAACTTGTTTTAAGTATAAAACTCAAATTGACATAGAATAGTAGAATAAAATGTCGTGGAAAATGCAGACAACAACCAACCGATCTTGGATGTAATCGGCTTAACAGCTTTAGGCACTTGAGAAAATGGTGTTTAGAGTAGAAAAAAGGTAAGCCAGTTTGCACCAATCCCTTGCTCACCTTCTAATCATAGAACGGCTTGACGGTTAGAATAAGATTAATAGGCTGATGGTCCTTCTTGATGGGAATCCAACCTCAGCCATCGGCTCAACTTGTTTGCTACTATCATCAACCTCTACGTTAGCCTAGCCAACCTTTAGGTAGCCATTGCTAATTTTCAAGTTGATTACTTGAGATTGAATCCAAGGACTCTAAGGCTAGTTACTCGAGTCCTTAATGGCCAAATGATTGAAGAACAATTGGCCTATACTTGAGGCTTCCTCTCGCATCACTTATGGAGCTGTTTCTCCAGTGTATAGGTTGTTGAGCCCTTACTAAAGTACTACCTCAACTTACTTGGAGAACCAAAATAGCTCGAACCATCCAACTTACCTTCTCCTTTCCTTGTTCCTAAGGTACCTAACTTACTTGCCAATTTGTCTACTAAACTCTCCCTAACTAGGTGAGACGTAGCAAGCATACTTATTTGTCTATTTCTACTAGGTACTTGGCTAATGCCACAGAGACATGTGTTCTGATAGGCCGATAATAGACATTCTTCAATTATAATTCTTTCCTTGTAATTTATTTTTTGTCTAACTATTACATGTACGTTTTTTCCTTTTATTTGTACACTTTTAAATCTTTTCTCTTTTAGGAAAGGATGCCTTAAAAATAAGTATATGATCATCTTCTTGAATAGTGAGTATCCTCTTTTTAGATTCTTGCACGCTTACTTAGCTTCAAGTTTTCCTCCTCGTTATTATCTTACTCCTTATAATAAGGACTGGTAGTGAGTAACCTTGTTCCACCATTTGGTGTATCATATCGAGTAGCTAGAATAAGTTCGTAAGCAAGTGTTGTTGTATCATATCCTCGACTTAGCTTTCGGTTTCTATTAACCTTCACTTTCATTTTCTTCTCTATTAAGAAGGATCCATTTTCACATATTGGTAAGCCCTAATGATTAACTTAGCTCCTAAGCATACTATACATCTTCTGATATCAAAGCTTGAGGTTTGACTGATTGAGATTGTTGTTTAGTATTCAAGTAGCTATAATAGAGATTGGAGTAGTCTTGTAGTGTCTTGAGTCATTGTCATACTGTCCATAGCTGGAGTTTTATGTGGGCTACTAGAAGTAGTGGCTAGTTACTATGTTGTGTTGGTACTGGTAAGCTTAGTGTTGCATGGTGAAGTTGTTGTGTAGTAGTTGTTGCTGCTACGATTACATTTGAGTAGCTAAGAAGTTGAGTGTTCTAATAGTATTGAGTAGAGTTGAAGTGTTCAAGGAGTGTTAAATTACTGTATGTGTTTGATTCGAGAAGTGTGAGTTGTGAAGGTTGAGTAGTTATAGGATGTTGAATCCAAGTGTGCATGGTGGTATTATGGATGTGGAGAGTGATACCCACGGTTGTGAATGTAGGTAATCGAACCCCCAAAACTATGAAGAGAAGATCGATAACTTAGTCCCTATGATGGTTGAGATGACCACTTTCATGCGACAAATGGTTAACATCCATCTTGCTAAGGTAGCTCAGGACAATGTCTAATTTGTTGAAGCTGGCTAAGCAGGCTTCTAACGTATTGCAGTTGATAACCGACCTATTTAGAATAGACAAGTCGAAGAATTTTGCTAACAAGAAGTAGTCAACAAGCAAATACACTCAACATAGAATTGAATTGGAGGAGTTGGAGGAAATAACCATCATACAAGGACATGAATTAAGTTGGATGATGTGGGGGAAGATGAGGATGACAACCTTTATGAATTTGAAGAGCCTCATCCCTAAGCTCATAGAGGCATTCAAAAAGTAAGATGCAAATGCCAAACTTCTCCGGTAGTGGTGATGTTGACAAGTATCTAGATTAGAAGGATAAAGTGTAAAAGTTATTCAAATGTCAAGAGCATGACAAGGATGTTAAGGTCTAACTTATTGCACTAGAGTTTTTTGGAATGCTACCCTATGGTGGAAAAATGTTCAAATTTAGAGAAGAAGAGATGTAGAATGAGAGATGCAAAGTTGGCAAAAAATGAAGAGAATATTAAGGAGGTGATTCCCTTAGACCATTACATGCAGGATACTTTTAAAAGGTTGTAAACATTGAGGTAAGGTGGGATGTGCGTTGATGAGTATGTAAAAGAATTTCAAATGTTGATAATGAGTGCGAAGTAGAGAAGCCAGAAGCTCTAACATATCTTGATTTATGGATGGATTGAAGTACGACTATTGAGAGATATGAGGCTTGTTTAGGAGCACAAAGATATACCCAAGTTGAAAAGGAAGATTATCATAACACATTATCCCCGATTGCTTACTTAAGAACTATGCGTATTCAATTAGCAATTGCAATAACATATAATGAAATATTCATTAAGTCAATATTAATAATACTTTTTTGCATGGGTCTCTTGATAAGAATATCTATATACTTCCTCCTAAAGGTTATTTTAAAGTAAAGCCCAAGCAAGTGAGTAAGCTTCTTAGGCCTCTTTATGACCTAAAGCAAGCTTCTCATTAATGGGACTTAGAAATCTCTCAATTCTTGGCCAGTTAAGGGTTTATTCATTCCAAAAGCAACTACTCTCTTTTTACTAAATCTAGTGAAGATGATTTTATTACAACCTTGTTTTATGTTGATGATCTTTGGATTACATGGCCTAATTCTCATTCAATTGTAGCTTTGAAAGAATCTTTACATGCAACCTTTACAATTAAGGTCCTACTTGCTATTTCTTAAGCATAGAGATCTATCAGACTAAGCATGGCAATTACATCAAAGAAAGTTCATTATATATGAATAGCTGGATTTTCAAGAGCTAAATTAGTTTATGTACCTCTTCCATCTCTTCCATCTAGTTTGAAACTTGATGCAAGTTTGAGGGATGTTATTTCTAATCCAACTTTCTATAGGAGAATTGTTAAGCTCCTCTTATATCTCTCTTTAACACACCTAGATATTTCATATGGTGTTCATTTTCTTAGCTAACATACAACATCTTAATTGAGCATTTCATGTCTTATGATATCTCAAAGCGTCTATTTCCCTTAGTCTTTTTTATTCAACTCACAGCTTCTTAAATTTGATGGGATATTTTGACTTAGATTAAGGAGCAAGTTACATCGATGAGAAATTTATCATTGGCTATTATATTATGCTTGCTACATCCTTGGTTTCTTTGAAAACTACAAAACAATGTAAGTTTCCACTTCATCTACAAAGGTAGAATATCGCAACATGTGTTCTACTACTAAGGAGTTATTGCGGGTGTCCTACATTTTAAATAATTTACTTTTTCCTATGAGCTCCTATTCTCTTTATGTTGTGATAATTGTGCTACACAACTTATCGCTGCCAATCCTTGCCTTCATAGTTGCACTAAACATATAGAGATTAATATTCATTTCACAAGAGATCAAATTTCTAAGGGATTCTTGAAGAATATCTATGCTTCTTTTATATTACAAATCGTTGATTTGCTTACTAAGTCGACTGGAGAAGTGTAATTGCAATTCTTGTGCTCGAAGTGGAACCTTTGATAGGATCCATCTTAAGGGGGGGAAGGGGTGTTATGGTGGGGGTTTGTGGGATCTAGTTAATTATTATAAGCTAATTATTTATGTATACAACACATACTTTCACAGTAGTTAGTTATTTTCGATTGACTACTGTAAATACTTTATCTCCAAACTTTAAACGGAATTCCAATGAAATGAAATTAAATTTACTTTCATCTTCCTCCTCTTTCACAATTTGTTGTTTCAAAGCATCGTTGGCTTCACATATTTCAAGTAAACAAGTAAAATTTTTACAAATGTCCTAAATTTTTAGCAATAAGAACCTATTTACTAAAGTACATGTCTCATAACATTTATATAATCCATAATTCTAAACTATATTTTCAACAACCAAAGCACCTATCTTTGCACCATTTCTATGAATCATTAAAGAATTCAAAATAAAACATTAAGATGCTTATCTGATTCTTAATGTTAAATTGTTTGATGTGCAACAACAGCTTCAGATTCTTACAACCATTATAACCTTTTGTCACGCCTCCAAGCTCAAGAATGCCATAGATAGCCATGTATCCCTAGAAATTTGCTAATACTTCAGGCTAAACAAGCTACTAAAATCTTCAAAAATCTTAGTAAAAGTCTTCAAATATTTTCATACGAATAATTTCTTCAATTTAATTCATTACAACATCTATATAAATTTTTTAAATGGTTGAACAATAAATACTCATCATAAATAACAATCTCTTCTATTCTGACTCAAGAGTCAACCTCATAATCAAAATTCTATTCATTACTCCCTCAACCTAGTAATCTTGAGAAAATTTCCAACTTATTGATTTTTGTAATCTTATAACAATTACCTATACCTAAAAAATATTATGGATTGAGCCAAAGCCTAGTATGAAAACCCATATAATATAAATATCAAATAGGTCATTTATTACCATTCTTTATTAGCCAACAAATAAAACATTAAGATACTTATTTGATTCTTAATGTTAAATTATTCGATGTGCAACAACAATTTCAGATTCTTACAACCACTATAACCTTTTGTCATGCCTCCAAGCTCAAGAATGCCATAAACAGCCATGTATCCCTAGAAATCTGCTAATACTTTAGGCTAAACAAGCTACTAAAATCTTCAAAAATCTTAGTAAAAGTCTTCAAATATTTTCATACAATTAATTTCTTTAATTTAATTCATCACAACATCTATATAAATTTTTTAAATGCTTGAACAATAAATACTCATCATAAATAACAATCTCTTCTATTCTGACTCAAGAGTCAACCTCATAATTAAAATTCTATTAGTAGTCTTGAGAAAAATTCCAACTTATTGATTTTTGTAATCTTATAACAATTATCTATACCTAAAAAATATTATAGATTGAGCTAAAGCCCAGTATGAAAACCCATAACCATCTGCGTATGCCATGCATTACATACAATTCACATACGTTAATGCAATATAATATAAATATCAAATAGCTCATTTATTACCATTCTTTATTAGCCAACAAATAATATAGTTTGAGATCATTTGCAACTAACCCCAAACTCATAGTCACTTATGACTCTACTTTACAATTCTTAGGTTGAGACACTAGTACTACAATGCTTGTCTAAATAGTCATTGAGACATTGGCACTACGACCCCTAAATGTTACCTAACCTACTTAGTTCCAGGACACTGGTGTTACGACCCCAAGACACCAATCTATTATACCTTAGATCATTTCCAAAGAAGGCTCTACAAGGGCCAATGTATTTCAAGGATCATTGAGGTACCACATCAGAGATACTGGTATTATGATCTCCTAAGCCCAGCCAAACACAAGCAACAAACATAATTTATACTTCAAATAATTATTAGTCTAATTTATTTCCAACTACACTATACAAGGTTCCACGTACCTAGGTCTTGAGAACGATCGGAAGTATCTAACTTAATAATCCTTTCAACCTTATCACCTGAAGTTCACATATAAGAATAACTTATCATAGTGTCTATTCTCTTATTATCTCTTTCTAATTAAGTTCACTTAATTGTTTTTTTAGGTTCTTGAATTGAGATTTTAGCTTATTGTAAAGTTTTAAGATCAACTTATATCTCTGGATGCTTTTAAAATTGGTTGAATTAAGGATTAGGAAGGTTAGAAATAGAAAAAAAAAAGGAAAAAAACGTAGGTATAAGATTACGCCTAAGGGATATCGCCATGATCTTAGATTGTAGTCTTTTACTACACTCAATATATTCGTTCACACTCGTAATCTAATAGTACTGTATGACCACGACTAGGGTCCATGGCCGTGGTCTTCTTGGTGAAAAATTTCTTTCCCTTATTTCATCTAAAGTTATTGATGAGGGGAACATAGGTAGGTCTACGGCCATAGTTCTTGCCCGTGTTTCTCCAATTTGTCATTCTTCCTTTCTTTTTCGACTCTAGCCTCTCTTAATCCATCCCACAATGATTCTAATGCATAACTTACTCCAGATTTTCCGTAGATTTAGACTTTCTATACTACAATGACAATAAGGAACACTCAGATGTATTCAAATCTCCAAAATTGAAATAACAATAACAATAAAGTTATTGACATACCTTGTTCACCATTCCTACCATAAGGACAAAGATCAATTATTTGAAGATCCGATCACTAATCCTAAACTAATACATTTAATAATCAAAATCAATTGCATTTCTCTCTTTTTAATAGAAGATTAGACAATTCCTTACCGTTTTGGATTTATAGCTTGTTGCCTCTTCACACTTCTAACTTCTTTCCTAAAATTGATCACTTTTATAGCATTTCTTATTGGTTTAGGGTTTAGCGTATTTTACTTGCATAAATAACGATCCCAAAACGTTCTTTAAAACCTTTCGGTAGAAGAGCCGCTATGAGATCTAATTTACTAAAATCTTTTGTTAGGAAATAATTCTTACCTTGTGTTTCCTTGATTTCCTCCACACGGATCCAATCACTCCATAGAGAGTTGTGTTAGAAGAGGCCATACTCACTTTAGCGAAGATGAAAATGACTTAAGGTTTTCATCTCAACCCTTTAAAGAATCTCCTTGACTCATTTACTAATATACCCCTTAACTTAATTCCTTATTTCTTTTATTGCCGTGCCCCCAACCCCCCGGTTCTCTTTATTTAGTTGTTTTTCTTCATTTTATTTTATAGGGTTTACATATTCCCCCCTTTAAAGAGCTTTCATCCTTAAAAGCTTTTCATCTCCCAAATCTACAATTCTGATCACTCTGTTACATTTAGTCTTACTTGGTGACTTGTCATTTCTTGTCCCATTTCTATTTGCCATTAAAGTTCTACAATCTTGTTTGCTAGTTACCTTCAAATCATCTTTGATCTCTTTATTTCCTTATTAAATCTTCTAGTTATCATTGAGATTAATACTTAATGTTTTATACCTCCTAACTTACATCATCTCTTTAAGTTGCTTACTTTGTTCTACTTCCTCAATCCATTTCATACACTCGCTCCTTGAGTTACGTAATGGTAATTGCTTTTCCTTGATCTTATTGTCAACCCATTCCTTTTTTTCATCTATTTAAGATTATCTAAACTTATTAAATCACTCATATTTTCCTTGGGTCTACAATAAATTTCCTTACCTAATACTTCTAGAAAATCTCCCTTTATTGTATGTTACTTCTTTGGACTTCAATGCTCTTGATTAATTTTTCCCTCAAGATCTATCCCTTTTGTATTTGGTTAACTATCTCATTTAAGATCTTTCGTAAGTCTACTAATAGTCTCCCAAAATAAATAGCTCTCATATTATGCACATAGTCTCCTATTAAGGTACATAAATCTCCAATTATTTATAGTTTACCTTAAGTACCCTTATACAATTATCTTACTTTAAACATCTCATTTTTTCTGATTTTAATTGAGCCAAGTTAATGAATATAAACAAAAATAAAAAATAAAAATAAAAAATGAAAAAAAAAGTAGAAAAAGAAAATCAAGTTAAAAGTCAAGTCGTGTCAAGTTAGATTATGTTGAGTTGTTAAATCAGTTATTGAGACGGGCTGAATCAATTAGTTTTGGGCAAACCAAATTAGGGGCTCAAAATTAGGATTTATTAAATTATTTGGCTAAATTGGATTGGGTCGGGCCTTAAAAGAAAAACTTGAACTAGCTAGGGTTTCTAGAAGATAAGGTGAATCTAGGTTCAAAAGATTCGGTTTTGGACCTTATAAATAACACATTGGTCAAAGATTTGAGGAGTTTTTTTTTTTTTTTAATCACACACACCCAAAATAACACATATGCCCAACATGTCTTTACATGCCACCATAAACCCCTACGTACCACCACACCCTTATGCGCTACCATGTGTTCCTATATACTGCCATGTACCCCTACACACCGCTACACAATTACTATGCGCCACCCAACACCACAACACCCAGCACCGTCGCACCACACTGTCACGCCCCGAAGCGGCAGAGTCGTAATAGCCCCGCCGTGTAAACCATCCTAAGATAGAAGTTGGCCTTACAACCGCTATCTTAGACTTGATCTACACAAGGCGTCCACGACTAACCCGCTTTGAAGTAAACAATTTGTAATTTAAATAATTCATTTACCTAAGAAAGTGAGAAAAGTTATATATAATCACTATAATTCAGTTATTACATTATTCAGAAATGAAAAGTAATAACATATGTGTTGATTCTTCAATGTTTTTCCTCACTCTCCAGGATCCAGTAGTTGCTAACTTCAAAGTAGTTATTGTCACTTCTTAGCCAGCACCTGCACGACGTCTATAGGGATATGAGCAACCACATCTCAGTAAGTTAGGATGGAGGACTTATTACTATACCATACATACAACAAGGTTTTCAATCACTTATTAGGTGCAATGCATGTGCAAGCAAATACCATCGCACGACGTTGTCCGGCTCGTCTTGAGATTAGAGAAATTGCACCCGCTCTAATCCGAGTTGAGGAGTTACCGTTAATGCAACAACTCACGACCAAACCCAGGCTTGTGTAATGGAGACCTTGCTCCTCCCGCGACTACCTTCGAACCACTGTCTTCACCCTCGCCGCGACCTCTTCTTCTGTTACTTAGTTCGACTAAGGATAAAGAAGGGACCATTTTGCAATCC
This sequence comes from Lumnitzera racemosa, assembly GCA_024138005.1. NCBI lineage: Eukaryota > Viridiplantae > Streptophyta > Magnoliopsida > Myrtales > Combretaceae > Lumnitzera > Lumnitzera racemosa. The sequence continues at coordinate 39,972,087 of JAMXBC010000005.1, forward strand.
TGCACTATCCCTTTCGAAGGGGTCGGTATTTGGCCGGAGAGTCCTAAGTTCCCCTAACGGGTTGCCATGCATGTCCAATTATGATTATTGGTCATATATTTGATTAAGTCCAGTTTAGAGTGATCAATCATTTCATATAAATCATACAATACATGCCAGAGCAACAAACAGAATCATAGTATCACCCATAATCAAGCACATGCACACATCCAACTATCTAACAAGCACAACCAAGTATAATCTTAAGCCTCCAAACTATAGCATTGTATTAATCCCAACTTATCTCGACTCCTCGCTCACTTACTCGAGGTCCGATTTGCTCAGGCCATCGCCGATCATCCCTATAACACAAACGTGGTTTCAGCTTTTTATATAACTATTATAGGTTTATTTTATCCTATAACACTTATTGTTATGTTTTATTTAGGGTTTAATATGCCTAATTATCTAGGTCTTAAGTCTTTTATAATTATTTTAGGTTTGGGGTTAGGTTCGGGTTCGGTTTCCACATCGATTTCTAAATTAGGTTCTAGTTCTAGTTCGATTTTTAGGTAATATTTTATATTCCAACCCTAGAAATTCGTTTCAACTCATAATGTGAAATTAATCACATTACTTCCCAATCTCCTAAATATCATTATTACCTCTAGACAGTATTTTATTCCATCTGGTACACTTATATCCTTATTAGTGTACCAAATTTACTCCTAATGTGAGAAATTTTTACATTTTTCATATAATTACATAAATTCAAGTTTCTTATCAGATTTATTATATATCCTTATTATTTATATAATATTAATTTTTATCCTAATATTTTCTATTTATTATATTTTCAAAAATTACATATTATGCATTATTGCCTATTATGTACATAATGCACTTCTAATATTTCTATCACTTTAATTACCATCCCTAAACATCAATTATCATTTCAAAATATCTAAATTCATCCTAAATCAGATTTTACTCCTAATTTCCCTAATTTACAAAATTAACTTAAAGTTAACTATTTTTCCTTATTAATCATTTATTACATAATTAACCTAATAATTACATCTAACACCCTAAATGCTACAAGTATCATACTCCATCAGATTTCAACATCCTAAAACATATAATTATTCACTAAATCAGTAATTAATCATTTAATTACTTAATTAACCCTAAATTACCCATTTTATGCCTCATTTTAGGGCCTAAAAATTATCTAAAAATTTAGAAAATTAATTTTTGAAAACGGGCTTCATAGCACTATTCTATATCATCTAAGTAATCTACACAAAAATTTTGGGCTCAAAACTACACTCTTAAGGTCATTTATTTCTAAACTGAAACATGCTCGGTTTTGCATGATTTCTTAAGGAGCCTATATTACGAGATATATTTTCATCAAAATAATATTTTTCATAAAAAATAAATACAAAAATATTCCAGAATAACAAATTTCATAATTTTATAATAATATTTACTATTTTTATAAAATTACACAAAATCGGTCTAGAAATAGAATTCACCGATTTGGGTGGCTCTAGCCACTGTCGGTGGCCATGGGTGTGTCGTCCCACCTGGGAATTTCCACCACCGTGTGGTGGTAGTGGCCGTCCACTCCCAGCTGCCCGTCGGGTTTGGGTTCTCCTTTGTGGCCCTAACTGCACAGTTTTCCTTTTCTTTTTTTTTCCTTGGTTTTTCTCTCAATTTTCGAGTCTCTCTATTTTTCTCAAATCCCTAACTATCCAAAGGAGTTCTATAAATTTTTTTCCTATTTATAGACGTTTAGGGAATTTATTGTGCATTAAATTGGACAAGACAATTACCTTATCTCTTAATTTTTGGCTTTTGTGTTGTCTTAATTTAATTGGCCGACTTTTTTTTCTATTTTTTCCCAGCTGCCACGACCCAATTATAGATCATTCCTTATTTTTCCTAATTTTTCTTTATTTTTCCTTAATTAATTATGAATTTTCTTTAATTATTTAGGTTATTTTATTATTTTTAGTATACATATAATTTATCTCTAGCGATTAGTTAATTATCGGAATGCATTTTACGTATTTTCGATAAATAACGAGTTATACACTTAAAATTTGGAATTTTTATATTCTTTTATTTTATTGCTTGTTTTTTTAAATTTAAACTTATAGGATCATTTTACTAATATTTTTAGCTTTACTTTATAATTTAGGCTCAATCGGGTCCTTCAACTGATCGAAAGCTTGAATGACTAATTTTGGGGCTTACACACACCACTACCCAGATCCATGTCACCACTGCACAACATCACCGCTAAGGCATCGCTTAGATCCCCGTCGTGTATGCCTAGTCCACCGCTTAGACGCTTACCATACTTGCCCACGCCATTGCCCATCATCACCTAGATCCCTGCCGTGCTCGCCCACACCATCACCCATCCGCATGCCTAAGCATTGCCTATCCGCGTGCCCACTATCGTTTGAGTCAATGCCCAGCCCTCGCCCATCATTGTCACTAGTAGCGCCTAGATCCTCACCTAGTCCATCGCTACTAACGTCTTACGCCATCGCCCATTCGCTTGACTATGTCGCTTGAGCTTTCGCCCGTACCATCGCCCTTGCTCGCCTGAGCTCTCACCTAGGCGTACGCCTGCTCTTGCCTACATGCTTACCCAGGCATTCGCCTACATACGCCCAACTGTATGCCTGCTCTTGCCTAGTGCTGTCACTAACGTAGCCCAGATCACTGCTTAACACCAACGATCTAACACTAGATAATTTTTTAATTATTTATTATTTATTATTTTATTAATTTTTGTTAATTTGCTTTATTGGTTATTTATTTTTATTATTAATTAATTTTTTTTGTTTAAGTGCAAGTATTTTTATTTATTTTGCAATTTTTGTTAAATTAGGTCTTTCTTGAAAAAATCGTGTCTTTTTTAATAAAAATATATTTTTGGCATTTAGGTTTTTTTAAAAAAATATATAAATTGAGGTTTTTTAAGGATAGTTAGTTAGGGTTTTTACTTATTTAATTTAGAAAAATTAGATTTTTAAATTTTTTTTAAAAAATAATAAATCGATAAAAAACATAAACTTGACTCATTTTTCAATATAAAATTAACTCACCCACTAAAACTTTTATAAAAAGAACTACGATTGATTTGATCCTGATTAGCGGATATGTAGGCACCTTCGAGGCAATTGTTAAAAAATAATTTTTTTTCCTTTTTAGAAATTTGTAATAAAAAAATAATAATAAATCATTTTTAGTTACTTTTGCCTATTTAAGTATATTTTAATATTTTTTACAAAAAATTACAAAAAAATATAAATAAATAAAGCCCATAAATTTCTTTTAATTTTCACATGGTGACTTAGTCTTAATATGTTAGTTCTCGAACCCAGTTTTTCTGGTTCAATTTTCTAAAAATTAATTTTTTTATAATATCCGTAGATTAGTGGTCAAATTAAGGTTTTCCACCCAAAAACCCTAATTTTATTTTACTAGTTGAACTGGTTAGCGACTTCAATTTTTAATTTTTCTAAAAAAAGTATTTTCTTAGTTTAATGTCAAGTAATTTATATTAAGTAGGTTAAGTTTAATATAAGTTAAATTAAGGAAATCACAATAAGGCTCGACAGAATTGGTGATTTCACTAGGGACGCTTAATTAGCTAGCTGTGCGAAAGTTAAAAAAATTTTAATGGGCTTTTGTATTATATTATAGTTGTATTAATTGACTTTTAGTGATGCAGGCCTTAAAAAAAAAAAAAGCTTGGCCTAATGGGCCTTTATAGAGATAAAAGGTTTTTTATTTTTTAAGTAACCATTTGTGTGTTTAGATGTGGTCGGACCAGAGTTACTTTAGGAACCTGGGCTACCTTAAGAACCTATGACGAGTCGCTATTATGTAACTCTCAGGTCATTGGGGCATTATCTCTGCTTTGCGGTGATTAGCGAGCCCACTTAAGCTTCGATGTAGCCCATTAAGCTTCTCTTCAAAAAGTCTTGGAGCTACAGAGCTTAAGACTCGTAGACCTTATCCTCTTGCATAATTCTTTTCGAAAAAAGGGTAGTTATTTTTAAAATTATAAGAAAAGCCTAATTTAATTCACGGTCAGTTTATCGCCCATTTTCAATTAAAAAAATCAATAACCCTTATATATAAGTATACATGTGCTTTATTTTTATTAAATCTTATTTTGAATATACTTATATATAAGGGTGCTCTTTGATCGCGGATTTATCATACTCCCTATAGTTTATTAATGACTAACCCAATTGTATTGTACGTGTATGTAGCATATTTCCTCACAATTATTGTGCATATTTGTTTTATATAGGCTGTCTTTTGTAATATATGTACATCTTATAGGTTTTGTTTTATTTCATCAATAGTAGGTTGTATAACATAACATTTAACATAAAATGCTAAAAATCATTAATATTCCCCTTATGCCAATGTTAAAAAAAAAACTTCTATATCAACTTATAATTTTTTTTTGGGCATGTAATCATGGAAATTAACAATGATAAAGATTATTATAGAACTATAATTTTTTTTAAAAGATTTTCCAACATTTTTTTTTAAAAAAGAAATTTCAAAAGAAATTTTATTATTAAAAACCAATTTCATGATAATTATTTACTCGATTGATTTCTATTACAATGCCCTACATATACCATACTGTTATGAACTAACAAAATAAACAAAAGGATTTAATCATTAGATTTCCATTGTGAATTATTTTCTATCTTAAGGTTATTAATCTTGTAAATATCTAAGTTCTTAGTCTTTGTGTTTAGCCCTTAGGTTGTTACGGTTCTAATAGAGTTTTCTTGTGTTTTTTATTCAATAAGTTTCTCATTGTAAAATAATTTTCGCTTCTCCATATCATCCTTGTAATATTATCATCATCTTATGTCCTTGGTCACTAGCCCCAATGTTTCTTTATTTAGATTCGTCAATGTCAGCATTAGGCTTCTATGACATAAAATAAGCATTGATTTTCTAATTAAAGTTTCCAAAAAAAAGAAAAAAACAAAAGAATGGTTTTCAAAACTAAAAAATCGATGTAGTGTTACTAATAAGAAGGGATTCTTATAGGCTTTGAAAAATTGCCTTTTAAGTGGTTTGGCCCAACCTAAAGTTTGCACCTATTTTTTTAAAAAAATTAGGATGCTTGAAGCTCTTGAACTAAGAATAGCTACAATAGAATAGGTTCCGAGCAAACATGAAAAACAAGTCGAGGCTAGAGCTCATACCTAAGCTCAAGTGCCAATTGACATGTCATCTTAGGCATATAAGTCCAAAGAGTTGCAGATTCAAGAGCCCATTATCAATATGGTACAAGGATTGGAAAAGTTGCCAGAAATAGATGGTCAAGTCTAAAGGGTATGTTATTACCAAGAAAGAGTTGCTACCCTGGAAAAAAAGTTAATGAAGTTAGAAGAAAGGCTTACTAATACGGAAATGGTAATGGGTTATGGCCTTAAGCAGCTCGAAAGCTTAGGTCTTGGTACAAATAGGAAGTTACAACCCAAGCATGAAGTTGATTCAATGAAAGAGAAAGCAGGAGTGAATGTACCGATTGGGAAAGCCCAGAATCAAGACAGGCCCATCCATAACAAGGGAGGCAATTTACGCAACTCAAGATTCCAATAGCCTAAGTGTTCAAGCAATTGAGAGACGCGGGACTACTAACATGCGAAAACCGAACAAAGAAAGGCAAGACAAGGGATCATGATGCCAACAAATGGTGTGACTATCATGTAGGCCAAGTGGGGTATAGCCCATAAGACTATTGGAGACTGAAGCATAAGGTACAAGATTTGATTGATGGCAAGATTATCTAACCAAGTTTTCTAAAGATTAATGGGTTGATTAGCAACAGTATTCCTTCCTTAAGTTTTGAAAGGGCATCAAATAGATAACCTCCAACATTAAGGATTGAGGATCTGTAATTATCATCTGACCGGGTGGCTCACCACTTAAAGTAGTTGGGTATATCTTTGAGAGATCAATTCAATCAAATGGGCCGAGTTCGAAGAAGTGACAAAAATATAAGGGCAAAAAAAAAAAGGGAAAGAATTTTAATTCTTGAATTTTCTTTCATTTTAATGCTTGTAAGAAATATGAGTTCTTGGATAAAGTAGTTTTGTTTGCTATGAATCTAGCTTAATTCAAATAGGGCATTTTGAATGAGTGAAAATAGATAAAGAAAATGTAAATTTGGAGCTTAAAACTTCTTACCTAAGAGAATGATAACACATTATTTGAAAGGTTTAGGATGAAAAGAGGCAACCCATGTTCCCAAGGTGAATAATTGGGCTCATTCCTTAAAGGAGGTCTGTCTTCAATTTGATACATATGTCAAAATGATGTTAGGCATTCATTTCATTACCCTTAAACACGATTATCCCTTATAAACCCATTTGAACTTTTAAGGGATTTTTCTTAAAATTAGCCTTGCCAAGAACCACCTTAAACTACGGTAGTCAGGAGGTTAGGGTCATTAATTTGGAAAAAAGGAGCAAACTAACTTACACTTACCTTAGTTGTGCCAATTCATGAGCAAATACTATTATAGATAATTTAATTTCTTTAGAAGAAGAGCTTTAAACCATATATACCTCACTTAGGCCCATAAATTTATTTAAGCACATTAAGTCCATACATTCTTTCCTAAACACTTTAAAGCAATATACACTTCTCCTAAGCTTATACACCTTGAACTTACCTTTTGGTGCTTCGAATCTTATTAAGTGAAAACTCAAAAATGGAAGGTGACTACCTTGACCACAAAAAAAAAAAAAGGAAAAAGAAGGAAGAAAAGAAAAAAAGAGAAAATAAGAAAAAATAAGGAGAAAAAGAAAAAGTGAAAAAAAAAAAGAATGAAGATATTAGCAAGGTGATCACCTTAAAAAAAAAAAAGCTTGAAGTCTGAGCTGGTGATGGTATCCAAAGTCTGAATATTATCGATTCTTAAGTCCAAAAGCAAAGCCCTCATTTTATGACCCCACTCATTATACCAGCTTTAATAAAACTCTTTTGACTAAAGAAATTAACTTATCTTAAGTGAAATTTACTCATGAAATTAGGCTAAGCCCATTTTAGTTTCTCCTAGGTTCTTGGCTTATAAACCCGGGATAGATTGTAAATGATTTCTTCAAAATTGGCTAAGTACATTAATATCCATTTGCTTAAACCATTGACCAAAAGCCTTATACTGTAAACTTAGAAAAAACCTATTAATTGACCAGAATGTACCACTTACAAGATATGCTACAATTTTTGGAATTGATGTTGAGAGTAAAAACAGACCTATAAGAGTGCAAAGAAGTCTAGTTTGAATAAACATTTCAAATAATGATATTTATCCCCTTAGTGGAAAATTGAAGAGTTGAGTGCTATTACAAGTTGGAAATCAGTGCTTCTAAAAAGTTCAGAGATCATGAATTATGTTCAGGATACGAGATTGAAAGAATGAGTAATTAATTGGTAAGGGGGTAAGCCAACCCCTTATTGGTGATCTTTAAGAGTTTTAGAGATTTTCTTACTTGTTAGTAGCACAATTTTCTATTAAAGAGTGTTTTTTTGAAAAAAGAAAAGATTTTCAAGGAATCATCAAAATCCCTCAAACTCAAGTCATAAATCAATTTGTCAAAACTCATGAAAGTTTTCTTACTTCCTGGGTCACTTACTCAATGGAGCGCTATCCAACCCTTTCTAGAATTGCTTGCTCATAGGATCTAGTCTTTTACTAGAATCGCTTGCTCAAAGGAGCACTGTCTTACCTATTCCTCAGTTAGATCACTTGCTCAAAGGAGCATTGTCCTGGTCCTTTTTAGGATTACTTGCTTATAAGAACGCTGTCTTATCTATTCTTTTGTAGAATCGCTTGGATCACTTGCTCTAAGAAGTGCTATTCAATCATTTAAAAGATCGCTTGCTCATGAGAGCATTATCTCATTTTGTCTTTAATAAAATGTCATCTTATTTTGTCTTTGAAAGATCTATCCTTTCGACCAATTCAACCTGAAGAGATCTATCCTTTTTGGATAAGTAAAAAAGAATCTGGAAGAGATCCATCCTCTTCGGGTCACCAAAGTGAAATAAGTTTGGAAGAGATCTATGCTCTTCGAGTCACCAAAGTGAAATAATTTTGGAGGAGATCTATCTTCTTCGAACAAGTCAAAAAGAATCTCAAAGAGATTTATCTTCTTTAGGTCACGAAAGTAAAATTAGTTTTAAAGAGATATATCCCTTTTGGACACGTAAAAAAGAATCTTGAAGAGATCTATCCTTTTCAAGTCATTAAAGTGGAGTAAGTTCTGAAGAGATCTATCCTCTTCAGATAAGTAAAAAAGAATCTCTAAAAGATCGATGCTCTTCGGGTCACCAAAGTGAAACTAGTTTTGAAGAGATCTATCCTCTTTAGATAAATTAACCAAAATGTATCTTGAAGAGATCTATCCTTTTCGAGTTACTAAACTGAAATCAGTTTTTGAAGAGATTTATCCTCTTCAAATTAACCAAAATGAATCTCAAAGAGATCTATTTTCTCCATATTAACCAAGTCGAATCTTGAAAAGATTTATCCTCTTCAGATTAACTAAGTCGAATCTTGAAAAGATCTATCTTCTTTAGATTAACTACAACCAATCTCAAAGAGATCTATCCTCTTCGGGTCATCCACCAACCAAAACAAAGCAAGAATCTCGAAGAGGTCTATCTTGTTCAGGTTACCAAAGTGAAATACGTTTTTGAAGAGATCTATCATCTTTAGATCAAATCAAAAGGAATCTCGGAGAGATCTATCGTCTTCGGATCATCCACCAAACCAAAATAAGTTTTTTTGAAATCATGAAGAGATCTATCCTCTTTGGATCATCCATTAAACCAAGATAAGTTTTTTTGAAACCTTAAAGAGATTTATCTTTTTTGGATTATCTGCCAAACCAAAACAAGTTAATTTTACCTCCAATGGTTCTTGCCCTATCCTTCTAAGATAGGTTCCCTTTAAGATTTTTGCCCTATCTTTCCAAGATAGGCCCACTTGAAATTTTTGCTCTATCCTTCTAAGATAGACACCATTAAGCCTTGTCCTTCCAAGATAAACCCCTTTGAAATTTTTGCTCTATCATTCCAAGATAGATACCATTGAGCCCTATCCTTCCAAGATAAGTCTTCTTGAAATTTTTGCTCTAACCTTTTAAGATAGACCCCATTAAGCCATATCCTTTTAAGATAGGCCCTCTTAAAATTTTGCTCTATCTTTCCAAGATAAACACCATTAAACCCTATCCTTTTAAGATAAGCCCCCTTGAAATTTTTGTTCTATTCTTTCAAGATAAACGCTATTAAGCCTTATTCTTTCAAGATATGCCTCCTAACCTTTTGCTCTATAGGTTATTTATTTTTTACATCAACCTTTCATGTTAATATCTTTCATTAAAATAAAACACAGCTTAGTTGATCAATTCAAAAGTAGGGTTTAGTAAAAATAAGTATATTTTTTGTCTTTATAGCAAAGTTCTAATCGAACTTTATTATAAAGAGGGGCAATTGTAAACACTTTATTTTTGCTAATTTTAATTGAGCCAGGTTAATGAATAAAAATAAAAAATAATAATAATAATAAATAAAAATAAAAATGAAAAATGAAAAAACGAAAAAAGAAAATCAAGTTAGGAATCAAGTTGTGTCAAGTTGGATTAAGTTGAGTTGTTAAATTAATTATTAAGATGGGCTAAATCAATTAGTTTTGGGCCAAACCAATTTAGAGGCTCAAAATCAAGATTTATTAAATTATTAGACTAAATTGGATTGGGTCGGGCCTTAAAAGAAAAGCCCGAACTAGCTAGGGTTTCTAGAAGCTATAGGGAATCTAAGTTAAATCACAAACAAATATTTTGTATTTTTTATTCGAAAAATTCAATTTTGGAGCTTATAAATAACACATTGGTTAGAGATTTGAGGAGGTTTTTTTTTTTTTTTAATCACACATACCCAAAACAACACATACGCCCTACATCTCTTTATGCGCTACCATAAACCCCCATGCGCCACTTCTACAACACATGCGCCACTACACCCTTACATGCTATCACGCATTCCCATACATCGCTACGTGCCCCCATACACCACTACACAAGCACCATGCTTTACCCCAACACCATAACACCCTAGCATTGTTGCACCACACCACCGCCTAGATCCAAACCATTGCAACATAGCATCACCACCCAGGCATTGCCTAGATCCCTATCATGTACGCCTAGTCTATCGCCTAAACGCCCGCCGTGCTCGCCCATGCCATTACCCATCCGTACGCCTAGTCCATTGCTATTGACATCCCATGCCATTGCACATTCGCTCTCTTGTGTTGCTGAGCTCTCGCCCTCGCTTGCCTGTGCCATCTCCCTCGCTCGTTCGTTTGTTGCCCAAGCTCTCGCCTAGGCGTACGCTCGCTCTCGCCCAGTCCTCACTTAGTGCTGTCGCCTAAATTACTGCCTAACATCGATGGTCCAATGCTAGGTAATTTTTATTTACTTATTTATATTTTTTTTATTTTTAGTAATTTTCATTAATTTGCTTTATTGGTTATTTATTTTTATTATTAATTAATTTTTTGTGTTTAAGTGCAGTTTTTTTCATTTATTTTGCAACTTTTGTTAGATTAGGTCTTTCTTGAAAAATTGTGTTTTTTTAATAAAAAAATATTTTTAGCACTTAGTTTTTTTTTTTAAATTTAATTTGAGTTTTTTTAAAGATAGTCAGTTAGGGTTTTTATTTATTTAATTTAGAAAAATTATATTTTTTAAAGTTTTTTTAAAAAATAATAAATTGATAAAAAAAAAACTTAACTCGGTTTTCAATATAAAATTAAGCCACCCACTAAAAATTTTATAAAAAAAACTATGGTCGGTTTGATCTTGATTAGCAAGTACCTAAGTACTTTCAGGATAACTGTTAAAAAATAAATTTTTTCCCTTCTTAGAAATTCGTAATAAAAAAATAATAATAATAAATCATTTTTAGTTGCTTTTGCCTATTTAGGTATATTTTAATATTTTTTTATAAAAATTGGAAAAAAATAATAAATAAATAAAGCTCATAAATTTCTTTTAATTTTCATATAATGACTTAGTCTTAATAAGTTAGCCCTCAAATTCAGTTTTTTTAGTTTAATTTTCTAAAAACCAAAATTTTTAGAATATCCGCAAATTAGTAGTTAAATCCAAAAACCTTAATTTTATTTTTACCGGTTGAACAGGTTGGCAACTCCAATTTTTGATTTTTTATGAAAAGTATTTCCTTAGTTTAATGTTGAGTAATTTATAGTAAGCAGGTTGGGTTTAACATAAGTTAAACTAAGGAAATTGAAACAACACTCAACACTTACCTATATCTATTCTCCTTTTATACTGGTATTTTTGCTATATCAATCCTTTCCTTTCACATATTTTAACTTAGAGGATTTAAACTTATTTAGATCGCCCTTTCTAAATTCATTAGATTATAACTAATATCTCCCCAAAATAATATTTTTAGATTCGTATCTTTCCAACTTCCATTCTTGAAAATTTCCTTCATTTCCCTCATTCCATTTATCTTACAAATCATTTCCTTGGTTTCAAGATTGCTAACTTTTCCTCTATTCAGACTTTAGGTTTCCAAATATTGTCTTTAGACTTTGCCCAAGTTATTCTCAAATCTCTCTTCAAATCTTTTGCTTGAAGCCTAACCTTTATTTGTTTACTCAATCTTAATTCCATCTAAATTTTTAGAAGCTTTTTGGTCGTGACTCTCATATTTCATATTCGGCATTGCTATCACACTTCATCTAAGATTACTTTGTGTTTCCCCTTTGCTTTTACACAACACCTCACTTTAGCTATTACGGGTGGAAGGGAGAAGAGTGATACTTTTACGTACTATTACTTTTCTTATAATAAAATTACTTATGCAGCGATTTTGTAATTTAAGTTTCTTAATGTGACGATTTATTATTTAATATTTTTTATGTTATCTCTATTTATTTACCTCTTATTTGTTATCATCTTTATCATTATTATAGTTATCACTTTTGTTTGTTAAGGTTAATGTAACAGACATGGAAGACATGTGGTTGGCTATCTAGGAATTTGTTTCATATACAATCAATTATCATTTGCTTATCTATTAGATTATACATTAACCAATTTATTTCTCTTCGTGATTATTTTGTTTACCTTTTATTTTGGTATTACATTATTGTTCAATATAGAAGTTTTAATGAAATAGTATATAAGACCTTTTATTTATTATTGTCACTGCTATGGTGGTCGTCGTTGTTGTTTTCAATGTTGTTGGCATATTTATCGATGTTATGTACTTATCATTTTGTTCTTGTGCTTCTTCTTACTAAGGGAGTATGGTGAGAAGCTATCTTATTTATTTAAATGTTCAATGATTGATATTAATGGTTCTAGTGGTATTATAATGATTATTTATGGCTATTATTATTATTTTAGTATGGTAACATTGCCATCTATAGGGAAAATAATATAGAGGGACTTTAACTCGTATATCGGTATTTGAAACATATATGATTATTTGTTATTGTTTTACTTTAATGATCTTAAATGAGTTAATAAGAAATTTTTATCTATCATGGTCAACCTTTCTTATTTTTATGATTTTCGTTTATTTGTTTGTATATACTTTTTTATATTATTTCAACTTTCTTACTTAGCTAGTTTTTTATAGTTAACATTTTAGGGTTATGTACTTTATGTGTCATTAATTTGCTCTTCAATAAAAATTTTATGAACTTTTGAGTGTATATATATATATATATATTATTGTTATGGTATCATTAAGATTCCTTACCTCTATAATATTAAAGATATTAGTATTCCTATTAAGTTTTATGATAGATCATTCATAAAATTTACACCTATATTTATATGAGAAACATCGATGAATTCGAATGCGACATAACATGAGTCTAGGCTTTGTACATCATGAGGTAATACAAAATTAATAAGACGCAATACAATGTGATATGATAGGACTTAACACAATATGACATGACAAGACTTACACAAGAACTTATATAGAATAAAACATATGAATGCACCATTTCTTCTCATTCACATATGTGTAAGTATTTAGTAATATAAAATATTTTAACTAAATTTTCTAATATTTTCAATTTGCATACTTTAATTTATTATATTAAATCTTTTAACATAAATATGTCGTAACTAAAGTTTCATATATGTAGATATTTTCATATTACTTGTTTATTTATCTCTTATTATTACTTCTATTAGTAGTTTTACATAACTTATATATCTGCTTATTATTATTATTACTATTACTATTATAGTTGGTATTGTTATTTTTGTATGTTATTATTATTTTATTATCTTACTTTTTCTCACTATATAGATTCGTAATAAATTAGTTATTTTATTGTTGTAGATATTGATATCTTATAATTAATATTGGTGTAGTTATTGCTACTACTACTATTGTTATTTTATGCTGTTATTTAGTTAAAGTAGTGTTACCGTCTTTGAGGAAGGTATTAAGACGAACTTTTATTTGATTGCAAAATTCAAAATAAGTTTTAGGTTATTAGATTAGTGGTTTCCTCTAAACAAGTAAATCTTATATGATATTCATTCTATAGTTAGACCCATTTAATTCTTATACTTAATTATTAATTATTAGCTTCCCATTTAATTCTTTGCTAAACTGTTATTGGTCAACAAAATTTAATATGTTTATATAATCATGTAATTATTCTTTGTAATATTTAACATTGTTCTTACCATATATATTATTTTGTCAAATGTTAACTCTCTGTTTCACTATTTCTTAGTCAATAGTTTCTATATTAAAGGTTCGAGTTTTATCCATTTTTAATTTTTTTCACTATTAACATTGATCGTTTATTCTATATGCATATAAACATTATTCATCTTTGAATTATCAATCATCAATTTTGTTTTCATATGTTATTATGTAGTAGTTAATTACAATTTTATAAAATTTGTGGATATCAACTTATTATGCAGAATTTATATTTTAGCATAATTAATAGAGACAATTGTCATTTCTTATTTGTAACTTTGTCGTTTTTAATTTTTTATTTTATTAATCAACTGAATAATTACTATGTATTTATGTCTAAGTTCACAGTTTTGTGATTCATCAAAAATCTTTCAAATTATCTCATTTACAAATTATATATAGATAGAAATTGATATTTTCAATGATTTTATTCTATACCTTTATATACCTATTTATTATATCTTAAGTGTTTTCTTCATATGTTTCACTTTACTAAGCTAAACAAGATTTTTCTTTTGGTGCATCTATTATCTCAAAAAATAGTAAAATGACTCTAAAAATAATTTTTTTAGCATCAATAATAATTATAAATAGAAATAAAATATTTCTATTCTATTTTGCTCTCTCAAAAATATCGATATACATTTCTATTTACTTATTCCTAAAATCTCTAAGGATAAAAATAACATATGTTTCCAATTTGATTGAAGACTTCAATTGGCAATTATGGGTGTAAATAATAAATCAAAATCTATAAATCATAATGAAACAATCTCGCCATCTTACCATTGTATAAATCATTTTCCTAAGACTTCTATTAATCATAAATCTAATATCTGATACTACTTTAATTTGTTGTACCCCTAGTCTCAATAGTACCACAAATTGCCACATGTCTCTAGAAATCTACTGACACGTCAAGTTAAATGAGTTACTAAAATCTCCAAAAATTTCAATAAAAGTCTTTAAATGTTCTTACACAATTTATTTATCCAATTTAATTCATCATAATATCTATATAAATTTCTTAAATGCTTGAACAATAATACTCATCATAAATAATAGTTTTCTCTATTTTAACTCAAGAGTCAACCTCATAATTAGAATCCTATTTGCTGCTTCCATATCCTAGTAGTCTAGGAAAAAAATTTCTAACTTATTGATTTCTATAATCTCATAACAATTACCTATACTTGAAAAATTAGAATTAGTCGAAGCATAGTATGGAAACCCATAACCATACATGCATGCCCTACATCACACGCAATTCACATACATTACTGTAGTACAATACAAATATTAAACAACTTGTTTATTACCATTCTTTATTAGCCAGTAAATAACACAGTTTGAGATCATTTATAACTAACTTCAAACTCGAGGACACTCACAACTCCTCTTCATAGTTCCTAGGACAGGATACCGGCACTATGGCTTCGTCTAAATAAGCACAAGGACACTAGCATTATGGCCCCCATACGCTACCTAACCTACTTGGTTTCAAGACATTGGTGCTACAACCCTTGTATATAAACCTACGCTATCTCAAATCATTTATAAGGAAGACTCTACAAAGGCTAACGTGTTCTAAAGATCATTGGGGTGCTATTTTAGGGATATTGGTACTATGACCCTCTAAGTCCAGCCAAACATAAGCAATAAGCATAATTTATACTTCAAATAATTATTAGTCTTTCCAACCATAGTTATCAAAATTGCGATTTTACTTATACAATTTTACGAATTTACAATTTTAGGAAGCTCTTTCAAGTTGAATCATGTATAAAATCTTTTTCTTATAGAAACTTATTTTTTTAATTGATTTTATATGTTAAACTAGATAGAAACTTATATTTTTAACATAGTTTACCGATTCTATATATACTAAAAATAAGAAATGATAAGTATGCTTCTATAATCCCATTGACTAATAAGACAATAAATTATCTTCTTTATCATATTCTATTCTTTTTCTTCTTTCTTTCTCTATATCTCTTCTTTAATATTCATAGCCTTCATATGAGTTCTAATTCTAATAGAATGTTTATAAGAAAAATTACATATTTAAGTTTATACCATTAACAATTCAAAATAAATTAAAACATTTGGTTTTCTTTAATTTATTACTTTTTTTTAAAAAAATAATAAAAAGAATAATTTTGATTATGCTTATCCTTATTTTGTGAATATTATATTATAAATTAAGAACTTTGTTTATGAAAAAAGAACCTAATTTCTTCATTTTTTTTTTATATTTTTATCATGTATTTTAAGTTTTTTTATAACTACGATAAACATATCTATAGTTTTTTTAAAACTATTTTACATAAGTTATAGAAACTTAAGTTTTGACGTTTTGATTTTACATTTCAATTCTACAGATACTTTAGTGACTCTAAATAGAATCACAAATTTGATAACTTTGCTTTCAACTACACTATACAAGCATAAGTAACAAAAAAAGGTTTGATGCACTTAGGTCTTGAGAACAATCGAAAGTATCTAACTCAAAAATTCATTTAACCTTATCACCTGAAGTTCACATACAAGAATAACTTATCTTAGTTTCTATTCTCTTATTATCTCCTTCTAGTTAAGTTTACTTAATTTTCTTTATAAGTTCTTGAATTGAGACTTTAACTTATTATAAGGTTTTAGGATCTTAACTTATTATAAGGTTTTAGGATCAACTTAAATTTTTCAATGCATTTAAGATTAGTTGAATTAAGGTTTAGGAAGGTTATAAATAGGAAATAAAAGGAAAAAGGATGGATACAAGATTACACCTGAGGTACATTGTCGTGATCTTGGATCATAGTCTTTTACTACACTTAATACATTGTTCACGCATGTGATATAATATTATTGTCTTACCATGGCTAGGAGTCTACGATCGTAGTCCTATTGATGAAAAATTTCTTTTTCTTCCTTCATCTAAAATTATCGATGAAAGGAACATGAGTGGGTTCGTAGCCATAGTATTCCTCCAGTTTGTCATTCTTCCTCTATTTTTTGACTCCAACCTCTCCTAATCCATCCTACAATGATTTTAATGCATAACTTATTCTGGATTTTTCCTCTATTTTTCGATTCCAACCTCTGTTAATCCATCCCACAATGATTCTAATGCATAACTTATTTCGGATTTTCCTTAGATTTAGACTTAGACTTTATACTACAATGACAATAAGGAGTGCTCAAATGTGTTCTAATCCCCAAAATTGAAACAACAATAACAATAAAGTTATCAACATACCTTGTTTACCACTCTTGCCATAAGGATGAAGTACAATTCTTTGAAGATCCAATCACCAAGCTTGAACCCATACATTTAAAAATAAAAATCAATTGCAATTCTTTCTTTTTAATATAGGATTAGACAATTCCTTGCTGTTTTGGATTTACAATTTGCTTCCTCTTCACACTTCCAACTTCTTCCCCAAAACCGATCACTTTTATAGCACTTCTTATTAGTTTAGGGTTTATTGTATTTCACTTGTGCAAATAACAATCATAAAACATTTTTCAAAACCTTTCAGCAAAAAAGCCATTATGAGATCTAATTCACTAAAATCTTTTGTTAAGAAGCAATTCTTACCTTGTCTTTCCTTGATTCCCTCTACATAGATCTAATCACTCCATAGAGAGTTGTGTTAGAAGAGGTTGTACTCATTTTAGTGAAGGTAAAAATGACCTAGGTTTCCATCTCAACCCCTTAAATAATCTCCTTACCCCATTTACCAACATACCCCTTAACTTAATTTTTTTTTTAATATATCGTGGTCTCTTCATTCTCTTTATTTATTTGTGTTTCTTCATTTTATTTTACGGGGTTTACACCTTTAGATTCGTGCATTCCGTAATCAATCAAACTATAGATATAAAGATCATAATCATGCATGAGGTTGAAACTTAGCCGATAAATGTGGAACTCGCTCACTACAACCTATTGTACTAACATTTTCATAAGTTAATAACCTCTATGAAAGATTTTTCTAACGACTCTTAATAAGAATGACACAAAAATGAATTGAATAGGAGGAAAACCGAAGGGAAAAGGAGTTACCTTGAAAATCCTTGAGAGAAGGGTTGGAGAAAAATGAAGGAAAAAGTCATTGATAGTGCATATTCATATTTTAAAGATCCTCTGACTACTATTTTTTGGGTGAATTCTTCTGACTATTATTATTATTATTATTATTATTTAATTATACAAATAAATTTTATGTATCATTATAATTTTATACAACAAATTATTGATGGTGCTTAGAGCTAGCACGCCTCTCTCTCTCTCTCTAATACATATAGTAATTTCATTTTTGTCATTTTATACCTTTTTTCATTTTTCCCAATATACCTTTCCATCATATATCTTTTTATTAGTACTTTTTTTGGCAATTATAAAAGTTTTTTCTTAATGTTTTGTATTTTTACATTACTCATACCTTTTGGTTATTGACAATTCTCTTTCTTTGATTATTTGTAAAATAGTGATCTCATATGCCAATGCAATACTTATAGTTGTAGCATATTCATTACTTAAAGCAAAACGACAAAACTTTTGGTATGTAATATTGCATCTCCACATTTTTAAGTGTAATTCGTTTTTGAATTACATAACATTTCATATAAATATGAGAAAAATTAATCTATAGCCACATGATAAAAATCATAGTACGTAATATTAATTATACAAATAAATAAATCATAGTTTTCATAACATACGCAAATAATTATAAACACACATCGCTAATATATTATGAATAATAATACTTTAAATAAATCCATTGAATCGAAATCCCTTCCAATAGCCCTAGCAATATTCCTATCAGACCATTACCTCAGAACGTAACCATCGTATTTTTTTCTTAACATTCTATACTTTGGATAGGTTCTTACTTCTTACGGAAGATCTGAAATGAAACCATTTTCCGTATTAAAGAATCTATGCTGGCTGCTGCGGGTTATTGAATATGGATCAGGTGGAATCCCTAAACCATCGGGCATTACGTAAACCAACTCCAAGTCAAACAGGAGTCACTCCCTTGCAGTCTCCGTCCTCAATCTTCCCTCTCGGGAACAAAACGAAAACCCCAACATGAAACACAAAACTTTTCAGGTTCTGCATCAACATTATTATCAAAAAGATTACATTTTATAGAACGACATAAACTCATTTTTTTCCCTTATGTTTCAACGATGACTTTAACCAATTTGATAACGAGGGTGGATGCCATTTGCAAGAAGTATGAGAAGTACGATGTTGATAAACAAAGGGATGACGACGTCAATGTACCAAACGACAACGCTTTTGCTCGTTTGTACGCAGATGTTCAGGCCGATGTTGAAGCTACCCTGCAGGTCTCTCCTATTTATCATATACATCATTTAAATATCCAGGAATATTTTGTTGGTAGCCTTTCTTTTCGTAAAACAAAAATTCTAAAAGAGTGCTCGTCTATATGCAAATAAGTACCACGCTACATGGCTTTTTAATACTGAGATTGATAGTAGATGACCTTTTTTTGTTTTTTCTTTGTTAATTATATTTACGGAAAATTAATAAAAAAAATTATCCATCTTTTGGCACTTTTAAAGACTCATAACCTCTGTGTGTGTAAGTGTGGATGTGTTTTTTCTTTTTTTTCTTTCTTTTTTGTTTTTTTCTAAACAAGCACATGATTTACGTTTCGTAGCACCTATCATTACTTATTATTGCACAGCACGAAAAATATACGTAATGCTTTTGTAATTTTTTTTCTTACATTTATTGCATATTCTATGTGGCGGTAAATTGATCATGTTTTATCTGGTGGGAGATCAGTGTCGCCACGGAGCCATGAGTGCCTCGATAACTCTTTTCTATTTTAATTCTTTTGGAGCCATTATATATATAAATTATTATTTTATTAAAACATCCCAATATGATAGTAATGGAGGTTTTGATCTTTCGTTATCTTTTTCCTTTATAGAATGAGAAGTCAATTCATGATTATGGGTTGATCTTCAAAAGAGAAACTTTATTGACTGATTTGTGAAGAGACGGGACATCATAGTCATTAGTGTTTCGTCCTATCATATATCAGTGAAACGGCACTAAAATTCTCTTAACTTTCTTCTTTCTTGCGAATATTTTGCATTTTACTCTCTTATAATTGATTAGTCATTTATATACTTTTATATTTTTACAATTTTTAAGGAACAATGATACGGGTGCCTTATTTTCTAGTATACATAAATGCATTAGATTAACAGTTAGCACTTAATGTTTGGAAGTTTCTATTTTGATCGGTCCAAACAACAATAATTTTTCGTGCTGGTTGGCATAAGTAATCTTATTACCTACTGTTTCCATGTTGAAAATGGAATGTGCAGAAAGCAGAGGCAGCCGCAACCGCGAAAGACAGAGCCACAGCGGTGGCTACGAATGCAGAAATTCGCCGAACCAAGGCTCGATTGTATGAAGAACTCCCTAAATTGCAGAGACTTGCCTTCAAAAAGGTGCTGCCTGCAATTACTAATCCAACCTCACATAATGCAACTGCGTAGGCACCGGATTGCATCGATTCTCATCGCTTGCCTATGTTTGGCGTATTGTGTATAAATTCGTTGAAATCAAATATGTTGGAGCTGCATATTGCACAATGATTGCTCTAATGAATGTCAAAAATCAAATAAAATTTACAGGTGAAGACAGTTTCCAAAGAAAACCTAGAGGCACGAAGCGATTTGGTCTCTGCTTTAAAGGAAAGAATTGAGGCAATCCCAGATGGAAACACTGCTCCAACTCAAAATGGTGGTGGTTACCGCTCATCGCGAACTGGAATCAAATTTGACACCATTTCAGGTGGAATCTTAATTTTTTTTTTTTTTTCTTCTTCTTGTCCTCCTCAACCTGTCAATTTTCATATGTTTGCTTGTAAAAGGTTTATTTATGGTAAAATTCATCAGGTAAGAGTCTTGATGGTGCATATTATCAGCAAACTGAAGAATCAAATAGATTTGGACAGGAATTTGAGATGAGGAGACTGAAACAGGTGAACTTTGTCCGGTCTTTTTAGTTGAGTAGGCATTTTACCCGGATACAACATCCAGCAACATCAAATTTTAGGTGTAAAACATTTACCATCTTTAAACTTTGGTAAATTAAGAAGTTGCTTTCTTAATTCCTACAGGATCAGGGCTTAGATGTTATTGCAGAAGGATTGGACACATTGAAACATATGGCTGGTGACCTGAATGAGGTTGGTGCGACCCCCTTGTAGTTTTTGTTAATATTCATGAATTTTTTCGGACTGCAATCAAACTTGAACCCGAAACTCGATTTTCAGGAGCTGGACAGACAAGCACCCCTGATGGACGAAATTGATGAAAAGGTAATCCTCTGCTTTCTGTTTCACCAAGTTAACTTTTGCTTGACCTTTTGGTCGTGATATAGAATATAGATGAGTCAAACCTATTCGTAAGTTACTTAAATTTTGATGCAAATTCATTCAATTCAAGCTTAAACTTGAGCTGCTCGAGTAATTTGTAAAGTCGAACTCAAACTTATTTAGCTCGATGAATCGATAAGCCTAATGCAGCTGAAGTTTCAGCAAATATTAATCAAGTTTTAACTTGAGTATTTATCTTAGCCTTATTCAAGTAGAAGAGAAAACATTTTCAAACATAGAACGGGTTTAAACGGATTCAATTATGTGAAGTTCAACCTTAAAATTCTAAGCTTCATCAAGTTTGAGCTACTTAAGCTCAACACTATATTATCTTTGTTTGACTTGTTTACAATTCTAATATAATCATATAGTTATTGGTTGCTTGACTTAGTACCTTAAATACTACACGATTACCACACATCAACGCATATAAAACCTCACTAGACTTGATGAGTTTAAATTTTTAAAACAAATGGTTATAGATATGAGAAACTCCAGTACATACATTACATCCTATTTAATAAAGTCGTCCATTTAATAGCCTATAGTTAAGAATTCTAGCCCACAAGTGTAAAGTGAATTAATAAATATAAAATCACACGAGATCGAGTGGGATTAAACTTGTAAATGGATGGTTTATGGAACCAAAGTTCATCAAATACTAGTCTATCTAGTCATGTGATTAAATTAGACTGGATTACCATGCATACTCAAGTGCCTACGTTAATTAGTCTAAATCGTGTCTTCTAACGTAGGTTGACAGAGCAGCTGTTGATATTAAGAACACCAACCGACAGCTTAAGGACACTGTTAATCAGGTATTTACTGTCTTATCAAGGTGTTATAAAAGTGATAATTTGATTTATATATCTCTACTATATAATCTTAAAATCTTTTCAATTTTTCTAAAGCTAATTTCCAAATTGACTGTTTATCTCTTTTGTTACTATGGTATGCAACCGTTTCAGCTGAGATCTAGTCGAAACTTCTGCCTCGATATCTTCCTGCTTTGCATAATCCTAGGAATAGCTGCGTACTTGTACAAGTAAGTGCTATTTCTTACTACCATGCAGTAAGAGTTTATACAAAATGTTGTCTTTGGTTCACGATATTGTTCTCAATTCTTTAAAATTTTTTTCTTTTGGAATACTCTAAAATGCCCTGATTTCTTCATACTTGGAAAATTTTGCACATCGTGGCCCTCAAACTCTTCATTTTCATTTTCATTAAGGCATATCTCGGCATTAATTTATTCATTTCCACCAACTACTACTTCTTATATTTAATTGAAGGTGAAATGGAACATGCTCCATCTGAAAGGACAGTATAAATATACTATATGCTTAGGTTTTGAAAAAGAACTTTTTTTACATTCTGTAAGATTAATTATAACAGAATAAATATATAGAAATATCAAAAGTTTCTTTTATCTGGTCCTTCACAGATTCTGTGAAGCAAACATTATTCTTTTCCGTTTCTGATTTTACATTTAGAAAAATGACGGCATTATTATATACTTTACTTACAAAGTTCATAAATATTCTCCACTACCAGTCTTAAATACTTCGAGTCCTTCCCGTAGAGATTTCATATATGATTGTATAATCGATACCTGATGTGCAGGCAATATACATTAGTCAGTAATTGTATTTTTCATTCAAGCTGGAAGGATCATTCGATTCTTTCATCGTACTTCCCATTCACATACGGTTGTTCAAGTGTTTTCTTATTAGTTTTTCAATTTGCTGCAGTTTATTGAGGTAAAGCTGGAGGCTTCGGCGGACATTTCTAGGCTAGTTTTTCCTAAATTCCATGCTTACTTCCATATTTTTGTAATACACAGGTATTTTTTTTTTTAAAAAAAAATTATTTCCGGTGGAATAAGGACAAGACATTACTGTAATACAAAGGTGTGCCTAATTATATTTTATATGCTTTTATAGACAGCGATAAGTTCTTGTGTCCATCTTAGTTTGGACCATTTTGTGAAACAAGATAAATCCCATTAACTATAGGCCTAGGCACAATTTGGTTTTGAATCGAAATTCGGCCTGGAACTTAAACCGGCCCATGATTCCAGAATCGTGAGGAGACCTGCTCCTGTGGAACCAGCAATTCCCAAATGGTTGTTGGGAGAAAATTAGAAAAAATTATTATAGAAAAAAGAAAGAATATATATATATATATAATTGAGATATCGAAAATTTAAATTAATTTTATTTAAAACAGGAAAAAGTTATTTATCCTTCATAGCATTTAATTTGTAGCTATTAACAATACAAGAAATAAATATAATTAAAATATATCTGATTTGGTTTTTGTTCTCACTCCTTAGTATTGTGGAATTAAAACTAACTTATATTCTTTCTATATTTTTGTGCCGTATTACTAATATTACAATTTCTTCAAAAAAAAAAAATGAAAACTGCTTTGGTTTTTGGCTTTTTTTTTCCTTAGTTTTAAAATTGAGTACTTTTTTTCCTAAAATGTTTTGGTTAATTAAATTCTTTTTAATAAATTATCTCTGACTTTCTTAGTGCATCCGTACAATATGTTAAATATTTTTCATGTGAAATTTATAGAGCACAAGACACGAGAAATGCCTTCTAAGAAGCAAACTACGTAAAAAGCTTATAAAATATATCGAAAATATAAAAGAATTCCATTAGCAAGTCCCGAAAGAAACAAGTAAAAGAGAAAACAAATCAGATCATAAAGTACAAGAAGGGTGTCGTAACAAAATCTTCCAATTCACGAACAATTCATTTCCCATCTGTTTTCCATTCATTATTTTTAGCATTTGTTCCTCTCAAATTTCCTTCAAAATTTATTTCACAAAAGGAAAGAAACGAACCCTCCCTGTAGAGCAATCCCGCGAAGTTCAATTTTCGAACGAATTCGGAACCATGCAAGATCATTTTTTTTTTTCTTTTCTTTTTTGCTCCCTTCTAGATTTTAGTATCGGGATATCCGATTATTTTCTTTTTCTTTTCTCCTTAATTATATCATACTATATTTCTTAAAAGAAAAGAAATTAAACCTTCTTCATTCCGAACGAAGAACAATAAATATGGCGTGGGATTAATTATAAGGCTTGGGAACAATTCATTATTTTATATTTCCAATTTTTGACAATTATTTCTTTTCCAATTTTTATTGGGAAGATAGATTATCATACCCACGTAAATGATAACACTTTAACCTCGTGAGAATCTATCCTGGAAAGTAGCAAATTTGCTGGCAATCAGCCTGATAAGAACAATTTTTCAGAATAAACAACACCCTTATACTTGCAGCCACAAATCCCACGGTACTCGTCTTTTGTCTTTTTCTGCCTACCATAATGTTCTCTTGCCGTGCAAATATTTTTTTTTAAATATAATAGATGTTTTATCTGGATCATTATAATTTTTCAGTATAAACATTAATTTTTTTATGAGGTGGATAGTCCCAATCATCCATTCTCTAAGTTACAACTTATGTGGTTAGCTAAAAAAAACAAAAATTATAGTTCATGTTTTCCAAGTAAGAACACCCATGTAAGAAACATTTGGGCTTGTGCTCATAATATAATAAATCACAAAATTTTATCAAACAATATATACACATTAGAAGTAAAATTAAAATGAAAGCTAGAAATACTCGGATTTACATCCTTTAGAATTACCTTTTTAAGGCTTTTTCTTGTAAGATGCAATCGTATGTAAGAAAAAAGTCGCATCATAATGATATTATAAAATATTTTAAAAATTAATAAAATCAATAGTGGATTTATAATTTTAGTCAAAAATACTTTAAAATATTCATTTTCAATATATATGTATACCAAATGGGCTATGTTACTTTAGTTTAGATTAAGAAAAGGAACTAAATATAAGACCAATGAAAATTGTGAAGTCTAATTTTATTTAAGTAATTTTATTTCGAATTTTATAGCATAAATGTATTAATTGGTGTAACCATAAGATAAGATGTGTCAATAATTGATATCACATAACTTCTATGTAATACTTTTGAAGTCCATGAGAGATTAAAGATTCAGAAACTCTATTATCATATTTTGGATGTATTGCATTAGAGTATCGTAATCGAGAGATTTTTATGCTTTTCAGCTGGATTATGTTTATATATATATATTTGTGGTAATGTTATGTTTTCTTTTGTGGCAATTAAGTTTTCCTTATATTAATTGAGATAAAATATTGGTACCAACCAAATTTTTTGCAACTATTTACTAACAATACATATATATATATTTGTAATTGTGATAAAAAAATAGATAAAAAAAATTGATACATATAAAATTTTTTGCAGCTTTTTAGTAATACGTATATTTTCTGGTAACATTATAAAAAATATATGTGTTTGGTGATTGAAAATGTAGAATGTAGTGGCTGACTATAAGTATCACTAATTATTACCATACAACTTAAGATTACCTATGTGATTGTTTCTGCCTCACCTAATGTTCATTTCCCATAGCATTGGTGTTTGCCAGTTTAATCATCTAATGACATGTACTAACTGACTTCTAACCAAATATGTGCATACAATCTTTCCCTAATTGTATATGATTGGATTGTAGGTCATGTCTTAAATCTAATAGAGTGGAGTAAAGATTATCATAACAAAGGGAACTTTACTTATATGAGATACTAAGTAGGATTGGAGGAAAGTAAGGTGGATGCAATAACCTATTGCTATAGTATGCATTTGAGTTTGTAAAACTAAAGTTAGAGTCAAAATTTGATGGTACAACTATTTAAAAATTGCAACAGTGGTTGACTATTAGCCTTAGTGGTTAATTGCTACCCTTATTGCAATTGACTATGGCAATCTAAGATGGTTTATGAAGTTTCTTTTGTTTACCTATTTTCTTCGATACATTATACCATTGCTTTGTAGAAACCTATATATAAACTTGCATTAAGGTTTTTAAATAACTACAAGTCTATTTTTGTGCCAAATATATGTGCCCGGCATAGTGAATTTTATTGCTTTTGTCCTATGGTTCTATTATCCATGTTCATATACTATTTTCCTTGTAAATAACTTTGATTTTTATTTCTCTTTCCCTATTATTTTCTTTATTATTGTTTGTTTTCCTTACAATAACTTATTTGCTTAAAGCTTCCCCATCAATATGCAACATGGAGACTTTAGTCAACTCTTGTTGGCTATGGAATTTTTAATTACATTGAAGGTACAGCTAATCCTGCTTCTAATGAAGATAAAATAACATTACATCCTTCAAGAAGATACTAGCAAAGATTAGTTGGATCTTTTATTGTAAGATATTTAACTTTTAATTCTTCATGAAGATGGAGGTGAAGAAAAACCATCGCTTTTTCCTTGTCTTGATTTGATGCTTTATTCGGTGTCTCTACAAGACCTATCATCTCAATGATCATCTAGTATTTGTAATAGGTGGTTCTTACTAGTAATATCAAGGGTCACAAACTCCAGTTTCGTAAGGTTTGTCATAGTGAAAACTAAAAATATAAAATGGCTATTAGTAAATTTTTATAGTAAATGTTATGCCAAGCAAATTAAGACTTTTATGATGCATAGGTTTCATGAAAATGGCAAGTGCATAGCATACTTAGTAAGTAATATAATCAAATAAAGAACCGTGAAAACGAAGAAAAAAAAATTACACTAAGTAAAATGAAAAAGGATTAGACAATTACAACATCTGAAGAGATTAGAGGCTTGAAAAATTAAATTCTCATGCTAATAACATATTATGAAATTTCCTTAAAATAAGAACTAAAGGGTAGAGAGTAAGAAATATTAAAAGAGATAATTTTAATTAAGTGACTTATATAGATGTAAACATATGCTTAGTATGGAAAGTAATCAATTATATACCTTCCTTTTTATATATACTTTCTTATAATTTCTTTAATTATAATGCTGTTTTAGGGACTTATTATAAATAGTCCTTTTTCCTTATAAGCTGGAATCATTAAACTTTACACATAGGCATTGAATATCCTATTCTTGTGAGATAACTCTCTTGAAGTTCATTTTATATACACTTTTATCTAATCTTGCCGAATAACTCAGGATTAGTGGCGGGTGGACCTTAGCATTAACTTGTGCATCATATTAAGTGAAGTGTCAAGCTGTGTTATGTTCATTGGTATATCATTTTGATAGGCTTTAAGGTATTGACCTAACCTAATTACCAAGGCTAAGTTCATCTACTTGTTGATTGATTCTGCTTACCGAGCCGAATGACCTATTTTCTCACAAATAGAGTGTTAAGAAGCAAAAGGTTGAGACAACATTCGATTTTCACCCATGCCTGACCAATTACTTATTCGGCATCATGCTTGCCAATAGGCCGAGATATTACGTTTCCGAGAGTTGGATTCACTTGACTAAAGTTTGTCATCGACTTAGTGGCCGAGAGATCACGTTACTGAGGGTTGGATCCACTTAGCATAGCTTGGAGAAACTATTGTTGACTAACTTTAGAACTCCGCAATTATGGGCTAACCTCTCTGATGTGTCGCCAAGCATTGCGAGACTACCTCTAAGTTATGCCGAATGACTACATGTCAACTTCTCCTTGTAAAATGCACAATTTTATATTTTTATGTTTGTCTTTATTTATTTATGGGCCCAATTCTTTAGGGCTTAAGGCCTTATACATTATTTACAGTTTTGCCACTAGGATTTAGGATGTACTATAAATAAAGCTTTTGTAACAATGCAGGAATAGATAGAAGATTAATGAAAAACCCCCCATGGATAGATAGAAGATTAATGAAAACTCCCTCTTTTAGAGTCTTTTCTCTTGGAAAGTTCTTTCTCTCTTATCAACTCTTATTAATCCCTTTAGTAAGGATTGTAGCAAGCAACCTTATTACTTGGACTGGTGTGTCACATTCGGCGAGTCTTAGTGCGTGGGATTGTTAAACCATTGACTCTCATTTACTTTTTGTTCCTTCGGCAGGATCGGACCCCTCCCACCCTACCCTACAGCTGGCCTTGTCTTTCCTTGGCCTTGGACCGCATTAGCTTGGTATCAGAGCTTGAGGTTCCAGATAGGGCCGAGAGTTTTAGTCATTGTTTCTGTTCTATATTGTGTTTAAGGAAGTGCTGTCTTATTATTGGGTTTATTTGGGATATCAAGGATTTGTTTACTAGATATTAGTTTGGTTTCAATTGAATTTTCTTTGGGTGGGTTAGTGAAAATTTGGATTGCAATTCCTTTACATCATAGGTCCCATATTAAATATATATATTAAGGAAAAGGTTGGGAATTCTAATCTGAGTTGTTTGCCGAGATATCTCTTCTTTAAGCTATTCAATGTGTTATCCTACTTTAGTATTGTGATAGTGGTCGAGAAAGTACTGTTGTATGTGTTGAAACTTGCTGCTATAATAAGTTGTTGTGACTTGTTACTACTGTGCTAACCATGCCGTTGTGGCCAAGTGCCGAATTGCTATACTACTCTGAGCTACTATTCCTAAGTTCCAAGTTGTTGTACTATAAATAAGCATCAGAGTTGCCTTCCTACAAAACGTAATCCAAGCTGCTGTTAAATTGAACTTATGCCAAAGTATTGCGTATGTTGGTCCAAGTGACGAGTTGGATTGAAGTACAAGCCGAGATAATTATTATCGAGTTGTTAATACTTGCGATTTAAGTACTAGTACCCTTTTTGGCTGTACTGTGGTCCATCAGTTGCCGAGTAACTCTCTCTCTCATAACCTTAAGTACCTTGCTATTGAATTGAATATCCTTGACATAGCATATAAAGCTAAGTACGTATATGAATATTATTATGAAGACGTAATGTCACAAATTCCAGAGTTCGATGGATATGGTACTCTAAATGAATATTTGAGTTGCGAATTTCAAGTCTATCAGGTTTTCGAAGATTATTCTTACCCTGAGCATAAGAGAGCCTATGCTATAAAGAATTTAATGATTGGCTTTGCAGCTACTTGGTAGAAGAGAATGACAAATCAAAGAATTGATAGGGGAAACATTGAGATCATTACATGGGATGAGATAAAGCATTTGATGCGAAAAAAATTTGTACCCTGAGATCATCATGACAGATTATATAAGAGAAAACCTACTTATGAAGCTAACCTCTCGGAAGTGCAGGATCAGTTGAAGGAGATTGAAAGACAGCTTGAAGTGTTCCAGGATGAAATAAGACAATGGAGGAATGCTGAATTAGAAAGTACTGAAGAAGGAGTTAAGGAGGTGGAGGTTGTTGGAGAAGTGAGTAATAGAGAAGAAGAGGACCAAGTTGAGTTGGAGTTAAACCCTCATATTCTTGATGTACCTCCATTATCGACCATCTAAACTAATGAGCATGACCTCAGGTGGAAGGAGGAAGAAGAATCGATTTGTGAGGAAGCAGAGGGAATACTGATTTCAACGAATGAGGAGAGTGTGAGATCCATGCTAGTTGGGCTTAAAGAGTTGGAAGTACTTATAACTGATGAGCCATCTTACTTCTTATCGGCATCGAACCCATTCGCCCATAATCTTTTGCATACCTCAGAGATTGTATTATTTTCCGTACTTGATAGTTGTTGGGATTGCCAAGGCGTAGTTGGTCGTATCCATGATAAGTGGAGGGAAAGATCTAAGACAAATGGTGTAATTGATATAGCTTATGACGAGTGGAGTGAGCATTTGCTAATGATGCCCTTATTGAAAGAACTGCAGTGTGCTATGTTTCAAATTAAATTTTGTTGATTGGTATTTGATCCTAATGGGATTTGAAGCTTCCAATTACCAAGTTTCGGGTTGAAACTTCTCTAAGGGAGAGGAAATGATGGGCTTTGGGGTATCAATGTAACCCGACTACTAAGGCTGAGCTCATCTACTTGCCGACTCATTATATTTGCCGAGCCGAATGACTTATTTTCTCGCAGATAAAGTACCAAGAAGCAGAAGGCTGAGACAACAATTGATCCTTACCCATACCTGACCAATTATTTATTCGGTATCATGCTTGTCGATAGGTTAAGATATCACATTTCTAAGAGTTGGACTCGGCTAAAGTTTGTCGTCAACTTAGTGGTCGAGAGATCACGTTACTGAGGGTTGGACCCACTTAGCATAGTTTGGAGAAACTATTGCCGATTGACTTTAAAACTCGACAAATATGGGTCGACTTTACTGGTGTCTTGTCCAAGCACTATGAGATTACCTCCAAGGCATGCCGAATGACCACATGTTGACTTCTTCCTATAAAACACACAGTTTTATATTTTTATACATATTTGCTTTTATTTTATTTATGGGCCCAATTCTTTAAGGTTTAAGGCCTTGTTCATTATTGACAATTTTGCCACTAGGGCTTAGGACGTACTATAAATAGCAGTTTTTGTAACAATGCATGGATAGATAGAAGATTAATGAAAAAACCTCCTTTTAGAGTCTTTTCTCTCAAAAAGTTCTCTCTCTCTCTCCCTTACTAGCTCTTATCAATCCCTTTAGCAAGGATTGTGGTGGGCAACCCTATTATTCGGATTGGTGCGTCACATCCGACCAGTCTTAAGTTTGTGTGTGGTTCTACAGCATGTCATATTCGTAGAGTTAGTGCATGGGATTGCTAAACCATTGATTCCCATTTACTTTTTGTTCCTTTAGCAGGATCAGACTTACCTCCCCTACGGCCAGCCTTGTTTGTCCTTAGCCCTAGACCTCATCACATATCCTTTGAGTAGCTTCATATCAGCTTTACATTAGCTACTCTTGTTTATCTGTGGACCATTTCTCGCTTTTTTTTTTTGATATCTTGAAGAACCCATTTTAGTTCAAATTTGCTATGGTAAGTCCTAGTGATAACTAAGCTCCTAGGTATACTATATATTCCTAGTATTAGAGCTTGAGGTTGAGGTTGAGACCAAGAGCTGTATAGTGATAATTAGTCTACTATTCGAGATACTTGTGTGTGTGTTGAAGCCATCTGTGTAAAGTGTAGTTACCGAAACTTTGCATTAAGAATGTCGAACCTTAGTGTATGAGGAGAGATTCATGATGTTAAGAGTGATGCTCATGGTCGTGGTCGAGTTACCTAACAAATATTATGTACTACAAATGAGCAGATACAAGATCTTACTACTATTATGGCTAACTTAGCTGTTTCAGTAAACAGCGTTTTAGAGACTGGGCTGCGTGAGAGAGTTATTGAGTAAGGCTGAAAAATGAGAGATAGGCCAAGGAGGTAAATGAATGAATGGGCTCTGGAAGCCTTTCTAGTGAATGAAGCACCATCGCGATGTGCCAACAAAGTTATAGGGAAGAGGTTAGAGTTGGACGAAGTGGAAGAGTACGAAAAAGAAGACCAATATGTTGGGATTGATGAGCGTAGGTTTAGAGTGCTAAGAGGTATCGAACATCTTAAGGTATGGATTCCAAACTTTAACAAGTCTGGTATTGTTGATGATTACCTAAACTGGGAAGTGAAGATGGAAAAGATATTCGACTTCTTTGATTATCAAGATGCTGTTTGCATTAGAGTGGCCGAGTTAGAATTTTTTGGATATGCGGCAATGTGGTAGAAGAAGCCATAGAATGTTCGCTTGAGGACTCAATACGAAGTACGAACATGGAATGAGATGAACAGAGTTCTAAGAAGTAGGTTCATTCCTGAACACTATGAATAAGACACTTTCTAATGACTCTAAGATTAGAGGCAAGGTAACAGATCAGTGGACGACTGTATCTGAGAGTTTTAGTTGCTCATGATATGGTGTGATGTAGACGAACCTGAAACGTGAACTATAGCATGGTTCATCCTAGACTATGAGCTAAGGTTGGTAACATCATGGAGCTGCAGAGACTTACAACTCTGGATGAAACCATCCAAGCGGCCCAAAGAGTTGAGAGGCAACGGTGGAACTAGGTTAGTCGGATACTAAGTAGTCGACCAATTTTGCCAAATAGGAGTGGCATATTGAGCCGACCAATAAATGATAGAGTTTCAAACAATTTTGAGGTGGAACGCCGAAGTCACATGCTAAGACAACCAGAAGAAAGTTGAGGTAAGAGCAAGACCGAGGAACCCGAGGTTTGAAGAGACCAGGGTTAGAGCTTTGAAAGGAAAACCCGAGAAATCAAATGTTTCAAATGCCTTGGTTATGGACATGTGGTTAGTTAATATTCGAGTTGTCGAGTCATGACTATAAAGGGAAATAAGCCTCAGCTTGAAGTAGAAAGCGCGAGTGAAGGAGAAGAAGAAGTGGCAACCAATTAGATGCTAGAAGAATTTGAGGAAGATCCTGATGTTGAGATACCTCCTGAAGGCGTAGCTGTGTATTACTTTGTAGTTCGATGATCTTTCAATACTTTTGTGGCTAATGAGAATGAGTCAAGAGAGAACCTCTTTCATATGAATTTCTGGGTGAATGGTAAGCTATGCACTGTGATCATTAACGGATGGAGTTGTACCAACGTCATCGCGCAAGGGGTAGTTAAGGCCATGAAATTGCCAACTCTTCTACACCCCAAGCCGTACAAGATTACTATGGGTATAAAAACACTTACATGTTTCAAAGGACGAGAAGAAAATTATATTGACATCTATGAGTCCTGAGAAAGTGTAAGAAGCCTAAGAAAAGGTTGCTAGATCTTTGCAATGGAAGTCCCTAGTGATTTCTCGAGCTCAGTTTGTACGAGAAGTCAAGGTTGAGGACTATGTGTTCCTTTTAGTCAGGAGATTCTTAGAGGTTAGAAAGGCTGTGAACTTACTTGTTGAAGTGTAGTAGCTACTTCAAGAATTTGATGACATCTTCTTTATCGAGATGCCAAAAGGTTTACCTCCTTTAAGAGAAATTGAGCATTGCATCAATCTTCAACTTAGAGTAGCCCTACCGAATCGACCTACCTATAGGCTCAATCCTAAACAGGTAGCTAAGCTAAAAAAGCAAGTTGATGAGTGGGTAAATCGCAGATATGTCCATAAGAGCATGAGCCCATGTGTCGTCTCAACCGTATTAGTACCAAAGAAACATGGATCATGGAGAATGTGCATTGATAGCCATGCTATCAATAAGATTACTGTTAAGTATTGATACCTGATTTCGTAGTTAGATGACATGCTTGATGAGTTGTATGGTGCACGCATCTTTTTGAAGATAGATCTAAAGAGTAGCTATCATCAAATATGAATGAGACCGGGAGATAAACAGAAGATAGCCTTTAAGATGTGGGATGGT
The DNA here is from genome assembly GCA_024138005.1 of Lumnitzera racemosa. Lineage (NCBI taxonomy): Eukaryota > Viridiplantae > Streptophyta > Magnoliopsida > Myrtales > Combretaceae > Lumnitzera > Lumnitzera racemosa. Next base: position 40,005,548 of record JAMXBC010000005.1, read on the forward strand.
CTATTTGAGTGGATGGTGATGCCGTTTGGTTTAACTAAAGCATCGAGTACATTCATGCGGCTTATGAATCATGTGCTTAGAACATTAATAGGCAAATGTGTTGTGGTTTATTTTGATGATATTCTGGTCTATAGTGCTGACCTCCTCATTCATGTCGTATATTTGAGATTGGTGTTTAACATACTCCGTGTTGAGAAATTATTCGGCAACTTGAAGAAATGCGTATTCTATCAAAGCGAGGTTGTATTCCTTGGATATGTCATTTTAGGGAGTGGAGTTCAAGTTGATGAGGAAAAAGGAAGAGTTATTATGAGTGGCCTATGCTGACTAGTGTTGCCAAAGTCAAGAGCTTCCACGACTTAGCCTCATTCTATCGAAGATTTATTCGTAACTTCAGCTCCATAATTGCACCATTGACCGAATTGACCAAGAAGAACATTGAGTTTAGATGGATAGAAAAGGCTCAGAGGAGTTTTGAACACGTAAAGACTAAACTAACGTCTGCTCTAGTACTCACCTTGCTAGATTTTGAGAAGATTTTTGAGGTTGAGTGTGATGCATTTAGTGTCGGCATTGGTGTTGTCCTTATGTAGGGTGTCGCCTTAAATTACTTAGCCTATGACAAGGAATTCTATGCCCTTGTCCATACTCTCCAAAATCGGCAGCATTATCTATTGCCAAGAGAATTCATCATCTATTCGGATCATGAATCTCTTAAGCATCTTCGTGGGCAACACAAACTTTCTCGGTGTCACGCCAAGTAGGTCAAGTTCTTGGAGACCTTTTGCTATGTCATTAGATATAAGAAGGGGAGTGCCAACACAATGGCTAATGCAATTTCTCGACATCTTACTCTCATCACAACGTTGCAAGCTAAAGTGCTTAGATTTGGCACTTTACTTGATCCGTATGAGCATGACTCACATATTGGACCCTTAGTAGCTAGGTGCAGTACTGCAGGAACTGCAGATGGATTTTACATAAATAAAGTGTTCTTGATGAAGGGTAAGCAGTTTTGTGTGTCGAGTGGTTTGATAAGGGAGCTACTTGTTCAAGAAGCTTATGCCGGAGGTTTGGCCGACCATTTTAGGGAAAAGAGGACAATTGAGATATTGAAGGAGTACTTTTACTAGTCTGGGATGATGAAGGATGTGCATCGAGTACTTAAGAGATGCAAGGTGTGTAAATATGCAAAGGGGAGAAAAGAGCCCTATGGAGACTACATACTCCTACCAATCCTAGAGCAACTATGGACTGATCTAAGCATGGATTTCATGCTTGGCCTTTCTCAAATGCTGAGAAGACATGACTCGATCATGGTGGTGGTTGATTGGTTCAGCAAGATGGGCTGCTTCATTCGCTACCACAGAATTAATGATGTCTATTTCATCGCTAACCTCTTTTTTTAGGAAGTTATGTAGCTATATGGAGTGCCGAGGAGTATTGTATTCGACCGTGATTCTAAATTCACAAGCTTCTTTTGGAAGACCCTATGGAGGAAGTTCGGTATTAAACTCTTGTTCAGTACCTCTTGCTACCCTTAGATAGATGGCCAAATTGAAGTAGTGAACAGAACTTTCGGAAACCTCCTGCGTGCTATTGTTGGAAAGAACTCTCATGACTGGGAATTATGCTTGCCCATCATTGAATTCGCCTACAATTGCTCAGCTCATAACTCAATTAGAACATCACCATTTGAGGTTATTTATGGGCTTAACTCGAACTTACCCTTAGATTTAATTAACGATCCAAATACACAAGGGGAAAGTCAATCTCGAAGTATATATTAACAAACAATAGGACTACATTTGTCAATTTATTTGTTAGGCAACTATTGAAATCTTATATTAACGATTACATAAAGTCCATACTGTATTATCCAAAAGAAAATGGCCAAGCTAAAGCGATAAATAAAACACTCCTGAAAGTCTTCAACCGAATGGTATACAATAATAAGAGAGAATGGCAACTTAAGTTACCATTAGCATTATGGCTCTATCGCATTTTGAACACATACCTATGAAAGCACCACCATTTTCTTTGCTGCATAGAATATAGACCATAGTGTCAATTGAGGTCCTTATACCATCAGCTTGTCTAGCGTTAAATGTTGACTTGGAATACAATACTCCCATGATGTTAGATTTAGAGGCATTGAATGAGAAACGTGATATTACTAAACAAAATTTGGTGAACTAACTCCAAAGATTAAGTGTTGCTTATGACTGCCTTATCTGGAAATGCTCATTCAAATAAGACAATGGTCTTTATGCAATTAAGTATGTAAGGAAAAGACTTCTAACTTCAAACTTTACTCGAAAATGAGGTCTTTTTAATGTTGAAGAAGTCCATGACAATAGATATTGTACAATACTTTGATCAATTTTTAATACATTAAGAGGTTTTATCTATGATCATTTGCTTAATTCCTAGTTAATAAAATAAAATGACAATAGATCACATCATCTTCTCTAATCATTTTGCATCTAACCTTATTTTTCTTCTAAAGTTGTTTCTCTAACAGTATTAAAGCGATCTTGACTATAACGAATTGAAGGATTCCATAGTAGGCTTGGTAATTGTGAGACCCCACAAAATTTAAAATTAAAATCTAGCACTTAAATATGGAATGGTTATAGGAACTATCGAGTAAGCAAATTGTAAGTTTCGTACTCTAGCAACTAAGTCTCATGAATTTAGTTTTAGGTATTTAAGAAGGTAGAATGGTTGAGCTAATATATTATTGTTGAGCTTCATATTTTCTCAGTTTTTATTATATTTTATTTAACTCGATTGATATTAAACCCTAACATGTTTAGTATTGATCATCGACTAAGAGTTCAAGAAAATTTGGTTTTTAAATGTGAATTGAAAAAAGTACTTGGAGTTGCCACCTGACCGAAGTTAGGAAAAAAAGAGGGTTAGGTTAAATTGATTAGATGGATCAATTTAACTTAATCATTAGTCCACTTGAAAAACTAATTTTTAGAAAAAAGTTCAAAAACCAAAGATTTTGGATCTAAGGGCTAATTTTTTAAACCCTTAATGGGTATCACTTTTTAACTTTCCAATTTTAATTTCACTTTTCAATATATACTTATTTACAAACCATTCACATACAACTAAATTAATTAAGTTAAACAATTATTTACCAAATATGAAAAAAAAAGAAATTTTTCATATTTTAACTTGCCCCATATTTGCATAGGAGTGCCTCTATATTCGTAATTCGAGATTAAACATACGTAGTTCTTTTTGAAAATATTAGCTGGTTGGTAGATTTTAATTTTTGAAAAATGATTAGGTTTACGTTTTTATTTGGTTCAATTCATTTAAGGAAATTTTTCTAAAGAGTCCTAAATTTAGTTTTTTTTTTCCTGAAAATTATTAAAAGAAAAAGGCCTTAATTTGGAAAATGGGTTGGTTTGTTTTTTATTTATTTGAAAAGTGGGTTTTTCTAAGTTAGAAAATGCTTTATTCTATTATTTTTTAAATATTATTTTCTTAATTTATTTTATTTCATTTTTACCTATTTGCTTTAACAAAAAAATAAAAAAAATAGAATTAGACTAACCCTTCTTTTTTTTCCCTCTTCTTTTTTCTTTCTTTTTTTTTTCCACTTATCTTTCGTTTTTTTTTTGTTACAATTATGTAAATAAATATATATATAAAAATATAAAATAGCATAAAGGCTAGACCGAGTTGAGGCTGGACACATGGGTCGGAGTTGGGTATGGATTCGGATTGAGTTGGGTTGGGTTATGTCTTTAGTGGATTCTCTTCGATAGTAGCATTGTGTGGATGTACAACCTTGATTTGACTACTAAACCGAGCGGAAGTTAGATTTTTATGTCTTTCAAATTGGGATTAGGGGGATAGGAAGGACGCTATGATAAAAGGTGGTGGTTGGAATACGACTGACAACGGTGGTTGTGTATGGCGTTGGTGGAGGCTACTGGAAAGGGAAGGAAGGTTGGGTTTTGGTTTTGGGGGTGCTGCGAGTGCAACCGTAGTGGTGTCATGGACTAAAAACCACCTAGTAGTGGTTTGAAATGGAGAGGGTGTAGCAGTTATGGTTTGGAGGGTGGTGCTCTACGGTACGATTAGAGGTCACAACAAAGAATAGTAAGGGTTGGGTTGGAGAGCCTAGGCTGTGGGGAGTCTAGCTAGAGTGGTGGTATAGCTTGAACTTGGCTAAAGGGAGAGAATTGTAGAGAGAGAGAGAGAGAGAGAGAGAGAGAGAGAGAGAGGTGGCATGAAGAGAAAGAGAGTGATCGGGGAAGAGAGAGAGTTTTTGAGAGTGAAAGCTATGTAGAATCGATTGATTCCTTATCTAAAACAAACGAATAGACCCGTATTTGTACTTAAGATGATTAATTAACTTCGGAAAGCTAAAATCAAATTGAATGTAAATCCCAAAAATTCCAGTTTTTTTTTTCAATTTTCAAACCCCATTTAGTCCTTGAAAAGATTGAATTTGAACATGTTTGCTTATATTAATTTATAGTCTCCTGCATGGTCTTCATGATTTCACTATTAATTTTGTGAAATCATGAAGAAAATTAGATTAAAAATGTACAAAACGTTAGCACTTGAAGCTAGAGTTATGCGAGGAAGATGGGGCAAAATATTGGGAAAGGAGAAGAAAGAGGAAGGAAAGTGATGACGTGGCGTTGATGTAGTGTCACGTTAGTTATGTTATCTAGTGGCATTGTGCTACATGTCCTAACGTAATACGTAGCAACTAACTTAGTAGTAGCAACTGACATGTCACGCAATATGGCTTAACACGTGGTGCTATGTTAGTTATCGCCTAATCAACTAGTGCCATATGTTAGGATATGTGGTATAGTGAAACCCTGACATATGGCGATGTGTTGTATGTGTTTTGTGGAAAAAGAACAAAGGGCATTTTTATGCTTTTAGTGAGGTTCTAACCAAGGACCTCTAAGTTAAAACTACTGCCATCTCTAAATGCTTAACTGTTAGGTTGTTGGCTAGTGCCTTGTTTATATGTGCAATGATTAGGTTAGCTTAAGTTAGATTTATAGTTAAACCTAGGCCCAACGGCTTTCCCCATATAAAGGCTTTGAAAAATCTAAACAAAAAAACTTAAACCATCTAAAATTTATTATAGTTTACCAATATTTTCTAAATTTTCCTAAAATCCTCTATTTTTTCCATTTTTTTTTACTTTCCAATTTCTCCATTTTTTTTTGTATTTTTGTATTCTTTTAAATTTTTTATTTTTCGTAATCTTCTAAATTTTCTACTTTTTTGTATTTTTTATATTTTTGTATTTTCTAAATTTTCTTATTTTTTGTAATTTTTTCTAAATTTTCTATTTTTTTTGTATTTTATATTTTTCTTAAATTAATACCCCTTACCCTATCCTAAAACTTTTGAAAAAAATAAAGGGAGTGTAAAAACGGGGTATCTACAACCACCCCTCTTTGTACTCTTTATAGTGAAGTTTCAGCAAAACTATGTTACAAAGACAAAAGTGACATTGTTTTTGCCCCAAGGGAGGAATTTGTCCTAAGAAGTACAACAGTTAGATAGCTGTCCTAGGTTTGATCCGTTAGTGATTTGGTGAATGGTGAAAAGCGAAAAAGGAAGGAGGCGTTCTAAGAATTGATTGAGATAAAATAGAAATTAAAAGAGTAGCGCTCTTATAGGCTGGCAAAAATCTTAAAAGAATGTGAAAATCTTGGTTATTGAACCATAAAAGATTGAAACCTTGCAGTGCCCTGCTAAGTTAATTGACTTAGTCGAAATGGGTGAAGTATTCCTTGAGCTAGTTAAGACCCTAAAGATACGTTGAAAACTTGGTTGCACCCTTATGAGCTAACTAACCAAGGTGAAATAGATGAAGCACCCCTTGAGTTGATTAAGACTCTAAAGAGATGTTGAAAATTTGATCATGTGCTTATGAGTTGACTAACCAAGATGAAACGAGAGAAGTGCTCCTTAAATTAGCTAAGACCCTTAAGAGATGTTGAAAACTTGGTTATGCCCTTATGAGTTAACTAACCAAGGAGAATCGAGTGAAGTGCTCTTTGAGTTGGCTAAGACCCTAAAAAGATATTGAAGACTTAATTGTAATCTTATGAGTTGACTAACCAAGGTGAATCGGGCGAAGCGCTCCTTGAGCTGGTTAAGACCTTAAAGAGATGTTGAAAACTTGGTCGTGCCCCTATAAATTGATTAACTAAGGTGAAATGGGTGAAGTGCTCCTTAACTTGGCTAAGATTTTAAAGAGATGTTGAAGACTTAGTCATTCCCCTATGGGCTAACTAACCAAGGTGAACCCAGTGAAGTACTCCTTGAGCTGGTTAAGACCCTAAAAGGATATTGAAAACTTGGTTGTGCCTTTATGAGCTAACTAACCAAGGTGAAACGAGTAAAGCATTCTTTAGGCTAGCTAAGACCCTAAAGAGATGTTGAAGACTTGGTCATACCCCTACGAGCATAACTAAGCAAGAGGAAATGGGTGAAGCTTTCCCTGAGCTGAATAAGGCCTTAAAGAGATGTTGAAGACTTGGTTGTACCTTAATGAGATTACTAATCAAGATGAACTTGGTGAAGCGCTCTTGAGTTGGCTAAGACCTTAAAGAGAAGTTGAAAACTTGGTCGTAACCCTATGAGTTGACTAACCATGGTGAATTGGGCAAAGCGTTCCTTAAGTTGGTTAATACCCTAAAGAGGTGTTGAAAACTTGGTCGTACCCCTATAAGCTGACTAACTAAGATGAAATGGGTAAAGCGCTCTTTAAGTTGGCTGAGACCCTAAAGAGATGTTGAAGACTTGGTTATGCCTCTATGAGTTGGCTAACTAAAGTGAATTGGGTGAAGTACTCCTTGAGCTGGCTAAGACTCTAAAGCGATGTTGAAAACTTGGTTGTGCCCTTATGAGCTGATTAACCAAGGTGAAATAGGCAAAGCGCTGCTCGAGTTGGCTACGACCTGACTAAGACCTTAAAGAGATGTTGAAGACTTGGTCATACCCTTATGAGCCGACTAAGTAAGAGTAAACCGGTAAAGTGCTCTTTGAGCTGGCTAGGGCCTTAAAGAGATGTTGAAGACTTGGTTGTGCCTAAATAAGATGATTAATCAAGGTGAACCAGGGGAAATGCTCCTTATGCTAGCTAAGACCCGAAAGAGATGTTAAAAACTTGGTTGTACCCCTATGAGTTAATTAACCAAGGTGAAATGGGCAAAGCTCTTCTTGATTTGGCTAAGGCCTTAAAGAGACATTGAAGACTTGGTTGTACCCTTATGAGCTGACTAACCAAGGTAAACTAGGCAAAGCACTCCTTAAGCTAGCTAAGGCCCTAAAAAGATGTTAAAAACCTGGTTGTACCCCTATGAGTTGACTAACTAAGGTGATACAAGTGAAGTACTCCTTGAGCTGGCTCAGACCTTAAAGAGATGTTAAAGACTTAGTCGTACTCCTATGAACTGACTAACTAAGATGAAATGAACGAAGCACTCTTTGAGCTGGCTAAAATCCTAAAGAAATATAAAAAGCTTGGTTGTGTCCTTATGAGTGGACTAAGCAAGGTGAAATGGGTAAAGCACTCTTTGAGCTGGCTAAGACCCTTAAGTGATGATGAAACCTAATTGTGCTTCTATGAGTTGACTAACTTTGGCAAAATGGGTAAAATGCTCCTTAAGCTGGCTAATACCTAATTGAGATGTTAAAACTTAGTAGTGCCCCTGTGAGTTAACTAACTAAGGAAAAATGGGTAAAGAGCTTTTGAGTAGGCTAAGACCCTACTTGAAAATGCATCCCGGTAGTACTCCTTTGAGCTAACTAACCTAGGCGGGAACGTCTCTTTGGGATTAGTAATCCTAACTTAGAATCTATTCGAGAAAAACTTGGAAGTGCTCTTTTAAGCTGACTATCTTAAGTAAATGGGCGAAGCGCTCCTTAAGATGGCTAAGACCTTAAATTGAAACCTGGTAGTGCTCCTTTGAGCTAACTAAGCTAAGCGAGAGTGTCTTTCGAGGATTAGCAACTCTAACTTGGCTTAGAAGGTGCATCCTACAGGTTTGCTATAACAAGTTTGTGAAGAAAAGCACTCCATGGATTCGTTAAAAGAAATCGAAAAGTACCCTATGGCCTTACTAACATAAATTGGTAAAAGGGAAGTGCTCTATGGGCTTATTAAAAGAATATTAGCAGAGAAAAGTATCCTATGGGCTCATTAACAAGAATATTGGTGAAGAAAAGTGCCTTATGAGCTCACCACAACAAATTGGTGAGGAACAGTGCCCTATGGGCTCACTAAAAAGAATATTGGTGAAGAAAAGTGCCCAATGGGCTTACTATAAGCCTAAAGAGATATTTGATGAAAGAGGAAACACCATATGGGCTTGCTAAACCTAGGAGTAAATGGTAAATCGTGATAGTGATCTATGAGATAATTAGAACCCTATAGATGATGAAAGATAGGCTAGTGCTCTAAGAGTTTGCTAGACCCCTAAAAAGAATGGATGAAGGACAGGATAACTTTCTAAGAGTTGAAGAAAACCCTAAGTAGGATGGAAAGAGGGGATATTACTTTAAGAGCTGATTAAAACCCTAAAAAGAGTAGAAAGAAAGCGGGATAACTCTCTAAGAGCTAGCTTGAACCCTAAAAGAATGGAAAGAAGGTAGGATAGTGCTTTAAAAGCTCTAAAATCCAGAAAGTGAAAGAAAGAGGAGATAGCACTCTTAAAAGCTAGCTCGAACCCTAAAAATGAAAGAAAGAGGGGCTAACACTCTAAGAGCAAGCTTGAACCTTAAGGAAGGTTGATGAAGGATTGAAGAAGTAAAGTAAAAAAAAGTAACTAGTTTTTTAAAAAGGAAATTCCTGGTTTGAAAAAATTTACAAATAAGAATTTGTGAAAAATCATCTAATGATAAAAGAAGCATCAAGGATTAAGTCCCCTTAATGACTTAGATCGATGTGATAAGCTTAAAATGTGTGACCACATTGAAAAGGGAATAGATGACCTAAATTGAAAGTTTGGCTAATCGAGTCGACATGGATTTGAAAATGGACAAAAAACTTGTAACAAGTCTTTACTTTCTCTTTCTTCTCTCTCTTTTTTTTTTTTTTGAAAGTTTTCTAATGGGTATAAATTTTTATTTAAGGAACAAGTGTTATAACTACCCCTTTCCTTGGTAATCATGTGGGGCTTCTCAATGCCCCTAATGTGACAGGCCTTTAGTTTCTTTCTCTTCTTCTTTTTCTTTTTTTTGAAAGTTTGCTAATGGGTCTAAATTGTTATTTAAGGAACAAGTGTTATAACTACCCCTTTCCTTGGTAATCATGTAGGGCTTTTCAATGCCCCTAACCTTAGGGCTTTCTCATAGAACCTTGTGATTTTAAATATTCCTTTTCTGAGGAAAGGGTAACTCATGATTAGTCTAGTTGAAGAGGACTTTCATGCTAACTCTCAATCTAGATTTCTCTCTTAATTATAATTCCAAAAATTATAGCTTACTTTGTAAGTAATACAATTTGATTAATTTATTAAGTCTTTTTCAATTCCTCATTATGAATTTAGGCTTTTGGTCAAAGAGTCTAAAAAAGAACTAATGAGAAGGCCTATTTTTAAAAAAGAACTTTTATTCAATTTAAGTATATAAGTCAAGAACCTTTTAGGAAAAATTAGAACTGTGCTTGCCCTAATTTCAAAAGCAAAGTTTATTAAAGATAAATTATCCTTTAAGATCAAAAGAGCCTTATTAAGTAAGGGTGGTATTATGGGTCGAAGGCCTTGTGTGATTTAGTATGGATAAGAAAGACTTCAAAGTGGCTATGATTCAGGGCTTTGTATCTTTGGGGCTATTTGGGCCTTGATTCTTAGCTTTTTGATTCAGTTTTTTTACCCTTGCTGGGATGTGATATATCTTTTTGAGCTTTCGTCTTAAACTTAGCCCAATTTTTCAACCTATTTTCTTCTTTTTTTTTTTCTTCTTATTATTTTCTTGCTTCTTTCTCTCCTCTTAATTACTTTGCCCCATTATCTCTTGTTATTCTCTTTTTTCTTTTGGCCCTAAGAATGATTGTCTCCATTGCTGAGTTTTTGCTTTTTAAGGCCCTAAATCCATGAGCTTAGGTGAGGTATGTGTAAGCTTGAGGTGTTTGAAAAAGAATTGAATCTTCTTCATTTCAAAGAAAAATAATTTATCAAAAATAAAATTAGTATTTGAATTAACATTACTTAAGCAAGTACAAACCAATTTTATCCATCTCTCCTAATCAAGACCCTGACCTTTGAATTACCCTATTGTGGAGTAGTTCTTGATAAGGTTTAAATTTAAAAATTCTCTAAGTTGGTCTAATACGGTTAACAAAGGATAATCATGTTTAGGATTTCAAAATGAATGCCTAACTTCATTTTAATCTAAGTACCACATTTAAAGGACACCTTCTTTAAGGAATGAGTTCAAACTATCTTCATCATTATGTTGCTCAACTTTTAATGTGTTTAAGGATAGTGTATGGGGTATAGTTTGCCTCTTTTCATTCTAAACTTTTTTTTTTAAAGTGAGTTATTAATTCCTTAAGGAGGAGTTTTTTTAGCCTACTGTAGAGATTGACTTTGTCTCCTAATTTCTCAAAACATGCCCCAGCATTTAACTTTGTGTTTTGGCTTGGTTTATGATTGGGCTTAGTTTTTTAAATGGACCAAGCGTTTTAGCTTGGTTTGTTGACCTTGATGGCCGAGGATTGTGTTTGGGTTAGCTGCCTTAATAAGTTGAAGGGCCTTGTGTGGGTTAGATGCATTTAAGCTGGCTACTTGAGTAGGCTGAAGGCTTGGACTTGGGTTGGCTCATTCGTATTTAGGTTGAGCCAATAAGGATTTATAGCCATTAGCAACTTTTTTCATTTTCATTTTTTTTGTTTCTTTTTTTTTTGAGAGAGAGAGAAAGATAAAGTTTCATTTTATAGAAACTAAGAAGTCAAATTACAAAAGGATGTTGATTTTTAGGGTTCTATTTACAAGTTTATGAGATTTATTTACATTTCCCTAAGAGAGAGAATGAACAGTTAGATGAATGATTATTGAAGTACCTATTTACAAAAGGGAATCTTAAAGAATGAAGAATGATAAGTTGAAGAGAACTTTTATTATTTTTGAAAATCAAAGTACAGAAAACCAAGGAAGAGAGCCTAACGTTTATTCTTAAAATATGACATTTATTCTAAGCCTCTTAGCTAAGGATTGGAAAAAGCCTTAAACTAAGTCTTGCAAACGAGCCCTAAGGTCTTCTAGCATTTCATGGATTTCCCCAAGGACTTATCCAAGAAGGGCTTTTAAGGTTCGGTTGTGAGCTTCAGAACACTTGAGCTTTTCCTTTAGGTAGGCAATTTTAGCCTTTAGCAACTGCTCGTGAATCCTAGAGAGTAGCCTATCAGTTCTTTGATTATCTGGCATTTTATGCCTAAACGTTTCATAAACAAGAATCAGTTACTAATAAAATAAAAGAATGGATGTAGAAAACATACATATGATTAGAACTGTTTGGGTTAGTACATCACTCTTTAAATTGCAACTCTACTATTTGTTTTGGTGTAAATAAAAAAAAAATTTCAAATATTAGTAAGGTTGTAATTTTTAGGAATAGTGTATTAACTTAAGGTTTAAGGGAGGTATATATGATTAGGGTAGGTTCTAAAAAGGCCCTTAAGCTTTGTGGCCTCATTTGTTTTTTAGAAAATATTTTCATTAGTCACATCACAGCTTATGTGGGGTAGCCAAATCAACCTTAGTGGCGGCTACACCACTATACCCAGAGCCTATACAATGGCTCCCTCCCCCCCTACCCACCACACACACAACACACATACACACACACAAACAAAAGGAACTAAGACCGCTTAGGTCTAATTGCATTTACCTTGCATCTTTAATGCAATCATTCCCCTCATGTCCCTAGTATAATGCATGCAAAAAATGAATATCGAAACAAACATCTATTTACATGAAATAAATAAATAAATAAAAAAATAAAAAATAAATAAATAACATGGGTATTTTAAAAGGAAAACTTAATTTTTGAAAGTATTTTAAGTGGCTGACCCTCTTAATGTCCATAGTAGAGTTACCATCTCATTGAGCTTGATATTTTCTTAGTTTTTATTATATTTTCCTTAACCCGACCAATGTTAAATCCTAACTTGATCAATATTGACTTGTTTAATATTGATAATTGACTAAGTGTTAAAGAAAATTGGGTTTTTTAAATGTGTATTGAAAAAAGTAGTTGGAGTCATCACTCGACTAAAGTTAAGAAAAAAAGAGGGTTAGGTTAAATTGATTGAGTAGACCAATTTAACCTATCTATTGGTTCATTTGGAAAACTAATTTTGAGAAAAGGGTTTGAAAACTAAAGATTTTAGGTCCGGGGGCTACTTTTTTAAACCCTTAATGGGTACTACTTTTTGACTTTCCAATTTTAATTTCACTTTTCAATATACCCTTATTTACAAACCATTTGCATGTAACTAAATCAATTGATTTAAACGATTATTTACAACATATGAACAAAATATTTTTCCATGTTTTAAGTTGCGCCATATTTGTGTATGAGTGCTTATGTACCCATTATTCGAGATTAGACTTATGTAGTTTTTTTTGAAAATATTAGTAGGTTGGTTAATTTAAATTTTTGAAAAAAGATTGAGTTTATGTTTTTATTCGATTTAATTTATTTAAAGAAAATTTTCTAAAGGGTCTTAAATTTAGTTTGTTTTTATTTTGTGAAAATTCCTTAAAAAAAAGGCCCTAATTTTGAAAATGGGTTGGTTTGTTTTTTATTTATTTGAAAAGTGGTTTTCTTAAGTTATAAAATGCATTATTCTATTATTTTCCTTATTTTATTTTATTTCATTTTTACTATTTGCATTAATTAAAAAAATAAAAATAAAAAATAAGAACTAGAATAGAATTAGACTAACCCTTCTTTTTTTTTTCTCCTCTTCTCTTCTTTTTCTTTCTTTTTTTTTTACTCTTTTCTTTTGGCTTTTTTTTGGTTACAATTACATAAATGAATAAATAAATAAATAAATACAAAATAGCACAAAGGCCAAAATCAAGTTGAGGTTGGATGCGCTCCGGGTCGGGTCGAGTCTTCAGTGGATTCTCTTTGATAGTAGCTTGTGTGGATGTATAACCTTGATTCAACTACCAAACCGAGTGGGAAGTTGGATTTTTATGTGTTTCAGATTGTTTTTAGGGGTTGGGGGGGTGGGTTACTACGGATGCCGATGCTAAAGGTGGTGGTTGGAATACGACAGACAATGGTGGTTGTGTGTAGCTTTGGTGGTAGCTGTTGGAAGGGGAAGAAAGGTTAGGTTTTAAGTTTGGGATGCTATGAGTGCAATCGTAGTGGTATCGCGAACTGGGAACCACCCAATGTGGTGGTTTGAAGTAGAGAGGGTATAACGGTTAAGGTTTGGAGGGTGGTTCTATATGCTACAATTAAAGGTCATGGCGAAGAGTAGTAAGGGTCGGGTTGGAGAGCCTAGGCTGTAGGGAGTCTAGCTAGGGTGGTGGTGTAGCTTGAACTTGGTTGGAGAGAGAGAGAGAGAGAGAGAGAGAGAGAGACATGGTAATACAAAGAGAGGGAGAGTGATCAGGGAAGAAAGAGAGAGTTTTTAAGACTGAGCCGTATAGAATTGATTGATTCCTTGTTTAAAACAAATGAATTGACCCTTATTTACACTCCAAATGACTCAATTAAGCTTGGAAAGTTAAAATCGAATTGAAAGTAAATCCTTAAAATTTAAGTTATTTTGAATTTTCAAGCCCCATTTAATCCTTGTAAAAATTGAATCCACACATGTTTGTTTGTATTAATTCATAGTATCTTGTGTGGCCTTCATGATTTTACCATTAATTTGGTGAAATCATAAAGAAAATCATATTAAAAATGTGTAAAAAGTTAGATCATGGAACTAAAGTTGTGCGAGAAAAATTGAGGAAAATGTGGGAAAGGAGGAGAAAGATGAAGGAAAGTGCTGATGTGGCGCGATGTAGTGCCATGTTAGCCGTGTTATCTAATGGCATTGTGCTACGTATCTTGGCGTGACACGTAGTAGCTAACGTGTCAAGGTTACATGGTATGCTACGTGGCTCAATACGTAACGCCACATCAACTGTTGCTCAATTAATTAGTGCTATGTGTCAAGACACATGGCATAGTAAGCCTTTGACATGTGGCGATGTGTTGTGCATGTTTTGTGAAAAAAGAACAAAAGGCATTTTTATGCCTTTGGTGAGATTCGAACCTAAGACCTCTAAACTAAATCTAATACTATGTCTAAATGCTTGACCATTAGGTCGTTAGCTTATACCTTGTTTATGTGTATAATTAAATTTTATATAGGGATTAGGTTAGCTTGAGCGAAATTCATATCTAAGCCCAAGCTTAATGGCTCTCCCCGTATAAAGGCTTTGAAAAATCTAAAAAGACTTAAACTATCTGAAATTTATTATAGTTTACTAATATTATTTAAATTTCCCTAAAATCCTCTATTTTTTCCATTTATTTTTACTTTTCCAATTTTTCTATCTTTTTTGTATTTTCTAAATTTTCTTATTTTTTGTAATTTTTTAAAATTTTCTATTTTTTGTAATTTTCTTAAATTAAGGCCTTTTACCCTATCTTAAAAATTTGAAAAAATAAAGAGGAACAAAAATGGGGTGTCCACAATTTTGACTAACAAAGAAAAAAAGAAACATATATATATATATATATATTATAGATATGTATATAATAAGTAAAGTGACTTCCGTAAGTTAGGATTTTATAAATATAATAGCAATATTATAAATAAGCTTAAAAGCTAATTTTCACATACAACATTTGTAATTTATCAAAAGCATATAAAATAGGTTCTAACAATAGTGGGGCCTTAGATATAAATTATATGAACAACAATATTTATAGGATGACATGAAATAATATTTAAAAGGCATGCATATATGTTTAGTATAATTAATATGTAGGCTGATACTTATATGATTAGGTTTCGAACGGACGACTTAGGGTATTTTTGAAATTAACTTGATTAAGTTAGAAATTTACGAATAGGCTAGGAACTTTAATCAATGAGTATCTGTGAGCTTGGATCTCAAAAATATAATAAAATAATAAAAATATAGCCAAAATAGTAATTTTCGCTATACTGTTCAATAATTATCATAATCGTACGGAATATGTTTTGATAGTTAGTGAATTTTTAGATATAGGTTATATGAGTAATAAAATTATTAAATGACATGAAATAACATGTAGAAAATATATATACTCCATATGTAATTTTTTATACGCAAATATATCCGTAGTTATTTAAAATACTTGATAAAGTGCAAATTAAGCTAAAATAAATAAAGAAAAATAGTAAAAATTAATTTAAAAATATAGTGTAACTACGATTAACTTAAGATTAGGCATGGAAGGTTAAGGATAGGTGTTATGGCATGGGATTAACAAATTGACACCAAAGGACTTAGTGTAAAAGTGAATTTTTGCAATCAAAATACTCTATAAAATTCAAGAGATCTCTCTAAGAGCTCTTACATGCAATTAAGGATTTGGGAAAAATAAGTAGGAGTTAGAAGAAATTTAAGAAGAAAATCTAGGAAAATTAGGTAAATCTAGGTTATAGTGAGTTTAGAAGCTAGAGTAGAAATTGAAAGTAAATTGACCCTACCATCAAAACGAATGGCTCATACCTAGCCTTGTTGAAAATAAGGTGGCCATCGCCAGTGGCTAGAGTAACTAGTTTTTAGTTAATCTCCTAAATTGGCTAATTTTTGAAAAAAAAAATTAAAAAATTATAGAAAAATTTATTTTTGATTATTTTTACTTATATAATCCATGAAAAATACTATTTTGTTTAAATTTAGTGAATATATATTATGTCCTTAGGAAATTGTCAAAATTGAGTTGACTTCCATGTTGATTTAAATTACCTTAATGAGGTAGTTTCAAGTCCAAAATTTTTCTATAAGCTATTCAATATTTATATTAAAATACTATGAAAAGATTTCAACAAAAGTGTTTTCTATATTTTTCATTTTTTGAGCCCCTAAATTATAGCTAAAATAGTATTTTTAGTAAAAATTAATGAAATTTTTCCTTAATAACCTCACTTAGACTTGAGTAATTAATTAATGGTGTATTTGTGGTATAATGATGTTGTTGGAATGAGTTTTATGGAAGAAAGTTACAAGCATCATGAATAAGACAATTGTATGTATATTTTAGTAACGTAGGAAATTTGAAAATTTGTCAAAACTTAATCGAATCATATGTAAACCAATTTTTGACAGAATGAAAAAGACACATATGGTAGAATCATAAGCATAGAATACATCGATATTGAATCAATTAAACACACTTCTAACACTTGTTTCACTTTTGTAAGACCTTACGTTATATCATTGGATTATAGCCCATTCCTGGTAGAATAGATTTACTAATTCTTTGATTCTAGTTAGTAAGAGGAACTTTTTTTATAAATGATCAAGGAGATTATGTAATGTTTACACTCAAACTCTTTGTTCCATTCAGCATTGTTGGATCACTAAGAATTTTGGAGATTCATGAAATTGTGAAGTTTTAAATAAAGTGTTGAATTGGTTTCTCTAATTGGAATTTAGGAGAAAGTGAATAAATTGATTGACTAGTGGGAGTTTAGTTAATGGTAGAGGATAACTTAGAGGATTTTGGATGAATATCATATTAAGAATAAGCTTAGAAGTTAAGTTAAAAGAAAACTTATATGTGAGTTGTGACTATAAGGGTGCTTAAAGACTAAGTCAGAGGATAAATCTTTTAAAAACTATAAAGTAAGTTGAACTAAAAAGGTAGCTTAAATGGTATTTGAATGAAATTATGTGAACATGAGCACTTAGAAGTTGCTTTAGAAGGTATTTTGTAATAATTCTACGGTATGTATCACATTCAGAGGTTGATTTAGAAATTAATCCTATCATAAATGTTAACCTTGATATGGCTTAGATAATGACTTAGAAGCTTTCCAGTTTGAAAATTCCATAGATGACCTAACTTAAACCTTAAGTCAAAGGATGTCAAAGTAAAATTCATTTATAAAATAACTCTAACTTCCTATAGTTAGGCATACATAACTTATAAATTAAATTCCAAATGAACCTAATTCTTGAAGGTAAACATATAGAGATTCTTGAAGGGAGACAAGTGAATAACTAAGTTAGCAAGCAATCGAATTCCAAATAAGTGGGATTAGTACTTCATCATACTTTGAAGAATTATTTTATAATACTTAGAGGCCTTAGTATGTATTCGTTTATGGTTGTAATTCAATTAATTGTGATTGTGCAATGTATGTGCTTAAATATTACTTTGCTACTTTGGAATGTTGAACTCTATGTATTGCTTGTTTTATGCTTATTGCTTGATTAAATGGTTCGAAATTGATTGATCATCTCGAAAACGATCTAACTTAAACCCAACTTAGTCTTTAACTTGACATGCATCGTCACTTACTAAGGGAAATGACTAAGATTCTTGAGCCAAATATGGACCCTTCAATGAGGATAGTTGAAATTATCCTTTTCTTACCCTTAGTTGAACTAAGCAAGAGGAGAGGAGGTCACTGTAAGGTTAAAGATATTTGTTTGAAGGTAGTCTTAGGCAGTGGTGCTCTCCATTGCACAAGCCCCAGTTTGGTTTTGATTTGTATGTAAGACGTCAAACTTCTTAACCCGAATTAGAGATGGTGCAATTTCTTTGATCTCAAGATGAACTAGACAATATTGTATGATGGCGCTTGCTTGAACAAGTATTACATCTAACTAAAATTGCTTGAAAAACCTGGTTGCTTTATATTAGATACATATTTCTATCTCTATCTTACTTACTGAGTAAGTTATTGCTCATTCTTGTTTTGAAAGCTTAGAATGTATTTACAAGTACTACACTCAAAACTAAAGTAATACTAAACGAGGTTGAGGAGTGAGGTTCAAGAAGAAATGGCTAAATTCTTATTCTTATGGTTGACTTTTCTAACTTTTAAGGAAAAGCTACATGGGTCTCCTTTGGTAGCCCGGTAGTTTTCAATATTCTGGTTTACATATTAAGTAACATAGATTTGTGGGTTTTACAACTATTCTTTTGGAAAGCCAAACTATAAGTTTGTTTTAACGATTATTTCAAAAGTTTGTATCATAGGATTATATCAAACAAGTATCGAATTGGATACTTTAAAGTAGTTGAGTCGAGTACGCTTGGTGTAAACTAGGTATATAGTAGCAATTGTAAGACTAGCTTCTACTTTAGGATAGTTCACATGGTGGGACTATTCTGAGTTCATCTCTTTGGAGTGTAACAGCAACCATAAGGCCTTAATGTAGATCTTGGGGTTAAAATAACCTTAGTTATGAAAGATTAAAGTGATCTTATTACAATATTTGTTATTGCATGGTAGTAATCTTGATTCCGAGCATATAGCAGCCACAATGACCCTTTACACTATTTAAATATCGAGATTGAGGCAATTACAAGCTGTAATAGGTTGCAGTGACCCTATAATAAGCTTATTGCTTGTAATACCTTTCATAGAATCTAAGGTTAAAGTGACCTTTGCCATAGATGATTGAAACAATCATGATATGATAACTACAATTGCTCTTAAGTAAGCAGCTAGTGTATTGCCCTTTTACGACTTTGTGTAAGGAGATTGAAGTAATCTCAACTATCTTGAGTAGAAGTGAACGCACTAAGCATCTGTAACGCCATATACTATAAGATTTAAAGTAGATTTGCAATAATACTACGACAATGATAATAATTAACAACAATTTAAAAAAAAATTTCATTATTCTTTACTAAAAATCATAACAAATTACATGCACAATAAGGTGCTATATCTTACTCTAGTTTAGAGTTAGGGATAATATCTATAATACCTCTTATATGCTAGGTAACAACATTCTAAATCATCGAGGTACCTTTTGGTATAGCAGCTTGCTGTACGTCGAACATCAAAGTTAAGTATGCTTGGGTTGGAGTAATCTTAGGATGGGTGACCCTATGGGAAGTTGTTGCATTAGGGGATAAAATCGTGAGACATTTTACGCTATAGTGGGCAATAACTCGGTGGGTAGAGTTCTAGTTGAGTCGTTACAGGTGGTATCAGAGTAGTCCACCATCTGAAAGGGCATAGTCTTTGCTTGATAGTAGTCTTAGACCTATGTAATGAAATCAACGAGGACGTCAACTTTGTAAGGGGGTTAGATTGTAATACCCCTTATATACTAGGTGACAGAATTCTAAATCATCAAGGTACACTTTGGTGTAGTGACTCGAAGCATGTTAAAACTCTAAAGTTAAGCATGCTTAGACTCGGGCAATCCTATGATGGATGACCTCGTAGGAAGTTATTGTATTAGGAGGCAAAACAGTACGATATTCTATGCCAAAGTAGATAATACCTCAGTAGGAGGAGTTTTGGTCGGGTCATTACAATATCATCAAAAAGTTTGTTTATCTCTATGTGGAGGCATTCCTCTTTCTTTAGTAAAGCTTACTGACATGATCATGACTTTATATTAGCTTGTTTCATTTTAGTAGCTTATAACCCTTGGTGACAACTGACTTCCAGCTATTAACATAGAAGTTTAATTGAAACATCTCGTAAGCATTTATAATGGAGTTTGCTTGCTTCCTAAATAATGATTTATAAGAGTAAGTTAAACATGGCTTTGCTTAGCATGATCATCAGATTAGTATAGAGTATGAATTAATGTTGACTCTATGTATAACTCCCCATCTAAAGCATATAGACATTCCAATGGCTATAAGATTTTTAGGTACATCTAATTCATGATTCTTTTGAATCAATACTAAGTGTTGGAGTTACTTCCTTATCTTGATGGGACATGTCAATAACTGGGGGATAATTTATGAGCAATTTCTACAACAATAGTAGACACAGGGAAGATTAGTCGCTTAAACCGAAAAAGCTATGCTATAAGTATCTTCCTGAAGCAAAGCATCAACATATGTCTTAACAGTAGTGTTTGATACTAGCACAGGTACTTGAGTTTCATCAGCATTCGTTCCTTCCAAGTCTAATTCATTGACAAAACGATTTTAATGCAATCAACTAAACGATATAAATTATCATCACCTCAACTTGCTCATATTCTCTATGAGAA
Organism: Lumnitzera racemosa; assembly: GCA_024138005.1. Lineage (NCBI taxonomy): Eukaryota > Viridiplantae > Streptophyta > Magnoliopsida > Myrtales > Combretaceae > Lumnitzera > Lumnitzera racemosa. The sequence goes on from JAMXBC010000005.1 coordinate 40,025,758, forward strand.
TCCCCATAATTTACCTACTCCTAGTCATTAGTATCTTAAAAAAGGTTATAGGGAATTGGTGCTTCTCTTTAGGACGAGAGTTAGATTATATAGAGCCATATAGAGATAGATGCGAGCAGAGCAAATGATAATAATATATAAGGAGTAAATTTTGAAGGCATGATCATTACTTCTTAGAAACATTGTTGTTTGGTAATATTTTAGTCATCACTTGGGGGAGGATGGAGATGCTTAGACAAGCTCAATCTTATTTATGCCAATTTGGAAGTTCCTACCTTTTCGTTAGAGTGCTTTCCTTACTTCTTTCTATTATGTAACCTTAGAAGCCAAGGATAGAACATGTAACGGTAGATTGTGCCCTCACTCAAAGGCTTTTCATTTGATGTAAATACATAAGCCTAGAATCCTTTCGAATAGTCGTCCTAGTAAGATGACCAACTGGGAGAGATCACTCCATTGTAGTTTGAGAGAGGAAAATAGATTCAGTGGAAATCGAAGTGAACCATTTTAACATTCCCAAGTGAAATGAGTTTACAACAAGTATCAAAAAGTCTACAATAGGAACTAGTACTTGGTGAACGCCTTGATTGAATATAAATTGTCATGTAACTCTATATAGAGAGTATACCATAACCTTAAGCTTTATGATAGTACTAATTGAGTCCTTACAATTTAGTAGTGAGGGGAGACTCCTCAAAATACACCATTAAAAGAAGCCAGCTTGAGGGTATCACAAGTCTCCATGATTTTCTAAAGAGATAAAATCTTGTGTGCTATCGAATAATATTTGTTATAAGTTTAGTATGCAAGGATTCTTTTCTACCTATGGGCAAAACGTAGACTCCCTAACAATATTAAAGAGTTTAAGTAGAGGACATTTGTAATGTCTTCTACCTACGCTTATGATTGTAATGAATTTGAAATTGATTTTGTATTTATGCTAGGAGAGGTGAATTTATAGGGGCCCATGTCCTATTTGATCTTCAAACCTTTCTCCACAAAAAAAAAAAAAAAAGATTTGAAGGAAGATCACATCTACATAGCATAAAGCTTTGCAATAATTGATGGAATGAATAGCAATGTGATGCTATAAATCTAAGCCATGATATAGCAACCTCAAGTCGAATGGTGCTCAAGTGAAACAACAACCTAATATTGCCTTGCAGAATATTGAGTACACTTTCATCTTTCAATAGGCTCAGTATTACTATGATGTCTGTTTTCCCAAAGCTATGAAACTTAAGAAGGAAAAAAAGATGCTGATACAAATCATTGGGAAGGGTACACACGACAAACGATATTATACGTAACCAAAATAGGTGAGTTCAAAATGCAAGATGGTCCAAATAATAAATGGAAGTCGATGGTTTAGCGAATTTACGCACTGACTCTATGGATATGATATACCTTAGAACCACACATAGACCAACTAACTTACTAGATATGACGCATTAGTTTAAGCTAGATGGGTTGCTTGCCACAATTCTTGCTAAAAGGATTAATAAGATTAAGTCGGGAAGATCTTTTTAAGAGAAAAGACTTAAAGGGTTTTTCATTAATCTCCATATCTATCTAAAACCTTACATATATGAGCTATTTATACATAGTAACAAAGTTGCAAATAAAATGACTAATGGGATACCTTAGTGGCATTTCCATAAATACAAAATAAACATGAGAGTAATTTAGGAATGGTACGAGAAATAGGAAGTATAAATAACATAAGTAAAAATAGATAGTCCAATGAGTTATTCGAATAATGAGTTGATCAGTTGGTAAGAACCTTAAAGACCTGTTTTGAGTTGATTGAAATTTTGGGCAACTTAATTGTACCGAGTTGATCTAATCTAAGTCGACCTGACATAACTAAGCCTACTTGGTGGGGTTAACTTGGTTAAGTCGACCTAATAGAGCTGACTTGTTTGTCTATGTTAGCTTTAGCCAAAAATAGCTCTTCAAGAGGTCTTCGACACATAGAGAACACATGAGTAGGCCGCCAACATTGCTCAAAACTTGGTAGTTGGTTAGTCCGGTACCTAGTGGCGTATCATCCCCTCTCCCTTAGAGAAGTTTCGACCTAAAACTTAGTAATTAGCGACTCCAAATTCTACTAAGATCAAATATTAACCCGCAAAAATAAAATATAAACACAGAAAAGTACTTAAACTCCTCCACCAATGTTAACATCAGCCAATGCTCTTTCCATTTATCGTGAACCCAATGAATCAAACTCTTCTTTAAGGATCTTTCCTTCCATTCATCATGTATCTAGTCAACTTCACTTAGGTAGCCCCAACAACTATCAATCAAGGGAAATAACTTAACTTCTAGCTCAAACATTATATCATGAGCTTAAGGAACTTGAACATGCAAAACCTTAAATAGTTCCTCAACCTTAAGTACCCGTAAAGCTTCATGCTCTCTTAATGTTGGCCTCGTAACATCATGCTTAGTAGGTATCACCTCTTCTACTTCCCCACAACTCAATTCTTCCTTCTCTTATCTATACACTTAAGAGCGGACTTAGTAGGGTCGACTAAGTAGAGTCGACTTAGTAGGCTGACCTGGTAGAGTTGAACGGCCTGTCCATGTTAGCTTTAGCCATAAAGAGCTCTTTAATAGGTTTTCGACACATAGAGAACGTATGAGTAGGTTACCAACATTGCCTGAAACTTAGTAATTGGTTAGTTCAGTACCTAATAGCATATCAAACACCCTCTAGAGTAGGTGCAAATTCACTGAGAGGTTATGAAGGTGTAAGTTTGAGTATTCCACCTAGATATGAGAGCTTGTTAAGACTTCATATCTTCCATGTTGGGGAATTTGAATTGTAAAGTCATTTGTATAGCATTAAGGATCTTGGCATGCTTTAATATTTAAATGTAATATGTAGATTTCATGATATACTTCACCTAAGAGTTCCAAATACGGACTGTGCTTTGGAATGTTAAATTAAGTTAGGACATAGGAAGCTCTTTTCTTTTGTTCCTAAAGTACAGATCTCATATTCACCTATATTTTAGGACTATGATTAGCCTCTAGGATGATGAATTTATGTGAACTTGCTGTAAACCTTGACATACGTAATTCCTTAATTCTAAAGTTCATATAGGAAGAGTCTCCTTGAAAGACCATATTAGTCTACCTGTCATTGGGAGAAGGAATTGTAGGTACCCGTCCATTGTTGTGAATATGAGCCAACATGTCCTTTTGTCAATTAGCTTCAATAACCTACGCTAGAATAGTTTTGGTAATTATTTGTAACTTATGAAGTAGTTGAAAGAAGCTTAAGTTGTCATAACTTAGAGCAAAAGTTTCAATAGAACCACTTATGTGTAATAGCATGGTTTAGAAGAAAGACAATTTAGATAGATGATGTGAAAAAGAAATAATAGAGAGAGAGAGAGAGAGAGAGAGAGAGAGAGAGAGAGAGAGAGAGAGAGAGAGAGAGAGAGAGAGAGAGAGAGAGAGAGAGAGAGAGAGAGAGAGAGAGAGAGAGAGAGAGAGAGAGAGAGAGAGAGAGAGAGAGAGAGAGAGAGAGAGAGTTTAGAAGGAAAACAATTTAGAGAATTATTGTTATTTTACTATCGATCGAACTCATTAATCTAATCAAGTTGACAATTAAACATCTAAATTTAAAGTAATTGCAACAAATTTAAGCAATCCCAAGCATTAAGGAGCTAAATTTATGCTCAATGATTCACAAAACCCCTATGTTAGCCCATATGCAATTCATGTTCGTTGAGAAGAAGACAAAATACACCAGTATTCTATCTAACAACATGAAGGAAGTTAGTGTAAGTTAAAATAAACTAGTCTATACATTTCCCGTAAGCCAATTGTGTAGGTTCACATTGTAAGAGGTCATGTGTGTGTTGCATGGCTGTTTGCATTGTACGTAACGAAGAAAATAACTTGACTTACATATATGGGATGATCAAGTAAGATAGGATAGAGAGAAGGAGTAAGTAGGCTCGGTAGACTTAGTAAACTCTAACACGTCAGGTGATAAGTGAAGGAGTGCGATTGCATCAAACTCTGCAATGGATGGAGAACGGGGTAGTGTTCTTATGATGCTCGAGTGTTTAATCTTTAAGACAAGATTCTACTAAAGTAACAGTGTTAGTTGAAATTTACCTGTTCCCCAAGTGAGGAAGTGGAGGGGGTATTTATAGGAAGTGATAAGTTTATTCAATTCATTAGATTATGATATTGATTTATGGATAGGATTGAAGCCTTTTATAAATGAATCTCAAGTGAGCTCTTCATGAGTTTAGGCCTAAATAAAGGGCTTTGTTATCTTTTAGGGTAACTTAGACTAAGAAAGGTTAGATCGGGAAAATCGATCCAATGAGCCTTATTTTAAACTCACCATACCAAATCTCCCTTAATCATCTTGAATTCTTATAGGCTTGACTCTTCAGGCCCTATCACCTTAGCCTAAAGAGTTAAGTCAATTTTATTATTGGGCTTAAAGCCCATGAGTTAGATTTTGCCCTCTACATTTTGCCCCTAACTAAAGTCCTTCAGATGGAGTCGAAGGGATTTAGGCATCGAATAAGTCTTTCAATTGACTCTGGCGTATGTGTGGTATTGAACAATTGCGTCGCCACTAAATTCATTCAAGAATTGCTTTAGTGCATGAATTTGCAGCACCTCTTATTCGTGTATCATGCCTTGATTGGATTGAGTTGTATATTGCCCTCAAAGCTATATTAAAATAAATCTTTTTTTGAGTTGTGTAATTTTGAGCTTATTCATCTCTTCAATTTGATCTTTTATGAGTTATTGACTCCATTAAGTTGAATTTGTATGATAAGTTCATATTAGAAATCTCATTGGGTCGACTGGTAAGTATGATGGTCCTACTAGTCGATTAACGGGTAGGGATCAGAGGATAATGATCCTTGTGGGGTTTTTAAGGCAACTTCTCAGAAGCAAAACAAAATTTCAAATCTCTATTTACAAAATTCCTTCGAAAATACTCTTATAGTGCCTTATTTGATAATTCCATAGCATCCTCAATCACTTGCAGGCAATAGTTAGTCCATATCTTCATTCTATGTTAACATGTAGCAAACTCTTAGTTAGTTCATAGTATCAAAGAAAATATTATGTATTATAAAAATCTCCTTCTACTCCCTTTATAAATTCCTTCGTCCTATGATTTGATTCAAACAATAGCATCACCATACATGCCTACAGTAAAACAACCCCCTAGTCTTGTAGGAGCTAGTAACACATCCATCATGATCCATATATTTACACTCTCATTAATTCATGACTTAACATAACAATACACACTTTTCAACTTGGATTACATCTGCTATTTGCCAACTCATATGATAAACATCACATTTTCTTCTTTTCATAATGGAGGCATTTTGAATATTTTCTTTTTATTTACTCCTCCTTTGATTGGTTCGCTTGTTAATGTGCAAAATATTTCAACAACATTGAGTTCTTGGTGCTATTGTTTGTGTCCTCATATGCGATGATTCAATTGGGTAAAAAAAAGAAAAAAATAACATGTTAGAGCTTGTATATATTTAGTTCTCTTCCCTTCATAGAAAAAATCCATACGGCTATTAAGAGCAAAATGAAGGGCTCAACACTTATCATAAATTGTTGGAATATATGGCAAGAGTCTTCTAATTTGCAATAGCTAAAAGCTGGCAATAATTGTAAGAGACATTAAATACCTAAGACACTCGTAATGATATACCCGACCTTTATCATTTATACACCTCAGCAAAGTAAAAGATGACAATGGAATAAGAATCTTCCTTTATTCTTTAATAGCTACATCTAACCCATAAAAGAATATTTTTTGCTGTATAAAGAAGCAAATGTGCAATCGGATTCTATTTATAATATTAGCAGATGTTTTCTAACCCATTCTCTTCTTTGTACAAATGCTCAAACACCTGTCCAATTCATCTCATACTTATGACACTTACATTTCATTCTTTCATAAATAATTTCTAGCCACTATGAAGAAATACCATAGTTATTTGTCTTTTTTAGATCCTCATCCTAATGCTCCTCATATGCATTTCTTACCCTTGCTTCACTTAAACATGTCTAGCATTCAGTATCAATCTCCATTCATCCACATTTCTTATTCTCTTCTCTTTTTTTCTTTTTTTTTTTTTCCTTTGAAAGTCACTTCTGATTCTTATTCGGCTCTTTCATTCTTCAATCCTATTTAGTTCATTATCTCCAGCTTCCATATACTCTCCTTCCTTCTTTTCTTTCATCTGTTTTTATACATGGCATTTTCTTTATACGAACTTTTCTTTTCCATCACATTTCATTTCTTTTAAATACTTCAATTCTTCTAGCCATTCCCCGTTTTATTCATACTTCATACACATCCTTTTTGTTTTTATTGATTTTTGCTTCTTCTTTTTCTTCATAAATATACATTCTTCATCACAACATCTTCATTACTCCCCTTTTTATTCCTATAACCTTATAGACATTGTGCTCTTTTGTCTTTACCATTCTGTTAGTACTTTGCATCTTCTTCTTATGTCTAATTTCATAAGTGTATAGACTCTATTCAATCACCTATTTCATTTAACATCCACATGCACTGTTAAAAAAAATGATGCTATTAAGAAGTTCATTGAAGGTAACCATCCTCCAAGCCCATGAAAGTTTCTAAAGGTTAGATGCCATGGTTGAGAAGCAATTTGAAACATCCATTGTTGAAGACTACAGCTTTTGTCATTGAAGACTTGGAAGAAAACTAGAAAGAATCCCTTTTTCTTTTTTAGAAGGAGTAGATTCACATTCTCAAACACCCCTTCTATGAGTTGTGACAATTTGCTTTGTGAGGGTAAGGCTATACGATGAGAACCAAAGGAGTGAGGGGGATAGGGGCTTTGGATTCTTTGAGGTGAGGTTGTGCTTATGTGGTTTTGATTTCTTTTCATTGTTTAAGGAGGGAGAGTGATGTCGAGTAAGAGAGAGAGTCTTCATGTAGGTGTGAAAAGAGAGAGAGCACGAGGGAGGGAGGGAGGGAGGGAGGGAAGGGTGGGGGGGGGGGGTGGTGGAAGGGATGGGGATGCTTAAAAAGAAAAGAAAAGAAAAGAAAAAAGAAAGAAAGAAAGGGATAGTGAGAAGGAAAGAGAAAGAGAAATTGAGTTGGAGAATTTAAGTCTCAGGAGATTGACATGTGGCCTTTGCGTAATCGAGATTCCTATGACATGTCTATATGAGAAATATTTCCCATATATGTGGCTAGGAAGATTTATAGTCAATTAGTGAGGTGCGTATATGTAAGATAGGATGAGAAAGTAGAAATGGATTTCTTTTACTGAATTATAACAACAATAGAATTGAATGAGGTTATAGAAAAAATATATGTTCGTTTTTTCGAGGAAGGGAGACAGGGTATTCCCTGGTTTTAAAGTGGTTTTCTTGGGAAAGCTAAAAGAATAATTATAAAAATGGGGGAAAGGAAAGCCTTACAACAAACAAGGCCTTAATCAGAGTGTTGCCATTTACATAGGTTGCAATGTGTTTATGAATTTGATTGCGATTAATGTGTTTAATAATATATAATATGTATAAATCTTTGAATAGATGATCGAGTGAAGGATAATGCAATGTAGTGTCAATAAAAAGTAATTATAATATATTTGACCATCACACATATTTTTCAATACCATTAAAATTGAAAGGCAATCATCATATGTCATGCATTGTGTCTATCTATGTAAAGGCATGAAAATTCCATGATTCTTCTCCACTATTAAGCCAATATTATGCCTTCCCCCCCTCCCTTTTTTTTCCCTATAAATAAATTCCAAAGCTAATGTAAGGATGGCCACTTCTTTCAGCACTAGTTAGTAGTATTACTTAAAAGCCATTTAAAATTAGGAGTTAACACAAGAAATTAGGCCATTCAGCATATTGAATTGCTTCCACTTTGATTATTGTACTACTCTCAACGTCTTCTTTTTGAGTAAGTCCTATAAGTATGTTATTCCTCAATACAACATTTACCATTCAAATTAATAAGTGCTACTGTGATAATTCCATTAACTTTAAGTTTTCTAGTTGATACATTGATTTGGTCTTGAAAAATTGGACACCACATCATATTCCACTCTTAATTGAAGGAGAAATGCTTAACCTTTAGTGATAGGAATTAACCCTCTAGATTGATCATACATAGCTGAGCTAGAGGACTGCAAGGACTCGCTTTGAAGATACCAACTCTAAGCCAAAGCTAAGATGGGTATTCCTATCCTGAGCCAATCTCCTACCGACCTAACTATCAGATCCCTCTTTTTGTTAGATCTGCCCTTATTCAGCAGTGATGCTTTATCCTAGAAGACAGCCTAAGAATAATTGAGACAAGCTCCTGATCTGACCATAGGCATTTGACTACAGATTGAGCTAACTTCTCTTTAGAAGAACTAATTAGTCCCTAGCTTGGCCCCTAATTGCCAACAATTTTTGTTTCGCCTACTTTGTATCATAGTCCTAACTTCCATCCACCACGTGACACGTATCTTCTAGCATAATTTTTCTATAAGGATTCTTCACTTTTTTGCGTTGAATATTCTTTGTTTCTTTTACCCTTTTTAGTATGTCTTATATAACTTAGTTGTAGAATACCCTTTTCTCTTTTCATACATGTAAAGTAACCTTAGTAGATGGGTATATAAACCCCCACTTTCTTATACATTGATAATCAACTAATTAATACAGAATTATTCATGTTGAATAACTTTGTTGTTCTCATTATCCTTCAACTCTTATCTATTCCTTTTAGTAAGGAGTAGTGGTGAGCGACCCTTCAGTTCGGACTAGTGTATTATATTCGGTGAATTGTAAGTCGAGTAGGATTGAGTAGTACAATATATCTACTTTGCTAGCTTTGCCTGTTTATTTTTTGGTTTGCTTCATTGTGGTGCTTCTCTATATATTTAACCCTGGAGGTGCATTACTTAGTTAAATAATGCTTTTCATGCAGCTTATGTTTACATTTGGTCCAAGTATTCAACATCCTCGCACTTGTAACAACTTGTTTATATGCTTCCCATTTTGTGCCTAAGCTTTCACAATGAAACAACTTCTCTAGCATGATATATAGCCCAAAACTATTGCATCCCATATCAATATATATTTGGTTGCTCATCTCCCCTTTACTATAATTTATTTTTCTTTTATTTCATCTTAGGCTTTCTCTTGTAATGCAATCTCTTGCTCATATCACATATTTTTTTGTTCCTTGTTATTTTGCTTCATGTATATGCACGTGCTTGATTGGTTGACCACATATGCATACTGCCTACGTCCATTTTACCATGACTAGATATGTTACAAGCATACATATTACTTCTCTATGTTGTTCTTCTTTACAGACTAAGTTGTTTTCTTTTCTCTTTTTTTTTGCAAATAGCCTAGTATCTTCTTTTCTTCCCCCAAGTGGTAAAAATCATGCTAAACGATTGCTACCACTTTTCAAGACTAACAATAGATAATGAAGATCGTGTCAAGGTGTTTAATAAGTAAGAATGATATGAGGAATTGGGCTAGTCTCCTACAAAAGAGTCTTATGTAATTAAAAACTCCAGTACTATTATCCTTCAAATTGTATAAGAGAGTATCATACACAAGCGTAGCACATCAAATGTCATAGCCACTAGTGCATTGAGTCTTCCAAATGTACATACATGAATTGAACAACATAGGTACATGTGCTTCAAGCATAGCAAGTATGCATGAGTCAAGTTTCGTACACATACTCGCATCAAGCATTGCTTACAAAGAGAACATCGCACACGCATACTAATTGAGCATTATATACAAGGAGTTTTATATAAAGTAGGTGGCATGAGAGACAATAATCACGCATGGATAACCTCCTCAAATATCATATCTATCTACAACTTTCCTTCCTCAATCATCAATACGTAGCAATGGAATAGCTCAATAAATTGTAGTGTTCCTCATTCCTCCATGACATCATTACAAATCTAATATTGTACTATAGGCCCTTAATATTGTCAATCGACGATAACTTCAATGGATCACATTGATTTAACTTCATGGTAGCATATTGCTTGTATAGGAGCCATTACGTGTACTTGTAGTTGACCACTTATAGTAACGGATGCTATCTCAAGCTCTCCATTGTAAATTTCTTGATCAAACAATTGTAACTCTATCTTCTTGTAAACACGAGTTGTGATTAAATATGGAGAATCAATAGTAATGAAATCCATTAATTGATCTTTGTGTTGTTTTATTTCCTTGGTGCTTTCATTTTCTTTTATGAAGATATCTTGTTATTGTATACTTAAGAGTGATAACTCTTCACTTAGTAGCAACATGCTAGAAGATAATACAATGGGGTTGCTTTGATTACTTTAGCAACTTGTAAAGTCTTGATAGATTTGTTCTTGAAGGCTTCACATGCTTAGGAGCAACGCATCAACTAAGTAGCGATGTTATTTAGTGAGAAGTAGTAGGACTACCTTGCTATCTCTCACTTTTCTTTTTAAAACAACACCATAAGGTAGGGAACAAAGGTTTGACTTAGTTAAGTTAACATTAAATAGCATGAACTTGAAATTTATGGATTATCATAACTTTGAGACTGCTTAGACTATTTGATCTAAGGGATCTCTTATTGGATAGGCTTAATTGTGAGATTTCTTAGACTTTGTGAACTAAGGGGGTCTCACATGTCATCTCGTATTATGGCAAAACTTTTTGCTTGCTAATGATAATATGAAGAAGATCCCTTTTAAGAAGTATTCAATCGTGCATATGCAGTGATAGTGACACTGGTTGCTTGAGATCAATAATTTTTTCTCATTAGTCAAGGGGGTATTTCCCACTACTTAACTGTGTAATATGGCTTATCAAAATGTTAGTTGCAATGAAGTGTTAATATGTCCATGTGCACATCAATGGGATTGTCTCCATTGCTTGATGGAAGGAAACATTTGGATCAACTAGATAGCATAATAAGTATGCAAGATTGCCACAACTTGCTTGCACCCAGGAGACAATGCTCTTACCAGACCGTACATATGAGCCATGTTCATCATCGTATGCTTGGGAGTTAAAGCTCTTTACCAAGCAGCACTAATGGGTATATTAGATGTCATGTTCATTATCGATTTTCGTTTAAACAATTAAAAGGGTTTAAATGCCTTCGATAAGATGTAAATTGTTATGTGGGATAAGCCTTGTGCGCTTATGAGAATAAGCTCTTTCTTAGCAGTGACAATGGCAACAAAGAAGTACAAATAGACAAAATCATGTTCCATAAGATAATATCAGTGATAGAGGAAGAAACTTCTTTCATTGATAAGAAATGACTATCACTTTACTTATATGTAACAAGAAAAGAGGAGAGAAAACTAGTAAGGTCATCATTTGCTCTTAGTAGTTTTCATTCCTTTTTTATGAAGCACCTTTGGTTTCCATAATATTATTTGTTCGCTTATGTTTCTTTGTACCTTTATGATAGCCACACATCCTTTTCTTCTTAGATGTTAGTGCTTGAGCTTCTTCTACTACAAGTAAAGATGTACTAGGAGGTTCTTTAACATTTGGTGATGCTGCCTCTTCATGTTCATTGAAGAAGGTTGCATTAGCAAAATGTAATTCATTGTATGTAAACAAGTCCTTTGTTACTAGAACAAGGACATCGTCTTCATCCCAATGATCCCTTATGCATTAATGCCATATTGAGGGTATCATGTGGTGATCATGCAACCTTGTCCTTCCTATAAGGAGGTGGTAGGATGTAGGCATTGATCATATGGAACCGTGTAGGGCTGTGCATAGGTTTAACATTGAAGTTTACTTTGACACACCCTATTGTCTTCATGGAAGATTCATAGAAGTTGTTCAACAGGATGGGAAGTGTTGAATGTTTATCTTTACAGCTCTGAAAGTAGACATTGGCATAACATTGAGTGAGGATCCATTATCAACGAAAGTCCTTTTCATAAGATAATCGTTAAGTGTGCTTTCTACATATAGAGGGCAATTATGATTAGGATTCCTTGTATACATGTCAGCATTAGTAAACGTAATTGCACTTTCATTCATCAAAACCATTCCCTTTATAGAATGTCCTATAATATGTTACTTGTATTGACTTTACGCAATCCTCGTGAGCATGGTTGCTGCCTTAAACTGAGTATCCTCATGAAAGACAATGAGATCAAAGAAATTCCTAACATTGGCGATTTTTAACAAAGCGAGGACGAGGTCGTCATCTCTACTTGTCTTAACCTTAGATCCTATATGCTTAACTTTGTATGCCTTGACTGGCTGTACGTCCATACCTTCCATCTTTGTAGGGTTATGTATGATAACATTCATAACATCACGTTTCGTGTTGTGAGCTAAGGGTAGATTATTCTTGACATCATTATCTTCAATAATTAATTCTCCATTCTGAACATGTTAATTAAATATTTTCTTAAGTGTCTAACAATCTTTTGTTGGGCAGCCTACTCTCCTATGGAATTTGCAAAACTTATAGTCATTTTTTTCCTCATCCATTAGTAAGCATTCAACCCTAGAAAGTTTAATATTTCCATCTTATAGCCATTGGTTGAGTGAGGCATGCACTTATTAAGCATGGGTACACCAAAGATGGTTTAGTGTTTACAAGCTTCTCACTGCTAGATTTCTTTACTCCTTTTGGATTCTCCTTTTAGGTTAAATTAATTGAAGGTGTGCACTTGTTCAACCTTGCAATTTCATTTTTTTGTTGTGCCACTGAGCTATTGTTCCTTCATGCTCTTTCGACTAAAGCCACAAAGGAAACCAATGAAAGATTTTCAAGATAGATCGTGTACTCAAAAAACATTCCTTGAATACAAATCTTAATGAACTCTCTTTCATTACAAATGTCTTGAATATCTAAAGAACATCCTCTAAAATGCCCAATATTGTCCATGAGATCCTCTTTGGACGTTTGGTGAATTCATCTTATGTCATTAAGAGTCACCCTTTCTTTAATAGAGAAGAGCTTTTTCAGAAACATCCTACACATTCCACCTTATGAATCAACTGATCTTGGTGGGGGATTTTTAGAACTTCTTCAACTTTAGATCATCATCTAAACCATAGACTTCTAGAGTTTCAAAAATTTTTAGCAAGTGTTCCTTAGCGCTCCCCTTCTTCCTATTAAACAACATAAACTTTAGACTTTCATAGTCCTTTGGATATGGCTTGATAGTGATGTGTGAATGATATTAGAGCTTTAATTCTAACACAGTTGATGTAGACCTCACCTATATTTCTCTCATGTACACATCCAAATCTTCTTTAGTCACAAATGAAGCCTTTTGAGTAGATGTATCTGTCTTTATAGGCATCGTAGGAGCAAGGTAAGTGAAATTCATAGGCATAGAATTTGATGGAGTTGAATTCATAAATGTGGGGTGCATAGATTCAACAATTGTAACATGCAGGATGGCATATGAAGATGACAAACCTCCTATCTAAATTCCTTGATTTATTAGTTCAGGCAGGGTATGTTATATATGTACAGGTTCCACTGCAGAAGGCTGCTCCTCAGCTTTGGGAGTGTCTTGCTTACTAGTAATCACGGGATTAAGTGGCTAAAAACTTATGTAACATGTTGTTGTATCACATTGGAGGGACCATAGTAGTTATCCCTTGTTACGCAGTAGCAAAAGTAGCCAAAACAGGTACATACTAAGCAAACATCACTCAAAGCTCATTTTTTGATTATTTTATTGCAGCTCTCACGTTAGTTGCGCATTGTCAAGAACAACTTCTTGAGTACCATCTCCTTGATTCATACCTCTCATTGGAGGTAAATTTTGATTGTTGGTAACAACCGTACCATCTTGTTATTGATCATTGTTATCCATAGGATCAACAGGTCTTCTCTGTGGAGGTACCAAGACATGAGTATCAAATCTTTCCTCCCTTGTGGAGTTGCTAAAGAAAAGTATGGGTTCAAATTGTAAGAGGTTACGTGCATATTGTGTGGTTGTTCGCATTGTGTGTGACAAAGGGAATGATTTGAATTACATGTATGGGATGGTCAAGTTAGATAGGATATGAAGGAGGAGTAACTAGTCTTAGTAGGCTCTAATACGTTGGGTGATAGGTGGAAGAGTGTGATGGCATTAAACTTTACAATAGATGAAGAATGGTGTAGCATTAGTAGGATGCTTGAGTGTTTAATATTTAAGATAGGATTCTAGCATGGTAATGGCATTAGTTGGAATTTGTCTCCCCCTAAGTGACGAAGTGGAGAGGTATTTATAAGAAGTGGTTGGTTAATTTGATCCGTTGGATTATGCTATTGATTAAGGATTAAAGCCTTTTATAAATGGATCTCAAGTGGGCTTCTTCATGGGTTTAGGCTCAAATAAAAGGTTTTATTATCTTTTAGTGTGAGTCAAACCAAAAAAGGTTGGATCGGGTAAATCAATCCAACGGGCCCTAGTCCAAGGCCACTATGCCAAATCTCCCTTGATCATCTCGAATTTTTATGGGCTTAACTCTTTAGGCCTATTACCTTAGCCTAAAGAGTCAAATCTATTAAGCTTGGAGTCCATGAGTCAGATTTAGCCCTCTATACTAACAAAGGAAAGCAAATATGGCCTAAATTCCTTAAGTAAAAGGAGAAGACATGGTCTAGAAAAAAAGGATAAAATGCAATAGAGAAGTTTAGTGAGAGTCTACATGTTGGCCTAAGACTTGCTAGCAATTTGGTCTGACTTCATATCGCAGTGCAGCAACATAGTAAGTATAAAAAAAAATATTAAAAGAAAACCTTAGCCTATGAAAGGAAAAGGAAACCAATCATTGGTTATAACACAATAATAAAGGATAATTGTTCCTAAAAGATTGTAGTTATCACTTCACTATTGAAATATCATAACTAATGTACTAACTCAAGCATCAACACAAGAAAGAGTAGAGGTCATAGCATTTTACTCCATAAAGACATATATTATGGAAAAGCAGAAGTATCTGGAATATTAGCCTTACCTACCTTTGGATTGTGATTGTTAAAGGTTTGTCACTGCTAATTCCTAATGCTAATAGCTACAATGTAGTCTCTACCACTCAATGCATAAACCAATGGGCAACAAATGTTTCCTAAATCTAGTATACGTGAAAACAGAAGAAGAAAAGCCTCAATCAATGGAAAGATGTTGATGATAAGAATATTATAAAAGCAGAGAGGAGTTGTTGATAGAAAAAAATTCCAATTGATGCTAAGTGTCTTCATGAAGTATTTAAGAGTAGTAATTTGTATATAAATAAATGGGCATTTTTGTGGTAACGTTAGCAAAATAGAGTTACTATAATGCTATTAAATCTACACTATAGATTTAGTAAAAGTAAATATACACCATTAATTTTACTAAAATGGCATAACTTGTAACCTGAATAATATGTTAATGGGTTTTGTGAAATAAAAAGTAAAAATTAATTAAAAAATAGTATTAAATGAAAATGAGATGAAAAACTAAACAAAATAAGAATTTCTAAAATATAAAATACAAACACGGTTTCACTCTCTCCAAGTAAGAACAAAGTCTATGGTGGAGTTGATGTCGTTGGGCAATATTGTTGATAGTCCACAATATCTATTGATAGTTCCAAGATGAGGGAAGTTACAACATTTGATTTCTTATCGACAATTCAATATCATTGTCGATCGGAACTGTGAAGGGATTTTGTCCTTAAGCATCACTGTCAATAGTGAGAGTGGACTGTTGATAGTACATTACAACATAGATTCCTTGTTGATGGTTTAATATCACTGTTGACAATGTTGTCTATTTCTTTAACTAGTTATGTAGTTTATGTCGATAGTTTTATGTTGCTTGTTGATAGTTTTTTACTACACTTGATTGTTTACTTTCTATAATTTTGTTAATACTTACTTTTAGTGGTTGCATTGTTACATATTATAAGTATTTGATTTTTTTAGAGGAAGAAAGATGAAGTGCCCAATGATATCATACATATATTACTTATACAGCTTGAGAAGTTTTTCTTTTTTAATTATTATTTTTTTATATTTGTATTGTTATTAAAACATAATGGTTTTGTTTTCTTGGTTTATCCTTACATAGGTAGGATAAGAGTACGAAGTTATAGGTGGATAAATAGCTTATTAAGGGGGAGGTCAGTGAGGTTATATTTTATACATGTTGGATAGCTTTAGATAGTTTTGTAGTAACTTTTATATGATGATTTTTTTTTTCAGACGTTTGTGAAGAGAGTTGAAAAGTATTGTGCTCTTCTTCTTGAGAATCTAAGGATGTTGTGAGGCCAGTAAGATTACATAGCTATTGAAAAAGATTAACTTTGAATTTTGTTTTCTTTTCTAATACTTAATTTGTATTATTTATTCTTTATAGTATGAGATGAGATGTCAACCTAAACATGTAGCAAATATCCTCTCATCTTTTAATGATGCAAAAAAAGATGTTGTGAGTGAGGTAGGGTTTGGTAGCCTTATGCACTTAAATTGTGGTAAAATGGATAGAGATTTGTGTTTGTGGCTAATCGAGAACTTTGAACTTGAGGGTGACTGATCAAGACCTTTGAACTTGAGAGTTGTGCTCTAGACATAAATGAGACAAGCCTACTTATTACCCTTCATGATGTGGAAAATATTCTTAGCTTGAGAAGTAAAGGAGAAGATGTACCTCTAAATACTACAGATGAGGTATTGGTTAGTGTGAGGAGTAGCATAGGGTTGAAGGAAGATGTGAAGTTAATTGCCATTGAGGATGGTTTGAAAAAAGATGAGGTTGTTGATGATAAGTTTAAACAGTTGTTTGTAGTTTAGGTACTTAGTAAATTACTTGCACCTCAATTCGCTTTGATAGTTGTGAGGGAATATTTAGTAGTGTTGGTGTATGCAAGTAAGCTATCACATTTTGATTAAGTAAAGTTTGTTTTGCAGAGAATGCAAGATAGTATTCAAAAGCATATGATGAATAGTTGGAGTTATATGTCGCGTTGTATTTTGTTCCTCATGGTATGTTATTAATCCTTAAAATCCTTACTGACATTTAGTAGCATATGATTCATTAGTAATTTAGTTTTTGAATATATTATCTCACCTACATTATGAAATAAGGAAAATTGCAATCACAACAAATTTAACTCCACCCTCTTGCTTGCACAAGCTACATCAAACCTGTTTTTTCAATTGCTTTGATTGCTAGCTGGAAGATCCTTTTGCTTGAATGAATTTTGGATCCTTAATCTTACTTGTACAATACAATGAAATCAACTATAGTAAAAAACTATAGATATAATACAGCAAAAGATGAAAGAGTCTCACCACCCATTGCACTGTTGAGTATTGGAGTGGTATTTGCACCATCCAAAGCTTCTTATAGCTCATGATACAAATGTGTAATCTCCTTCATTACTTGACAAAGGGCTATATCCAATTTTGACCTTAGATGACACATAACTCAACTAGTAGCGGATAGTATACCATATTGGACTTATTCCATCATGATTACATCTCTAGTGCCTTGCACAACCCCATCACCTCCATGAATGCTCTTTGTTAATTTAGTCCACCTTGGCGATATGAGAATCTGAGGTATATTATACAAAAACTCTAATTTAGCCACATGAAAGGCATCCTTACATGGAAATCTAAAAGTCTCGTGTCAATATTCGTAATTAATAGATTGGTCTAAATTTTTGAATATCGCACTTACAAGCCTAAAGGGGTCCTCATAGTGGTGTTGAGTGTGGATGGTCACCTTAGGTTGGTTGTCATTGTAAAGGTATGGAATCTACAAGGCATCTCGCTCAATCTTTAAGCTTGCTCTATCAAAGGATGCCCTTGTATATATGGAGGCTGCATGATTTCCAAACTCTTGAGCATAGTACGCATAACTAGTTTTATGTGTGCGGTCTTGTAGTCAACCTTCAGTTTTGCTTGTCTCAAGTTAGTTAACACCCTTTCAAAGTGCTGAAATACTTAGTATATCTAATACCTCCTAGAAATAGAATGATTTCCCTTTATAAATGAATGGATGCCCTTACATCTTTACATAATCCACATAAAAGCCCAAAAGTGTCCCTTGAAATATGCATGTGCCTAAGAGGGCTACTTTTGGTATAACTCCTCCACCCATTCATTGCCTTCATGTTCATGCCTTTTTGCCCAGGCCACTTCTAATTTTTTGATAGATTTTATATCAAACATGTATCTCTTAAAATCTCGTAGGAACTTATCGCTATGAACATAAGACATTGCATTCCTTTCAGGGTGCTATGAATAAAGGCAATACTGTGCTTAAGGATAAACAGAAATAATGGCTACCCGCATTGTCCTATCCCCTTTTGTGATAATTGACATGGGCTTTTTACCTTTCATTGCATGTGCAAACACCTCAAGCAACTAGCTACATGCCTCTTCCATCTCATCAACTAATAATGTACTACCAAAGATGAAAGTCTGATGGTGATGGTTAACATTGACTGACATGATCAATGGCATCAGATACTTGTTTAATCGATATGTGAAATTAAAAGCAATGACATCTCCAAAACATACATAGTTGAGTTAACATGTCGATCTGACCAAAACATCTGACTAAGTTCTCCTTCTTCATTTATGGTGTACTCATAAAATAACCTACGATTAACTTCCTTTTGGCTTGCGAAGAATTCTAGGGTTACCTCACATCACCATCAAAGGTATCCAGTTGCTTATGCTTATCGATATAGTTGTATAGGTCTTTCTTCATAAATCTAACTTTCTCGTATTTGCTTTCTTGATGAGCCAGATATTCCATTTTATTAGGCGATCGGATAGCAAAATTTAACATGCTCTTGATTTGAACACGATCAGCATTTGACAGAAACCTATTGGAATTTAAGAATCAATTCTGGATGGTGGCATAAACTCGTAATTGTGCTCAGTATTTAGAGCTAAGACCTCCTAAAGTCCATCCTCCTTTATAAGTTTTACCATAAACATCGCTGGATAAGCAATTTTAGTTAATGCCCTTTCCTTTCTAACTTAGTAGGTCCTATTAAGATGTTGATGACCACTAAGGCACTCCCTATGGTATACCCATAGACACAGTCTAACCTATTTCTACTCATTTGTTTTTATATCACAAAAACATGTTTTAAACTTCTTTAGTAGTGTACCTATTATAGAAATCCCCAGTTATTGAAAAAGATGAAAACTTTCTACCTACTAGAAGTTTAATCAAATGCAAACCTATATAGGTTGACAAATCGTTAATGGTGTACAATGGTATGTCGAGAAGAATCATCGCTTCTACCATCACCTGAGATTGGAATATCATGTAATTCATCATATGCAGCATCAATTTCGATATCATGGTCATGAATATTGTATCTGTTTTCATTGTCATAACCCAGATCGAAGCATGTCTTCTAGAATCTATATTAAAATTGCAAGAGTTGTTACTTTTATTCTTTTTGGGTATTCAATGTATACTTAAGGTCTTACTATAGAGAATTATCTACTTACTAATGAAGGGAGTGGACTTTGTTATAAAAATATCAGAAGGTCGAACATTTGATTTTTAAAAAATAGTCAATAGTTTGGACTTAATGTCGAAAGTGACGCATCCATGCACAAAAATTGTCAACGGTACATTCAAACCGTTGATAGTGATGCACTCCATTCTAGTAACTCCATACTCCTTCACAATAAAGGATCATCGAACATGGTAAGTTCTCTTTGGTTGATGGTAAGTTAAACTATTAATAGTAATGTGCTCCATTCTAATAAAACTTAATGCCTTTATAGTGAAAGATGACTGAAGATGGTAGGTTGTGCATGGTTGATGGTAAGTTAAACTGTCAATAGTAACATTACATTGTTGACAGATGTACCAAAAAATAATTTATATATCATATTTAATTTTAATATACATATCACTATAAAATTTATACTTGTATCGTATAAAATTTTAACACTATGTACATATAGTAATATTACAGTGCACAATTTTCTAACATGAAATTATATATATTGTAATAACATTATGTATAAAGCACTAATATATGATCTTAGTGTAATGATATGTGATATGGTAGAGTGTACTAGCAATGATATATATGAACTATATGTAAATTATGTGTACGATTTATATATGAATTATAAATATATACTATGTAAGTAGTACGGATCAATAATAAACATATTATTTTATTTTGACAATAATATATATGGATTATCTATATACGAATTATATGTATAATTATAATTATATCTAAACTGTGTGGTACGTATCTTTTAATTTCAATGAATCACAAATCTAATTGTATGAACAATATACATATACATATATATATATATATATAATATAGTTTATAGATAATGGTATATACGTTTTACATCCATATGATTTGTATGTACCAATTACCAAATTATATGAATTATGTATAGATTTAGTATTTTTCATTAATCATAATATAGTTTATATATAATGGGATGTATAAGTTATGTCTATATGAATTGTAAGTGTAAATTATTGAAACATATGAATTTTGTATAGATTTAATATTTTTCGTTAATCATAGTATAGTTTATAGACAATAGTATGTATCTGTTTCATATATCCACATGAATTGTACGCGTAAATTACTGAATTATATGAATTACATATAGATTTAGTATTTTCCTTTAATCATAATATAGTTTATAAACAATGGTATATACAAGTTTCATCCATATGAATTGAATGTGAAATTTACCAAGTTAAATGAATTGTATATAGTTTCAGTATTTTCTAATAATTATAAAATTAATATATAAAATAGTGCACTTCACTACAACTTATCCCTTTCTAATAGAGAACGTTTGAAGAATTCAATTATTTCTACATTATATGAATTTCATAATAATAATGTAAATGGAAAAAGAAGAAAAATTATGTAAACAATACTTTAGTATAAAATGAACAAGAGTTTAGGTGATAAGAAAATATTTGGAATGAAGGGAGGTAAAAAAAAAAATATTAATACTTAATTGTAAAAATGAGGAGACATATTGTAAAAATAGAGATATTAATATTTAATCTAAAAAAGAGAGAGGGATATTTATCACGCCTTGAAGAGGTGAAGTCGTAATAGCCCTATGTGTGAATTATCTTAGGAAAAAAGTTGACCTCGCAGTTGCTATTGTTGACCTAGTTTACACCAGGCAAACTTAACTTAACCACTTTAAAGTGTCTAATTCTTTACTTGTTTGTTATAAACCTATGGTGTAATCTTATAAGATGATTATAAAACTCAATTTTGTAACTAAAGTTTTTCAAAAGAATTGAGTTTGAATGGTGTTATGGTAAATATTCAAAGATTACAAATGCCTACAAAATTTATATTTGTAAGAGAAACAATACTAAGTTTAAGAAGTGAGTTAGAAAAGTCCATAGGTCTACTAGACTTAATAACCATGTTAGCAGTGGAAAGTTGGAGGATCACTTGAGGAGACCTTAGTAGTTTTCTTTAAGAATTAGTAAAACTGATGCTTAAGACATAGTTTAGCCATTTCTTCATAATCCTTACTTCCTAATCTTACGATCAATGTTTTGGATTTATATGGCATGTTGGAAGTTTATTCTAAACTTATGAGACCACTATAGGGGAATGAGTGATAACATACTTAGTAAGTGGGACGAAGATAGGAGTATGCATTCAACACATCATAATTTAAGGTTTTCAGCTAAATTAGTTAGATGTAATGTATGTATAAGTAAATTTCATCGCATGATGTTAATTAGTCTATCGTGAGATTAGAGAAATTTTTCCCGCTTTAATTCTAGTTGAGGAGTTTGATGTTGTGTAAGTGCAAATTGAAACTAAACTACGGCTTATGCATTAGAGAACACCCTCTGCCCAAAATTCCTTTTGAACCATGGCCCCCCACATTGGCACGACCTCCTCTCTTATCACTTAATTCGACTAAGGGTGGAGAAAGGACCATTTCAATTATTCTTATTGAAAGAGTCGGTATTTGGCTTGAGAATCCTAGTCGTTACTCCTAATAGATTGCGATGCATGTCAGGTTAAGAGTTAGGTTGAGTTTGACTTAATTCAGTTGTTGGGGTAATCAACCAATTCAGACAATCTAAACAAAGTAGAATATACAGAATAATGACAACATGGAGCTTAGCTCTTACAATAGCCGCAAAGCAATGTACAAGCACATGTGTAGCACACACATAAACAATTATATTATAATCACAAGCCAAAAGCACACCTAAGCCTCCAAGTACTTTAAAATAATCCAAAATAATGCAAAGCATTAATCCCACTTACTTGGATATGGATGCTCATTCTTCTCATTTGTTGCTCTCATCTTCCTCTATTTTCCTTAAAATTTAATGTAACCTTTTGAGTTTCTATCTAATATATAATATATGTGTTCACCCTGACATTTAAGTATATTCTTCAATTGTGTTAAGTGAGTTTTCTAAAGTTTTATTAGGTATTAGTTATGTAATGTAAGTTCTAACTTGGTATAAGTTGCTGCTTAGTAGCTTTCAACCTAGGTTCTGACTCCAATATATTCTTAGAGATTATAAGCAAGCAACTTTCTAACCTAACCCAATAGGAATAGAACTACTAGACTTTTAGCCTGAGCCTGAGCGCGAGGTCTTGAAGGACTAGCAAAGTAGATTTTACTATTCCGGATTATTCTTACTAAGGCTGAGCTGATTCCATTGTCAACCAACTCCATATGCTGAGCCTAGTAACTTCTCATCTCTTAGTAGTTAAGTACTGACCTGAAGCATACTCCATTGACAGTCCGACCCCTAACATGTCCACTTAGCTATGACCGTATTGACCTTTAGCTCAGTAATATTGGTGTCGAGAACCTTAGCATACATTTGTACCCACATCTTCTCAGAAGGTCGCTAGGCCTGCTCGGTACCTCTGCTTGGCAACCTCTATCTTCATTGTACCATTTGCCTGCTTTTGCTAGAAGCATCTTTAGTGACCTAATGCTATGTGTCCAACTCTATGTGAAAGGATTCTACAGCACTGATAATTGATTTCTTTGATTTTTCATTTGTATACTTTATTATTACTTGTACATTACTTTTTTTGGGCAATACCCTTTTTGTCTTTTCCATTTTAGGCATAATGCGCTAACATTTCTGGTATAAATACCCTTGTAATGTAAAGTCGCAAGGATCATCATACTTCTAATATTGAATATAATTCTTTTTTATGAGCATTTCCTTTGCTTCCCTTTTTCTACTCTTCTCCTAACCTTTAAGCAAGGCTCGGTGGTGAGTAACCTCATTGGACCAACTCATACGTCATATCAAGTTGAGTTGTATGTCTACGAAGTTTCCTTGGTGTGTCATTTCCTCGGAATCATTTGTGGTTTTGCTTGTTTACTTTTCATTGTTATTTGTGCATTTCTCATCTTAGGTTTTTTAAGCTTTCTGCAAGTTTGGACCTACCTTGATACCATCGCCTTTGTCAGCTCTTGGTATGGTGTTTCATCTTTGGTATTAGAGCAGAGTTTTGTTTAGGTAAGTTCTGTTTGAGCTCTCCTAAGTAGTAGTGTTTGTTGTGGTTATGTGTTGTAGTTGAATAGAAGTCAACTGTGAGTGTTTGAGTAAGTAGAAGTTGTAGTGGTTTGCTATGGTTGTATACTATATTTTGCCTTGTTTCTAGCATATGAATACAAAGCAAGTTTTAGTAGTTTTATTGTTTTTTGGGATAGTTGTATTTACAATTAGTTTAAACTTCTGTATGTAGGTAAGTGTTTGTATGTATTGTTTAGCTTGAAGGAATTGTATCTGTTGTTTCTTAGAATCTAAGCTTGTTATTGAGTTTTGTCAGAGAGAATGACGAATCTAAGTATCAGTACTAGTATTGGACATGATAGTGGTATTGTCTACTATGGACGATAACCCTGGAACAGCCCTAGAAGTATAGATGAACGAATTGATGAGATGGCTAACCTTATATCCAATCTAATTAGAGCTATTCATGCATTACCTTTTCGACTTGCCAAGGCTATGCAGAATACTCCCCAAGTCGTTGGACTTGTGAGATGATAGATCCTAACTCAATAAGCTCGAGGTGGAGGAGTAAGAGGATGAGTATGAAGAAGGATTAAATTATTTGGCATGAATGATGAAGGAGAAGAAGAGTACAATGAGGAAGAAAGGAGAGCTTGAGCAACTCGAGTTGCCAACCATGTGAAGCTTCAAATTTTGAGTTTCAATGGTTCTAAAATGCAGATGAGTAATTGGATTTAGAGGAGAAGCTTGAATGTATTTTTGATTATTACTAGTATGAGGACTATGAGAAGGTGATGACTACTGTTATAGAGTTCTCAGGTTATGTCACAATGTGGTGGAAGAACTTCTAAATTATGAGGAGAAGAGAAGAATATAGGGAAGTTAATACTTAGCTTGAGATGAAGATGGTACTTAAAAATAGATTCATGCTGGATACTCATTTGTAAGATACTTTTGCTCGAGTTCAAGAGTTGAGACAAGACGGTTAAGTTGTTAATTAATATGTTCAGGAGTTTCAAATACTCATGATTTGATGTGAAATACATGAACCATTGGCCTGAATAGTATCCAAATTTCTCACTAGATTGAGAGGCAACATTTGAGATTTTGTTGAGCTTTAGTAGTTTACTACATTAGATGAAGCTATAAGAACAACCTAGTGAGTAGAAAGGAAAATGAGGAATAGGTTAAGTTGACCTCCAATAAACTAACCAGTCTAACTAAACCAACCTACTTAAGGAAGTTACATAGCTTCATAGAGTGCCGAGCTAAGTAAAAGAATGGATGTTAGAATTAAACAAAAGGTTCGACTAATTGATGGTGATGTACTGCCAAGAACAAATGAGAAGGGACAAGGATCTAGGAGGAAGATGAGGTAAATCAAGTTCTTTATGTGCCATGGGTTTGGGTACATAGTCACTTACTGTCGAGATAAAAGAACTATGATCATCAACAGAGATGTCTTGAAGATCGAAGTAGATAGCAGAGATGAGGAGACAAAGGAGGAGAAAGAAGTGGAGCAAGAGATTGAGGTTAATGCTAAACTGGTTGAAGAAGATGTGGTTGCTGAATATCTAGATAAGCTAACTTTGGTTGTCAGATGTGCGATGGGTTTGAAACCCTCTACTAAGGAGGAGTAGAGAGAGAATTTGTTCCATATCATATGTAAGGTAAAAGAGCAGGTATGTGTGCTTATAGCAGGCAGTAGAAGTTGTACTAATGTTTCTTCTATTGACCTAGTTAAAAAGCTCAAGTTGCCAACTAGCTTACACTTGAAGTCATATACGTTACATTAGCTAAACGAGAAAGGAGCACTATATGTCACTTAGCAAGTATTGCTGTTGATCACTATTGGAAATTATTTTAATGAAATTCTCTATGATGTGCTGCCTATGTGTACATCTCATGTATTTCTTAGTAGACTTTGGCTTTTTGATTAGAGGGTTATGCACGATGAATTCAGGAACACCGATGTATTTAAGAAGGATGGAAGGAAAATCACTTTGTACCTTATGACACCGAGTTACGTTGGCAAGTTGCAAGAAAAACTTAGTCAAGGACCTAAGAAGACTTTGATTTTGAGTAGAGTTGAGCTTCGAGAAGCTATTAAGGCCGATATGTTGAATTTTATATTGATTAGGCAACAGTTAAAGTTGAAGGAGCATAGTGAGCTACCCTTACAGGTCAAAGAGCTACTAGATGAGTATGTTGACTTGTTTCTTGAGTAGTTGCCTAAGGGATTAACCCTTACAGAGGCATTAAACATTGTATCGACTTGATACTTAATGTTGCCTTGCTGAACAAACTAGCTTATCGGATGAACCTCGAGCAAGTTGCTAAGCTCTAAAGATAAGTCAATGAACTATTAGGAAAAGGGTTATGTAAGGGAAAGTCTCAGCCTTAATATTGCTTTTGTGCTCCTTGTACTGAAAAAGGATGGTATTTGGTGTATGTGCATAGACAGTAGAGCTATGAATAAGATCACAATCAAGTATAAGTATCTTATCCCCGGATTGGATAACATGTTGGATGAATTGAATGGAGTTAGGGTCTTCGGTAAAATTGATATGAAGTTTGGCTACCATCAAATTTAGATGAAGCTAGGAGACAAGTGGAAAACTGCATTCAAAATTTGTCATAGGCTTTACGAGTTGGTGGTTATGCCTTTTAGCTTGTCAAAAGCCCTGAGTATCTTCATGAGATTAATGAACCATGTGATAAAAAACCTGATTGGAATGTGTATCATGGTCTATTTTCACAACATCTTTGTATACAATGCAACCTATCGAGATACATTGAACATCTTTATATTGTACTTGATGTACTTTGAGTTGAGAAGTTATTTGGCAATTTGAAGAAGTATTGTTTCTACCAAGAGGAAGTGATATTTCTAGGATATGTAGTTGGTGGAAGAGGCTTGCGAGTCAATTGTGAAAAGATCCAAGCTATTATTGAATGGCTAACTTCAACTACTTATGTCGAGATGAGAAGTTTCTATAGACTGGCATCCTTTTACCGAAGATTCGTTAGAAGCTTTAGTGCCATTGTTGTACCCCTTATTGAGCTGACAAAGACGAATATCCAGTTTAAGTAGGGCGAGAGAGAGGAGAGAATTTTCATTGAAGTAATGGCGAGATTGACTTTTGCACCAGTATTAGCTTTGCCCAACTTCAAGAAAATTTTTTAGCTTGAATGTGACCCATTAGGCATTGGGATAGGCATTTTCTTGATGCAAGAGGGCTGACCAATTACTTACTGTAACGAGAAGCTGAGAAGATCTTAGTTAAACTACTTAGTATATGATAAAGAACTCTTAGCCCTTATTTGATCACTCCAAGTGTGGTAGCACTATCTATTGTTGAGGGAGTTTTTCATTTATATAGATCATGAATCTTTGGGATACCTCTGAAGTCAGACCAAGTTATCAAAGCGATAAGTATGGTGGCTTGAATTCCTCGAAGCATTCAACTTTGTGATCCAGTATAAGCAAGGTAAGAATAATGTAGTTGTCAATGCTCTGTTAAGAAGATATGTTCTCTTTACTGAGTTACAGACCACATTGTTAGGGCTTGCAAGCATAAAAAAATAGTATCCTCAAAACCCCCATTTTGGTCCTATAATTAGAAGATGTGCTGAAGGATGGACCATGGATGACTATTACGTGGAAGATGGTTGCGGAGGTAAGTAATGTGTGTTGGCCTATTCTTTGAGAGAATTACTTGTTAGAGAAGCTCATTCTGGTGGACTTTTCAAACATCTTGAAGGGAAGAGGATGTATGAGTTGTTGAAAGGATGGTTTTTTTTGGTCGAAGATAATGTGAGATGTGCATCGAATTATTGAGAGCTATGCTACTTGTAAGAGGGCCAAATGCCGAGTCAAACAAGGGAAAGTAATGCCTTTGCTTGTCTTGACCTAACCTTGGACTAGGTTGAGCATAGACTTTATTCTCGGATTGCCTAGAACTACTCAAGACAAAGATTCTGTGATGCTCATCATGGATAGATTTAGTAAGATGGCACATTTTATGCCATGCTTTAAAACTAACAATGTCTTGGCTATTACTTTTCTCTTTTTATAGGAAATTGTTTGATTATATGGCTTGTTGAGAAGTGTAGTATCAAATAGAGATCCAAAGTTTCTGAGTTATTTGTAGAGGACTCTTTGGTATCGAATGGGGACTAAACTACTGTTAAGCACTTTTTATCAACTGTAAATCAATGGCCAAATAGAAGTAGTCAATCGTACTTTAGGATCAATGCTTCAAGCTACAGTGGGAAGAATTTGACTAATTAGGATGTCTATTTGCCTATAGTGGAATTTGCTTACATTTGCACTATATACGACATCACTAAAAAAAACACCCTTTGAAGTCATCTATAGCTTCAATCCAAAGCTACCCCTTGACTATACCCCTGCACTTATGTCCAAGAAAGAAGATCTTGATGCAAGAGTATGAGCATAGTCTTTGCAGCATATTTACAAGAAAGTTACTGGTTAGATTGACTAAGCTGCCAAAACAATGAGAGAAAGGAGTAAAGGAAGGAAGTCAACACAATTTCAGCCTGGAGATTTGGTATGACTAAACTTGAGCAAGTAGAGGTTCTTGAACAAAAGAAAGAATAAGTTGTTTGCCCGAGCCAAAGGTCCCTTCATAATACTCCAAAATATTAACAACAATGCTTATTGATTAGAATTATTTGAGGACTATGGAGTCTTTGACACCTTTAACATTGCCGACTCAACCCTTACCAACTCGAGAGTGAATTGAAAGAAGACTAGCTAGATTTGATCCCAATTCCAAATCATTCCAGAAGGGATGATAGGAATTGAACTACCAAACCTTTAACCTGAGCCCAAGCCTGAGGTCTTGAAGGATTAGCGAAGTGGAACAATCAACTCTTGCCTAGGCTAAACTGATTCTCACTATCGACTAACTCCATATGCTGAGTTGAGTAACTTCTCATCTCTTAGTAGTCAAGTGCCAACTTGAAGCATGCTCTATTAATAGTTTGACCCCTCACCCATTGGCTTAGCTATGATCATATTGACCTTTAGCTTGGTAGTATTGGTATCGAGAACCCCAACACACATTTGTACCTACATCTTCTCAAAAGATCCCCAGGCCAACATGACGACCTTCCTCTTAATTGTACCATTTGTCTATTTTTGCTAGAAGCATCTCTAGTAACTTGATGCTATTGTCTAACCCTACGTGAAAGGATTTTATAGCATTAATAATTGATTTCTTTAATTTTTCATTTGTACCCTTTATTATTCCTTGTATATTACTTCTTTTGGGAAATACCCTTTTTGTTTTTTTTCCATTTTAGGTAGAATGCCCTAACATTTCAGGTATAAATACCCTTGTAATATGTAGCCATAAGGATTATCATACCTTTGATTTGCATATACTTCCTTTTCATGAGCATTTCCTATGCTTAGTTCTCTCTTCTTACTCTTATCTTAACCCTTAAGCAAGGCTAGGTGGAGAGTGACCTCATTGGACCAGCTTGTGGATCATATCAAGTTAAGCCATGTGTTCACAAAGTTTCCTCATTGCATCATACCCTTTGAATTGTTCGTAGTTATTTGTGCATTTCCCATCTTCATTTTTCAAGCTTTCTACAAGGTTATACTTACCTCGATACCATCACCTTTGTCAACTCTCGATACAACATGTCATAACCTTTGGGTCTAAGTGACCTAACATCCATTTCCAGCCATCTTCTGACCAAACTTACAATTGCTTCTACATTTAGCCGCTTCCATTAGACTACTTTCTAATGAAGTTTCTAACATAGGTTTTGACCCAGCATTCCGATTTAGATTATTGTCTAAGGGTTTTTTGACTTATATTTTGACTTCAATAAGGATGTGGAGTCTAAGTATAACCCAATTTCTGACCTATATCCAATTTTAGTGTATTCAAAATATTCCACATCAAACTACATTCTGATGTACTTTTTGACATAGTTTTTGACCCCCCTACTGCTAGTATATCTAACCACTTCATATATATTCCACTTGCCTTATGTTTCTAGATCTCTAAATTTTACATATATAGTAAGTATCAACTAAATATTTTTCTCACTATATCATCAACTAAATCAAAATTGCATTAAAACTTAACAATTTGGCCTTAAACGACCAAATACCTAATTTTATTTAAAAATCATAATTCCTACACTTATGATGAACCACTTCCAACTACTACTTGTGGGTAAATATTGGTTGTACCTTAATTTTATCAAGTGTTGATCAAGTTCTTCACTAAAATAACTTGCCTAATGCATTGTTTATGCAAACTTAAAATTTTCCCTAAAATCCAATGATTCAATTTTAACAAACCAACAACTAACATTAAAATTCAACATCTTAGGAGTATACCTATAAAATTTCAAGTTGAAACTACACTAATTAGCTTTTCAAAAACCTAATTAAAAATCAGTGCCTAGGACGTCTATCTTAAGCACTTCATATGGGCAATCAAAATTTTTAAAATTTGAATTCCTTATGTAAAAATATTTAGGAAAACCCAATTTTAAAAATTATGGTATTTGTTTACTATTTTTCCCAAAATTTAGATAAAATCGAGGTATTTGGCTACTCACTAGAAACCTGATGCTTTGAACACCGTAGGGAGGTGGAGGCTTGTCGACAACAGCCACTGTTGGCCACTTCTTTAGGTAACTAGCTTTTTTCATGTTTAGTTGATTGTCTTCTATAAGAACTTGCTAAACCCCTATTTCTTACACTAATTTTCTTACCTCACTTTTCCTCTCTAATTTTCCTTTCCTAGAATTTTTCTAGAGTTCCAAATTGGAAAAATTTTCATTAGGTTAAAGTATTTGAATTTTTATAACATGTTGGAGTAGTTTTGGAATTTTTCCCTTCTTAATAGCCTTTACTCCTTACTTGGTTAAGTGTCATCACCTTAAGTTTCCTATGGTCCTTAATCCCGTAGTTGTCCTTTTGGTTTACCACAAGATGAGGAAGGCCTCTCGAGTGTATTGTGATTTTTCTACAATTTTTAATATTTTTTATCATTTATTTAATAATTTTTTGTGTTATTTTGGGTATTTTAGGTAATTAAGAGTATTATACTTACATATTAATTGTACTCAATATATATAATGTCTTTTATACCTTATTTTATATATAATATTAATTATATTATCCTTATAATTTATCTCTTAGTGTTCATTAATTTTTGAGACCTAATTCACATATTACTGATAATATAGTAATAATAATATAGTAAATTTCTACTATTTTAACTATATTTTTAACGTTTTATTATATTTTTAAATTTGAAACCCACAAGAACTCCTTGACTAATATTACAAAGCTCTTCGTAAGTTTCTGGCCCATTTAGGTTATCTTCTCGAATATCCTAAATCAACTACCAAACCTAGTCGTACAAGTATAGGTCTCAAATTTCCACCTCCCTTAGAAAAGTTTCTTCCTCAAAACTGTGACATCTTAAGCTATTATCATAGTATTTGGATTGGTTAAAGATATCTCATCCTCATCCTCATTCTTGATGTTAAAATTCATTCCCATTCTTATTTTCTGAACTAACTTCTACTTAACATCCTGAGTCAACTTTTACTAGTTACTCATATGTTGCTCTTATGTAGATCATATTTTCCCTGTTCCACTAATTCTCTTGTTTGCCATTAACATTGCACTAAGGTCATTATTATAATTTATTATTATTTCTAGTATCCTTATTTACGTTTTCTTTCATCTACTTCTTCCTTTTTGTATTGATTGTATTAATAGGTTATTTATTTCTATGGGGTTCTCTCTAATTTTTACAAATATGACGGTAATCGAACCAATTAGACCAAATTCATTGTTTAATAAAGTTTTCTACTCTCAATATTCAAGTTTCAAGTGTTTATTAGACAGGTCATATGAATGGTTACTTTTTGAATGAGTTCGGAGTCAACTTTTAAGTCTAAGAAATCTTAAGTTTCTACTAAGAAGAAATTTTTTAATTAAGTTTTAAGATAATCTTTGGTAAAAGGATCATTGCATACCAAAATTTTCATTTACCCTGAGTATTATCCAAATTTAGTTGGTTGGTTAGATCATATCCAATCCTGGTATTCAAGATTGAACTTAAGTTTATTATCTTAGTATTATGGTTTATCATCATTCTGATTGTTTCTTTTTCACAAGTCTCACTTATGTTGCGATAGTATAGTTTTGTTAAATAAGTGTCCATCTATAGTTTTGGGGCTCCATCACAATTCCTATCTTTCTGTCATTTAACTTCATATAGTGGCATAATATTTGATTGATAGTTATCCCTAGTTAACTATAACCTTATACCACAGCTTTCTTATTTATTAAACTCTAATAAGGGATATTCAAGTTGTTTTGTTACACATATTATATCTTCTCATGTTATATTAAATGTATTTAAATTCTTTTACTCTTTTCATGGTGTCTAATACATTTTGAATCATTTGATTAAGAAACTTGCTTATACTATCCCTAATGTCCCTAACTTGTGGGTCACAAGATTTTCTACTTTAACTAATATATTAGTATCACCTATCCATTAATTCATTATCTATCTTCTCTCCCATCCTCTATTCTATTGTACAAATTTAATGTAGTCAATATTTGACCTTCCACTACAACTTCTACCTTAGTTGAAATTCTAGGTTCTATCGTTAGTCATTCATATCTTGATTGCTTCTTCTTTTTTTTTTTCTTTTTTTTTTAGTTAATATAAATTGGTTTCATTCCTATCTCGATTACATTTTTCATCCATGATTGTTGTGTCATTGTTATAGGCATCAACTTTATATTTCGTATCATTAACATCAATGTCAATAGTATTAGGGTCGGAAAATCTTGATTGTTCTCTATCCTAAATTCAAATGGGATAGTAGATGATTTGAATGAGTTGGACTTGACGTGACTTGACAAAAATTGGTATGACCTTTGACTAAGTGGACTTACAAAATATCTCTGACTGATGTAACTCATATTTGTTGAACTTGACACAACTTGAATAGAACAAAAATGAAAGGCTCAATCAAAGAGACTTGGGGACCATTAATTTATGAATCCCTTTATGTTTATTTAAATGTACGAATGTACATATGAGAAATATTACCCCGTAATGTTTAAACTATGCTTTGCATCATAATTATTGTTTTTCCCCTCTCATAATATAGTTGATTAGAGATTATGGATTTTCTTGAAGTTTCTTTACTTCTTGAAGTTAGGTTCTCACTACAAAGGGTGAAGTTAATCAAATGGTTACATGGTAAAACTTTCATTGCTATAGTTTAATATAATTATTGCATGCATTTTTGCCTTACCTCCCTTTGTAATCACTAGATTTTGATAAGTTATCAATTGATAAATGATTCCAACTCTCAATTTATAAGTTATCTAAGGTGATTGGTTGGTCTACTTATTTATGTATAAGGCTTATACATGAAGATAAGGGCATAGCCTTATAGAAAATTGTTTTAGGATTTTTATCTTACATTGTTTTGTAATTTATGATTTGATTTTTGTTGAATTGTGAAGTTTTCTAAAGTTGGATGAAATTATTCAAATTAAATTATCAATTAATTATTTAGGGTTAAAATTCCTTAATGGCTTTAAGGTCTAGGGTTTTAAGTAGCTTTAGAGCTCGTAGTTTTTCAAGCTCGGGTTTTCTCGACAATTGGCTTTCGAATCGTAAAAATTTAATTCGTTTCTAAATATAAACTTAAGTTTTTAGTTTAGTTGATCTTTAGGAACGTTCGGAAAGTACTCTTAATCGAGTCTTAGGCCCACTAAAAGTAGGGTTTACATTACCTCCCCGTTAAACCAGATTTACGCAAAACCTAACTTCACAGAGAAGAAGTAGATCTTCGAACAGTTAATTAGGGGACATTTCTAAGAATGTAAATGATATATCCATGTATACATAATTTACACTTATCGGTTTAGTATATCTATATATTCCTTCCTTTCTAACATTACTTAGCTTGTCAACTCCAAGAACAACCTTAGAAATCACATCTCACATTCCATAAATGGTTCTTTTATGTTTTAATCAGATTCCACTTAAGCTAATAAAAATTTCTCATTACTACTCTATAAGTTTACTATAGAAAAGTTATCGTTTTTTATAATTCAAAAGTGATACTAACACATCTTATCTTTTCCTTAGTATATATAGGTAGTAAATATAAACCTATAATCTAAATCTTTTATGATCCATGTAATACTCCGCAACCCTAATTTGCTAGCATTTTTAGTAGTTTATATCCTT
The DNA here is from genome assembly GCA_024138005.1 of Lumnitzera racemosa. Taxonomy (NCBI): domain Eukaryota; kingdom Viridiplantae; phylum Streptophyta; class Magnoliopsida; order Myrtales; family Combretaceae; genus Lumnitzera; species Lumnitzera racemosa. Next base: position 40,059,602 of record JAMXBC010000005.1, read on the forward strand.
TATAGAAAAATATGTACTTATAAGTAGGTAAAAGATATAAAATGGTCTATACTAGCTTTACTAGTGACATAAGATGATATATAAAAGTAATTTACATTCATTTAACACTTTTTGGGATTATATTGAGATATGGGCTTCTTTGGAAATGATATGTAGTTAAGCAAATATCTTCTCTTCATTGGATCGATTAGAAGCATTGATAGGTATTAGAATGTTTGAATTACATCTAGACTAGATATACAAATATATAAATTAATATGAGATTAATTGAAAAAATTTAGTATTTGGGACACACTCTAAAATTTATGATTTATAACAACGTTCTTGAAATTAAGATGAACCTTCATGACTAGGTAATAAGAAAAAAAAAAGTAACTGTATAGTTTTAATATTTAAAATTAAGTTTATTTACATAAATTTTTTTTAGAAGTATTGAGTTTATTGGGTTTAATCGCTATAACGTAGAGTTTCGTAATTTCAGATACAACTTATGATAACTCTTTTGAAATCAACTACGTGATTTTAATAATTAATATTAGTGAAAAAATTACATACAAGATTCATATGAACAAGTCCTATATAATTAATGGAACTTATCTATATATATCATATAATAGAGAAAATTATATTTAGGGTCTTATCTTAGAATATAAGACCAATGAAAAATTAGTTTTAAATGAGACCAAATAGTAATACGAGTCCTCCAAAAGTTATAAGGAATAATCTTGTAAAGTCGGATTTAAAAAATAAGATGATATACAGCCAATATAGATTATAACATAAAGTTTATTGGGTTAAATTTTAATTAAGTCTAGATATAAAAACTTTAGATTAGATGTATAATATAATGTTCTACTATTTTTGAAGGGTATTATAGATCTTTATAAATAATAAATCATGATAAAATTACACTCGAAAGGTTATGTAAAATTGAACCAACAAAAGAAGAAAATAATAAAATAATCAAACCACCTAACTTGATTGGCCTATAAATATGGCCTTTAAGCCATTGCGGTAAGAGAGACAAGAGATTGGTGAGAAATTAGATGAGATAGAGAGAAAGAGAGGAAGAGAGAGAGAAGGGAAAGGAGAGGAAGAAAGAGAATGAAGGAAATAAAAAAAGAGAAAAGAAGAAGAAGAAAAAGAGATTAGAAGATTTAATTTTTCCAGTTAACCTCACTTCCATAATTATAAGTATTGTTTCTTTTAATTGATAATTAATAATTATAGAAAAGATATATCCATAACCTCATTATGTTCCTAAATAAAGTATTTTATCTATATAATTTCATAAAATTCTCTGTCTCCTTTTTTATTCAAGTTTTGAACTCATAATATTGATAATTATTTTTTTATTGTTTTCATTTAATAACCCGTAAAAGAGTTAGTTAAATATATATTTGTATGAATCATTTTTCTCATATATATGTGTATGTGTATGTGTGTAATTAATCCCATTGTTGGTACATGTGATACATATGATGATTTTACGCGTAAGATAAATCACTTATCATACAATATTTTAAATGCAATTAATGTTATTTGAAAAATATAGACTTATGCTATAATCATAAATTACTTATTGAAATGATACTTTCATTAATAGCATTATGTTACATTATTATGTTAAATTACATATATATATATATATATAACAAGGGTTATATGACCAGTAACATATAAAAGATGGTACATATTTAACATGTATATATATAACAAATGATATATATATATATATATTAAAGTTTTGTATTAGCTATAGGGTCATGTTAGTTAACTTAATAACCATAAGGTAACAATATGATAATCATCTAAAGAAATATTTTAACATTTTATTTATCCTTGGTTTTACTTTGTCTTATCTAAGATTGACGAGCCAAATATGTGACCCTATCAAAAACTTTTAGGGATATTTGGCTAGGAGGTTAGGTAAGTCAATTTAACTCATGCTTGGAGAGATATATTGCTACTCCTAACACTGTGTGCTCTTTGATGTTGTGTTGATTAAATATGGCTATATCTTGGGTAAACCAATACACTACTATGGTGGATGCTAATGTGGTGATTTTGAATAATGGTAGCTATATCTTAGTTAAAATGTTGCTATGTTGAATGTTGATGTGATATTTATGAATGATTGTATTGACTTAGAGAGAAGAGTGAATGCTAACCTAATCTTCTAGGTGTTTACCGAAGTGAATCCTAAGTAAGATATTAGATCTCCATGAAGGAGAGACTGAAAACTTGACTTAGATAACTAAGTTGAATAAAATCTAAAGACCAGTTGTGTTGAATCATATACTTGAGTTGTAATTATATAGTATGACATGACATGGTACATAAGAGACTTATAGGGTCAAAATTTTCAAAATGAGGCTTCTAAGTAATCAAGGAAAACCATGGCTTTATGAACTTAATTTTGGAAGCATATATATTCCTATTACTTAAGTAATCTGATTACTCTTTATAGTCTGATTTGGTATACTACTCTTTGTATTATGATTTGATAAAAATAGAGTTCGGGTCTTACTCCTAGATAGCTCCTTGTTGTCTTTAAGTTTTTGGATGATGTATCTAGATGCTTAGTTATGTTAACTAACTGATGAGTATATTGGAAAGGCATGGGATATTAGCACTAATGCATGCTACGTACATGAGCATAGTATGTTACATTACTAATACTAAATACCTAGTCAGGCTAATGTATGTGCGAAGTTGAATTTGTTGGTTATGATCAAAATGTTTGAGTTATGATGTTGGCTATATTGTATTGTTTGTTATCCATTCTCACTTAGCTTCAATAGTTGAGGGATTAAAATGTTTTATCTTTAGGTTAGCAACATTATGAAGGCCCCAACATTCGGGGGATGTATTTGAGAGCATTAGTTGGAGTCAGTGACTTTTGAATGGAACTTGTACTAGGTCAAAAGTTTTACTTTTTGAAGATGGAAGAAAAAAAGATTCATGTTTTGATGTAAATATTGGGTTGTACATATAAGTTATAACCAAACATCTAGTTGAACTTCAATATAAAACCCCCATTATCATATAAATAAAGTTGTTTTTGATGAATGAGCAAGTTAGGTTTTAACATGTATTCTTATGTGATGGTGTATTTCGTACTAAGGTCGGATGTGACATCCTCTAGGTGGTATCGGAGCATTAAAGACCATAGCTTTTGGGCATATATGGGATGTGTGGGTTAGTTAGGTAATAAAGAGTCATAGTTTAGTAAAACGACTATAATAGTTATCATTAGAGTTTTATGAGACGTTTACTTAGAAGGATGATTCATAAGGGACATGGAAGATCACCAATGAATTAAATACCTTTGATACAAAGAAAGGAACCACTACAGTAGCCTTAACTTAACCTTGAGCAACCATGACATATGATGGAATTCGTACAACAGTTTGCAGTTGCATTGGCAGGAGTTGGTGAAGGTAGAAATAAGTTAGTTCGATTGGAGCGAATAGTGAAACCATTTGATGGAAAGAATACTTATCCTTTAGTGGTGAAAGAATGGATTGATTTACTAGAGAAAGCCTTTGAAGTTCATGAGGTTGAAGAAAATAAGAATGTTAGGATAACCGTTAATATGTTAGATAGAGGTGCAAATAATTGGTAGAAGGGAAAGAGACAAAATTTACCAGAGCCAATTGGTTAGGCTATATTTAGAGATACTTTTTTACAACATTATTTTCTTGAGTGTAAGAGGGAACAAATGTTTGAAAAATATTGTAAGCTAAGGCAGTAGGGTAGGACAATTGAGGAATATGAGAGGGAATTCAATAAATACTAAAGTTTGCTTCTAAAGCTATATAGAACAATGATGTTTCTAAAGTTAAGAGGTTTAAGGTTGGGCTTGATCTTTATTACCAAGCAAGGTTGGGTGGAAAGATATACTAATGTTATTAACGAAACTTGTTTGATTAAACAAGCTTATAATTTTTGATGGCCTGCAAATGAGATTAAGAATAAGAAAAGGAAGTAGGATGTTGGTTCCAATAGCAAAAGTAATCTAGCTAAAGGTAAGAAGTTCATTCAATCTACAAAGGGAAACGGAAGGCTCTTACAAAAAACACAACCTTGTTAGAAGTATAATAGTGAGCATTGAGCTTGGAAATGCCCAGAAATGAGGGGTAAGTATTATAGGCATGGTGAAACTGGGCATTTGGCCAAGTAATGTGAAAAGCCTAATCTAAGAGGTATATATTGTTATCGATGCCATCAGCGAGGGCATATTGCTCGACAATGTGTAGGATAGTAATAAGAAAGACTTATTCAACAATAAAACCAAGCTAATAGACCAATACAGAGTAATAGGAATAATCGACCTAGAGGAGAAGAACCTAACTTAGGTAGTAAGGTAGGGTGTAGGCGGTTCAACGAGACACTGTTAAAAAAGACTTAGGTAGTAAGGTAGGGTGTAGGCGGTTCAACGAGACACTGTTAAAAAAGACTAGGGTATAACGGGTATTTGGTATGACCTCTAAACTTGACAACTTAGAGTGTCCGTGTAACTACTAGCTTATATTTGATAAATAAGAAGTACTTAAAATGATAATATAGTTATGATAAATTGTTTTAAGACTAATACACATAGAAGATAGTTATGGCTATACATATACTCTGTTTGATATTGGGGCAACTCACTTGTGTGTTTAAAAAAGAAGTATATTGATAGAAATAAACTCCCAATGGAGACCTTAGTGTATGAACTAGTAGTCACAACCCTTCATGAAGGAGAACAAATGGGACAACATAAGTTAAAGGATGGGGAATGTGAGTTCAGATACTCATGAGATAACTGTAAAGTTTGTTGTTTTGGATACAAAAGGATTGGATGCAATACTAAGGGTAAGCATGGAGCAAATGTTGATAGTGAGGAAAGGACAGTAGCATTTAAGCAACCTAATGAGAAAGAAATCATAGAAGATTCATAGAAACTTAAGTGCTAAAAAAAGTTGCTAGAAGAAAAGGAACTTAAAGAGGAGGAATTGAAAGTAAACATTTTGGAGGAGATCCTAAGGTGGATATACATGTTGTAGTGAGGTAAGGTAAGGTTGTTATTGGAATGAATAGAATGGTAGGAAAGGATAAAGATACATAATTAGGAGTGAGTTCAAAGAATAAATAAGAACCTTTATTAAAAGCATAATCATAGCCCAATTTAGAGGCTAACCTTATATAAAATGAGGTTGTAATTCATAAGGTAATAGCTAATTCAAAAGGTAATATCAACACAACAAGAGTATACTTTTCGTATACCTTTAGCACATGTGATAAGTGTAAGCTTTACAACTAGTCACTCAAGGTTTCGATTGGTTGAAATATTCGATTGAGCCTAAATTATAAGTAAAGTTAGAAATATTAGCAAAATGATTTCGTAAGTTCAAATTTAAGAAAATAAGCAATAAAATAAAAGAATATAAAAATTCCAAAATTTAAGTATATAACTCGTTATTTATCGAAAATATATAAAATGTATTCCGATAATTAACGAATCACTAGAGATAAATTATATGTATACTAAAAATCATAAAATAACCTAAATAATATTTAGGAATATTTATTTGTACTATATACGAATTTACATGTATGTAGAAATACGCGTAACTACTTAAAATACGCGTAATAGCTTAAATAATACCAAATAATTCCTAATTAATTAAGAAAAAATAAATAAAAATCAGAAAAAATAAGGAATGATCCAGAATTGGGTCGTGGTAGTTGGGAAAAATAAGAAAAAAATTAGCCAATTAAATTAGAGCAATACAAAAGCCAAAAATTAAGGGATTTGGGCAATGTCTTGTCCAATTTAATGCACATTAATTATCAAAAAACTCTATAAATAGGGAAAAAAATCATAGAGCTCATTTGGACAGTTAGAAATCAGAAAAAAATTAAGAGCATTGAAAATTGGAAAAAAAAAAATTCAGGTTAAAAAAAAAGAAAACTGTGCAGTTGAGGCTTGTAAGGAGAACCTAGACCCGACGAGCAGTTGGGAGTGGATAGCCACCACCACCATACGGTGGTGGCAGCGCCTAGGTGGGCTAATACACTTGGTGGCCGGAGCTACCCAAATTGGTGAGTTTGATTTCCAGCTCAATTTTGTGTAATTTTGTAAAAATAGTAAATATTATTAGAAAATTATGACTTTTGTTATTCTAGAATTTTTTTGTATGTAGTTTTTATGAAAAATATTATTTTGATGAAAATATGTCCCGTGATATATGGTCCTCAAGAAATTATGCAAATTGAGCATGTTTCGGTTTAAAAATAAATGAACTTAGGAGTATAGTTTTGAACTCAAAATTTTTGTGTAGATTACTTAGATGATATAGAATAGTGATATGAATCCCGTTTTCAAAAATTAATTTTTAAAAATTTTAGATAATTTTTAGGCCTTAAAATAAGACATAAAATGGGTAATTTAGGGTTAATTAAGTAATTAAATGGTTAATTACTGATTTAGTGAATAATTATATGTTTTAGGATGTTGAAATCTGTTGAAGTATGATACTTGTGGCATTTAGGGTGTTAGATGTAATTATTAGGTTAATTATGTAGTAAATGAGTAATAGGGAAAAATAGTAAATTTTAAACTAATTTTGTAAATTAGGGTAATTAGGAGTAAAATTTGATTTAAGATGAATTTAGAAATTTTGAAATGATAATTGATGTAAGGAGATAGTAAGTAGAGTGATAAAAATATTATATGTGTATTATGTACATAATAAGTAATAATACATAATACACAATTATTATAAATATAATAAATAGAAAATATTAGAATAAAAATTGATATTATAATAATAATAAAAATATACTATAAATCTGTAGGAAACTTGAATTTATGTAATTATATGAAAAATACAAAAATTTCTTACATCAGGAGTAAATTTGGTATACTATTAAGGATTTAATTGTACTGAATATAATAAAATATTGACTAAGGATAATTATGGTATTTAAGTTATCTAGAAGTAAAGTGATTAATTTCACATTATGAGTCAAAACAAGTTTTTAGAGTTCGGGTATAAAACAGTACTTAAAAATCGAATTAGAATCTAATTTAGAAATCGATGCAGAAACCGAACCTGAACCTAACCCCAAACCTAGAATAATTGTAAAAGACTTAAGACCTAGATAATTAGGTATAATAAACCCATAAAAAAATAACAATAAGCGTTATAAGATAAAACTAACTTATAATAATTATATAAAAAACTAAAACCATGTTAGTGTTGTAGGGATGATTGGCGATGGCTTGAACGAGTGGGACCTCGAGTGAGTGAGCGAGCGAGCGAGGAGTCCAAGTAAGTTGGGATTAATATGTTGTGTTTTGGAGGCTTGAGATTATGCTTGGTTGTGCTTGTTAGATAGTTGCTTGTGTGCATGTGCTTGATTATGAGTGATGCTATGATTCTGTCTGTTGTTCTGGCTTGTATTGTATGATTTGTATGAAATGATTGACCACCTTAAATTGGACTTAATCAAATATACGACTTATAATCATAAATGGACCTACATGGCAACCTATTAGGGGAACTTAGGACTCTCCGGTCAAATATCGACCCTTTCAAAAGGGATAGCGTAAGATTGCATAATGGTCCCTTCTTCATCCTTAGTCGAACTAAGTGACAGGAGTGGAGGTCACGGCGAGGGTGAAGTCAAAGGTTTGAAGGTAATCGCGGGAGGAGCGAGGTCTCCATTACACAAGCCTGGGTTTGGTCGTGAGCTGTTGCATTAATGGTAACTCCTCAACCTTGATTAGCGCGGGCGAAATTTCTCTAATCTTACGACGGGCCAGACAACGTTGTGCGATGGCATTTGCTTGAACATGCATTGTACCTAATAAGTTGATTGATAACCTTATTGTGTTTATGGTATGGTTTTAAGTCCTCCATCCCAACTTACTGAGCTATGGTTGCTTATATCCCTATAAACGTCGTGTAGGTGCTGGCTAAGAAGCGGCATATAACTACTCTGAAGTTAGCAATTGCTGGATCTTGGGGAGTGAGGAAAAATATTTGACGAACAAACATATATTCTTAAGGTTTAAGCTTTTGTTTTAGAATTTTTCATTTTTGAATAATGTAATAACTAAATTATAGTGTATATATATATATATATTCTCACTTTCTTAGGTAAATGATTTATTTAAAATTACAAATTGTTTACTTCAAAGTGGGTTAATCGTAGATGCCTTGTGTAGATCAGGTCTAAGATAGCAGTTGTAAGGACAACTTCTATCTTAGAATGGTTTACACGACGAGGCTGTTACAACTCTGCCGCTTCGGGGCGTGATAATAAGTAAGAAGAGAATGACAAATCTATTACTTTTGTGACTCGTTAGCTAACATAACTCATGTTTGTTACAACTCTTGTGTCTTTCATAATAAAGTTTCCTATCCTTATGAGTCCTATTGTGTCAGTTGTTAGCTAAAAAAGTTTCCAGTGTCTTTGTGAGTCTTGTTTATCAAGAGTTACGTCAATTGATGTTAGATCTAGTTAAGTGCACTTAGTTTGAGTCATTCTTTATCTTCTCGGTGTACAACTTGGTGAAAAGTTTAGTTTTGTCAAACTTATTTTTGTTAATATATGTGTTAACTATAGAAAGTACCTAAGATCTTGACCATTAAGCAATGACCATGACATAAAAACTATAGATGTGAAGAAATTGAATTTGTTATGTTCATCCTAAGTGGAAATTAGAATTTAGACCATGCATAGGTAATAAGGATGAGGTGAAAAGATAGTTGATAAGCTATGGGACAAATAATGAATTAAGGGAAGGGATGACTATCAGTTTTATGGAATTAATTAATATAAGAGTCTAAACTAACTGAAGAGATGAAATGAGAATTGAGTGAAAATACTAGTTTGGATGGTGATAAATGAATGGTAGAGGAACATGTTAGCTCAATATGAACAGTGGTAAGGGTTAAAATCATATAGAGCAATATGATGGTTGTGGTATTTAAATAAGAACCTAACGAAGTTACAGTCATGGACTAGTTGCTATGAAGAGATGACTTGAGCAAAAAGGGGAGTGAAACATGATTAACTTTATTAAGCTTATATAGTAAAAGTTAGAAACAGAAGATAAAATAATTAATTATACATGTGAGTTAAAACAGAAAGATCACGAATTCATAAATGTGGGGTTGAGATATAGGAGTCAATATTGAATGATTTTACTCTTTAACAATAGTTGATGATTGTGATGTGATGTAAGAATTAGAGTTGCGTAATGGAAGCACAGTATTAGGGTTGAATTTGAGAGTCCTAAATTGTAGAAGTTTTGAGGACAAAACCTTTTGATGGGGGGATGAATGTAATACCCCTCAACCTCGATCTCTTAGCTTTCTAATAGTTCATATCCTTTATAGAAAAATATGTACTTATAAGTTAGGTCAAAAATATAAAACGGTCTATACTAGCTTTACTAGTGACACGGGATAATATATATAAAAGTAACTTTTTATTCATTTAGCTCTTAATAGGATTATTTGGGCATATGGGATTGTTTCAAAAAGACACCTAGTTGGACAGATATCTCCTCTTCATTGGATCGATTAGAAGCATTGATATGTATTAGAATATTTGAATTATATCTAGATTGGATATGCAATTATATAAATTAATAAGAAATTAATTAAAAAATTTTGGTGCTTAGGATGCATTCTAAAAATTATAATTTATGACAACATTATTGGAATTAAACTAAACTCTCATGATTAGGTAATAATTTTTTTAAAGTAACTTTTTAGCTTTTATATTTCAAAGCAAGCTCATTTATATACAATTTTCTTAGAAGTATTAAATTTATCAAGTCTAATCACAATAACATAAAGTTTCGTAATTTCAAATACAGCTTACGATGTTTTTTTGAAATCAGCTACATGATTTTAATAATTAATATTAATGAGTAAAATTACATATATGATGTATACAAATAAGTCTTAAATGATTAGTTGAACCTATCTATATATATCATATATTAAAAAAAAAATATTTAGGGCCTTATCTTAAATTGTAAAACCAATGAAAAATTAGTTTCGAATAAGAAAAAATAATAATATGAGTCTTCTAAAAGTTACAAGGAATAGTCTTGTAAAGTTGGATTTTAAAAATAAGTTAAAATACAATCAATATAGATTGTAATATATAGTTTATTGGGTTAAATTTTAATTAGTCTATAAGTAAAAATTTTGGATTAGGTGTATAATGTAATATTCTACTATATTTGAAGCATATTATGAAACTTTATAAATATTAAACCATGATAAAATTACAATCAAAAGGTTATGTAAAATTTTTCCAACAAAAGAAAATGAATAATATAATAATCAAACCGCTTAACCAAAGTTAGAAAAAAGATTGGCTTATAAATATGGCCTTTAGGCCACTATGGCAAGAGAGATGAGAGATTGGTGAGGAATTAGATGAGAAAGAGAGAAAGAGGGGAAATGAGAGGAAGAGAGAGAAGGAAGGAAAAAAAAAAAGAGAGAAAAGAAGAAGAAGAAGATATTAGAAGATTTTTCTTTTCATTGTCCGATATTTCTTGGTATCCTCGTTTTCGTAATTATAAGTATTATTTTTCTTTAATTGATAATTAATAGTCGTAGAAAGATATATCTATAACCTCATTATTTTCTTAAATAGAGTATTTCATCTGTATAATTTCATAAAATTCTCTCTTTTCTTTTCTTTTTCTTTTTCTTTTTTTTAAGTTTTGAAATTAAAATATTGATAGTTATATTTTTAATGTTTCCATTTAATAATCCATAAAAGAGCTAGTTAAATATATATGTATATGAATCATTTTTCTCATATATATATATGTATGTGTCTAATTAATCCCACTATTGGTATATCTGGTATATATAATGATTTTACGTATAAAATAAATTATATATTATACAATATTTTAAATGCAATTAACACTATTTGAAAAATATACGCACATACAGTATAGACATATACTACTTTTTGAAAAGCCACTTTTACCAACAGCATTATGTTACATTATTATGTTACAATTATATATATATATATATTGAATAAAGTTTTGTTTTAGCTATAGGGCCAAGTTAGTTAACTTAATAACCATAAGGTGAAAATATGATAATCATTTATAGAAATATTTTAACATCTTATTTATCCTTAGTTGTACTCTATCTTATCTAGGATTAGCGGGTCAAATATGTGAACTAATCAGAAACCTTTAGGGATATTTGGCTAAGAGGCTAGGTAAGTGTTTTTAACTTATGCTTGAAGTAAATATATTGCTATTCCTAACACTATATACTATTTGATACTGTATTGATTGAATATGGTTATATCTTGGATAAATTGATACGCTACTATAATGGATGTTGATATGTTGATTTTGAATGATAATAGCTATATCTTGGTTAAATTGTTATGCTGCTATGTTGAATGTTGATGTGGTGTTTATGAATGGTTGTACTGACTTGAAAAGAAGAGTAATTTCCAACCCAATCTTCTTGGTGTTCACTTAAATGAACCTTAAGTAAGATATTAGATTTCCATTAGGGGGAGACCAAAAACTAGACTCACATAACTAGGTTGAATAAAACCTAAAGATTGGTTATGCTGAATGATATACTTGAGTTATGATTATATGGCATGGTTGAAAAGAGACTTATGGGTTAAAATTGTCAAAATGAGGCTTCGAAGTAATTAAGAAAAACCATGTCTTTAAGAACTTTGTTTTGGAAGCATATAGATTGCCCAAGTAATCTAATTACTCTTTGTAGTTTGATTTGGTAAGCTACTCTTTATAGTCTGATTTGGTAAAAACAAAGTTAGATATCCTATTCCCAAGCAGCTCCTTATTGCTGCTAGGTTCCTAGACATTATATTTAAATGCCTCATTATGTTGATTAACCGGATGAGGATATTGGAAGGGCATAGGATGTTGGTACCGATGCATGTCACGTATGTGAGCATAGCACACTGCATTACTAGCAATAAATACTTGGTTGAGCTAATGTATGTGTGAAGTTGAACTTGTTAGTTATGATCAAAATGTTTGAATTGTGATATTGTCTATATTGCATTTTTATTATCTACTCTCACTTAACTTTAACAGCTGAGGGGATATAATGTTTTATCCTTAGGTTAGCAGCATTATGAAGGGCCTAACACCCAGGGGGATGTATTCTAAGAGTGTTTGTCATAGTCAACAACTTTTATATGGAACTCATACTAGGTCAGAAGTCCTACTATTTCTGTGATGAAAAAAAAAATAATAATCAGGCTCATGTTTTAATGTAAATATTGGGTTATACATATAAGTTGAAACCAAACATCTAGTTAAACTCCAATGTAACACCCCCATTATCACATAAATAAAGTTATCTTTTGATGAATGAGTAGGTTGAGTTAAGTTTTAACAAGTATTCTTGTGTGTTGATGCATTCCATACTAAGCCAGGATGTAACAACTTAGTCATGTCCCACTCTCAATGTTTTCCTATAATGTCCAGTTGATTTTATTTACAATGCTTCAAAGAAAATTCTTAAGAATCGTACTTTTAGTGAGTTCTTAAGAATTATGCTTTGATACCAACTCATAATTATTACACCTTGTTGATCAAGTGGAGATTAACTAATATATAAGTAAGATCGCATTGGATTGGCCTTCACCTTCTACTCCTCCATACCTGCAAATAAGCCATTTGTAGGCAAGGTTACAGGGGCTCTTAGATGCTTAAGTCAACAAAAGGGACCAAGAAATGGGGTAATGAGCATTGGAGACCTAGTAGATTGTACTCGCTCGATGTATGTGTATGTCTTCAACCTTTCTTCTTTAGGGAGAAGGAGGAGAACAACTTTAAGGTAAGAATGAGAGAAAGAGAGAGGGATTCAAGAGAGCTAGATCTGATCTCCTTACTTGTTGGCCTTTGGTGCTTTTTATGTGATTTACCTAAACATGTGACAATTGAAGGTTCGCTTGTACTGGTTACTAGCCGTTAGTGGGCTCTACAATAGGTGACAAAGCTTTATTACAAGAAACATGTCATAGCTGAATAAGCTACTAAATATGTAGCTCAGTGATTTGGTAAGAGTAGAGGTACTTAGTACACTAACTGTACTACGAATGTTAAACATTCATTAATGAGTTGCAATGGGTTGTAGTCATTAAAGACAAAAGCCAACCTAAAGCGCTTATCGAGGATCGACCGATGCTCGATGGAAGGAGTTGAACCTTGGGCTTATCCTAGACAATTGGCGAGTGTCAACTCATCAATTGGGTACTAATTTGCTTGGACATTCATTATTTGGTTCGCAAGGTGCATCGTGATGGGGCAGATTGGCTTACCCTTGGTTATCATTCTTCATTGGCACGAGATAACGGACTTATTAGAGAATTACAAGGCCACTCGTAGGACTGTTGCTTGCTCAATCGGTTTGAGTTAGAATCGAGTATCAACACTAGTCTTCCAATCTCATTGGCACTCAAGGTACGAGGGGAGTAATCCAAGTAATGTAAGTAGACTAAGGTTTGTCCCCTGACCAGAGGATTAGTTTTATTGCTTAGGTTATGGCAAACCAATTTCCTGTACTTTGGTTCATTGCTTCATTAACATGACCTTTGCATTATTTGATGTGTCATGATGGCTGTCATTAGGAAGTGTAGCATGTGTTGATGGTATGTGAAGAATGGCTTCACATGCGGAGTGACCTACTGTTAGGCTATGTCATAGATTCATGTATAGGGGTCACTCAAAGCCTTCAGTTAAAGGAGTAGGGTACATAGACAGCTAGGGTTCAATGTATGTCATATTGTGGCTTTGTGATTCAAGAGTAGAGAAACTGTTCACCTTCTTGCCTATTTATATAAAGGGTAGCCTAGGCATTCATTTTTCATTTGTCTTGCTCACTTAGGGGAAACTTTGTTAAAATTTTGTCTTACGAGCCAAATACTTTTGTCTTGTTTATTTCCAACTTTTTGTGATGGCTAGTCAAAGCACAATTGATAGTCAAGGTGAGTCATACTATCCCTCTTTATCAAGGAGGTGGACTAAGGCTATGAGAGCTTATCTTAAATAAGGGGTAGTAGCCTTACTCCCCTCGAAATGTCGACAGCAATAGTGGTAGTGATTAGAGAGGATGATGTAATGATACTCTCTAGGAAAGATAAGAGGGAGTACGTATAAGGAAATCGATGCAACATGTATCCATCGGATGGTGTAGAAGTTGAGGTTGGTGAGTTGGTGCAGACAATGTGTGCAAAAGAGTATGCCTGTGCTTGTGTTCCATATGTAGAGAGTGAGAAGAAGCTAAGGTTGGTCTGCTAGGTAGTAGAAGTGGTGCCTAGGTGATGAGTGGAGGAGCCTTAAGAAGTACAATGGGCATACGACATAGGAGATGCCCGATCTTTTGTACTGTATGTGAAGCCATTTGAGTTGGGTTTGTCGCTTCCTTTTTCTAAATTCTTAATTGTTCTTCTAGTATTTTAAGGTCACACTTGGTAGTCTGAATGTAAACGAATGGAATTAGCTACTTGCTTTCGAGGCATTGTATATTTGGCAATTACAGTAGTCAACTGTGCAACTTTTCAGGTGCTTCTTTTTTGCGAGGAGGTTTGTTGATGGGTAGGTTTACATCTCTACTTGAGGTACAAGGATGGGTATCATGGAAAAGTCTCCGAATAAGGTGGAGGGGTAGAAGGAGTTCTTCTACTATATTCATGCTTCAGAGCCCCTTGATATCTCGATGGAGTAGAGATGTTTGATTAGGGGTACGACGTTAAAGGGCTTGGGCGATGAGCACTCGATGGTTAGCATTGAGCTCTTAAATTTAGCAGGTCGGAAGAAACTCAAACCCTCGTCAATATGTGAAAAGTATAAGAGTAGAGCATCATCGTTTGTAGTAGAGGCAGGTACTTGTCTTATTTAGCCAAAGAGGGGTGGTTAGTTGTATGCCATGCTGTATTGCCTTTCCATTTGCGTAGGGGACATCGAGTGCTTGTCCTTAGCATTGTAAGTTTCTTGTCTTCATTCTGGCTTGTTTTTCTATATATTTCACTTGTTATTTTGCAACAATTGAATTAGCATATGAGAAGCTGAAGGCAAAGCTGCTAGCTATATAGAGCAAGTGTGATACGAATTGTGACCAAGAACAGACATGGTTGGTTGTTGGATAAGTTCAAGCTTACCAAAAGCTTGAAAAAGGGGTGATAGGAAAATGAACGAAAGAATGGAAAAACGAATGAAAAGTAAGCAAAACCTACGAACAGCTCTAAGGGATATGACGTACCAATGGAACTTTTAAGGACTCAAGGCACAACTTAATATGATGTACGAATTGGTTTGGTGTGGTTACCCATCAGCTAGCCTTGTTTAAGGGTTAGGATAAGAGTGAAATGAGAGTAAAATAAATAGTACTTACAAAGGGAAGAGTATTCAGTTGTATTGATGATAATATGATCTTTTCAACTACAAATATAAGGGGTATTTATGCTTGCAAGTTAGGGTAACTTGCCTAAAAGGGAAAAGACAAAAAGGGTATTGTCCTAAAGAAATAATGTACAAGAATACAAGAGACTAAAAATAAATATTGAAGAAAAGTAATGATTAGTATGGCAGATTTTACACGTAACAGAGATACATTGGCGAAGCTATTGGAAGATGTGGACAAAAGTGTATGATCAGATTGCTTGTTCGAGAAGGGGTGGCTAAGGATCAATTCAAAGTCCTTCTCTCAGTTACTCATCAAGGGTGACGCCGAGTAATTGGTTAGCTTAGACATAAGTGAGTAATCATGAATGGTATGGCTGTTATCTTAGTAATCTACAATTTGGCACACTTCGGAGAGATGGGTAGTCATTCGACTTGGCATACAAAGTGACTCGGCAAAGAGATACTTGGCTTTGGTAAGAGTCGGTTGGAGTAAGAGGATTTGCCTTGCCAGCCCTTCCAATCTTCAGGCTTAACTGCAAGTTAAAGCCCTAGTAGCTTAATTCTTACCATTCCCTCTAGGTTAATTTAGATTTGGGATCAAATCTAAATGGCCTTCGATTAACTCTCTGTCAGGATGATATGGACTAAGGTTGGCAATGGAAAGTGTCAAAAACCCCATAGTATTTAGGTAACTCTAACCTGTAGACATTGTCATTGATCTTTTGGAGGATTTTTCAAAGGTCCTTCAGCTTTTGCAGATAGTTTGTTCCTTCTTTTGCTTGGAAACTTGTCCTTGCTAAGGTGTAGCTATACTAAGTCTCTTAGCTAGAATTGTTTATCCATCCTACCCTTGGCCTTCTTTTGTATTCTTTTGGTGGCTTAGTCAATCTGCTAAGTGACTTTATTGTAGATGTGTTAAAGGAACTATGCTTGGGCTCTTGTGTCAAGGTTTTCTTGCTTAGATTCAGGTATAGGGGTGTAATTAAGGGGCAGCTCAGGATTGAAACCATAGATAACCTTAAAGAGGGTTTGCTTAGTGGTATCATGTATTGTTCGGTTGAAAGTGAACTCGACTATTGGTAAGCAAACATCCTAATTAGCTAAGTTCTTGCCTACTGTAGCTTGGGGTAGCGATCCCAATGTACAATTGACTTGACTACCTCTATTTGACCATTCGTTTTAGGGTGATAGGAAGTGATAAATAGCAATTTGGTCCCCTTCCATTGCCACAGAGTTCTCTAGAAATGGCTCAAGAACTTTGGATCTTTTTTCTAATCTATGCTTCTTAGTATGCTATGTAACCTGACAATTTACTATAAGAAAAGAGAAGCAATAATCAAAGCATCATTAGTTTTAGAGCAGGGAACTAAGTGTGCCATCTTGTTGAACCTATCCATGACGAACATTACAGAATCTTTGCTTCAGGTAGTTTGTAGTAATTTGAGAACAAAGTCCATGCTCAACTCAGTCCATGGTTTCGTTAGAGTAGGCGAAGGCATTGCTTTCCCTTGTTTGGCTCAACATTTAGCCTTTTTGCATACGGTATAGCCTTCAACAACTCAATGCACATCACACCTCATTCTTGATTAAAAGAAATTACCATTCAATAGTTCATAGGTCCTTTTTTCCCCAAAATGCTCAGAGAGTCCTCTATTGTAGGCTTCCCTGATTAGTAATTCCCTTAGTGAATAGGTCAGCTCACATAATTTCCCTCCTCGGAACAAGTATCCATCTTTCACATGATATTCTTCCATAGTCCTTCCATTGACACAATGCATAAGTATGGGTTTAAAGTGTAGATCCCTAGAGTACTTCTCTTTGATGCTTGTAAACCTAAATAATCTGGTTTATAGTTCACTTAAGAGTACATGCTTTCTTGAAAGAGCATCTGCAACCACGTTGCTATTTCTTTGTTTATATTTTATTATGAAGTTAAACCCCTCAAGGTATTTGACCTACCTCACCTGCCGCTTTGACAACTTCGTTTGACTTCGGAGATACCTTAGAGACTCATGGTTAGTGTAGATGAGAAATTCTTTTGGTAATAGATAATGTTGTCAAACTTATAGTGCCCGAATCAGTGCTAAAAGTACTTTGTCATACACAAAATAGTTTAGTTGCTTTCTTTTTAGCTTCTCACTATGGTAAGCAATTGATTGGCCTTCCTGCATCAGGACAGCACCAATCCCAATGCCTTATGTATTACACTTTAGCTCAAATATTTTCTTGATGTTGAGTAGAACTAGTACAGGGGCGGAGGTTAGCCCTTCCTTTTTCTCGTCAAAAATTCCTCCTCCTTTTCTCCCCATCAAAAGTTAGTGTTCTTCCTTATTAACTCAGTAAGTGGTGCAACGAGGGTATTGAAATTCCTAATGAATCTTTTGTAGAATGAAGTCAATCCATGGAAACTTCTCATGTCAGCATAAGTAGTAGGAGTTGGCTACTTGACGATTGCTTGGATCTTTTTGTTGTCTACTTATAAGCCTCCTCCACTTACTATATAGCTCAAGAATACTACTTCCTTTTAGCAAAAACAATACTTCTTAGGGTTGCCAAATAATCTCTTCGCATGGAGAATATTTAGTATGGCTCAAAGATGTTTACAGTGACTCGACATGTCGGCACTGTACATAAGGATGTTGCTAAAATATACCACGATACACTTCCCTATTAGATGACTTAGCATACGATTCATTAGTTTCATAAAGTGCTTAGGGCATTCAATAAGCCAAATGGCATGACCATCTACTCATAGAGTCTATGCTAAGTTTTGAATGCAGTTTTCCACTCATCTCCTAGCTTCGTATGGATTTGATGGTAGCCAAATATTAGATTAATATTGCTTAAGATCTTAGCCTCACTTAATTCATCCAACGTATCTTCCAATCTGGGAATAAGATAGTTATAATTTATCATTATCTTAGTCACTGCTCGACTGTTAACACACATCCATCGAGTTCTACCCTTTTTCTACACTAGTAGTGCTGGTACACCGCAATGGTTGAGACTTTCCCTAACATAACCTCTCTCTAATAGTTAAATGACTTGTTATTGAAACTCAAAAGCTTACTCGGGGACTCATCCGATAGGCTAACTTATTCAGTAGGGAAATGTCGAGTAATAAGTCAATGCAATGTTTTATGCCTTAGATAGGGGGTAGTCCTTTGGGTAACTATTCTAGGAATAGATTGGTGTACTTATCTAGCAACTCTTTTACTTTTAGGGGTGGTTCACCCTATTCCTTTAACTCTAATAGTTGCCTGACCAACATGAAGGTTGGTACATTAGCTTTAAGGGCCTCTCCAAACTTCCACCACATGGCGGGATATCTAGAGAACTCAATAGTAGTAGTTCTCACTTTCTCGTAATCCTCATATTGGTAATAGTCAAATATACACTCCACCTTCTCTTCTTAATCTAAGTACTCGTTTGTAATTCTAGATCTATTGAAGCTTAGAATTCGAAGCTTTGCATGGTCAGAGGCTCTGGGTGCTCGAGCTCACTCTTCTTCTTCATAATACTCTTCCTTATCCTCTTCTCCCATATCTCTTAGGTTAATCCTTCTCCTCACTCATCTACCTATTCCTCCACCTCGAACTTGTTGAGCTGGGTTTTGAGCTCTCATAGGTCAAGTAACTTGTAGGGTATTATGTGCGGCTTCAGTTGGTCAATAAGCTAACACATGAATAGCTTAGGTTAAGTTCACTAAGAGTTTAGCCACTTCATCAAGTCTCTTATCACTGCTCCTAGGGGTTCCTTGAGACTGTTGGCCATGGTGGACAATACCACTGTTGTCATCTCTAGCATTGGCATTAATACTTAGGTCTAACATTTTTTTTTTGAAAGATTCAAATCTCAAACTCTTCGATTAGGTGTTTTAGCAAACACTTTTGTAAACCAGAAATTCAACAACCAACAAACTCAGCAATCAAATGAACATGGTAACTTTATTTCATACACGCAAAACAGGGAATAGACAAAACTCGAAACAATCTACTCCAACTCAAGCGAAAATTTTGATTTGATACTAAGATGATGCGAACTGTGATAAAAAAATAGACAAGGCCAATTGGTAGATGGGTTTAAGCTTATTGAAAGCTTGAAAAAAGGGTGATAGGGAAATGTACAAAAGAATGGAAAAGAGAATGAAAAGTAAGCAAAACCCACAAACCGCTCCAAAGGACATGAAGAACCAATAGAACTTCTGAAGATTCATGGCATAACTCAATATGATGTGCGAATTGGTCCAATGAGGTTACTTGCCACCTAGCTTTACTTAAGGGTAGGATAAGAATGAAATGAAAGTAAACAAAATTGTTTATGAAGGGAAGACTATTCAGTCGTATTGATGATAATATGATCTTTTTAGCTACAAAAACAAGGGGTATTTATACCCGAAAGTTAAGGAAATTCACTTAAAAGGGAAAAGACAAAAAAGGGTATTGTCCTAAAGAAGTAATGTACAAGAATACAAGATGGTAAAAATAAATATTCAAGAAAAAGCAATGATTAGTGTGGTAGATTCTACACGTGGCCCTATATACGTGACGAAGATACATTGGTGTGGCCGCTAGAGGATGGGGAAAAAAGTGTATGATCAGATCGCTTGTTCAAACAGGGGTGGCTAAGGATTAGTCCGTAGTCGCTCTCTTGGTCACTTAATAAGGATGATGCCAAGTAATTGGTTGGCTTAGACATGAGCGAGTAATCGTGAATGGAATGGTTGTTATCTCAACAATCTACAATTTGATACACTTTAGAGATATGGGCAGTTATTTGACTTGGCATACAAAGTGACTTAGCAAAGAGATACTCAGCTTCAGTAAAAGTCGGTAAGATTAGGAGGATCTGCCTTGCTAAGCCTCAATCTTCAGGCTCGGTTGCAGGTCCAAGGCCTAGTAGCTTGATTCCTATCAAGTTGGCTTAAGAGTATTGTAAGGCTCGAGAAAAGAAGGCAATCTGAAAGGGAAGGGGAGGGGGAGACCTCACATCATCCCTAAAAAAGTGTAAGAAGAAAGAGGGAAGCCAATAGACCCTTCCAGAAGTTGTTTAACATTAGGGAAGCGATGCGCCAACACGAGTGCCTTTAGATGCTATGATGGTAGCCAATGGGGCATTTGGTAAGGGGGTGGTTCCGGAGCTTCTAGTTGCTACTCTTATGGTTAAGTTGAGTCCTATAGTAGTCCTACTAGGCAAGTTCAGAGCAAAAGCTTGAGACTACTACTTTGGTAGCCATTGAGATTATTGATGACGAGAATGTCAAACACTTAGTTCATTGGAGTAAGCAGGCAGCTCCTACGTAACTTGCAAATCATAAGGCTAGTTACAAAATGGTAGAGGAGTTGAGGAAATGAGTTCAGCAAAATATCCCATATGCAAACTTATCCTTCTTGCATTAACTTACTGAACCTGAGGTTGCTACTCGGAGTAGGCCAAGTAGCGGGTTGTTTGATGACTCTTCAAGAACTTCTAATAGTGGCTATATTGTACACTTTAGGCAGGCGGATGGTAGTGGGAAAGTTGAATAGGAGTTGAAGTGGCAATAGGAGTAGCAACAACAGTAACAATAGTAAGTTAAGGATGCTTAGGAACATCTCTGGATTTTTTTTTTATTTTCTATAGTTAGTAGGGTAATGAGTATCCATTTTACAATCTTCTATAATTTTCACTCAGCAAGTGTTTGGGACGCCAACCTTTCTTTATGTAATTTCTCAAACCTCTAAATGAATGAAGTTTTATTAGCATTCTCTAAACTTATGCTTGCGTTTTTCTTGGTCATGGTTTCTTACTTTCATATTGCGTTTTTATACTCAAATTTCATTTGTTTTTTGACTAATTCTTTTTTGTTGGAGAGGGTTTTCATTGAGTTAGATCCTATGTTTTGTTCAATCATGAGATTAGTCGACTGTTCCTATCTTGTGATGATGCTTACTGGGTCCTGATGCCCATTTTTCCTTCTAGCGCATAATGGCTCTCAAAGTTCTCGCAGGGGCAAAGACAAGCATACAAAAATGTATCTTATGATGATGTTATAGGATTTCCTTAGCAAGGAAATTTCAACTGAGTGAATCTCTTACTAACATACACTATTTATCTTGTAGAGTTCATTTCTAGTACAGTGTTCTTGTGGTAGGTGGAATGCCTTGGGCAAAGCACCTTTTTGAAGATATTCAATGCTCTTACAGCCTACCATTAATTCTAAAAGCATCACTTTAGTTCCTGATGCGTTGGGTCCACTCAATGATCAATACGTGTATAGTTGGGGATGTCTCATGGATCTTATATTAAGGGTGCATGGGTCCTTGCCTCACCATGCCAATTACCTAAACAACTTTAGTGGGGTATACTTAAGAGTTTCCATAAGTGTATCCGAAGTAATCATGTTACAAGATGGTATGTTTGAGCTGAGGAGACAGTTGTCTTTAACCTTGTTCCTCAGGTTGGAATTGTAAGGCATGGATAGCTATTTCGTACCGATGTTTACCTCATTAGTTGTGATTGGGAGGCATACGTCACCTTAAGTTCCTGTCCTCTTTTTGTCCCAGTGATGTCGGGCAGAAGAGGGTAGGCTTAGACATGCCCCATTACTTGTTCGTGGTGGCTTCATCGCAAGGTAGTCATCTGCATAGGGTTTTGGATTGTCTCTACTATGCTTTTTCCTAGATGATCTTGAGCAAGCGAAGGCAGTCACAATGACTATTGTAGCAAAGGGGGTCTTTTCTCTACCCTTACCTAAGGATTAAGGTACTAGTGGGAATCCTTTGCTTCACGAGTCCTTTAGTCTACTCTGGGTGAAGGATTGACATTACTTTATTGCTAGCAAGGCTTAGATAGCTTACCACTCTAAGTGGAGTAGTTGGATCGACATTCCCTACTACTGCCTCTATGGAAGAGAGGCTCTATTAGGTGGGGTGTAGACCTTCACTTGGAAGTTGAGCGTTACTGGGAGCTCTGTAGTTTGGGGCTCAACCATAAGGACTTCGAGGATGTAGTCACAACGCAAGAGCTAACCGAGTCCAAGTTGAGTCAAGTTCCTCCTAGGGAGGAATCTTAGAGCAAAAAGTTAAGTTGAGGATAACAATAGTCTCTTAAGTGAAGTAAGTAGTTATAGTGTAGGACATTGTTGTATATTTTCATATCGTTTTTCTTCTTCGATGTAGTTGGGCTTGATATGCTAACTTATTAAACTTTGTACTCTATTTGATCAATAAAATAAAATCTTCATGTTTTAACCATTGCTTCTTACCAATCGATTTGCTTTTCCTTAGCTTTCATTGTTCAATTTCACTTTGGGTTGTATCTAATAGCTGTTGTAATAGCATCCTTACATAGATGAATGATCAAGGATGGAAGATTGACTTATGTTTGTGGGGGAGTTGAGGTTAATAGGTAGAGGGGTAGGGGGTAGGGTTTAGGTACATTAATACCCAGGTGAAGTGCCCTTGCTATTGGTATAGGAACTAACTTAGGTGAAACTTGGGGATGAGGGTTGGCCTGATGGTTTGGGGCTTAGTGTAAATGGTTGCTATATGATGATGCTCATAACGTTTGTATAAGAACTAAATTGGGCCAAGTTTGGAAATGAAAATCGACCTAAGATTAGGGGCTTAATGAAAATTGATGCCATATGATGATGCTCGCATTGTTAGTGTGAAGACTAATCAAGGATGAAAATCAACTTAAGATTAGGGGCTCAATGCAAATCAGTGCCCTATGATGATGCCTGTATTGTTAATATGAGGACTAACTTAGGCAAAGATTGGGGATGAAAGTTAACCCAAGATTAGGGGCTCAATGTAAATTGGTACCTTATGATGATGCCCGCATCATTAGTGTGAAGTCTAATTAGGGCAAAGCTTGGGGATCATGATGCTTGCATTGTTAATGTAAAGACTAACTAGGGTAAAGCTTAGAGATGATGATGCCTGTATTGTTAGTGTGAGGACTAACTTAGGAAAAGTTTGGGGATGAAAATCGACCCAAGATTAAGGGCTCGATGTAAATAGATTACAATGATGCCTACTATTGATGGTTAGTTTTCATTCATTCAACACTCGGCCTTTCGTCTGCCAAGAAGCCGTGTAACTAACTCTTTCAGCATTCTCATTGCTTAGATGATGTACAACATTTATGCCGAGTATAAGAAGTGCTCCTAGTTTGAATTTAAGTCTGGCACGAATAGTTATTATAAGTATAGTTATATTACACAACTGCTTGCTACTCTTACATATGGGGGGAGATGTTAAGCTAAGAAGCTTTCATGTGTCTTAACAGTTATCCCAACAACTGCCTTAGACACTACAACCATCTATAAATACCAGAAAGAAACTCTATAAGGAACCCTAATACTTCTTATTCACATACTTACTTTACCATGTTACCTTACTAACTTAGGCATTAGAGTAGCAGCGCCAGATTGGCCCCGATACTAAGTATTTTACTTTTTTTTGCAGGATTTTTCCTTATCCCAAAATTAACTAACAACGTTAGTGTAAGGACTAACATGGGCAAAGCTTTGGGACAAAAATTGACCCAAGATTAAGCGGTTGATGTAAATTGAAGCCTACAATGATGCTCGCGTTGTTAGTGTGAGGACTAACTTGGGCAAAGCTTAAGGATGAAAATCGACCTAAGATTAGGGGCTCGATTTAAATTGAAGCCTAAGATAGGTATCGGTGTCATTAGTATGAAGAGTGTCTTGGGCAAAGGTTGGGGATGAAAATTGACCCAAGATTAGTGGCTTCAGAGAGGAAGCGGAACAAATGCTAGAAACTTCATTAGTCCATTACATTCAACCGTAGTTACAAATGCTTTTAATTCTCATCACTACATTTAAAGAAAGTAAAGTCTTTGATTTTGGACATTCCATGCCTTAGGGATTGGTCATCCTTCCATCACCTTGAGCTTGTAAGCACCTTTATCCACTTCATTAACTACTCATACATGATCCTCTCAATTAGGGCAAGCTTACCTCGTTAAGTCACCAGGGTAGAAAACCATATATTGGACATTGCAGTTGTAACATCAAGTGGCTCGTTATTGATATGCTATAGTATGTGCTTGCATCACATCACGAACTTTATCGATAGTATCAAGGTTCACTTATAGGGCCATGTGATTAGTGTTCATGTTAAAGTATTACTCTCTACCGGTGGGTAGGTCTAACTCAATAGGGTAGATGGCTTCGAATCCAAATGTGAGATGGAATGGAGTATCTCTTGTTGATGTCTTATGCATTGTATTATGTTAGGAAACTCATCAGCCTACTTACCTCTTGCTTATTCTACCTACTTCTAGAGACTGTTGAGAATTATCTTATTAATGGCTTCAACTTGATCATTAGTTTGAGCGTGGGCAACTAAGCTGTATTGTCCCTTGAGGTTATACTTATTGTAGAAGTTCCTGAAACAATTGCTATCTTACTGCCTTCCATTGTTAGTGATTAACCTATATGGTACTCCAAAGTGGGATAGTATGTATGTTGTGAACTGTAACCAAGAACTGACAAGGCTGGTCGTTGGATAGGTCCAAGCTTGCAGAAAGCTCGAAAAGGGTTAATGAGGAAAATGCGAAAGGGAAAAAATGATGAATGAAACAGTAAGCAAAATCCATGAACAGCTCTAAAGGATATGACACATTAATGGAACTTTTAAGGACTCACAGCACAATTTGATATGATATACGAAATGGTTCAGTGAGGTTATTCGTTACCTAACCTTGCTTAAGGAAAAGGATAAGAGTAATGATGAGAGTAAACAGTATGTTTACACAAGGAAGAAAATACTCTAGTGTATTAATGATGATCTGATGCTTTATAACTACAAGTATAAGGGTATTTATACTCATAAGTTAAGGCAACTTGCCTAAAAAGGAAAAGATAAGAAAGGGCATTTCCTAAGGAAGCAATGTATAAGATACAAAAGGGTGAAAATGAATATATAAGAAAAACAATTATTGGTGCAATGGATTTTACACATGATACTATATATGTGGTGACACTACATTGGCGAAGTTGTTAGAGGATACGGACAAAAAGTACGGACAGCAGGCTTGTTCGAGTAGAGATGGCTAAGTCAATCTAAGATTACTCTTTATCAGCTTATAGGCAAGGTAGATACCGAGTAATTGATCGACTCAAGCGTGAATGAATAATCTTTAATTCAATGAACTATAGAAAGTTGGGCAGTCATACAGCTTGGCATGAAGGGTAACTCAGTAAAGAAGTACTTAGCCTTAGCAGGAGTTGGTTGGAATAAAAGGATTCGTCATGCCAGTTCCTCTAGTCTTTAGGCTCGGTTGTGGGTCAGGGGTTTGGCAACTTGATTCCCATCATTCCTTTTAGGTTATTTTGGATTTAGGATCAAATCCTAATGGTCTTCACTCAATTCTCTATCAAGGTGATATGGACTAAGGTTGGCAATGTTGAAGGCTTCAGAAACCCCATAGTCCTTGAACAATTCTAATCTGTATGTATTATTAATGATCTTCTAAAGGATTCTGAAAGGTCCTTTCGTTCTTGTAGATAATTTGTTCCTCTTCTTGTTTAGAAACTATTTCTTACTGAGTTGCAGCCACACTAAGTCTCCCAACTGAAATTATTTAGCAGTTCTACCCTTGGCCTTTTCCTGTATTCTTCTAGCAGCTTGGTTGATGTATCGAGTGACTTTATCATAGATGTATTGAAGGGATTGTGCTTTAGCGAAGGTATTGTGGTCCTCTTATGCGGGTACAAGTATAGTGGTGTGATTGAAGGGTAACTCGAGATTAAAATCATAGACCACTTCAAAGGGAATCCACTTAGTGGTGTCATGTACTATCCAGTTGTAAGCAAACTCAACCATAATTAAGCAAACGTCTCAATTAGCCATCAGTTTGAGGGTAGCAGAAAGTATGGAACAGTAGTTTGGTCCCCATCCAATGCTATAAGGTCCTCTAAAAAATGGCTCAAGAATTTCGAGTTTCTTCTTAAGACTACACTTTTCGGTATGTCGTGTATCCACACCTCCTGTAAGAAAAGAGAAGTAATAGCTGAAGCATCATTAGTTTTTGAGTAGGGCATGAAGTGTGCCATTTTACTAAATTGATCTATGACAACCATTATAGAATCTTTGCCTTGGATAATTTGTGGTAGTTCGAGAACAAAGTCCATCCTCAATTTAGTTCATAGCTTCGTCAGGATAGAGAAAGGTATTACTTTCCCTTGCTCGGCTTGGTACTTAACCTTCTTGCACTTGGCACAGCCTTCAACCACTCATTGCACATCTCTCCTCATCCTCGGCTAATAGAATCGACCATTGAATAGCTCACATGTCCTCCTTTCTCTGAAATGACTGAAGAGTCCTCCACTGTGGGCTTCCTTAATTAGTGGCTGCCTCAGTGAACAAATCAGTACACATAACTTTTCACCTCAGATAAGTAGCCATCCTCCACATGATACTTATCTACTATCCTTCCATCGACGCATTGTGAAATTATGGGTTCAAAATGTAGATCCTTAGAGTACTACTCTTTGATACATGCAAACTCAAACAGTCTGGTCTATAGTTTTTATAAAAGTAAATATCTCCTTAAAAGAGCATCTGCAACTATGTTTCTCTTTCTTTACTTGTACTTTATTTGAATTCTTTAAGGAGTTCAACCTATCTTACCTTTCGCTTTGATAACTTGGTTTGACTTTGAAGGTACCTAAGTGATTCATGGTTAGTATATATGATAAATTCTCTCAGTAGTAAATAGTGCTGCCATATTTGCAGTGATCGAATCAATGTTGAAAGCTGTCATGAACTGAGGACGGCCTAGTCATGGCAGACGCCGTATACTGTATGAAGAACCCCTGATTGGTTACCTTTCTAATAAAAAACTCTTCACACAATATACAAGGCTCTACAACTACTAGTTCTAAAGTACATCCAGATTCACATGATATCATCACACAACATATTTATATAAAAGTTAAGCTCAAAAGCTTACATTACATAGTATTTAAGTATGTCTAAGTTCATAATAATAAGGTAAACATAAGTTAAACATAAGTACATGAGGAATAGTCTACGTAAACTATTTTTCTCTCATCACATAGAACACCTCGCTCTTGCCCAAGTCCCCAGGCTAACCTGTAGCATCCCTCGTCCTGTCTCTACGAACAGGCTATCCTGCAACAAAAGTCTAAAGGGGTGTAAGCCTAAGCTTAGTGAGCAAAACTCTCAGCCACACAACAAGCAAGTTATAAATACATTATAGTCACGCATATGAATGAATGATCAAACAGAATGCCAGATAATACGCATACTTAACTAGTTCATATACGCAACTTGGATTTAACGCCCTCCGAAGTCAGGGTTGGAGTTTACACGGCACCAATCAAATCCGGGTATTATACTAGAACTTACTTTACTACGGAACTCCATGTTCCGTACTTATATCAAATAACTCTTTTATTTTCAGAAAAATGTATAATTGTGAGTGGGCTCCCGCAGTTCACACTCACCCCTAAACAGAGGCCTCTAGACTCGACCCTTAGCCAGGCGGTTGGTGCCTCCAATGCTTAGTGTTCCCGCGGGCTAGGGTAAGGTCATTTTGTACGAGTGCACCATACATAACCAAATAACTCAATAATATCAACCCCCGAATGGCCTCTCTTTACCTCCGTGTGATGTGACGGCCGGAATCGTATCTATGCTATGCATGTTAATGCATGTTCCAGTTTCTTTTTATAGCCGAGTATAAGTTAGTTCAAATTATGCTGTGACCATCCACTAATACACACAATCATTTTCTATACTATCATGCAACAAACAAGGCATTCTCTGCATTTAAGGTAAATTCACAACTCAACAATCAATTACATACACAAGCATTTCCCGAACCCCACACAGTAGTTAATTAACAATAATATTTAAGTCCACTATCTCCAATCACAATCAAGCATGGAATCACAAGGTAAATACTCACTCGGCCATAGCGGTTCGCCCTAATCGTAGTAATCAATCGGGAGGCACTCGCTCACCTCAGAGTCACCTAATCATTATGTGATAACAATGCTAATAAGTGTCTTAATTAACTATTAATTCTAAACAGCTAATTACCTAGTTCTACTTAAATTACTATTAACTTTTACCCGGTAAGACTTTAATTTCAATTGTAGGTAACTTTTTCGTTTTATTTTTGATATTTATGAATTTATAATCATTTTTCATCGTTTCCGAACATCTTTTCACATGGTAATATCTGTTTTGGATATTAAGACCTCTATTTTATGTTATGAGCTAAATTTATAGAAATTTTTTAGTTATGAACACCTAAGTACTTTTCTTACTTATGTTTATATCTTTTATTCCTTAAATTCTTCTAATGAAAGAATTTTACTTTACTATTACTAATTCATGCACTGAATTAGGTATAATCTAATTTAGAAGGTGTATTAGGTTTTACTAATTTAGTTACCTAATTACCTACACTTTTCTTAGTTTTCTTATTTTCTAATCTTATGCTTATGTCATTGCTTACATCATCACTTGCTTATGTCATTGTTTATGTCATTACTTGCTTATGTCATGGCTTATGTCATCATGTGCTTATGTCATCACTTACCTCATCATATGCTCACATAAGCCTTTCATCATGCTTATGCCATATGCATATGTATTTTGTACATATTATCTCTTTCTCTTATACTTATGTACATATACTTTATACATACTTATACTCATACCTATACTTAGACTTATACCGTATTTATACATGTATACATACCTGTATACCTATACGGTTGGATACGTATTTTATACTAAAATTTCGTATGCTTAAGCTTTTCCTTAAGAAAAGCTCCCTAATTCCATGTTTTTATGTTCTTATGTATATATTTAGTGTAGTATAGGTATGTTTAGTAAGATTTGATCTTAAATTAGGTTATGTACATGATAAATACTCATGTACAAAGGTTCTTATACTTATACTCTTTTGGTATTTCCTTATGTATACATATATAGAAGCATATCCTCATGTCTTTCTTTCTTCTCTTTCAAAAGTTCAAGCTTTACACTTAAAGATGGAAACTTTGTTTCCTCTTCTTTAAGACAAGACTAACCACATAACTACTCATTTAATCTACCTAATTAACTAACTAATGAATAATAGAAAGTAAGATAAAGCAACTTAAAGACATACCTTTTATGATGTTGAAATTAAGGAGACAAAAGTGAAGAAATGAAAGGGAAAGAAGAGAGGGAAGTTCACGGCAATGAAAGGGAGATTTTGTTTTGTTTCTCTTAATGGAAGACAACATGTGGTGGGGTTAAGGAGGACATTTGTGGACGGCAACAAGAGAAAAAGAGAGAAAAAGAAAAATCAAAAAGAAAAGAAAAGGAAGACATCATTAAGTAAGAGATATTTTCCTTATCTCTTAACTTTTGTTGACTTTTCAAAATGTTTGCTTTAGTCAACATGTGTTGACTTGGTCAACATTTGAACTTTGGTCAACATGTATTATCTTAGTCAACATTCCTTAAGTATGTGTAATTTTGTGCACATAATGTAGTAATTAAGGGAAATTAGGGGAGAAATGAAGGAAATGAGAAGAATTGAGGTATATGATGCATTGATGTGTAAATGTGGTTGATGAGATCTTACTTTAGGTCTTTAGAGTCCATATATCTCATTTGATAAACTACTTTGGATAACAAGTGTAAAAAGTGCTAATTTGAGTATTAAAGTTCACTATATGTAACCTAATCTTCAACTATAACCCCAACCCTAAGTAAGACTATCTTAATCGTATATTTAAGGAATAAATATAATCCATGACTCATTATCTTAGTTCCTAATGGATTACTTGAGAATTTGAATCATATAAACAAAAATGAGGGTTATCTCTAACCTTTTACTAACGATTTAGCAAAATATAAGCATTATGTTTTCAATTAGGGTTTTAGGGTATATCATGTTGGATTGGTATACATATGTCTTTAATGGAATCATTTTTAAGGTTTTTATCACTTTCGAATGAAATCTTTAGCTTTAAGAAACATTTAGGGTAGAAACATTCTTTACTCGATTGATTAATTCTCTTAGGGTTTCACTTTAATTAGCCTTGTCGACTCCTAAATTGTCTAATATAGTTGAGTCTATTTCAAAAACAAGATCGAAACTTTCAGGGGTTTACAAAAGCTCTTTGAAATAAATAGAGTAATTCAACTGAGGTCCTTGGAGCTTCTCAATGTGGAAGGTAATTGGTTGGCCTTCTTGCATTAGGACAACGCCTATTCTAATGTCTCACATGTCGCATTCCAACTCAAAAATTTTGTCAAAGTCAAGTAACACTAACACTAAGGTAGAGTATGTAAACCCCGTGAATCTAGGTTTCTAAGTATAGAATCAAACGCCCAAACTGTAGATGATTTCTTGAAGTCAATAGAGCCAGTGAGATTTAAAATCGATTAAAAACTCGATTAAAAACTAGAGCGAATATGAAAAACCTTAAATTATCAATTGAACCTTTAATTTCATAAGACGAAGACCTTAAAACCTCAAGTATAGGTAACTGCAAAATTTGACCTCGAATCTCACTAAAACCTTAAGATAACAATTGAAGACTTAATCGCGTATGAATATATTAAACCCTAAATGTGTAAAGATATTACAGATTGTACCTGGAAGTAATAAAAACCCCGAAACTATAGCTTTAAGGATATAAAAGCACTAATTCACCATAATTTACCCTAAAACCCTAATTGATAATATAACCTTAGTATTATACTAAATCATTAGTAAAAGATTAAAGATAACCTTCAATCATTCACAAATATTTATAATACTATAGTAATCCTTTAGAAACTAAGATATTGCATCATTGATCACATTCATCTTTTAAGTATATAATTAAGTTAGTATTATATAGAGTTAAGGGTTTAGTTGATGCTCAGGTTACATGTAGTGAACATTAATACCCTAAATGACACTTTTCATCTTAATTATATTAAGTATCTTACTAAATGGTGTATATGGGATATAAATACTTAATGGAAGATCTCGTTATCTATTTTTATTAACCAATTCACTAAACTTCTTATTTCCTTCCATTTCCTAAATCTTTCTCCAAATTTTCCCTAATTACTTTATTATGTACACTAAATGGCATTTATTTTTGGAAAGTCGACCAAGTCAACAAAAGTTAACATGTGGAAAAGTCAACAAAATGTCACTTTCATTTTAGAAATATCTTTTCCATCCTAATGATTTCTTTTCTTTTCTTTTAGATTTTTCTTCTTTTTCCCTACTTTTTTGCCGTCCACTTCATCCTTTAGGACCCACTTGCTTTCACTTTCAAAAACACAAAACAACACAAAAATCAAGTCCCTTTCTTCTTCCTCCATAACCGTGACCTTCCATTCCCTTTCACTTTTCCTAATTTTCCAACTTTGCTACCATATATCAAGAAGAAAACAAAGGTATGTTATCTTGTATTACTCCATATTATCTAACAGTTAGATGAATAAGTAGGTTAGTTTAAGAAGTTTATGTCTTGTGTGTATATATGTTGATTTAGGCTTAAAGATTCAATTTTTATGTTTAGAAGTGTAGGATAGCCTTGGTAAATGGAAGAACAGCATGTGTACATGTATTTAAGTATGTGTATATAAGTGTATACTAGATAAATACATGTATAAAGACCTTTGTACATAAGAATCCAATATGTACATAACCCAAAATAAGGCATATACTAACTATACATACATATACCATGTTAAATATACCCTTAAAATATAAAAAGGATGAAATTTGATAAGATTTCTTAAGAGGAATTTTAGGCATACGAAAATACATATAAAAATACATATGTTACCGTATGTGTATACGGGTTTATGTATAAGTATAAATACGGTATATATATAAGTATATGTATAAGTATACTAGTATACATATAAGTATAGTAAAGGTATAGGTATATAGTTAACATATGTAAAGTGTACATAAGACACTTAAGTATGACTTAAGCATGAGGTAAGGGCTTATGTAATCAAATGATAATGTAACTAATGATGCAATGACATAAGCAAATGATTACATAAGCGATAACACAAGCGATTGATGACGTAAGCGATGACATAAGCATAAGCATAAGCATAAGCGATGACATGTACTTAGGAGTCGAAGATCCTTTAAACCCTAATGCACTTCCTAAATTGAATTAAACTTAATTAAGTACGTGAATTAGTAATACCAATGTAAAATTCTCTAAGTGTAAGAATCTAATGGCTAATTAAATAATTAAATACTAGAATAAGATATAAACATAAGCAATAAGAATAATTAAGCTTCAATAAGTTAAAATTTCAATAAATCTAGCCCATATTGTAAAACACGAGTCTTAACGTCCAAAACGAACATCAACGTATGAACGTATGTCCGAAAATGATGAAAAACGACTATAAGTTTGTAAATATCAGAATTAGAATGAAAAGTTACTAAATACATAAAAGAAGTCTCATAACTTACAAATATAAGAAAATAGTTATATTAACCCCATTGAGTATGGTAAACCCTATACATATTATACTTAGGTTATATTAACGGAACTAGACAAACTACAATAGACCTTTAATTAACTAAGGAGTCTAACTTCTCTGAATATTGATAAGTTTTACTATTTTGATTTAGGCATTCAATATCTAGTTTTGGAAACCCCAAAGGCTTAGAGAATGAGCAATAATCCAAGTGAGGAACTTCTAATGACCTAGTACTTGCTCGTACTTGTTACTTATATGAGGTTCTGCTGCTTACTGTTACTTATATGTTTGAATAACTACTTTGCTTGTTTGCTATCATCTATTTGATCACCTTTTTAAATTGATAAATATAAGTATTATACCAAAATAACCAATTATACTCATAGAGAGTACTAGCTTTGCAAAAATCTTGAGAAAAGTGTTTTTAGAAAAAGCTTTGTTACTCTTAAACATATTTTTGTATGATCTCTATAAGGGCTCATGAAGCCATAAATAATATTTTAGCATTAAGGAAAAGCTAGCATGGGATCTCCAATTGATAGCGAAAGGACTCACTTTATTGTGCCTATAAGGCTTTGGATAATATTGGTTGTGAAAGGATTTGCATGTTTGTACCTGAGGGGCCTTGGATGGTAGATAGTCCTAGTTTAGGATCTAACTATTTAGATTGGAACTCTTTTCTCGACTAGGGTAATAGTCGAGTGTTTCTTAGAGGGGTGGTGCCCTTAGGCAGCCTCATGCAGATAAGCTGAGGTACCCTGTACAGGTAAGTACAAGGGATAATCGAAGTGTAGACGACGTAATTCTACACTTTACATAGTTCCGGACTCCTATGGATGTGTTGCTTGCATTCATCATGCATGCATTCATCATGCATGCATTCATTTTGTATGTAGATAGCTTACTTACATGTGTGATAATAATGTGTGATGATTTGCTTGAACGGTAGTGGTGAGGGACGAACTCACTGAGCTGTTTTATGCTCATTCCCTCTTAGTTTCTTTTGTAGGTTTACTTATGATAGGATTGCGATAAGTCTTGAGTGCCGAATGCGAGATGAACATATGTACATTAGTGTTAGAATTAGCTGCGATCTTTATAAGTGATACATAAACATCCTTTGTAGAAAATTTTATATGTTAGAATTTAATATAATTTAATTTTTCTTGTAGTTTTCTAATGTTGGTTTATCCTGTCTTATTATTTGTTAAGGGATACCAATTCTCTACGGTTCTGAGGAACTGTGGGATATTGGAAATCTATAGATATTTATATTTATATTTATATGTTATGTTATGTTACAATAAATTAATTACTTTTAAATTAGTAATCTTAGTGATTTATTATTTAGAGTCTTGCAATTTCTAACTTGTAAGGCGGTTTTCATATCATGGGTGCACACATGTTATGGAAATTTTAGGTAATCCTATTAGGCCCCCTTTAGAGTCCTGATAGAGTCAGTCTTTCTTTTATCTCAAAAAAACTCCTCTCATCCCTTTCTCCCCATTGGAAGTTGGTGTTCTTCTTTGTTAACTTGGTAAGTGGTGCCACAAGGGTATTGAAATTCCTGATAAACCGCCTATAAAATGAAGCCAGTCCATGGAAATTTCTTATGTTGGCATAAGTAATGGGAGTTGACCACTCAATAATTGCTCGAACCTTCTCATCATTAACTCGTAAGCCTCCTCTACTGACTACACAGCCTAAGAATAACACTTTATCCTATCAAAAGTAACATTTCTTTAAATTACCGAATAGTCTCTCGGTACGGAGGATGTTTAAGACTACTCTAAGATGTTTACAGTAACTCAGCATGTCAGCATTATAGATTAGGATGTTGTCAAAGTATACCATGGTACACTTACTTATGAGATATCTCAGCACATGGTTCATTAGTCTCATAAAAGTGCTTGAGTAATTTGACAAACCGAAGGGCATGACCGTCCATTCGTAAAGTCCATGTCGAGTCTTGAATATAGTTTTCCACTCTTCACCTGGTCTTATGTGAATTTGATGGTAACCAGATTTAAGATTAATCTTGCTAAAAATCTTAGCTCCACTCAATTCATCTAACATGTCTTCTAGCCTCATAAGTAGATACTTGTATTTGATCATGATCTTGTTCACGACTCAACTTTCTATACACATTCGTCAAGTTCCATCCTTCTTGGGCACTACAAGTGTAGGCATAACACAAGGGCTAAGTGATGCATCTCTAAGGTTGGACACACGGAAAAGCACCAAAACGAATGTACTAAAAAAAGAAACAAAAATGAAACTAACGAAGTTTAGGTAGCTATTAATGGATATGACTCACAACTTGATCTAATTCGGCCTACAATTTGCCGGATACGACACATCGGTCTAAACTTAAGGATTACTTGTCATTACTCCTTGCTAAAGGGAATAGATGAGAGTTGAATGATAACGAAAACACCAAGGTTGGTCAAAGTGAGTAATTTTGTATTAAAAGCTCCTTATCTATGTACAAGGAAAGTGGGGGTTTATATACTTGCCCACTAAGGTTATTTTATACGTATGAAAAGATAAAAGGATATTTTACAATTACGTTACATGAATCATACTAAAAAGGGGTAAAAAGGACAAAGGATATTTAGTATGGAAAAGGAAGAATCATTTTAAAACGTTATGTTAGAAGATACGTGTTGCTTGATGGTTAGACATTAGGAGTATGATAAATATAGGTGGAAACAAAAGTGCTGGTGGTCAGGGGCTAACCTGATTTAGATCAAGTCGGGATCTAATCAGTTTGGTTAGGAAATCAATCGAATTGGAGTTAAGCACCAGTAGTCAGATGGAGAGCTTGACTTGGCTAGCCTTGCCTTTCCTGGGTTACCTTTTGGATTAAGACTTCATAGTTGGGCAGGAGCATGTTGGACATACGTGAGGATCTAATAGATAAGTCGACAGGAGGTCGGATTAGGATAAGAGTCCTCGTCTTGGCTATGGCTTAGGGTTAGTACTTTCAATACAAGCCCTTAAAGTCCTTTAGCTCGGCTTTTTGTGATTGGTCTAGGGGGTTGATTCCTATCACAAAGACTTTCTCTTACATAGCCTCTCCAGAAACTCATTAACTTGATGTTATAGCTTAAAAGCTTACTCGGGATTCATTTGATAAGCTAACTTATTCGGTAGTATAGCGTCAGGTATTAGATTAATGTAATGCTTTATGCCTCAAGTTGGGGGCAACCCTTAGGTAACTGTTCTAGGAATAAGTCGGCATATTCACTTAGCAACTCTTTTATTTCCTAGGGTAGCTCACCTCGGTCCTTCATTTCCAATAATCGCCTCACTAACATAAGGGTCGGCTTGTATACTTTGATGACCTCTTGGAGTTTGGCTCTACTCATCACTAGAGCTTTCTTCGATCCATGAACAAGTTTCATTTGTAACTTGTGAACTTCTCTCGGCAGCATCGGGTATGGTGTGATCTCTTGGTCATCCTTCTTAAACATGTATGTGTTCCTGTAGCTATCATGGATGACCCTTCTATCAAACAACCATAGCCTACCAAGCAACATGTAGGAAGCACATATGGGTAGTACATCATAGAGAATCTGGTCAGAGTAGTTCCTAATAGTTATTGGTAGTAGTATTTGCCAAGTGACATATAATGCCCCTTTCTCACTCAACCAATGCAACTTGTACAACTTCGAGTATGCAACAGTCGGTAACTTCAATTTTGAAATAAGATCAATTGATGCTTCATTGGTATAGCTTCCACTATCCATGATGAGGGCATACACTTGATCATTCACCTTACAGGTTGTATGAAACAAATTCTCTCTTTACTCCTCCTCTCGTGAGGGTTCCATGTTCATGGTACCTCAAACAACCATGAGTAATTGGTCCAAGTCCTTAGTAAACACATTGTCCTTAATCAACTCTTTCTTGACATTTTCATTCTTGGTACGAACCTCCTCCTCTTCAAGTTCCTCATTCGTGCTCTCTACTTCTAGCTTCGAAGATGTCTCCTTTTGATAACCATCATTCGTTGATTCAGGCATTTAGCAACCATTTATCCAAAACCTAGGCACTTAAAGCACTTGATCTAGCTAGTCTTCCTGCCAGACCCTTGCCCTTCTCATAAGTTTAGGTAGGCACTTCACCATCAATTCAACCTTTTTGCTCAACTCTAACATCAACTTTTCTACTTTACTCAGTACTTGGTAAAGTTTGTGACTTTCTTGTCTGAGTTGGCTAGTTAGCATCCTTATCAGTACTCGGCTCCTCCTTTGCCTCTATGCTCTCTAGGCAATCCTTACAACTTCATCCATTGTGTCAAATCATTAGAGCTCCATAACATCTTGAATCTCTACTCTCAACCTAGTAACAAACCTTGGGACAGTTCGGGCTAGTGGTTCCTCTACTTCATAATGGATCATGTGCATTTGAAACTTTTAAACATACTTGTTAATAGTTTGCCTTCCTTGTCTTAGCTCTTAAAGTTGAGTGAAAGTATCTTAGAAATAAGTTTCCAGGACGAACCTGTTTCTAAGCACTCTCTTGATTTCGGGCCAAGTGTTAATCTTTTGGTGGCTTGAAAATTCTTCTACCATATGGTGCCATACTAGGAGAACCTAACAGCAGCGGTTCTCACCTTCTCATAATCCTCATACTAATTGTAATGAAACATATGCTCCACCTTCTCTTCCCATTCTAAATACTCATTAGCATTCTTAGATCCATTGAAACTCGGAATCCGAAGCTTCACATGGTTGGATGCTCTGGGGATTCATACATACTCTTCTTCAAAGTACTCCTCTTCTTCCTCTTCATCAAGCCCTCTTAAGTCTATCTTTAGCCTTACTCGTTTGCCAACTCCTCCACCTCGAACAAGTTGAGCTAGGTTCTAACTACTAATAGGTTGAGTAGCTTATGGAGTGTTTTGCGCAGCCTTAGTAGGTTAACAAGACAGCGCATGAACAATTCGGGTCAAATCTACTAAGAGGTTAGCTACCTTATCAAGTCTCTTATCAGTGCTTCTAGGCATTCCTTGAGATTGTTGTCTATAGTGGACAACTCTACTATCATTGCCAGTACCGACATTCATACTTGAGTATATAATTTTTCCTTACAGATTCAAAGCTTAAACAAACATTTCAGGAAATTAATAGTTAACAGCACAACAGTTAAATGAACATAATAACTTACACTGTTTCATACATACAAAATAGAGTATAACAGTACTTCAAGAAGAACCAAATATAGTTTGCACAAAACCTCCGCTTAGATACTAAGATGTTGTAAACCACGACTAACAACTGACAAGGTTGGTCGTTGGATGGGTCTAAGTTTGTAGAAAGCTCGAAAAGGGTTGATAAGGAAAGTGTGAAAGGGAAAAAATGATGAATTAAATAGTAAGCAAAATCTACAGATAGTTCCAGAGGTTATTACGCACCAATAGAACTTTTGAGGACTGACAACACAATTCAATATGATGCACAAATTAGTCTAGTGAGATTACTCGCTACTGAACCCTGCTTAAGGTAAATGATAAGAGTAATGCCAAGAGTAAACAATGTGTTTACACAAAGAAGAAAATACTCTGGTGTATTAATAATGATTTGAAGCTTTATAGCTACAAGTACAAGGGTATTTATACCCATAATTTAAAGTAACTTGCCAAAAAAGGAAAAGACAAAAAGAACATTTCTTAAGGAAGTAATGTACCAGATACAAAAGGATAAAAATGAATATAGAAAAAAGAAACAATCATTGGTGCAAAGGATTCTACACATGATATTATATACGTAGCGATGTTACATTGGTGAGGTTGTTAAAAGATGCGAACAAAAAGTATGGACAACAAGCTTGTTTGAGTAGGGATGGCTTAGTCAGTCCGAGGTAACTTTTTCTCTGCTTCTCGACAAGGCAGATGTTGAGTAATTGATCAAATCTGGCATGAGTGAATAATCTTCAATTCGGTGCACTACAAAATGATAGGTAGTCATAAGGCTCGGCATAAAGGGTAACTCAATAAGGAAGTATTTGGCTTCGATAGGGGTCAGTTGGAACATAAAGATTCGTCATACCAGTCCCTTTAGTCCTCGGGCTCAACTATAGGTCAAGGGTCTGGTAACTTGATTCCCATCAATTTGAGTGAGCACAAAGCCTCCAGTAGCTCAAACAGTTATAATTGCGATAGCCGATGCTTCAACTTACTTGGTGAAGTAGTCTACTATTACCAGGATAAACTATCGACCTATCGAGGTGTTAAGGAAAGGTTCGAGGATGTTTAATCTCTACTATGTGAACAACCATGGGCTGATTAATGGATGTAGCTCTCAGTTGGGGGTGTAAGTATTAGCACATGCTTTGGGTAAGAGTTGCACCTTTCAACCATGGCCTTAGTGTTTTCCTTCATTGTGGGTCAGTAATAACCTAGCCTAAGTGTACGGAGGTTCATTGCCCATGACTAGATGTGGTTACTACAAATCCTTGCATGAAGCTCTTTGAGTACTCGAGCACCTTCTTTTATTTAGAGGCGTTTAAGGAGCGGAGTGCTATGTCCTTGCTTGTAGAGTACATCATCGATCAATGTATAGTTGGTTGCTGTATAAGCTAGCCTCTTCATTTCAACTCGTTACTCAAGTAATGCCCTAGTCTTAAGGTACTGCATAAGGGAATCCATCCAGAAGGGCTCTAGGGCTGCTTCTGTCGTTTAAGTGACTTGTTACTATTGTACCTCTATACTTCTTTCAGGAAGATATTGTATGAAGAGTAGCTTATCACAGTCGTATGATGTAGGAATAGTGGAAGAGGCTATTCTAGATAATTTATCTACTTCTACTTTTTCTGCTTGAGGGATTTTGTTGACTTCCTAAGACGCGAATTTCGTGATAAGGCCTTGTACTAAATGTAAATACTTGTCTATTGTTTCACTCTTAGTCTCATACTCTCCCTTGATGTACTATATAACCAGCATGGAGTTTAAGTACATGTTGAGTTTTTCTACTCTGATATCTTCAGCAATCGTTAGGCCAGTGATAAGTACCTCATATTTAGCTTCATTATTTCTTGCTGGGAAACCAAACTTTAGGGCATAGAGGATTTTGGCTCTATATGGGCCTTATAGTGTAATACTGCCCGCTCCATTGTATTCTGCTATAAATTCTGCAAGAACCTGTGCCTTGATTGCTTATCGTCGGTAGAATTGAACTCCATAAGCAATGAGCTTCAAAGTGTTGGGACTTTATAAGACTGTTCTAAGTGGTACATCTGTTAGTATGATGATTGGATGGGATTAAGAGTAAGGCTGGTGCTTGTGAACAGTGATGACTATTGAAAGGGTAAACTTTTCTATCTTAGTGTATCAAAGCTCATATCCTTATAGGATGTGGCTCACATAGTAGATTAGGCGATGGTTATGACCATCAGCTTTCATAAGTATAGATGATAATGCTTTATTGTTGACTACAAGGTATTGGAACAATTCCTCTCTGAGGATGGGTTTAGAGAGTATAGGTAAGGTTATAAGGAAGCTCTTTAAGTCCTAGAAGGCTTGCTAGCACATTGGTGTCCATTTAAACTTAGCGAGGTGTTTAAGCAGATTGAAAATCTTTACGCCCTTATTCGTGCTTCAAGAGATGAAGTGGTTGAGGGCATTTATCTTTCATGTCAATTGTTGGACCTCTTTTACCTTGGTTGGTGCTTTAATGTCTTAAACTACCTTGATCTTATCAAGGTTGGGCTTTATCCCCTGTTCTATGACTATGAAGTCGAGAAACTTACTTGAAGTAACCCCAAAGACGTACTTTCGAGGGTTATGTTTCATTTGAAATAGTCGAAGGGTTTAGAAGATTTCTTGGAGGTCATTGATATGGCCTCTTCTAGTTTTGCTCTTGGCAATCATGTCATCGACATAAACTTTGATGTTCCTTCCTATTTGTAGCTTGGAGATATAGGTCACCATCCTTTGATATGTGGCTCTTGCATTTTTTAGGTTGAAGGGTATGACTTTGTAACAATAAGTCCTAAAGTCTGTGAAAAAAGATGTGTGGACTTTGTCTTTAGAAGCCATTCGAATTTGGTTGTATCTGGAGTAGGTGTCTGTGAAATTGAGAAGTGCATGACCTGCTATCGAATCGATGAGTTGATTTATGCTTAATAAGGGGAAGTAGTCCTTTAGACATGCCTTATTGAGATCGATGTAGTCGACACGCATGCAACGTTTTCCATTTGCTTTCTTAATGAACACCATGTTGGCAAACCAGTGGGATACCTTTCGTATCAGATGAAGCCTATACGGAGCATTTTCTATACTTCCTTTTCAATTACAGCTTGACATTTAGGTGCAACATGTCATTTCTTTTGCTTGATAAGTTGCATGG
The DNA here is from genome assembly GCA_024138005.1 of Lumnitzera racemosa. Classification (NCBI taxonomy): domain Eukaryota; kingdom Viridiplantae; phylum Streptophyta; class Magnoliopsida; order Myrtales; family Combretaceae; genus Lumnitzera; species Lumnitzera racemosa. The sequence continues at coordinate 40,100,902 of JAMXBC010000005.1, forward strand.
TAAGATTGAAATTGAGGTGGTAGGTTACTTCGGGTATGCGGAGATCCTTGGCATGTCTTTTAGGGTGGATGTGAAGACATTTGAGTTTCACTTAAGGAACTCTATTAGCTTAAGCTTCTCGTTATCTAGTAGTTTGGCCCCTACTTTGGTTAACATTCTTAGGACATAAAAAATCTAAACTTCAATGGTCTTTTCTGTTGGCTAGCTAATTCCTAAAGTAGGGGGTTTAGTGGACTCGATGGTCATGACAATGTTTCTAGATTGCATTTTTAGGTAGAGTGCCTTAGATAGAGTTTCTTAACCTTTGGCCTCGCTAACTTTAGTTGGGGTCATGAACTTTTCCTTGAGTCATTTCTAGCTGATGAACATATCAAATTTTGTTATGCTTGGTCTGCTAAAAATGGTACTATATGATGACCAAACGTCGACAACGATGAAGTTTATAGATTGGGTAGTGACGTATTTTCCATTGCCTAGTAGAATAGGCAGGGTGATGATCCCCTTTGCTAGCATTAGCCTATCATCTTTGAACCCTATGAGGTTGTGTTTAGATGGCTGAAGGGGCTCATCATGCTTTTCTTTCATTTGGTTGAAGGCATTATAGAAGAGTATGTCTATCAAACTTTCGTAGGATGTTGAAATACCCAATTTTAGTACTTATAACGAGTGCATCATTATAGGGTAAGTTGACATCTTGCTTGTCTTCGTAGGTGAAGGTTATTACTGTGTTAGTCTTTAGCTTCTTACTTCTAACAATGTACACCTCATGTTTAGGAGTGAAGGTGGTGTCGTTAGAAAGGAGGTCGGGTCCATTGAATATAGTGTTGACTTGACCTGTTGTCTTCTTCGATTTTGCTCATTTGTGGGGGGATTACCTTGTTAATGATGAGGTCGTTGTTGGTTGTCCATCTAATGGTGTTGGGTAGGCTGTTTGATTTGATTTTTCTCATTTACGATGAAGTGGTGATGCGGTCTTTGTGAATAAGACCTTCGACCAAGTTCTTGAGGTGGCCACACTTATCAATGTTATGCCCATGTGCTTTGTGGTAATCGCAACTTTTGCTTAAGTTCGTTGCTTTTAGCATCTCACAAATGCTTGGGGGGGGGGGGGTCTTAGAAGTTGCTCTTAGACTTCATATATGATTTCACTAAGTGGTCGAGTTAAGGTATGTATGATGTATAGTCTTTGAACTTATGCCTTTGCTTATCATGCTTTTCTCATGCATAGGGTTGTGGATTGGGGTCATGAGGTCCTAAATGATCCTTTGCTGAGATTCAGGTGTTATTCTCCACCTTGAATTGGGCTTTCATAGTGTCCTCTTAAGCTATGTATTTCTCAAATACTTTCATGAATTCGTCTAAAGATTCAGGCTTTTCTAAAGATATTGCATTGAAGAGCTTTTCGTTTGGATCTATACCTATTAGGAGTGCCTATAGAGGCGTCCCTATGTCTAATTTGGAAACTTATAGCTTTGTTCGATTGAAGTGCTCGAGTCACACTCGTAAGCTTTCATTAGGCTTCTACTTGACATTATAGAGAATGGAGGAATCTCATCGTAGGAATTGGGAACTAAGGCAGTAGTGTTGGAACTTGCTCCTTAGGTCATTGAATGAAGTGATAAACATCTCAAGAAGGCCTTACACATGATGGTATTTGAGAAGTTATGGAGGCTCATCATTATCTAAACGTAGACAAGGTGATCATCTAGATAGGTAGTACCATCATAAGTGTTGAGATGTGGTAGCTTCATGTCGATATAGAGTGTTTCCTTAAGGGTTGAAGAGATGAAAAGGGCTCTTTATTGGCATGGGGCATGATGCATGATGCTCATGTGCTCCGTGTGTGATACTTGAGAATTGATGGAAGTATAGAAAATGTGTTTGTTAAGCTCAACCATGTTCATGTCTTCATATTCTTTTGTCGATGGCATCGGTGATAGGCTATCAGTTGGTTTTCATGTTGTTGTACGCTTACCCTTTGTGTGTGTTTTACTATGGTTGCGGTCGAGCTTCTTGCATAAGTCTTCATTATGGTTGGCGATTTTGCTAAATGTGTTTGCGTAAGTGCATTAGGAGTATATTGTGCTGTTTGTCATTTTTGCTTTGTTGTGAAGAGGACTCAACTATTGCTTCCCCATTTAAACACTTTTGAGAAGCATTCTTGAGTAGTGTTACATCTTTGTATAAAGTTGTAGTGGATTTGTTGTATTTTTTATTTTCTTCCACCATTTGTTGGACAAGTAACCTAAGCTCCAAAACTTCAATGTTTTCATTTTAAGGTGGGAGAGATTGATTGCCTTCGCCTTGTAGGGAGGTATTGGTGTCTTCTACATAGGAAGCTTGTAGGTTATTGTTTTTTCCTTTAACCATTTTCGTTACGGTAGCTTGAAACGGTGGGTGCCAAAATGTTGATCAAGTAGAGACCAACTAATATATATGTAGGGTTGGATCAAACTGGTCTTTGCCTCCTACTCCTTTACACTTGCAAAAAGCCCCCTGTTGGTGTGGTTACGAGGGCCCTCTAACATTCAAGTCAACAAGGAAGACCAAGAAAGGGGTAGGTGAGCACTAAAGACTTAGTGGATTGTGCTTGCCCAGTATGTATAGTATCTTCAACCTTTCTTCTCTAGGGAGAAGGAGGAGAATAAGTTTGAAAAGGTGAGAATGAGAGAAAGAGAAAGGGAATTGAGAGAGCTAGATCCAATCTACTAACTTCTTGGCACCTGGTACCTTTTATTTGATTTACTTAGATGTATGGCAATTGGGGGTTTGCTTATACTGGTTGTTAGCTATCAGTGCACTTTACGATGGTTGATAAAGCTTTATTGCGAGCAACATGCCATGGTCAACAAAGCTACCAATTCTGCAGCTAAGTGATTAGGTAAGAATAGAGGTACTTAGTACGTTGACCACAATATGGATTTCAGATGCTCATTAATGAGTTGTAGTGGGTTATAGCAGCTAAAGACAAAAGCAGGACGGAGGTGCTCATCAAGGATTAGCTAATGCTTGATGGAAGGAGCTAAGCCTCGACCTTAGCCTAGATGATCGATGAGCATTAGCTATTTAGTTAGGTAACGATCTCCTTGGATATTCGTTATTTAGCTTGCAAGGTTCATCTTGAGGTGGGGGACTTGCTTACCCTTGGTTGACATTCTTCATCGGTGTGAGCTTGTGATCTCTTAAGAGAATCATGAGGCCATTTACAAGATTGTTGCTCGCTCGAGTGTCCATTAGGTGCATCTTATGATGGGCTTCACTCATTGGGCCTTAGTTCAAGCAAGAATCGAGTATCAACACACCCTAAAAAGGTAGAGTAGCAATAGCCCTATAGTGTAAACCATCTTAGGATAGAAGCTACCCTTACTGCTACTATTTTAGACCTAGTTTACGCCAGGCAAACCTAACTCAACCACTATGAAGTGTCTAACTCTTTACCTATCTATCATAAACTTATGGTGCAATCTTTTAAGATGATTATAAAACTCAATTTTGTAACCAAAGTTTTTAAAAAGAACTAGGTTTGAATGGTAATGTAGTAAAATATTCAAAGGTTATAAATACCTACAAAATTTATATTTGTAAGAGAAATAGTACTAAGCTTAAGAAGCAGGTTATAAAAGTGACTAGACTTAATAACCATATTAATAGTGAAAAGCTAGAGGGTTACTTAAGGAGACCCTATTAGTTTTCTTTAAGAGCAAGTAAAATTAACGCTTAAAACATAGTTTAGCCATTTCTTCATAATCCTCACCTCTCGATCCAGTAATGAATCTTCTATATTTAGATAGCCTATTGGAAGTTTATTCTAAAGCTACAAGATTAATATAGGGGAATAAGCGATAACTTGCTTAATAAGTGTGACAAAAATAAGAGTACACATTCAGCACATCACAATACAAGGTTTTTAGCCAAGTTAATTAGATGCAATACATGTACAAGAAAATGTCATTGCATAACATTAACCAATCCATCGTGATATTACAGAAATTTTACTCACTCTAATCTAAGTTGAGGAGTTTAATGCCACACATCTGCAAATCGAAACCTAACTACAACTTATGCAATGGAAAACACCCTTTGCCTGAAACTCCCTTTGAACAATGACCCTCAACCTTGCCATGAACTCCTCTACTATCACTTAATTCGACTAAGGGTAGGGAAATGACTATTTTAGCTATTCTCATTGAAGGAGTCTGTGTTTTGCTCAAGAATCATAGTCACTATCCCTAACGGGTCGCGATACATGTTAGGTTAGGAGTTAGGTCAAGTTTGAGTCAATTCAATTATTGGGGTGATCAATCGATTCAAATAATCAAAACAAAGCAGAATACACTAAACAATCATGACAAAGAGCTTAGCTCCCACAATAGCTACAAAGCAATATGCAAGTACATGCATAGCATACACATAAACAACTACATAACAATCACAAGGTAAAAGTATACCAAAGCCTCTAAGTACTTTAAAATACTCTAAAATGCTACAAAGCATTAATCCTACTTACATGGATATGGATACTCGTTCTCCTTGTATGTCGCTTTCGCCATCCTATATTTTCCCTAAAATTTAATATAACCTCTTTGAGTTTCCATCTAGTATACAATATATGTGTTCATTCCAACATTTAAGTATGTTCTTCAATTGTGTTAAGTGAGTTTTTTAAAGTTTTATTAATTATTAATTATGTACCGTAAGTTCTGACCTAGTATAGGTTATTGCTCGGTAGGTTCTAACCCAGGTTCTGTCTCCAATAAATTCTTAGAGATTATATGCAGGCGACTTCTGACCTAACATTTAGCTCCAAGTGACCTAACATTCATTTCTAACCATCTTTAGACCAAACTTCTAGTTGCTTCTACATTTAACCCCTTCCATTAGACTACTATCTAATGGAGTTTCTGACTTTGGTTATTACCTAGCATTTTTAGTTAGATTATTCTCCAAGGAGGTTTCTAACATATATTCTAATTCTGATAAGGATATGGAGTCCATGTATAACCTACATTTTGACTTAGATCCAATTTTAGTGCATTCAAAATATTCCACATCAAACTACAATATGATCTACTTTTTGATATGGTTTTTGACCCTACTACTATTAGTATATCTAACTACTTCATATATACTCCACTTGACTTGCGTCTCTAGATCTCCCAATTTTGTATATATAGTAAGTATCAACTAAGTACTTCCATTATTTATACCTTTTCTCACTATATCATCAACTAAATCAAAATTGCATTAAAACTTAACAAATTGACCTTAAAACCACCAAATACCCAATTTTATTTAAAAACCATCATTCCTACACTTATGATGAACCACTTCCAGCTACTGTATGTAGGTAAATATAGGTTGTACCTTAATTTTATCAAGTGTTAATCAACCTCCTTAGTAAACTAACTTGGCTAGTGCACTGTTTACCCAAAACTGAAATTTTCCTTAGAATCAAACAATTCAATTTTAACAAACCAACCACATAACATCAAGATTCAACATCTTATGAGTATACCCGTAAAATTTCAAGCCAAAACTACACTAATTGGTTTTTCAAAAATTCAATTAAAAGTTAGTGCGTAGGACATTTTTCTTAAGGACCTTTTTTTAGTACTCATAATTTAAAAAATCTGACTTGAAATTTGAATTCCTCATGCAAAATATTTAGGAAATCCTTATTTCAAAAAAATTTATATTCATTTATTAATTTTCCCAAAATTTAGATAAAATTGAGGTATTTGGCGACTCACTGGAAACTTGATGCTCTAGTCATTGTGGGGAGGTGGAGGCTTGTTGATAGCAACCACTGGCGGCTACTCCTTCAGGAAACCATCTTTTTTCACTTCTAATTGATCTTCCTCTATAAGAACTCGCCAAATCCCTATTTAGCATACTAATTTTTAAAATTTTCTTACCTCACTTTTCCTTTCTTTGAATTTTTCCAAAGTTCCAAATTGGAAAAACTTTCATCAAGTTGGAGTATTTGAATTTTTATAACATGTTGGAGTGGTTTTGGAATTTTTCCCATCCTAATTACCATTACTCCTTACTTGGTCAAGTGTCATCACCTTACGTTTTCTATGTTCTTTAATCCCATAGCTATTTTTTTGGTTTTCCACAACATGAGGAAGGTCTCCCAAGTGTGTTGTGATTTTTCTTCATTTTTTTTACATTTATTTAATAATTTTTTGTGTATTTTAAGTAATTAAGGTTGCTTATACTTACATATTAATTGTACTTGATATTTATACATTTTATTTATTCCTTATTTTATGTACAATATTAATTCTATTATCTTAATAATTTATTTCTAAGTGTTCATTAATTTTCAAGATATAATTCATACATTACAAATAATATAATAATAATATGGTAAATTTTTACTATTTTAACTATATTTTTAAAATTTTATTATATTTTTAAATTTTGAACCAAAAGGAACTTTTCTACTCATATTACGAATCTCTTTGTAAGTTTTTGGCCTATTTGAGTTACTTTCTTGAATGGCCTAAATCAACTACCGAATTTAGTTGTATAAATACAGATCTCATAATATTATAACAATAGAGATATTTACATTTAGTTGTAAAAAGGAAGAGAGAATGATATAAAAAGGAAGGAAGGTATTATTAATTAGTTAAATGGGAAAGGAAATAATATATAAAAAGGAATATTAATTAAATAGGAAAAGAGAAAAATATAAAAAGGAAAGGAATGGAGAGTATATTGGTAATTAATTAAATAGAAAAAGTTAAATTATTTAATCTACTATGATAGACTACCTTGGCCAGTATTTCGATAACACTATATTACTAGTGTTAGCATAGAAAAATATCCTAAATAAATAAAAGAAAGCAAGGAGATAATGATACCAAGATGCCAATGACAGAGAATTGGAAGCAACCTAAAAGCGTAAAAACATGGCAACAATTTAATGGGAAAAGAAAAAAAGAAAATCAAAGCCAGAAGGCATGAACATGCCTATACGTATGTATATACACCTATATATTAGAAGAAAAGGAAATAAGTACGAATTATTGGTAACTATAAAGAGATAAAAATAAATAAATAAATAACTAAAAAGGATCCCACAAAGTGTCTCCAATGTGATGATTACTGCTCATTAAGTTCTTCAATAGAGGGGGAAAAAAAAGAACCCTGCTTCTTGAATTGAATGATGGAAGCATGTTGATTTATAGAGCACACTCCTAGAATCAAAGAGAGCAAGTGAAATCAAGCAAAAATTTGGAAAGTAGATAAGAAAATACAGGAAGGCAATAAAGAATCAAAGGAAAGACCAGCTATTACGCTACGGTGATATCTCAATTAGGAAAGTGAAGGTGTTGTTGAGATTTGAATTTTCTGCTCCAAGGAGAAACGTGATAAGAGATCACGATTTCCGTCTCTTGGGAGAGGAGGTGGAGAGTTAAAAACCCTACAATCCTAGCGTGTCTTGGACGTACATCTGTAAATCGAGGCTAGAACCACGTACTTAGACGTGCGAACCTGAATGACCAACCATCGAGATATTGCAGCACGGGAATTGGGTCTTCAATTGCACAATTAGATATTGACATCTCTTGTCAGTGGGCCTAGCCATACCAAAAAAATGGTGTGTTTCATCTTACATAACCCTTCAAATAATAATAATAATAATAATTGTAATAATAGTAAGGAAGGTAATTGAGCACAACAAAATTACAAAAATGACCCCATACCATTTATTACTATATATGTGAGCATACTTAATATTTTAAGTTTAAAGGACATTACAAAAATATATTATTATTCTATTGAAACCTTGTCAAAGCACATGGATAAGGATGGATGACTATAAGCTTCAAATTATCAACAATAATATTTCTAGGATAATTTATAAGACTAATTGGATCTGTTGAATGATCAATAAGTAAAAGCAAAATGAAAACTCAATATATGCATCATATGAAATTAATTGAGAAAATGGTCAAATAATTTCGTGAGGAAGAAAATATTGAGAAGACCCAAGTTATATATTTCATGTTAACAAAATTATCACAAGATGCAACACAAAGCACATGAAGAAATAAATTGCACAATGACTATTAATAGGTCCTTTTAGCCTCAGCTCTAGAGGGCTAGACCCAATTGTTTAGGCATGTTTAGGTCCTATGAGTACCTCTTGGGGCTAAAATTATGGTCCCTCTTCGATAGGCCAACCTACTTGGGCCTCGAAGGATGGGTTAGCCCAAATTTGGACATAAGTAGACAATCAATGCATTAAGCACTTATGCAACACGCTCAAGGTGGCCTTGAACGCTCCCTTGTCCTCAACTAATAGAAGAAATGGGAAGCCTTTAATGAAGTCTTCAAGGGTGCTAGAGCCTTAAGGACTCAAGGTCCTCAAGGTAGCATAGTCCCTTACCTAACAATCCCACTCAAATCTCGAGACCTCGAGTACATTTGGTGTTTGGCACCCAGGCTAAAGGGTACAATCTTAAGGCTACTCTACTTAGCTTCCTTCTTTCTCCTCATTAAATAATACATGATAGCCTATTGTATGGCCTAAGATTCTAGTTGTCTAAGCTAAGGCAACTACCTATGTTGATGAGACAATCCCCCTCCCTCCCTTAAGGTTTACCAATCGATAGAAAGGAGCTATCCTTTCTTGTACCAAGTATGTGCCTATGCCCAGACCATGTACAAGCCAATCCTCATCCAATACGTATCCTTAGTAGGTAAGCTTCATGCTATGCAAATAGGTCATGAAGCTACATGTATAAGGATCTTTTCCTGAACACTCTTCATATACTTAAACATTCAAACATTTTCCTCTCTTCCCTATAAATAGTCTCTTTGCTAATTTTAACATCAAAGAACCCTTACTGATAATGCCATAAGGGCCTTTCTTATAGATTCACCATCATATGTAATTGCTAGACCACCAGAAGATCACTTCTATGATAAATACTATCAACCAATGATAGTGCAAATATCAATTTATTCTAACCCATCTTATCCATAAGTAAAATAAGCATCAATTTCATCAACATGATAGATAATGCATCTATAAAGTAAGTTTCAAGAAGTTGATCCAATAAAATGCCTAAATACACTACTAGACTTAAACTAAAAGGGCCTTTTTGTAATGTGGCAATACATAAAGGATCATTTTGATAATTAAGCTTTTAGCCCAATTTAATTCCATGCACTGGTATATTTAGGCTAATAACAAAGCCCAAGAAAATCTAATTAGGGATGCTTTATTGGCATTTAGCTTAGAATAGAGACTGCTAAACCAATTATTTCAGTATTAGCCTTGCTCAGTTGACTCGTATGCAAAAAGTAGGCTCGAGAAAATTATTCCTAAGCCCATTTAGACTTTGTTTGGCCTTAAAAAGAGTTATTTGGACTAAAAATAACAATCATAAGCTTATTTTAATATGGATATAATTCTTTTCTTTTATTCTAAGCTATTGGGTATATCTAAGGTCATACATAACCTAAAGCCTATGTACATTGTCCATATAAGAAAATGAGTACATCTTAGCTATTGGATCATCTAAAGTGATCCAATGACATGATCTAACAGCCACCAGTAACATCAAATCTCAATCATCCATCTCATAGTAATCTAATGGTCATGGTCAATTGCTAAAATCTATAAATAAGAGGCCTCTATCATTTGAGAAATTTAAAGTTTTGGCTAACTAGAGACAAACATTAAAAACTCTACTAAGGTCACTCTATAGGAGATCAAATCAGTCATTTAGTAGAGCAGGGTTTAAGAACAGCTAAGAAGACATAACTCAATCTTCATCCACATGTACCCTCATAAGTGATTGAGCTCGCATGTTACTCTTTCCATTTATCTCTCTATTACGTGTATATATGTATCATTGGATGAAGTTTTCTCTAAGGTCAACCGTCATGTGCATAACACATAATCGATCAGCGGTAGCAACCCCACTTATTCATATGCATTAACTCATTAAAGTCCTCATAGTTGATGCATAAGATGTTGGTCTAATTTAATAGCCAAAAGGGGGGTCAATTGATTATTATAAATTCAAAAGTTTCATAACACTTGATTAAAACTTTAACCCTCCTCAATGATTGTAGATGGTGAAATAATTTAATAGAAATAAAACGATTAAAGTAAAAGAGAAGATATAAGAAGTTTAGACAAAGGTTTTTATAAAGGTTCTACCTTATGAGTCAATCCTATTTTCCAGATCCACTACTGGGGATCTAGTCTTCTTTACTAGTCGTTCCACTATATCAATTGATTAAAACACTTGATCTTCAAGACCTACAAAAGCAACTCCTTGTCTCACTAGTTTTTACACAAACTTGATACAGGCTATAGTATCAACCTTATGTAGACACCCCATTTTTACTCTCCCTATATTTTTTTAGAATAATGGAAAGGGTTCTTAATTAAAAAGTAAAAATAATTGAAAAATAAGAAAATTACAAAAAGAAATTAGGAAAATAGAAGCCTTGGGTTAATTTTACAGAATTATTTTTAGAATCAAAGTAAATATAGGCAATTTAACAATTTTGAGCTTCTCCAAAATTTTATTTATTTTTTTATTTTTTTATCTCACTTGGGTTTCAATTTTTTTTTTTTAATTAAGGCCTATAAAACTGTTAAATTAAGTTTGCATTTGAAAAAGGATTAAAGCTAGTTTTAGTACAGAATATTTTATTTTATTCGTTTATTCTTTTTTATTTTTTTTAAAGGGAAAGGGACTATGATACGTCGTATCGAGGGTTGATAAGGATGACGGTATTGGGGTAGGTCCAAGTTTATAGAAAGCTTAAAGAACAAAATGAGAATTACGTGAAAATAGGAAAAGTAAATGAGCAATCCTTCAAATAGCTCTAAGGATATGATGTACAAAGAAACTTCTAAGGACTCATAACTTAACTCAATATGACATACGAATTGATCCAATAAGGGTACTCGCCACGTAGCCTTACTTAAGGGTAAGGATAAGAGTGAAGTAAGTAAACAAGCAGTGAGAAATGTTCACAAAAGGAACTATTTTTAATATTCGAAAGTATGATAAGATGTTGCGGCTATCTTTACAATGAGATATTTATACCTAAAATATTAGGACATCCTATCCAAAATGGAAAAAACTAAAAGGGTAACATCTAAAAGAAGTAATGTATAAGGAATGATAAATGGTATAATTGAAAATACAACAAAAATGTATATCTTGTATCAAGAACTCTATCATATGATTGCTCAAACATGTAGTTCTCTATGGATGGGTGGCTTTCTATTAGAAAAAGACAATCTGTATATTCAGTTTGGTGACTACCAAGCCGAGGTGTCGAGCAAAGATGGCAAGTTAGTTGTATCAAGCTGAGCAGATGATTTATTCGAGGTAAATTTACCTTAGACGTATTTAGTACGTCTCAGATTAAAGTCAGTTAAGCAGATGGTTAGAAGAGATGAGCTGTTATTCGAGTGTAGTACGGGTTAGTAGCTGGAGACAATTGATGAGTATAATGGGGTTCAACTTGGCTAGGGCATCAAGTCGGTAGACTGAAGTAGCTTGAACTATTCAGTTGTAGGGCATAAGAAGAGAATTTTCTTGGCCATGCTTTCTAACCCTTGGGCTTGGGTTCAAGTCGAGGGTTTGGTGGTTAAATTCCAATCATCCTCGCCGGGTTGATTGGGATTTGGGATCAAATTCGGTTGCTCCTCGTCTAAGTTATCTTTAGGTTAGTAAGGGCTAAGGTCGGCAACATTAAACACATTTGACACTTTGAAGTTTTCTAGAAGCTCCAGTTGGTATACATTATCATTAATCTTGTAGAGCATCTTGAAAGGGCCTTCAACTCTAGCAGGCAGCTTGTTCCTCCTCTTATTAGTGAATCTTTCCTTACTTAAGTGTAGATACACTTGGTCACTAAGATGAAACTACTTGGTCTTCCTACCTTTGCCTTTCTACTTTAGTTTTTTTGTAGCTTAATCAATTTATTAGGTAACACATTAGTAGATCTACTGGATGGACTGAGCTTTGGTCCTTTCTTTTAGATCTTCCAAGTCAATCGGTAGCATCAAGGTGTGATCGAGGGATAGTTCAGGGTTGAAACAATAGATGAACTCAAATGGAACATGCTTGGTGGTGGCATGTATTATCCTGTTGTAAGCAAATTCAACCACAGGCAGGTAGATGTCTTAGTCAACTAAGTTCTTCTCTACTATAGCTCAAAGTAGTGATTCTAGAGTACGATTGACCACCTCGGTTTGGCTATCAGTTTAGAGATGGCAAGAGGTATAGAACAGTGTTTCATTCCCATTTGATGCTAAAGGTTTCTTTAGAAATGGCTTAGAAATTTTGGGTTTTAGTCGGACACCACACTCCTTGGCATTACATGCAAGCAAACTACTTTCTACAAAAACAAAGAAGTAATAGCCAAGGCATCATTAGTTTTGGTGTAAGACATAAAATGTGCCATTTTGTTGAACCTATCCACAATAACCATTGCAAAATCTTTACTTCAAGCAAATTGAGGTAATTCAAGAACAAAATCCATGCTTACGTTAATCCACAGTTTAGTCAAAATAGGTAAAGGCATTGCCTTCCCTTTTTCTACTTAGCTTTTTGCTTTCTTGCAAATGGTGCATCCTTCAATCATACGATGCACATATTGTCTTATTGCAAGTTAGAAGAATCTATCATTTAGCAACTCATAAGTTCTCCATTCTTTGAAGTGTTTAGAAAGTCCTCTACTGCGAGCATCTCTTACCAGCAGTTCTCTTATCGAACAAGTTGGTACACATAATTTACTACCTTTAATAGATAGCCATCCATCATATGGTACTCATCCATTGCTCTTCCTTCTCTACGGTGCTTATATATGGGGCCAAAATGGGAATCATTCTGATATTGTTCTTTAATGCTTGCAACCCTAACAGTCAAGTCTACAACTTAGTGGAGAAGAGTATGCCTTCTTGACAAGGTGTTGGTAACTACATTAATCTTGCCTTATGTGTACTTAATGACAAAATTGAATCCTTCTAAGAATTTAATCCATCGAACTTGGAATTTAGAAAACTTGAATTGGCTTCGTAGATATCTCAAGGACTCATGATCTGTATATATAACAAACTCTTTTGGTAAAAGGTAATGCTGCCATATGTGAAGAGCTCAGATAAGGGCCAAAAGTTAACAGCACAGCTTCCATATTTATACCTAATGTGTAGCATTCAAGCTTAAACACTCTATCAAAGTTTGGTAAGGCCAAGGTTAGGGTGAAGGTCAACCTTGCCTTTACCTCAGTAAAATTCTACATTCTTTTTTGTTAACTTAGTAAGAGGTGCTACAATGGTACTGAATCCTTGGATAAAGCGTTAATAGAATTATGCCAATCCATGAAAACTCTTCACTTCAGCAAAAGATGATGGGGTTGACCACTCAACAATGTCTTGTACCTTCTCTTCATCAAATCTTAATCTCTTTCAACTAATCACGTAACCTAGGAAGATCACTTATTCCTAACAAGAATAGTATATCTTTAGGTTTTCGAACAATTGCTCTACTCGGAGGACATAGAAAATAGCTCGAAGATGGTCAATATAAGTTACCAAGTTAGCAATATAGATAAGGATGTCGTCGAAGTAGACGGCGACAAACTTCTCGATCAAATCTCTCAAACATGACTCATTAATCTCATAAAAGTGATTGGGGGATTTGGTAGTCGAAAAGGCATGGCCATTTGTAAGACTTACAATCAGTTGCTCGGGGTTCGGTTCTTAGAATTTGAGGCGATCAAGCAAATTGTCCAATTCAACCTAAATTTTACGATGAAGCTAGGGTTATTAGTAAAAGTAATCTTGTAAGTTTGAATTTATGAAAATAAATAATAAAGTAATTAGTTACTATGACATTGAATTTTATGAAAATTATTCGTTATTTATCGAATATGCTTAGAACTAATTCCAATAATTAAAAATAATTAACGAATAGATAAAAATAAATTACATATACTCTAAAAATTATAAAATAACCTAAATAATATTTAGGAGTATTTATTTATACCATATATGTATTTTCATGTAGGTAGAAATATGTGAAATTACTTAAAATTGCGAAATATTCCAAAATAATGTTAATTAATTAAAGAAAATGCACGAATAATTAATAAAAATCAAGAAAATTATAAAAAAATATGGAATTGTTTAGAATTGAGGTGTAGCAACTTAGACATAGAGAAACAAAATCAACCAATTAAAATTCAACAAATATAAAGTAGAAAAAGGATAAGATAAGATTAAATGTCCATCAAATTAATGCATAAAAAATCCCCTAGAGCTCTATAAATGGGTAAAAATTTTCAAAAGCTCATTTGGTTAATTTGGAGTGTAAGAAAAGTAGAGAGAACCAGAAAAGTAAGGGTTAGGATTTCTTTACAAAAATTACAGCAAAATCTGTACAATTAGGGCTTTAGAGGAGAACTGATACTCGACGATAACTTAAGAGTGGACGGCGGCCACCACCACATGGTGGTAGCAGTGCTTAAGTCGGCTGACATGGCCTCAGTAGCCAGCGGTGGCCGGAATAGCTAATGTTGGTAAGTTCCGATTCCTTCCCAATTTTTCTTAAATTGTTAAAAATATTTGAAAAATTATGAATCTTATTATTTAGGAAATTTTAGTATGTAGATTTAGGGAAAATTTTATTTTGATAAATTTATGTATAGAAATATATTGTCCTTAAGAAATCATGCGAAATCATGCATGTTTTGAATTGGAAATAAATAGGCTTAAAATATAATTCTGAACTAAAAATTTTTGTGTAGACTATTTAGGTAATATGGAACAGTACCATGAACCTCTTCTTCAAAAATTAATTTTCAAAATTTTTAAGCCCTTAAATTACATATATAATCAGGCATTTTTTGGGTTAATTAATGATTGGTGGAATAATTACTGATTTAGTATATAATTAGAGATTTTAAGGTGTTCATATTTGATTAAGTATGTTATTTGTAGTATTTAGGATGTTAGATGTAATTATTATGGTATTATGTAGTATATACATAATAGGTCAAAATGGTAAATTTAAGTTCATCTTGTAATTTAAGTTAATTAAGTGTAAATTTTGATTTGGGAGGAATTTAGATATTTTGAGATGTTAGTTGATATTAAGATATGATATTTGAAGTGATAGAAATATTAGAAATGTATATAATGTACATATTAGGCGATAATATATAATATATAAGTAAAAGAAATTAATGAATAGGAAAATATTAAGTTAAAATTGATATTATAATAATAATAGGAATATATACAAAATCTGGCAGGAGACTCAAATTTAGGTGTTTATATGAAATATATAAAATTTTCTCACATTGGGAGTAAATTCGATAGTTAAGTTAGAATAAGAGATATGTCGTATGAATGAAGATACTGGTTAAAGGTTAAATATGATATTTAGGATACTTAGAAACAATGTAATTAATTTCACCTTCTGGGTTAAAATAAGTTTATAAGGTTCACGTATAAAATCATACTTAGAAATAGAACTAGAACCTGAACCTAATTTAAAAAAATTAATTTAGAAACTAAATTGAAACTTAGCCTAAATAAAAAATAATTGAAAAAAACTTAAAAGCCTAAATAATTGGGTATATAAAACCCTTAATCAAAGATAATAATAAGCATTATAGGATAAAACTAATCTATAACAATTATGTGGAAAACTAAAACAATATTTGTATTATAAGGATTTTTTGACGATGGGCAGTACAAGTTGCACTTAGAGTGAGTAAGTGAAAAGTTTAGGTAAGTTGTGATTAATACGTTACTGTATTTTAGAGTACTAAATTGTAACACTTAGAGGCTTGAAATTGTACTTGATTGTGGTTATGAGATAGTTGGCTATGCGCATGTGCTAGTTTTGAGCTACTAATATGATTTTGGTTTGCTGCTTTGGTTGGTATTTATGTAATTTGTTTGAAATGATTGAACACCTTAAATTGGATTTAACTAAATATTTGACTCATAAATTTAAATTGGACCTGCATAGCAACCTCTTAGGGGAACATTAGGATTATCTGGCCAAATCCTGACCTTTTCAAAAAGGATAGCGTTGGATAGCATAATTGGTCCTTTCTTCATCCTTAGTCAAACCAAGTAACAAGTAAGGAGGTCTTGGCAAGGGTGAAGTCAATGGTTCAAAGGTAATCGCAGGAAGGGTGGTGTCTTTATTGCACAAGCTTGGGTTTGGTTGTGCGCTACTGCATTAATGGAAACTCCTTAACCCGGATTAGAGTGGGTGCAATTTCTTTAATCTCACGACGGACCAAACAACGTTGTGCAATGGCATTTGTCTGAACATATATTGCATCTAATAATTTGGTTGATAACTCTGATTGCATTTGGTGTATAGTTTTATGTCTCCATCCTAACTTACTAAGTTATGGTTGCTCATATCCTTATAGACGTTATTATAGGTGTTAGCGAGGAAGTGGCATATAATTACCCTAAAGCTAGCAATTGTTGGATCTCGAAGGAGTAAGGATATAAACTAAAGACTAGATACACTCTCAAGTTTAGATTTATCTTTTCAGCTTTTAGTATTAATTTACCAATTACTTAAGTAAATTATGTTAGGTTGGTAAATCTTGTAAATATACTCATATTATTTTAATGTATGTATTTTTCTCAAGTTTACAAGTAAATAACATATTTAATTTATAAACTACAGATTTATCTTTTCAGCTTTTAGGATTAATTTACCGATTACTTAAGTAAATTATGTTAGGTTGTTAAATCTTGTAAATATACTCATATTATTTGATGTATGTATTTTTCTCAAGTTTATAAGTAAATAACATATTTAATTTATAAATTACTTACTTCAAAGTGGGTTAGTCATGAACACCTTATATGTAAATCCTACTTTTATTTAGCCTATGTTTTGACTAAGAGTACTTCCTGAACGTTCCTAAGGATCGAATAAACTAAGAACTCAAGTTTACAATTGAAAATGAACTTACTTTTTCAATTCGAAAGCCTATTATCGATAAAATCTGAACTTGAAAAACTGTGAACTCTAAAGTCACCTAAAACCTTAAAACAATTAAGGACTTTTAACCCTAGGTGACTAATCGATAATTTAATTTGAATAATTTTATTCAACTCTAGAAAATTTCATAATTTTATAAGAATTGAATCATCATTTACAAAACAATTTAAGAAGTAAATCCTAAAACAATTTCCTATAAGACAATTCCCTTATCTTCATGCCTAAGCCTTACATATGAATAACTGGACCAACTAATCATCCTAAATGACTTATTAATTGAAAGTTGGAGACATTTATCAATTGATAACTTATCAAAATCTAGTGATAAGACACTTTCCTTATCACCCCTTCACTTATATTACATATGGACAAATTATCACAAGATTTCACGTGCATCACTTTAATAAAGGAGATAAGACATTTCCATGTCCAAAAGGACACCTAATGGCTTGTTCTTACATAGCTATAAGGAGGGGAGGGGGTGGGGTCTATCATCCATCGATCACTTTATCTTATACTCTATTATTCACCCCTTAATGCTTACATTATCAAGAGTTGCAATTGTTGACTTTTATACAAGACAACAAAATCAAACTTCTTAAACACATTTCTACCGTCATTTCCAACTGGCCACTCTTTCTCCCATTGCTCTCACTTTCAATTTCATTTCCACTTCCTTTTCTCTCACTTTGAAAACAACACAAAAGAAGAAACAACTAAACCCTACAAAATCCTTCACTTGTCGCCACATTCCAAGCATACACACACACGGCACTTTCAACTTCTTCTTGTCTTACTTTTGCCAAAATTCAAAGCTCCTTTAGGATCCTTAGAACACTCCTTAAACCCTACTTCAAAGGACCATAACTCAAGTTTTCGAAAAGGGTGCAAGAAGGAGAAAGTAAGACAAAAAGCATAAGTGGAACCTTAGTACATAACTACCATATTTTTTCTTTGTGGATGATTTAGTATTTCTTTGTGATAATAGCCTAGTGTTACATGTTAAGAGACCAT
Source organism: Lumnitzera racemosa (assembly GCA_024138005.1). Lineage (NCBI taxonomy): Eukaryota > Viridiplantae > Streptophyta > Magnoliopsida > Myrtales > Combretaceae > Lumnitzera > Lumnitzera racemosa. The sequence goes on from JAMXBC010000005.1 coordinate 40,118,952, forward strand.
GATTTCTTTAAGATATAAGTATGATCACAAGTTGATGAAACATTTAAGACTACCCTAAGAAGCAAACTCATGAAAACCTTATATGAAAGTTGAAGTATGAGCATGTAAAGTTGGTGTTTTATAGAGATACATGTTTAACACTTTGAATGGAAGATTTTAAGTTGAGAAAATCTTGAAATGAGAACTCGAAGGAAAGGGAAGCATGCTGGACGTGAGGTTTTAAGAGTCATTTGGATGTTTTTTTCACTTCTATTAAGTTAGATATGCTCAAATCTAGACTTAGGTAAAGGAAAAATCCATCACATGAAGTTTTATGAGGAAACCAACCTTGTAAGACATGAACTATGATATGGGAGTTATGATAAGTGTGAGATCCTCTATTTTCATGTAAAGTATGGTCAAATAATCATCCCATGGAAAAGAAGTCAAGTTAAGATTTGAATATAAGTAGCTTAAGTTTATGATCTAATACCTAAACTTGAGGAAATGATGAAACAAGTTGGAAAACTAAGTTAGAAGCCCTCATACTCAAACCGACTAGATCTGGAACCTTCCTAAAAAACACTTAAAAATATGATAAAAGTAAGCAAATAAAGTGAAAAGACCAACTAAGGCAAGTACGATAAGTGTATCAAGCCTAAAACTCAAAACCGAGCTTAAAACTTCCAAATCGAGCCTCAAACATCAAGTTGAACCACCCTTAAGTTTTTTACTAGCAATTTGACACAACAATGAAAGTTGTTTTGAGACTCTCAAGAAGCTCACAAGACACTCCCTAAGCCCAAGAAAGTGACCATCTTTGAATTGAATAAAAAATAAGTCCATTTAACAACTTAAGCCAACTTAAGAGTCCAAGAAGTGGTTGATAGCCTTAGGAGTGTAAATCAAAGTTGTAAAGCAGACCTTAAGGAGTATTTTGAGCCTACAATGAAATCTTAAGCCTAAGTCCAAAGGAATTCCTAAGTTACTAAAAAGCTCATTAAGTAAACAAAGCCCAAAAGCACTCTAAATCATAAGGACCACTACTGTTGTGATTTATGGGTAGATTTACCTTGCTTATCTAAAAAATCTAACCTCACCACGTTAAAATTCACTCGAAAATGATGAAGATTGACTATAATATTATAAAAATCAAATTTGAAACAAGAAAGTTATGCGCGATTGAACTTTAAGTAAGAAATCGGGAAAAATGCGAAAACTAGTCAAAAGTATAACTTAAAGGGTTTTAGCTTAGTTTTCTAAGTCTTATTTCAAATCCTTATAGTATTATGATTGTGATGTCTAAGGGACCCAACATTAGGAGACAACTTACCCCCAAACTACTTCGATTGGCCTGCATGGTTGAGTGAGTGAATTCCTAATAACTCTTTACTTGATTTTGCTTGTAGAATATATGTATCCAAACTTATATATATATATATATATAAATTGGATGCTTGTGGGACATGGGAAATGCATGTGTAGGAATTTGTGATTAAATGCTATGGCTTGTTAATCATATAACAATGGAAGTTGTTGGTGATAATTTATATGTGTGATTGTATGGAATGAAATTGTATGATCACCATGAAAAATCGAATTAACCACTTATAGGATTAAGAAATTAAATGGATCATGCATTCCTCATAATTACATTTGGTTAACACCGACTATCGCTTCATGTAGAAGATAGGAAGGGATTCACAGGAGAAGAGCTTCTTGTAGGATTAGGCACTAGCTATATTATCATTTTTTTTAGTCTCTATCCCAAGTTGATGGGCTTACTAGGCGTCGGGAGACGCCAACTGACGGTAAGGAATTGTGTCTTGTGGCTTCTAATTAGGGCATGTGTTTGTAGATTACAAAGGCCACCACACCACTAGACTTTGGATTTTGAAAGTATGATTTGTTATTTAGTAAAGAAAGTATATATATACTTATATATATATTTTGCTAAAGTATAATGGTGCAAATGATATAAAATCCAAGGTCTGGAACCCGGATTTTGGTTTGGGTCGGTTAGTTATCTCTAAATCCTAACTACAGGAGGCGTAAGTCTGAGTCATATGTAGTTCCTAGGCCACTGCATGCGTTGTTTGGCTATTGACTGTTCATGCATTCACATGATTGTATATCTAATAAATTTCTACCATACGGTATTGGTAAGGGTATTTATCTCACTAGACATAAGCTTACACCCTGATAGATTTTTTTTATTGTAAGGAAACCTCTTCATTCATCCAAGTCGAGGCATGCTCGAGGTGAGTCTTGTGTAGAGACAGGTTAGAGCAATCAGGGAGCGGAGAGGAGAGGAGATTTTTTAACAGCTTTTATAGATATCTATTTACCTTTATTTTTGTTCATAATATAGTTTGAAGTTTATGATGTAGTTTCCCTTATAAACTGTATTTGTTTGTAATATTCTTTTGGTGTAGAACTTAACGAGTTCACATGTTTACTTGATTAATTTATGTCTTAAAAGTTAATTTTAGTAAATTATTCTATATTACCTATCTATAGGCTTGGTGGTAACGTATAATAGAAGGAGCCTTGTGTGTTGCATGAAAAGCATGTGATTAGCAAGGGGGTTAATGGTAGACCTTTGTATGGTACACGGCGATCTACTACAACAATGATATTATTATATCATGATATTTTGTAAATCAGGTCTAAGATAGTAGTTGTATGGTCAGCTTTTATCTTAAAATAGTTTGCATGATAGGACTGTTACGATTTTGCTGCTTTAAGATGTGACAATTCTTAGTTAGTATCAAAGCGTAATTCTAGTGAACTCGCTTTAAAATAAACAATTAAAAAAATAGACATAATAGGAGTACATTGAGAGTAGGCAAAAATAAGTGGGTAGCAACATAGTGTACTATAAAGTATTAGATAAGCAATGACTATAATACTGAACTGAGATAAACATCAATTGAACTTAACTCCAGTTAGGGGATCGCATAGAGAATGGATAGTCAAATAAAGTGATCCAAGTGAAATGGTGGAGTAATTGTTAGTTGAAGTGTTTAAGTATAATGAAGGAGAATCTCTTATTTAATACAGAGCTGAGATATGGGGAATGTTGTTGGAATTGGTTAGTTGGGATATGTTAATATTGTCGATGAGATTATTGAGAAGTTTGTTGATGGAGTTGTATTGTAATAGATGAGACGTGATAAAGTGATGTGACTCAATGACAATAATGGAGATTAATTAGAGTTTTAGAATAATAGAGATATTGTGATATGTATTGTAGAGTAGGGTGAATTAGAAACCTATAGAATTTCGAAGATGATCTCAACTTAGTGCTTAGTACAAATATGAGTGATATAGTTGAAAGTGAAGTAAAGCTTGGTGTAGAAGAAGATCCTAGAAAGACAAAATATTGAGAGGAAAAAGTTAGAAATTGATTCAGAAATGAATTAGAACCAATACTAGAGGTACAATCAAAACCGAATTCCGAAGTAAATTTTGTACAGAATGAAAATGCAGTATATGAGATGATAGTTAATAATATCATTGAGGAGTTAGATAATGATAAGGTGTGTGGAATCATTACGATTTCTGATTTTCCTATTGTAGTATAGGGTATTGAATTAATAAGTGGTGATGATAATTAAATTGGAAGACAACTATAGTAGGATTCTTTGAATGAATGGTTGTTATGGGTAATTTGAATGATGGATATAATGTGATAGCTAATAATGTTTTATTGAAAGTTGAAATTGATCCAATGTTAGTTTTTTATATATGTGGATACCCCAATGATCTCTTAATGGATGTAGTTGTGCTCTCGATGAAAATGTATTCTTTTGAATATGTGCATATGCAACAACAATTTATATATTTGTAGCTAGGGGGATAAAAGGATCAAATGTGTTTAGGTGACCAATATTGAAAGTTCTTTGCATATGTAAGAATGCTGGTAAAAATTGTACTATGAGATTACAATAATGTTATGAATTCTTTAGCCTTAATGAATCATGAATTGAAGACTTATATTTTTGGAGTTGTAATTAAGTGCAAGCGAAGCAAAATGAATACGAAATGAATAGTGAGATCTTTATGTGGTATTGAGGCAAATGAAATTATATCATTATATGGTACTTATAATCGGTTATAAGAGATAGATTGTTATTAAATGGTATATGAGAAATGAAGTAAGATTGTTAGGTAAACTACAATTAAATATGTATCTAGATACCCTAAAATAGGAGTTGGATAAGTGACAAGTGGTAATGGAAATGGAATTAGAGTAAAAGTTTGCAGAAGATTATGACTTTTAATTAAAAGGTTTCTTAGGTATTAAAAGATCAATTTAGAAAGACATAACCTTCTAAGAAGTAAATCTTATAAGACGGTTATCTATTGGTACACTCATTACAATATGATGATAAGGAATATAGATCAAAGATAGTTATTTAAGGATCCAAACTTAAAGAATCAGGAGATAAGTAGTGATTTTAGCGAAGGACTCTTATTTGATCTTAATTGAATGACAGTAAATATGAATAAAAGGATTAGTTGATGAGTACCATCATTGTAGGATATATATAAATGGATGAAATGCAAGTACAATAATGATACTGAGGTGTTTATTTCCTACAAGTTAGAAACTAATAGATAGAAAGGAATTTAAGGTGATTGAGATTATCATTATCTATCAATTTAGAATTTACATTAGAGGAAGGATAGTAATCCAAAAAGTTGTAGGATATCATTAGAATGAAATTTAGAAGAAAAGCTACAAATGGTAGATGATAGGAAGTTTGTTGATATTTACAAGTGAAAGACTGAGAAAAGTAACGATAAGTATTGGATCTACTAGTAATGTAAAAATGTTCAAATGCATTTCTGAAGATTAGTTTGTGGACATTTGAATTTGATGGTTAAGTTAACCAAGAATCAAATGTATAGTAGAAATTCTATATTGGATGTTATAAATGGAACCTTTGGAGTTAAAGGAGTGACTGTGTTTTTTTAGAATCACATCAAATTGGAATGATATCAATATAGGATTAATGCATAAACTATGTTCACAGAATTAGGAGAAATGTATGCATGCCAACTGTATATAAAGAAGCTCATTGTGATAACCATTAATAATATTTTGATATACAAAGTATATGTGGATGGCATTACTAAAGTTAAGTGATCACAAGTAGTATGCCAGAATTGAAGAAACATGATTGCTAGAAGAGATAGTACTTCTTTCATTAAATAAGTTATATTCGGAAAGGGAATTTCTATGGACATTAAAAATGTTGAATTGGTAATCGAAAGGAAAATCTATTCAAGTAACCCAATATACGAGAAAGGTATGACACAACAATACACTTCATATTAGCAGTTGCAATAGGTACTCCAATAAAGGAATGGAAAATCTGACACTGTCAATTTGTTGTTGTTGAGTCTCATATCGTATTAACCCCATTAGTGTAATATGCCATGTTGCATTTTATCAAGTAATAAGTTCTTGTAGCCAGGACCGAAAGATCCAGCTGTTGTGGACGAAGAAGTGCGTGCTTCTACCCCCAGGACAGCAATAAATTCTGCAGGTGGTAAGCAAAGGTCAATACTATCTCTTTTATTGAATTTGTCAGTCAAAAGTCATATTCATTCTTGTTGAGTCAAGCTGAGTCGAATACAGTTAATCTATAATGTCAACCATCTCATTTGAATCCAAGATGGAGGAAAGTCAAGATTTGCTAAATTTGCCAAATTTGCTTTCGTTGATCCTATGTTAAGCTATATGAAAAACAAATAAGAAGCCATAGCAACGGCGTGGACATTATGAGTAGAAGATTATGGATGAGAGGAAAGGTAATGATATGAAGTGAACTTATAACCACTAATGATCAAAAGTGAAGCCTAAGAATTAGTAAAATAAGGAACAAATGGAGGATAAACTGACAAGAAAACTTGAAAGATTATAAAGCTAAGTCATAAGATAATATAATACAACTAGAGGAGTACTAATGGGAATCAGGCTATCAGGTTACTGACTCATAGCTGAGCTCAAAGACTAGGGACTAGCAAGATGAATCCTCTTATTTCAGCCAACTCATATAGAGGTTGAGTATCTCCTTGCCAACCCATTTGCTTACTAAGCCGAATGATTGCCTATTTCTTGCATGTTGTGTGTCGAGAAGCAGAAGGCCGAGACAATGGCCCATCTTCATTGTCACACATGCCTGGCGAATTGCTTACTCGGATGTACCCTCGCCGAGAGAAAGAATCTAGATTGACTAGGCCACCCTTGCTCAGATAAGCTAGCTGTCCGTACCTTTTTGTCCACTTCTATTACCATTGATGCGATTTTCATTTTCTTCCTTACGTAAACACTGTTTGTTTACTCTCGGCATCACTCTTATCATAACCCTTGAGTAAGGCTAAGTGGCAAGTAATCTCACTAGACCAATTCATGCGTTATATCGGATTGTGTCATGAGTCCTCGAAAGTTCTATTAATGCATCATATACTCTGGAGTTGTTTATGGGTTTTTGCTTACCTTCCATTTGCATTTGTCCTTTTACACATACCCATCACTTTCTTTCAAGCTTTCTATAAGCTCAGACCCATCTAGTGAATAGCCTTATCTGTTTTTTGTCACAATTTACACCTTTTTGGTATCAGAGCGGAGGTTTTGTTTGAGTTGCAGTTAGTTTTTGAAATTCTACTTACACTTTATTTCATGCGTGTGAAATAGAACAAGTTACTATGTTCATCTTGATAGCTATGTTTGTTAACTATTGATTTTATGGTTTAGCAAAAGTGTTTGTTTGGGCTTTGAATTAGTGAAGAAAATGATGGATCCAAGTGTAAATGTTGGTGTTGGAGATGACAATAGTAGAGTTGTCCACCATGGACAACAATGGAGTTGCTAGGGAACATCGAGAAGCATTGACGAGAGACTCAATGAGATGGCTAACTTCTTGGTAGATTTGACCTTAGTTGTTCATGTATTAGCTTATCGACCAACTGAAGCTATGCAAAATACCCCACAAGCTATGCCTAACCTGTTAGAGATCATAACCCATCTCAACCAGTTCGAGATGGAGGAGTAGGTGGATGGGTAAGGTAAAGGATAGAATTAAGAGAACTTGATGAAGAGGACAAGGAAGAATATTTTGAAGAAGAGCACGTATGAGCCCCTAAAGCATTTGATCATGTGATGCTTTGAATTTTGAGCTTTAATGTATCTAGGATGCTAATGAATATTTAGAGTAAGAAGAGAAGGTAGAGTGTATTTTTTATTATTATCAGTATGAGAATTACAAGAAGGTGATAATTGTTGCTGTTAAGTTCTCTAGATATGTCGTCATGTAGTTGAAGAATTTCTGGCCCATGAGGAGATAAGAGGGCTACTGCAAGATTAACACTTGGCCCGAGATTAAGAGAATACTAAGGAATAGGTTTTTGCTAAAAACTTATCTTTGAGATACTTGCACTCAGCTTTAGGAGTTGAGACAAGGAGGCCAGACTGTTGACAATGCTTATGATCTATTGCAAAGTGGAGGAACTACCGGCTCGAACAGTCTTAAGATTCATCACTAGATTGTAAGGTGATATTCGAGACATTGTGGAACTACAACACTTTACTACAATGGATGAAGCCATCAAAATAGCTTAGTGAGTAGAAAGGCAAAGGTGCCGAGTATTGATAAAGATGCTGACTAGTTGACCTAGACAGGCAAGTCACTGAGCTCAGTCGAATACTAAGCCAAACCATGCTGAAAGATGGATGTCCAAGCTTATCAGAAAGGCCAACCAGATGGTGAAGTGCAGACTCAAACTTATGAGAAGGGGCAAAGGTCTAATAGGAAGGCGAGCCAGATCAGGTGCTTAAAGTGCTAAGGGTTTGAACATATGACTACTAAGTGCTTGAACCAAAGGACAATGGTCATTAAGGGAAACGTCCTGAAGCTAAAAGTAGATAGTACAGATGAGGAACCCGAGGAGGAAGAGGTCTCTACTAAGAAAGAAAATGCCAAGAAAGAACTAATTGAGGAGGATGTTTTTGTTAAGGACTTGGACTAGTTACTCACGGTCATTCGATGCACTATGAACATGGAACCCTCACGAAAGGAGGAGTAGAGAGAGAATTTGTTTCATACCACCTGTAAGGTGAATGATCGGGTATGTGCCCTCATCATAGATAGTGGAAGCTGCATTAATATGGCATTAGCTGATCTTATTTCAAAATTGAAGTTGCTAACTATTGCATATCCAAAACCATACAAATTGCACTGGTTGAGTGAGAAAGGAGCACTACATCTCACTTGGCAAATACTACTACTGATCATTATAGGGATTTACTCTGACCAAATTATCTGTAACGTACTACCCATGTGTGCTTCCCACATGTTGCTAAGTAGGCCGTGGCTATTTGATAAGAGAGTTATCCATAACAGTTACAAGAATACGTGTATGTTCGAGAAGGATGATCGGAAGATTACACTAAACCCGATGCTACCAAGAAAAGTTAATAAATTGCAAACAAAACTTGCCCACGGAACGAGGAAGGCTTTGGTGATGAGTAGAGCTGAGCTCCGAGAGGCCATCAATGCTACAAGTTGACCCTTATGTTAGTTAGGTGCTTATTAGAAATAAAGGAACGGGGTAAACTATAGTTACTTGATGAGTATGTTAACTTGTTCCTAAAATAGTTGCTTGAGGGGTTGCCCCTAACTCGAGGCATAGAGTATCGTATTGACTATGTACCCTATGCCACACTACCGAATAAGCCAGTCTATTTGATGAATCCCAAACAAGCTTCTAAGCTACAACATCAAGTCATTGAGTTGTTGAAGAAAGGATATGTTTGAGAAAGTCTCAACCCTTACGCCGTACCGACGTTTCTGGTATTGAAAAAGGATATAACATGGTGAATGTATATCAACAACCGAGCCATGAACAAGATTACGATTAAATACAGGTATTCGATCTTGAGGTTAGAAGACATGTTGAATGAGTTGAGTGGAGCCAAGGTCTTTAATAAGATTGACTTGAAGTTACGTTTAAAACTTGGCATAGACTATATGAGTAAATGGTTATGCCATTCGGCTTGTTGAATGCTTCGAGCACTTTCATGCAATTGATGAACCAAGTGTTAAGACATTTGATTGGATAGTGTGTTGTGGTGTACTTTGATGACATATTAGTTTACGGTACTGACATGTCGAGTCACTAAGAGCATCTTTGTGAAGTATTAGATATCCTCTGTATCAAGAGACTATTCGACAATCTCAATTTTACAAGGAAGAAGTGATATTCTTAGGCTACATAGTCAATGGAGGAGGCTTACAAATGGATGAAGAAAAGATCTGAGCAATTGTAAAGTGGCTGACTATTACTTATGCTGACGTGAGAAGTTTCCATAGACTAGCTTCATTCTATAGACGATTCATAAAAAATTTCAATACCCTCATTGTGCCTCTTACTAAGCTCATGAAGAACAACATCGACTTTTGATAGGGAGAAAGAGAGGAGACGAGCTTTGCCGAAGTAAAAGAAAGATTAACCTCCGCTCTAGTGTTAGTTATACTTGACTTCGAGAAAACATTTGAGCTTAAATTTAATGCATCAAGCATTGGAATAGGCACTATCCCAATGTAGGAAGGTTGACCAATTGCCTTCCATAGTGAAAAGCTTAGTGGGCTACAGTTAAATTACTCTATGCATGAGAAGGAGCTCTTGGCGCTAATCTATGTATTGTAATGTTGAGAGAATTTGTCCTATATATTAACCATGAATCGTTGAGGTACCTTCGAAGTTAGAAAAAGTTATCGAAGTGTTAGGTAAGAGTTGAATTCCTAGAAGGATTCAATTTCGTGATTAAATTCAAGCATGGAAAGAGCAACGTAGTTGCAAATGCTCTTTCAAGGCGACATACGCTTTTAACCGAACTGCAGACAAGGTTGTTTGGGTTTACAAGTATCAAAGAGTAGTATTTTAAGGATCTATACTTTAGACCCATAGTCATACGATGCATTGATGGAAGGACAGTGGATGAGTATCATGTGGAGGATGCTTACTTGGTTCGAGGTGAAAAATTATACATGCTAACTTGTTCACTGTAGGAATTATTGATCAGGGAAGTCTATCATAGAGGACTCTTTGGACATTTTGGAGAAAGATGGGCTTGTGAACTGCTAAATGGTCGATTCTTCTTGCTAAGGACGAGGAGAGATATGCACCGAGTTGTCGACTGCTATACTGTGTATAAGAAGGATAAGTGCCAAGTTGAGTGAGGGAAAGAAATGCCCTTACCTATTCCGACAAAGCCATAGATTGAATTGAGTACGGACTTTATTCTCAAACTCCGACGAACTATCCAAGGCAAATATTCTATAACGGTCATTGCAGATCGTTTTAGCAAAATGGCACACTTCATGCCTTACTCAAAAACTAACAACACTTCAGCTATTGCTTCTATTTTCTTGGAAGAGATTGTACGGTTATACGGCGTGCCGAAAAGTATAGTCTCCAATAGGGATCCAAAGTTTTTAAGCCCTTTATGGAGGACCTTATGGCATCAGATGAGGATCAAACTACCATTCATCATTTCCTATCATCTCCAAATTGATGGCTAAATGGAGGTAGTTAATTGTACTTTAGGATCACTACTCCAAGCTACAGTGGGAAAAAACTTGGCTAATTTGGGCGTTTGCTTACCAATGGTTAAATTCTCTTATCACCATTCAGTATATGACACCACCAAGCAAATACCCTTCGAAGTGGTCTATGGTTTTAATCTCAAGTTACCCTTCGACCAAACCCTCGTACCTATACCTGCATAAGAGGACCTAATACAAGAAGTCAAGTACAATGTCTCCAATACATCTATGACAAAGTCACTTGGTACATCGACTAAGCTGTTAGAAGAATGCAAAAGAAGACCAAGGGTAAGACGACTAAACAATTCTAGCTAGGAGACTTGGTATGGCTATACCTCAGCAAGGAATGATTCCCAAATAAGAGGAAGAACAATTATCTGTAAGAGTTGAAGGACTTTTTAGAATCCTCCAAAAGATTAATGATAATAATGCTTACAGATTGGAGTTGCCCGAGGACTATGGGGTTTCTGACACCTTCTATATTGCCGACCTCAATCCATATCAATCCATATCAATCCATATCACCCTGATGAAGAGTTGAATGAAGACAATTTAGATTTGATCCCAAATTGAAAACAACTCGGAGGGAATAATGGGAATCAGGCTACCAAGCCACTGAGCTGCAATTGAGCCCAAGGACTAAAGGGACTGGCAAGATGAATCCTCCTATTCTAGCCAACTCATGTGGAGGCTAAGTGTCTTCTTACCAACCCATTATGCTTGCCAAGCTGAATGACTACATATTTCTCACATGTTGTGTGCTAAGAAGTGGAAGTCCGAAACAACAGCCTATCTTCATTCTCATACATGCCTGGCAAATTGCTTACTCAACCACACCTTTACCAACATGTTGAGAGAAAGAGTTTGAATTGACCATGCCCGCCACCCCTACTCTAACAACTAAGCTATCTATACCTTTTTCTCTACATCTTCCAACAACATCACTAATACAGCATCGCCACGTATATAGAATCATTTGTAGATCCCATTGCACCAATGATTGTTTTCCTTGTATATTCATTTTTACCCATTTGTATCTTATACATTACTTCCTTAGGAAATGCCCTTTTGGTCTTTTCCCTTTTGGTAGTTGCTCTAATTTATGGGTATAAATACCCCTGTACTTATAGCTGTAAAGCAAAATTGAATTACCATTGATATGATTTGTATTTTCTTCCTTATGTAAACATTGTTTATTTATCCTAACCATCGAGCATGGCTAGGTGGTGAGTAACCTCATTGAACCGATTCGTGTGTTATATTAGATTGTACCATCAGTCCTTAGAAGTTCTATTAGTGTGTCATATACTCTGGAGCTATTTATGGGTTTTTCCTTACCCTGTATTTGCATTTATCATTTCACATATACCTCATCACTTTCTTTCGAGCTTTCAATAAGGTCGGACCCATCTAGCGACCGACCTTATTTATTCTTCTCACAGTTCATTCCACTCTCCCTTACATATCCCTTTGTCAATAGTTCATTTATTTCCTTTGAAGTTCAACAGCTTGGTCGGGGTTCATCCGATAAGCTGGTTTATTTAGTAGGGTAACACTAGGTATCTTGTCAATGTAGTGTTCAATGCCTTTAAAAGGGGTTAATCCCTTAGGCAAAATTTGGTACATCGGCCTTAATGGCGTCTCAGAGTTTAGCTCTACTCAATACCAAAGCCTTCTTTAATTCTTAAGGAAGTTTAGCTTGCAGTTTGCTAACTTAACTCAGTGTCATAGGGTTCAATGCAATCTTCCTCCTATCCTTCTAAAACACATATTTATTCTTGAAACTATCATGAATAACCCTTTAGTCGAAAGGTAATGGTTTGCCTAACAATACATGAGATATGCAAATGGGAAATACATCACAAAGAACTTCATTGGAATAGTTTCTAATAGAGATTGGCAGTAATAATTGCTATGTGACATGTAGTACTCACTTCTCATTCAACCAATGCAACTTGTATGACTTTGGATGTAAGATGATCGGCAATTTCAGTTTCTTAATTAGGTTAGTAGATGTTACATTAAAGTAGCTCCTATTATCCACTATGAGAGCATAAACCTAATCATTTACCTTATAAGTGATGTTAAATAAGTTCTCTCTCTACTCCTTCTTGGTAGAGGATTCTATAGTCATTATACGTCAGACAATTATAGTTAGCTTATCCAGGTCTTCTACAAATACATCTTCCTTAGCCAGTTCACCCTCTTGCGTAGTCTCCTTCTCAGAAACAACCTCCTCTTTAGGTTCCTCATTAGTACTATCTGCTTCAAGCTTAGGGGCATCTCCTTTTATAATCATATTTCTCCAATTCAAACATTGAGTAGCCATGTGCCCAAACTTTTGGTATTTAAAGTACTTAATCTAGCTCGTCTTCCTCCTAGATCCTTATCCCTTCTCATAAGTTTTAGGTCACACCTTGCCATCAACAAATCAACCCTTCTATTATGCTTGGACATCTACCCTTCCAGTCTACTTGTTGTTCTACCGGGCTCAGTAACTTCCCCTAACATGTTGGCTTGACTAACCAGTTTAGCTTATTGGTGATCGACTCAACTTGTTTCTCCTTTACCTCTTTATTCGCTGGGCTATTCTTATAGCCTCATCTAACATAGTGAACTACTGAAGTTTCACAACATCTTGGATGTCTTTTGTTAATCTAGTAAGAAACCTGAATACTGCTCATGATGATGGTTCATTTTCTTCACATCGGATCATAAGCATTTAGAACTCTTGAACATATTCATCAACAGTTTGGCCTCCTTCCCTTAACTTTCAAAGCCAAGCAAAGGTATCCTACAAATAAGTATCTAACATAAATCTGTTTCTAAGGATCCTCTTCATCTCAAGTCAAGTATTTACTTCTTTACATCCTTCTTATCTTCTCATGCTTTGGAAATTATTCCACCACATCAAGGCATATCCTGAAAACTCTACAGTAGCAGTCCTTACCTTCTTATGGTTCTTATACTGGTAATAATAAAGAATACACTCTACTTTCTCTTCCTAGTTTAGGTAATCATCAGCAATTCTAAAACCATTAAAGCTCGGAATCTAAAGCTTCACATGATTGGTAGCTCAAGGTGCTTGAGCTTACTTCTCTTCTTCATTGTACTCTTCTTCTCCTCCATCATCTGTATCACTTAAGTCAATCCTTCTTCACATTCATCCTCTTACTCCTTTACCACAAGCTTATCTAGCGAGGTTTATCCTCTCACTGGTTAGGTAGCTTATGGAGTGTTCTATACAACCTTAGTAGGTCGATAAGTCAATGCATAAACAGCTCTAGTTAAATTGACTATGAGGTTAGCCACCTCATCAATTTTTTCATCTATGCTTCTAAGGGTGTTCTATGGTTGTTGTCCATGGTAAACAACACCATTATTGTCATCTCTAATACTAACATTAACATTAGGATTTGTCATTCTCTTCGATAAAACTTATTAATAAAATTTACAATCTAAGAAACAACAAACACTACTCCTTGAAGCTAAATAATCATACACATAGATAATTCCTCATGTAAAAGTTTGAATATCTTGCAAATAAAATAGCCACTTCCAAAGAACAACAAACCTAACTAAAACTTGCTCTGTTTTCGTATTATTGAAATAGGGCAAAATAGAACATACAATCATAGCAAACTACTATGTCTTCCACTTACTCAGCACTTACAACTAAACTTGTTGTAACACATTACTACTTAAGAAAGTTCAAACACAACTTACCTGAATGAGACCTTTACTCTAATACTAAGATGATATGCCATACCAAGGGATGATAAAGGCGATAATATCGAGGTAAGTCTAAGCTTATAGAAAGCTTGAAGAACGAAATAGATATTGTGCTAAAATAGGAAAAGTAAATAAGCAAACACTTGAATTGCTCCAAGGATATGATGTACTAGGGAACTTCTAAGGACTCATGACTTAACTCAATATAACATACGTGAGCTTATCTAATAAGGGTACTCGCCACCTAGCCTTGCTTAAGGGTTAGGATGAGAGTGAAGTAAGTAAATAAGCAATGAGCAATATTCATGAAAGGAAGTATTTTTAATATTCGAAAGTATGATAAGATGTTGCGGCTATCTTTACAATGAGATATTTATACCTAAAATATTAGGGCATCCTATCCAACATGGAAAAGACTAAAAGGGTAACATCTAAAAGAAGTAATGTATAAGGAATGATAAAGGGTATAATTGAAAATACAACAAAAATGGGTATCTTATAAGGAGGATTTTGTCATATGATTGCTTGGACACATGGGGCTCTGTAGATGGGTGACCTTTTGGTAACAAAAGACAATTTGTATGTTCAAGTTGGTAATTATCGAGTCAAGCAAAGGTAGTAGGTTAACTATGCCAAGCTAAGCAAATAATTCTTCTGAGGTAAATTCACCTCGGGTGTATTTAATATAGCTTAAATTCAGGTCAGATGAGCAGATGGTCAGAAGAGCCAAGTTATAGTTTGAGTGCAGTTTGAGTCAATAGTTGGAGATACAAAAGGGTTCGGCTCAGCCAGGGCATCAAGTTCGTAAACTTAAGTAGCTCGAACTCTTTAATTATGTGGCGTAAGAAGAGAATTTGCTTGGTCATGCTTTCTAACCCTCAAGATCAAGCTTAGGTCAAGGGTCCTGTGGTTTGATTCCAATTAGACTAGACCATGATATGGATCACTGAGAAAGGCATACACAACTACCGATATCACGCGAACTAGGAGGGATGAGTTCAAACCTCAAGATAACTCAAAAGATAAATGAAATTCAAAGATTGAGGAGGAGGATTTTCATATAACTACAATGGATATGATACACCAATGCCTCCTATGAGCTCAAGCCAAACTTAATATGATTCACAAGTATGGCCAAAGGTCACTCACTAGTAGTCCACACTCAAATGGCCTAAATAAGAGTAAAGGGGTTGCAACCAAGTAAGCAAGGGGATAATTAGGTCGCAAAAGATAAAACTCAATATTCCAATGTCTAATGATGTTACAACTACTATAAATTACAAGTATTTATGTGACCTAATAAAGGCAAGTCTTAGATTACTACAAATGACTAAAAAGAGTCCTACTAGAAAAGAAAAAAATACCAGGTATACATGGACCATTTGTAATCAACATAAAGGGATATTAGTTTGTAAGGACAATACAAATGTCAAGTAATAGGACATGCGTCTACTTCTTAGTTTAGTAGTCCAAATGGTACTGTATGCTGAGTAAAGCTGCTTAAGTTGGTAGCTTGACAAATCGATAACTTGGCAAAGTGGGGTTCGGGAAATACTAGCTCAACAAGTGGTCACCCTTTTACTAAGCAATGGCTAGTCATCTTAGATGTAAGGAAATTCGGCCTCAATTGTCTATCTACTTAGTAGTAGGTGGGTTCATTGTTTGGCTTTAGGTTTGCTTGGTAATAAGAAATTAGCTCGATCACAAGTTAGCCGCTTTAAGGGACTCTAAGATGAGATAGAGAGAGATTGAAATGGAACAGCTTAATAGGTTGGGGTAATAAGACATGGCACATTAGGGTTCAACCCCCCTAGGACAACCCGACAAACCAAGTTGACAAGTCTTTGAGCTCAAGAGCATGTGATTGATCATTGATCCCTATCATCCGTTCTATGCTATTTAAGATTTGGGATCAAATCTGACTTAACTTCTTATTGCTCATCATCGAGGACATATAGATGGATGTTTGTAATGTTGAAGGTGTTTGAGACTCCATACTTTTAGGTAGTTCAATTCTTTAGGCTTTAGGATTAATCTTCTTGAGCACTTTAAATGGTCCTTCGACCTTTAGAGATAACTTGCTCTTCCTCAAACTTAGGAACCGATCTTTACTTAGGTAGATCTAAGCTAAATCTCCTAATTGGAATTCATTGACCTTCCATCCTAAGCCTCATTTCTCAAGCTCGGAAACATCTCAGGTAAGATGCTCCATGACTTTCTGGTGCATTGCTTTGATGGCCTTTAATCTCTTAACAGTTGATTGATCCTCATTTTGACTCGGAAGGTCATTTGGTCTAATGGAAGCTCAGGGTTGAAACCATAAGCAACCTTAAATGATGACATGCTCATGATACTATGTGCGATCTGATTGTAGGCAAACTCCATTATGGGTAGACATAGATCTCAATCAGTTAGGTTCTAACGAACAACAACTCGAAGCAAAGTCCCTACTATTCTATTGACAACCTTAGTCTGTCCATTCATTTGAAGACGGTAGCATGTACTAAACAATAGCTTGGTTCCCATTCACTTCTATAATATTCTCCAAAAGTAGCTCATAAATTTTAGGTCTTAGTCATTATGATGGTTTTAGGTACTCTATGGAGCTGGATGACATCCCACAAGAAAGAAAAAAGAGATAGTTAAAGCATCGTTAGTTGGAGAGCATGGCACAAAGTATGCCATCTTACTTAATCAGTTCACAACAACCATGATGGAGTTCTTCCCTTAGGATGTCTTAGGTAAACTTAATACGAAATCTACACTTAGCTCGAACCATGGTTTGGTTGGGATTAGCAATGATATATACTTTCCTTACATGGCTCGACTCTTAACCCTCCTACAAGTAACATATCTTTCCAACATAGCTTAGACATCCTTCATCATCTTCAACCAAAAGAATCTCCAAGCTAATACTTCATAGGTTCGATGTTTGCTGAAACGTCTAAACATTCCTCCTCCATGAGCCTTACGTACCAATTGTTCTCATAGTGAACAAGTCAGCATACATACCTTCTCTTCCTGAATAGGTATCCATCCTCCATACGATAATCATCAATAGTTCGACTATCCTTGCACCTTGCATAGATTGAATCAAAGTGCGGATCCTCAACATACAAGTTCTTGATCATAAAAAACCTAAGTAATTTGGTCTACTGTCGAGCCCTATTTCATTTTCCTTAATTTAATTCATATTAAGCTCAACCTACTTAATTCAGATTATTCAACATAAAATTAAGGAAACGATTCTTTTAAATGTTTAAAAAATTAGCGTCGCCAACTAGTTTGATTGGCAAAAAATGAAATTAAGTTTTCCCAATGGTCACTAATCTACAAATTTTCTTAAAAAATAAATTTTTTAAAGAAATAACCGGAAAAATTCAGTTCGGGGTCTGACCTACTAAGACTAAGTTACTATGTAAAAATAAAAACATTGATGGGCTTTATTTTTTTTATTACGAATTTCTAAGAAAAAAAAAACAAAATTTTTTTATTTTTTTATGTGGTTGCTCCAAAGGTGCCTACATACTCGCTTGTTAGGATTAAACCAATATAGTTCTTTTTATAAAATATTTAGTGGGTGGTATTTTTTTTATCTTAAAAATCGAGTTAAATTTACGTTTATTTAAAACAAAACCTAAAAAATCTAATTTCATGAATCCATTAAAAAACCTAACAAACTAAATCTTTTTTAAAAACTTTGGTTACAACTTTTTATTTTTATTTTAAAAAATACATGATAAAAGGTATCTTTTCTAAATCCTATGTGCAAGATGTGTTAAGATACGATCTAGATTTATATCTACATACGTATCTTTTCTAAATCACAACTGTAAAATCTACTAAGATGCGATCTAGATATGTATCTTCGTAAGTATCTTTTCTAAATCTTAACTGCAAGATTTACTAAGATAAATTCCAGATCCGTATCTTTAGAGAAGATACGGATCTCAAAGAAAAGATACACTATTTTTTGCAATTTTTGTTAAAAGATGCAATAAGCTAAACGAATAAAAAAATTTAAAATTATCTAAACAATATCAAATAATATGATAAAAATATAACAAAAAACCTGCACTAAAAAATATAAATTAGTAAACATAATTAAATTAACTAATAAAATAAAATTATTTTTTTTACCTAATTGAATCGAGTCACGCGTGCTAGCGAGTTCGTATACGATATACGACGCATGTTGTACTTGAAGGTGAATCATGTGTCAAAGTGGCTTGTGCAAGTAGCTACGCAGTGGGTCAAGTGCAACTGTAACAGTTGTATGATCGTGTGTAGATGGTTATGTACATGTATGTTACAGTCATGTGTGAGTCGTGCATGATTAGTATATGATCAGGGTACATGCAAATTGGTGAAGGTATTTAGACATACATAAGCAATTGCTGGTGTGTTGTGTCTATGTTGCTGTCAACTATGAATAGTAGGGCGTGTGATTGTGTTGGCAATGCTAATTATGTTTGGGAGACAGAGGCTGTTGCATGGTGCTATGGCATGTGTTTAGGCGAAGTAGTATCGAAGGCTTGTTGTGTAGTGTGGAGACATGCTGGAGTATATGAAATGGGGATCAGGCGTGAATCAAGTGCTTGTTGACATGTTGGTGATGGAGTGAGGGATGACGTGTGTAAGTGGGTTCAAGGGACATGCTAGAGTGTGAGCTATGTTTGGTCAAAGGGTCAACGGTGATGGACTATAGCTTGTTAAGGTACTCGATTAGTGTAAGGGATTGGGGCTACTATGGCGTACGAGTTATGGTTTTGTAAGGGGGTTAACGAGTATGGAGTATGTATTAGGAATTCTGTGAATGTGTTATGGCATTGTAAATGTGTATTGGGGATCCTAAAAAAAATGTCCTAAACTTCACCGATAAATTCCTATTTATAATATCCACTTATTGAATCTTTCATAGCTTTTAATTATGGATTTGATCTTAACAAACAAAAAATTCAAGGGATAGGATAAAGATTCGACTTAGTTTCTAGAAACTCTATTTGGGCTTTATATTTAATAGGCTTGATCTGATCCAATTTAATTTAGCCCAATAGTCCACTTAATAAATCCTAACTCTATTCTAGCTCAATATAAATTAGATAAAAAAACCCATTTTATATTGAATAGAACCAAAATATTTTAATGAAGCCTAATTTTTCAAAGACTTAGAATTTACTAAATTGATCACTCACCAATATTTGATTCGATACTAAACAATCTAATTCGATTGGACTTAACTCAATACGATTGGACTTAACTCGATACCATTTGACTTGACTCTCGATACCACTTGACTCGATATGATTGGATTCGATACGAATAGACTCCATATGTCTAAACTTGATACTTCTATTTTATTATTTTTTTTTCGTTTTTTATTTTTATTATTTATTATTTATTATTTTTACTTTTTTGTCTCAATAAAATTACTAAAAAAAATGAGCAAAAATGAGGTGTTTACAGCTACCCCTCTTTGTAACGAAGTTCTATTAGAACTTCGCTATAAAGACAATAGAGATACCCATTTTTTCCAAATCCTACTTTAAATTGATCAACTAAACTATGTTTTATCTTGATGAAGGATATCAACTTGAAAGTTTGATGTAAAGAATATACTGGCCATCTTGAAATGACAGGGCAAATGAATGCCTATCTCAAAAGAACAAGGCAAAAGGTTAAGGAGTCTATTTGAAAGGATAAGGCTTAAGGGTGTCTATCTTGGAATGATAGAGCAAAAATTTCAAGAGGGCCTATCTTAGAAGGATAGGGCAAAAATCTTTAAGGGTCCTATCTTGGAAAGATAAGATAAAAACCATTGGAGGTCAAATTAACTTGTTTTAGTTAAGCGGATAATCTGAAAGGGATAGATCTTTTGGAAATTTCAAAAAACTTGTTTTAGTTTAGTGGATAATTTCAAAAGGATAGATCTCTTTGAGATTTCTTATTTTGGTGGATAATCCGAAGATGACAGATCTCTTTGAGATTTGTTTTGGTTTGGTGGATAATCCAAATATGATAGATTTCTCCGAGATTTTTAAAAAATCTCGTTTATTCTCCTAAATATCTCTTTCAAGGACTTTTAGGATAATTTTACTTAGGAATGAAGAATTTCGCAAATAGCTACCAATCGGCATACCTTATGTTGACTTTCGATATTCACTCATCCAGATCGTAGAATATCACCCAAGTATTGTACTTACTTCATTTCCTTTTTTTTTTTCTTTTTCCCTTTTCTTTCTTTTTTCTTTTTGAAATAAGGTCTTCTTCATGATTGAAACCTTTTGCTTAATTGTACCATGATCATGCCTTGATCCCGCTATTATCGTCGTCAAGTCTCAATTTCTACCTCTCTATGATTCTTGAAAAATAAATCTCTTTTCAAAAAATTAGATTAAATCATTAAGAATATTTGATTTCAATTTATTTGGTGGCTCAAATTCATTGGTAAGTGTTTGGTGTTTAAGTATATGAGGCTAAGAAACATGGTATATAAATGTTTATTAGCAAAGTGTTTGTTAGTCAATGATTATCCAAATTTAAGAACATTCATGGATATCAACTTTACTTGTAAATAATGAAAGATTAACTATAAACATTTCTTAAGAAAAATTGGAATCTTTATTGAACTTAGTTTTTCATGGATAATACAATTTAACTGCATCTGAATTCACAAGTCCCCTTAATTCCAGGCCATTCATTTCTGTCAACACTAATACACCTCTTGATAATACCCTTTTCACAAAATATCGGCCATCATAATTTAGAGCAAACTTGCCCCTAGGGTCTTTTACATTTGGCAACACTTTGTTTAACACTAAATCTCCTTCCTTGAAGTATCTTGGGTGCACTTTCTTGTTAAAGGCTTGGATTATCCTCTATTGGTAACATTGACCATGACATATTGTTGTAAGCCTCCTTTCATTTAGGAAGTTTAAATGCTCCATTCGTTTCTTCATCCATTCTGCTTCATTAAGCTAAATTTCTACCAATACTTGGAATGAAGGTATTTCTACTTCTACTGATAACACCATTTCAGTTCCATATACTAATGAATAAGGTATTGCACCTGTCAAGGTTTTGAATGAGGTTCTATAAGCCATGAGAGCAAAGGGAAGCATGTCATTCCAATCTCTATAAGTGATCGCTATTTTCTCAATGATTCTTTTGATATTATTATTAGCGGCTTCAACTGCCCCATTCTTTTAAGGTCGATACGGAGTTGAGTTTCTGTGATTGATCTTGAATTGGTAGCATACTTTATCCATCAGTTTGTTGTTCAAATTTGACTCATTGTCCGTAATAAGGGACTCGAGCACACCATATCTAGCAATGATATCTCTTTTTAGGAACTTGACTACTACTCCTTAGGTTGTCATAGCATATGACCTTACTTCTACCCACTTGGTAAAGTAATCGATCACGAGTAGAACAAATTTGTGCCCGTTCGAAGTCGTTGGCAAAATTGGATCAATCATATCTATCCCCCACATCAAAAAAGGCCAAGAAGTCGACAACATATGTAATTTTTGGGGAGGAGCGTTGATTTTATTAGCGTATACTTGAAACAGGTGAAAGTACCTCACGTGCCTGATATAGTTTGATTTGATTGTCATCTAAAAATATCACATCCTCATGATTTTCCAAGCCAATATGTACCCATTCATATGAGGATCATAGACTTCCTTATGCACTTCTTTCATTAATTTCCTTGCTTCTTCTTCATTTACATATCTTAGCAATGTTATATTTGGTGATCTTTTGAACAACATAGCCCCACTTAAGAGGAAATGAGTAGCCAATCTCTTCAAAGCTTTTCTATCATTTCTATCAACCCCATCAAGGAACTCATTTGTTTGAAGTAACTTTTTGATATCATAATACCAAGGCCTCTTTTGTTGTTTCTCTTTAATAGTCAAGCAAAAAACCGATTTTTCCACCACTTCAATTTTTAGAGGCTGAATTTCTATCCTATTCATAACCTTGACCATTGATGCTGGTGTGGCTAGTGCATTAGCAAATGGATTTTGGGTTCTTGGAATGTAAGTGAATGAAATTTCTTAGAATCTTTCAATTAACTTACATAAATGTTCCTGTTAAGGTATCAACTTCTCGTCTTTTGTCTTATATTGTCCCAAGATTTGGAGAATTATAAGGGAGGAATCTCTATTCACTTCAAGCCTTTGTACTCACATTAAGGCCATTTTGAACCTCAAAATGCAGGCTTCATATTTTTCTATGTTGTTCATATATGGAAACGCTAACCTTGCTGCCATAGGGAAATGATTACCCTTAGGTGAGACTAATACTACTCCTATTTTACATCCAAACACATTAGTTTCTCCATTAAAATACATTCTCCATCCCAATTTCTCACCACTCATTTCATCATCACCATCACATTTTCATTCGGAAATTGAGCTTTTGAACCATCATCTTCATCTTCTAGCAAGTATTTTGCTAATTGATCGGCAACTACCTGAACTTTGACTTAAGTACTTGATATCAAACTTAGATAGCAACATCTACCACTTTGAGATTCTCTCAATCAATGTTGGCTTTTCTACTAAATACCTTAATGGGTTATGTTTGGTCAACAACTCCCTTGAATAATAGAGAGTATATTGCCTAAGCCTATGCATCACCTATACTAAAGCACAACACGTTCTTTCCACCTCTAAGTATTTTTATTCGCTTTTTATAAATTTCTTGCTTAAGTAGTATATAGGATGCTCTTTTCTACTTGTGTCATCTTTCTACCTTAGCATACATCTTATCGATTCAAAAAGAATCGTTAAGTAGAGAATTAATAGTCGTCTAGGTGTACGAGTAACAAATATTGGCATATTCATGAGATACTCCTTGATTTCAACAAATGCTTACCCATACTCTTCATCACATTCTATCATTGCATTCTTAGTAGTTTGAATGATGGCTTACATTTATCTATTAGTTGTGATACATATCAAGCAATGTAATTCAACCTCCCTAATAGTCCCCATACTTCTTTTACAATCTTTGGTGTAGGTATTTTTATGATTGCCTTAACTTTGTTTGAGTCTACTTCGATTCCTTTCCTATTAATTACAAAACCCAACAACTTGCCTGAGGTTACTCTAAGGTGAACTTTTTTGGATTCAGCTTTAGTTGGAAGTTCCTCAACCGCTCAAACAGTCTACTTAAAATATCAACATGATTCTCACCCTTCTCAGATTTGGTAATCATGTCACCTATATAAACTTTGATTTCCTAATGCATCATGTCATGAAAAGACTACCATAGCATGCTGATAAGTTGCCCCAGCATTCTTCAACCTAAAAGGCATCACGCGATAACAAAACGTTCCCCAAGTGGTAGTGAAGGTGGTTTTGATTTTATCTTCTTCCACCATCTTGATCTGATTATATCTTGAGAAACCATCCATAAATGAGAAAAGATGATTTCTGGCATGTTGTTCACCAATACATCAATGTGTGGCAAAGGAAAGTTATCCTTAAGTGTTTCCTAATTTAGATTATGAAAGTCTACAAATATCTTAACTTTCCCATTTTTCTTGAACACTGACACCACATTAGCTACCTATCTAAGGTAATCGAACACTTCTCTAAACCCAACTTCTAGTAATTTCTTCACTTCTTCTTTTAATTTAAGAGGTATATCCAACCTAAACCGCCTATGCTTTTTCCTTTTTGGTTTAATATCTTCTCTTGTTGGCAATTGGCAAACTACAATGGATGAATCCAAACCAAGCATGTCTTCATAAGACCAAGTGGATATGTTTAGGTATTTCAATAACAAATTTGATAACTCTTATTTCTGATTATCTGCTAAATTATTGCCAATTTTCAAGTTTTGTCAAATCTCTCATGTCCTTTAATTGGTCACAACTATTGGTTCATCAATAATCACTTTACCTTGTTCAAATTGATGCCAACTCTCCTATATTTCGATTAAAGTCTCAATATTATCTCCAATGTCTGAGCCAGCAAGGCTGAAGGTGATATTGGTATTTTCATCGTTTACAGGCATGAGATATCCATTATGTACATCGTTTTTATCGGATCTGAAGAGTAAAGGAAAAAAAAGAAAAAGGATGACAAGTAAATAACAAAGAAGAATTGATAGAAAGAAATGAACTAATTTTATCGAATGAATTTCAAATTGTCTAAAAGGAAAAGGGCTTAACTAATCGAACTAACTATTGAAGTCAAATGCCCCTAATTGATCTAATATTGCTTTTCTAAAGAGACCTATTAACAGGAATGGAAAACCAGTTGCATAAAGAAATTCGGACATCAATATCTTCTTTCTTAATGCTACATTGCTGAGCTAAAACTTTGGATAAATTAGCCACTTCAGGTTCTTGAACATATCCTGGTATTGGGAATGTTTGGAAAATCCATACGAGCATGGTACAGCTGATCTCCTCTTTTCCCTCTAGTCTTGGCCTTCATGTCTTGAATCTCCTATTCAATAGGCTCATATCTAAGTCCAAACGTTCCAATCTGCTACTTAAGCTGTTCCAAGCAACCCCGTACCCCTTATCTTAACACTTCAATCATGCTAACCTCATAAAAATCTGTAATCTTGGTTCTTCAAATTCTTTACTCCTAACATATGGAATAGCCATCTCCTTGTAAATCTCGTAGTCTTGCTCCCTAAGAATAGTAACCAGCTGCCCCTCGACTATGAATTTCACCTTCTGTTGTAGATTAGACAGAATTACCCCTGTTGAGTGAATCCACGGCTTCCCTAATAGAAGATTAAAAGTTTATGGTAATCTAGAAATTAAAATGGAGTGGTAAACATCTGTGCACCAATCTCGACTTGCAGCCCAATTTCTCCAAGTATCTCCTTCTTTGATCCATCAAAAGCCCTTACTAAAATCAAACTGGGTTTTATCTCAATTGAATCTACTCCAAGTAAATTCAGTGTCACCAGTGGACACACATTTAGTGAAGACCCATTATCAATCAATACCCAAGCAACCACTTTCCCTACACACTTGACTACTATGAAAGGGGCTTTGTATGCTGGCCTCCTTCTTCACTTAGCTCATCTGGTGAGAATGAAATTTGATCCATCATAAATATCGAATTAACCACCATTCCCAACTTTTTAGTGGAAATCCCTTTAGGTACTTTGACATCCTTCAGAATTTTGATTAAAGCTTCTCGGTGAGTATCTAATGCTATAGTAAGCCCAATAGAGAGATTTAGGCTAATACCTTAGCTAATTGATCCATAATCTTATACTCACTATCTTTCACTATCTTCTTATCAATATTTTAATCTTTATCATCTGTATCTTTAAAGATCTTTCGAGAAGCCTCCTCCATAGTAGTCTTCTTCTTGGCCTCTTCGTTATGGTCATAAACTTGTCCCAAGCAAGTAAGCCCACTGACCATAAGTGATAAGGACCTGGCTATCTGATTCACTGTCTAGTAATTCAGAGGGGCTATTTTGTAATTCTCCAGAGCTGTAGAGACATTAAAAGCAATTTTCTTAGGCTTACTCAATTCTTCAACCTTGTTGTCTTCCCGTCGTGCTAAAAAACCAATGGCTTAGGAACATCTCCAATCATTCCAACCATCTTAGCTATCTTCTTAGCTTCTACAATAAGCTTGTCTTCTTCTTCAAATTCGGGACCTCATCCGATGGGTGGTTAATCAGCATATACTATGGGTGAATCGGCTTAATTGACTAAATACTTAAACTTTCCTAACAGCTCTCTCAAGGTGTTGACTATCAGATCTCTAGCTTCATACCTTTTTCTAAGCTCCTTCTGCGTACATCTCTTTCGTAATTTTGGAATTATCATAGCCATAATGTCAACTTTCTTTATCTTCCCATCCTTTAACAGTTGATATATTGCCGGTCTAGTCCAAGTTTCATCTTTGAGATTCATATTCTACAAGTGTCCGACTTGCTTCAAATTCTAAGCTACCTCTTTAATAGTGATGGGGAGATTAACTAAATCAATTACTAGTTTAGACTCTTTGGTAATGATCATGTTAATTGAGTGTCCATGATCCGATAAAGGATTGTTACCTACATTAGGAGCAAGAGGTTGAATGAAATCCAATTGAACCAATTTGGCATCAATAAGATCTTGGATCTTATGTCTAAGTCTACAACATTGGTCCATAGAATTCCTTACATGTACTAAATGATTGTCACAATGAAGCTCCAGGTTATAGTCTCTCAGTCTTTGTACCTCCTTTGGTATTTCAAATGCCAATAGATTCTCCTTCCTTAGCTGGGCAAGAACCTAGCTTAAAGGAATGGGAATGTAAGTAAACTATCTCCTTTGTGGGTAGTTATTCTAATTTGGATTTAGCAGGGTATTAGATCCTCCCAACATCACTACCGGAGCTACTAGTCTTGATAAGGATCAATGGCAGCGGATGGTAATCCAAAATGGGTATTCGAGGTCCAAAAATGGGTACGAAGAACATAAAGATTTTTTATGGTGATTGTAAATGGATATAACTCACCAGGACGCAAACAGTATTAGGGGTTTGAGCTCGAAATAGGGTTCGATACAACTCACGAATACTAAATATCGTTCAGGTTCAAATAAGAGTTAAATATGACTCACTAACTCACTCAAATGAAGAGGTTTACCACAATCTTGAGGATAAGATCAATGAGAACATAGGAAAGATTAAAGAGTTTAATCGATACTCAATAATCCAACAATGTTATCTTGAAAAGCTTAAAAAGGGAAAGATTCTAAAAACACAAGAATATACTTTCTGTCTGATTTTGTATATTGACATCTATCTAATGTTTATAGATGTTGCTATTTATAGCAAGTCCTAAACTCTAGTAACAAAACTGTCAATAATGTATAAGGCCTTAAACCCTAAAGAATTGGGCTTATAAATAAAATAAGGAAAACATGTACAAGAATACAAAATTGTGTATTTCATAGGGGAAGTCAGCATGTAGTCACTTGTGATGTCTTAGAAGGAGAAGTATCCAAATCGAATGAGGTCAGCTATTAGATGTATGGGTTGGGGAAGGATTCCCCGAAGTCTCGTAGTGTTTGGCCAAGACACCAAAAAGGTCAGCCAATAGTTGTCGAGTTCTAGAATCAATTGGCACGAGTCTCTCGATACTATGGCCAGTGGTTCTTTAGTCTCGAGTACTCAGCCTTATCGTATCCCAACACCTCAGCTAACTACAGACTTAAGGCTAAGTATTTACCTTCTTTCCTCTTGTCCTTTTAGCTACAGCTTGGCTTCGACAAGCATTAATAGGCTTTGGCTTTAGATAGGTCTGCCTTAGCTTAGATATAGTTGGAGGCTAATTCCCATCATTACCGTAAGTTTGAAAGGAAGTCATTCTCGACATTAAGTATTGAGCATAGGCTAGGAGGCCGACTAAGCCCTTTCTCCCTTTTCACTTTACTATAGGTACTGAGTGTCTTTAGATTTCCTCAATGCTCATCAAGGTTAAGAAATAGCTCTTCCCATCCTTTCGAATAGTGTAAGTGTTAAGGAATCCATCATGAATCACTTTCCAATCAAACTCCCATGGTCAGCCAAAAAGTAGATTCACAGCTTTCATAGGCACTACATCGAAGTTGATCTCATCCTCATACTACCCTACCTTGAATGCAATCCGCACTCTTTTAGGCACATGGACCATACCCTTGTCATTAAACCATTTCAACCCATAAGGTCGAGGTATGAGTAGGTCAGTAATTTCATCTTTTCTACTAACTCGACAAAAATGATGTTGGTGCAACTACGTCCATCGATAACCAAGGAATAGGTTTTCCCATTCATTAGGCAATATATGTGAAAAAAATTTTCCCTTTGTCTAAGATCTACCTTCAAGTCAACTCATGTGTCCGTAGCTAAGAGTTTATCTAGGTCTTCAAGATAAACATCTTCTTCTATCAATTGGTCTTCTGAGCTCTTGTCACTCTGACTCTTAATTTGAACCTCGGGCCTTACGCCCTTGAAGACTGTGACCCTTTTATTCGGGCCTTGGGATGTAATGTATCCATAGCCTAAGCACTTGAATCATTTCACTTCTCATGCCTTGTTGCCAAGCACATTCTCTTTCTTAGCAATCCTTTTCTTAGCATAAACCAGTTAGTTAAGCACTCCTTTCTCTATCTTCTTTTCTTGCCTTCTTTCGGCATATCTCTTAGGCTTAGGGCTGCTTTGAGGTCTGTTAGTTAACCTATGATGCCTTTTTCTCCTCTGTCTCTCTACTCTTAAGGCCAAATTAATTAGCTCGTCCAAAGTACAATTAACTATGTTAGCAATATCATCTCGGAGTCCATTCAAGAACCTACTTATGATATGGTCCTATGGCTCGGCAATCTCATATCTCATCATTAGGATTTTGAACTCTTACAGGTACTCTTCAATAGTGTTTCTACCTTATTAAGGTGCTAGAAAGCATAGAGCATCTCCTACTTAAAGTAAGTTAGCATGAAGCACTGATTCATCAGACGTTTCATAAGCCTCCAAGTTCTTATCAGTTCTTCTCTTTCAGCATCTCGCTTAGCAACTAACTTATTCTACCAAAGGTTTGCATATTCAACAAGGGATAATGAAGCTAGCTTAACCTTTGTTCGTTCATCATACTCATAGCACTCGAACAACTTGTTAAGTTGGAGCACCTAGTTAAGGAATTCTTCAAGTCGACTACTTCCACTAAAGGTCGACAGTTTCAGCTTGACATTGTCAAGTCTTCGGCCAGGGGCTCAAGGTTCATCCCTTACATTCCGAGCTAGTTGATTCACCTCGGTTCAGCTACTTCTGTTAAACTCTGCTCGACCACATCTCTCTTCAACCTCGATACTCCTCTTCGGGCTCCTTGGTTCACCTTGGAGTTAATACTCCTATCATTACTTCTCCTTAGCTCGGGTCGGTTTTCTCTTCTCCTTAGCTTGGTAGCTCTTCTTGGCTATCATTCATCATTATCAAGCTCATTGGAACCACTTCCACTTGTGGGTATAAGCTCCCTTCTTTCTTCTCTACTATTATATATGTAGCCTCTAACTAAACTAATAAGCTCTTAGATAGAATTAATGAGATTTTGGATCTGATATTCTAAGTTATCAACACATCGTCTCAAACTTTTGTGAGGACTATCACTAGTATTGTTGACACTATCCTCTGACATTCTTGTTCGTAAAGTAATTTTCTAGAAAAATCGAACAAACAACAAAACACAATTACAGTAACCTAGAAACAACGACTACTCGGATTTCATAACTCCTTACTGCTGACAAACATGACTACTATGAGCAACACACTACACTACAAAACAATGATTAACAGAAATATACAAACCACGAATCTAACTCTAAAGAACATTAACATGCATATCTCCCTAAAGTGCATTGATACCAAGATGATAAGGATCAATAGCAGTGAACGGTAATCTAGAATAGGTATTCGAGATCCAAAAATGGGTACAAAGAACAAGAAGGTTTTTTATAGTGATTATGAATGGATGTGACTCACTAGGACACAAATACTATCAGGGGTTTGAGCTTGAAATAGGGTTTGATACAACTCATGAACACTAAAAGTCGCTTGGGTTCAAATGAGAGTTAGATACGACTCACTAACTCACTCAAATGAAGAGGTTCACTACAGTCTTGAGGATAAGATCAATAAGAATACGAGATATTTTAAAGAGTTTATTCGATACTCAATAATCCGGCAACGTTAGCTCGAAGAGCTCAAAAGGGGAAAGATTCTTAAAACGTAAGAATATACTTTCTATTTGACTTTGTATATTAACGTCTATCTGATGTTTACAGATGTTGCTATTTATATCAAGTCCTAAACCCTAGTGGCAAAACTATAAATAATGTATAAGGCCTTAAATCCTAAAGAATTTGACCCATAAATAAAATAAGGAAAACATGTATAGGAATACAAAACTGTACATTTTACACGGGAAGTTAGCATGCAGTCACTTGGCATATCCTAGAAGGAGTAGTATCTAAATCGGACAGGGTCAGCAATTGGATGTATGGGTTAAGGAAGGATTCCCCAAAGTCTTGCAGCGTTTGGCCAAGACACCAGAAAGGTCAGCCCATAGTTATCGAGTTCTAGAATCAGTCAGCACAAGTCTCTCGATATTATGCCCAGTAGTTCTTTGGTCTTGAGTACTCGGCCTTGTGGTATCTTAGCAACTCGATTGACAATAGACTTTTGGTTGAGTGTTTACCTTCCTTCCTCTCATCCTTTTAGCTGCAGTTTGGCCTTAGCAAGCATTGATAAGCCTCGACTTCTTAGATGTAGTTGGAGGCTGATTCTTATCAGTTCTGATAAGATTACCGATATTGACAACAATTATAGTAGCTTCTTTGGCCTTATTGGAAAATTTCGTGGGAAATGTTTTCTTCTCAACTACTTCAAGATTGGGAAGCCTTATAGTAGCAATAACTTCCTCAATTCGGTACCCTAAGGCTACAATCTCCGTAAAGTTAGAGGTAGGGTATCCTGCCAAATGTTGATAATACGGGTTTCCAAGAGTGTTGATGAAGGTAAAATTCAAGTCCGTCTCTGTTAAGGGTAGAGTCACACTGGCTGCCACGCCTCTCCATCTTTAGGCATACTCCTTAAAGCTTCAGTTAGCTTTCTTTTATAGATTATTCAAATCCTACATGAATGGGGCCACCTTGATATTGAACTTCTACTAGTTGTAGAAAGCTCGAGCTAACTTATCCCTTGTGTCAATCTTATTCAAATCCAATTGGGCATACTAAGTTAAGGTAGGCTTAGTCAAGCTATCTTGAAAGGTTTGGACCATTACCTTATCATACTTCGTGTATTTTCCCATCTTTTTGATGTATAATCTAGTATGAAGCTGTGAGTAGCCAATCCCATTATACTTCTCAAATTCCAGCACCTTAAATCTTTCTGAGAAGTCATCATCTTCATATGTTAGTAAATTGCTCATCCCCATCTATTCAAGCCCATTAATCATTTCTAAGGTTTTCATCTTCTCAGTCAACTTCTACATAAACTCCCTCTCCATCTCTTGGTGTTTTTCCTTAATCTCCTTCCTCTAAATCTCAACGTTGGGAACAAATTCTATACCTTCCAATTCAGGAGGAAGGATCGCTTTTGCATTCCGATTTGGGTTAACTTAAGATGCTTGCTTATCATTGTGAATTCCAATAGCTCAAGTGAGAGCCTAGATTTGTTTGGCCATCTTGTTCATGTTTTTTTCTAGGGTTACAACTTTCGGGTTGGGTTTGGCTTAATTGACATTTTCAATGCCTTAAGTTGACATTCTTGCTTTGGAATGAGTGACTATCGGGCTTCTAGTTGAGTCTGCTCACTTGAGCGCTATCTTCAAAATCTTAAATGAAAACCTAAGTTTTAAACATCCTTGTGAACTAAAAATTTTGTTGTTTTCTTTTTTCTTTTTTCATTTTTCTTTCTTTACTTCCTTTTT
This sequence comes from Lumnitzera racemosa, assembly GCA_024138005.1. NCBI lineage: Eukaryota > Viridiplantae > Streptophyta > Magnoliopsida > Myrtales > Combretaceae > Lumnitzera > Lumnitzera racemosa. The sequence goes on from JAMXBC010000005.1 coordinate 40,150,726, forward strand.
TTGTTTTTATCTTTCTTTTATTTTTTTTATTTTTAGTTTTTCTTTTCATTTTTTTTATTTAAAAGGTAATAAAAAATATGAGCAAAAGATTGAGTAATCAATAAAGGTTTTCATTTAATGAAGTTGTAAATTTATTAATGATCATAAAATCCAACCTATACAATGGACTAAGAGAAAAAGAAACAAACTCCTAACTAATCTTGCTAAAAAGAAGAAAAATCAAATCCTATATCTATAAAAGTCGACGAATCTAGCTAGGATGGGCTTCATCAACTTCTCTCATTAGCCTTCAGACTGTAACATCTCTTTCTCGAATCTGATTCCTCAACAATTAATCCTCTTTTAGCAATCTCTCATTCTCCATCTTTAATTCTTCAATGATTCTCTTGCATTCTTGGAACTAGACTTCAACTCTAGCTTGTATGGTGTCTCAATAAGCCTGTTTGGTAGGTGAAAGGTATTCTAGCTCTGGTTCATGTCTGAATACTTCTAGAGCTTCATACCAAATCTTTCTAGTCTTCTCTAACTAGTCATAGATGAACTACTTGGCAACTCGGTATTCTTTGACTTTGCCCCTCAAAGTTCCCTCATTGACTATCTTCTTGACTTCTCTCCGTTCCTACAGCTTCACAAGTTCTACTAGCCATTGAATCAAAGTAGCTATAGGTAAACAAGGATCTTGATAACTCAATATGACATTGTCCAAGGAGTCTCTATATGCTAACTCTTGAAGCGAGCCTAGCTGTTTAGTGATACAAGCTGAGAAACACCTTGTACAAACTGTAATGTCGATGAGAGGGACCCTTACATAATCAATGCACCTTAAGATGGCTTGAGTGCAGTTGCTCTACCTAGCTATCAACATAAAATCTACTAGCTACATCTTGCTTATGATCAATACCTATCCTTTAAACTGAGCCTATTCTGGTACCTTATGGTAATAGGCAAAGTTGTTTATTAGATTCACATTTTCAATCAGGGATGCTTTGAGAAGATTCCCTCTATACCCTTGTATGTGATTGAGAAACTATACGGTAAGGATTGTAGGGTTAGCCATGAAGTACATATACCCCTACTTCCTTAAGTGGGAGAGTGTCCTAAATTGCTCCATCCATAACATCGGTATATAGGATTTACTAGCTAAGAATTTGGTTACTAACTCGGCTACCCTATAATGGACTTAGCCATATCTGATGGGAAATTGTACTGTCACAAATACTGATATCCTCTACAAAAGATCTAACGATGTTTCTAATAAGCATTTGGGCTCAAAAACAATTCTACTAGCCTTAAGATACTGAGACACTTCGTGCCCTCTAAAGATAAGGACGACGCTAGAGCTGCCTTTTTAACTCCCAATAAAGTCATGAAGGCTTTCTCAAGCTGGACTCTAAGATCTGGGATGGTTATGCCTACTTCAAGAGATAGGGCAATAAGTAACTACGAGTATTCTTCTAAAGTGAGCATCAACACATGTAGGTCAAACTTAAAAGCTATAGATTCTAGATCCTAATAATGGATAAGGGCTTAAATTAAAGGCCAGTGGAGCTGGACCCGCATGAGGGACATGATCGACCCAATCTTCTTACAAATGTGATCTTGTTTGGTTAGTGGAAGCTGATTCAACAAACCTTTCAAAATAGCCTTGGGGAAAGAATACTTATCCAACCGGACCTCATGGATGGGCTTAGGATTGACACTACCCTGACTATTCATATCTATATTACATAAAAACATGAAATGGTAAGATTATTTACAATGAGACTACTAAATTTACAATAAAGCTGGATATGATATTAATAATTTTACAGCTTTTTCAAATAAATTTTTTAGAAATTATGTAACTTTTTACTCATTAAGAGAATTTATAAAAATAAAACACATATAATACAAGGAATAAAAAAAAATAGAAACAAGCAATATCAAATAAAAAAATGCAGTATGCTACTCACACATATAATGTAATAAGGGCCAGTAATTAATAAATTATAAGAATTATTATAAATCTATAGTCAAAAAATACCTTTATATATAAGTATATTAAAAATAAGATTTAAAAAAAAATAAAGCTCATGAATCCTTATATATAAGGGATACTGATTTTTTATTTCCCTTTTTTTTAAAAAAAAGAACACTGAACCAACAATGGATTAATTAGGTTTTTCCAATAATTTAGAAATAACTAACCCTTTTTAAAAAAAAAAATGATGTAAGAGTGTAAGGTCTATGGGTCTCAAGCTTTATAGCTTCTAGGCTTTCTAAAGAAAGACTTAATAGGTTACATCGAAGCCTGACTGGGTTTACCTATCACCGCTAAGCAGGAGTAAAGACCCTAGCGACCTAATGGTTACATGATAGCAACCCGTCCTAATTTCCTAAAGTAGCCTAAGTCCGACTACATCTAAGTATGCAAATGATTATCAAAATAAACCCCCTAAATCCCCAAATATAAGCCCATTGGGTCGAGTTTTTCTTAAGGCTCGCATCATTAGAACACTAGTTAGTACAACTATAATACAATAAAAGAAAAAAAAAATACAAAAGCCCATCAATTAAATGTTTAACTTTTACATTGCTAGCCCACCAAGCTTCCTCAGTAGAGTTGCCAATTCTATTAAGCCTTATTCCGTTTTCCTTAGTTGAATCCATATTAGGCTTAACCTACTTAATTTAGATTACTCAACATAAAATTAAAGAAACATTTTCTAAAAAAAAAAAAAGTTTAAAAAATTAGAGTCGTCAACCAACTCAACTAATAAAAAATGAAATTAGGATTTCTAAGTAAGAAAATTCTAATTTGGCTTCTAATCTACAAATTTTATTTAAAAATAATTTTTTAAAAAAAATAACTAGAAAAATTGAGTTTAGGAGCTAACCTACTAAGACTAAGTTACCATGTAAAAATAAAGACAATTGATGGGCTTTATTTTTATATTTTTCCTAAGAAAATATTAATAACATATAAAAATATGCAAAATATACCTCAAATGAATTGTTTAGTATTTTTTATTACGAATTTCTAAGAAAAAGAAACGAAAGTTTTTATATGGTTGCCCCAAAGGTACTTACATATTCGCTAGTCGAGATTAAACCAACGTAGTGTTTTTTATAACATATTTAGTGGTGGAATTTTTTTTATTTTGAAAATCGAGTTGGATTTACATTTATTTAAAAAAAACTACAAAAAAATCTAATTTCATGAATGCATTAAAAAACAAATTAACTAAATCTTTTTTAAAAACTCCGATTATGACTTTTTATTTTTTTTATAAAGAAAACTATGTATCAAAAGGTATCTTTTCTAAATCCTATATACAAGATACATTAAGATACAATCTACATAAATATCTTTATATATATCTTTTCAAAATTCCAACAATATGATCTACTAAGATACGATCTAAATACGTATCTTCATAAATATCTTTTCTAAATCACAACTAGAAGATCTACTAAGATATGATCTAGATCCCAACTGTAAGATCTATTGAGATACAACTAGATCTGTATGTTTTTAGAAGATATGGATCTCAAAGAAAAGATACACTATTTTTTCAAAAAAATACAATTTTTGTTAGAAAATGCAATATAGCTTAATGAATAAACAAAATTGAAATTATCTAAACAATATGACAAAAATATAATAAAAAACCCACACTAAAAAAATAAATTAGTAAACATAATTAAATAAAATAAAATAAAACCAATTTTTTTTTTACCTAATCAAATTGAGTAGCGCATGTTAGCGTGTTCGTATACGATGTGTGGTACGCATTATGTTTAGTGGTGAATTGCATGTCAAAGTGGCTAGTACATGCAGCTGTTTAAGTGCGGCTGTAACAGTCGTGTGATCATATGTAGATGGCTGTGTGCATGTATGTAACAGTCATATATGATTCGTGCATGATTAGTGTATGATCAGGGAACATGCAAATTGGTAAGCGTATTTGGACATGCATAGGCAATTGCTTGCATATTGTGTTTGTGTTACTGTCAGTTGTCAACAATGGAGCGTGCGATTGTATTGGCAGTGTTGATTGTGTTTAGGAGACAAAGGCTGTTGCGTAGTGCTGTGGCATGTATTCAGGTGAATGAGTGTTAAGGGCCTATCGTATAGTGTGGAGACGTGCTAGAGTATGTTAAACGGGGATCAAGCATAAATCAAGTGCTTCTCAATGTATTGGTGATGGAGTGAGGGAAACGTACATGAGTAAGTTCAGGGGACGTGTTGGAGTGTGAGCTGTGTTCAGTCAAGGGGTCGGCGGTGATGGTTTGTAGCTTATCAAGGTGCTCAGTTGATGTAAAGGATTAGGGTTACTGCGGCGTGCAAGTGAATTGTAGTTTGGTGAGGGGGTCAATGAATATGGAGTATGTGTTGGGAATTCTATAAATGTGTTGTGGGATTGTGAATGTGTATTAGGCATCTTATAAAAAATGTCTTGAACTTCACCATTAAATTCCTATTTATATTATTCACTTATTGAATCTTTCATATCTTTTAATTATGGATTTGATCTTAACAAACAAAAGATACTAATGATACGATGAAGATTCGACCTAGTTTCTATAAACCTAATTTGAGCTTTCTTTTTATTGGGCTTGATCTGATCCAATTTGATTTAACGTTATGGTCCACTAAATAAATCCTATGTCTATTCTAACCCAATATAAATTAAATAAAAAAATCCATTTTATATCGGATCATACTAAAATATTTTAATAAAGCCTAATTTTTCAATGACTTAGAATTTACTAAATTAATCACTCACCATTATTTGATTTGATACTAAACGATTCGAATCCATTCGAATTAACTCAATACCACTCAACTCGACTTAACTAAACTCGTTACGACTTGACTCAATATGACTGGACTCGATATGACCTAGACTCGATACGACTTAACTCAATATGATTGGACTCGATATGACCTAAACTCAATACGACTTGAGACTTAATACTTCTATTTTATTTTATTTTTTAATTTTTAATTTTATTATTTTTAATTATTTAGCTCAATAAAATTACTAAAAAAATGGGCAAAAATGAGATGTCCACATCTATAGTTCGATCAAGAGGGTATGTTGTCGTAATAGGGCTTTGCCCTCTACATTGTTCTTTTGATTCTTATACTTAATAACATATGAGAATCCCTCCGTGAACTTAACCCACTTAGCTTATCTCTTAAATAACTTGGGTTAAGTTTTTAAATACCTTAACAACTCATGGTTATATAGATCATAAATTCTTTAGGTAACAAATAACGTTACCAAATGGTGAGGGCTCCAATCAAGAAGGAAAACTCCTTGTCATGCATTGAATAGTTGAGTGTGACTCCTTGAAGCTTTTCACTAAAGCAAGCAATAGGTTGGCCTTCCTACATTAGTATGGCACCTATGCCCAGTCCAAATGCATCATACTCTACTTCAAACACTTTGTTAAAGCTTGGAAGAGATAAGATTGGGGTAATCGTTAACCTCTTCTTTATCTCCTCAAAACTCTTCTACTCTTTCTTCTCGTACCTGAATTCAATGTTCTTTTTTAATAGCTCACTAAGTGGGGCCATAATAGTATTGAAGTTCTCTATGGGTTAACGATAGAATGATACTAAGCCGTGGAAACTTCTCATGTCGATAGAAAAAGTTGGCACAGGCCACGCAGTAATTGCTTTCACCTTCTCCTCATCTACTTATATACCACCTCCACTTACAATGAACCCTAGAAAGATTACTTTAGGTTGGAAAAAATTGCACTTCTTTAAGTTTCCATAAAGCTTTTTGGTTCAGAGTTTTGAAAAACATCTTAGAGATGCTCACAATGAGTCTATAAGTCGGGATAGTATATAAGAATATCATCAAAATAAACAACAACAAATTTTCTTATTAGTTCTCTGGGCACATGGTTTATTAACCTTATAAATGTGCTCAGTGCATTTGAAAAACCAAATATCATAACTAACCACTCATACAACCTATGTTAAGTCTTAAATGCAGTCTTCCATTTGTTACATTCCCTTATTCTAATTTGATGGTATCTTGACTCAAGATCAATCTTTGAGAATATCTTCACTTTATGCAGTTCATTGAACATGTTATCAAGCCTAGGTATGGGACACATATACTTGATGGTGATATGGTTAATAAATTAGCTGTCTACGTACATTCTCCACATACTATCCTTCTTTTGTACCAATAGAGCAAGCACAACACACAGGCTTAAGGATTCTCAAACACAACCTCTTTTCATTAGTTCATCAACCTACCTTTACAGTTTAGCAGCCTATGTAAGCTCCAAAACTAGCTATTCGAGGTTTCGATCAGTTGAAAGGCCTAATCGAGCCTAAATTATAAAGTAAAGCTAAAAATATTAGTAAAATAATCCCGTAAGTTTGAATTTCATAAGAAATAAAATAAAAGAATATAAAAATTCCAAATTTTAAGTATATAACTCGTTATGTGTTGAAAATGTGTAAAATGCATTCCGATAATTAACGAATTGCTAAAGATAAATTATATGTATACTAAAAATGATAAAATGACCTAAATAATATTTAGGAATGTTTATTTGTACTATATATGAATTTACATGTATGTAGAAATACGCATAATTACTTAAAATACGCGAAATGTACTAAAATAATAAGAAATAATTAAAGAAAATTGATAATTAATTAAGGAAAAATCAAGAAAAATAAAGAAAGGTCCAGAATTAGGTCGTAGCAGCTGGGGAAAATAAGAAAAAAATCAGCCAATTAAATTAGAGCAACACAAAAACCAAAAATTAAGGAATTTGGACAATGTCTTGTCCAATTTAATGCACATTAATTACCAAAAAGCTCTATAAATACCCCAAATTTTTCAGAAGCTCATTTGGGTAGTTTAGAGAGTGAGAAAAATAGAAACCTTTGAAAATTCAAGAGAAAAACCAAAGAAAAAAAAAGAAAAGGAAAACTGCGCAGTTAGGGCCACAAAGGAGAACCCAGACCCGACGAGCATCTGGGAGTGGATGGCCACCACCACCACACAATGGTGGCAGTGCCCAGGCAAGCCGACATACCCATGGCTACTGGCGGTGGCCGGAGTCATCCAAATCGGTGAATTCGATTTCTAGCCCGATTTTTGTGTAAATTTGTTAAAATTAGTAAATATTCTTAAAAAATTATGAAACTTGTTATTCTGAAATATTTTTGTATGTAGTTTTTAGAAAAAATATTATTTTGATGAAAATATGTCCCATAATATATGGTCCTGAAGAAATCATACAAAACTGAACATGATTAGGATTAGAAATAAATGACCTTAAGAGTATAGTTTTGAACCCAAAATTTTTGTGTAGACTACTTAAATGATATAGAACATTTCTATGAAGCCCGTTTTCAAAAAATAATTTTTTAAAATTTTAGATAATTTTTAGGCCCTAAAATGAGGCATAAAATGGGTAATTTAGGGTTAATTAAGTAATTAAATGGTTAATTACTGATTTAGTGAATAATTATATATTTTAGGATGTTGAAATCTGATGGATTATGATATTTATAGTATTTAGGGTGTTAGATATAATTATTAGGTTAATTATGTAGTAAATAAGTAATATGGAAAAATAGTACATTTTAAGTTAATTTTGTATATTAGGGTAATTAGATGTAAAATTTGATTTAGGATGAATTTAGACATTTTGAAATGATAATTAATGTTGGGAGATAGTAATTAGAGTGATAAAAATATTAGATGTGTATTATGTACATAATAAGTAATAGTACATAATACACAATTATTAAAAATATAATAAATAGAAAATACTATAATAAAAATCAATATTATGATAATAATAAAAATGTACAATAAATCTAATAGGAAACTTGAATTTATGTAATTAGAGGAAAAATGTAAAAATTTCTCACATCAGGAGTAAATTCGGTATGCTAATAAGGATTTAAGTGTACTACGTGTAATAAAATACTGACTAAGGGTAGTGATGGTATTTAGGATATCGAGAAGTAATGTGATTAATTTCACTTTATGAGTTGAAATGAATTTCTAAGGTTCGGGTATAAAATAGTACTTAGAAAATCGAACTAGAACCTAATTTAGAAATCAATACGGAAATTGAACCCGAACCTAATCCCAAACCTAGAGTAATTGTAAAAGATTTGAGAACCTAGATAATTAGATATATTAAACTTTAAACAAAAGATCACAATAAGCGTTATAGGATAAAACAAACCTATAATAGTTATAAGAAAAACTGAAACCATGTTTGTGTTGTAGGGATGATCGGCGATGGCCTGAGCTATGATTCTGAGTGATGTTATGATTCAGTCCGTTCTAGCTTGTATTGCATGATTTGTATGAAATTATTGATCACCCTAAACTAGACCTAATCAAATATACGACCTATAATCATAATCAGACCTACATGGCAACCCATTAGGGGAACTTAGGACTCTCTAGCCAAATACCGATCCCTTCAAAAGGGATAGCGTAGGATTGCAATGGGTCCCTTCTTCATCCTCAATCGAACTAACTGACAAGAGAAGAGGTCGCAGCGAGGGTGAAGACAATGGTTCGAAGGTAGTTGTGGGAGGAGTGAGGTCTCCATTACACAAGCTTGGGTTTGGTCGTGAGCTGTTGTATTAACGGTAACTTCTCAACCCGGATTAGAGCGAGCGTAATTTCTCTAATCTCATGACGGGCCAGACAATGTCGTGTGATGGCATTTGCTTGAACACGCATTGCACTTAATAAGTTGGTTGATAACCTTGTTATGTTTATGGTATAGTTTTAAGTCCTCCATCCTAACTTACTGAGCTGTGGTTGCTCACATCCCTATAGACATCGTGCAGGTGCTGGCTAAGAAATGACAAACAACTACTCTGAAGCTAGCAACTGCTGGATCCTGGGGAGTGAAGAAAAACATTTGAAGACTAAATACATATTTTTTAAGGTCTAAGTTTTTATTTTAGAATTATTTTTCATTTCTGAATAATGTAATAACTAAGAAATATATTACGAAGAAATATTGTAAACGATAATTGTAATAACTAAATTATAGTGTATATATGTATTTCCTCACTTTCTTAGGTAAATGATTTATTTAAATTACAAATTGTTTACTTCAAAGCGGGTTAGTCTTAGAAGCCTTATGTAGATCAGGTCTAAAATAGCAGTTATAAGGCCAACTTCTATCTTAGAATGGTTTATACGATGGGCTGTTACGACTCTATTGCTTCGGAGCGTGACAGCCTGTCCAAGGTACATCTTATATGCATGCTTGTTCAATAATATAGCTCCAAGCTATAGACCTATAGCCTGTTCAATCCCTTTGCTCAGAGGCAAACCTTTTAGCAGCTTGTTAGGGAATAGGTTGGTAAGCTCCTTCAATAAGTTATTCACCTTGGCAAGAAATTCAATTTTCATGGTCTTCAACTTAAGTAATCTCCACACTGATAGAAATGTTGGCTCTTCTTGTTTTATCTCTCTAAACAGCTCGGTACATGTCATTACTAAGGTTACCTTCTTTAGGGCTCAAATAAGCTGAGCTTGCATCATCTTGACTTGCTCGACAGACAGGAGACTCAATCTCACCTTCTTCCCTCGTGCTTGAAAGAACAAGTATTCCTCTTTCCGTCATACACCACATACCTATCAAACATCCATGGTCTCCCCAAAAGTATATGGGAAGCACTCATGGGTAACACATAACAAAGAAATTTTTCTTGATACTTACTAAAGCAAATTAGTGCGGTTAATTGTTCCATCACTTAGAAGGTTCCATTGTTACTAAGCTAGTGTAGTTTGTAAGGTTCGGAGTGGGGTTTAGCTGATAGTTTCAACAATTGGACCAAGAAAGCAAATGCCTGATAGTTGTAACTTCCATTATCAACTATAAGAGCTTAGAACATCACATTAACCTTACATCTAATGTGGAACAAGTTCTTGCACTGTTCACTGTCCGACATAGCACTCATGCTCATTACTTATCTCAACATTATAGTTATAAGCATGAAGTTACCCTCTTCACTATAGGTAATCTTATCTTCCTTAGACTAATTAGCTTATCCAGATTCCTTCCGTTCTTTAACCTCTTCGTTAGTATTATCGATCTTAATGTTCACCATCCCACCCTTTATCACTGCTGCTCATTTGTTTGGACATTATGTTGCCATGTGACCAAATCCTTAGCACTTAAAGCAATTGATCTCATTAGTCTTCCTTCTTAAGCTTTGCCCTTTCTTAAACTTCTTGAAGGGTTCCTTCTCCTTAACTCTGGCAACTAGAACTGGTCAGATGTCACTGAAATTACCTTATTCTAATCGTACATATTTGCTCGAAATAAGTTGGGTAGGGGTAGTCCAGCTCATTAAAGCTCATAATCTAGTTATTCAACGTCATTCAATTCTTTGAGCAGCTCAGATTACCTCATCTAATAAACTGATGTCCCTTGTTTCCAAGATATCTTTAATTTCGTACTTTAGTCCTCTTATAAACCTAGAGATAGTCCTGTCTTCTAGTTCAACAACTTCATAGTGAATCATCAACATTTGAAACTCCTTTACATAGGCATCAACACTTAATCCTCCTTATCTTAACTCTGATAACCTTTTGAAAGCATCTTATAGATAGTAGCTTAGAACGAACCTTCTCTTTATCACTCTCTTCATTTCTTCCCAATCTTTGATTTCTCTCTCCATCCCTCCTTCATATAGCTTGTAGATTTTTCCACTATAAGGTAGCATACTTTGAGAATTCTAAGACAGTAAGCCTCACTTTGACATTATCAAGGACTTCATGACACTCAAATTAGTTTTCTATCTTATCTACCCAATCAAGATAATCCTCAATGTTGCCACTAGCAGTAAAACTTAGAATCTGTAACCTCAACCCTTTGACTCTATGAGCTGGAATATTCCTCTCTTCGAGTTCATAGTACTTCTCTTCTTCATCATCTATCTCTTCACCCTCTTGTTCTATCTCTTCTAATGTAATTTTTCATCGAGCAACTCTGTCTACTCCTCTAAGTAGTTCATGTGCTTAGCTTCGATATAGGTCATTTTAAGCTAGCTACATATCCTCATTTATGGCAGTCATCAAGTCGATAGACCTATCCAATCATTCATCTACAGAATAGGGTATGAAACTCCTTTGTTGACCATAGCTATTATGAGCACCGCTCTCTTGGACACCTAAGTTTCCATGAACACTAGAATTTAACATTATCAATTACTTTAATATACTAACAACTGAACCTCACTTCAAATAGTTAATACAACACTTACTAACCAACAATAGCAACAATATTAACTAACACAATAATAAACTAACTAAGCACACACGCTTTGTTTTGCAAACACAAAATTGGGGAAAACAAAGCACTTAACTTCTTCCATACAAAATGCCTATCTAATACTTGCTACAATGACATACAACTTCCTTAACACTTCTCAAGCCTCTACCTATTAACTTCATAGACAATATACTATAACAAGTCACTCAAAGCATAAAGCACCAAAAACTTACTCGAACGTAACTAAACTCTAATACCAAGATGATATAGATCATTAGGAAGGGTGCACACAGCTATTGATATCACATGAACCAAGGGTAGGTTCAAACCTTAAGATGATTTGAAAGATAAATGAGAGTTAAAGGTTAAGCAAGGGTTTTTTCATCTAACAACGATGGATACAATGCACTAATGCCTCACATGAGCTCAAGTCACACTTAATATGACGCATACGTATGATTGGGGGTTATTCACCACTAGTATATGCTCAAATGGCCTAGATAAGAGTAAAGAGGTCGTAAGCAAGCAAGTAAGGGGATACTTAGCTCAAAAAGGATAAAATTATGTATTTTAATGTCTAATAATATTATGGTTACTACAAATTATAAGTATTTATATGGCCTAATTAAGGCAAGTCTTAGGCTACTATAAATGACAAAAAAGATTCCTGCTAGAAAAAGAAAAATACAAGTGTATAAGGGCAATTCAGTAATCAACATAAAGGGATGTTCGTTTGCAAAGACAATACGAATGTCAGGAAATAGGACAAGTGTTTGCTTCTTAGTGTAGTGGCTTAAATGGTACTATATATCTAGCAAAGCTGGTCAGGTTAGCAACTTAATGGATTAGCAACTTGGAAGACAGAAGTCGAGGAAATGCTAGCTTAGCAAGTGGTTACCCTTTTATTATTGAAGTAAGGTAGCTTGACCTCGGTCATCTACCTATTTGGCAGTAGGTAGGTTCATTGTTCACCCTTGGATTTGCTCAGTAACAAGAGATCGACTCAACTATAAGTCAACCACTTCAAAGTACTCCAAGATGAGATAAAGAGAGATCAGAATGGAACTGCTCAACAAGTCGAGTGGAGAAGGCGTTGCTCTTCAAAGTTTAACTCCCCTAGGATAGTTCGGTAAACTAAGTTAGCAAATTCTCGAGCTCAAGAGCAAGTGATTGGTCCTTAATCCCTATTACAACCAAGTATATGACCTAGTTTGAAATAGGGTTAGGCCTTGATTATGAGCCTAACCTTATCTGTGCTGGCGCAAAAGCACCGACTTTATAGTTTCACTGAGGTGCATAGTCACATGCCCAACACATAACCTGGATTCCCTCTCACCCAATTCTCTTCCTTTCCCCAGTGATTTCCAATATCTTTCCCTTATTTTTCCCAGCTTAGTCTCCTAAGTTCAAGGCATTTTTTGTTCCCTCTTACTTTGCAATTTCACCTAATCAAGAGTGAAATCACAAACTACATTTCAGATACTACAGTTTGAACCCAAAAAATTTTCTTCATTCATTTAATGAGTCAAAAATTCATTTAAAGATTGATAAAAACTTAATGACATAACTACAGACCTCAGTCAACGAAAGCCTAATTCATACGCCATTGAAGGTTTTTGAAGCTACCATTGAAGCATTTTGGCAAGAAAAAACATCCAGATGCTAGTTTTAACTAGCAATTTATTAGTATTTTCATTCAAATCAGAAATCAAAACTTAGTCATAACCTTCTTATTTCCTTCCAACTCATGGAGATTGGAGTTCTTCCATGTTTAATTCTTTCTCAAACAATATAAATAGAAGCCTAAGGGTTCATTTTCATCATCAATTCTTACTCACAATCTCTCTTTGCTTTAATGTTGTATTCTATTATAAAAAAAAAAATCCAAAAAAAAAGGAGAGGAAAAGGAAAAAAAGTGAAGAAAGGAAAAAGAAAGGAAGCTCTTTTTATTTTTTTATCTTTTATGCTTTGATCAATAATAATAATAATAAGGGTTTATCACATAGAAAAATCCATTACACAAATAAACAAAGTAAATAAATCTTTTTCAAATTTGGAACTTCGTTTAGACTTTTTCCAAAAAAATAAACACAAGAAAAAAAATTTATGACCATTTTAGAAATTTTCCTTAAATGAAATGTAAAATGACTAAGAAATCTAAACTTGGTCAATTTTTAAAATTAAAATAATCCTACAAATTAAAGTTTTATGAATGAACAACGAAAAGTCTGATTACATAAGTACCTATAGATAATTATAGGACGGCTTAAAATAGGAAATTTTTTTATTTTCCCTTTTGTAAATAAATTTATTTTCTTATTTACTTCTTAGTTTTGTAAATAGAATTAATTTTTTGTAACTGAAAATTAAAGTTAATCTTTAATATTAAAAAGGTTTATTTTGGAAAATAAAGGTAATCTTGGAAAGTTAAGGCCGTGCTCATTTAGGTTTCAATAGATTAGTCTCCATACTTAAGATATTTGGTTTTCTCAAAAATCAGTTTTTTTTTTTTCCAAAAATGATTTTCACATAGATTAGTAACTAAGTAAGAACCAATCTACCTAATTAATTCTAACTTAACTTTTTACCAGTCTTTATTAGGTGATGACTTTGAAAATTTTAATTTCTCAAGAAAAACCATATTTTCATTAATTCTTAATCAAGAGTTTATATCAAATGAGTGGAGGATTCAATATAAATTGAATTAAGGAAAAAAAAAACTGAAAATCTAAGCTCAACACCTACTCTCTCAAAGTTACAATCAAATATCAATCTCACAAATGATTACAAAATAAAAGAGAAAAATGTAATTCTTCTAATTTTAATTTAGATAAAACAATAGATTAATGAGTTTCAAAAGTAGCTGGAAGAGTTGTATGTTGTTCTTTTTCATCTCTTCTTCTATTTGAATTCTTCTGTTATTTATAAATTCCTTTCCAATGTTCAAATGATGATTTTTTACGAATAATCCAATGAATGTTGTGAACATTGGATAAAGTTGGTTCAAGAAATCTTCGTAAATCTCTTCATCCTTATCTTTAAATCTCAAGAATGCTCAAAGGTTGCTATCAGAACGATTCTCCCTATAAAAACAAGATATTTTTCTTTTCTTTCTTCATCATCCTTTATATGCTTTAAAGTTGCCTCATTGTGAGGATCTTCTCCATCTAGGAATTCTATCTTCAAAATACAGGTATCCTAATAGATGAAGTACTCACTTAAGCCATGATTGAGTAATGTATAGGCCATCTAAGGGAAGCAAGTGAGGGATAGGGTCAAAGAAGATAGATAGAATGCCTCTAAGATGCTCTATAAGGTAACAATAGTTACAACCTAACCACTTTCCTTAAAAAAACACACACTCTATAGGATAACAATGGTTGTAACCTAACCGCTCTCCTAAGGAGTCTAAAAATGTCTAGAATTACCTTGCCATAAAGTGAAAATTATGAGTAAGAGAATACAATGTTAGTTATTCTAGAAAGAGACACTTTCTTATTTTTGTCACCAGCATTAACTCCTTTGCTTATCAACTTAAGGATCAAAGGGAAGCCCCCATCCTCTTTGGTATCAAAGCAACAGTTTATTAAGTCAAGTTTTATCATTTATTTTATAATTGTAGCTTTATAGTTTTGACCATATAAAAGCTTGAATATCTTAATTTAGAACTATACAAAGAAAGACACATAGTTAAAAGTTATAATTTTAAACATAATTGTTACTTTACTAATATTTATCAACATTGTTGCATAGTTATAATAGATAGCTTATAGTTTAATAGATCTTAATATTAGTGTTATATCTTCCTTGGAAGCACAATATAAGAAAAACTATAATATTTAGGAAAGAGTGTCAGAACATATAAAGAATAAGAATAACATTATATTAAAAATAACAAAAATTTTAAACTTTATAAAAGATCAGAATAACAAGATAGAAAGAAAATTTTGGGGAGTAGAAAAATATAAAAAAGTTGAGAAACACTTGAAGTTAGAACTTTAGAATTCTCAAAAAGTAATTCTTAAAAAAATAAAAGAAAAGTTTATAGAATTAGAAAATAGAAACAAGATTTTAGAAGAAAAGGCTATAAAATTAGAAAAGATTTCAACTGAGGTAGAAGAGATATCTAGAGAAAATAAGCAAAGTATACAAAAGATAGAAGGAACAGCCCTAAAAAAAAAAAAGATAGCTAATAAGTTTATGATTTTTGAAGAAAAAAAAAGATTGTAAAGAAAGTATAGTATACACTAGAAAATTTTTAAAAAATATTGTAAAATTTATAAAAACTGAGCCAATACAAACATCAAATAAAGAGATAGTAAGAATCTTAAATACTTTAACAACATTAGTTATCAGATTACATTATATATTAGAAAACTTGGAAATTTTGATTAAAGAAAAACAAAAAGAAGAGTATTCTAAAGATTTAGAATTAATAACTAAAAAACTAGAAAATATTAATATAGGAATTACAAAAGAAAAAGGAAAGAAGATTATTGTAGAACAATTTACATTTCCGGTACCTCATAGTTATAAAAAAAAATGATAATTAGAGTAGAAACAATGCCTTTTATAGGTAGATCTAGAACAATTAGTAAACAAACAAGTAGTAACTATAATTCTAGTTTCTTAGGAAAAATACTTAGTAGAAATAATACTAATAATAGAGAAGTAGCTTTAGAAGATATAATAGATGTAGATAGAGACATAGAAATTTGTAATAACTAAGTAATTAATTTATTAAATCCAAGAGTATTGTTAAAGATAGGTAGATTTGAAAGAATAGCAAGTATAGTTATAACAAAAAGAGAAGAAAAAGTATCAATAATAGATCGACATTTAACTATTCCTTTAATAATTAGACATACTTACAATCAATTAGTCATAACTAGTTATAGGTTGGTATATTTAGTATTAATAGTCATAGGCATTAAAGGATTTGATAGAAAAAGATCAAGAACTAAAGTTTTAATTATATTAGTAGACAAAAGGTGGCGAAATCCCAAAAAAGAGACTATAACTGCCATAGAAGTAGATATGAATGAAAATAAGGCATATTTTACGTTCTCTTAGATTTTTGAATGTCTTTAAAAGATTTTGCTCAATACATAGAAATAGGTGTATAAACTAAAGAACATGATGTAGTAGGTGGAAATAATTTGATATTACAAATAGGATATATAGGATTATTAGTAAATAATGTAATTGTAAAATTTAAAATAAATATTAAAGGAATTATAAAAAGCATGAAAAGTAAAGGTATAAGATTGATAAAACCATTAGACTATAGTCTAGAAATTTTAGTAGAAAAAAGTTGAAATATTAGTAAATTTTTTGAAAATTATAGAAACATTGTATCTTCAGAAGACTATATAATATGTGAAAATAGTGAAGGAGATGTAGAAGTTAGATTTACTTCATATGTTTATAGAAATATAGTAGATAGTGATACTAATTCATTAAAAAAGTGAAATAAAAAGAGATGATAGAAATACATAAACAAATTTAATGGATTTAAAAGTAAGAGATATAGATAATATCGTAATAACAGAACATGAAGAAGAATTTTTAGATGAATATAAAAAATTATTAGGATATAGAGATATTATAGATGAAGAAAGTGATGAAGAAGATTTTGAAGAAGAATATAAAGTAGAAAGAAATAAAATGTGGATGGAGGAAGAATTAGAAGAAGAATTTATAAGGCAAGAATGTGAGATGGTAAAATTAAGATATTTAGATACAAAAAATTTCAATAAACATAACGATAAAGATGATTAAATTAGTGTAGCTAAATTAGATATTAGCATAATAAGTAGTAAAGTAGATAAAGAATTAATGGAACATACCAAGCTTAGTACTAAAGGTTTATAGTTCAGGTAATGTACCAAGAGCACCATATACAGCTTATGATATGAAAAAGAAAACAGAAATGTTAGTAAAGGTAAAAGATTAGATTTTACACAGGATCCTAAAATAAAAAGTACATAAATAGTATAGATTATTAAATCTACCAACACATGATCCTCAATTATGGCCGAAAGAAATAGCTAGTGGAAGAATTTAGTAAAATAAGATTATCTTAGATATAGTTTTAATCATATAGCAAATGAAATGTTTAGATATTTAGAAACATAGATAGGGTCGCATGAATAACATATAAAGAACAATTTCCCTAGAAATTTCAAGAACTTAGAAGTTATAGAGCTAATCCATACAATTTTGTAAATATAATAGAAAAACTATTAATAAGTATAAGTCCAAATAGAAGAACAATAGCACAGCAACAAGATAACATTAGAAAGTTAGAAAAATTACAACTTAAAGATTAGATTAATGTAATATTCTTTTTAAGAGATTATTATTATACAGAATTAGTAGGTTATTTCTTTGACAAGACAATAATACAATAATTAATGTTAATAGTGAAATGGAGAATAATACAATAATTAATGTTAATAGTAAAATGGAAATGCTAGAAGAAAGCTATGTATATAATATAGCTATAGCCATAACATTTATTTTAGATAGTTAGTAGATAAATGTACAATCATGCAAATAAAAAAACAATTAAAATGTAACTACTCTTTTTGTAAAAATATATATACACCATAACAATTTGAACATAAACAAAGGAAAAGGATACCTAAAAAAAAAATAGAAATAAAAGAAAAGCAAAGAAATAGTATCTTAGAAAGACATCAGCTAAAAAGCTATTTCTCAATAAAGATAGACATTTTAGAAAGTTTAATAAGAATATGAATTATAAAAATAAGATAACCTGCTATACTTATGGAGAAACAGGACATTTATGTAAAGACTGTACAAAAATAAATTATTTGCATAAAAAAAATTTAATTTTGGTAAAATATATAAATGAAGATTTACTAGAAGTAGACAATGACAAAAGTGAGACAAAATGTATTTACTGCATGGTAAGTATAGTAAGTTATGAAGATCAAGAAGGAAATTTGGATAGTGATGAGAAAAGTGTAAATAAATTCATAGAATCAATATCAGAACTTAACTTAGAACAAGAAATTTTTGCAGATATGGATTGTAACTTAAAATGCCAACATGATTGGCAAAATAATAAAAGTAATTTTAATAAGCCATATGCATCTTGTACAAAGTATCTTAGTATGAATCTTAGATATTAATGTCAATCCTATTATATAGAAACATATTTAAGTCCAACTGATAGGATTGCATGAGAAAGATATAATGATCAATTCCTAGAAATTCCAAATTGTAGAAAATATCTTAGATGAATCTTAGATATTAGTGTCAATTTTGTTATATAAAATATTGTAAATTTTGTCTAGAGAAAACAGGAGTAGACATCCAAGAAAGTAATACACAAATTAGACAATCTAATAGAAACTACCATAAGGAAGAAACAAAAAAAAAATCAATAAAGAGAAGATTACGAATTTTAAAAACAAGGGTAGACAAAATAGAGGACGAATTAGAAAACCATTTGGCTATATTAGAAGACAAAATGGATAAATTAGTACAAGAAGTTCCTACAATAATAGAATTATTAAGTAAAATCTAACAAGTATAAGAGTTTTTACAAAGATAACTATAGGAAAGTGGTCAAAGTTAGTAGTAGCATTAATAGATACATAATGCAATAAAATAAC
This sequence comes from Lumnitzera racemosa, assembly GCA_024138005.1. Classification (NCBI taxonomy): domain Eukaryota; kingdom Viridiplantae; phylum Streptophyta; class Magnoliopsida; order Myrtales; family Combretaceae; genus Lumnitzera; species Lumnitzera racemosa. The sequence continues at coordinate 40,169,655 of JAMXBC010000005.1, forward strand.
TATATATAGTAAGATTATTCCTAAACAATTCATAAAAAATACTGAACTCCAACAATCTAAACAAATGGATAGGAAAATGTTTTGTCATAATTCTTTGTATAATCTTGTAAATTTTTCTTAAGTTTTACCTTAATGTTCTATTACATTTATTATAACAAAATCCTGCTTATTTTTGTACTTACATTATTTACTTTCCATACTTTTTATTGGTTTTATTGGTCTTATATCTTTACTTTCCATAATTCCTTTAATATTTATTTTAAATTTTGTACTTACATTATTTACTAATCTTCCTATAAATCTTATTTGTAATACCATATTTTTACCACCTACATTATTATATCCTTTAGTTTGTATACACCTATTTTTATGTATTGAGCAAAATCTTTTAAAGACATTAGAAAATCTAGAGAAACATAAGATATGCCTTAATTTTCATTCATGTCTGCTTCTATGATAGTTATAGTTCCTTTTCTAGAATCTTGCCACCTTTTGTCTACTAATGCAATGAAAACTACAGTTTCTAATCTTTTTCTACCTAACTCTTTAATGTCTATGACTATTAATCCTTCCATCTACATTAAATAATTTGCATCATAGGTTTTAAGTTCATTTATATAAACCAAATTGTAAGCTTGGATTTCTATGCTAAATTTGTATGGATCCAAATATGAGATACCATTTATGATTAGCTTTCAATGACATTGGGTGACAATAAGTGTAAATTAATTATGACGTTGTTTAATAAGATATAATATATAATAAAGTTATTTTTTTTATGTTTTGTAAATCTCAAGAAGATAAATTTAAGGTATGGTACCCTTGATGATGGTATTAGTGATTAATGGGGTTGTGGTGATGGTTAAGCTACTCTTCAAGGCTTGTAAGGAAGTGTTTAAGCAATACTTGACTATAGATGTGATAAGGCTCACAAGAAGTTAGGAGTTGGGTTCTTATACTTTTGTATATCATAGACGAATCTTTATAATGTTATGACCTATATGTAATATGATAATTATACATATCAATGGCTATTGTAAATTAAAAATGTAAATAAAGTGAATAAATAATGTAATATGATATTAGGCATTTAACCATCTACTAAAGTGTAGAATAATTCAACGTTTAGATATTTACAAGTCCAATTCTATAATTATGATGGGTTAAATAGGAAATTAGAATAATTAAGATAAAGGATGTGGTCTCATAGGTCAACATATAATTATGTTGGTCATCTCACTGACATAATACATAATAATCAAAATTCTCTCTAAGAAAATAAGGTAAGGGATTTTCTTCATAAAGGTATAGATACAAATTGATTAAAAGATCAAGAACCTAATAATAATTTGGATCTCAACTATTGAGGCATTATAACATTTGTCATATCTTATTTCAATTTTTTTTTTCTCTTTTTTTCTCTCCCAATCTCTTATTTTATGTTCATAACCTTTATCTAGGTTCTAGTGCTAATAACAAAATTTATAAAGAAAACTATATATTTTATTTTATACTATCAATAACTTAAAATAAGTTGAAATATTTAATTTTGTAGTCTATTCAACTTAGATATGTAAAATTAGTAAACTTGATAAAAAATATAAGTTCACCGAGTTTCTATGTAAACTCAATTAAAAACGTAATTTTTTATACAAAAAAGATTTTATATCCAAGTTAACTTGCTAGAGATACTTAAGATTGTAAACTTATAAAATCGTATAGATAAAATTACGATTTTAATAACTATGGGTCCAAAGTTAGTAGATTTCTCCATTAGTGCATAAACCTGCTTGGGAAATGTTGGAGACAAACAACCAATCCAATGATCTCTATTTTAAACCTACCAAACCATTTCTCCATTAATCATTCCAAATATAGACCAAACTCCTTAAACTCTTTATCACCTAATCCAAGAAGTTAAGCTTAAATAAATAATGGACTTGGAAAAATAATTAATATGGTAATTCTCAACCCTTTACATTTAATAAACATGCTACTTTGGTTGAACATTCTTATTGATCATCATAGGTAAACTATGCTTTGATCTTCTTATAGATCAATTCAATAGGTTGTGATCTATTAGCACCCCCATCTAAGGTCCTTATCATAGGGCCCTAAATCAAAAACCTCTTTTTTAAGGTTCTTGATGGATGGAAAGAGGTCCTTAACCTTTCTAGGATCCTTGGCTAGGCACTTCAAAGAGTAACATTTTATTTTTATTTATTTATTTATTATTTTTACTTTTAGTGTTATATTAATTTAAATTTTTGTATTGTAGATCTATATCACAAACCTCCCATTTTAGGTTCTTGATAGCGGGGAAAGGTCCTTTGCCTTTCTAGAGTTGTTAGTTAAGAATCTCAAAAAGTAATTTTTTTTTTAATTTCCTTTAGTATTTAGTTTAAATTTTTATGTTATAGATCTCATAACTAATATAAAAAAATATTAATGACATCTATTTATGAATCTTATGGTTAAAGTGCAAAGATCCTTAGGAAAGAGGTTATTAAGTTGTTGCTCTTTGCACAATTTTAAATGATGAATATGACGAAAGCATTTGTAAGTAATCAAAATCGACATCATTTTTCAAAATAATCTTATAATATGAATATAAGTTCTACTAAAATTTCAAAAAAGAACAAAACTCTATATGAACTAAAAGTCCATATACCTCCAAAAGTTTTCCTCAAAATTAAAGTCGACATAAACATCTATTTTCGAACTAAGAGAGCATGAGAAATCAGACTGTGAACCGAAAGTATTATTTTGATACTTTAACTTACCAGATTAATCGGGTTCATAGTTTTGTAAATCGATTTAGGTGCAAGACATGCACCTAGTAACAAGTATAAAAGAGTTTGACCCGTTGATAAAGTATAACATCTAGCCAAACCCAGACCCACATATAATCATGTTATATAATTATTTGCAATGACTGGCTTATACACTGCTTGGAGCGGTGGAAATCAGTGAAAGTTTAAGGAAACAGACGGAAATGGAACGTAATTATGAAATTGGCCATATTAATGAAGGATGGAAATTGGATGAATTGGGTGGCAAATACTGGAATAGTTTTTACTCTAGAGCAATTTTTGCTTCTATCCAGATTTGTAGAGAAATACAAATAAATGAGCGGAAAGTTTGAGAATTTACAAAAACCACCTGTAAGTTATTTTCTTTATCTTCTTTTCATTTACTTTATATTAACCAAAAAATGGAAAAAGGAAATATTTCCACCAATTTCTTTTCATTTCTACTATTAATACGTAAATAAAGATAAAAATTGTGATTAATATATATTTTCCAATTCACATAATTTCCTTCATCTCTACATGCCTTAAATATTGCCAAATACAGTATTAGTCCTATTTGTCTCCCCACTTTTTCAAGTTAATGATTGAAAGTTTCCAAAAGCGGATATGATTTGAGTCATGAAGCCTATCTTATATAGAGATCCCCAAGTAATCTACGGTCTCTGTTTCTGCCTATCCTCGCATTTTAAAAATTGGGATGCTTATGTTTTTTCCTACTTTACGTCCATGTAAAACATCAGCTTACTAGATTATATATTGTCTTATTAAAAAAACAAAAAGCGAAATCTAGGAACCGGAATGAGAAGCATTATCCTTTTTCATGCCGAAATCCTGCCCAACTTTATCTATTTCATGGACGTCGTGCAATCCCTCCTGGTCCTGAGAAAAAGAAATAGCAAGGAGGAATTTGCTGGTGCAGCAAAAAAAGCATACGATTCTGCCCACATTTTTGTTACACGATTCATACATGTGGGGGGACAAGGTTGCACCTGCGGTATTAAAAAAGCTAATATATGAAAGAAGTGGGATTTATAGTAGTTTTGGGAGGCCAAGTGGGCCAATATGAGTTTGCCACTTCTCAATTGTGTAAGCTAGGTTCCTTTCTCCTTAAATATATAAATATATATATTTTTCCTTCTTTCCTTTTTCGTTTTGAAATCGATAAATTATTTTAAAATCCCTAAATCGGTTTGGGTTTTTACAACTAATGAGTCGTAAAACCTTTAATTTCAACAGTGGAGTCTAAAATTTTATTAAATCTTCATTACATGTATGGTGACAACTTTACACCTGTGATAATAAGAGAGCTAATTTAGGTGAGTTATGTGAAGAAGTTCGATTCGTAGTAATTTTGAGATGTCAGGTCCAATATGAGTTTGCAACTTCTCAATAGCGTAAAGTAGCCTTTTTTTTTTTTCTGTCTTTCCTTTTCTTCCTTTTTCATTCTAAAATTGGTAAAATAATTTGGAAGACCTAAAGCAGTTTGATTTTAAAACTGAGTTGTAAAATCTTCAATTTGAACAATTGAGTCCAAAATTTTTTTAAATCTTCATTAATGATCCGTGCATATACAGAGACAAAGTTACACCAAGAAAGTTAATTTAGGTAAGTTATTAGAAGAAGTTGGATTTCTAGTAATTTTGAAACGCCAGGTGGGCCATATGAGCTTGCAACTTCTCAATAGAGCAAGAAAGCCTTTTTTTTTTTTTTTTCTTTCTTTCTTTTATAAAACACAAATTCCTTTCTTCCAGTTTCATTTTAATATTAGCAAAATATCTTCAAAATCCTAAAATGGTTTGGGTCTATGCAAATGAATTCCTATACTTTCAACAATTGAGTCCAAAATTCTTTTTCTTTTACTTTAATCTTCACACTCAAATTGGAAAACTTAAAATTATACTGTCATATCTTAGGAATTTCTAGATGGTTTAATTTATAATAAAAACATTGGTTTTTTAAAAGTTTTATTTGATGGCAAGCCATTTAGTGCTATGTGATAAGAAAAATACTAAAATATGTGTGTGTATATATATATCTATCCTATTATCTTTAAACAATATATTATACATGACTACTTGTCTGCGTATCTTATGGAAATATAGGCTTTCCTACAGCTTAATATCTTACAATTTAATTACAAGTAGCTAAAAAGTTTAAGGATTTTCAGTACACTTTTCCCTGTAATAATATCCGGTTCATCTAAGATCCTTTAGCACACAGGTACAGTCGACCTTTTTTCAATCTTACTTCAATTTTTCAATTTTACTTCAACCTCCAATATGATGCATAATTGTTAAAATCGAGAGTTAAATATACGAATCTACACATTTATAATTTTATGATTTTTTTATTAAAATAGATATAAAGTTATTTAGATGAATATTTTTAGTAAAATTATGAATTTTGATGTAATATTTTATAAGTTTATAATTTTACAGGTTTTGTATAATTCTAAAGGATTGTATGAATTTTAGATATTCAAAATATTAGTAGAATTGTAATTTTGACATCTATATGAATTTTCTAAAGTAAGACCTAATGAGATAAAAATTACAAAAAAAAAAAAAAAACACATTTTTGTAGAGCTCAATCAATCATGCTTTAACACCTAACATTACTATCATATTTGTTTCATCTATTTCTTTAAGTTTACCAAAAAATAGATTCATTGGTGCTAATATTTACTCCATATTTATTAGTGTTAGTATTATACATATGATTGGCATTTACTTTATATTTATATAGTTTCTGACTTACATACTTTTAACCTAAATTTTTTGGTACTTTATTCCACCAAATACTTGGTTTTATGAGAGAAATATATTTCATTACAGTAATCTAATAGTACAAATATTAAGTTTCCAAAATGGATTATGTTCGAAATTATTCACTTTCTAAATAATAATACAATAATACGGTGTGGTAGGAATACATATATTTCATCACACACAACAAATACAAAAAGATTACGTTGCGCACCGGAACACATAAGAGAACCAAATAGTACACTTTCGAGCCATATGCAACATGGTCGAAGATAGTGGACCCTCCACTAATAATACTGCCACGTGTCATCAACCAATTGGGCTCCTTCAAAAGTTAGCCTGTGCACGGATCTACCATTCTCCCATCCTACAAGCCCTACTAAAAATTCCCCCACTAAAAATATTGATAATCACACTATCTTATATCCTACCACGTCACTCCGGCATCCAATTTCAATGCAATCTGTTCCAATACTTAAATAGGAAAAAATAAAACCCAAAATATAAAAAAATTAAGACAGACAGTGAATTTGCGGTTATACCCTTCCGTCTATTTGACTAACACAGTTTTAGTTTAGTTTAGCTTAGTTTATCTCACGACGTGTTCCGATTTTACAACCTGGCTTGGACATGCTGCTGGCTGCGGTAGAAAGCGAATTGTAGGCAATGATAATGATAGGATAAAATGTAAATATGCTACCCTACCCTACGTCGCCTCATTCTATATGAGGTGATTAAACTCCTAGATCTTTAGGGAAAAAAAAAAAAACATATTTTTAGTCATATAATTTTTTTTAAATAAAATAATTGAAAAATATTAAAATAATTGGATATAAACTATCGTTTTTAAAGATAAATTGTACGATGAAACATAGAGGCCTAGTAACATTATAAATAAAAGGAAAATACAGTATCTAAAAGGAGGTTAGTAGGAAAAACAAAAAGACAGTTTAAAATGAGAGTATATTCTGAAATCCCTACTAACCCTACACACAAATAGCTTGTAGCTCAAACCTTACAAATTGAGCTCCCAAAATATGGACCCAAAACACGATTTCATGATCCAACAAAATTTTACATTAGGGATTTCAGCGATCGAGCTTTCACAGGCTTCCTCATCCGCTTCTTATCGCTATCGCCACCACCATCCTCCTCGTCGTACTCCTCTTCGGAATCCACATAATCGATTTCCCCATTATCGTAGTTAGAGGATGAGGGAGCATTTTGCCGGAGGCTCTCCTCCTCCTCTAGTCCGCCTCCTCCAGTACCTGCTCCTCCTCCTCGCTCGCTCCTCTTTTTCCCCCAAGACGGCCCGAAACCTGAATAATAATAGAATTGAATCGAATTGCCTTTAGATGAACCATTCTTTCTTGGCCGTCCACCGCGGCGGGTGTTACTTGCTCGGGCAAAACCATTATCAATTTGATTATCTTCGGTATCATGCATAGAATGGTTATTATTTTTCTTCCGCGACGAGGGTTGCCCCTCAACCTTGTTTCTCTCTTTATTCTTACAATGCTGATCCCTCTTCACGCACGATTTCAACCTCGAACCCCCTTTCAACAATCCATCAACAACAAAATTATCATTACTATCTACTTTACCGTTATCGTCTTCTTCTTCTTCCTCCTCCTCCCCCTCCATTTTCACTTCCATACTCATAACCATACTGCATATTGGATAATTAGACACAATATTTCAACCATATATAACATACCATGTTCCTATATTACCTATCCACATATAAATTTTGCGTAATTAAAGCAATTTTAAGAAACTATTTTAAGGGTATCGTAAAAACCCTACTTTCTTAAACAAAGATAAAAATAAACGAAAGGGATTCCAACAATCGAAGAAATAATAAGTACTGGGTTAAGAATTATTAATAATATGATTCAGTATTTACCTCTCAAAGCTTCCATTTCCATTGCAGCCATCGTCTTCGCCATTAAACTACGAAAAAAGAATAAATAAATATCTAAACCCAGATATTATTATCAACTATCATAATTAACCTAACAGATTATTTCTTGTACTACCAAATGCACGATCTGGGTCGTTATAAATTAGGGTTTTAGAGGAACCCTAATGGAAAAACACCAAAGAAAATGAAGCAGAAAGAGGGTTGTCGACTGTCGTAGATCTATAAAGAGAGAGAGCTTTTCTTTTTTGTTTTTGTTTTTTTTTTATTTCTTTTAAAGTACCTGTTTGGAAGAAGGAAGAAAAGTGTCGGGAGAGAAGTTAATCACATCCCATGGAGACTGGTTGAGCTGGCACACGTGTGTCTGGAGTGCGTCGGGACATGTCCCGTGCGACAACAACGACATGGAAGACAGCTTCTGGTTCTTTCGGATCCTCATGAATAACGAACGAAAAGCTCCAGTTATTACACAACAGCAGCAAGGTATAAGGAGAGAGCTGTAGGGTTTGTGTGTGTTTTATGTAAATGAGAGAGAGAGAGAGAGAGAGGGTAGAGAGAGAGAGAAAGAGAGAGGGGAGAAGGGTTTATTTTCTGTATGTGTGTGCGCTCAGATGGTGTGGTGTGGTGGTGTGTGTGTGTGGTGTGGTTTTATATTTTTGCAGATCTCTTCACAGAACTCGATAATGAGGGAGGGGTTTTTGTTTATAAAATTTTTTTATGTATTTTCTTTTTAAATTTTTTTTTTCTTACTTTGTTTGCTGTTGTTGCTTTCTCGGCCCTTCTTCATTTGCACATGTTTTTTTTTTTTTTTTTTTTAAAGATAGGTTGTTTTGTTTTGAATGGACCATTTTGTCCTTAGGTTTTTCCCAGTTTTACCAATCTGGAAGCTCAAATTTGAATTTTCTCTTTCCGGCATTATTTTCGGTTCTTTCGGATAACAAAAATAATACACATATATATATATATATGACTATATTTTGGAGCCGATCCAAATTAAATAAATGGAAAATAATTGAATGGGCAAGAAAGTATACCTTGTAGCTCATCTAACTATAGTATTATATCTATCTATATATATATAATGTTATAGAATAGATACAGTGAATTTAACTATTATTATATGATTTATTTTTCATGCATATAATTATATAAATGTGCTTTTTAAAGGGTAAACGGTAATATGTGATCATAATTATATAAGATAACTCTTACTGTAAGTTATTGTCATCGTTAAGAAAGCCAACAAAATATTGAAATGATATCAATTTTACAAATTCTTGGCCCTCTTCATTCTTTTTGGTTATTTTCTCTCAATGAGGAGTTCAATCGCAGCTTTCTTTATTCACCATTTGAAAATCATTAATAAATAGTCATCCTTTTTACATTCATGTGATGTATGAAAAATGATGTATATATATAAGAGAAACATATCAACATTTTCAAACATTTTGAAAATTTTCATATAATAATATATTTATATTGGTGAAATATTTCAATATTAATCAAGAGCAGCCAAAGAAAATGAAAAGCCACCGGTGCTAAGGGTGAAAACTCTGTATTGAAATGTAACAAATTCTTTGGCCAAAGAAATATGTAATAAATTTGAAAAAAAAAAGCACCTATTACTTTTGAAAAAAAATAAAATTTGTTTCTTAATTTTTTTTCATAATTCATTTTTTTATGTGGTGTAAAAAAAAATTCCAATAGCCCATGTGTTTTATTTATTTAGTTTCAATTCTTAAGATCTAAATGCGGTTTTCTACAAATCAAATATGTCATCAATTTCTTTTAAGTAACAGCTTCTAAGGGTAAAAAAGGACAACACTAATTAATTTTTCATTCAACAATAATAATGATCATAAAAATTTTATTTTCATCTTTATTTCCTAAGATATGTTGTTTTAATGGACAATCTTGTCCTTGGATTCTTTTTGGTTTTACCGATATGTAAGCTTAAAATTGATATTCTCTTTCCAGTATTTTTGTTCTCTCAGATTATGGGAACAACATACGTGTATATATAGATACATACATACACATAAGTTAATCTAAGTTATATAAGAATAAATTAACTAATTTTTTTCAATTATTATATTATAATTTTAGAGTGAAAGAATAGAGCGTGATTTATTCCATTGGAAGAACAATAAACGTGATGTTATAATAACCAACTTAACTTATAAGCTAGTGTAGTATTCAATTTCTCCCTATAGTACCGTATTTGTCTAGAGGGTAGATAAAATGAGTGTAGTTAATATAGTAGCAGCTAGAGTGGGATACAATAAATTTAAATGCTGTGGCCGGTGGTATAATTATATTATTATTATTCGAAGGGCCAAGAGTAATATGCGAATGCAATCATGTGTGGTAGCTAACACCGTAAGCCATGCCATCTTCAAGGTCAACCAAATATCAAAGTACTCCAGTTTCAAAAAAGTCTTGACCTTCGGTGTTCACCACTTGACAAATTATTACTAAATATATTCCTTATCCCTTTTATGTTCTTGTCATGTATGAAAATATAATACATATTTGAATATATAAATAAAAATTAATATTTATTTTCGAAAAGTCAACTATTTTCTCGAACCTTCTAAAACCTTTCATACTAAATTAAATATATGTTGTTAAAATATTTTATTATCGATGACTTAATAAGGGATGTAACCGATGAGTCATTAAAGGGCACCCGATCTACCGAACCTGAAATACCCTATGGGGTTTAGGGTCAGCATTTGGGATTACAAAAAAACCTAATAGGAAACCCAATCCAATAAAAAAAAAGCATATATTAATAAAAAAATATTTATTCTTAACTTATATAACATATATATTTTATACAAGTTTTACATTATACAACACATTTAATTCTCAATTTTTATTATTCTATAAGTTAATAAATATAATCTTAATCTTACTTAACTGTTTTATATTCTATTCTCTACTTAATATCATATAAACCTTATAACAATCTGCCTTTATAAGGTCTTTTGAATCCTATAAAAACCCACCCCTATAGGGTCAAAATCCTTATAAGGTCAAGTTTTGAAAATAGAGAGTAAAACTCTATAAGGTTTTTATAGGGTTTTGAAAAATATTAAACCCTACAGGAGCAGATTAAGGTTTCACAAAATACGATCCAAACCTGCCCCAGTTGCATCTTTAAACTTAATAGGCTAATTTAGAGAGTAATTAGCTACTCTTGGAACCAAACTGATGTTAGGGAGTTTGTACTACTATTATTGTTTTGCCTTTGATAACCATGATTTCTGTTATTAGTTAATGGAATGCTTTCATTGAAAAAAAAAAGTTTTGACAACATTCAAGAAAAAGGTCTTCACATTCAAAAAGATAATATTTATTTTCATCATTTTTAATAAGCCATTTTTATCTAGTAGAAAATTAGTTTTCATTGACTCGTGAACTTTTTTTTTTCCTTATAAAATATATATTTTGAGATCTCTCTCTAAAAATCAAATACATCATCAATGTCATACCCTGAGCCTAAAAGCTTGGCCAATCTACCACTTATACCTAAATAAATAGCAACATGCAAGCTCCCTTTGAAGCTCTTCAAATCTTCAAGTCCAACATCAATTACTTGAAAAAAATTTTTTGCAAACAAGCTACATAATCGATCCAATGAAATAATATGTTAGTGCATATAAAAACACATGCAATACTCACAGGCAAGCATATAAATATTAAATGCAACAAACAATAATTTATCTATCATTAATCAGCTAAATCAATACAATTCTAATAATTAGAATTTAGAGTAACTCAGGTTCATCTAACGAATAAACTAAATATATGGTTGTAACCCTAAGTATCTACCAATAGATTTAAACATATAAGACCTTCAGCTTGATAATCTCAAAATCAAGCATAAGATCATAGCTTGATTTAAATTCCTAAATTATAGTCTAGTATAATTAATAAACCTAGACTACAACCTATAATAACCTAAATGTGTATTTGGTATCAACCAATCATCTCATAACCAAAATCACCTCATACTAAGTTTGTCACCAATTAACTATACATCAATATTCCAACTAATTTATAATGGTCTAATCAACAGCCTACTTTAACCATCTCCATTGTAACATTGTCCCTTCACTAACTACAAAGGACATGACTATCGACTAAATCCACCTACTCCCACAACATAAATGCACCATATGCTTATTCATGGTAAAAAACACATAATAGCACAACAAATCTAATTTATTAGTCTAGTTATCATTTTATTCCAACTATCTTGCATTAGCATAATTGACACATTAGTGATACAGTACTCACTTGAAGGTTTCAAAATCTAATTTGATCTGCTTAGGTGCTTAATTTCATTTAGGCTTATTACAAGATGGTGGGTTATTCTTAGAAAACAAGGAATGGCAATAGAAAATGAGCTACTTAGAGGATATGATGCACTAACAAGTAAACACAACCAAATTAATGGCTTGATACAACTCACAAACACTAACCTAAGGTCATTGCACTAGTTCTCCTTAAAGGAACTAGATAAGAGAAATGAATGAACTTGGAGCTATGTAAGCTACTCAAGAACTAACATGAAGAGAATATTCATTAAAAGGATTCTAGAGTATATGTTTATGGTTTACATAATGAGGACATTTTACAATAGACCTTTATGGCAACTTATAAGAAAGTGAAAGTACAAAAGAATACAACGAAAAGTAGCAAACATTGCAAATCCAAAAGGGGTAAATATGTAAAAAGGAACAAAAGGAATAATTCTAGAAACGTATGCAAAGGAAGACAGTATTAGAACACATGTTCACTTTCTATTAGTGTTGTACTTTCATGGAAATAGACAAAAAGGTATACAAAGACAATGCTTTGTCAAGTGGCTAGAGTGTTAGTAAGTAGATTAGAACATAGGTTAGTCAACTTGGACTTAGGTTGACTAGTGTAGTAAAATGATTCCAGCAGTTGGTGCTCGATAGGTTGGTTGACAGTTTCTTTAAGGTAAGGCTCGATAACTTGAACAAAAGTATGATATCTCAACACCTTATGCAATTGAACACTACAAACAAAGTCCAACCTATCCTTAGAAGGTTGCTAATGTGTATTGCAACTAAGAAAAAACAAGATTGGTAGTAGGGATGGGTCCAAGCTTTCCAAAAGCTTAAAGAGATGATAAGGAATGCATGAAAGAATGAAAATGTAAATGAAAAGTAAGCAAAAATTCATGAATAGCCCCAAAAGATATGATGCACCAATGGAACTTCTGAGAACTTACGAAATAACTTGATATGATGTACAAATTGGTTTGGTGAGGTTACTTACCACCTAGCCTTGCTTAAGGGTTAGGATAAGGGTAAAATAAAAATAAAAAATCAGTATTTATGAGAGGAAGAATATTTAGTGTATTGATGGTAATCTAATAGTTATGGCTACAAGTCTAAGGAGTATTTATACCTAATAAGTTATGGCAATTTTCCTAAAAGGAAAAAGACAAAAAGGGTATTTTCCTAGCAAAGTAATGTACAAGAATACATAAGAGTAAAAATAAATATTTAAGAAAAACAATAATTAGTGTAATAGATTTTACACATAACCATGTACATGTGGTGGAGATGTATTGGTGAAGCCATTGGAAGATGTAGACAAAAGAGTACAATCAGATTGCTTGTTTAAATAGAGGTGACTGAAGATTAGTCTAAGGTCTCTCTCTTAACCTTTTGATAAGGGTAATGCCAAGCAAGTGATCGACTCGAACATGGGTAAGTAAGCGCGTGAGGTTTGGAAGATGTCTCAACATTCTTCTATTCAACATATAATCTCCAAGAGATGGGCAATCAATGGGCTCAGCATCCAGAGTAGCTCAGTAAAGAGATACTCAGCTTCGACAAAAGTTAGTTGGAGCAGGAGGATTCGTCTTCCTAGCTCCTCTAGTCGTTGGTCTCAACTGTAGGTCAAAGGCTCGATAATGTAATTCCTATCAATTGCCTACTTAGGATTCTCAGCACCGAATTCTAAAGACCTTGGAGCTAACCTCAAGTGAAAGGTCTTAGCCTTAACAAGTGGTGTAGAGAGGTTGGACTCCTATCAATACCCTAAGATTGTAAGATTGTTGAAGAGTTAGCCTTAATCATCAGGTTCAGCTTCATTTAGGATGTATAGAGTCAGCTTGGCCACATCAAAGGTCAAAGAAACAACATAGTCTCTAAGTAATTTTAGCTCATAGGCATTATTATTAATCCTCTACAATACTTTGAATGGTCAATTAGCTTAAGGCAATAACTTATTGTTCCTGTGGCTCAAGAACCTTTCCTTGCTAAGTTAGATCCACATTTGATACTGTAGATGAAAGCTAATGGTCTTTCTTCCCCAATTTCTTAGCTTTTTCTACTTGACTACTATTTTGAAGAGCTACTCAACTATCTTCAAGCTCTTTGGCTTATGCCACACCTGTTAAACTTTCATCCTTTGAGGACAACATAGATATCATACCCATAGGTATGGTTGGGTAAACTCCACAAATAGCCTTAAATGGAGACTTATTGGTATGCCTAAGAGCTAAGTATCATTAAGGCTTACCTCGATAAAGTAGGTCCTTTATGCTAATGAACAAAGAATGGGAAAACAATGCAAAATAGTAGCAAATGTAAACCAAAACCTTAGATGTAACTTACCTTAAAATCCAACACAAATCAATCTTCACTTGATATGACTCGGAAATAAAGAAAAAGATCCACTTATTACCCACTATGGCTACTTAATCCGATTAGATAAGAGCATAAGGAACTTGGAGGAAAATACTCACATGTTGAAGAAGAAGATACCGATTATATTGAATGAAGATTATTCCAACTATACAATTTAGGATACTATTTATAGTAAGCCTCCTAGAATAATAAAAGAGAAAGAAAATGGCTACAATGGGGTAATAGCAAACAATACTACCTAATTATGCCTAGAAGGGTATAAAAGATTGGCAAGTAAAAAGGAATATAGTACAATCTATCAGAAAAGTATAATACATAGCTCAAAACATTTGGACTTATCTCAGAATCTCCATAGGGAATGCTAATGATCAATTTAAGGGTAGAAAGTAGGTAAAGACTCAACTTCACAAAGTAAGAGAGGATGGACCCCAAGCATAGGACCTGTAAACAAGCTAGTAGTTAGCAAGTCAGCACTTGGCTAGTTTAAGCTCAAAAGGTTAGTTAGAGGAGAGGCTGCTTAGAGGTTTAAACACTTGGATGAGTATAAAAACAAATTGAGTAGGGAGGAAGTTCAACCAGGGGCTAACTTGGTACTAAGACTCATCCTTAGCCAACTATGGAAGTAAGATCCATCAAGCTAAGCTTTATAGGCCTTGGACTCTAGCTTGGTGATTGACTTAAAGATCGGCAATCCATCACTTACTAATCAAACTGTGGGTAGACCTATTATAGGTAAACTCAACAACTAGTAAGCATAAGTCCTAATTAATGAGGTTCATACAAAGTGTAGCTTGAAGCAATCTCCTTAAAGCCCTATTGATGACTTTAGTCCGACTATCAAACTGAAGGTAACAAGATGTACTCAACATCAATTTGGTTTCGAGCCTCCTTAGGGTCTTTGAAAAGAAACCTATGAACTTTGAGTCTTGATCCAAGGAGTCTCACATTTTAACTTAAATTAAATGAGGAAATATTAGTCAATTCAAAGTTGATAGTAGATCCATACTTATTTCTAAAGGAAAATTATTCTTCTTTTTTTGAAAAAAAGTCTTCTAAATACGAATACACTCCCGTAAGCCTTACAAGTAAAAAACAAAGTAAGGCATTGCTAAATTTATGTGTCACTAGTTCGGTAGGGGAACCTATAAGAAAAGGGAACAACCCTAGACCTTCAAGTGCTTTATTGAACTCTATGTAGTCACATAACTTCCTATAGAAAAAGGGTTTTTTTTTCTTTTCAAAAGAGCATCACTAAACTTATGGTAAGGATGAAATGGGCCATCTTGCTAAATCAATTTACTACTATCATGATAAGTCATGTTCCTAAGCTATTCTTGGTAGTTTGAGTACAAAGTCTATACTCAAATTGGCTTAAGGTTGACTTAGGATGGATAGAAGCATATACTCTCCCTAAGGTTCCTTCTTTGCTATAGCCCTATTCTAGTACACCTTTGATGTAGATCTTTCATAATCTCTAACTAAAAGAAGTGCTCCTTTAACGATTGTAAGTTCTGTTCCCCTTGAGATGGTTTCCTAGTCCTTTAACATAAGCTTTTTGAAAAATAGTTCTCTTATCAAGCTATTTGGAATGCATAAGTGACCCTTCCTAAACAAATACCCTTCAACTTAGTAATATCCATCAATAGATAATCTATCTCAACAATTTGCCATCATGTATCGAATATACTCATCACCATCATAGAGCTTAGTTAACAAGCCAATCGAAGAACTTTGGCTTGCAATTGAGTGATTAGTACATGTCTTCAAGATAAGGCATTGGCCATAGTGTTTACACTTCCCTTCTTATAATTGATCATATAAGAGGAAGTTTCTAGAAACTCAACCCACTTCACTTATTGACGTAATAGCTTTTATCGATCTCGAAGATATTTTAAGACTTATGGTTGGTAAAAATGATACACTCTTAAAGTAGTAGGTAATTTTGCCATATAATGAAGGGTCAAACTAAGGAATAGAACTCCTTATTATATACTAAGTAATTTAAGGTAGTAACACGTCACTTTTCACTAAAATAAGCCTTAAGCTCTCATCCTTCCATAAGCACAACTTTGATCCCTACTTTAAAGCATTGCACTTAAGCTCAAATGCCTTCTCCAAATTGGGCAAAGAAAGTATAAGAGTGGTGATAACCCTTTATTTAATATCTACAAAGCTCCTTTAAGCCTAGTTAGTCCACCTGAACTCCTTAGCTTTCTTAGTTAGCTCAGTAAATGGGGCTATAATAGTGATGAAATTGCGACTAAATCGCCTCAAAAAAGGTGCAAGCTCATGAAAGCTTTTAACCTTAGCATTTTCTATGGGGTCATCCAATTGGTTATTGCTTTTACCTTCACATTATCAACTCAAAGTCCTTCTTTACTAATTACAAAACCCAACAAATATATAAAAAGTACATTTCGTTGAGTTTCCAAAGAGCTTTTCTACTCATAAGACATCAAACACTTCTCTATGATGCAAAACATGCTCGAACAAATCCTTACTATGTTTTAAAATATCATCAAGGTAAACTACCATACACTTCCCTAGCTAATTATGCAGTACATGATTCATTAGGTGCATGAATAAATTTGGCACATTGGTCAGCTCAAATGTCATAATATCCACTTGTATAGTTCATGGTGTGTTTTGAAGGTAGTATTTTGCTCATCATCTAGTCTCGTCTTGATTTGATGGTAGCCGCTTTTTATATCTATCTTGGAAAAGATTTGAGCTCCATATAGCTCTTTTAACGTATAATATAGCCTTAGATCAAGTATCAATATTTAATTGTGATCTAATTGACAATTAGGTTACCTTAACTCATTCTCCAAGAGCTATCTTTCTTAGGCACAAAGTATGGCATGGATAGCATAAAGACTGGTACTCTTGTGACAAAACCCTTGTTAACCAACTCATCTATTTGCTTTTTCAATTCCTTAGCCTTCTGATATTCATGCAATAGGTAGGTTTGTTCGACAACATTACTACGAATTGTAAGTCAATACCATGTTCTATTCCTTTGAGGGGTGTCCACCAAGCAACTCCTCAAAGGAAAACATCTTAGAAATCATCTAATAGTTCTCGTATCTCAGTAGGTACTTTATCCTCATCAGCAACTCCAACAGCTACTTGATAACAAGCAAGTACATAAGCTTCTTATACTTTTTAAGGTATCATTAGGTATTACACAACTCTCTTGCTATCTTTCTAAAATACATTTGCATCCCTATAACCATCATAGAATACTTACCAATCATAAGGCTAAGGTTCACTGAGTAGTATATGTGATGCACACATAGGCAATACATGACATAAAATCTCATACTGAAATCTATCCCATATGGAGATTGATACTTAAACTTATTGAGTAACATGAAAGGCTCCTTTCTTGTGCAACCACTATGGTCATAAGGTCTAAGATGGGAAATAGTTAGTAGCTTCAGTCAACTAACTCACCAAGCTTAATGCAAAAACATTAATACAACTTCCCCCATTAACTATGAGCATACACATATTCCTTTTAATTTAGCAACCAACATAAAATAGATACTCTTTCTAAGCTTCCTCTATAGAAGAGGTTATATTTAGGGCTCATCTCACAGCCATGCTCATATATTGTCCTTTCTCATTAGATGTAGTAAACTCTTTGTCTTCTTAGAACTCCTTGAACACATCATCAATCCCTTCTTTCTTCCCCACAAACTCCTCTTCCGCTACTATTGCATCTTCATATGTACTATCTACTTCATCTTCTTTCAGAATCATCACTCAATAGTTTAGACATTATGAAGCAACATGTTTGAAACTAAGATACCTAAGGAAATTAAACCAACTCGTCGTTCCAATGAGAGCTTTACTTTATCTTGCTCTTCTGTTTAAACTAGGCAGCTATGGCCTTGCTATTCATGGGTTTACTTACTTCTCATTTCATTTTAGTTCTTTCCCATACTTCCCATCACCTTTTTCAAGCTTTTAACAAGCTTGGACCCATCCCTATGATTTACCTTATCTATTCCTAGCTTCAGTTTGCATCATTTTAGTATCAGAGTGAAGGTTTCTTTAGGTAAGTTGTATAGAGATTTGGAGGAAATAGTTGTTTTGTGTTTACTTTGTTTTGCCTTGTTTTGAACATCCGAAAATAGAACAGGTTTAGTGTTAGCGAGTTGTTCATTAGTATTGTTACTGTATTACAACATAGTTGACCAATAGTGTAGAGAGTACTATGTTGTCAAATTTGGAGAAATAGTGTTAATTGTAGCTCAGATTTGAAGACTGAAATTGAGTTTGCTAAGGAAAATGACTAACCTAGGTGTTAATGTTAGCATTAGGAAAGACAATAGTGGTATTGTCCACCATGGCAAACAATCTCAAGGAACCCATAAAAATACAAATGAGAGACTTAATGAGAATGCTAACCTCCTAGTAGACTTGACCTAAGCAATTCATACATTGGCTTATAGACTTGCTGAAGCAATGCATAACACCCCACAAGTTTCCCGACTTGCTAGAGGTCAAAACCCAGTTCAACAAGTTCAAGGTAGAAGAGTGAGAAGAAAGATTGACATAGAGATCTGGATGAAGAGGACAAGCAAAAGTATAATGAGGAAGAAGAATGAGCTCAAGCACCCTAAGCATCTGACCATGTGAAGATTCAAATTCTAAGCTTCAATGGGTTTAGAAGTATAGATGATTACTTAGATTGAGAGGAGAAGGCAGAGTGTGTTTTTTATTACTACCAATATGAAGATTACGAGAAAGTGAAAACCGTTGTTATTGAGTTCTCCGGATATACCACTATATAATGGAAGAATTTTCAGGCCATGAGAAGACGAAAAGGCTACCAAGAGGTGAATACTTAGCCTAAGATGAAGAGAATACTATAAAACAGGTTAGTGCTGGATACAAAACTACAAGACACTTTCGCTCGGCTTCAAGAGCCAAGACAAGAAGGTTGAACTGTTAACGAGTATGTTCAAGAGATCTAGATGCTCATGATTCGCTATGAAGTAGAGGAGCCATCAAGACGAACAATTTCTAGGTTCCTAACTAATTTAAGGAGTGATATACGAGACATTGTAGAACTCCAACAATTTACCATAATGGATGAAGTTATATGGATAGCCCAACAAGTAGAGAGATAGAAAAGAAGTAGAATGTTGACCCGACCTCCAATGAGCCAAATTGGTCATCTAAGCCAACCTGGTCAGGGAAGTCACTAAGCTTAGTTAAGTACTAAGCCAAGTAAAAGGGCCGACTTAACAGTGACATACCGACCCAAAGAAACAAGAAAGGATAAGGATTTAGAAGGAAGATAAGCTAGATCAAATGTTTCAAATGCCAGGGGTTTGGACGTATGGCTACTTAGTATCTGAACCGAAGGACTATGGTCATCAAGGGAGATACCCTGAAGCTTGAAGTGGAAAGTATTGAGGAAGAACCTATCAAAGAGAGCATTATTGAGAAAGAAACTTTTTAGGAGAATGAATTGATTAAAGAGGATGTATTTGCCGAGGACTTGGATCAGCTGATCCTAGTTGTTTGAAGCACTATGAGTTTAAAACCCTCACATGAGGAGAAGTAGAGAGAGAACTTGTTCCATATCATATGCAAGGTGAATGACCAACTGCATGTACTCATTATGGATAGTGGAGTTATACTAATGTAGCATTAGCCGATCTGGTCACGGAGTTGAAGTTGCCAACTATTGCGCATCCGAAGTCATATAAGTTGTATTGGCTGAATGAGAAGGGAATACTACTTGTCACTCGACATGTGCTACTACCGATCACAATTGGAAATTACTTTGATGAGATTCTCTATAACATGCTCCCCATGTGTGAATCACATGTATTGCTTGGCCGCCTATGGCTTTTCAATCGAAGGGTTATGCATGATGGGTACAAAAACACCTACATGTTTGAGAAAGATAGAAGGAAGATCATGCTAAACCCAATGCTGCCGAGTTAAGTTAACAAATTGCAAGAAAAACTTGTTCAAGGATCAAAGAAGACTCTGATGATGAGTAAAGCCAAGCTCTGAGAGGCTATTAGAGCTGACATGCCAACCTTTATATTGGTTAGGCAACTATTAGAGTTGAGGGAGCGAGGTCAACTTCTCTTAGAAGTGAAGGAGCTATTGAATGAGTATGCCGATCTATTCCTTAAACAATTTCCTGAAGGGTTACCCTCAGTCTGAGGCATAGAACATTACATTAACTTAATACTTAACGCCATCCTACTAAATAAGCTAGCTTATTAGATGATTCCTAAATAAGCTTC
This sequence comes from Lumnitzera racemosa, assembly GCA_024138005.1. Classification (NCBI taxonomy): domain Eukaryota; kingdom Viridiplantae; phylum Streptophyta; class Magnoliopsida; order Myrtales; family Combretaceae; genus Lumnitzera; species Lumnitzera racemosa. The sequence continues at coordinate 40,190,130 of JAMXBC010000005.1, forward strand.
TAAGCTCCAACAACAAGTCCATGAACTACTAGAAAGAGGATATATAAGCGAGAGTCTCAGCCCTTACGCTGTTTCAGTGCTCTTAGTGCCGAAAAAGGATGGTGCTTAGCGCATGTGTATTGACAGCTGAGTTGTAAACAAGATCAGAATCAAATACAAGTATCCTATCCTTAGGTTAGAAGGCATGCTGGATGAATTGAGTGGAGCTAAGATCTTCAGTAAAATTATCTAAAATTTGGCTACTGTCAAATTCACATGAGGCTAGGAGATAAGCGGAAGACTACACTCAAAACTCGACATGGACTCTATGTGTGGATCATTATGCCATTTAGCTTGTTAAACAACTCAAACACTTTCATGCGATTAATGAACCATGTATTAAGAAATCTAATGGGAAAGTATCTTATAGTGTACTTTGATGACATCCTAGTGTACAGTGCTAACATGCCTAGTCAATGTGAACATCTCCGTACCATATTGGATGTCCTCCATGTCGACAGGTTATTCAACAATCTTAAGAAATGTTACTTTTGCTAGGAGGAAGTGGTATTCTTAAGCTATGCAGTAAGTGGAGGAGGCTTATGAGTGAATGATGAGAAGATTCGAACAATCTTCAAGTGGTCAACTTTAACTTCTTGTACTAAGGTGAGAAGTTTTCATGGACTAACATCCTTCTAAAGAAGATTTATAAGGAATTTCAACACTCTCACCTCACCCTTCACCAAGCTAATGAAGAAGAACACTGACTTTAGATGATGAAGAAGAATACCTCTACACCTATACTAGCTTCACCTGACTTCAAGAAAATATTTAAGCTGGAATGTAATGTGTCAAGTATTGGTATAAGCGTTGTAAACCCTACTTTTAGAGGGCCTAAGACTCAATTAAGAGTACTTTCCGAATGTTCCTAAAGATCAACTAAACTAAAAAAACTTAAATTTATATTTAGAAATGAATTAAATTTTTACAATTCAAAAGCCAATTATCGAGAAAACCTGAGCTTGAAGAACTACAAGCTCTAAAGCTACTTAAAATCGTAAACCTTAAAGCCATTAAGGAATTTTGACCCTAAATAATTAATCGATAATTTAATTTGAATAATTTCATCCAACTTTAGAGAATTTCACAATTTTATGAAAATCAAATCATAAATTACAAAACAATGTAGGATAGAAATCCTAAAACAATTTTCTATAAGGCTATGTCCTTATCTTCATGTATAAGCCTTACACATAAATAAGTAGACCAACCAATCACCTTAGATAACTTATCAATTGAGAGTTGGAATCAATTATCAATTGATAACTTATCAAAAACTAGTGATAAGACAATTTCCTTATCACCTCTTCACTTATACAAAATATGGACAATTTTTCACAAGAATTAATAAGCTTTACTTTAATAAAGGAGACAAGACCACTCCATGGCATGCAAGGACATAAAATGGCAGATCTAAAAAGGGGAGAAAGGGGGGCCATGCATTGGTCATTCACCCATTAATCACTTTCTCTTACACATCACTATTCATCCCTTAATGCTTACATCATCAAGAGTTGCAATTGTTGACTTTATGTAAGCTACAAGACAACACATCTAAGACATTTAAACACTCCTTCTCTCTCCATTTCCAACCGGCCATACTCTTCCCCATTTCTTTCACTTTCACTTCATCATTCTCTCTTTTGAAACAAACATAAAAAGGGGAAACAACCTTACCCCACAAAAATCAATTTTTCTCCCATTTGAAAGCTTCAACTCACGGCATTTTTTTCCCTTTGCACTTGCGCCATTTTCTTTCATCATTTAAGACATTTAAAACCATTAGAATCTTCCATAAACCCCTTTCCAAAAGACCAAAAGATTCGGGTTTTAAAAGGTAAGCAAAAAGGAGGAAGCAAAGTTAAAGGCTTAAGAGGAACCTTAATGCACAACCACCAAACTTTGCGTTAAGGACGAGTAAGTATTTCTTGTGATGTGTGGATTGATATTTATGTTAGGAGACTTGGATTTCTTGAAGATGCAAGAAAGGTTTAAGTTATTAGAATTTCCAAAAATCGTTTTAAGAAACCAACCACAAAACCCTTGCATGAAGTTGAAATATGAGCATATAAAGTTGGTATTTTGTGAAGACATTTGTTTAATGTTTTGAATGGAAGATTTTAAGCTAAGAAAACCTTCAAATGAGAACTTTAATGGAGGATATGCATGCTAGACGTGAGGGTTCCATGGCCATTTGAATGTTGATTTTGTTTTTATTTAGTTAAACATGCTCAAATCTAGATTTAAGTTAAGGAAAAATCCATCACATGAAGTTTTATGAAGAAACCAACTTTGTATGACATGAGCCATGATATGGGAGTTGTATTAAGTATGAGATCTTTTATTTCTTTATGTGGAGTTGTATTAAGTATGAGATCTTTTATTTCTTTATGTGGAACATGAGTTAAAGGATCATTTGATGGAAGGAAACTTAAGTTAAGATTTGTACACAAGTAGTTAAGTGCATAATCTACCCCCTAAACTTAAGGAAATGATGAAACAAGTTGAAAAACCAAGTGAGGACCCCTTAGGACCAACATGAACAGATCTGGAACATGGGAAAATGAGGCCTAAAAATATGATAAAAGTAAAAGAACAAAGTGAAAAGAATAACTAAAGCAAATATAGTAGACATATAAAGCCTAAAACTCAAAACCGAGCTTAAAACTCCCAAAACAAGCCTAAAACTCTAGGATGGGCCTTCAATAAAAATCTGATCAGCACCTTAAGGAACCAAGAAAGGTTGCTTTGAAGCCCATAAGAAATCTACCTAAGGCCCCATAAGCCCACCAAAGTCATGAACCTTAGTTTGAACTAAAAACAAGCCCATTTGATAACTTAAGCTCATTAAAGGGCCCAAGAAGTGGTTGTTAGCCTTAGGAATATAAATCAAAGTTGTAAATCTGATCTCAAGGAGTATTTTAAGCTTAGGATAAAATCTAAAGACCAAGCCCAAAGGATTCCTCAAGCTATCAAAAGCCCATTTACCAAACAAGGCCCAAAAACACTCCAACACATGAGGAACGCTACTGTTCTGACCCATGGACAGAATTGCATACCTCATTTCGAAAATCTAACCTTACCACGTTAAAGTACACTCGAAAACGATGAAGATTGACTATAAGATCATAAAAATCGGATTTAAAACGAAAAAGTTATACGCAATTGAACTTTAGGTAAAAAAACCGGAAAAATTCCGAGAACTAGCTAAGAATATAACTTAAGGAAAATTTACATAGTTTCTAAGTTTGCTTCAATTCCTTATAAAAATTATTTCAATGACCAGGGAACACTGTTTTCGGAGACGACTTACCTCCGGACTACTTTGATTGAACCACATGGCAGAGTGAGTAAATTCCCGATAACTCTTTACTTGATTGTGCTTGTAAAGTAGATGCACCTAATCTTATATTTATAAATTTGGATGCTTGTGGGATATGGGAGATGCATGTGTATGAAATTATGGATGAGTGTGATGACTTGTTAATTATATATAATAATTAGGAATTGTTTGCATGAATATATACTTGTGAATTGTATGGAATGAAATTGGTTGATCACCCTGAAAATCAAGTTAATCACTTATATGATTAAGAACTCAAAATGAATCATGCATTCCCCATACTGCATACGGATAACACCGACTGCCGCTTCATGCAGAAGATGGGAAGGGACTTACAGAAATACGAGTTTCCTGCAGAATTGGGCACTAGCTATGCCATCATATATATTGAGTCTCTGTCTTAAGCTGATGGGCTTACTAGGCGCTGGGAGACGCCAACCGTCGGCGAGGGGCCGAGTCTTGTGGCTTCTGCTTAGGGCGTGTGTTTGTGGACTGCGGGGGCCACCACACCGCTAGACTTGGGATTTTTAAAGGATGCGATTTGATTTTGGTAAAGGAAGTATATATATATGTATATATATAGAGTTTTGTTTTGGTATGAGCACGATAGTGCAAATGAAATAAAACCCAAGGTCTAGAACCCGGATTTTGGTTTGGGTCGGTTAATTATCTCCAAACCCCGACTTCAAGGGGCGAAATTCTAAGTCGTATGCAATTCCTAGGTCACTGCATGCGTTGTATGGCATACTGTTTGTTCATGCATTCATATGATTATGCATCTAATAAATTTCTGCCTTGTGGTACTGATGAGGGTATTTATCTCACTAAGCGTAAGCTTACTCCCCTATAGATTTCTGTTGGTGCAGGAGAACCTCTTCGTCAATCCGGACCGAGGCATGCCCGTGGTAAGTCTCGAGTAGAGACGGGTTGGAGCGATCAGAGAGCGAAGAGGATATTTTGTAATAGATATTTAGATACTTTCATGTATTTATGCATTACTTAGATTTTATGCAGTTCCGTTATGAACTGCATTCGTTTGTAATATTGTTTTGGTGTGGGTCTTACGAGCCCACACAATTAGTTAATTTATAACATAGAAGTAATTTTAGTTAAATTGCTCTATATTACTTGTCTATGGGCCTAGTGGTAACGTAGAGTAAAAGGAGCCTTGTGTGTCGTATGAAAGGCCTATGATCAGCAAGGGGGTTGATAATAGACCTTTATACGGTACACGGCGACCTATTACGACAACGATACTGTTGGGTCGTTATACTTTGTTCTCGGATTACCAGGCATTACCCAAGACAAAGATTCCATAATGGTTGTTATGGATAGATTTAGTAAGATGTTATATTTTGTGCCCTACTCTAAGACTAATGATGCTTCGGCCATTGCTTCTTTTATCTTGCAGGAAATTGTTCAATTATACGGTATGCTGAAAAGTGTAGTGTCAAACAAAGACCCAAAGTTCTTGAGCTATTTCTAAAGAACCCTATGGCGTTGGATAGGGACCAAACTACTATTCAGTTCTTGTTACCCCCAAACTAATAGCCTAATAGAGGTAGTCAATTGTACTTTAAGATCATTACCTCAAGTTGCAATGGGTAAGAACTTGGCTGATTAGGACATTTGTTTGCCCGTAGTAGAATTCCGGTAAATAATTTAGGATTAGGGTTAATATGCTTGAGAAAGGTATTAACTTTAGTTGTGAATCCATCCAGTCAAGAATAATAGAAACCGAATTGAATATATTTTAAGCGATCATATGTTAAACTCTAGGGGAAATAATTCTTAAATACGTTATTACTTTCTTCAAATCGTTCTTAATTTTATCGCTTTTTCAATTGCTTAATTAAGTCTTTTAATTAAAGTAGTTTGTTAATTTCAGTATTTTTTAATTAATTCAAACTTTCATAATTTTCCGGTTAAATAATAAAGCTAAGGTTAATATTAGTACTCAAAATCTCTGAGGGATCGACTCGGACTCATATTCACTATATTAAAATTGATAGGTGCGCTTGCCTCATATCAAGTTTTTAGCGCCGTTGCCAGGGATGTTCGATATTAAGAACACTAGTTGCTTTATTACTTTAACCATTTTTTTTCTTTTATTTTCATTGTTTATTTTCATTAGCTAGAGCTGCAATTGATTCTATATTTCTTACCCTTGCAGTGCATAACTCGAAGTAACCCGGAAGATTTGGTAGAACTTGGTCCTGAAATGGAGAGAACTGCCCCTCAAAATTTGAAATCACGACCTAGACAAAGTGTGGCGACCATTGACGACGAGTCAATCGTTGAAATCAAGGAAGAAGATGAAGAGACCAACACTCAATTCATCGAGCAGGAAGATCCACCACACATGGCTAACAACAGGAATGAAGTAAATCGGACCATGTCCGATTATTCAAGGCCTACACTTATTGGAGCTGACTCTAGCATCGCAAGGCCAACCGTCGCTGCTAACAACTTCCAAATTGCACCTAACATCATACAAATGGTGCAACAATATGTTCAGTTTGACGGTCTCTAAGATGAAGATCCCAATGCCCACATCTCTAGCTTTCTAGAGATTTGTGATACTTTTAAAATCAACGGAGCCATGGATGATGCCATCCGACTGCGACTATTCCCTTTCTCCTTGAGGGGTAGAGCAAAACAGTGGTTGAACTCTCTACCATGAAATTCAATCACAACTTGGAATGAATTGGTAGAGAAATTTTTGGAGAAGTATTTCCCACCTACAAAGACCGCTAAACTTCGGAATGATATTTCATGTTTTGCTCAATTGGAAGCGGAGACGCTATATGATACTTGGGAGCGGTTTTAGGACTTGCTCAGGAGGTGCCCACATCATGGCCTCCCACTATGGATGTAGATTCAGACCTTTTACAATGGTCTCAATTTATCCACTAGAAAGATGATTGATGCATCCGCAGGAGGTACTTTGAACACAAAGACACTTGAGCAAGCACAAAACCTGATTGAAGGAATAGCGATGAACAATTATCAGTGGGAAAGCACCAGAGCCAAGCAAAAGGCTATGGGAGTTTATGAGGTGGACTTGACCACTGCTTTGGCAGCCAAGGTGGACTTATTGAGTAAGAAAATTGATGCACTCTCAATTGGCCCTCAACAAGTGCAATCGGATGTAAGTGATTTTGGTATGCAGGGGTATGGAGCACAAGAATAATTGGAACAGGTAGATTACCTAAGAAATCCACCCAAGCAACAAAATAACCCCTACAGCAACACTTATAATCCCGGATGGAGGAATCACCCCAATTTCTCATAGGGAAACCAAAACTAAGGCCAACAGAAGACCAACTTTGTCCCACTTGGATTTCAAAGACCATTCCCACCTCCTCTTCCTCAAGAAAAGAAGCCCAGTGTAGAAGAACTTCTCACAAAATATATTCAAGGCAATGAAGCTCGCTTATCCAACATTGAATCATCGCTGAGGAATCAAGAGGCTTCAAATCGTAATCTTGAGAATCAAATTGGTCAACTTGCAAAAATGATTTTTGAGAGGCAATAAGGGACACTCCCAGGGAATACCGAGGTCAATCCCAGGGAACATGTTAATGCAGTGACCTTGAGAAGTGATAGAAAACTGCAAGTGGAGAAGAAGGATGGTGAGGAAGTAGTTAAGAAAGAAGTGGAAGTCAACCGTAAGGAAGATGCAAAGCCACTAAAATCAAAAGAAAGTATGGAATCACCGAAAGTGAAGGAGTACAAGCCTCCCATTCCTTACCCACAGCGCCTTAAGCAAAGTTACACTGATCAAAATAAGGAATTCGGTAAATTGCTTGATGTTTTCAAACAATTACACATTAACTTACCTCTTGTTGATGTCATCTTGCAGATGCCAAAGTATGCGAAATTTTTCAAAGATCTTCTATTGAACAAGAGGAAGTTGGAGGAGCTTACAACCGTCACATTAAATGAAGAACGTTCGGCACTTCTCCAGAAAAAGTTGCCACAAAAATTAAAAGATCCAGGGAGTTTCACTATTCCTTGTATGCTTGATAATTTGTTAGTAGATAATGCTTTAGCAGACTTAGGAGCCAATATAAATTTGATGCCGTATAAATTGTTCAAAAAGCTAGGGTTAGGAGAACCTAAATTAACGCGCATGAGCCTTCAATTAGCCAATAGGTCTATCACATACCCTAGAGGCATCATAGAGGATGTTTTAGTGCAAGTAAACAAATTCATCTTTCCGGTGGATTTTGTTATACTTGATATAGATGAAGATATTGAGGTGCCAATCATTTTAGGTCGACTCTTCCTAGCCACTGCTAAGGCTGTTTTTGATGTTAGTGAGCATAAGTTGATATTACGGGTCAGGGATGATGAAATAGTTTTTAAAACTCCAGAGGCAACGAACAAATTTCTTGACTCAGAGGACATAAGTCACAATGTTAATGCCACTAATGTCGTTATATCTACATGTGTGCAGGAAACTGCTGCAAAGGATTCCTCAAGCTATTGCTTGCAAAAGGGAGATGAAAATTTGGTAATTAACCCCAATTGTGCAGAAGTGGCAGCTCAAATAGAAGTTCATGAATCCAGTAGGGACAAGAAAGGGATTGATCCACTCCACAAGCCAAAGGATCTTAGGTTAAAATCTTTCAAAGAGAAGCCACTAATTTTGGAACCAAAACTGTCAAGAAATCATTTGGAACATGTCTTTGCAGTGAAAAGTTCACAACTTCCAATGACAACCGGATCTAAGCTAAAAGCGGACAAAACGAAGAAGTTTAGGCTACATGAATTTGATAAGTGGCATGATAAGGAGAGAAACTATGGAAGATATGCATCAATGAAATGGAATTGGTAAGGTCGATGGCCGAAGGGTAAATCTACACTTGTATGGAGAGTTCGAAAGCGAGATACAGGAGGAGTTCTATTTCCACCTGGATGAAGAATCATGAATTACAAGACGTATCCCGTCGAGCTATTGACGTTAACTATAGCATTTCTTGGGAGGTAACCCATGTCTAACTTTGCTTATACTTTAGTTCTTTAATTTTATTTCATTTTATTTTTCTTTTATCTAACTTTGCCTTGCTTCTTTTATTTGTTTCAATTTTAGTCATAGGCTTTTCCCTTTTAATTTCATTTTTCTTCTTCTCTTTCGTTTTCTTTTTCTTATTTTTCTAGTTTCATTACTTTTATTTCTTTAAGTTTCCCTTATCTTTATTTTTACTTAAAAAAAAAAATTAACACGGGCGAAGGACACAGTCGTGTCCTAGCCCGTCTCCACCCAAACCTTCAAAAAAATTGCCCACCCACAGAAAGTTACACAGGTGAGGGATACGGTCATGTCCCCAGCCCGTGTGCGCCCAGAATTTTCCACCCGTATCCATCCAGTTTTCACGCACGGGCACAGTAAGTTATATGGGCATGGGACACGGTCGTGTCCCTGCCCGTGTCCATCCAGACTCTACACAACACACACAAATTTTATACGGGCAAGGGACACGATCGTGTCCCAGCCCGTGTCGACCCAAACTCACACGATTTTTTCACACGACCATTTTATTTAAATTAAACACACCCTCTCACATATTCCCAATCAAACATTTCTCTCTCATATTCTCTCTTATTCTCCCTCTTCTCTCCACAATTCTTGCATTCCGCATTTTGATCCAAGTAAGTTTCCTACTTAATTTTGCTCTCTCTTCCTCATGATTAGGCTGGAGAATGTAATGAGGATGTCGAGGCCAGTGATGATGATGATGATGCTACGATGGTTGAGGCATCGTCTGATGAGGCACATGAAGAGACGGATTCCGATCCCTCTTCTTAGTTCTTTATTTTTTGTGTTGACTTTTGTTGTTTAAGGCTTGTGAACTCTACTATATAATGATGATGCTTCTTAATTTTGCGCTTCTGTTCGACTAGCAGGGAAATATTAGTTTTCTTTTCAGTACATATGTTTTCTTTTTCCCTATACTGCTTTTTCGTGCTGTTATGATTTTTTGTCGTACATTGAGGACAATGTACACTATTAAGTGTGGGGAAGGGATATATATGAATTTATTACTATTTAGGAGACCAATTATTCACATTTGACCCAATTAATTTTTAGGTTAACTTGCAATAGGTGATTAACTAGTATTAAGCCAAATTAACTGTTTCATCTTGATTATTATTGATCTTATTATACTTTACTAGAATTGATTAGTCAAATTTGTGGAAGGTAAAATTACGAGTTATTTAGCTTCGGACTTTAGGATTTGAGATTAGAGCAACATCACTAGTTGAGAGTTAGTCATGGTTATTTTTAAATTTACTTTTATGTATACCTTTCTCTTAGAAATTTTTAGGAGTCCTATAATTTTTAGCAAACAAAGAAAGGAAACTCTTCTTTTGAGAAACCCCTGAAAAATCACAATGATTGGAGGTCAAAAGTAATAACAAGTGTATGAATAGAAAAAAACTGGTAAGGATTCGTCTTGGTCCGTCAGAAGAGCAAGATTGAATCCTAATGCCAATTCAAATGAAAAAAAAAATGATATGGATCGGCCTTGGTCCGTCAGAAGAGCAAGTTTCTTTCCCACTATCAATATAAGGAATAAGTTGGTATAGATCGGTCTTGGTCCGTCAGAAGAGCAAGATTTTTTCCCGCTACCAACGCAATTGTGCTTAAATAAGGTAAATTTAAAAGACCTCTCAACAAAAGCATGAACTAAGGGGATGATTAGAGGAAGAGTGGATGTAAAATGTGTTTGTTTTAGATTATGGTGCTTGGTGAGATGAAAGAGAGAATTGTATACACTTTAGTCAAATGAACAAAATTTTTATGACTCTTTCTCAGTTGGCGAGATGTTAAATCCAATTTTTAGTTTAAGAATCCTTGGTTAAATGACTCTAGTAAACTTTGATTTTCATAAATTAACTAGTGAACTCTAGTATTAAGTATTGTTGGAGCATTCGAATATGGTCAGATGAAATTGGTTGACTTTATTATTACAAGTTAGTTGAGAATGATTTTCTTACTTTTCTTCGGGTCAAGTGTATTCGTATACCGGTTTCCTAAATAGTGATAAATTTCGTTTAGCGTTTCTTGTCTCGAATTTTTTTTTTTATTTATTTGCTTGAGGACAAGCAAATTCTCAAGTGTGGGGAAATTTGATAACTCTCATTTTAAACATATTTCATAGGGTGATTTTATACTATTTTCCTTATATTTTTGGTTTTCTTTAAAGAAATTGATACTTAATTGAGTAAAATTTTGATTTCTAGGTTTGAACACGTTGTAGGATCGAAAACGAAGAAAATGAATCAAATTTCACTCAAATCGGAGTTCAAATGAAGAAGTTATGAAGTTTTGAAGTTGTGTAGAAAATTTTGCCTTAATGCAGAAAATTATATGACCTGGGGACACGGCCGTGTCTGGTGATAAAAACAGAATCTTTGTAATACACATATAAAAGGATATCTTAGGGTTTCAAAAGACAAGAGAGACATTACAGAAACAAAAAGACACAAGAGACAAGAAGAGACAAGAAGAGACTTAGGGAGAACATCAATCAAGAAAGAGGCGAGAACAACATCGATTTCAAGATTAGAGAGATTGTTCATCAAATCAAGAGGGGTTTTATTTTATATTTTTGATGGAACTCGTTTTTAGATTCGTTATGATAGCTTAGAATTCGAGTATTTAGGATTATGGAACCTAGGGTTTTATGTAACCCTTGGATTGAATTATAATTTCAATAAAGTTTCTATCTTTTCTTAATTTAATTATGTTGTTTAATTGTGGATTGATAATTCTAGAGTGTCAATATATGATATTATGCATGTTGATTGAGAAATTGCATGTGTAATTAGATCTGGGCATAATTGAAGAGAATTACATGTATACTTAGAGATAAGATACATGTTTTTTCCGGAAAGTTAATTAATTGTATGGGAATTCATTATACATTAATGCAATTCTAAATTATATTACTAAGTGAAGAGATTCCGGTAAATAATTTAGGATTAAGGTTAATATGCTTGAAAAAGGTATTAACTTTAGTTGTGAATCCCTCCGGTCAAGAATAATAGAAATCGAATTGAATATATTTTAAGCGATCACATGTTAAACTCTAGGGGAAATAATTCCAAAATACGTTATTATTTTCTTCAAGTCGTTCTTGATTTTATCGCTTTTTCAATTGCTTAATTAAGTCTTTTAATTAAAGTAGTTTGTTAATTTCAGTATTTTTTAATTAATTCAAACTTTCATAATTTTTCGGTTAAATAATAAAGCTAAGGTTAATATTAGTACTCAAAATCTCTGAGGGATCGACTCGGACTCATATCCACTATGTTAAAATTGATAGGTGCGCTTGCCTCATATAAGAAATCCAAGTACTTTCTTACAGTTTTGATTCCTTTTATTTGTTTGTTCATATTGCCGTTATTATTTAGATTTTTAGTTTTAGGAGATTTGTATTGTTTTATGTGAATAGTTGTTAACTAAAGCATCTTAATTTTATTGATTATGTGGATTGAGAATTAATTAGATTATATTGGTTTAATTGAAGGTTTATTTAATAAGTAGTGATAAGTTTTAGTATTAGTTATTATATAGGGGTATCATATGGATTATTGTTTTTTTTTATTTTGTAAAAAATATATATATATATATTAGTTTAAGAGTTGTTAAGATCAGTTTTACTATATATATACATTATTATGTTTTATCAGTTAAAATAATATATAATATATGCATATGTTAGCATAAGGGTTTTAGTGATAGATCTTATATAAATATATTATATGGAATTATATTATTGGTGAATAGCTATATATATTAGTTTAGGGATTATTATGATTGGGCATTTATTTTTTAGATTTGACTTTACTTAAGGATTTATCACATAGAAAGTTGTTTTTTTAATAAAATTAATAAAAGACCTTTTTCTTTTAAAAAAAAAAAAGGATTGTTAGATCATTTTTTTTAAAATAACAGCACTTAAGAGTTAGGACCCCTTTAGTTTTTTTTTTTTTAAATAAACCAAATAAATTAAAAACATAAACTTAGGCAGTTTTTAAAATTAAAATAAATCAACACATTAAAGTTTTTTTTTTTTTAAGGAACTACGATCGTCTGATCCCGGCTAGCAGATACGTAGGCACCTTCGAGGCGACGATAAAATATGTAGAAACTTAGGTTCTTTTTATTTTATTTTATTTTATTTATTTATTTTTTAAATATTATAATTAGAAAAATAATCCTAATTTCGGTAAATAAATAGTGGTACCCGTTAGGATTTAATAGGTTAGCCCTTGAATTCGGAACCCTCTAGTTCTTCATTTAAAATTAAAATCAAAGACCAGTAGCCAAATCGTAATCAATCCACCCAATTGGTTACGGTTTTTTTTTCTTTTCCCAACTTCGATCAGGTAGCGACTTCAAAAAACTATTTTCAATAAAAAACCAAAATTTCTCAATTTCTCAATTTCTTTAGTCAAGGATTAATATTAAATGGGTTAGGCTTTAGTATTAATTAAGGAATAAGAAATCAATTTTAAATAAAAGAAATCAAAAAATCAGACTCGATAGGTAGGTTACCCTAAATTATTAAGTATAAATACCCACTGTATATGGAGCCATAATCATCATCAAATTATCATTAATACACTGGACATTTTCCTTTCATATACAATGTTTGTTTACTCTTAGTTCACTCTTATCCTAACCCTCGAGCTATGTTATGAGTCCTCGAAAGTTCCATTGGTGCGTCGTATCCTTTGGTGCTATTCATGAGTTTGCTTACTCTCGTTTCATTTTAGTTCTTTTGTACACTTCCCATTACCCTTTTCAAGCTTTTAGCAAGCTTAAGCCTATCTCTACGACCAACCTTGTCTGTTCCTAGCTTCAGTTCATATCAGTTAGGATGTGGTTATTCAACTCAGATTAATGCACCTCTACCTCTCTATCATCTATACAATCTAATAGAATTATTAAGCAAACTAATCTCTTGTAATTCTACAATGCAACAAACGCCATACTTTTACCCTTCAATGAAGCTCGACACAATTCTGGCCTCAGGATCCTCTACTCCACACCACATCATAAGCTTTTGAAATTCTTTCATGTATTTCTATGCTTATTCTTCCTTGCCTCAGTTTTTAAAACCTTTTGAAGGCATCCTGTATATAAAAGTCAAGAACAAATAATCTCCTCATGATTTGCCTCATCATAGGCTAAGTACGTACGTCACATTCTCCATTTCTCCTCAATTGCAGTTATAAATTCTTCCACCATATAAGGCAGTATCCCTGTTAATTTAAGGGTAGCTAATCATACCTTTACATCCTCATCATACACTTGGCATTCATAAAGTTTATCCACACATTATCCTCCTAATCTAAATATTCATCCACATCACTTGTATTAGCAAAGCTCAGCATTTGCATCTTTACATTATCAAGGCCTCTAAGAGCTCAAGCTGGCTCATCAAACTCATAAAAATTATCTACTTCTTCCTCATGAACCTCCTCCTACCTATCCTTATCTAAGCTCTCTTATCAACTCTTAGTCCTCTAACTCAATTATTCCAAGCTAGGTTTATTTGCTTGTCGTCCATGTTAAATTGTTTTTTAGCTGCAACTGCCTTTTTATCAAGGTTTACTCAATTTAACTTAGAATAGCAACAACAGGTTGGGCCTAAGACAACATTGAATAGTGATAATTAAATTGGCCATCATGGCTTGCATTTTTTCTAACTATTCTTCAATCAACTTAGGAGTTGGTGGCACATTCCTCCTATAGCTTGGAATGTCACTCTCCAAACCTCTAATACCACCAAGTATGTTATGATTCAACATTTTACTACTAATTCAAATAAACTTGACAATACTATGGTTTCAACACCATCTACTATCACCATAGTAACGAGAACACAATAGCCATTGTTGGCTCAACCACAAATATAAGAATACACAATAATAACAATAACAACAATAACTTACACTACATGTACATTCACATGCACTACAGAAACATACAACTACCTTAGCTATAATCTCAACCTCTGATACCATAATTACATGATGTACCTAAGAGCTTAGTTTCACTAAGGCTTACCATGAAATGCTAGGTACTTTTGAATAAAGAAGAAAAGAAAGTATAAAACTAGAAAACTTATGAGCTACTTGAAATATATTACCTACCAGCAAGCACAACACAACCTAAATTAGTTGCTTAGTATGACTCACAAGCACTAACCTAAGGTTCTTCCCACTTTCTCTTGTTGAAGGAACTAGATAAGAGAATGAATGAACTTGGAGCTAAGTAAGATACTAGGTGACATGATTTAGCAAAAACAAGCAAAGTGGTATAGAGAATGCACTTCATTAGGAGAATAAAGGGTTAACAAGTAGGTAGGAACATAAGTTAGTTAGCTTGAACAAGGTCGGCTAGCATAGTTACAAAATGATCCGAGTTGTTGGTGCTTAGCAGTTGGTCAGTAGCTCCTTCTAGATAGGGCATAGTGGCTTAGGTAAGAGCACAATAGCTCAACACCTCGTACAGTTAAAAGCCTTAAACATAGTCTAACTTGTCCTTGGAAGGCTAGCTACTTAAAGTTCTTAGCACTAGAGTCAACCTTGGGTAAGACATCTTAGCCTAAGCAAATGGTGTAAAGAGGCTGGATTCCCATCACAACCCATCAATCTAGTTTCCCTAACATTCGATTATTAATAACAATTTAAAATTAGGATGCTTATTTTATTCAATTAATGCTTTTAAATTTTACTATTCTTTTTAGTCTTGTCCTTGATTAATTGATTAATTAATTTTATAATTCCTAAATTACTTAGCTAGAAGTTTGAATCAATCAAAAGTTATAATAGATGCCACAAAATAACGTAGTCAAGCTAAGGGCCGATTGCCCAATTAATAGGGTTAGTCAACTGGTCTTGTCCTATATAATATTATCCTTTAGTATAATTTATTTTTGTTTAAACTTTACAACTTACATTGAACTATTGTTTATGTTCTCACAAAAACCCTAAATAAGATCTCCATTTTAGTCTAGTCATCAGTATGTGGGCTTTAATATTACAAATTTAACACTTGAATAATCTTAGGTTTAGTTTCTATTTTCGATTTTTTGTGATGAACCCAATTTATAAAACCGTTGTTTAAATCTATTTAATTTCATCAAATACGTTGAATTCTAGGTTTGATTCCATTAATTTGTTTACTTTGGATTTGATTATGGTTATGAAAACTCTATTGTAATATTGAATTCATAATCCCAAATTCAATAACTTCCACTTTCTTATAATTATTGAACTAACATTTAATAGTCAAATACAATTACTCATAATCCCTAATTTGATAGGTTTACAGTACTTATAAATATTAATCTACTAATGATCACTGACTTCTTATCTATTCTTGTAAGTATTAGGAGTTTAGAGTTAATCTTTATACTTATGTAATTAGAGATTTATGGTTTAAAATTACTTGGTTTTAAAGAGTCTCTCTTTTTCCTTCTAATGATGCAAACTTGTTAGAGGAAGAATGAGCAAATAGTTTAATTCTATTTGTATAGTCACCAACCAAAAAGAAAGCCTAGGTACACTAGCTCATTAATTTTAAAATTCTATTTGTTATTAATTTATTCTTTTTAACTTTTTATGTTATTGGTTGCTTCATATTTCTATGCTAACATATGTTATATTATCAATTTTATTCCTTAACCTTTCACAAGTATCATTCACTTCATAATGTTTCAAATAAATTACAATATCGCCCCATGTTAATTTTATTTTGTAAGTATTTCAATGAAATAGAAAAAAAAAACCTAATTTTAAGGGAAATTTAACTTGATGTTTTGAAATTCTTCAGCATATGATCATGATAACTGCTAACTTACAAAATAAGCTCTTGCATTGAAAACTAGTAAAAAAAGATCATTTCTATGAAGTTCTTTCAAGCTCAAAACTTTGAAATCGAAAAGATAAAATGGCATGAGTTGGTGGAATTACCTTTTATTCACTAAAAATGAATAATAATTTATTTAAAAAGGTAATGTACATAAAATGAAAGTTGCAAAAGAAAAGTTGCTTATAAAAGAACATGCTTAGCATATGAAGGTATTTATTACCCTAATAAACCCCTAAGATAGTTTTGGATTTAAAAATACTATAAATATGTAACAAACCATATTGTAATTTAACCAATAGTTAATCAATGTTTCTTTCAGCCGAATCAAAATATTATTTATTCTCAATGAAAAATCAATACAAGGAGAAACAATTTTTGTAAAACATAACTAAAGACTGTAACTATGATAAAAGAGAATTTACACAAATTTGCAAACTCCTTTTCCTCTTTCCTAAAGATGCCATCGAATCAACAAACTTATTAGTAATACAGCTAATATAATAAAATTTGATATAGGAAAAACTAAGTCTCAAGTCCATAAACTTTTGAACAAAAGGAAAAAAAATTTAAGAGCATGTTTCAAGATGTAAGATGCATTAAATAACAACCTTGTAATCAAATTCGAAAATTACTCTCCTTCATCCTCTTTGGCATGCCATCTTAGCACCTTCCAATAAAGCTAAAGCTTCAGCTTCTTTTGCATCTATACTAGATAAGGGAAAAGTAGTAGCATACATTACATTGCCATATCAGACACCATAAAGCCCCTACCATCTATTCTTCTCTATACATCATAATTACATTTAAAGAAATTCAAGCAGGATGCCAAACATTACAAGCTGCATCAACATGTCCATTTGCAATTTGTTGATGAAACGCATTTCTTCTACTCAGCATATCAATGCTCTCCTCTTCTTCCATAGGACTACTCTATAAATCATCCGTAAAAAATTTATGTTGCTACATCAATTGTGATTATTGGTATGATAGCCAAGTCTCTTAGAGCACATTCGCATTTCATTCTTTCTATATATGTCATAAAATAAAAAGCCGCTTTGCCAAAGAATTGATCCTTTTATCTCTTGTAAGACCGACCAACCAATTTGAGTAGTTGATAAAAGCCAATCCTATACCTTGTTAATAACATTAAAGTTGATATGATAACCAAGAATGATAAAAACAAATTTTGTTGAGCCCATAGGCATTAAAAAAAATGGGCTTTATCGATTCTTCCATATAACAAAAATAATAACAAGGTTCTTGTTTTATTTTTCTTTCAAACAAATTCAAATTACTTACCAATACATCACATTAAGCTAATAATAGAAAAGTTTATTTTCTTGCATAACTTCAAATATTAATTTCCACACTCACTTATCATTCACACATGAAGAAGAAGCTCCATTGGTATTATGCTCATTCCTATTATCTATTAAAGAAGATAACCTAATTTCGTTGTTTATTAGCTATTTTGGTTGCTTGACCACACTACCCTATCCTCAATATTATCCCAACTTATGCCACCTCTAATATCACATATCCTCAAATTAACAACTTCTCTACTCAAATTATCCTCATTCAAACAAAAACCCTTAATAGTTAGCAAGTATAGATCATTAAACACCCAAATACTAATCCCTTTTCCTACTTGGTAAGTAATTCTTCTCAATGATTTTCCTCCCCAGCAACATATTCTACAAGCATTATGAAGAATTCCTTGTATTTTTAGTCTCAAGAAAATTTGTTTTGGGAAAGTAGATATTATTTATTACTCTAACCCAAAAATCATTTCGTCTATAATAAATCTCTATGCTAATTTTAGTTTTGCTAACTCCGCCGTTTCTTCCAATAAAGTTTCCTCCTTCAGCTATAACCCTCACAATTGAATTAGCAATCAAAGCAGTATCTTCCTTATTTTGTTTTAAGGAAAACAAAAACACACTAATTACATATGTTGGCACAGCAAAACCTACTACTACTACTTCACTTTTTTATAGACCTATCCATAAGGTAACCCTATATGGTTTCCTAGTTTCCTATGATGATGAATTTACATAATATTGATACAATATCTTCTCACTTATTCATCAACATTTTTACTAAAGAAAGTAAAAAAAAATTTAAATTAACCCGTTGATTAGAAGTTTTACAATAATTCTCTAAATCTACTTAATTACACTTATATTTCTTAAAAACCTTACATGAAAAATAAAGAATCATCAGCAAAAAGCAAATGAGTTAATTTAGAACTTCTTCTTAGTCAATGACATATAAAATTACCATCTTCTTTTTCATCCAAAATCGTCAAAGATAAGGAACCAGCTACTAGAAGGAATAAATAAGGAGATATTAAATCCCTTTGATAGATTCCTCTAGTGGATAAAAAACTGCAACACTTTTATCATTAACCATCAAGTTATAAGAAACTTAAAAAACATAATTCATTATCAACTTTATCTAGATATAACAAAATCCCATTTTTCACATTACATTTTCTAAGAAGATTCATTTAACTCTATCATATGCTTTTGCCATGTATAACTTAACAACATAATAGAACTTCCTAAGCTTTGTTTTATTTTTAGGATAACAAAAGGCCACGTGAGTAACAATTATATTATTTTACATGGGTCATTCAAAAGCTATTTTATGTCCTTTATCGCATAATGGATTTATGCTCAATAGATAATGTTTAAGGCCTTTTATAAGTCTATAGAAAAGGGAGAAATACCTATAGTGTCGAATGCTAATATTTTCCTTTTATTGTTACTACCAAAAGTAACATGGCCTTTTTCCCTCATTTGAAGGTTATAAATATCTCTAGTCATATGCCTTAAGCATCTACTATTGAGATATCAAGTTCTTTTTAACTTTACTCCATGTTCTTACAACCATAAAAAATAGATTAAGTAAACTTACGAACCCTACCTAGTTAAGGTCTAATGAAATTTAAGCTTGCATGCCTTTCTTATTGTCTTGATCTCTATTATGCTTATATTCTTGTAAAATTGAAGCTTTTTGCAAATGAAACAAGCATATGGAGAAGAGTACTTATACCTTTAATCATTTACCTAATACCTTCTATATTGTTTTGGGTACCTTTTAGATTGAGTAATGTACCTTTAGATTGCATAGGGTATTTTCTATGTTGCATTGAATACAACAACATAGCTTCTAGAATGTTCAATCACCTTTCTTTTTCAAACCATACTTTTCTTTTCTACCTTTTTACTTTGCACAATCTCTTTAGCCTTAACAAAAATAATTTTTCCAGGAACTTTTGAACTTTTAACTTTCTCAAAATCCAACTAGTTATGGAGTCATCAAGTCTTTGACTTAACTAAAGGCATTTCCAATTTTTCATCACTTTTAGTAAAATTTGCAAATTTTTTGTTAAATCAAAGATGTCATTGAAACTTTTCTTATTACCCTTCAAAACTAAAATTTCATTTGATACTGTCTCTTTGTTTAAATGCAAAGATTCATTATCATTTTTCAAAATGTCCTTTCTATATAGTAAAAGTTCATTTGTTTGGGTCAATGCTTTTGTTTCATTTTTAAAAGCTCCTATTTCATTTTTGGATTTTCAAAGTTCTTTCAAAAGCTTTTGCATCTTAACATATATTCCATTAGGTAATGAATCACAATTATCTAAAAATGAAAATACCTCCAAATTAGTCACAAGACAATTCTTCTTCTTTAGTTGCATCCTCAACTTCATTCTCGAATTCATCAAGATCACTCTAAGTTGACATGAGGGCTTTCTTCTTTTTGTTAAACTTCTCAAGCTTCTTTATAAGTACAGGGCATTCACTTTACATGACCTAGTCTTTTACACTCATAACAAATCAATTTCTTCTTCTCCTTTTTCTTTTTCTTCTTCTCTTCTTTTCCCTTCTAGCTTTGCTTGCATAAAAAAATTCCATGGTTAATATTGTTTTTGTTGTAATTAGATGACTTCTTACCTTATTTCCCTTTAGACCTCCTTTTCCCATAACTCATTTGAGTCTTTTAGCAAACATGTTGATCTCATGATCACCGAAGTCTTCATTATGTAAGTCTCCTTTGACCTCCTTAGGCTTAAATGCAATAGCTTTCTTCTCAATCATCAACGTAAGCAATATCATATTTGAAAGACATCAATTTACCATCTTAATTGATTAAACATCATCTTAGACAAGTCTTGTGCTTCGTCCATAGTAGTCTTATTTGCACCCTAAGCTTTTGAAGGAATTCTTAGTATCTTCTTGACATGATCATGATCAAAGTACCTTTTTAAGTGAAGCTAGTTCATTAATTATTAATACAAAATAATCAAAGACAACTTCAACCTTTTCTCCCAGTTGAATCTCAAAGAGCTCATATTCTTATAATAAGTTGTTGATTCTAATTACTTTAACAGTATTAGTTCTCTCATGTATTTCACACAACTCATCCTAAACATTATTGGTAGTCATGCAAGTAGAAACAAGATTATACTCAAATGTTGAGACAATACTCATTTAAAGATGCTTGAACAATATTAATGTATATTTGGTATTACTGAATAACAAGAAATCTTGGAATACAGAATATAATACATGAATTATATAGGTTATAACACAAACCCTAAGGACATGTAGAAAAGACAAAAGTATCCTTATACTAAGATAGCATAAATGAATATAAACAAGGAAATATATAATAATATGCCCTTTAAATCTCAAGGTATGGAAATCAACATGAGATTGGAGCTATGATCGAGAAAATTTGATGTAAACAAGTTTTTTATAAAGATGTTAGCTTATTGAAGCCGTATGGGAATGTAGTGGATAAGAACCTAACCAATGTTGACCGTTTCCCAAACAAAGAGATAAATATGTCAATATGTTTTGTATGGTCAAGCAAAATAGGATTGGTGGATAGGTAGATAGCACCAAGGTTGTCACAACAAAGAATGGTAGGTTATTAGATAGAAATACCAAGTTCGCGAGTAATATGACAAATCTAAGTGGTCTCAACAACTGCATAGGCAAGGGCTCTATATTTAGCTTTAATGGAATTGAGAGAAATAGTAGATTGTTTCTTGAAACGCTAGGATATGACATTGCAACCGAAGAAGATGGCATAGCCTTACGTGTGTTAGGATAGCCAACCCAATCAGCATCAGCAAAGGTTGTCAAAGATGTCAAAGATGGAAGGCTTAGTATAGGTATACCGTAAAGATATCGAAGAATACGTTTTGCTGCTTACATGTAGTGTATGGTGGGACAGTTATGTATTGACTTAATTGATTCTCCATAAAGTTAATATCTTATCAGGGTTTTTGTTAGGTATGATAATGCATTAATAATCTTATGGTAAACAATAAGGTTAGAGAAAGTAGGAGAACTAATAGCACTAAGATGGATATTAAGAGATAAAGGGATTCTACCGAGTTTAGATAGGTGCATATAATGATACTCAAGAAGATCATAGATAAACTAAGATTGACATAAGTAAAGACCATGGGCCATGCAAGCAACATGAATGGTAAGAAAGAAATGCAATGGACTAAGATCTTTAATGGAAAACTGGCAAAAAAGAATCAAGATGTACTTAGTTAAAAGAGAAGTACTATTGCCAATGGAGATAATATCATCAACACAGAGGAGAAGGACGAATGTGTCAGGACCTTTGGTGAAAATGAACATAGAGATATCAACTTTGCTTTTATGGAAACCTTGGTGTATGAGAAAATTGTTAAAGTGATAAATCTAAGCTTGAGAAGCCTGCTTCAAACAATAGAAAGACTTATTTAGCTAAAGCACATAGTAGGGATATCAAGGATGAATAAAGCCAGGGGACTGTTTCATGAAGATTTTCTTTATGATATGACCATGATGGAAGACATTCTTAACATCAAGTTATCGAATGTCCCAATTAGAGGAACAGCATATAAGAGCATAAAGCGAATGGTGGTAGATGCTAGGACCCTATTAAAGGCCTATAGTAAGATTACCTAAAATTTTCATATCACGTGTACACTCATGATATGAAAACTACCTTGCAAATCAAATATTATAAGACTCCAAATAATTAATCGCTAGGGTTTCTTATTTTAATTTATTAACTCATTATAAAATATAATTAACTATAGATATCCAATATTCTACAATTCTTCAAAATTGTAGAGAATTGATATCCCTTAATAAACGATAAGATTAAGTAGTAAAGATTTAGTATTTAAACTTACTAATGTTATTAAATATAAATATAAAATTAATAAATTCAGGTAATATTTCTAATCAACTATACAATCTATCTTTAAATTCTAACTTCTAAGCATCTCAATGCTTGTACTCATCACTCAACTCTTAACCTAAGCTCGATTATCTATCATCTTACAAGAGACAACTATTGGGGAGTAAACTATAGAAGCTTAATGAGATATCTCTCATACTATATCAATAAGTAGGTTATCAAACAATTTATTATCAAACAATTTATTAACAAACATATGAATGCATGAACAAGCAGTATACTAAACAATATATGTAATTGACCAGTACTACATACAACATCAGATTTAATACTCCCCAAAGTAAGGGTTGGAGATTCATCAACATCGATCACGATTGGGTTTTAGCACCTAGGTTTTTAACCATAAATTTAAATTTTGTATTTCACGAAATACATTTTCATTTTAAAGAAATCCAATGGTATACAAAAATCTCAAGTCTAGTCGTAAGGTAACCCCCACAATCTACACTCACGCCCTATAGCGGTCATCTCTATACTTGACTCTCAGCCACCCACATTAGCGTTTCCGATGCCAAGTAAGCCTGTAAGCTAAGGGTGAGGTCTTCATGTATCAATGGTCATATACTTTACTAATCAAATCATGTGGGAATCCCATCCCTACAAGGCTCTTCATTACCATCTACGTGAGGTAACGGTCGGAACATTATATGCAATATTCGTGCTTATGCATGATCCATTTAATTTAAGTTAAGTCAAATATGATTAAGTTAATTTATTCAATGATCAACCAATATCAACAAACTATCTAAATCATGCAAAGATCAATGATACAATCAATTCTTCAGTTACTATAATTAACTACATTTTTCACAACAAGAAAATAATATTCAATCACATACATATTCTTGAACCCCAAGTATCAATTTATTATTATATAAGATTTAGGTGCACTAACTACAAGCATAAAACAAATATAGAGTCATTGGGAATACTCACTTGATTAAGATTGATATGAATCCTAGCAATCAACAAGCAATTTGCTCTCTTGATCAACATCTCTTAATAAATAAAAATAAGAGAAACCTAATGAGTATCTAAACATAATGCTAGACGGTCTAACCAGCTTACTATCTATCTTATGATTCTCGTTTCTGTTTAAGTGTTAAATCGTGTTTAACTTTCTTATTTTATCTTTTATGTTTACACTCTTATAGTAAATTCTTATTGAGTTCAAGTGTGTTTCTATAGTAATAAACTTTGATTAAAATTTTCTATGTTATTTTATACTGCTTAACTTATTTATTGTGACTATTAAGAAATATTATTTTATCGTATAAATAATAATATATAATTTAATAAATATTATACATCACTTTTCATAAGTTTTATATTAATATATTGTTATATCATAATTTAATTGTAATTCGTACATATAGCAAGATGAATAATAATATGCTAAGGTAAGTTAAGTAAAATAATAAAGCTAGGTGGAAATACTAAAATCATATATGTAAACAACTAAAAACTTTAACTCAATTATATGATTGTATTATTTTAAGATTATATCATATGTGTATATATACTTATGTTCAATTTGTTTACTATAAGTGTGTGATTATATCTTATTATTATTATTATTAATTGTTTTTATCTTTGCTGTTTTATATGAACATTTATTATTATTACATATAAAAGCATATTTACTTCAGAATGCCATGACTTTTAAGTACACGTATATACATTTAACATTTTGATCGTTTAAAAAACTTTGTATATCATAGTATGTGTTTATCGATTTTTCTTCTATAGAAAATATGTATATATACGCTTATAATTAATTACATTTGAGTAACTCTTTATTTGGTTAGAGTTTAAGATTTTATTACTTAAATATTGTACCAATCCACTTATATCTTTTGGTTTTCTCTAAATCTTAAATCATATATAACTTTTTTGTTTTAACTCCAACATTTATAAACTTACAGTCGATTTTTATCATTTATGGATATACATTCTCATTGCAAGATCCATTTTGAATGTTAAAACCTACATTTTTCAATATGGGCTTAAATTGTTATGAATTTGGCTATTTTGACCCGAAAAAATTTATTTATTAATTTTGAGCTTTTTTGTATTAGTTTATAATTTGATTAATTTCTAAATTTCATATTTCCATAATACTTTAGTTTTAAGTCCAATTTACGTATATTTCATTATTTCTTCATATTTATGCCTAATTTACCACTTATATTAATTTTATTATTATTGAAAATTTTCATAATTAATTAATTATTATTATTATTTTATAATTTTAGGTTCAATTAGTTATTTTAATAAATTGCTAACATGCCATATTTTCATTTGTCCACTTGGCAATTTGATAATTTTTTTATTTGTTTTCAGATTTCTTCAATTTATTATTATTATTATTATTATTATTATTATTATTATTATTATTATTATTAATTAATTAATTAATTAATTAATGTTTTATAGGCCTTAATTATTTATTATGGGTTTCAACCCAACCCATATTCATATAGATATATATATATATATATTTTACTATATTATATTAAATGAATATGTTATATGTATGTGTTTATATGCATATACATATATACATATATGTTCTTAATTATTTTATTATACTTAATAATTTGTTATATGTACTTATACTTAGTATATTATTATATGTACCCATATACATACATGTAGGTATACTTATATCATACTAATATAATATGTATAACTCTATAGGTATACATACGTATATGCACATATTTATACTTCTAGTTTATTATTAGGATACATACTTATATATGTGTATACATATTTATAACAAGTTTATACATACTTTTATGTGTATCTTTGTATGTATATCTATATTTTTTTAGTATAATTTTAAGAGAATTGTAATATATAATATATGCACATTTACATGTATTTTTTTTTTAAGTTTTTGCATGTATATGTATAAATAATTATTATTTCATATATGTTTATGTACATGCTATATATGTGTATATATTTATAAGGCATAAATGCATGTATTTGTACATATATATATCATATATATGTATTTGTGTGTGTGTGTGTATGCAAATATACCTATGGCTAACTAACCATATAAAATGTACTTATACATACCTAAATGTATACATTAGTATATTTACATATAAACATAATTTCCAAAGACTTAAGATTATGTACACGAAAAGCTAAGATATATATATATATATATATACATACATACTTAGAATTATAATACAATATACTAAAATACATACTAATACATGTTCAAAACATTAAGTGCAAAATATACAAAAATGCCTAATGAAAATACATAATACATACTTTACATAAAATAGTTATTTCTAGATATATATATAAAGGAATTATACTTACTTGTTTAGGGAATTAATTTAGTATAAGAATCCTTCTCTTTCTCCTTCTTTGGATGGTTTTACTAAGGCATTGTGATAGTATAGATAAAAGTTAAAGAGTAAGTGAAAAATATAAGAGAAAATGAGAAGATGAAGAGTAGAAAAGCGAAAGGGAAGTGGTGGTCGTGTATATATATACAATCCTATTACATGTGTAAAATTGTGATAAATGAAGAAAAATGAAGAATTCTCCAAATGATCTAAGTGTCATGGCATAGAGAAGAGGATAAGGAAAAAAAAAAAAAAGAAAAAGAAAAGAAAAAGGAAAGAAAATTCACGAAGGAAAATGACATGTTGACTAGGTCGACATGTTTGACTAGGTCAACATATAATTATATAATATTATATTATATAACACAAATAAATTAAGAAGTAAAAGAAAAAGATAAGGAAATAAGGAAAATAAGGAGACAAGTGAATAAATAAATAAAATAAATTTTTGAATTTTCTATTAAAATTTCTTATCCTATAAATAATATTTAGAATAATACATAATATAGTTAAGAAAGAAAATTATAAAATATAAAATTGACATTGCCATATAATGCATAAACATCAATTAAGCAATTAAATGAAGTTCAAATAGTTAAATATATATATACTCATTTAATGTATAAATATATAGTCACTAATAATTAAATAATAATATTTATCAATTTCGTAAATTACTTTGGTACTCTTTATATTTATTAATATTTAAAAGTTATCTCTAATCATTCATTAACAATTTTACATTATTAAATGTATCGATCGATAATTATACTCGATTAAAGTTTTATTAGGTTCAAGGTCAACTCTTATAGTTATACATATTTAGGGTTTAAATTTTTCATAAGCAATTAAAGTTTTGATTAATAAATTAGGATTTTCCATATTCATTTTAAGTTTTCAATCAAAATTTTAATCGGTATTAAATTTATCGACTCTGTTGACTTAAAGAAATTATCTATGGTATGTGAGTTTGATTCTATATTTAAAAGGCTAGATTTGTGAGGTTTATAGTAGGTTTAATAACAAGACTAAATGTTTCTGTATAGTTTATGCCTTCACGCTAAGAAAATCCTTAAGCAAATAGAGGAGCTTTGTGGCACTCAATCTGACCACTAGCATCATGTTTTATATGAATCTTCCAAGTGCTACCAACAACATTTTGGTGCATAAAGAGAGATGCTTGCTAGAAAGCTAGTTAGAGATGAAGGAATTAAAGTCCGGTGAGAGAGAAAGAAGAAGATATCGACATAAAAGGAAAAGAAAAAATATATTAAAAATTAGGGTTTTTGCCTTGATAACTCTAATACCATGAACAATATTGATGTGTATTTTGTATTAAATAATGAGAAATCTTTGAATATAGAGTATAATACATGAATTATATAGGATACAACACAAACCCTAAGGAAAAGTGGAAAAGACAAAAGTATCCTTGTACTAAAATATCATAAATGAATATATATGAGGAAATATACAATAATAGTGCTTACCATAAAAGTTAACGGAAGCTATTTCTTTTCTTCACTAGTAAGCAAAGAAGAAGAGGCTCTAGCCGATGGGACAAAACTCATTTTCAAAAAAAATCTTCTTCTGTCTAAAGGAGATACTCATTTATTCAATTTAAGATCATCTATAGCTGTTGTATCCATTTTGCTAAGTTATTAATAATCCCTTTTAGCTATCACCTTATCAGATGATAATTGTTAGTTACAATACTTCTCAAGCATCATAATTCATAACTTAAATGAAAGTCTGCATCCTAATTTTCCAATGAGAAAAGTTCAAACCATTAAAAGATAGAGCTTAACTTGTTTGAATAGAAAGTGAGCTCTTAACCATTGGATCTTACACTCAATACAGTAAAAGAGTAAGGCTCTAGTACTAATTGCTGGTACAATTATGTAAATAAGAGGGAGGGAGGAGAAGTGAATCGATTACTTACATAAAATTTGAACTTTTCAATATAATTCCCCTTTGATTACTCAAAGATATATGGTAAAAGTTTAAATCAATTAATGCAAATAATAATGTAATAACTTAAATCAAAAGATAACAGAAGAAAATTTAGCTCAAAGATTTAAAGTGGTTCCTCCATGCAAGTAGGGCCACACTTCTAGCTTTATTGTTTGAGATCCAATTATTCGCACCTATTATTCCAATAATCTAATCAATAACAGAGAATTACAAAAGAATTGCCTCCACAGCTATTGTAGACACCTCATTTTTGCTTGCTTAGTTTTATTTTTTGTTTGAAAATCTTAATTTTAAGAGAAAGGAAAAAAATTTGAAAAAAACGACAAAGAAATTGAAAAGGAAGAAAAAAAAAAGAACAATATACAAAAAATAAAATAAAATAATTAAAAGCACAAAAATAGTCATGCAATGTTCCATTTAGCTCATTTCATGGTGGAAATAGTAGTCAACAACAATTTTTTAAGTAAAAATAGGCATATGCGATTTGATTGAATTAGAACTTTTTACTAAAAAGGGGCATTTTTATTGAAAATTAATTTTTTCAAGCCAAGCTTGGTTGGTCATAATAAAAATTATGAAAATAGATAATTTATGTTGATTGAGGCTTCAAATTGTGTCTCAATTGAACTTAAATTGGTCATTTTATGGATAATAAAAGTTTTAAGTAAAGCTAAGCACTGAAAGAAGCTTAACTTACAATTCTATCAATTTAGGCTATGTTATAAAAATAATTTTTCATATATGCCTAATGGATAATTTTTCATATATGCCTAATGTACTTAATGATTATTCAAGAGTTAAATTTAATTTTTTAGGACACAAAACACTTAGGCCAATATTTAAAGCCCGAAGTTAATGAGGTATTTTATGAAAAGATGATCGAAGAGCTAATTAGGGTTGTCATCTAATCATGTCATGTCTCATGTCCATATCTGAACAGGTTCATGTTTAAAAAACGTTAACACATGATACGACTCATTTACTAATAGTGCTTGAAAACCTAAACCTATAACCGAATCCGTTTAATAAGCATGTCTCCTATCTAGGTCAGATTTGTTGATTGATTAAAAAGTTAGAAATAAATCTATAGAATACTTACAGATATAAAGGGGAAAAGGGAAATAATAATATTGAAGTTCTACAAACACATAAATCACGTAAGATATTAGTGCTCAACATAAAATTATAATCCAAACAAAAGTTTTAGTGAAGTAAAGCTTAAATAAATATAGGAAATCCCAAAAATCAAGTTACATAACATCACTAAATTAAATGAAACCATAGCTTGAATAGATATTCCATTATTATTGATTTCTAAATCCACTACATTTTCTACTAGATCTTTAAGAGAGGTAGTAAAGAATTTACACATTAAAAAAATCATATCAATAGATATATTATATTGAAGATTTAAAAAAAAATACTTTAGTTCGTTACCTTCTTGTCCACAGAGCCCATCCTTTGTGGATAAAAAAAGCTTCTATAGTTTTTGGTATCAATAAGCTATGATGTTGATAAAGGATTCGACACTAGTACAAAAAAGTGTGGATTCTAAAGCTACCATAGATATTGGTCTGCTTAAGATATCATGTGCCATTCTTGTAACTTAAGGATATCAGAATTGAGTTCTCTAATAACTCAAAACATCCAATTCTTGTGTAACACTCCTCATCAAAATATAGCTCTAATTCAAATTTGGAAGTACCCTAAGGATTTGCATACTTTAAAAGATTCAAATTCCTAGACTAGATAAAAAAAAAATTATAAGAAATCATATAAAATTAACTTGAAAAAGTGTAAAAATGATTTGTAATTATAAAACTTAAAGGTCTTCACGCCATTCATCATTCATATATTCATTGGCTTTTGATTTACTACTACCAACACTTTGATTTAAAGTCGCACCATCTTTCTTTGTATATTTATCAAAGAAAGAGAACAATGCTCTTTTAACTTTTATAAACTTATTCGAATACTTACCATAAATCCATTGATAACTCTACTCAACAAAATCAAAATTTAATATCAAATTATCATCTAATTAATTAATAAGCAAAAAATAAACAAAATAACACAAAATAAAAGAAAGAATAGAAGCATCTATCTAATGCATGGATCGGAGTGGTGATAGTTCAGGCGATTATAGCGATGGTTGAGAGTAGTGGGAAAGTCATTGAACGTCCTTCATAGTAGGCAACCAAATACTTAAAGTCTTTTTCTTTCTTTCTTTTTTTTTTTGGTACTTTGTGTCTTGTTTAATTCGTCTTAGACTGAGATATGAAGAATTTGAAAACGTAGATTTGAATACAATACAATCCAAAGAAATTCACACAAAATTGAATGCAACAGAGGATGGGGTTGGATCTTTAGTACATGAGGATTTTATTAGTAGGTTTGATTGTTTGCTTCGAGTTTTCTTATTTGAGAGAAACCAAAATGAGAGTGTGGTAAGTGTCGATGCACATAGAGAGAGAAACTAGATTTTTATCCAACTTTTCTTTTTTTGTTCTTTAAAAAGCCTCTTCAAAGAGTTGCCCTAGTCATTATTTATCTTCATTGGTTGATAATTATACTAAAGGAAACCATATATTCGATCAAAGTTGAATCTTACATATTAATGGGTATGGTTGGTTTGATGGGGTTATTTTTTCAAAATTAACATTGCTTTTATTAGTTGTTGAACAAAATTGAAAATTCAATTATGTTTAACACATTTTAATGAATAAGTTTGTATCAAAATAATAAAGGGAACAACCCAAAACAACTATTTAATTTGCTATGGAAAGCTCTGTTCATGTAGTGGGTTTATATTTTCTCCCAACAGGTTTATGTTTTCTTCCACTTTGAAGCCCACCTTAACGTACTTTCCTTGATTATTTGATGCATTCAAGATTTGTTCTTGCTGGTAGGCCACATCATTTGTTGATTTATGTCTTTTATTGAAAGAAAAAAAGATGTTAAAAATGGGTGAAATTGGATCACAAAGTTGAGCAACCAAGTTGCCTTTTCTGCACAAGATCAAAGGAGTGCGAGGTAGAAAAAGATGCACGATGATCCTGTTGGCCAATAGTATGCTAAGGCGTGGCACTTACAAGGAAAAAAAAAAAATTATATGCATTTGCGCTTAGGATTGTTTTGAACCCGTAACTGACTTCCTAACCAATAGATGATTTTAATGAAATTATTTAATTATATCCCCAGCTTTCGGCTTGGGCAAACTTTAAAAGGCCCAATTAATGTTGGTCTTAAAAAGATGGCGCAAGCCTATTGGGTCCTAGAAAAGGGATTTTAACATGTATCTAATTAATGAGTCCAATATGCATAACTAAAAAAATAATTTTAAAGAATAGTCCAATTTGCTAGATTTAAATATTATTTGTTTCCGCCTTTACACTAAACTTAAACTATTTTTCATAAAACTATCAATTTAAATCCAATTAAAGCCCTATTTGAAGCAACAATTAACTTTACTTATCTGTTTTTCAAAACTTTAAGGATGAAAAAGCTGGAGTGGAGGCCAAAAAATTAATTTTAATAAAATTAGCCCCTTTTTATTAAAAACTCTAGAAATCATTTTTTAACCCAGTTTTCTTTTGACCTTTCAATGAAGTAATTAAAAGATCAAAAGGCCACTTTTTGTTATTTTTCAACTTTTCAATTTTTTAATTTTGTTTTGTTTTTTCATTATTCTCCTTTTTCCAAAATTTCTAGTTTTTTGTGCCACTTAATTGTCTTATCTTTTTTGTAGTTATTTTTTTACTTTTTTTTCTTTTGTATTTCCATTTTTCACTTTTCTTTTTGGGAATAAAGCCACTAGAAGTACACAAACTTTTATATTTTTTCATTTTAGAACATAAACTTTAAATTTATTTTTTTTAGTACCACCAATTTTTTAAACGAGACAAATTAATATTTCTCTCATAACAGTCATTATAAAGAATATTTATTATGAAAAATTAAGCTAAGAGGTTTTACCTGAGTTTAAGACTTAATAACTTTTAGAGAAATGACATTGATGTCAAATTCTTCAAGTAAAAGTTCCAAGTTAATGTGACAAGAAGTACTTCATCGGGTTCAAGTGAGTGATAAGATGGATCTTGTGTACAACAAAATAAAGGCATAATTTCTAACTAGCAAATACCAACATGTAGCATTGCTTCTGACAAATTAGGTAATTTCCTTACATAGACTTGTTATTGGACATTAGGTATAAAGTTATAGGCAATTTAAGGGGCATTATCATCGTATACAGGAGGATCAATATACACTTAATCTTTGAATTGCATCTTCTTGTAGATATCCATAGTAGAATAGTGTTCCTTTCCTTATGAGCTATTGCAAGGAGAATGAGATCTTAGCTAGCATTAGAATAAATCTCTTTATATGTGAGACCTTTCTAATCAAACTTTACAGCTCTTTTTTATGCTTAGGTTGTAGTATAAATTGAATCACATGTACCTTCAATAGATTAAAATCAAACTTCTTATACATAACAAACTTAAGGAATTTCCCTTAATGTTGCATTAACATACATGTAACATCCCAAACTCATGACATCACAGATTGCCTCGTATCCTTAGTCCTCTATTGATATCTCAAGCTATAATTCTAGGACTGAAATCTCTAATTCATAAATAAATAACATCCATTAAGATCATTAAATACTAATCTCCAATTACAACCATTCATATGTCTCCATAAAAACACCTCATAAGAAGTAAATAGCAACTAAACAACATCTAAGGATCTCTTCATTGTAATATGGAAATAAAATAAACATTATTCCAAAAAATAGTTATTAAATTGAAATCAAATCACTACTCCTATATTGCTAATAGTCATCATAATAGTAATTCTCTACATAAGGATCTTCTTGATAATAACCATCTATCAATCCTCATGACCAAAATGATTCTCATAATCAGCTTAGTAACCATAACTAGTAGTATCTCCAAAACTATTATTGTAACCTACAATTATGGGGAAAAAGAAGGGTGGGCCAAAGCTCAGTATATAATACATAATGACATGTACGTGAGCAATTATACATAATCATAATCACATGCATTAAAATATAAGCAAGTACACCACACAAAATAATTTCTTTATCTTTAAATTAGCTAATCACACATCATACAATGAAGGTTTTCATAACCTCCATCACAATACTATCTAACTCATCATCCTAACGATTGAGTGTACCTCTTTAGGTCCCTTTACAACCTATGTTAGGCATGCATTTTCAAGTCTCTTCATAGTCCTACATTGGGTGTACCATTTTAAGCTCCATCTATTTCAATATAAATCTATCCCAAATCATTTCCAAGCAAGACTCCGGTAGGAACAATGCGTCACAAGAATCATCAAGGTTGCACCATAGGGATCTATCACTTCAAGCCCCTAGGTTAAGTCATACATAAGTAGCAAGTAATAATAACTTAAGCAAAATATTCAATTAGTCATTTTGAGTATATATATATATATACAAATACAAAATCTAAACTACCAATCACAAGTAATACATAAGTATCATATACCTAGAGTCCATCGTAAGAACTTAATCTACTATATCTTTAAAAGATGAATTTTTAAAGAAATGATAAATAGAAATGACTTTAGTAATGCTTTACAATTTCCTATAAACTTTCTTAGGGTTTTAGATAGGAATCCTACGTCAAAAAGAACTACACTTAGGTTAAAAAGATGGAAGGAAGCAACTATAAGGATCACGGTTAAGAATCACGTTCATGATCCTTTATAAAAGGTGAAGCATAAGTCTACGCCCTATATCACAGTTGTAGACTTGATCATGGTTCACCATAGAATAGCCATGGTTTGGATCATAATTGTAAACTTTGGCCATGATCTTCTCATCTTTAATTTTTCCTTCAAAATTCTTTGCATCCAACTCTCTAAAGAAGACCATAGTTAGGTTCACATAAATGGTCTTTGATAGTGTTCTTTCTTTGAATTTCCTCCTCCTTTTTCACCAAAAACACAACCACACACTCTAGTTCTAACATCCAATCTTAATATTAAACCCAAAAACATCGAAATCCTCACTCTTTTTAACCTAAAATAGAATAGAACATCTGCATAACACTTCTTAATTCAAAAACTTTATTAAAAGGTGAATAATTGTAAAGGCAAGAATGTATTACCTTAGTGATTTGGCAAATCGCCAATGTGAATCCTTATGTTCTTCTAATCCCGTAATTGATCACACCCTTAGGAAACAAAAATGTGTTCTTTAGAATTAACCCATTACTAAAACTCAAAATTACTAAAATATTTACCAATGATCCTTTTAGGGTTTACTACAAGTTTTGCAATTTCACCTTTCCCCCACTTATCCTTATACTATGAGAAATTCCACTTTTAAGATTGTGATTATCCAAATAAAACCAATAAAGTCTTGTGAAAGAACCTTACCTTCATAGGTTCACCAAACACCCTATAATCAAGTCTACCTCTATAAAAGAATGGAGTTTAGGTTAGAATGAGTATTTTGTGAAAGGGCTACGAATTTTGTTTATTCTAAGCCTACCCCTTCTTGACTTTTGAAATTCCTAAGTCATGCTTACATAAAAAAAAATCCCTTTTCAATAATATGACTTTATCTTATTTCTTGTCTTTTATTTTTATGCTAGGTGTTACACTTCAGTTGGTTGATCCAAAACATATATGCAGAACAACTCAAAGAAATTTCACAAATTGAAGGTTATGAAGCCCTTACCTTGATTTGAATATGATACCATCTACTTAGTTTTCAATGAAGTCATGCATCATGTCATGGAAGATATTTACCACTGCCCTCTAATATGTAACTTTCACATCTTCGAACCTATTAAAATGATGATGTAGTAGAAATTTTCCATTAGTGTCTAAAAGCTTGTATACTCTTCGACTGCAATGCCATCTTAATATGATTATACCATGAAGCCATCCATGAATGAGAACAACTCACATCCAACTATTGCATCCACCAATTTGTCCATGTTTGGAAGAGGGAAATAATCCTTTGAGGATGCCTTGTTTAGATCTTAGACATTTATGTAAACATGTACCTAACCATTTTTTTTTCTCCTTATAGGTACATATTTGCTAGCAAAGTGAAACTCAATTTGTTTCATGAAATCGTCGTATGACTTCTATATTTCTTCTTTGATGTTCATCTACCTTGTGGTGAAAAATACACTAATGATGCTTTGCTAATTTGACCACTAGTGTAATGTTCAATCTATGGATCATAAGGCTAGGGCTTAAGCTTGATGTTCCTTACATGTCAAGACGGTTACATTTGAATATTTCTTTAATAGCTCAATGAGGTGGACCTTTATCTCTTACAAGAAGCTCTTGTTAGAAATTTAGAGTTACACTATAATTTGTTTGAGGATTGCAATCAAATTTGTTAGATTCAATTCCTTTATCTCCTTAACTTTAGGCTCCATCTAATCTTGCATCCATAAAGGGGAGAGGTAAGTTGTGTCTCTTATAAGAGCACGAAATCTAACAAGAAACAATGTGATAGGAATCAATCCCTTGGGCCAATCACATACCGCCAAACTAGAGGACTCTAAGGACTCAATTGGAGAGTACTAGCTTGAAGCCCCATCAAAAACAAAAATTCTTATCCCGACCTCCATTGTTCCCTCTATTGCCAACTCGACTCCCAAGCTGTCACGTATGCTAGACCTATTGAACAACTGTACCATGACACAAACAACATCTGTAAGCTTTGCTATTTAATGGATATACAATTAACTAAGAGTACTACTCGATCATTCCTAAAGATTAACTAAACTAAGAAGTAAGTTTATATTTAAAAAACGAATCTAGTTTTCAATTCAAAAGTTCATTATCAATAAAAACTCAAATACATAAAATTCTAACTAGCATCTAAATTAATTAAGAAAGGTTGTTTAAAAGCGCATAAGAAGCTTACATAAAACATCCTTAACCCAACAAAATTACTAACTTTAGTTTAAACAAAAAACAAGCTCATTTGATTACTCCAGCCTATACAAAAGTCCAAGAAAATGTTAATAGTACTAAGGTCATAAGATAAGGATAGAAATCTAACTTTAAAGAGCATTTTAAGCTTAGAATAAAGTCCTAAATCTAAGCCTAAGCCTAAAGGATTTCCTAAGATAACAAAAAGCCTAACAACTAAACTAAGTCCAAAAGAGCACCACAACATGAGGACTACTACTGTTCTGACTAGGGACAAAATTGCAAGCCTTATCTCAAAAATATAACCATGCCACGTTAAAATACACTAAAAAACGATGAAAATCGACTAGAAGATCATAAAAATCAAATTTAAAACAAGAAATTTATATGCAATTAAAGTTTTAAGTACAGCCGAGAAGAATATAGAAACTAAGTTAAAAATGTAACTTAAAAGATTTTAGCTTAGCCTTTTAAATTTTATTTCAAATTCTTATAATATCATATTTGCGATGTTTAAGGAACCCCAATGTCGAAGAAGACTTACCCTTAGACTACAACGATTGAGCTATGGCCGAGTGAGTGATTCTCAATAGCTTCATGCTTGGTTTTGCTTGTAGTGTAGATGTACTTAAATTTATATAATGAACTTAAATGCTTATGGGATTGGGAAATGCATGTGTACAATATCATGATTGAATGCCATTACTTACAAATCAGATAATAATGAGAATTGTTTGTGATCATAGCTATGCATAGTTATATGGAATGGAACTATCTGATCACAAAGAAAATTTAATTAATTAAGTATTTGATTAAAAAATTCAATGAGTCATGCATTTCTCATAACTACACTATATCTATATCGATTGCTACCTTACACGGAAGGCAAGAAGAGGCTCATAAGAGTGGGGGTTCCTACAAAGATTAGGCAACAATATGCCATTTATATATTATTAAGTCTCTATCTTGAGTTTTTTAGCTTACTAGGCACCAAGAGACACTAACCATTAGCGAAGAGTTGTATCTTGTAACTTCCACTTAAGCGGTGTGATGTGGACTGCAGGGAGCACCAAACTTGGGAATTTTGCCTTAGAGTTTGATATTTAAAAAGGAATTTGTATTTTCCACATGAAAAGTGAAGTTTGCATATTATATATATATATATATATATATGATTTTGAGTGGATTTGAGCATGATGGTCTAATTGGAACAAAAACCTAGGTGCTAAACTTTGGTTAAGGACTTATGTCAGTAAATTATCTCCAACCTTGACTATAGGGGGCATAATTCTGAGTCGCATATAGTTCCTAGGTCGTTAAATGTATTATTTAGCATTCTGAGTATTCATGTATTTATATGTTATGCATTTAAATTATATTATTTGTATAGCATAACGGAGAAATTAACTCACTAAGCGTACGCTTACATCCTGATAGATTTCTTTTGATGCAAGATCAGCTCTTCGTTTATCTGGGCTAAGGAATGCCTAAGGTGAATCGCATTCTGAGATGAGATTGTGTGTTTTAGGAGGTGAAGAGAGACTTTTGTAGTAATGGCTTATAAATACTTATTTTCTTTATTTAGTTTAATTCTATAGTTAGAATTTTTTAATGTAGACACTTGTAGGATTTTAGATGCATTGTAATATTTTATTGTGGAATTATACGAATCCACACTTTAACTTCCATACTTTTGTATTTAAATGGTAAATCTTAATTAATATGCTCGATACTGCGTATCTATAAGCCTAATGGTAATATAAAGTGGAAGGAAGCTTATGTATCGTATGGAAGGCTTATGATCCGTATGGAAGGCTTATGATCAATGAGGGAATTGATTATAGATCTTTATATGGTACATACAATCTACTACGACGATGATAATACGAGCGTAGATACCTCATTTTTGCCAATTTTTTTAATTTTGTTAATTGAGCCAAGTTAATAAAATAAAAATAAATAATAAAAATACAATAAAAAATAAAATAAAAAATGAAAATGAAAAAATAAAAATAAATAGAAGAGAAAAGAAAATTAAGTTAGGTCATAGCAAGTGGAGTCATGAGTCAAGTTATGTCAAGTTAGAGTAAGCTGAGTTATTGGATCAAGTAACGAGATGGGCTATATTAATTAATTTGTCTAGTTCAAGGACTTAAATCAAATTGGAGAATTATTGGGCTAAATTAAATCGAGTTGGGCCTGAAGAGAAAAGCTCAAGCTAACTAGGGTTTCTCGAAGTCAGGGTAAATCTTGAAAGAATCGTAATAAAATCTTTCATATCTTTAATACGAGAGATTCGAATTTAAGCTTATAAAATAACATGTTGGCTAAGGATGGGACAAAATGGTGATCTTAATCATATACCTTCATAAACACAAAGAACTACGTACTACATGTGCCCCCATATCCCTTCACGGGCCACCATACCCCTTCATGCACCACCCATACCGTACATCACCACATACACCACCCACATTGCACACACCATTGACATGACACAACCAACACCACTAACGCACCACAACCATCGCCCAAGCCTCACCAATAACACTACATCACAGTAGCCCACTCTCGTCGCCATACTGCCCATCGATGTTGCTCGCTCCCACCGACATCGCCCATTACGCACACCACTACCACCCATAACCACACCCAAGCCATCGCTCATAGCACACGCTCGCTTTGCCTGTAGCACATGCCTACATCACCCATGTTGTCGCCTAGATCACGTCACCCACAACATCGCTTGTATCGCCTGAGCCATCACCTACAATCACCCAAGCCATTGCCCATCACATGCACCATTGTCGTCCATATCTACGCTTAGGCCATCGCCCATAGTACACGCCCGTATCATCCACGTTGTTACCCAGATCACGTCACCCACATCATTCGTATCACTCTTGCCATCGCCTACTATCACCCATTACTTTTGCCTAGTGTTGCCCAAGACATTACCCACTATAGCCCTTACTGTCGCCCATAGTATCACTTAAGCCATCACCTACTATTGCCCTTACGGTCGCTCAAGCCATCACCTATTTGCTCGCCTAGTGTCACCCATTTGATCACCTATGCACACGCCTAGTATTGCCCAAGCACTCACCTGTATAGGCCTAACCCACTACCCATACTCGCCCACAGTGTCGACCATGCATGCCCAAATCACCGCTCAACACCAATGATTCAATGCTAAGTAAATTTTCAGTTTTTATTATTTTATTTTTATTTATTTATTTACTTTAGTTTTTTATTAATTTTTTTCATTGGTTATTCATTTTTATTATTTGATTAATTATTTTGTTTAAGTATAGGTTTTTGGGTTATTTATTTATTTTCTTGTGATTTTTTCTAGTTAAGTTAGGTTTTTTTTTTTTGGAAAAATCATTTTTTAATAAAAATATATTTTTGGCACTTTGGGTTTTGTTTAAATAAAAAAATCTAAATTGAGTTTTCAAAATGATTTAGTTAATTATGGTTTTTGTTTAATTTAGGAAAATTAGATTTTTTAGGGTTTTTTTTAAATAATAAATTGATAAAAATGTAAACTTGGGTTGCATTTTTCTAAATAAAAATAATCTACCCACTAAATATATTATAAAAAAAAAGAACTATGACTAGTTTGATCTCGATTAGTGGATACGTAGGCACCTTCGAGCTAACCATTAAAAAATAAAAAAGAAAAACTTTTTTTCCCCTTTTTTTAGAAATTCGTAACAAAAAACCATTTTTAGTTATATTTTATGAACTTAGGTATATTTTTAGTATTTTTAGAAAAATTATAAAAAATTACAGAAAGCTCATCAATTTCTTTTAATTTTCATACGGTGACTTAGTCGTAATAAGTTAACCCCCAAACCCAATTTTTCTAGCTTAATTTTCTAAAAATCAGTTTTTTTATAATATTCGCAGACTAGTGATCAAATTAGGGTTTCTCTACCTGAAAATCCTAATTTTATTTTTTATCGATTGAACCGATTAGCAACTCCATTTTTAAAAAAAATCTTTTCCTTAGTTTAATGTCGAGTAATTTATATTAAGTGGGCTGAGCTTTATATAGGTTAAATTAAGGAAATCAAAATAAGGCTTGATAGAATTAGCGACTTCATTGAGGAAGCTCAGTAGGCTAGTTATGTGTATGTTAAAAATAAAATTTAATGGGCTTTTACATTAGTATTTTCTTTTTATATTATATTATAGTTGTACTAATTGTTTTTTAGTAATGTAGGCCTCAAAAAAAGCCTAGCCTAATGGGCCTTCATGGGGATAGGGGGTTTTTTATTTTTCAAGTAACCATCTATATGTTTAGATGTGGCCAAACCTGAGTCACCTTAAGAACCTAAGACAAGCCGCCATTATGTAGCCCTCAAGTCTAAGGGTCATTACCCTGACTTGGCGATGATAAGTGAGTCCACTCAAGCTTCGATGTAGCCCACCAAGCTTCTCTTTAAAAAGTCTTGAAGCTATAGAGCTTCAGACCCATAGACCCTACCCTCTTGCATCATTCTTTTCAAAAAGAGTTAGTTATTTTTAAATTATAGGAAAAGCCCAATCAATTCATGGTCAGCTTAATCTTATTCTTCAAAAAAAAAAGGGAAATTTAAAAAAGAAAACCAGTGACCCTTATATATAAACATTCATAAGACTTACTTTTTTAAAAAAAAAAAAAAAAAATCCCACTTCATGCTTGCACATATATAAAGGCATTTCTTGACTGCAAATTCGTCATACTTCCTATAATTTATTAATCACCTACCCCTATTTCATTGCATCTATGTGTAACATATTGCATTTTATATGTTTGATTATGCTCATTTCTTTGTGAATGTTTTATTTTCTTATGTTATATGTATATTATTTTGTTTTTTTTTTTTCTATCATTCCTTAGTTAGGGAAAGGTTGTGCAATTTCTAAAAAAATCTTTGAAAAAGCTGTAAAATTATCAACATCATATCCAACTTTATTCTAAATTTAGTGGCCTTACTGTAAATAAGTGTTGCCTTTTATTTCATTTACATCTTTTTGTAAAATAGATATGGAGAGTCAGGATAGTGCCTGTCTAGAGCTTGTCAGCTTAGAGCCTGTCTGTGAAGTTCAGCTAGATAAGTTCTCCTTCTTTGAGGCCGTATTGAGTCATTGGTTGAACTAGTTCCCTCCTGCCAAGTAAGATCACATTCGCAAGAAGATCGGGCCAATCGTATCCCTTATGTGGGTCTAGCTCCATTAGTCTCTAAATTCAGGCCCTTATCAATTAGTAGTATTTCCTAGCTTTTATCACCAGACAACTGTATCCACTTCAAGAGATAACCTACAAATAATCCTTAGATGTCATCACAATACATTATCAAGATCCTTGTCTACCCACGGCTACTCTAATCCAATGACTAGTAGAACTCGAGAAGCTATGGGAATGGAGAGAAGTCAAGAAGATAGTCAATGTGGGAACTTTGAGGGGCAAAGTCAGAGAGTACCTAGCAACTAAGCAATTCATCTACAATCAGTTAAAGAAGATGGGAAAGATACAATATGAAGGGCTAAACGTGTTCAGACATAAGCTAGAACCAGCAAATCTTTCACCTATAATCGAGACACTACACGGGCTAAAGTTGAAGCCCAGTTCTAAGAAAGTAAGAGAATCGTCAAGGAGTTGAAGTTGGAAAATGAGAGACTGCTATAAGAAAATCAATTCTTGAGAAGCAAGATCTAAGAAAGGGATGTTATGGTACGAAGACTTATGAAGGAGGTTAATGAAGCTCGTCCTAGCCAGATCTGTCGACTCTTGTAGATATAAGATGTAAGTTTTTTTGAGAAAATTAGTTAGAATTTTTTCTTTTCTTTTCCTTTAGTCCAATGCATAACTCAGGTCTTATGATTAATAAATTTGTAGCTTTAGTAAATAAAAGTTTCATTAAATCTACAATCTCTTACTCATTATTATTTATTTATTTGTGTAGTTAACTTTAAAAAAAAAAGAAAGGAAAAAAAAAAACACAAAAAGAGACAAACAGCAAAATAACAAAAGTAAAAAAAAAAAAAATTTAATTTATCAAAAAAATCTAAAACTTAGGTTTTGACGTAGGATTTCAAAGATAGCATCCAAACGGGTAGACTTAACTAGAAACTTGATATTCACTCATTCTAAAGCTAGAATGTCAACTTAAGGTACTAGAAATGTTGGTCAAATTGAGTCCAACTCGAGAGTAACAACTCTAGAAGAAAACATGAAAAACATGGCTGAACAGATTTAGGCTCTCACTCAAGCTATCAAGATTCTTAATGATAGATAAGGATCTGAAGTCAACCTAAATCAAAATGCAGAAACAACCCCTCTACTTGAATTGGAAGATGAAGAATCGGTCCCTAATGCTAAGGTATGAAGGAAGGAGATTGAGGAAAAACACCGAAAGATGGAGAGAAAGTTTACATAGAAGTTGATTAAGAAGATGAAAACCCTAGAAATGGTCAACTGGTTTGAACAGATGGGAATGATTAATTTGCCAACATATGAAGATGATGACTTCCCAAAAAGATTTAAAGTGCTAGAATTTAAGAAATACGATGGGACTAGCTGCCCGAAGCTCCACACTAAGTTATACATTACGAAAATGGGAAGATACATGAAGTATGACAAAATGATGGTCCAAACTTTTCGGGACAGCTTGACTAGGCCTACTTTAACCTGGTGTGCCTAACTAAACTTGAATGAGATTGATACTTGAGATAAGTTAGTACGAGCTTTCTACAACCACTATAAGTTTAACATTGAA
Organism: Lumnitzera racemosa; assembly: GCA_024138005.1. NCBI lineage: Eukaryota > Viridiplantae > Streptophyta > Magnoliopsida > Myrtales > Combretaceae > Lumnitzera > Lumnitzera racemosa. The sequence continues at coordinate 40,232,766 of JAMXBC010000005.1, forward strand.
GTGGCCTCATCCATGTGGGATCTGAATAATCTACAAAAGAAAACCAACAAAAAAATATGCTCAGAGATAAAGGGGTAGGTAGCTAAGGTGACTCCATCCTTAATCGAGAAAGATTTGACCTTTGCTTTCATTAACACTCTTGGAAGCTTGTATTACCAATGTTTAGTTGAGTACCCTGCCTCCAACTTTGCAGAAGTTATAGCCTCAAGGTGCCAAATTGAGGAAGCTATTACTATTGGGAGGCTTCCTAATCCCAAAGCAGCTGAAAAGAAGACACCTCCCGCGATATTTTCCAATAAGGCCAAAGAAGTTACCGTGAGCGTCGTTAATATCAGCAACCTTATCCGACCCGTAGCCCCAGTAGCTATGGTGGGAGGATCTAATCCCCCGCCGAATTTGAATCAGAATAACCGCCTACAAAGAAGACAGTTTACACATATTTCCATTCCTCTAAGTCAAGTTCTGGCACGACTAAGGAAAGAGAACCTTCTGACATTTGAAATACTGAGGTAAGGATAAAGACTGAGGGATTATAACCCAGAGCTTCAATGTGATTATCATTTAGGGTAAGTGGGGCATTCTAAGGACTAATGTTAGAGACTCAAACATGAGATCCAGGATCTTATCAATGCAAAATCAGTCCAATTGGATTTCATTCAAACTTCTACTCCAAATGTAGGTAATAACCCTCTACTAAATCATGGCAATTCCTTATGCAATTGGTTTTCTATTCCCGTTAATATGTCTCTTTAGAAATGCAAAATTAGATTAATTAGGATCATTCGATTTTGATAGTTAGTTCAATTAGTTAGGCCTTTTCTTTCAGATAATTTGGATTCATTCATTCAATAAAGTTCATTCCTTTCTTTATATCAATTCTTCTTTATTATTTATTCGTTGTCCTTTTTTTTCCTTCTTTTTATTTCAGATCTAATAAAAATAATGAATGTAATGGATATCTTGTGCATGTAAATGATGAAAGTACCAATATCACTTTCAGCCCTACTAGATCAAATGTCGAAGATGATATTGAGACTCCAAATGAAATTCAAGAGAGTTAGCGTAACCATGAATAAGATAGAGTAATTATTGATGAACCAATGGTTGTGATTAATTTAGGGATAGAGGAAAATCCATGAAACTTGAAAATTGGTAGCAATTTAACGGATAATCAGAAATAGGAGTTGTCACGATTACTATCTGAATTCTTGGACATATTTACTTAGTCTTATGAAGATATGCCTGGTTTAGACTTGATTGTTGTAGTTCACAAGTTGCCAACCAGGGAGAAAATAAACTAAAAAGACAAAAGCTTGGTTGATTTAGGGCGGACATACTCCTGTAAGATAAAAGAAGAAGTGAAGAAGTTGTTAAAAGTTGGATTCATAGAAGTATCAGATTACCACGAATGGGTGACTAATGTGGTGCTAATGTTGAAGAAAAATGGGAAGGTCAGGGTTTGTGTAGATTTTCGTGATTTAAACCAAGCGATATCAAAGGATAATTTTCCTTTGCCACATATTGACATATTGGTAGATAACACAGTCGGGAACCACTACCACTTAAGGAACATTTTGTTATCGTATGATTCCTTTTTGGTTGAAGAACGCTGGGTAACTTATCAACGTGCTATGGTTGCCTTGTTCCAAGACATGATGCATCAAGAAATCGATGTTAATGTAGATGATATGATCGCTAAATCCAAAGAAGATGAAAATCATGTGGATATTTTATGAAAGTTATTTGAACGATTGAGGAAATTTCAACTAAAGTCAAATCTTGAGAAGTGCACCTTTGGAGTGACTTCTGGCAAATTTTTGGGATTTGTAGTCAATAGAAAAGGAATCAAAGTAGACCTAGATAATGTTAATGCAATCGTGAACATGCTAGCACTAAAGACTATAAAAGAAGTTCGAGGACTACTGGGAAGATTGAATTACATTACTCAGTTCATGTCACAGCTAACTAATTAATGTAACTCGTTATTTAAACTTTTGAGTAAGAACGCAGCCATTGAATGGGATAAAGAGTGTAAGCAACCATTTGCTAAAATCAAAGAATATCTCATGAATCCTCCTATACCGGTCACTCCTACACCAGGGAAACCTTTAATCCCTTACGTAACAATTCTTCTAGAATCAATGGGATGCATGTTGGGACAAAAAGATGAAATAGGTAGAAAAGAGCATCTTATATATTATTTAAGCAAGAAGTTCACAGAAGGCAAGCAAAAATACTCAAAAGTGGAAAGGACGTGTTGTGCCCTAATATGGGTGATACATAGGCTCAGGCAGTACACTCTCTATTATTCAGTAAAGTTGTTGACAAAGCATGACATGTTAAGGTATTTAGCAAAAAAGCCGATGTTAATTAGGAGAATATCGAAATGGTAGATGCTACTCTTCGAGTTTGATATCAAGTATATGAGTCAGAGTTCAATCAAGTGGCAGGTAGTGGTTGATCAATTGGCAAAATACTCATTAGAAGATAAGGATGGAGGTTCAAAAGCATGATTTCTCGATGAAAATGTGATGGTAGCAAACGAATTGAGTGGTGAGAAGTTAGGATAGAAAATGTATTTTGATGGAGTAGCCAATGTGTTTGGATGTGGGGTAGGAGCAGTATTAGTATCTCTTGAAGGTAATCATTTCCCTGTAGCAACAAGATTAACATTCCCATATACCAACAACATACAAAATATGAAGCCTCCATTTTGGGACTCAAAATGGCGCTAGATATAGGAATACAAGAATTGGAAGTGTACAAAGATTCTTCCCTTACAATTTTCTAGATCTTAGGGGAATATAAGATGAAGGACAGGAAATTGATACCTTACTACGAACATTTAAGCAAGTTAATTGAAAAATTCCAAGAGATTTCATTCACCTACATTCCAAGGATCCACAACCAATTTGTCGACACATTGGCTACATTAGTGTCAATGGTGAAAGTTACAAATGGAATAGAAATTCAGCCCTTGAAGATTGAAGTGGAAAAAAAACTGGCTTTTTGCCTTACAGTTGAAGAAAAAGAATCAAAACAACCTTGGTATTACGATATCAAGAAGTTACTTCAAACTGATGAATTTCCTAAAGATGCTGAACGAAAAGAAAAAAGGACTTTAAGAAGATTGGCTACTTATTTCTTATTAAGTGGAACCATGTTGTACAAGAGATCACCAGATGCAACACTGCTAAGGTGCGTAAATGAAGAAGAAGCTGAGAAATTGATGAAAAGAAGTGCATAAAGGAGTTTATAGTCCTCACATAAATGGATATATGTTAACCAAAAAGATCATGAGAATGGAGTATTTTTAGATGATGATGGAATTGGATTATGTTAAGTACGTGAGGTACTGTCACCTGTACCAAGTATATACTAATAAAATCAATGCTCCTCCCTAAGAATTACATATGTTATCAGCTCCTTAACCTTTTTTCGATGTGGGGAATTGACATGATCGGTCCGATTTCGCCAACAACTTCAAACGAGTGTAGATTCATTTTAGTCGCGATCAACTATTTTACCAAGTAGGTAAAAGCAACATCGTATTCAAATTCTTGAAAAGAGATATTATTGCAAGATATAGTGCACTCGAGTCTATTATTACAAACAACGGGATGAATTTGAATAATAAGTTAATGGATGAAGTGTGCAACCAATTCAAGATCAATCATAGAAATTCAACTCCATATCGACCTCAAATGAATGGGGTAGTTGAAGCCGTAAATAACAACATCAAAAGAATCATTGAGAAGATGGCGATCACTTACAAAGATTGGCATAAGTTGCTTCCCTTTGCCCTCATGGCTTACAGAACCTCAATCAAAACTTCTACTGGTACAACCCCATATTCATTAGTGTATGGAACTGAAGTGGTATTACCGGTGGAAGTAGAAATACCTTCATTCCAGGTACTGGTAGAAACTCAGCTCAATGAAGCAGAGTAGGTGAAGAAGAGAATAGAGTATTTGAATCTACTAGATGAGTGAAGACTTACAACAATATGTCATGGTCAGTGTTAACAATAGCAAATGATCGAGCTTTTAACAAAAAAGTATGCCCGAAGTACTTCAAAGAGGGAGACTTGGTGTTGAAGAAAGTGTTGCCAAATGCAAAAGACCCTAAAGGCAAGTTTGCTTCGAATTATGAAGGCCCTTATGTGGTGAAAAGGGCATTATCAAGAGGTGCATTAGTGTTGACAAAGATGGATAGCCTGGAATTAAGGGGCCTTGTGAATTCAGATGCAATCAAGAAGTATTATCCATGAAAACTAAGTTCAATAAAAGTTTCAATTTTTCTTGAATAATTTTATGGTTTATCTTTCATCGTTTACGAGTAAAGTTTATATCTATGAATGTTTTCAAATTAAGATGGTCATTAACCAACAAACACTCCACTAATAAACCATGTTTCTAAGCCTCATATACTTAAACCTAAAACACTTACCAATGAATCTAAATCACTAAATAAATTGAAATCAAATGTTCTTAATAATTTAATTTTGTTTCTTTCAAAAAGGGATTTATCGTTCAAAAGTCATAAAGAGTGGAAACTAAAATTTATTGTTGCACAAAGCAAATTTAAAGCATGAGCATAATCCAGTTACAAGACTCAAAAGTTTAGGAGATTTCAGGAGAAGAGAAGAAAAAAAAAAGAAAGGGAAAGCAGAAGCAATCACAATCATTTGGTGAAATTTTGCTAATTGAATGAGTAAATATTGGTAGTCGATGTAAGCATGCCAATCAATTGCTATCCAAGAAGTTCTTTAGTCCCAAGAAGAATAATCTTAAAAGTCTTCAGAAAGAGATATTTAGAAGATTTTGAAACCAAAACAAATCTCGAAGAGATCTATCATCTTCTAGTCACCAAAGTGAAATTAGTTTCTGAAGAGATCTATCCTCTTCAAATCACAAAACATGTTTTTTTGAAATCTCAGAGAGATCTATCCTCTTCGGATTATCCGCTAAACCATAATAAGTTAATTTTACCTCTAATGGTTCTTGCCCTATCCTTCTAAGATAAGCCCCCTTGAAATTTTTGCTCTATCTTTCCAAGATAGATACCATTAAGCCCTATCCTTCTAAGATAGGCCCCTTTGAAATTTTTGCTCTATTCTTCCAAGATAGGCATCATTAAGCCTAATCCTTCCAAGATAAGCCCCCTTGAAATTTTTTCTCCATCCTTCCGAGATAGATACCATTAAGCCCTATCCTTTCAAGATAGGCCTCCTAACCTTTTGCTCTGTTCTTTCGAGACAGGCATTCATTTACCCCGTCCTTTTAAGATGGGTAGTTTATTCTTTACATCGACCTTTCAAGTTGATATCCTTTATCAAAATAAAACACAGCTTCGTTGATTAGTTCAAAGTCAGATTTGGTAAAAATGGGTATCTCTTTTATCTTTGTAGCAAAGTTCTAATCAAACTTCACTGCAAAGAGGGGCAACTATAAACACCTCATTATTGCTAATTTTTTTAATTTTGTTAATTAAGCTAGGTTGATAAAATAAAAATAAAAAATACAATAAATAATAAAAAACGAAAATTAAAAGAAAAATGAAAAAAAAAGAGAAGAAAATTAAGTTAGGTCATAACAAATTGAGTCATGAGTCGAGTCGTATCAAGTTAGAGTAAGTTGAGTTGTTAGATTAAGTAACGAGAAGGGTTAAATTAATTAATTTGTCTAATTTAAGGACTTAAATCAGATTAGGGAATTATTGGGCTAAATTAGATCAAGTTGGGCCTGAAAAGAAAAGCCCAAGCTAATTAGGGTTTCTAGAAGCTAGGGTAAATCTTGGAAGAATCACAATTAAATCTCTCATATCTTTGATACGAGAGATTCGAATTTAAGCTTATAAAATAACATGCTAGCTAGGGATTCAACAAAACAGTTATCTTAATCACACACCTTCATAGACACAAAGAACTACGCACCACATGTGCCACCCATACCTTACACCACATCCACCACCGTACACACTACCCACACCATATACACTACTGACGTACCATAATTACCACTACTAACACACCATAACCACTGCCGCTACCATCGCCCAAGCCTTACCGATAGTATCGCCCATCGCTGATACCCTCTTTTGCTACCAGTACTGCCTATCACTATCACCTGCTCTCGTCTGCATCGCCATTCGCACACCACTACCACCCACAACCACGTCCAGGCCATCGCCAGTAGCACATGCCCACATCACGTATAGCACACACCCAGATCACCCACATTGTCACCCGGATCACGTCGCCCACAGCATTGCTCATGTCACCTAAGCCATTGCCTACTATCGCCTACAGTGTCGCCCAAGCCATTGCCTACTATCGCCTATAGTATTACCCAAGCCATCACCCAACGTCACCCATTGCCTTTGCCTATGTTACCCGAGCCATTGCCCATTGTCGCCCTTTTTGTCACTTGAGCCACCATCCATCTGCTTGCCCAGTGTCACCCAACCGCTCACCCGTACACATACCTAGTACTGCTCAAGCGCTCATCCTTATACACCCAGCCCACCACCTATACTCGCCTATAGTATCGCCCGTGCACACACAGATCACCGCCCAACATCGATAATCTAATGCTAGGTAATTTTCCAATATTTTATTATTATTTATTTATTATTTTATTTTTATTTATTTATACACTTAGTATTTCTTTATTAATTTGCTTCATTGGTTATTTATTTTTTATTTGATTAATTTATTTGTTTAAGTGTAGGCTTTTAGGTTATTTATTTATTTTCTTGCAATTTTTTCTAGTTAAGTTAGGTCTTTTTTTTTTTTGAAAAATCATTTCTTAATAAAAATATTTTTTTGGAAATTAGGGTTTTGTTTAAATAAAAAAATCTAAATTAAGTTTTTAAAAAAGATTTAGTTAATTAGGGTTTTTGTTTAATTTAGGAAAATTAGATTTTTTTTAAGGTTCTTCTTCAAATAATAAATTGATAAAAATGTAAACTTAGCTTAGTTTTTTAAAAAAAAAAAGAAAAATAACCTACCCACTAAATATTTTATAAAAAGAAAACTATAGCTGGTTTGATCCTGATTAGTAGGTACGTAGACACCTTTGGGGTAACCGTTAAAAAATAAAAATAAAAATAAAAATAAAAACATTTTTCCCCTTTTCTTAGAAATTCGTAATAAAAAATCATTTTTAGTTATATTTTGTGAACTTAGGTATATTTTCAATATTTTTAGAAATATTATAAAAATTTACAAAAAGCCCATGAATTTCTTTTAATTTTCATATGGTGACTTAGTCTTAATAGATTAGCCCTTAAACCTGGTTTTTTTATTTAATTTTCTAAAAATCATTTTTTTTAAAATATCTGCAAACTAGTGGTCGGAAAACCCTAATTTTATTTTTTACCCGTTAAACTAATTGGCGACTCCATTTTTTTAAAAAAAAAAATTTTTCCTTAGTTTAATGTCGAGTAATTTATATTAAGCGGGATGAGTTTAATATAAGTTAGATTAATGAAATCAAAATAGGGCTCAACATCGAGTCATGATAACATCCAAGTAAACAACCTCAAGTGACTATCTAAGTCGATCCCTCGAGCCGACCACTAGCATCCAACCCCAACCCAAGATGAGTACTCTCTAGCGGCTAACTAACTAAACTCCGAGCTAACCTAATCTAAATCAGGTTGATCTTGACTATAAACCCTCTTTTCTTGATTTTGCTTGATTTGTACTATATTTTAAAACGTCTAGCTATCATGCAACACGTATCTTTTGGCACAACATTTAGAAATATTCTTTACCTTTTTGTACTGAATATTATTTATCTCTTTAGCCCCTATTAGTGTGTTTTATGTATCCTCTTTGTAGATTACCCTTTGTCTTTTCATATACGTAAGTTAACCCTAGTGAAATAGGTATATAAACCCTACTTAATGTATGCAAACAACTAATTGCCAAAATTAATACAAGTTTCCTTTATGAACAACCCTAGTGTTCTCCTTAGCCTTAACTCTTATATATTCCCTCTAGGAAGGAATAGTAGTGAGTGACCCTATAGTTTGAACCGGTAAGTCATATTTGGAAGATTATAAGCCAAGTAGAATTTATTAGTGAGTCATATCCAATTGGTAGTTGCTTGAACTTTGTTAGCTTTTCCATATTTCCTTTTGATTCTCTTCATTGTAGTGCTCCTATATGTGTTTGACCCTAGACACGTACTAGCTCTGTTGGTATCAAAGCACGATTCTAAGAAGGAGTGTGTAAAGTTGCAGTAAATTTTTTTTTTTTTTAGCTCGTAGTTGCTATTAGTGGCTATTGTATTCTTTTTGTAGCTGCTGTAATGTATTTGTATGAAGTAAGTTTGGAGTTATGAGCTATATAGTGAAGGTTTGTATATTAGTAAGTATAGTTTCTTGTTACTCTGTGTCGAGCCTTATTCCATTTTTCTTAATTTAATCCATATTAAGCTCAGTTCGCTTAATATAGATTACTCAACATTAAATTAAGAAAACATTTTTTTAAAAAAAATATTTTAAAAAATTGGAGTCGTCAACCAATTAAAATAACTAGAAAAAACCACGTTTAGAGGTTAACTTATTAAGACTTAGTCACCATGTATAAGTTAAAGAAAAATTGAAAGGCTTTATTTTTATATTTTTTTTAAATATTAAAAATATACCTAAATATACAAAATATAAATACAATGATTTATTATTATTTTTTTATATTACGAATTTTTTAAAGATCCAACCAACGTAGTTCTTTTTTATAACATATTTAGTGGGTTAATATCTTTTATTTTTGAAAATTGAGCCTAGTTTATGTTTATTTAACCATTTATTTTAAAAAAAAAACCTAAAAATCTAATTTCACGAATTGAAGAAACCCTAACTAACTTAATCTTTTTGAAAAACTCCAATTAATATTTTTTATTTTTATTTATCTATTTTCTTTTAAAAACTCACTACATGTCAAAAATATTTTTTCTAAATTCTATATGTAAAATCCACTAAAATACATATCTTTTTTAAATTCTAAATGTAAGATGTGCTAACATGTATCTTTTTCTAAATTCTAAATGCAAAATACATTGAAAATACGATCTAGATACATATCTTTTCCAAATCTAGGATACAATCTAAGTACGTAGCTTCTCTGAAGATACGGATCTCGGAGAAATGATACGCATGTGATTTTGGCTAAAAAATGCAATTCAACTAAAAAATTTAATTTTTCTAAAAAATGCAATTTATCAAAAAATCCAAATTATCTAAAAAATAACCAATGACATGATAACTAAAAAGACCTACACTAAAGAAAACCAATTAACAAAAATAATTAAATTAATAAAAGAAATAAATAATTAAATAAAATAATAGTTTTTTATTACCTAAACCTTTCAAGTTATATGTAATCGATGTGTTCATGTGTTAGATTGCGTATGTATCGTATACCATATTGCATGTGTGTATGCTGTGAACAAATTAGAGTCTAATGTGTCTTCAGGGGAGTGGACTTCAACGTATATGTATGCTTCACAGCTGTTAAAGGGATGCGCTTGTGTTAGTTGGTCATGCAGTTTGTGTTTGTGTTGTTAACATGTAGTGTATTAGTGATAACGTGTTGTGCTAATTGCTGACAATAGCATGGATGTATGTAATGGCATTGGTTTGTGCTACAATTGAGGGCATGCAAATGTGTAGTGCAATTGTAAGATGTGTTAAGGTGCTAGGCTTGCAATCGAGTAAATGTGTCTTCAAGTGTGTAGGTCAATGTGTATTCGTATTCGTGTATGTGTGTAGGTTGGTGCGACAAGCGATGTGAGGGATGTGAAGTGCAGTGCAGTGGATCAATGGCATTGGCAAAAGATGTGCCATGTTTGTGGTCGGTGTACTATGGATGTGCTTAAGGATGTAAATTGTAATGAGGGCATGAATTGGGATTAAGTGTCGTATAGTGAGGGGCTATGTTCGTTAAGGAAGATTGTGAGAGTGTGTTGCACGTAAATGTAGTGCTAGCGTGTGCTGATTATGAAGGGGCTTAACACGTCGGCATTGTAAAGGGGGTCTTCAGTTAGGCGTAAATCGAGTGTTGTATCAGTGTGTTGTGAACATGCTTCAGGCGATGAATTGTTATGTGAACGAGAGTGAGGAGATAAGTGAGTCAGTAGGTGATCATGTGTAAATAAGTGTGATTAACGTGTGGTGAATTGTGGGAGTGTATAGTTGAAAAATCGTCTTAAACATCACCTACCGACTTACTATTTATAAACCCAAAATTGAATCGTTTCGTATCTCAAATACAGAAAATTTGATAATGATTTTTTGGAGATTTAAATCCTAAGTTTATTCTAGCCTAATATAAATTAGATAAAAATCCATTTTATATCGGACCAAACTAAAAATTTTAATGAAGCCTAATTTTTCAACGACTTAGAATTTACTAAATTGATCACTCACCATTATTTGATTCGACACTAAACAACCCGACTCAATTCTACTCAACTCGATACAACTTGACTTAACTTAACTAGACTCGCTATGACTCGACTCAATACAACTAAACTCAAAATAACTCGACTTCATTTTTATTATTTTTTCTTTTCATTTTTATTATTTTCTTTTTTTTTGTTTATTTATTTTTTTAACCTGGCTCAATAAAAATACTAAAACTAAAATGGCAAAAATGACGTGTCTATTCTCTATTATGCCCCTATTTTCCACTACGAAAATAAAGCAAGTTCATTTATATCATGTTAAAGTGAGTGTTGGGTGTAAAAGCTGCTAAGAGTGTGTTAGTAGGTGTTTTGAGTAGTAAGGTAGAAGTGTTGTTGTGTTGTGTTGTTAATCTATTAAGGAAAATATTACATTATATCGAATTTAAGTGTTTAAGGTATTATTAGAGACCAAAATAGGGGTGCTCAACTTGGCCATAGTCAAAATGGTAGTACCACTCTTAGGTCATTTGATGATAAGGTCAGTAGACTCATTAATCTTATAGAAAGTTGATCACTGAGATGCAAGTTAACAAGTAATAACCTTAAGGTTTACCTCATCATAACCCGCCTAAGAATCTTCCAAAGAAACGTTATAGCTAAGATGACTGACCTAGTTGCCTTGTTCAACCCCAATAAGCTGGAGGAGTCGCAAGCCGAGTTGTTAGATGAAGGCTAGAGTTGGAAGAAATAAAAGAAGATGATGAGGAAATAAGACACTGATGGAGAAGGAGAGGAGGAAGAAGAAAAAGCTAAGTACTACTAAGTATGAAAGCGACAACACTGAGCTCCTTGAGGACTTGACAATACTAAGGTCCAAATCTTACCTTTTAATGGAAGTAAAGATGTAGATGAATATTTGGAATAGGAAGAGAAGTTCAAAAAGGTGTTTGACTATTATGGATATACAGATGCTGTTAAGGTCTAATTTATTGCACTAGAGTTTACTAGATATGCTACTATGTAGTGGAAAAATCTGAATGCGACTAGAACAAAGGATAGAAGATGAGGAGTAAGGACTTGGGATGAGATGAAGAGGTTGTTAAGGGGTAGATTTGTGCTTGAGATCTACTTGTAGGATACATTTACAAAGTTACAGAAACTTCGTTAAGGAGGCCGATATGTTGATGATTATGTGAAAGAGTTCCAAATGCTTATGATCCGAGTGGATGTTAACAAGATTCATAAAATTGTGGAAGTGTAGAGGTTTTATACATTAGAAGTGGCAATTAAGATAGCATAGAGAGTTAAAAAACAGAGAAAAAGTACTCCTAGCAGACCTAGACCAACATTTTCCTGACCTCCTATTCTACACCAACCTGTTCAAGCTAAGCTAAGGATGTCATGCCAAGTCGAGGAGAGGAATGACCAAATTGACGACAACCGAGTAGGCCAATAGGGCCGAGTAAGCTAGCCGAGCCAAACTAAGGTTAGGCTGACCCCAAGGACATATGAGAGAAGATAGACCTTCGAATAGAAGACTAGTGAGGTAAAGTGCTTTGAATGCCTAGGTTTCAAACACATAGCTACTAAGTATCTGAACTGACATGTCATGGTGCTCTAAGGAGATGTATTGATAGCTCCAACGAAAGTGAAGCCAAGGAGAAGAACGATGTTGGAAAGGTTGAAACCAAAGAGGAAGAGGAGACCTATGTCTATGCCGACCAAGGAGAAGTAATGACCTTAGTGCTAAGGCAAGTACTAAGCTCCTTGCCGACCTCCAAGGAAGACTAGAGAGAAAATCAATTCCATACGAAGTATACCATTAAGGGATAGCTATACACCATCATAGTAAATGGAGGAAGTTATGCTAATGTCATTGTATAGTCTTTTGTACAGAGATTAGGACTACTGACCTCTAAGTATTACCAATCTTATAAACTAAATTGGCTTAATGATAAGGGTGCTCTATATGTCACAAAGCAAGTGACTATACCATTTAGTATCAAGAATGTGTATAAGGATGAAGTAGTATACGATGGCATCCCCATGGTAGCTTCACATCTATTGCTTAGAAAGCCTTGGATATTTGACTAGCATGCTACTTATGATGGATATAAGAATATGTATGCCTTTGTTAAGGGTAGGAAAAAGATTATATTGCAACCCATAATGCCAAACCAAGTGAATGAGACCCATAATCAGCTCAGCTGAGCTAATAAGAAGAAGGCCTTAATGATGAGCCGAAGAGAGCTTCAAGCTGCTAAGAAGGCCAAAGAGCTTATGTTTCTATTGATTAGAAGATTGCTAAAGCTGAAAGATCTAGAAGAAGTACCTAAATAAATTCGAAGGTTGATTGACGAGTTTTTGGACCTGTTTCCTGAAGAGCTGCCTAAAGAACTACCCCCAATTTGAAGTACAGAGCATTATATTAATCTACATCCAAGCACCGCCCTACCAAACCAACCCGCTTACAGAATGAACCCTGAGATGGCTACTGAGCTAAAAAGATAAATAGATAAGCTCATAGAAATAGGATATGTAAGGGAAAGCATGAGTCCTTGTATTGTGCTAGCTCTACTCGTTCTAAAAAAGGATGATTCATGGTACATTTGCATCAATAGCTGAGCAATCAACCGTAACACTGTCAATATAGATATCCAATACTGAGGCTCGATGGCATGTTAGACAAGCTTCATGGCACTAACATATTTTCGAAGATTGATTTGCAAAGTGGCTAACACTAAATTCACGTGAGACTAGGTGATGAACGGAAGACTGCTTTCAAGACAAGGCATAGTCTCTACGAATAGCTGATTATGCCGTTTGGACTTACAAATGTGCTAAGTACATGTATGAGGCTTATGAACCATGTGATACACCCTTTGATCGGATGATGTGTAGTCGTATACTTTGATGACATATTAGTGTATAATGCCAACTTGAACAGCTATGTTCAACATCTCAAAGCTATTTTTGATATCTTATGAGCCAAGAAGTTATTTGGGAACCCCAAAGAAGTGTACTTCCTATCAGGGTCAAGTAGTATTAGGGGAAGGAATTCGAGCTAATGAAGAGAAGATACGAGCTGTCTTGGAGTGGTGATGTTGAAAAATGCCACTAAAGTATGAATTTTTCATGGCCTTCCTCCCTTCTATAAGTGATTCTTCAAAAACTTCAATGCCATAGCCGCCCCCTTAATCGAGCTAACAAAGAAGAGCGAAGGGTTCAAATGAAACAATCGAGCTAAACATAACTTCATGGAAATCAAGGAAAAGCTTACCTTTACCCCTGTCCTATCATTACCAAATTTTAACAAGCCATTTGAACTGGAATACGATGACCAGGCCTTGGAATTGGTGTCGTCCTAATGCAAGAACGACAACCGGTTACCTATCATAGTAAGAAGTTTAGTAGTACCTTATAGAACTATTCTATGTACAAGAAAGAGTTGTACTCTCTTTTTCAAGCTTTTACTGTCTAGCAACACTACTTACTAACATGAGAGTTTGTGATCTATGCTGACCATGAGTTATTGAAGCATCTTGACATTCAGAATAAACTTTCAAAGAGGGAAGCTAAGTAGTTAGAGTTTATGGAAGGTTTCTCCTATGTGATTTAACACAAGAAAGGAAGCGCTAACATGGTTGTCGATACTCTATCATGTTAGCAAGCCTTGCTAACCACTTTGCTGACTAAGTTACTAAGATTTTCATTTATCACTAAGCAATATGCTCATGACCCTCATTTTTTGTCTCATTCCTAAGCAGTACCAAGAAGGAGTTGTTGTTGCAAGATATTACCTTAAGGATGACTATTTGTTTAAAGATCGAAGGCTATAAATACCAAATTGTTCTACGCATGAGCTATTGATTAGAGAAGCTCATAATGATGGATTATCTAGTCATTTTAGAGAGACCAAGACAACTAATATGTTGAAGGAAAAGTTTTACTAGCCTAGTTCGACAAAGGATATCCATAAGATAATTAGTGGTTGTGAAACATGTAAGATAGCTAAGGGAAGAAGAGAACTATATGGAGAGTATATGCCCTTGCCAACACTAACCTTACCTTGAGTCAAACTCAGCATGGACTTTGTCCTAGGGTTTCCTCAGATATCTATGGGAAAAGATTATATATTTGTTGTAGTGGATTGCTTAACAAAATAGCACACTTCATTCCGTACCATCGAACTAACGATACTTTATATATTGCTAACTTGTTTTTGTTAGAACTTGTCTAACTACATGGAGTATCAAAGACTGTTATTTTAGATCGAGACACAAAATTCTTGAGCTATTTTTAGAAGACTCTTTGGAGAAGACTTAGGACTAAACTTGTGTTTAGCTCCAATAGCCACCCTTAAATTGATAGCCAAACTAAAGTAGTAAATAGGATGCTAAGCAATTTATTCAAAGCTATTATAGGAAAGAACTTGAAGGATTGGGATCTGTATCCTACTAGTTATGAAGTTCGCATACAACCAAACTGTCCATAGTACCATTGGGAAGACCCCATTCAAGGTTATCTACAACCTCAATCCCACAATACCCTTAGATTTGATCAGTACCCCCGCAACTACTAAAGAAAGTCAATCTAGAGTCAATTGAGCCCAAAAATTGCAAAAGCTACACCGATATGTGATGAGGAAGATTACCAAGTTCAATCAGAGACGACAAGAGATTGGTAGTTGAGGCTGCCGAACTATTTCTTTCCAGCCAGGAGACTTAGTATGGATTCACCTCAGTTAAGAATGATTTCAATACTAAAGACAAATTAAGTTATCTCTACAAGCCAATGGTCTATTCAAGATTTTGAAGAAGATCAACCATAACACCTACTGAATTAAGTTACCTGATGACTATGGTGTTTCCTCCACTTTTAATGTATCAAACCTAATTCCCTACTGACTAAAAGAATAAGACCACGCAGGTTCCTTAAAAGAATAGGAACTGGAGACCACTTCAAATTTGAGGTCAAATCTTTTTTATTTCCTAGTAGATGATAGGAATCAACCCCCTCAACTAATCACTCACAGCTAAACTAAAGAACTCCAAGGATTCACTCAGAGAATATTAACTCAAAGCCCCATCTAAGACCAAAATTCCTATCCCGACCTCCATGTTTCCTTCTACTGCTAACCTAACTACTAACCTATCATATGCGCCAAACCTATCTAACAACTGGACAATGACACAGACAACATTCAAGTAGATAGCCTCAAGCAACTATCCAAGTTAATCCCCCTAAACTGACCACTAGCATCTGACCCCAACCCAAGATGAGTACTTTCTAGTGACTGACTGACTAAGCTCCGACCAAACCTGATCCAAATCAAGTCGACCTTGACTACAAACCCTCTTTTCTTCATTTGGCTCAATTTGTACTATATTTTAGAACATCTAGCCACCATGCAACACGTATCATCTAGCACAACATTATAGAAAGATTCTTTACTTTTCCGTACTAAATATTCTTTATCTCTTTTGCCTCTTTTAGTATATTTTATGTATCCTCTTTGTAGATTACCCTTTTGTCTTTCCATGTATATAAGGTAACCCTAATGGGATGGGTATATAAACACCCACTTAATGTACAGACAATCAAGTGCCAATATTCATACAACTTTCCTTTGAGAGCAACTATAGTGTTCTCCTTAGCCTTAACTCTTATCTATTCCCTCTACTAAGAAATAGTGGTGAGTGACCCTATAGTTCAGACCAGTGAGTTATATCTAGTGAATTATAGGCCAAGTGGGATCGATTAGTACATCATATCCAATTAGTAGCTAATTTGACTTTGCTAGCTTTTCTTTATTTCCTTTTTATTCTCTTCATTGTAGTGCTCCTCCATGTATCTGACCTTAGAGAAGCATCACAATGACTTTTCTAAACCCTACAAACCTTCATAATTAATAAACTTTGTCACCATCTACTTAGATGAAACTTTCTATTTTTACTACCCTATTAACCCTCTTTCCTCTTCTTTTAACCCTTATGGTAGCCATATACTCTCTTATTGTTAAGTTCCTATTCTTGATCTCCCTCCCCCATCCTAATAATGGTGTATTAAAGGGTTTTCTATAGCTGTCTCTTCTTTGGTTTCTCCATTCGCATATTCATGAAAGAAATCCACTACAATGAAATAGGATTTCCTATATTTAAATGGGGTTTTTATAATAGGAATAAACATATCCTTCCATTAATGTCTCTTTCATGTACCTCTTCCATGTTGATTATATGAGATTGTAATAATGCTACCATGTTCTTCTAATGAGTAAATAGTAGGATACAAATGAACTGACTACATGGAACCTAGTAGATTTATGGTTAGGCTTAACTTTGAAATCTTTATTGATAAGCCTACAGGTTTCATAAAGGAATTGTTGGAACTATGCACAATTATGATACCTTATAAGGAGTTAGATTTCTATCCTTACAACTTTAAAAGTGGTCATTAGATTATAGGAATCAATTTCCCAAACCAATCACGCGTGGTCGAGCTAAAGGACTCCATGGACTCATGTAGAGAATATTTGCTTGAAGCCCCATCTAAGATAAGAATTCCTATCCTAACCTCCATGTTTCACTCTATTACCAACCTGAATACTAAGCTCCCATGTGTGCTAGCATAGTTCTTGAAGCTACTAAGTGAATGTATAGACCTACCAAGCGTATAAGCTGACCTACTGAGTAACCATGCCATGATACAGACAACCTCTAAGCGTACTAACCTCAAATGACTATCTAAGTCGATTTCCCAAGCTAACATCCAGCACCTGATCCTATTCCAAGTCAAATACTCTCTAGTAACTAATTAACTAAGCTCCGACTTGATGCAGATCGAATTTGCTCTAACCACAAACTCTCTTTTCTTCATTTTGTCCGAATTCTACTATATTTCAAAATGTCAACCACCATGCAACACCTAAATTCCAGCACAACATTTCAAAAAGATTCTTTACTTTTTCCATATTGAATATTCTTTATCTCCTTTACTCTTTTTAACATATTTCATATATTCCAATTGTAATTACCCTTTTTATCTTTTCATACATACTTGCAATTCTAATAGGCTAATATATGAACCTCATTCATTTTGTATGCAACAATAACTCATCTCTCATTATCAGAATTAATACAAATTTTCTTTGTAAGCACCCCTAGTGTTCTCATTATCCTTTTACCTCTTATCTATTCTCTTTAACAAAGAGTAGTGGTGAGTAACCTATAGTTCGGATTGGTAGGTCATATCGAATGAATTGTAAGCTGAATAGGATCGGTTCGTGTATCATATATAGTTGGTAGCTATCCAAACTTTACTAGCATTGGTCTTAGTAAGATATCAAGAGGGGGGTGTGTTGCGAACCGTGACCAAGAACAGATAAGCCCAGTCGCTGGAAAGGTCCAAGTTTGTAGAAAGCTCGAAAAGGGCTAATGAGCAAAAGTGCGAAAGGGCAAAAATGAAGAATGAAATAGTAAGCAAAACCTACGAACAGCTCCAAAGGATATGATGCACGAATGGAACTTTTGAGGACTCACGACTCAATTCAATATGACGCACAAATTGATCCGATAAGATTACTCGCCACTTAACCTTGCTTAAGGGAAAGGATAAGAGTAATGCCGAAAGTAAATAAACAGTGTTTATGTAAGGAAGAAAAAGTAATCAAAGAGTATATTACAAATGATTTGATGTTCTCACAATTACAAGTACAAGGATATTTATACCCATAAGTTAGGGAAACTTACCTAAAAAGGAAAAGACAAAAAGGATATTTCCTAGGAAAATAATATACAAAATACAAAAGGGTAAAAATAAATATACAAGAAAAACAATCATTTGTGCAACAGATTCTGCACATGACACTATGCACATGGCGATGATACATTAGCGAAATCGTTAGAAAATGCGAACAAAAAGTATTGACAGATGGGCTTGGTCAATTCAGACTCTCTCTCTCAGCTTCTTGATAAGGAGGCTGCCGAGCAATTGGACGACTCAGCATTGAGAGTAATCATCAACTTAACATATTGCAAAAAAATGAGCAGTCATACAACACAGCATGAAGGTTGACTCGGCAAGGAAGTACTTAGCATTGGTAAGGGTTAGTTGGAATAGCAGGATTCGTTATGCCAGCCCCTCTAGTCCTCGGGCTTGGCTGTAGGTCAAATGTCCAATAGCTTAATTCCCATCAGTCCCTTCGAGTTGTTTTAGACTTAGGATTAAATCCGAATGGTGTTCACTCAGTTTTCTGTCAAGGTGATATGGATTGAGGTCAGCAATGTTCAAGGCATCAAAAATCTCATAATCTTCGGGCAATTCCAACCTCTAGGCATTGTCATTGATTTTCTAAAGGATTTTAAAAGGTCCTTTCGCTCTTACAGATAATTTGTTCCTCCTCTTGTTCAAGAATTGCTCCTTGCTGAGGTGCAACCACACCAAGTTTTTCGGTTGAAATCGATTAGCTATTCTACCGTTGGTCCTTTCTCACATTCTTCTAGCAGCTTGGTTGATATGCTGAGTGACCTTATCATAGATGTGCTGAAGGGATTATGCTCTAGTCATTGTGTCAAGGTCCTCTTACGTGGGTATTGGTACAAAGGCGTAGTCATGGGGTAATTCAAGATTAAATCCATAGACTACCTCAAAGGGAGTTTGCTTAATGGTGTTATGTACTATTTAGTTATAGGTGAACTCGACTACTAGTAGGCCAATGTCCCAATCAGCCAAGTTCTTGCCTACAATACGATTAACCAATTCTGTTTGGCTGTCAATTTAAGGGTGCCATCTTACTGAACCGATCCACAATGACCATTACAAAATCTTTGCCTTAAGTAGTTCGTAGTAATCCGAGAACAAAGTCTATGCTCAATTCAGTCCATGGTTTCATTAGAACAAGTAAGGCATTGCTTTTCCTTACTCGGCTTGGTACTTGGCCTTTTTGCATATGGCAAGCTTTTGATAACTCTGTGCATATCTTTCTTGATTCTCGGCCAAAAGAATCAGCCATTTATTAGTTCATAGGTCCTCCTTTCCCCCAAAATGTCCGAAGAAACCTCCATTGTGGGCTTCCCTAACTAGTAGCTTCCTCCGTAAACAAGTCAGCATGCATAATTTTCTGCCTTGAAACAAGTAGCCATGCTCCACATGATACTCATCCGTAGTCCTCCCATCTACCCATCACGAAATTATAGGTCTAAAGTATAGATCCTCAAAGTACTATTCTTTGATACTTGCAAACCTAAACAACCTGGTCTATAGTACTGAGAAAAGCGCATGCCTCCTTGAAAGAGCATTGGCAACTATGTTGCTCTTTCTCTGCTTATACTTAATTACAAAATTGAATCCTTTAAGGAATTTAACCTATCTCGCATGCCTCTTCAATAACTTGGTTTGACTTTAGAGTTACCTCAGCGATTCATATTTAGTACGTATGACAAATTCTTTAGGTAACAAATAATGTTGTCATACTTATATTGCTCAAATTAGTGTCAAAAGTTCCTTGTCATATACAAAGTAGTTCAACTGCGGTCCTTAGAGCTTCTCACTATGGAAGGCAATTGGTCGGCTTTCCTGCATCAAGACAGCACCTATTCCAATGCCCAATGCGTCGCATTCCAACTAAAAAATTTTGTCGAAGTCAAGCAATACTAACACCAAGATAAAGGCCAACCTTTCTTTTATCTCAGCAAAACTTCTCTCCTCCTTTTCTCCCCATTGGAAGTCAGTGTTCTTCTTTGTTAGCTTAGTAAGTAGCATGGTGATGGTGCTGAAATTCTTGATAAACCTTCTATAAAACAAAGCTAGTTCGTAGAAACTTCTCATGTCGACACAAGTAGTAAGAGTCGACTACTCGAAAATTACTCGGATCTTCTCATCATCGACTCGTAAACCTCCTCCACTGACAATATAGCCCAAGAATACCACTTCCTCTTAGCAAAAGCAACATTTCTTTAGATTGCCAATTAGTCTCTCTACAGGGAGGATATCTATGACTACTTTAATATGTTCACAATGACTTAGTATGTCGATACTGTAAATCAAGATGTCGTCAAAGTATACCACGACACATTTCCTAATGAGATGTCTCAGCACATAGTTCATTAATCTCATGAAAGTACTCAGGGTATTCAACAAACCAAAAGGCATGACCATCTACTGGTAAAGTCCATGTCAAGTCTTGAATGCAATCTTCCATTCATCACGTGGTCTCATGCAGATTTGATGGTAATCAAATTTACGATCAATCTTGCTAAAAATTTTTGCTCTACTCAGTTCATCCAACTTGTCTTCTAGCCTCGAGATCGGATACCTATATTTGATTGTGATTTTGTTCACGACTCGATTGTCTACATACATTCGCCAGGTTCCATCCTTCTTCGGTACTAGAAGTGCAAGTAGAGCACAAGGGCTAAGACTCCTTCTTACATAGCCTCTCTCCAGCAACTCATTAACTTGACGTTGGAGCTCAAAAGCCTACTCAGGATTCATCCGATAAGCTGGCTTATTCAACAGTACAACGTCAGGTACTAAGTCAATGCAGTGCTCTATGCCTCAAGTTAGGGGCAACCCCTGAAGTAATTGTTTTGGGATCAAGTCAGCATATTCACCCAACAACTCCTTCACCTCCTAAGGTAACTCGCCCTGCTTCTTCGTTTCCAATAGTCACCTAACTAACATGAGAGTCAGCTCATTAGCATTGATGGCCTCCCATAACTCGGCTTTACTCATCACCAGAGCCTTCTTCAATTCGCAAACAATTTTTTTCTATAACTTATTAACTTCTCTTGGCGTCATTGGATTCAACGTAATCTTCCAGTCATCCTTCTCAAACATATACATGTTCCTATATCCATCATGTATAACCCTCCTATCAAACAACCATAGCTAACTCAGCAACACATGGGAAGCATACATAGGCAGTATGTCATAAAGAATTTGGTCAGAGTAATTCCTCATAGTGATTGGCAACAGCATTTGCCAAGTGACATGTAATGCTCCTTTCTCACTCAACCAATCCAACTTATATGGCCTCGGATGTGCAACAGTCGGCAGCTTCATTTTTGAAACAAGATTGGCTAATGCCACATTGGTGTAGCTTCTACTATCCACAATGAGGGCGCACATCTAATCATTCACCTTGTAGGTGGTATAGAATAAATTCTCTCTTTACTCCTCCTCTCGTGAAGGTTCCATGTTCATAATGCATTTGACAACCATGAGTAACTGATCTAAGTCCTCAAGAAACACGTCCTCCTCAATCAACTCTTTCTCAACAAGAACCTCCTCCTCCTTAGGTTCCTCATCCGTACTCTCCACTTCTAGCTTCGAGATGTCTCCCTTGATGACTGTCATCCGTCTATTCAGGTACTAAGCAGCCATGTATCCAAAACCCTGACACTTGAAGCACTTGATCTAGCTCGTCTTCTTGCCAAACCCTTGCCCCTTTTCATAAGTTCGGGTCAAAACTACATCATCGAGTCAACCTTTCTGCTCAACTCAAACATCAACCTTTCTACTCGATAGAGTTCAGTGACTTACCTATCTTAGTCTACTACCGGTACTCAACTCCTTCTTTTCCTCTCTATTCGCTGGGCAATCCTCACAGCTGCATCCATGGTGTCAAAGCATTGGAGCCCCACAACACCTCGAATGTCTCCTGATGGGAATCAAGCTACTAGACCTCTAACTTACAACCGAGCCCCAGGACAAGAGGGGCTGGCACGTTAACTCCTTCTATTCCAACCAACTCTTACTGACACCAAGTACTTCCTTGCTAAGTTACCTTTCATGCCATACCGTATGACCGCCCATTTTTCTATAGTATGCTGAGTTGATGATTACTCTCCAATACCGAGCCGTCTAATTACTCAACAACCTCCTTGTCGAGAAGCCGAGAGTGAGAGTTTGAACTAACTAAGCCATCCTTGCTTGAACAAGCCCATCTATCCATACTTTTTTGTCTACATCTTTTAACAACCTCGCCAATGTAATATCACCATGTGTACAATATTATGTACAGAATCTGTTGCACCAATGATTTTTTTTTTTTAATATTCTTTTTTACACTTTTGTATCTTGTACATTACTTTCTTAAGAAATACCCTTTTATCATTTCCTTTTTAGGCAGGTTGCCCTAACTTATAGGTATAAATACCATTGTACTTATAACTGTAAGAACATCAGTTCATTCTTAATACACACACTTTAAGTACTTTTTCTTCCTTACGTAAACACTATTTGTTTACTCTTGGCATCACTCTTATCCTTTCCCTTAAGCAAAGTTAGGTGGTAAGTAATCTCACCAGACCAATTTGTACGTCATATCGAATTGTGTCGTGAGTCCTCGGAAGTTCCATTAGTGCGTCATATCTTCTGGAGCTATTCGTGGGTTTTGCTTACTATTTCATTCTTTGTTTTGCCCTTTTGTACTTTCCTCATTAATCCTTTTTTGAGCTTTCTGCAAGCTTAGACCCATCCAACAACCGACCTTATCTATTCTTAGTCATGGTTCGCAACATCTTGGTATCAGAGTAGAGGTTTTTGTGTGAACTGTAGTAGTTCTTCTTGTTGTTCTGTTACACTCTATTTTACGTATGTGAAATAAAGCAAGTTACTGTATTCATTTGACTACTATGTTAGTTATGCACTTTCTAAAGTATTTGTTTAAGATTTGAATCTATGAAGAAAAATGATAGATCCAAATAAGAATATTGGTATTGGTGATGATAGTGGAGTTTTCCACCATGGATGACAATCTTAAGGAAATCCCAGAAGCACTGACAAGACGCTTGATGAGGTAACTAACCTCTTAGTAGATCTGACCAAGCTGTTCATGCACTGTCTTGTGGACCAATTGAGGCTACACAAAACACTCCATAAGCTGCTCAACCTATTAGAAGTCAAAACCCAAGTCAACCCGTTCGAGGTAGAGGAGTTGGTAGATGAGTAAGACAAAGGATAGACCTAAGAGAGCTTGATAAAGAGGAAGAAGAGCATTTTGACGAGGAGCATGTACGAATCCCTAAAGCATCCGACCATGTGAAGCTTTTGATTCTAAGTTTCAATGGATTTGGGAATATCAATGAGTATTTAGATTAGGAAGAAAAGGTGAAGCATTTGTTTGATTACTATCAATATGAGGGTTATGAGAAAGTGAAGATTCCTGCTGTTGAGTTCTCTAGATATGCCATCATGTGGTGGAAGAATTTTCAGGCCATGAGAAGATGAGAGGGATATCGAGAGATTAACACTTAGCCTAAGATGAAGAGAGCGCTTAGAAATAGATTCGTAATGGAAACATACCTCTAAGATACATTCACTCAACTTTGAGAGATGAAATAAGGAGGCCGAACTATTGACGAATATGTTCAAGAGATTCAAATGCTTATGGTAAGTTGCAAAGTAGAGGAACCACCAGCTCGAAAAGTCTCAAGGTTTGTTACCAGGTTGAGAGGAGACATTAGAGGTGTTGTGGAGCTCCAACGATTTGACGCCATAGATGAGGCTATTTGGATTACCTAACGAGTAGAGAGGCAAAGAAGAAGTCGAGTACCAACAAGGATGCCGACTAGCCAACCTAGATAGGCAAGTCATCGAACTTTACAGAGTATCGAGCAGAGTAGAAAAATCAACTTAACTATGTAGTGCCAACCCGAAGTTTGAGAAAGGGTAAGGATCTAGCGAGAAGATTGTAAACCCCACGAATTTAGCTTTCTAAGTATAGAAACAAACGTTCAAACTGTAGATGTTTTCCTGAAGTCAATAGAGCCAATGAGATTTAAAACTGGTTGAAATCTCAATCCAAAACCTAAAGTGAATATGAAAAACCTTAAATTATCAATTAAACATCTAATTGCATATAAAGACCCTGTATATGTACTCGCCAGAGTTAACCTCGAACCTCATCAAAACCTTAAGATTAACAATCAAAGACTTAATCGCGTATGAATATATTAAATCCTAAATGTATAAAAACATTAGAGATTATGTCCTAAAGTAATAAAAACCCTAAAACTATAACTTTAAGGATATAAAAGCACTAATTCACCATAATTTACCCTAAAACCCTAAGTGATAATATATCCTCCATATTATGCCATTTCATCGGTAAACGACTAAAGATAACTTTCAATCATGCATAAATATTTAAAATACTTAAATAATCCCTTAGAAACTAAGATATTGCATTCTAGATCACATTCATCTTCTAAGTATATAACTAGGTTAGTATTATATAGAGTTAAGGGTCTAGTTGATACTTAGATTAAATGTAATAAACCTTAAGACCCTAAATGATACTTTTCATGATAATTACATAAAGTGGCACACCAAATGATGTTTCTAGGATATAAATACTTAGAGAAAGATCTTATTACCTATTTTTACTAATTATTTCAGCAAACCCCACATTTCTTTTCATTTCCTTAATTTTCTTCCTAATTTTTCTTAATTACTTCATTATGAGCATTCAAATTACATTCAACTCTAAGAGAGTTGATTCAGTCAACATTTAACCAAGTCAAAGGCTGACTAAGTCAACAAATGTCATTGCCATCTAGAATTCTCTTCTCCTTTCTAATGATTTCTTCTCTTTTCTTTTGGATTTTCTTCCTTTTTCCTCACTTCTTTGCTGTCCACATCCCCTCCCATCTAGACCCCACTCATTTCTTTTTTTCGAAACACAAATTAAGACAACAAAACACTCTCTTCTTCCCCTTCTCAAACTGTAAACTCACCCCCTTTGCTCCTTATTGTCATATTCTTTCAACACTTCACTTTCACAATTTCTTCTCACATAAATCAAGGAGAAAGAGGTATGTTATCATTTGATTATCTATTTTATGTAGTAGTTAATTGTGTAAGCTAAGTTAGTATAGAAAGTTGGTATAGAAAATTGGTATGATATGGGAATATATGTTGTTAGAAGTGAAAGCTCCATATACATGTGTAAAAGAGTAGGAATCTTTATAAAATGGAAGGAGATGCATGTATATATGTTTTTAGGTTTATGTACATAAGAATATACTAAAGAAATATAAGTATGGAGATCTTTGTACATAAGTATTTATTATGTACATAATCTAAACTACGACAAATACTAACTATATATATCTATACCATGCTAAATATACTCTTAAAACACAAAAAGATTGAAATTAGGGAAGTTTTCTTAAGAGGAAAATTTGGCATACGAAATTTGTACAAAAATATGTATATGACCGTATAGGTATATGGGTATATGGACAAGTATAAATATGGTATATGTATAAGTATACATATAATTATTTACATATAAGTATAGCAAAGGTGGAGGTATGTAGTTAACATGTGTATAAATATACATAAGTGTACATAATACACTTAGGCATGAGATAAGGCTTATGTAAGCAAAAGATGAGGTAAGCAATGATGCAATTAAAAGATGATATAAGCCATGACATCATCAAAAGATTACATATGCCATGACATAAGCAAATGATGATATAAGCGATGATATAAGCATAGGTTTATAAAAGAAGAAATAATAAGATTACATAAGCATATAACATAGGTACATACATGTATTTCGAAGCCGAAAATCTCTTAAACCCTAAGACACTTCCTAAATTGAATGAAACTTAATTAAGTACATAAATTAGTAATACTAATGTGAAATTTCCTAAGTGTAAGAATTAAATAACTAATTCAATCATTAAGTCCTAAACTAGGGTATAAACATAAGCAATAAGAAAAATTAAACCTCAATAAGATAAAATTTCAATAAATTTAGCTCATTTCATAAAACACGGGTCTTAACGTCCAAAACAGGCATCACCGTATGAACGTGCGTCTGAAAATGATGAAAAACGATTAGAAGTTCGCAAATATCAGAATTAGAATGAAAAAGTTACAAAACATATAAAGGAAGTCTCATAACTTACAAATATAAGAAAATAGTTACTATTAACCCCATTGAATATGATAAACCCTATATATATATTATACTTGGGTTATATTGGGGGAAACTAGATAAACTACAATAGACTTTTAGTTGACTAAGGAATCTGACTTCTCAAAACACTTACAAGTTTTACCATTTTGATTTAGGCGTTCAATATTGAGTCTTAGAAATCCCAAAGGCTTGAAGAATGAGCAATAATCCAGGTGAAGGAGTTCTAATGACCTGCTACTTGCTTGTACGTGTTACTTATATGAGGTTTTGCTGCTTACTGTTGCTTGTATGTTTGAATGACTACTTTACTTGTTTGTTGTCATCTATGTGATCACCTTTTTAAATTGATAAATATAAGTATCAAACCAAAATAACCAATTATACTCGTCGCATGGCTATGACTCGGTAAAGGTATGAATGGAGAGTACTAGCTTTGCAAAAATCTTAGGAAAAATATTTTTAGAAAAAAGCTTTTCTACTCTTAAACATATTTTTGTATGATTTCTATAAAGGCTCGTGGAACCATAAATAATATTTTAACGTTAAGACAAAGCTACCATAGGTTCTCCACTTGATAGCGAGAGTACTCGCTTTATTATGCCTATAAGGCCTTGGATAATTTTGGTTGCGAGAGACTCACATGTTTGTGCCCGAGGGCCCTAGAGGGTGGATAGTCCTATTTTGGAATCCCCCTATTTGAATTGAAACTCGACTAAGGTAATAGTTGAGTTTTTCCTAGAGGGGTAATGCCCCTAAGTAGCATCATATGGGTAAGCTAAGGTGCCCTGTGCGGGTAAGTATAGGGGATAATCAAAGTGTAGATGACGTAATTCTACACCTTCTATAGTTCCGAACTCCTATAAATGTATTGCTTACATTCATCACGCCTGCATTCATTATGTATGTAGATAGCTTGCTTACATGTGTGATAATAATATGTGATAACTTGCTTGAATGGTAGTATTAAGGGACGAACTCACTAAGCTGTTTTATGCTCATCTCCCCTTAGTTTCCTCTGCAAGTTTACTTACGATAGCATTAGGATATGTCTCGAGTGCTGAGCGTGAGATGAAGATATGTATACTAGTATTAGAAGTAGCTGAGTACTTTTTAGATGATACATAGACATCCTTTGTAGAAATATTTATATATTAAAATTTACTATAATATAATTTTTCTTGTATCTATTTTTTTTATAATGTTAGTATATCCTGTCTTATTATTTGGTAGGGAATACCGATTCTCTGTGGTTCTAAGAAACCATGGGATATCGGATATTTATAGTTATTTATATTTATATGTTATGTTATGTTACAATAAATTAATTACTTAAAAATCAATAATCTTAGTTATTTATTATTTAAAGTCTTGTAATCTCTGATTTGCAAGGCGATTTTCATATCATGGGTGCACATATGTTATGGAAATTTTAGGCAATCCTACTAAGTCTCCTTTAGGGTCTTAACAAAGATCAACCAAATCAAGTGCTTCAAGTGCTAAGGGTTTGAACATCTGGTTACTCAGTACCCGAATCGACAAACAATGGTCATCAAAGGAGACATCCCAAAGCTAGAAGTGGAGAATATGGATGAGGAGCCCAAAGAAGAGGAAGTTCTTACTAAGAAAGAGTTGATTAAGGAGGACATATTTCCTAAAGACTTAGGTTAATTACTCATGGTTATCCAACATACTATGAACATGTAACCCTTACGAGAGGAGGAGTAGAGAGAGAATTTGTTTCATACCACCTATAAGGTGAATGATCAGATGTTTACCTTCATTGTAGATAGTGGAAGCTGTACTAATGTGACATCAGCCAATCTTGTTTCAAAACTGAAGCTGCCGACCATTTCACATCTGAGACCATACAAGTTGCACTAGTTAAGTGAGAAAGGAACATTACATGTTACTCGGAAAATACTACTACCAATCACTATTAGGAACTACTCCAACTAGATTCTCTTCGATGTCTTACCCATGGTGCTTCCCACGTGTTGCTAGGTAGGTCATAGTTATTTAATAAGAGGGTTAATGAAGGCTACAGGAATACATACACGTTCGAGAAGGATAACCAAGAGATTACACTAAACCCAATGTTACCAAGAGAAGTTAATAAGTTACAAATGAAACTTGCTCATAGATAGAAGAAGGCTCTAGTGATGAGTAGAGCCGAGCTCCAAGAGGCCATCAATGCTAATGAGGTAACCCTTTTGTTGGTCAGGCGATTGTTGGAAATGAGGGAGCAGGGTAAGTTACCCTTGGAGATTAAGGAGTTGTTAGATGAATATGCCGACCTGTTTCTAGAACAGCTACTTGAAGGGTTGCTCCTAACTTGAGGCATAAAGCACTGCATTGACTTAGTACTTAACATTGTACTGTTGAATAAGCTAGCTTATTAGATAAATCCCAAGCAAGTTTCTAGGCTCCATCGTCAAGTCAATGAGTTGCTAGAGAGAGGCTATGTAAGAGAGAGTCTCAAGCCTTGTGCTATACCTTCCCTTCTGATGTCAAAGAAGGATAGAACTTAGCAGATGTGTATAGACAGCCTAGTAGTAAACAAAACTATGATCAAATACAGGTATCTAATCTTGAGGTTATAAGACATGTTGGATGAACTGAGTGGAGCTAAGATTTTTAGCAAGATTGATCTTAAATCTAGCTACCATCAAATCCGCAAGAGACCAGGTGATGAATAGAAGACTGTGTTCAAGACTAGACATGGACTTTACCGGTGGATGGTCATGCCCTTTGGCGTATCGAATACCCTGAACACTTTCATGAGATTAATGAACTATGTGCTAAGACTTCTCATCGGGAAGTGGGTCGTGGTGTACTTTGACAACATCCTGGTCTACAGTACTGACATGTCAAGTCACTGTGAACATCTCAGAGCAGTCCTAAATATCCTCCATGCCGAGAAATTATTTGATAATCTAAACAAATGTTGCTTTTGCCAAGAGAAAGTGATATTCTTAGGCTATGTAGTCAGTAGAGGACGCTCGCGAGTCAATGATGAGAAGACCCAAGCAATTGTTAAGTATCCAACTCCTACTACTTGTGTAGACGTAAGAAGTTTCCATAAATTAGCTTCATTTTATGAAAGGTTTATCAGGAATTTCAATACCATCATTACACCACTTACCGAGCTAATAAAGAAGAACACTGACTTCTGATAAGGAGAAAGGGAAGAGAAAAGTTTTTCCGAGATAAAAGAAAAGTTAACCTCCACATCGGTGTTAGTACTACCTAACTTCAACAAAATTTTTTGCTGGAATGTAACTCATTAGGCATTGGAATAGACGCTGTCCTAATGTAGGAAGGCCAACCAATTGCCTTCCATGGTGAGAAGCTCGAAGGATCGCAACTAAACTACTCCGTGTATGACAAGAAACTTTTGGCAGCAATGCAAGTATGGCAACATTATTTACTGTTGAGAGAATTTGTTATATATACTAACCGTTAATCCCTGAAGTACCTCCGAAGTCAGACCAAGTTATCAAAACGCTAAGCAAGATGATTAAATTCCTTAAAGGATTCAATTTTGTAATTAAGTATAAGTAGGGAAAAAGCAACATAGTTGCTAATGCTCTTTTAAGAAGATATGCGCTTTTATTAGAATTATAAACCAAGCTATTTGGGTTTGCAAGTATCAAAGAACAGTACTCCGTGGATCTGCACTTTGGACCCATAATTTCGCGATGCGTCGATGGGAAGACGATGGAAAAGTATCATGTGGAGGATGGTTATTTGTTTCAAGGTGGAAAATTATGCGTATCGACTTGTTCACTGAAGGAGCTACTAGTCACCAAGGATGAGGAAAGATGTGCACCGAGTTATCGAAAACTATGCCATGTGCAAAAAGGACAAATTCCAAGCCAAGTAAGGGAAAGCAATGCCCCTACTTGTTCCAACGAGGTCATGGATTGAATTGAGCATAGACTTTGTTCTCAGATTGCCATGAACTGCCCAAGGCAAAGATTTTGTAATGGTCGTCATAGATCGCTTCAGTAAGATAGCACACTTCGTGCCCTACATCAAGACTAACGATGCTTCAGCTATCGCTTCTCTTTTCTTGCAAGAAATTGTGCGAATATACAGCATGCCAAGAAGTGTAGTCTTCGATAGAGACTAGAAGTTCTTAAGCCATTTCTAGAGAACCTTATAGCATCGGTTAAGAACCAGATTACTCTTTAGTACCTCGTGTCACCCCTAAATTGATGACCAAAAAGAAGTGGTTAATCATACCTTAGGGTCACTACTTCAAGCTACAGTAGGTAAAAACTTGGCTAATTGGGACGTCTACTTGACAGTGATCGAGTTCACCTATAACCAAATAGTACATAATACCACTAAGCAAACTCCCTTCGAGGTGGTCTATGGATTCAATCCTGAGTTAGCCCTTAACTACGCCGATGTACCAATACTCGCGTAAGAGGACCCTGACGCAACGACCAACCCACAATCCCTTCAGCACATCTATGATAAGGTCACTCGGCATGTAGACCAAGTTGCTAGAAGAACGCGAGAAAGGTCTAGGGTAGAACAACTAAACGATTTAAGCCAGGAGACTTAGTATGGTTGCACCTCAACAAAGAGCGGCTCTAAAATAAGAGGAAGAACAAATTATCTGTAAAAATAGAAGGACCTTTTAGATTCCTCCAGAAAATCAATGATAATGCCTATAGGTTCGAATTGTCCAAGGACTATGGGGTTTCTAACACCTTTAACATTACCGACCTCAGTCCATATCACCCTGTAAGAGAACTAAGTGAACACCATTTTAAATTTGATCCTAAATCTAAAACAACCTAGAAGGAATGATAGGAATCAAGCTACCAGACCTTTGACCTGCAACTGAGCCTGAGGACTAGAGGGGTTAGCATGATGACTCCTTCTGTTCTAACTAACCCCTACCGACACCGAGTACTTCTTTACCAAGTCACCTTTCATGCAGTACCGTATGACCACCTATTTTTCTACAATATGTCAAGTTGATGATTACTTTCCAATGCCAAGCCATCTAATTACTTGGCAACCTCCTTGCCGAGAAGCCGAGAGAGAGATTCGGGACTAACTAAGCCATCATTGCTCAGACAAGCCCATCTATCCGTACTATTTTGCCTACATCTTCTAATGACCCCACTAATGTAGCATTGCCACGTGTATAGTATTATGTGCAGAATCCGTTGCACCAATGAATTTTTTTTCTTGTATATTCTTTTTTACCCTTTTGTATCTTATGTATTACTTTCTTTAGAAATACCCTTTTTATCTTTTCCTTTTTAGGCAGGTTGTCTTAACTTATGAATATAAATATCCTTGTACTTGTAACTGTGAGAACATCATATCATTCTTAATACATACACTTTGAGTACTTTTTCTTCCTTATGTAAACACTATTTTTTTACTCTTAGCATTACTTTTATCATTTCCCTTAAGCAAGGTTAGGTGGAGAGTAACCTCACCGAACCAATTCGAACATCATATCGAATTGTGCTATGAGTCTTCGGATGTTCCATTAGTGCATCATATTCATAGGTTTTACTTAATATTTCATTCTTTGTTTTGCCCCTTTCGCACTTTCTCCATTAATCCTTTTTCAAGCTTTCTGCAAACTTAGACCCATCTAACGACTGACTTTGTCTATTCTTGGTTACAATTTGCAACAATCTCCTCTTAACCCAGTAACGAACCTTGAGACTATTCGAGCTAGTAGTTTCTCCACTTCGCAATGCATCATAAGCATTTGAAATTCTTAAACATACTCATCAATAGTTTAGCCTCCTTATCTCAGCTCCTAAAGCCGAGTGAAAGTATCTTGGAGGTATGTTTCCAACACGAATCTGTTTCAAAGCACTCTCTTTATCTCTGGCCAAGTGTTAATCTCTCAGTACCCCTCTCGTCTTTTCATAGCCTGAAAATTCTTCCACCATATGGTAACATATCTAAAGAACTCAATAGCAGCAGTTCTCACTTTCTCATAAATGGTCAAATGCTCTAGGGATTCATATACGTTCCTCTTCAAAATATTCCTCTTCCTCTTCATCAAGCTCTCTCAAGTCTATCATTCGCCTTACTCATCCACCAACTCCTCTACCTCAAACGGGTCAAGCTAAGTTCTGACCTCTAACAGGTCAAGCAGCTTATAGAGTGTTTTGTACAGCCTCAGTTGGTCGATAAGATAGTGCATGAACAACTTAGGTCAGATCTACTAAGAGATTAGCTACCTCATCAAGCCTCTCGTCAATGCTTCTAAGAGTTTCTTAAAATTTTCGTCCATGGCAGACAACTCTACTGTCATTACTAGTACCAACATTCTTATTTAGGTCTATCATTTTCCCTCACAGATTCAAAGCTTAAACAAATACTTCAGAAAGTGAACAGCTAACAACACAGAAGTTAAATGAATACAGGAACTTGCTCTATTTCACACAAGTAAAACACAAAGTATAATAAAACTTCAAGAAGAACTACTACAGTTCACACAAAACCTCCACTTTGATACCAAGATGTTGTGAACTATGACCAAAAATAGACAAGGCCAGTCATAAGATGGGTCTAAGCTTGCAGAAAGCTTGAAAAGGGTTAATGGGAAACAGTGTGAAAGGGTAAAAACGAAGAATGAAATAGTAAGCAAAACCCACGAACAGCTCTAGAAGATATGATGCACCAATGGAACTTTTAAAAACTCATGGCTCAATTCAATATGACATACGAATTAGTCCGGTAAGGTTACTCACCACCTAACCTTACTTAAGGAAAAGGATAAAAGTAATGCCAAGAGCAAAAAAAAATAGTATTTACACAAGGGAGAAAAAGTACTCAAAGAGTATATTATGAATGATCTGATGTTATCACGGTTACAAGTATAAGGGTATTTATACCCATAAATTAGGACAACTTGCCTAAAAAGGAAACGAAAAAAAAGGTATTTCCTAAGGAAGTAATGTACAAGATAAAAAAGGGTAAAAATGAATATACAAGAAAAACAACCATTAGTACAACAGATTCTATACATGATACTATACATGTGGTGATGCTACATTGGTGAGGTCATTAGAAGATGTGGACAAAAAGTACAAACAAATGGGCTTATCCAAGTAGGGATGACTTAGTCAATCCAAACTCTCTATCTCGGCTTCTCGGCAAGTAGGTTGCTGAGTAATTGGACGACTCAGCATTAAAGAGTAATCATCAACTCAGCATACTGAAGAAAAATAGGCGGTCATATGGTATGGCATGAAGGGTGACTTGGCAAGAAAGTACTCAACATCAGCAGGGGTTGGTTAGAACAGAAGGATTCGTCATGCTAGTCCCTCTTGTCCTCAAACTCAGCTGTAGGTTAAAGGTCTAGTAGCCCGATTCCCATCAAGGGGTAAATTGATATCTTTTACAAAAACTAAAACTTTTGATTTAAAAACAAAACCCCTCTTAATAGCTTAAATGGCATGGTAGTAGTTGAAGATTGATTGTATAACACAAATAAAAATTAGAAACTAAATAGAGTAGAGAGAAAGAAGATCAGGCAATTGATTTATAGAGCTTCATTATTTTGCTTACTACTCTCTTCCAACTCCACTATTGAAGACTTGGTTCTCTTCACCAATGTCGTTTCACTAATCCAAACTTTTCAATAAACAAATATTAATGAAAGATTACAAGGATATCCAGTCGCTTCTATGTCCTATCTCATTAGCTACTTCTTAAGCTATACACAGGACTCAAAGAACTCCCTAATCCTCTTACACTCAAATACAATTCCAATAATATTTACAACAAAATTGAAACAATATAATAAAAAAAAAACTCTTTATAACTTTCGCACAAATGCAATAACAATAAAATAACAAAACTATTTTCACTCAGTTTCTGACATAGTTTCTAATAATCTGCTTAAGAGAGTTTTTAAAATTCGGTTATGATATTAAGTGTGCAATTCTCCTTTGATCAACATCGTCTCTAAATTAAATAAACTCTCACTAATAGCTAGAAACGACTAGTTCTAGATTTTTCTCCAAGATATCTTTATTTAAACACAATTGGTTTTGTTATTCGAGAAATATCCCATGAAAATAAAAACCAAAAGTTTGAATTTTTGAAAACTTGAATCAAGTTGATCCTGATTTGTTTCTCTACGGAGTTTGAGTCATTTGGCAATTGCTGCATGTGATAATAGGTTTCAATCTTCTGTTGACTTCATGGAAATTCAAAAATTCGAAAATAACAATTCAAATATTATGGATAAGCATGAAAAGATATGGTCAAATTTTCATATATCTTGCTCTTCAAGAATAGTCCAACACTTGATCATAACTTATCTAATATTTTCCATGAAGGAATCTATTCCCTTCTTCAATATCTTTATTTGAATTTTTGAATTAGAAAAAATCCCAAAAATCTAAACAAATATATCTATAATATCTAACCTTATCCTTTACAAGCTACCTTACAATCCTTGAGAGTTTTATCAATAATAAGCTAAAAGAAATGCATCAAACCTTATAGAATTCTAGCAAAAACTTATTCAACATAGCTTCCTAATATGTCTAAAAATTTATTTGAATACATTGCTCAACCATTCTATAACTTAAAATCCCCATAGACTTAACCATCTTAGTGAAATGAAATTGAATATATTACCTAAATATACTCAACAAAGTAGAGTTAGGCCTTCTACATGTTTTTCCAACTTAATTTGTTCAAAATATTCAGAAAATAGCATAGGAACAGCTGCTAATACCGATACTGTACACAATAAATATTATTCTAATGTTTGCTAATATACATTCTAACTAATGTTTTGATGTTTGCTAAAATGTTCTGACATTTGCTGATATACACTTTGATATACATTCTAACAAGTTCAAACTTATTTTCTTCCTTGAATTGATTTAATTCTAAAGTTAACTTACACACTTGATGTTCTTGTTAAACACACTTTAACCTTTTTTTCATTGTGGTTTCTTTTAGAATTAATCAATGTTATATCATGATATATCTATACACTTCATAAATATATTAGATAACTTATCACATGTTTTGTTATCATCAAAACCAAATTAGAAGACTTAATAGCTAGTCTTCTTTTTTTATTCCCTTTTGTTTCTCTTCGTTGTGGTGCTCCTTTGTACGTATGAGCCCGAAGACGCATCATTAGATCATATTATCTATGAATGTCCTTTTAATTGGATGAGTGTTAAATACTTTCTCCACGTTAAGAGTATAATTGTAGTTATGGCTTCTTAAATACATGTCTACATCAGTGAAAAATCATATTCCTTATACATTAGCCATCTTACTCATAGGCTACTCTATGTGACACTCTTCATTCTCAATTATCTTTACATGTGCTTTACTTAGTAAGGATCATTGGTGTAAACTTATATATCATCCCATTAAAGAGCACCTTATTTATTGCAAGGGATATGTCTAGTTGAACTCGTTGAGCTATATTCGAATGTGCAGCAAAATAAGGTTCAACAATGTAATACCCCGTTGTGTGGTAAAAGCAGCAACTATCTTAGGATATGGTGAGTGAACAATGTAAGGAATTGATTCGAGGTAATAGTTTCTTCTTCTTCTTCTTCTTCTTCTTCTTCTTCTTCTTCTTCTTCTTCTTCTTCTTCTTCTTCTTGTGTTGACTAGTTTTTAGCACTTAAATGATATTACAAGTACCTTCTTACATTGCATTTAGGTTATTATGGTTGCTTTTCTCTTATTCTACTCAACAATTTCAAGGTTAGTTATAAGGTCTTGAGAATTACCATTAGCATGACAGCTTATCTTCTTCCTTCAAAATGCCATCTATGTAAGGTTATTTTTCTTCCTTAGTGAAGTCAACCAAATGTAAATGCAAGGTTTGTTGGATGTATATCACATGTACATAGTCAGTTTCATGCTTTACACAATGAAAGAGGAGTCATGTGATTTGAGGTAACAATTTGAATGCAATGAATAGAAAGGGATCAAAGAGGAAGAATAGATAGTCTCAACAAATTCACATGCTCATGTAATAAATAAAGGAACTTGAAAGTTTCATCTTCAAAGTTCTTTATCTCTAAGCAAAAACGGCTTCAATACAAGAGACTCTTGATCTTTTGATATATGTTTGATCATCAAGCTTAAAAGTTTGATATTCAATTATATCTTTGTTTTGTGTCTTCTATCCTAAATGCGAAGAGCCAAAAGGTATCTATAAATTTGGTGCTCAATAACTGTCGTTAGATTACCTTGATGATTAATTGACAAGATATACTGAATCTTTATAGGGCTTTCTAGAATGTTTCACAAGATTCTAGAAGATATTTGTCTAAACCTAATAGTCTATGAATGCTTTCATTAAGTATATGAGCCTGCTAAAAACATTGAGACCTGTTAAGTCAATTTTAATGGTCCCTATTCCAAACCCACCAAACTAAAACTTATAAATCATCTCAAAATATGAGTGTGATGGGACCCTATAACTAATCCAAACAATCAATTCAAGTTACTTGCTCCATTTCATAGAATTTACTTTCCTTTTTCTACTAAGAATGTACATATAAATGTGTCAAAATCGATGCATACATGTTAGAACGATAGTGGTTTTAATGTATTGGGTTATTAGTTTATGGGCTAAGAGTGCACAAAAACAAATATATCAATAATTAGTTTATGAATGGTTAAATTTTCTTTTTATTCATTACCCAAAAAGAATTCTTTTTATTCCTTTTCACATTTACAAGCATTCCATTTGGTTTTACAAGTGTAGAAATGAATAATTATTGATATCTTACAATATTATTAGTGTACTTAGTGTTGATGGTAATTCTTAAACATGGATTAACTACCCTAATCCTAAAATCAAATGCCCTAACTTGACAAACTATAGCCAATAATGGTCTAAGCCTAACCACCTCCGACCCATTGTTGAGGGACCTAACTTGTAAGCTCTTAAACATGGACTATCTTGGGCTCAATACTAAAGAATAGCCATGTATAGCATAGCTCCATCTTAGCATATGGGCCTATGGAATCGAAGGGCCTAACCAAGTGAAGTCTTACATGCTAATGTCTGAGGGAACCCCAAATAATATTCTCTTGATAACACTTGGCCCCCACCCAGTTCTTAGCAAAAATGCCTTAAAGCTTAGTTACAAAGCACTTACATTGCATTACATGCGATATGACCTCTGACTACTCATCTCTTGGAGATCCCATGTAGTTGCAATTGTACAATATCATCAAACATTTTAAGGAATAGATCAAAAATAAAAAATAAATGACCTATAAACAATCATTCCCATCGTCGTCAAAGGATCTTACTAACCTTGAGCCTAAAAAACTTAAGGCCATACACCACAAGTTAACGAAGGCTCAGTGAGTTAAACATATAGATACTCAATCTCTCGCTCTTTATAAGTAAATCTCTCTTTTGACATTCATATCTCACATTCTTTGTAATATACCTCAAATTAAAGGTTACAAAACTCTAATAATTAAAGAGTCTTTTGGTGTAGCAACCTGAAGTTAGTTATAACTTAAAAGTTAAGCACACTCAAACTAGAGTAATCATAGTATTGGTGACCCTCTAAGAAGCTACTACATTAAGAGATAAAACCATGTGGCTTTTAATGCCAAAACTAACAATACCTCAATGGGAGGCCCGGTTGGGTCATTATAGGTGGTCTTAGAGCAATATACCAATCGAAAGGTAGGGTCCTTACTTGGTGTAGTCTTAGATCTATGTAATGAAATTGACCATAGTGTCAGTTTTGTAAAGAAGGTAGATTATAGTGTCCCATAAATAAAAGGCAATGAAACTCTAATTATCGAAATAACTTTTGGTGCAACAATCTGGAGTTCTTCAAAATTTAAAAGTTAAGCATACTCAAACTATAACAATCTCAAGATAGGTGACCTCCTAAGAAGCTGTTGCACTAAAAGACAAAATAGTGTGGTATTTGATGCTAAAGTGGTTAATATCTTAGTAAGAGGAATTCTAATCAGGTCGTTACAATCTTCGCTCCCTCTCTCATCAAATTACATACTCTCTTATGAGTGTCATTGACTTGAGCATCGGAGTAGTCTCATTGAACAAACCTCTTAATTGTTTTACTCAGCCCCACTTATTTTGTAGTTAAACCCAAGGCATGTAAAGCCCTCCCTTAATTAGTCGGTGTAACAATTAGCTACCCATTACTCTCCAACAACTAAATTAAGATGGCATTTGGTGACATTACATAAAGTTACAAGACTACACAGCTACATCTTCAAAATTTTCTTAGCTTAACTTCGTCTACAAATATGCACCATACCCTAAAAAAAAAGTTATCATTTCAACATGGCTTAAGTAGAGGCAAAGGTCCTATGCTTGCAACAACCTTGTTCAAGCTTATAAACACATCTCTCCATCATCTACCAAATAGTTAGAAAAGGAGCTAACCTACCATTGCCTGTCTAACTAAGAGATAACCTTGCTTCTATAAAGGCAAGTGGTAAAGAGTTGCCTTAGATAATCTAAGGTCTCCGTAGCAGGCAAGACGATTAAACATCTTAACATGAAATGGGAAACAAAGACCTTCCCCCTCAAGATCAACAAGAATGCAGATGTGGTGTAGTGAGTTACCAAGCCTAAAATGAGAAACAAGAACCTTAAAGTCGGGGGTAGAGTAATAGAAACATAGACACCCTAGGGGGAAGAGGTAATAAAATCCACCAACCTCCTCTCCCAAACCCTAAATCCTTTCCAAAAGAGTCAACCAACTCTTGCCTACTTAGTTTGCTTTACCTCGACCCCTAAGATGAAGTGAGTAAAGCATAGTAGTCTTGGCAACTGGGTTTCAAGCATGATAAACTCCTAACTATGAAATGCAAAACAAGGACCTTGGCCTAACCTATACTCCCCCACCTACCCCACCCACCCCCTTCCCTAGCCCCTAATAGACCACCTCCCAGAAGGAACACCAACTATACCCTAAGAATGTAAACATTTCTAGCCTAAGTACTATTACATATCTCCTAGAGAGTTTGCTTATACTATGGGGACAACACACTTAAGCTACCATTCCTCTCTAATAACTGTAAATAAGCACCAAAAACAACCTAGCATAGTAAGGGATGTTAAATATGAGATAAAGACCTCACATTGAGTGACTAAGACAATAACCTAAGTTGACAAGCAGAGCTATAAAATTGAAAACAAATTAAAAGCCACCAAGATACCAACCTATAGCACAAACAGACTAAGAGAAACAAAGTCTACCTTCCATTAGTAGGTCAATACAAGCTATACCAAAAAGGGAAGACCAAGCCTTTATTATGTTGACTCGAGGACTACAGACAAAACTTATAAAAAGGAAGAAAGAACCAAAGGAATTGGGAAACCTAAATTGCAAAACATCATAAGAATAAGAGCGCCATCTATATGCAATAGGGAAACCACAAAGTCACCTTACATTAAATGATAAATTAAATCTACTGTAAAATCCACTACCTAATAAGGCATTAGAAATAACCACATGCCATTAGGAACACCACATGGTGGCATCACCTAAAAAACAAGAGCAGCACAATGCTACATGTAATACTATTGAGACAATAATACATATCTACCTACTTTGCACAACAATACATATACAATCAATCAATCAAAGCATAAGGCACATGTTGCCAAAAATAGTCACTCTAATACTACACCAATAGGAGAAGTCACAACACGAAAAAAAATATCTCAACCAACACAAACGAAAATGACTAGAGATAGCTGACCTTATAAATAACTCACTACAACCAAACATTAGTCCTAAATAGTTCAAGGGGAAAGGGCCAAGGATAACGGATTGATTCCCTTAGGTGGTCTTAAGGAGGTGAAAGACTAGACAGAACGTCCGAGCAAGCGACCAACACGAACCTACTCTATACCCCTAATACTAAGGATAAGCCAACAATTCTACATACCTTTGAACTCCATGATAACGGACTCAGTCTAAGCCCTACAAGAGGATATAACCCCACTACATGGCACCTAGAGAGCTCAACCTTCAATGACATAAACCTCCATTCTCTTTATTACTCCATAACCAACTGGTAAGGGGGCGTACAAGTGTTAATGGTAGTTCTTAGACATGAGTCAACCTCATTAGGCCCAAAACTCAGTACCCCTAATGTCAAAATGGTAACGACATAATATGCCAAGCCTAACCACTTTAAGCCTTGCTCAAGGGACCTAACCCATGAGTTACCTATCCCAATAAGGGTTAAGCCAACCATCCTAGGCTTAGTACCAAAGAATAGCTAGGTGACAACCCCATCTTAACCTATAGGCCAAAGGAATCAAAGGGTTTAGCTAAGTGAATTCTCACATGCCAACCTCTGAGGAACCCTTTGGTCATCTTCTCCAAATAGCACTGAGCCCTTACCCAGTTCTCAGTAAGAATGCCTTAAAGCTTAGCAACATAATACTCATATTGCATTAAATGCAATGTGACCTCCAACGGCTCCTCTCTTGGAAATCTTATGTAGTTATGAGCATACGACACCTTCAACACATTTATGAGGAAAACAACAAACATAAGGCCTACAAATAATCATTCCTGCTACTGTTAAAGGATCTTATCAACCCTTACCCCTAAAAACATAGGACCATGCACCATAAGTTGACAATGGCTTAGTAGGTTGAACATATAAACACTAAATCTCTTACTCTTGACAAGTAAGTTCCCTCCTTTGCCATTCATTTCTCCTACTCTTCGCTTCCTCTCTCATCATATTAGATACTCTTCTATGAGTATTACTAGCTTAAGCATTGGATCGATCCCACTAGACAACCCTTCTACTATTCTACAGACCTTCATCTGTTTTGCAATTGTACCCTAGTTATGGGGAGTCGTCCCTTGTTTAAGCAACCTAATGAGTGGGAGCTCATTACCTTCTATCGATTAAAATCTTAAGACAATATTTAGTATTGCACAAAATTCTTAAACAAATGTCAAAAAAAGTAACTAAGCCTTGAATTTTCAATTTTAAACCTAAAGTTCAAAACTACTAAATGATATACACATAAATGTCATTTTTACATTTAAATCTTAAATTTACTAAATATTCCATTCGATTAAACTTCTACTTATCAAGTTTATTACCTCCAATGTGTGTTTGTTAAAAAAAATTCCTCCACAAACATTAAGAGGTTACTAGTAAATTTGAAAAGCAAATATTGAATTAAAGGCAATATTTAGTAGCTTCAAATTTTATGGAAAAGCACCCAATTCTCAAGTGGTAATTTTAACATTTATCCCAAATTCCTATAAGGAATTGCAATTCCTTCTAACCAAAAGGAATAATATTTAATGGTTTTTTTGACATCTCTCCATACTTTATCTAAGAGATCCTGACCTAATAATCAAGTAATAGGCTATGGAAAATATTAATATTTTTAGAGACATTTTTAAGTGTAGATAAACAAAGATATAATTAACAATCTTTTGTTTAATTACTTGAAAGTTGTAAATTTATTTCTATCTTACTTTCTCTCGCCAATCAAAGTTACTATAAAAGTTTATCAGCAAATCCTATTTATGAGTACTCCATCTTAAATAAAATGAAATTGAGTAAGAATTTCTATACGGGGATTAAATTCAAACATTATAAGATTTCTAAAATTCTATTTAATTGGCAGAATGGAATAGGGTATATGTAGAATTGCAATTCATAAGAAAAAAAAAAGGAAATAATTGCATTTAAAGTTATTCAAGGTTTATATTAAGAATATATGCAAAAGTCGATGCCGAGTGTTTGGATTGGAACCAGATGTGGGTTGTCACAGATATATATCGGTGCTATGCTCTAGGCCTTGACTAATAGGATGAGTTCTCAAGAGTAGAATATGGAAGTATGAAAAGAAAGGTCAAGCAACAGCTATTCTTTTAGTCTTAACAAGGAATTACAATTTCTTATTTAAAAAATAATGTGTCTAATAAACTAAATATAATAATAGCCTTGTAAGTGAGGAACTGTTCATTCAATCCTCATAAAGTTAATCAAATATGCTTTGATTAGGATATCAGACATCCGAATTGATACACATGTTTCATTTGACGTACTGGATCGTAATAAAAATGAAGGCGGACCTTATTGTGCCATGTTTATGGTGTCATGTTTATTGGGCGGACCTTTGACAAGTCTCTATGAGAAAATTGCTCGTGTGGAACTCAGCATGGGATTAACATAAACTAGGTTGCTTATGAAGCAATAAGCCCTCAATAAACAACTTGATCCTTCCTTTGCATGTTAAAGTTTTAAAAGGGAGTTTTTTAAATTGTTGAAATCACACTTTAAGAGGCTTTACAATGTCAATAGTGATGAAAATGATTTTAGGAGAAACGTATCTCTAGAATAAGAAATTCTTCTAAGAACCTCATATTTAAAAAAAAAAAAAAAAAGATATTCATAAAAATAAGAAATGATTCTTATAAAAGGAACTCTCTTTCACATTTTTTTTTATATGTTCTTTTTTTCAAGTTTTAGTACTTATTTCAATAAGTTATAGGTTAATGCAAAAGAAACAAGAACTTGTTACCTTCAAAATACCCCAATATTAATTTTTTTACCGACTGTATTACAACTTCTTGGAAATGCTTAAGTGTTTTATATGATATTTTAACTTTAAAGACTAAATTTGTTTGTTGTGGTTTTTCTTTAGTCTAAAGAGATGCTAATTCTTATACAGATTAGATAGCTGCTCAAGGTAGAAAGGGCATGAGTTATAGTTTTTGGGTTGAAAAACCCCATCTCTATTGTCTCATCTTTTATCTCCGGATTGCTTGTATTACTCTCACGTTTGATTATCAAATAAAATGATTTTTTTTTTTTGGAAAAGATAAAACTTTATTACAACTTGAGATTGGAGAATTCAAATCTTAATATATCTTGTTGTGTGATTAGTATTTATACTACTATATTATAATAATCTTAACTACTTCAAAATTAATTTGAAGAAGACTTCAAGAAGTTTCTCATAAGTTTCATTATTATTGGAAAAATAAATGAAGAAATCCATCTCCAGGAAGCTTCACTACCGAGGTCTAGTGTGCTTTATGCTAGAGATAAGATACTTAATGAAAAAACAAACTTGTGAAAAAATTCTATTAAAAGCCTTCACATGTTTAACGGTTTATATATATATACACACTAGTAAATGTATACCTGTGTTGTGTATACAAAATATAAATATAAAAATAAAATAAAATTTAGAATACAATAAATTATTAAATCAAATTATATGCATAATTGATGATTTAGAAAAGAAAAAAAATTAATGCACAAACAATATAGAAACTTCGTAGAATAAAAAAGAAATATAACTATTACCTAAGAAAATATCTCAAGACAAAAAAAAATAAAAATCTTCTAAGATTGAAAAGATATATATATATATGTATATATATAAATAAATAATAATTATTGGGTTATTAATCACTATTGCTTATTTAAATATTAGAGTTAAATGAATATCTCCAAAAACTTCAATATCTATAATCAACCAACAAATAACTTTCCTACATGCAAAAAATTGTGAAACCATTTTTTAAAAGTAAAATAATAGAAATAACTTGGTAATTACCTAATCACTAAAAAAAAATGTTAATGATAATTGCCTTCTTTTCTATTTATATGTTATGGAACCAAATACAAACGACAATGAGAATTAGATCGTTAGTCACCGAACTATAAATAAATTGAAAAACAGGAATTAATTATTTAATTTAATAGATATATTTTAGAAAAAAAAAGTGACATCGAAATTCATACCAAATGCAAAAGAAAAGACAATTAGACCAATAGTCCCTGAATTATAAATAAATTGAAAAACGGGAATTAATTATTTGATTTAATATGTGATATTTAAAGAAAATAACATCA
Organism: Lumnitzera racemosa; assembly: GCA_024138005.1. Classification (NCBI taxonomy): domain Eukaryota; kingdom Viridiplantae; phylum Streptophyta; class Magnoliopsida; order Myrtales; family Combretaceae; genus Lumnitzera; species Lumnitzera racemosa. Next base: position 40,277,013 of record JAMXBC010000005.1, read on the forward strand.
AAATTCATCCTATCATTTAATATAATTGACAAAGTATGAATAATATTCATCAACTTCAAGAAAAGTGGTGTTTTATTCTTATCTTAATAATTTCTTGTAGACACAATATTCACTATAATAGAAAAGACCATGCAAATTTAATTAAACCAATAGATAAAGTGACAATCCAATTATATGTATTAGTCAAAAAAGAAAAAAGAAAAAACTAAAAATGAATTGCTAGATGTATGTCAAGGGATAAAATAAGCTGTATTGACTAAAAGACTAAATAGCAAGATTGATAGAAAACCTTGATAAATTTCACTATAAATACTATTTAACATGGAGAAAGAAAAAGAGTTGATAACACTTATGAAGGTAATTTCCCTTGGTCAACATAGGTTAAGAGGGAGAGATTCATGGGATTGAGAGATTGATATGGGGAAGAGAGATAAATTAAAGGAAGGGAGAGAGGATTGTATGAAAGTTCAAATTTATTTTTTATATAAGTTACATATAATTTTATAACGTTATTTTATTATTGGTTTTTCTATTAAATAATATTTGATTATTAATCTAAATAGTAATTTTGATTACATCGATTACTTAAACTTTCAAGGCTTTAATAATATAGATATATACAAAAAAGATTCAATAGTATTAATACATTAAGTGAATCAATGAATAACATATAAGTATTAATTAAACACTTAAAAACAAAGAAAGGTATTTCTTAAAAAATAAAAGAAAAAATCCAAGCTTCACTACCCAAGTCTAGTGTGCTTTATGCTAGAGATAAGATAATTAATGAAAAAACAAACTTATGAAAAACTTCTATTGAAAGGCTTCACGTGCTTAATAGTATATATATAGAGAGAGAGAGAAATTTCATGATAGTAATATATCACGTGGATCTATTAATAGTATATAAATATTAATAAAATTAAAAATAAAGAAACATACTTTTAAACAATATATCAATTATATATTCACGTATCAAAATTTAATTGGTATTTACAAGTCCATTATATATATGTAGATTAAATGACAATGTTATTTTCCATTTCTATTATGACAAACTACCAAAGTAAATCAATGATATTTTCTTCCATATCAAAAGGAAAAATCGGCTTGCTTTTATAAAACTACTCATATATTTTTTTTTTTCCATCAGTAACAATGCCATACTCTATTGATAAAAAAAAAAAGAAAAAAAAACAATGCCATACTCGAAGTGATAGGGACACAAGAGGATTGATATCTGGAATTAAGTTTAAATAAAATATCAAACATTTAAATGGTTAAGATAAATAACCAGCATTATAATAAATAGTTTATACAAATAATCGAATTTTTAAGTAATTAAAATAAATTATCAATATTATGATCTCAAATAAAAAATTAAAATCGGATAAGTTATGAAATAAAACTAAAGTTTTAATAATTTATTTGAAATATTTATAATAACATTTATCGTCTATTTCAATCACTTAAAAAGTCTAGTCCTCTATTTGTATCAATTATTATAATATAGTAATTGTCTGTTTAAATCACTTAAAAATTTAGCCTTTCATTTGAATTTGACCTCAAACAATTTTTTTTTTTTTGTTTTATGCATAATTTCCTCCGCAGCATAAAACAAAATAAACATACCGTCGTGAAACTACTGATATTTATGGATATAGGAAGAGCAATTTACAATCATAATATACGCATATATCTCAAGGAAATATTACATAAATAAAGAGGTTTTATATGGCCAAGATTCTCTTAGCACATGCAGCATTACCGTCTCTCTATCATCAGAATGGAGTATAATTGATTAATATAAAATTCACTTGGAGAAATAAACACTAGGGACGGCTGGAATGAGACTTGGAGAACACGCGCTCTGAGGGCTTCAAGCCCACCTTTCCCAAAGTGTTCTGATGAGTGCACACGACAATGTGGCCCAATTGTACCAATTATATATTTATACAGCTTACGTCCAATATTACCATATTATCCTTACTGTCTTTATTATTATTATTATTATTATTATTATTATTATTATTATTATTATTATTATTATTATCTACTTTTCTCTTATAAAATTTTGGATTTGGTTTATATGGGTTTAACTTCCTTCTCTTTGAAATTGACTATTTAGACATTCAAATTTTTATAAAAGATGTTTTTGAATTCTACTTTACTATTTTATCCTTAAATAAATGTAATAAAAGTACTTAAATAAAATGCAGCAGCCCAAATATGTTTTAGTTTTATGCTTATATTTAGTATAGAAGCTATACTATCCAATAATATTGCAACTTTCAAGTAAACATAGATGCGAAGATTTTCTATTTAGAGATTTATACAAAAGGTATGATAAGAAAACTATATTTTTGAAATTTATATGGATGTAAAGTTACGTTTTGAGAATTATTTGGTTTACCAATAATTTTAGGTGCAGATTGACAATAATACATTAAAAATATTTAGGCTATAACGTGCATGTTAAATGTCGATTCAAATTCAACACTCACCGGTGAGTATTTCCTTTTCCTTTTCTATTTCAGTAAGTAATTTTGTTATTGGATTTCGAAAGAAATTCTTTCATTAATCATAGGGTTGGTCATGTAGACATGAAACCACTACTCTTTGCAGAGGCTAAAGAGGCAAAGGACAAATGACCTCGGATTTGCAGAGTTGGCAATACAACAGACAGTGGATGTCTCTATCTGCCTCATGGTCAAAACCTAATAAGGATACAAATACTATTCAGATTCCGGCTGTAGCCATCCCTCTGAAAGTTTAATGTCATTTTTACGTGATGATAAGTTGGCATTTCCAAATTAAAAGTACAGAGGAATTTTAAATTACTGAAAGGGGAAAAAAAAAAGGAAAACAAAGAATTACTAGTTAGGCTTGGGAGTACATTACTTTCGTAACCGAGGAGTTGGCAAGATAAATTCTACCATTGATACACCTATATGCTTAGCCAATTAAATATGTTTTTTAGCATCATCAAGAACAAGTTTTTAATTTAAGGTAATCGCAAATATATCTTCTTAGTTACTTCACAAGCACTTAACTTTTATATTTAAAATTAAGCTTTTCGATCTTTTTTTTTTTTTTGAAAATATGCTTTTACGATCATATTTTACTATTTTACTCTTAAATAAAATAATAAAAATCGAAAGATAAAGTCATAAGATTTGGTAGTCTAAATGCTAAATTTAAAAAAAAAAAAAAAAAAGACTTAAACGAGTATGAAGCAAATATGAAAGCATATATTTACAATTTACCCTTTCCTTTACCTTCATCTAAATTTTTACAAGATGTTGACGTCTCAAGTGTTAATTTCATTTGTTAATTAAATACTTTCTTAATTAGAATATATCTGGCGTTAGCAAGAAAAACTGTAGGATGATTAAACGGAATGTCCAGTAAGTGGCTCTATAGTGTCATCAAATTATATATATATGGTCTAATCCATTACAATTGTCAAAAACTTAAATATTTATATTCGTTCTTCTTTTTGGGGGGAAAAAACGTGATATTCACTTCAAAGAGTGGAATGCTTAATCAGATATTGGGGCTTAAGTACCCAAAATTTATAACTAAAGACTAATGTAAATATTATCACTATGTTTGAAACAAGGGAAGAATTTGAAAAGGAAAAAATATGGAAGGAAGGAATTGTGGTGTGTTTCATTTTGTGTTTGAATAATAGAGAGAAGGATAATAAAAGAAATCTTAATTATTATTAAAACCAAAAAGGGGTGTAGCATAAAATTATCAATGTGCCTTTAAGAAGATGAAAAAGTAAGTGAAAAAGAGAAACGAATTGGTAAATACAAATTTTTCCCTCACCTTTCTCTCCACTTTTGAGGGAAAAAAAAAGGAGAGAAATTGCAAATAAACACCTTTCCCCAAGTCGTATTAGGCTTCTTTAGGCCTACAAAATAATAGCACATCAAAATGGCCAACAGAGTTTCCTCCAACATGGACACTCTAATGCTTAAGTAAGTTTTTGATAGATTCAGAGAAAATCCAATGCAAATGTGATAGTTTTTAAATCACATACAAGCTCTTAGGAAAGTCTCCAATTTGGGATCTCGTTCTCCTCTCTTCCTTTCATACTTAGATGGGCCATATATGTACTTGTGAGTTATGAAGGTTGGATCTAGCCTAAACAGCTAAGCTTGGGCCTAATGAATCTTTGTCAAGGACATGGGTCTTGATACAATGGCCTAATGATGGGCTTGCTTACGTGCTATCTCATGGTCGTCTTATTACATTAAATGTTTATGACTCCTTAGCCCATTTGGGGATTGGGGCACTAATAGCTAAGCACCTTCTAGTCATCCATGCATCATTAGTAAGGCTCCATGGCCCCTTCAAGGTAAGAGTCTTATTGTCAAGGTGCTTATAAGTCAAGCACCTTACTAGTCATCTAAGATGTTTCCTTTCACATGTTGGGTTCGGGTTGTTCTTGTTGGGCCCTCCATCCCTTTTTAAGCATCCAGGTCTTATCTCATTTAGTCAGATGTAATAGAAATATCTATTTCCTAGAGAATGAATAATAAATAATAAACATTGACAATAATAATTAATAAATAATAATTTATTCTTTAATTATTAAGCAATTATTAAGGGATAAATAATTATTAATAAATAAATTAACATTTTGAATAATTAAATGATTAATTATGTTAAATTCATAAACCAATTGAGTTACTCGATGTTAAGAAGCTCTTTTTAGAATCTTATTGCAAAATATTTCGTGCTCTTTTTGTTGTATTAATCTTTCTATTGTTTTTTAAATATCAAATTGTTTACTAGGTAATAGATTTGGATCTATAACTATTTTACTTAGGTAATCAATTTTATAATGTAGTAAATTTATTTATTTATTTAATATATTAACAAGTCCTTTATTCCAATTAATAAAGTCTTTCAAGTTTTTTATTATAAGACATACTAAGAGATTGAAAACAAAGCTTCATAAAAAATTTAGAAATCTAAAAGATTACAATAAGGGAACTTATGATTCATCAAGAGAATCTTTAATATAAGTTTTGAACGAACTGGAGATAACATACAGAGATATTCAATAAGTTATAGAGGTTCACAATAAAAGAAAAGAAAGTAGTAGAGGAAGGTGAAGGTGAATAGTAATAAGGAAAGTGATGATAATTTAGTGATTATATGAAGAGGAGTCAAAACAAATGATGCGCTCCCCTTCTTCATAACTCTTCCATTTATAGTTAAACAAAGAAATTTTTCTTTGAACAAAGTTGGAGGAGATTTGTCCTTGAGATTTTACTTATGATAAAGTTGCGTAGAATCTGTCTTAAAGATTTATTTGCTTGAAAAAAAAAACAAAAGCTAAAAGAACTTATCATTTAATAAAGCTACAATTAACTTTTAATAAAGTTATTTGAACAAAGGAATTTTCACTGTAGATCCTTTGTCTTGACATGCTGGTGTTTTTCAAAAAGTTGCTTCTAAAAAAGTTGACCTGCGTGAACAAACTTACTTTTTGCTATAAGTCTTTTATTAAACAAAATCTTTATTGATTGAATACATCACACTTTAAGCTCTTTATTTCACTTTATTGAACAAGTGAAATTTTGAACAATCACTCATATTAAAAAAGGTTAATTCCATAACAATCATCCCTGTTTTGATAGAGGTTATTGCTATCGAAGCTACCTTCTTCTTCAAACAACTTAGAGGCCAATTCTATTATTTTTCTCTTGTATTCACTGAGATCTAAGGTCCCTACCAAGTATGCTTGAAACTTACTCTTGTCATTGAAAATTCACTTTTTAAAACAAGATTCCTCTTTGATTGATCTACATATCTAGCGTCTGCCATTAATATAATGAACTTCTCTTACCATTTGACATGGAAAACTTTTTTAACTAATGGTTGTCCATGATATGACATAGATCTATGTCATAATCCATTCAAGACTAAATCTTGCCACAAATAATAAAAATTTGAGGCAAAATAATTTATCATAATTTTTGCAAAATATTTGAAATCCTGGATGAATTTCTTATGGCAATATTTTTTTTATGGGACTAAAATAATTGAACCAATTTGTGAACCATGCTAGAAATTCACTTTTTAGTAGTTTTGAATTAAATGAACCAAGAATGAGAATCATTTTTTTGTAAAGAATATATTTTCCTATGCTTTGATGGAATAAAGGACTGGGAAAACATCTTAGCAGTCCAAGGTTGTTGATTTCACTGCTTGAGCATTAGAACTCTTTTGATCTTGTTTTTAGAATAGGTGATCTCTTTACGTTCTCCTCCTTAATGGGTTAATTCTATGCTATCAATATCTACGAGATAAACTCATAGAAAACATAATTTTTCTTTGGAACACTGAGATAAAAATGAAATCTTTTAGAAAATATTTTTTAACTATTTCAAATGAGGTTTTTTCTATGAAATTTTTGGAGATATCACTCTATTGAAAACAATTCTTGAGAAAGTTTCCTTTGAAAATAATCTTTAACTTAAACATGAAGTAGTTGAATCACATAAGTTGGATTAAATACTTGAAAACAGTTTCGATTTTGAATTGGAAAATTGACCACATATGCAAAGAAGGAGCTTCTTACTGTACCTAAATAAGTTTTTATAACAGGAGGTTAGGTTTTTGATTTTGGCGAAGTTGATGGAGAAATTTGATGCCATAATCAATTTTAGTTTTTGGCTTCAACATTCTTTCCTTGAAGAAATTCTCTTGAAAAGAAATAAAAAAAAGAGGTAAATTCTCCTTTGATAAATTTGATTTCAAAATAAAAAATAGATAAAATGGCTTGCCATCTGGCAAAAATTTGCTTTGAAACAAGATTTTTAACATTTCTTTAGTTGACTTACAATCTACTCAAATTAAAAAAAAATCCAAAAAGATCATCTTACAATTTTGAGACACATAAAACTATTGACAAAACTTCTTTCTTAATTATTGAATAATTAGTTTGAGCATTTTGTCATGTTCCTAAATAATACCTTACTATTTATTCTTAATTATTGAACCATTATTTTAATATTCCACTAAATCCTATATCTAATGCATCAATTTTGACTAGAATTTAGCATTAGGATTAATTATTCCAAGATAAGATAGATTTTTAACCTCTTACTTGATTTTGTGAATAATTTTAGTCATCTCATTATTTCAAGGTAGGAGATTCCTTTTTAATCTTTAAAATAGGAGTTTGCACTTTAGTCGTGAGTTTTGAATAAAATCTAAGACATAATTGAGATATCCTAAGAATCTTTGTAATTGCTTTTTACCTTTAATTTCATAAAAAAAAATTTAAGCAAATTCTGTAGATCTATTTATAAGCTTGATTTTTCTTTAGTAAATATCATGGCTTAAAACTCTTATTCTAGTTTGAAATAATTTCATCCTTTCCTTAGAAACTATCAAACCATTTCTTTTTTACTGTGTTGGAAAACGTTTTTAGATGTTTAAAATATTGATCTATATTTTTTGAAAAGATTGAAACAACATCTGTATAAACTATTGAAAAACTTGAGTACAATATAATTTCATTCATAATATTTTAAAATTCGGAAAGAGCATTATTTAGGGGAAACGGCATTACATTCCATTTATAATGACTAAAAAGTATTATGAAAGCTATCTTCTATCTATCTTTTTCACTTATTAGGATTTGCCAAAATCCAAACTTCGTATCAAATTTTTAAAAAATCTTAACGTTAGCTAATTTATTGATTAAATTTCTCTTATTAGGTATTGGATACCTAATTCATTTAATAATTGAGTTTAATGGTTTATAATTAATAACTAGTCTTGGAGCACTTGTTTCTAATTTTGTTTGATTGTGAACATAAAAGGATGAGCATAACCAAAGTGACCTAGATTTTCTAATTAATTTTTTATTTAATAAATCTTAATTTTTTTTATAAAATTTTAGTAATTCTTGATTCATTTGAATAGACCTTGCCTTTGTAGGAATTTTATCATTTATAAATCCTTCTACATAAGACAAATTTATAATGTGCTTTTTTCTTGACTAGAGAGCTTTGAGGATTATAGAGAAATTTTCTTTTTCGAAATTTTCTTGTAATATTTTGATTTTTGCATGAATTTCTTTTTTATAAAGTTGTGAATTTATTCTTTTTTCTTCTATTTCTTCTTTAAGAAAATTAATATGTTTTAATTTTCTTTTGATTTGACTAATCATGATTTATTTTAAGTAATTAACTTTCTTTTCTCTCATAGGATAAACAAAATTTAAAAAATATTTTTTTTATCTTTAACTTTTTGTTATCAATCCGTCAAATGTTATTGAAAAAGGGTAAAGCATGGTTAAAAATGGAGTTCATAATATTATTGAATTATTAATATTCTTAACTAAAATAAACAAAGTCTTGAAATTAACACCTTCTTAAATGACCATGATATTAGGTAATTTATAATTAATATTTAATCTAGACCCATTTACCGAAACTAATCTTTTTGTCAATTTTTGATAAATTTTTGTTGAGATTAAACCTTCTTGAATACAATTTTGATTGGCACATGAATCTAATAAAGTTATTACTTCCATACTAAACTCATTTTTTATAGCAGTTGTTATTTTGACATACCATTTTTTATTATCTATTTTATTAATTAAATTAACATACTCTTCAACCTTTTGATCATTTTTCTTCTTCTTCGTCTTATTCTTACTCATTATAATCTTGAATATTTTGTATTTTTTCTTTAATTTTTATGTTATCTTCTAAATGCTCATAGTTAAATTTTAAGTCCTTTACTTCTTTTTTTATGACATTTATTTCTTCTTAAAGACTTTTTATTATTACAAGTTATTCCTTCTTTGAAAATCTATCATAAATCTTTTGTAATGAATATATTTCATTTTTATCTTAACCTTTTTTTTTTCTTGAATAGTCAATTCTCTAATTTTGAGTTAATATTCTCTTTGTTTTTCTGGATCTTTTTTTTTTATCAAACATTTCTAATAAAAATTTCTCTCTACTAGTAATAAATTTATTCTTTTACATAAACAAACATTTTCAAAATAACAATTTGAATCTAGACTGAATGAAGTATCGGAATCACTTTCAATTTCTTGAATACAATCATAATCTTCTTTACTTGATATATCATCTTCATAATTGCTATCATTTATTATTTTGAGCATATCATCTTTAACTTATCCTTTTGAATCTAGATTGTTTATTTTCTTTAATTTTGAATACTTTGGAGCAGTATGTCCTTTTATGCCACACTTGAAACATTTTATTTATTTTTAAAAAATATTCTTTTTTGGTTGATAATTTATATATTTTTTATTTCTCTTTTCTCATGTTGTCTTTGATTTTTATGTTTTTTAGTTTTTCCTTTCACTTTCGACGAAGGGACTTAAATTTTTTTGAAATCATATTAATAATGAAAATCTCCTAATTCACTTTTAAGACTACCTTTTTTCTTTCTTTATCTTTTTTTTGAGTTTTAAATCATTAGATAAACTTAAACTTTCTTAATTGATAATATTGATACGTTCTCCAAAAGTTATATTTGAGTAATCTGAAGTAATACTATATTCTCTTAAAATCCTTTCTCAGACTTTATTTGTAAATAATTTTAGAAGTCCAACTATGAAGCACTCTTCCACTCATTACAATCTTGTCGTGAAAAAACCTTAACAAGAAAAACATCTTTATATCATCTAAAGTTATTTAGAGTTGAACATCTTAAGTTTTGAAGAATTTCTCTATTTCTTCCTTAAATTGAGTAGAATCTCCTACAAAATGTTTGGTGATTGCATTAGAATGTCATCTTCTATTGAGATTAGCGCATTATTGATCATTAAATCCTTTTTCACATTAAGGATATATCGTCTTTTATTTTCATTGAGATAATTTTTCCACCATCCTTTAAGCATTCTTATAAATCCACATACTGGAATTCTTACAATATGATGATCAGTATTATTTTGTTGTTTGAATGAATTTGACTCAATACTCATTTGATTGAGTACATCTAAGACTTAATGTTTTGTCATCCCATTTATGTTCCACACATAGATTCCTTCTCCATAATATCTACCTAAATCTATATATGATTTTTCTTTATACATAGTATCTAGAAGAAGGGTCTTGAATACCATAACTTTAAAGGAGTCATCAACCTTTCAAGGTTATTAATTTTACCGATACTAAGTTCTTAGAAAATTGTTCTGATAACTCTTCTGTATCTTCATCAATGGTGTTAATTACGTCCTTATTTTATTTTTAATCTATTAATTTTATATATTGATTAGTGTAATTAGTTTGAGCTTTTATATTATTTAAACCTTAATTTTCTCCGGTCATTGTCTTAAATAGAGAAGCTTTGATTGACTCATCTTGAATTTTAATCTCTACTTCTTGAAGTGGTGGATGGGTTCCCACAAAAGGACACTTTTGTGATTCCTACTTTTGAGTTGATTTGTTTAAAGTTTGAATAAAATATGTCTTACTTAGACCAAAAGTTTCTTTAAACCATTTGAAACAAGGTTCATTTCTTCACATTATGGTTTCCATATCAGAATACCATATCGCTCTTATTAAATAAGTTTCTTCCTTAATATATTTCTTGAAATATTTTAACCTTTTTTTTCCATTTTCTTTTGACAAAAAATCTTCTCTTAAAATATCTTTGTTAATTTTGAAGGGTTCTTTTGAGTTTATCATATTTAATTTATTAATTTGAGAATAAGTTGGAGAGTTGATTTGATAAACTAGTTCAGGAACTTGAGGTTGGAAGTCTACACCCCTAAGCTTAACCAATTTGTTATCTAACCAAGGCACCTCTGGTTCTCTCTCTTGAGTTTAACTATTTTAAGTTGAGTTTGACTGTTTTGAGTTTAACTGTTTTGAATAAGGGGTATTTGATCCATATTTAATCTATTGAGACAATCTTCTATTTTGGGAGTAGAGGGTCTTCTATCTATACTCCTAAGAAATTTAATTTGAATGCTTCCATTATCAAGTTATCTAGTCAGAAAGAGTTTTGATTGCGAAATGCTAGGCCTTAATGGAAGTACCTCTTCTAAAGTCTATTATTCTAGAAGCGAAACCTCTTCTCAACTTAACTTTTTGGGACTCTATATCAAAGAGTTTTTAATGTTTGCTTCTAGAAGAATAGTTTCTCCCTTTAGAGCTTCTTGGCATTTGGAGATATATTTGAACTCATACATTTATAATAAACTCTAAAAATGAAAGCCATAGTTTTCGTTCTTTATACGAAGTTATGGTTCTAAGATTGAATATGAAGTATTAGACTATCTAAGGATTTTGGATCATTTAGTCCTATAGTGAAGTTTAGAAAATATTGAATAAACCATAGACTACTATGTAAATTTGTTTGAAACAGAGAATGGGTAATTTCATAAAAATCTATATTTCTTGCATCTTGAGAGTAGGACTAAATGGTTTATACCTAATTTATGTAAGGGTTTTATCAAAACTTAAACAAGTCCTATGTGTAAATATTTGTCCTTATTTTTATGTTCTTGAATAGAAAATTCAAAAAATAGTTTGATCACTTCTCATTTTCCTAATAAAGATATAGTTTTCTCTACTGTCTTGATTACATAATCATATTGTAAATTAAAACTTCCTATTTTATAAATTTTTTTAATTTTTTCTTTAGGAATTGACCAATTGTGTAAATCTTGTTCTATTTGATAAATCTTAATTTATGATTGATTAAGAGTATTCTAATTTGAAATACTAGATTCAACGTCCATAGAGAATGAGCTTCTCTTATACCTATTTCTAGATGAGGAAAGGGTACGTTTGAATAAACCCATTTTGACCTACTAATTTCTCCGATAATTTTGTTTAACAAATTATTTAACCTATGATAGTGGGAACATCTTACTAACCAACAATCTCATTACCCTTTTTCACAATGGGCCTTACCATTGAGACCATAGTTTTGGTTTAACAATATAGTTAGGGAGACTAACGCAAACTATTTATAATAAAATGTTAAATGAAATCAACAAACAAAATGAACTATATAACCTATCTCCAATATGTAATTAGTTAAAAATAATTAGAATATTATTATTCATGGTAAAAAATTGATATTAATAATATAAATAATAGTTAATTATTAGTAAAAATAGTTATTGATTATTATTTAATTTATCGTTGATGAAAAGGAGTTTTTTATTTAGTCAATTATGTAATTAACAACTAACACATAATGAATAAATGATACGTATGTTTTACAAATATATAATAATTAAATGTATCAAGGACACTTCTGTACTTAAAAAGTTACTGGACAACTATTAATTGTCAAGCCAGCGTTTCACTTTCACATAGGAAATCTAAGGAAGAGAGAGAGAGAGAGAGAGAGAGAGAGAGAAAAGAAAAAGAGAAAATTTACCGATACTTAAATTGAATGATGAGATGACGTGTTATGACAAAAGCACTGCCGCTCTCCGGAGGGACATTAACTGACGACTGATAGCAGCCATTTGGTAAACAGGTCATTTTCCGCAAAAAGTGACACACTCAAAGGAGAGAGCATCTTTATTGCATGCTTTCTTTTCATTTTCAATGACATGGACAAAAACAGTTCTCGACTTAAAAGGCTACTTATCCATGGGAGAGAGCATCTTCTCGTAACATATTGTATGTGAATTATTAGCAACAACATACATGGTAAATGCTTTATAATTTCTATAATTAAATAGCATCTCACTTATATATAATACTATCTATATATATCAATTATATTTTTATATGATTTAATCTATTATTAAACTATATTATAAATTATATACATACCGAATAAGATAGATATATATATCTAGTTTGCAATATATAACACCTAGACCACAATAAAAAACACCTAATATATTTACCTTCTTTTTTTTTTTACCAAGCCTATATATTTATCTATAACATAATATTTGTCATGCCTTGTATTACATGTTATGATTAAGGTACTTACCAAAAATATCATGCACAATACTATGAACTTATTCCGACTTTATATAATAGTGAATTAATAATGCTAATGATGCCTCGTCGCAACAAACCACACCTCTACCCCACACCAAAAAAAAAAAACTCCTCAAACCTTTTGTTCTTATGTCTGTTCTTGGATTTAAGATAAATTAATTTTTACTTTTTTTATTGATATACTAGTTTAAAATAAAATAAAAAATTCATTTACATCCAACAATTTCAACCATGCATAACATTAGCATGTAATGTTTAATTTAATGATTATATTCTTTATAACTAGTTTTATTCAGTAATAGGATCTACCATGTGCTCCAATACTGCATAAATTAAGTAAAATTTTAAATTGGTTATGACTTGTAAATTGGGTGATGTTGTATGACCTTATAAAATGAATTTGAAGACTTATCAAATAATACACTTCTATATATTATAATATTTTATTATATTTTAGGTAATCTCAAATATTGATTTTTGTAACTTCACAATCTCATAACTTGAAAAATAAAACATCGTAGAAGCAACTATATAATTATTGAAAAACTCAAGTTATTAGCTATGTACAAACTATTATTTTTACTCAATGACACAAATGAAAGTCATCCATTTTTAAGTACATTAGTCTAAATCTATTACATTCTTTCTATTTTAGAAATCATTGACTATCACAAGGGAAAAAAAAAGAGAAAATATTTAGAGAATAATTTTATAATTCCACTAATCTTTTCTTGTATTTGTAATTTTTATATTTTTGTATCTCTCTTTTATATTTTGTAATAGTCCACATAAGTCCCAAATGACTCCCAGATTTTGCAATTTTTTATGCATTAAATTTGTTCCTACTTTCATGAATTTATATATATATATTATTTTAAATGACCTTTATATTTTTATTTTATAGTTTTCCTAAAGGTTTTGCAGAGTTTTCATTTTTCTTTTAAATTCTCATACCCTGCAATGTGATTATAAAATTATAAGATTATAATGCTTATAAATTCCCTAAAATTTTGTAATGATTATAATCTTAAAATCATATTGCTTTTCAAGAGAATTATAAATGAAAGAATTAAACAAGTCTCCTTAAGAAAAAAGTTTTTTTTTTTTAACTATATATGATCAATACCTAATAGGTAGGGTCTACCATATTCCATTGAGGATGGGAGAGGGATCATCATCATTGTAGCTCTAATACTACATAGGTAGCAATCCTCAAAAGTTGTAATTGCCTTATAGCTCATATTGGGCCCTACCTCCACATATATAAGATACCATGAATCTTATCAGCTATAAAGAAATCTACTGTGATAAGTATCAATGATATTGTTTATTGATCAAAACATTTCTCGGTCTACCATTTTTAAAAACAAACATTACATACAAGTTTGGCATTCAACTAAGGAGTCTTTACCCTATCATTTAATGTTTGACCAAGCAAATAATATGTTATAACGTTTTTAATCTATAATTCTTTTAACTATATACATATGTACATACGTAATTGTTGGTCCTTAGGCCTAAGGTTTTTATTATCCAGTTACTACCCATATTCACAATTAAAACCTACAACACCTACTAAATTTTTAATTAAGATGCTTTAGAGGTGATTATTAAACTTTGATAAAAATTGTAAATTATCACACCTAAAAAGCCATCTAGTCGTAACAATTCATCATGTATGTAATCCATAAAAAGAGTTAACTTCTTAACATTAGTATAAACTAATATCCACAAAAATACGTACAACTTCAGTTTAATAAGTATGTTATGATATACAAAACATATCATATAACCAAGCCTATATTGCATGAAGCTTTGTGCATAATACTCATAAAAGTAAAAATTGATTTTGTTATGGCCCTTAATATGAATTAGTTTAGCACGCCCCAATAAGACCTAACTAATCTAAATAACAAACATGAACCAAAAAGAAAAAGTTCATCAACAACTTCTCCTAATGCGGAACCCCATTTACAACCACTTATATACGTACAAATAAGTGAAACGTAGCATAATTACATGGAACCTGCAAAGAAGTTCATAACAGAGCGAGCAAACCACATCCTAGTAAGGAGTAAGAGATTTTATATATATACATATATATATATATGGCACAATAAGTTTAAGCAAAGCATTAAATGCCATGCAGCAAAAGATATGTAATCCATGTGACGTTATTTAATCCATCATGAGACTAAAGAACATAATTCTACTTTAGTTTGAGTTAAGGAGTTTGTATCAATATGCATAGACTATGGACCCAACCTAGGTTAGTGTAATGAAAACCTATCTACTTCTACGCCTCTTCAAACAAGTTCCTAACCTGACTAGGACATTTTCTCTTATCACTTAGTTACCCTTTGAGGTTAAGAAAAGCTGACATTATTTAGATGATGTTTGGTAAAGAGAATCCTTCGTGTCCCCATTAAGTTGCAATGTATATCATTTTAGAATCTTAATTCAAATTCATTTTAATTTGTTTCGAGGGAAATCAACTAGTTTGTAAATACTTTAAGTAAAAGTCAATTTGCAACAATTGGGACATAACATGTAACTCAATTACTAGATTAGCACTTCAGCATTCAATCACAGGCATTATGTGCACACATCTAAATTACTTACAACTATAGTTAGGGATGTACTCCAATCTCTAATTTGCGATAAAATATTTATCCCATCTACTTGAAATGTTGTTTACTCAATTCATTCATTTATAGCAAGCTCCTAATCTCTTAGAAAACCTATATATTTTAACCTATGTTCAATATCCATAAGAATTAAGAAAAATGGTAAGGTTCTATTTGTTTTGTTAGCCTACACAATATGTCATCATCAAGTGTTGTACAACATAACTTATCTACCCTTATACATTGAAAGATATATAAAATAGTTCTTTTATCGTAACATCATTTGAACATTAATACTTATGTATATATGATACACCTTCAATATCAACTTATATTAAAGTAGATATATAACCACGCATATATGAAAACCGTATGCAAGCATCCAAAAACAAATGACACATATGAGTATATGTGAAGAGTATATCTATGTATGTATATCATTATATGCATAATCTTAAACTCAACTAAATTATTACATGTATAAACTATATAAATATAGTTTACATTAAAGTAATACAATCCCGCTCTGGGTGCTTTAATCGTGACAATCTCCCATGCATATTAATAATTAATGATAATGTAGGATCGGTAGCTATCGTTATACTATTAGTGTACACAATATGTCATAATTAAGCTAATAGCATAAGTAGAAGCAAAGCAAAACCATCAATAGTCTTGAAGAATAATCCTTCAGTAAAACCTGAAGAATTGTTTAATATAGCAAATCAAAACCTTTTATACATGCTTAGTTAATTGGTTTATAACTTTAGTAGTTAGCTTAATTGATTAAACCTCGCCTAACATACCATCCTAAGCTTTTGTCAAGTTAACATTAAATAAAATACTCATAAGGGTGTGAGTGAAATCACGAATTCAGTAAGTATTAAGGGATAAGTGTTCTATATAAGCAAACATGTCAAGTTAAGCTGTTTAGAGTGCAATGCAATAATCAAATGCCATTAATACAACGTTGATCAATATGTCATGAGATTAGAGAGTTTAATTTGGATTTCCATGAGTGTACCACATGTAAGTACTTCATACCAAATGCGAGGTTATGCAGTTGACCCATGTGTTCTCTTCATACCCATTACGAACTATCTCTATGATATTCTAACATGTGTGGCAACTTCATTTCCTATCATTTAGGTCTTCAAAGTTGGAAGAAGGAAACTACTTGTTACTCATTACCTAATGATTGGTGTTTGGTAGGTGTAATCAATGCTGTAATACAGGAGATTCAATGCATGCATTGGTTACTAAGACCAAGTATAGATTTATTCAACTAAAAAGGGCAATTAAGCCAGAGAACATTACATGGCATGGATATTTAAAAAAATAAAAGCACAACAATTAACACTAAGCAAGTAAACTTAGCTATTGTAAGTAGGCTCAACTACTGCAAGCAAGGCAAACACATATACTATGTATTTATAATTAGTTAATTACAAACACAAGCAATATGACAATTTATAATCCCTCATTAATACATAAAAAATTATTTTGAAGTAAGCCACTAGCCTGGGTTATGGTGTACTTTTATTCCTTAAGTATGCACATGAATCTTTTAAAAGAAGTTAGTTTTAAAAGTAGAGGTACCCTAAAGGCTTTATAGAATGTGTTGGTATAAAGTCCTATGGAAGGCTTAGCTACGGTAAGTGGTTATTATATCTAAAACAAGATCAATCTCACTATTTGCTTTATATAATTAATAAATTGTGGTACATTATTAGGAACAATAAAGTAATGCAATAAGAAAGATATTAAGAATCTTAGTAAATGTATAAGGTTGTTTTATAAAAGCTAACATGTAGTTGTTATTATAATGAACAAATGATAAATAAGCCCATATCTACTTATAAGTCAAGAAGAATAAGTTATCTGACATATGTATATATTTTGGTCATAAAGGAAAACATGATTATAGCCGAATTCACCCTTAGATAAGTATCTAATTTTAAGGGGGAAAAAAGGCTTTAGTTAAAGGAAAAGAATATAATAAAGTTACTTTTATTGAAAAAGCGGAAAATAATAACTTATTTAAATCATATGAGAATATAATATAAGTGGTTATATAAGAACAAAGGTCAAGATTTAAGAGTGTAACTATTATTCTAGTTTTAACCAAGTATGTTGCATAATAGATTAAAAATAACAATAGGTAATACAAAACTTTTATTGTAAATATAAAAGTGGTCATTGTTGGTAAATTTGAGTAATAGCTATTATTTTAAGAATAGAATATATGATTAGAAATTCAATATTTCCATAAGAAAGGAGCTTTAAAAAGTGAAATAAATAGATAATATTCCCACAAATAGCAGCTATGGTATCTAAAAATCATTTTGAATATAAGAAACTATAAGAAAAAATTAGAAATTTTGCAAGGTTAATACCTATTGTTTTGCAAATTTATTCATAACTAATATTTTTCAATACATATAGCAAAAACTTAAAGAAAATGTTAAAATAAAAACATATGTGATATTATTGTTACTGTGATCAAGGAAGCATTACCAAACACACCTCTAGAAAGATCTGAAGTGATCAAAGCTGTAATTGTATGTACTTATAAAGAACTTAAGCGTGATAACGGTATGATAATACGATATGATGACAATGCTGCAGTTGTCATTGATCAAGTCGGTCTGATTCTATCTTTATTCGTTCCGTTTGACGAAAGGAAGGATCCAAAAGAATCTATCTTGGAAATGAGACTCAATCTTTTTACAGCTAATTTAGAAGCTGTTTTCTTTCACTCACTCTTGGAGTAGTTGGTCTGGCTTTGAACCTACATGCCTAACCCTGTGAATTGTGTGAAAGTAGAATACTCAAAATTCGGGGGAAAATTGATTTTAGGAAAAATACTATAGAAACCTATAGCTGTAAATAAGTGACAATTAAAAGAGATACTCAAAATAGGAAGAAATGAAAGCTCCACCACCAAATCACTAAGAACACTAGCTCTAGTCATCACTAACCTCTAAGGGTATGTTGATTCGGTCAAAAAATTCATTAGTACCAACATACTGCTTGTTATAATTAGTGGTGGCAAATACCATTACATATACAATGTGTTTTTGCATATTAGAATCTTATTGGTACTTACTTATTACTTATCAAAGCACATGTTATGTCATTACTACTGAGGCTTTTCTCTTTAACCAGCCTTAAGGAGTTAAAAAGTCCCAAAATCACTAACCTACGTTTCTTAGGGGCTAGCACTTGAGTGAAGAGAGGAGAAAGGTTCAAATGGTAGATATAGAGGGAAACAAACTTTCAAAAATTATTCTTTATTTATTTTATTTGCAAAGGAGAAATTTTTGAAAAAATTACTATGTGTTACTCAGATATTGAAATATGTAAGGTTAAAGTTTTCACAACTTTAGACACTTGGTGGATTATTTATGACTTTTCTAAACGATAAATTAAAAAAAAATATTCTAATGAAGTATTGCATTCCAAATAATAAGGAGATGAATTGAAAAAAATTGGGTAATAACTCTAAAATCTTTTTTAAAGATCCAGATTTCTTAGATTTGTTCTTCATGTTTGCAAACTTTTTCTAATATTTTATGACATGTCATGGTTTTTTTTTTTTTTTTTTGGCATTTGTAGATTTGATTGGACATTGGCATTTTAAGGTATTTTATCATATTTTAGTATTTTACTCTATTATTTTATTAATTCATCTATATTTACCATAAGTAAATGAATCCCCTATCAATAAGTAAATGATTTAAGTCTAGCTCCAATTTAGAAAAGAGGTCCAAGGAAAGTAGGGAGTGCCATTAGGCTATAACTCCTTATATGCTTCCAAGATAACTTGTAGGTAGTGGGCAGCCCTAATCATATACCTAAAAAGGGAAAATATTTAGGCCCAATTGTAAGGTCATGTGACAAGGACGTCACATGTTTAAGGGGAGAGATTGTGAAACCCCATAATTAAGTGTCTTACATGAATTGCGAGAGATTATGGTACTAACATAAGGCTATGGTTGTGAACAACTTATCAACACAAGCTTAAAACTTTTGGACCAAGTAGTTGAAATGGACCCATCAATGTTTATTGGCTTAACTATTCACTGCTTTTGACCTGAGGCATTTCATTGTAGGATGGACATGTTCTATTTGGAATATTTAGGGAAAAGGATGGTAATATGCCATTTCTATTTGAACCAAAACTACTCTCTTCTAAACTTGATAAGATAATTAAATAAACTAGAACTTCAAGGAGATGTGTCAAATTGCAATTTAGATATTTAGCAATGAGTATCTTGAAAATCCAAGTCAAGCAAAATGATGAATAATTAACGACTAATATTTCCATTTAGAAGTTTAATAAGATTGGTTCTTTACCGAGTGTAGGTATGTAATAAGACACTTGGTTATAAAAGGTAAGGTATATGGATAAAGTTATATTCATAGGCTACCACTTGTATCCTAAACAAGTTGGTATGTAGAAGTTAAAGAGAGTTGATTTAATTGTAATCAGAAAATTATAATGGTTAAAGAGAAGTTTTGACAAGTTGAATAAACTAATACTTGATAATTTCTTCAATTTAGTACAGAAAAAT
This sequence comes from Lumnitzera racemosa, assembly GCA_024138005.1. NCBI lineage: Eukaryota > Viridiplantae > Streptophyta > Magnoliopsida > Myrtales > Combretaceae > Lumnitzera > Lumnitzera racemosa. The sequence goes on from JAMXBC010000005.1 coordinate 40,297,206, forward strand.
AAGAGTGTAAAAGCTAAAATTAATATCTAATTAAAATCTTTTTGAAATTACACGGTTTGAGTTGGATCAAGTCTCAAGCTAGTGCAATAACTGGGTGAATAAAAGAGGAATTGGAGTTCATGGGTCAAATTTCTTCAAAGAACTATTAATTTTAGATTTATTATTTCCTATAGATGTGTAAGGTACATGGATAGAGAAACAAGTGTAAAACTAATAATTTTAAAGACCACTTTTTTGTTAAATTCTTTAATGAAGTGAATACCGTTTAGAAAGAAATCTATTTGAAATAGGGCATTCACTACAAGAAGTTTTAGTGGAAGATCAATCGTAAGTTTAGGAGTAATAAATCCATAGGTGGTGATGGGAGGAAAGAAAGATTAGACACATAAACAAAAGAATTGAAAATTTCTTCTCATAGTGATCTTAGTTGATATATTAGAGAAGTAAAATTAGGAAATTTGAGTTCAAGGTAAATGTGATATTTCTATAAACATAAAAACTAGGCTAGTCAAAGCTTGATTAAGCAAACACTAGTGTTTAGTGAGAGAGTTCAAATTATAAATAAAAGATTTGGATTATGGGAAATGAGTTTTCAAAGGGGGATAAAAAAAAAAGAATAATGAATAGTAGGTAATGCTTTTATTTCAAAGTTGAATGAGATTTATCTATTCAATTCCTAAGTGAATCTACATCAAGAAGTTAACTGGAGTGATCAAGAAAGTTTGGAAGAGCAAGTTGGTACTTAGAATGTTTTGAATTATGTAAAGTTCTGTTGATTGAAAGTGTTTAAGATTTATGGCTAAGAGAAGAAACATGATGAATAATTTTAAAATTAAACTTGTGAGGAGAATATTGTTTTTGAAAAATATGCATATTCAAAGGAATTTCAATCTAAATTAAGGTTCTTGTTATTTCAAGAAGAATCAAAGGTAGTTTGACTATGATTTTAGATGGTTTGGGTAGTCTTCCACTTTTGTAAAGATGTGAATGTTACAAGTGATACTTTATTAATACCATAAATATAAGAGTTTTGGTCTATTGAAAGCATTCTATATGAATGAAAAAATTTTAGGTTAACAGTATATTTACTAAGAAATTTCAGAAATATTAATATATGGATCAAAATAAACAATGTTTCTAAGGAATTGAATGGTTCACATAGGAATATTAATAAATGTGTTTTCAGAAGAAAATTAATAATGAGTAATTGAAGTGAATGCTAATAGGCTATCGAAGCAATGAATATCAACTTGGAAGTCTTTCTTACCTCGTTCACCAAAGTCCAAGCTTCTTGTGAATTTCTAATGTTGCAATCCACATCATTTTCTTTGAAGCAAACGAAGCAAATTGATTTACAAAGAGATCATACAAGTACGAAAAGAAGATCAATGTTCCAATATGGAGGATAATATTGATTTTAATCTTATAGAGTTAGATATAGACTAAGATCTAAGTATTTTATTTAATATCACACATCTTAGTTTTTGAGCATTACACCTAAGAATTTTATTTTTGTGACTTAAGTACACCTTGTTACCCACTTTCAATATGATTTGAATTATTCAAAATTTTCACATTATTCTTTGGATTTATTATGTTTGGGAAAATTCTACAATAATGTTGAGAAGATAATGCTAAATAAGGCAACCTGCTATAAGAGATTAGTAAGTTACCTCTCCTTTCCCCCTTTTCTATTTAATAACTTTTCCCATTTAATTATAATCGCATTCTTTTTTATATTTTTGCATTTTCCATTTGTCCAATATTCCTTTTTATATATTGATAATTTTCCCATTTAATTAATGTCCCTCTCTATTTTTACAATACGTCTCCTCCTCTTTTATACATATGTATTAACTGTTTTTTTTTTCTTTACCTCCCTTTATTCAAAATATATTCCCATCAACAGAATTATTGTTGATTTTATAGTAAATTATTGTTTACATAGTTTTTCTTTGGCTATCATTTTCATTATTATTATGAAATTCATATAAACAATAATTAATTTAATGTTTCATATGTTTTATATGAGATAAGGGTAACTTGTTGTGATCTTCACTATTTCATTTATTAATTTTATAATTATTAAAATTTAATGAAACTATATACAATTCATATAATTCGATAAAGTTCACGTACAATTCATATAGATGAAACCCGTACATACCATTGTCCACATACTATATTATGATTAGTAGAAAATACTAAATCTATACATAATTCATATAATTCACTAAATTTCACATAAAATTCAAAAGAATGTTACCCATATCGATTTTTTTTTTCTTTCATATAGTTAGAGTCTCCATTTATTGAAATTAAAATATACGTACTACATACTTTGGATATAATTATAATGCGTACATATAATTCATATAGTGGTAATTCATATATATTATTGTCGGTATAAAATACTATGTTTATTAATGCTAGTATATATTATGTGTAAAATATTAATGTTGACAAAGTACATGTTTATAATTTATATATTAACAAAGCACATAATATAAACATAGTTTGTACATATCATTGTTAGTATATCATAGTATATTATATGTTATTACACTAAGATAATACATGAGTTCTTTATAAATAAAGTTAGTTGAATATATGTATTATCATGTTCTAAAATTATGTACCGTAATATTTTCATCCATATATAGTGTTAAAATTATATATGATATATGCTAAAATTGTCTAGCAACATATATATTGAAATTAAATAAGATGAATCAAATGATTTTTAACAAAATTGTCGACAATATAATGTAACTATCAACAACTAAACTTACCATCAACGATGAAGAACTAACCAAGCCTAATCATTTCATACTATATGGAGTCATGTTTACCGGTTTGGAGCACATGACTATCAATAGTGTATTTTTAATGTCGATAGTTGTGTTTACTATTATCAAAATAATACTACCATGTTTGGTTATTGTTTTACTGTGAAGCAGTTATATTTTACCAGAATGGAGCGCATCACTATGGATAGATTTTCACAATTGTCAATAGTATATTGCAAGAGATTATTACATAGCCAAAAACTATCAACAATTTAGTGCAACTATTGATAGTACTTCAAAAATCAATATGTTCCACATTCTCGATATTTTTACAGTAAAGTCCATTCTCCTCAATACTAAACACATAAATCTTCACACTAAAACCCTAAATGTACCTTCACTACCTAGATAGAACAACAAAAATTTTTTTTCAATCATTCTAGTAAGCATGCCTTTAATTTAGGTTGTGATAATGAAGATGGATCTAATTTTCATGACTACGATACTAAAACCAATGCCGCATATGATGAATTGGATGATATTGTAGTTTCTGGTGATGGTAGAAGTGATGATTCTTTTCCATAAAACAATGTGATTACCATTGACAACTTACCATCCTATACAGGTTTGTATTCAATTAAATTTGTAGTTGGAAAAAATTTTGCATCTTTTTTGAAAGCCTGTGATTTTTATACTAAGTATGTAGCTATAAATGGGTTCAATCTTCGTTTGCATGATTCTAAAAAGAATGAAAAGAAAAAGGCCTATGTCTATTATCATAAATGGGAATAGGGTAATGCAAGCAACCATTACTTTTGTTTGTCCTCAAGCACAATGCTGCCTTTATTGATGGCACCTAAAGAGGAATGCAGTATCTCATGTTCACAATTATAGGGTCATGCAAGATTTCACGAAGTACATGTTCGATATAGAATCTATCAATGAATTTAAAGTAGCTTGGGTAGATATCCTAAAAATGAACGAGCTTAAAGGAAATGAATGGGTTAAGGAATCGTGCTAGAAGTGATTCTTTTAAGCACACGTGTATTTGAGGGGACATTTTTGGGCATTCATGTAGAACACGCAAAGATTTAAGGGGATCCACTCATTTATAAAGGGAAACCATTTCGTTTCTCAAAGGTATTGGATGTACCAAACAATTTAGCACTTCGATAGGGTGTTATCTAATTTGAGACATGTAGAAGTGAAGGCCAACTACGAAAGTGCACATACAAAGCCAATTTTGTGTACTGTACTCAAGAGTTTTGAAAACCATGCGGCTTCCATATATAGGAGGGCATCCTTTAAAAGAACGAGGTCCAAGATTGAGCTTGAAGCATTATGGATACCACATCTTTACGATGATAGTGAACCTAGGGTAACCATCTACACCCTACGCCGTTATGATCACCCCTCCAGACTCATAAGGGTGACATTAAGAAATTTAGACCAATCCATCAATTATGAATGTTAACACTATAAGACTATTAGATTTCCTTATAGCTATGCCTTTCATGTGGCTAAATTAGAGTTGCTAAATAATATCCCTCAAAATCTCATATTGCCAATGGACTAAGTTGGCAAAGACCATTCATGAAGATGATGGAGCTGTACAGGGTAGTAGAGATGTAATCATGACGGAACAAATCCGATATAGTGCACTATTAGCTGTTAGCTGAGCTATCTATCATTTAGGCTCTAAATTGGAGACAACCTTTTCTAGAGTAATGAATAAGATTCCAACCCTCACTCATAAGATGTAAAAATCTTCGTATGATGTACATGCTATCTCAACACCTGATTGTAGGCGGATGGTAAGACTCTTTCACTTTATGATGTATCGTTTTTCTTTTTCTTTTTTACTATATGCTGATGATTCCACTATGTTGTACAGGTAAGATTAAGGACCCAAAAGTCATTCGAGCTAAAGGATGTCCTAATTAGTAGTCAAAGTGTTAGAGAAAACAAGTTTGATGTAGCTTGTACAAGCGGAAGGGACATAACATGTATGTTGCCTAAGGAATCCTTGGAATGCCAATCAAAACAATAGTATATTTATAGAACTGGTGGTAAATTTGGATAGTCATTCTAATGAAAACATTGCAGCATGCTCTGGATCATGTAACTTAGTCAAGAGATCTAGCCATCATCGGTTTTTAGTCGAATCACAAACAATATCGATCCTTACATTACTAGTATGTCTTTTGACTTTAAGTGAGTGTTAGAGCATTACAAATGTATTTGAAAGGCCACTTGGAGCAAATGTAGTCCATTTTCACTATATAAACAATCATTCTTATAGTGGGTGTACATTTGAAGTTCCCTTATAGCCTACTCTTATTTTTTAATATCATTGTTCTATTACATTGTATGCTATAACCATGATCGTGAATGCTTATGAATTTTTAAACAGGGAAGTGATCTTCTCTATTAAACTATCAACAATTAACCTTAATACTATCGAGAGTATGGCTAATGCAACCATACTGTAGCTAGAAAATCATCATTGTCGACAATCTCATACTATCGGAAATTTACTGTATATGATATTGTTTTATTGCAAAGGAACCTTTATAACCATGAGAAATTGTTAAGTTACCATGATAGAGTATCCACCATTGACAATCTATATGTGTTTGTCAACAATTTCAAACTCTTAGAAATTATTTAGATTGACTTTATTGTCAAAAGATAAGAAAAATTGTCTGAAGTATTTGCCCTGCAACTTACTATTGACAAAAACCTAGCACTGTTGACAGTATCCAACTCTTAGAAATTATTCAAATTGACCTTACTGTCGACAGTTAAGAAAGGCTGTTGACAATATTCATGCTTCAACCATACTGTCAATAGTATCTAACTCTTGAAAATTATTCAAATTGACCTTACTGTCGATAGAAAAAACTAATTGTTGATAGTATTCACACTTCAAACACATTGTCAATGAACGTATGTCATATCAATGGTCTCTAACTCTCAGAAATTATTTCAGTTACATGTATTGTCGACAAAAATACGTTACTATCAACAGCTTTGTTATGTACAATAAGAGATATAATTTTACTATGAAGGAATGTCAATAACTATAATGGAGTGCCATTTTACCATGATAAAGCATGAACTATCAACAGTACATTTGTTACTATTGATAGGTGGCAAAAAAAAGAAAACCTTAACAACCCTAAGTATATAAACTTAAGGACAAAATAAACCTTATACACAAAATACTTTCAAGAACTCTGTACTTCCTATTGCATATAACACCACAAACAAAACCTTAGTGTAGATTCCTTTTAACAACACCTGACTTTTGACAGCACCAATCTTCACAAATGGCTCTTCGCAATATAAACAGGAAGAGTAAGTGTGCAAGGGAAGAAGGAAAGACATAGAACGGCAACGTAGCGAGCTTTACCTTATAGATTTTCCCCCCGAGGTTTACTGGCTAAGGTACTAAGAGATTTTTTGTGATCATATTATAGATTACGTACATGAGCTAAAAAGTTTTCATTAGAGAAATTTGTTCTTCATTCTACCAAGGCTTAGAAATTAATGGTAAAATACATATGCTTAAGATGATGAATTAACCTATGTATCCATGTTTAGTTTGTGTTTTCTACTCAAACATGACTTCTGGTAATGTAATGATCGATTTATAGGGCCCTAATACTATAACAACTGAATTTTGAACATTAGTGCCAGGAATCCCTATTACTGTTAATCCTACTATGTTTTGAAACGCTTTACGGGTTGAGTGTAGAGGATAAAAAATGTCATACAAACAACATTAGGATAGCTACGGTGTTTGTAAAATGTTATACGGTGATTTAGATGGGTTGAATAGAAATAACTAGTGATATGTTATGGAGTCTCTGGGAACGATGTGCTTAAGTGTCTCCCATTGGATTCTTCATCTCATAAAATGCTGCCATGTGAATAGTTATTCCAAAGATTGTGCCAGTTTGTATGTGGAGTATTTGTGGCTAACAAGAGAAACCTAAGTGGCTTAAAGATGGATATGGGTAACTAGATGATCTACAAGATCAAGAAGGCATTGTTGAATAGGAGAGCGACATTGCCCTATGCAAGATTGCTTTCTCATTTTTTCAAAGGAAAAAAACTCGTAAGTGAAGATGAGCAACTCTTATGAGGTCAAGTTATCAAGAAGATCAAGACAAAATATAGATTTCTAGCTAGCAACCTATAGATAGTATGGAACCACCAAATGGTGAAGATGAAGATGACAAAAGTGAGAGTATAACTCAATTAGAGGAACAAGTAGATAACCTAATTTGGCAAGTCAACAACCTGGAGACATTTATCACGAGCCTTCAAGGGGAAGTTCACTGAGTTAGGGATACACATGATATTAGGTTTGCTAGCTTATATAAACATTTTGGCATGCCTTAACCACCATAATCGTCATCATCCAATCCATCAGCTCAAGAAGATGATTAGGATTGATAATAGATGTACTTAAAGGTATAGTGCTTAATATTACCGATTACAATCCGATTCATGTATTATTATTGGACTTACATTGATCTTTTAGTTTTGCAAGGTTGAACATATTTTTGGCAATGCTAAAGGACAATGTTTCCCTTTCTTTCTTGTTTTTTTTTTTTTCATGTAATGGATAATGAATTTCTAAAGACCATGTTTCAGTCTTTATCATGTAATGGTTAATGTATTTATGAGGATCATGTTCCAGTTTTATCATGTATTATTGTAATGACTATGATTTAGGATCAAGTTAAAGGTCTTCTACTATGATCAACATGGTATATGACAAGTTTTGTTGCAATATGTTGAATAACCGATGAGTCTAAGCTAGAAGTTTTGGACTAGGAATTACTTTGAAATTGTATAGTCTTAGGTTTGGTTTCCAAATTTGCTCGGAGGTATGTACTTCCTATAAGACGGTATTCGATTGAGATACTTTGAAATAGGAATGGGAAGTAGTTTGAAATGCTTACTTATTTCAATTATAAACTACATTAATATCTATATGTCAAAGTTTTTGAGAATAGTTGACTCTCATCATCTTATATTTTATAAGTGGTAGGGGAAATGGTAAGGCATTTCCTATATCATAGGGTATTTTGATTTTGTTTGTCAAGTTTGATCATATCATTTAGCACAAACTAATTGCAATGATCTAGATCAAAAATTGCAAAAGTTAAGACTTGACCACTTTAAAAGCAGCGTAGCCATATTCATGAATTTATAATAAAGATAATAGAAACAAAAGTTATGATATCATATTACCTTTAAAAGTAAGTGTATCCTCTAAATCAATATAAAAAACTTAGATACTAAAACAATTGAAAATATTAACACAATGCAATCATTACTATCGATAGTTAATCCTGCTACTGTCAAAAGTTTGTTTAATGCAAAAAACTATCGACAATATATCAATTACTATCAATAGTGTGTCACTCTTGGAAAATTGTTGAATAGCTTGTAATGTCAACAGTATATTACTCTTTGTAAAATTGTCTTCCTTTACAGTAAAATGACCTTCTTTTACGGTATTAATAATTTTGAAAGATGATAAAATAGGATTCTTTTATAGTGAAATGAGCTTCCTTTATTGTAAAATGACCTTCATTTACAGTACTAATAGTTTTAGAGCACAATAAAAGGGGATTCCTTTACTGTAAAGTAAGCTTCCTTTACTGTAAAGTAAGCTTCCTTTATGGTAAAATGACCTTCCTTTACGACATTAATAGTTTTGGAGCACCATAAAAATGGATTCCTTTATAGTAAAATTGTCTTCCTTTATGGTATCTAGTTGGAACTACAGAACATGAAACATGTTTGTTATTGAAACTCTAAATTATATTGAATGAGTGAGTATGTTAAAAAATTAGAACATTACCCATCACCAGTATCTGGTCGTTGTAGCACTTTATTGTTTATTTGAATTGGCCAATCGGGAATGACTTTATGAAATGGATTAGCATCCTCATCCATAAATTCTTGTAGATAGAATACAATATCTACAATTCCAACTTACCGAATTGTCATCACTAAGTAGTCATAGGTTGATTTCAATTGCAAAAAGCATCTAATCTGTTTAGAGCGAATAGGAAAACAACTTACTGCTCTCTTCACATTACTTTTATGCTTATCATGTAGTGCTGCATACGTGCTATCGTACACCATGATGGTCTCTCAAGTCATTTATATCTCAATTAAATACCAATGTTCTTTTGCTGGATTCATTTGTATAAAAAACTACATTAAACAATTGTCTCAACACTTAAATTAAAACAAATGTTATGTGGAATAAAAGAGATCAAAGGAGTATGTACCTTCTCACATCGATTTGCTTTACCTAAGAAGACTTCGCTGATGTATAAGATATCATGGAAGGAAATCGGTTCTATCGTTTCGATGAAGACATATGCCTACATCCAGTGTTATTAGATTGGTTCATTAGGAAAAGTTTCATGAAATAATAATAACATAATGAAATAATGAGTCTTCTCATTATTTGGTACCTGTAATTATTTGGGATCCTTCTCATCACGGTTGGGTGACATCTCTTACAAAGGGTTAATTAGTTAGGGATTGTTCTCATCACAATTGGGTGACATCTCTTGCAAAACCTCAATGTTCATGCATCCATCATCTTTCGAGTTAAGGTCCTAAAAAGGAGGCAAATCTCTACTAAAGTCCTCATTCTTATCTTCCTAATCAATTGCACCTTTGGATCCTTTCTTAGAGGGAAAAACTATATTCATCAAGTCCGTCAGCTAATTCTTCATGGATATTAGAAATGGGATATCCTCCCTTACAATCTTCTGGACTTCTTCCTTCAAAAATCACATTAACATAACATATCAGTTAATTAAGAATATAAACTAGATTGTTAGCTGTAATAAGAAAGGGAAAGTGCAACCTTAAGCTTTAATCTCCCTGGTACATGTAATCTTTCTTCAAGTAATGGTTTTGGTGGATTCTATGTAACTACCCATCAAATGGAGCAATGATTTCAATGGTACAAAAGACCATAAAAGCATTCACAATTAAAGCATTGTTATAAAACTTGAATAGTTAACTGAGTCCCTTAGAATCTTGTTGAACTTTTGAACGACCTTCCTAACTTTTTTTTCCATCCATGTCTTTAACTAGGGTGAGGCCCGCATCGAGTTATCGACCACCACATAGCCTAGCAAGCACTTGTCAATAAAGTAGAGCTACTGATAAAAAAGCGTGGAAAGTAGTCATAAATCAGATATGTCACATGGGTGATATAATATACTAAACAACTATGTTAGTAATGAACTGCATGCTACTAAATAAAAGTAAGGGTTATAAACGATAAAAAAACATACCATGAGAGATAGAATACAATCTTACATATAACTCTTACCTATCATCTTATAATTTAAAGTGCCATCTTGTATTCTTTGTAGATACACTTTGCCTAGTTATATCGTGGTAGGTTACTTGCATTAGCCACCACTGCTAAATACTCTCTTTGCATGCATCCAAAACGCAAGATAAACATAATTATATAAGAGTAGCCTAAAACTATTTTAAGTTAACAAAAATATATAAATCAAAATCATCACTAACCTCCCCCATAACCAGATGTTCATCTACCTTTACCTTCTTACTCTTGTCTTGCCTATTTAAGGATAAACCAAGCAAAATCCTGACATTCCAATAGTAATAAAAGTATAAACAATCTAACTGAAAAAAAAAATGGAGATCTCGAGCCGTACAAGTAATGCATGTATGATGCCATCTACTGCTTTACCTTACTTCCTTTAAAAAATTACAAACCTATACAAATTTCATAAAATTATGTTTAATAGAATTATGAAAATTAGATAGTTATGTGCAGTAATGGCCGAGTGGTTCAAGGCATAGCATTAGAATTGCTATGTAAGCTTTTGTTTACCGAAGGTTCGAATCCCTCTCTTTCCGTACCTATAACTAATTTACCAATGTTACTGACCCTAATGTATCAAATCAAATAACAACGCATATCCTTATTCTAAAAGTTAAAACTTTCTTTTATATAGATTCACTATTCCTTATACATACGTAATAAATAGGAAACCACGTACAAAGGATGAAATCTCCCTATTGATCTATGATAATATAACTATCGATAGAAGATACAAAACTTTCTACAAAATCTATCTATCATTTAACATATTAGTAAACACCGTCGACAACAATAGTAAATTGTTGATAGTGAATAAGGATACAAGAGCTCCCCCAGTTTTATCTATCGACAATAATTTGGTTAAAGCCTCTGTATTCTCATTAATTGTTGACAGTGTAATGTTAATGCATAAAAGATTCTTTTTCTTTGTTGACAATATCATTTTACTATCAATAGTTAATGGTAGGGGAGGGAAATGTAACTTTGATTTTCTATTCATAGTGATATTAAATTGTCGATAGGAATTCAAAGTTACAATTTCCCTCCCCCCACTAACTGTCGACAGTAATTTGATACTATCGATGGATAATTTTGAAGATGTAGTTTTTTCCAAAAATGTAGAAACCTTAATTTCTCCCAATGTTTTTAAACAAATGCTACAATAACATGAGATGATTAGGGTTATGATTCTTCACAATAACTAGATTGTACAAAAAAATTTCATGAAAAACATAGAATTACTATTGACAGTTGAATCGGATATCTAAAATCTTAAACCCAAAAAAAAAAATGAAACTTCATAGAATAAGAAAGAAATGGAATGAAAAAAAAAATACCTAGATGAAGAATTGTACTGTAATGTTGTTGATGAATGCAATATTCTATTGTGCTTAAGTCGGTTTTACTATGAAATGACTTCTTTATACTTTAAGAGAGTAGAGTTATGAAATGGTTTATATTTTAGTTTTATGAATTATATTTCATTTTCTTTTTTCTTTTATCGTTTAATATTATTTAATAATTAGTCTTTCTATTTTTTATTCATAAATGATAATAATACGTTGTTCAAATAGCAGGTTAATTCATTTTAATGAGATGGACGGTATAGATTAAAACAATTTCAATCAATGGTTTATATTGTCTACCATTACAATAACATTAAATTGCCAATGTTGCCATAGAATCCCCTTATGCTTTGGTACCACTCTAACCTGTTCAATTTTTCTTAAAGCCATTGCAGAGTAGTATTCTAAAGGTGATTCACGACTTCTTATCTACATTATGACTGGTACCACTCTAACCTCTTCAATTTTTCTTAAAGCCATTGCAGAGTAGTATTCTAAAGGTGATTCACGACTTCTTATCTACATTGTGACTGCATTAAATCCAAATTGGGATGCTTTAAAGTTAGGTGTCCATCATCACATCGCTAAAATGTAGCCATTAATGAACCAAGGCTTCTCCTTTATGATTATTGTATGTTACTTGTTGATTGAACAATTAATGTATAAAACCCTGAACCTACATTCATTATTGAAAAATTACCCCCAATTTTCCATTAATATTAACAACCTTGCATGAAATAATTTGAAACCTAAGTTATATCCTTTTATTTTAGCTATAATAGAGTTCCTTCGTAGTGCACGAGTCATCTCTTGCTCTTTCTTAGAAAAAGTGATAAAGATCAAACTTGAGACCTTTGAAAACTTAGAATTTGCGTATATATAGATTTGTGATTCTAATATTTTCTATATGTATAATTAATGTTAATAAAAAATACTTTTAATGGGGTGGTGGTGGTGATTTCGATCATTAGTAGAAGCAAAAGTAAAATGATACAAGCAAATACCTAATTAGATATGATACTTTGGTTATGAAATTGAACTAGGGTTTGAATGAATCTAAAATTGATATTATTTGCGATCATGGTATATTGAAAAGCGTTTTATGTATAATTAATGTTAATAAGAGATACTTTTGGGAGTTTTGATCATTATTACAAAAATAAAAAAAAAATAAAAGGATATAGATGATTACGTAATTAGATACAATACTTTAATTATGAAATTAAACTAGGGCTTAAATGAATCTAAGATTGATATTACTCACAATCACGAATATAGTGAAAAGGGTTTTAAAGAATCATTAATATAACATGTCACGCCCCATATGCCTATATCATAATAGCCTTGCCATGCATGCCAATGGTCAATGATAGCACAAAGCTCATAAATACCACTACACCATTGATATACATACGGCTTTACATCTGAGCTTGCATCATTTAGTAAAAACGAAGTATGCTTACTAATAACCCTAAAGAACAATGCCTCCTTTATTTTAAAGTGTATACTTCAATTGCTTAGCAAAGTGGTTTGTCAACTTCTATTAATTGAACCTTACTCAGTGCTCCCATTCCAAGCTTTGTAGAGTTGACATACAAAGAATAATTATAAGGGTATGAGTGAAACCTTATGCTTAGTAAGTGGCATGGGATAAACATTATATGTAAACAAGTAAGGCAAACAAGTTCTTTTAAAGTGTAATGAATGCATTAGTCAAAGTGTCATTCGTACAACATTGACTAATACGTCATGAGATTAGAGAAATTAACCCTACTCTATTTTGGGTTTTGAGGAGTTTTTAAACCACAAACCAATCTCTTAGTCCTCATCAATCTGAGTATGTGTAATGGACAGTTATTTATCCCCTTTATACCTATTCCTAACTATCCTTAATACTTTTCAAACTTGAATGGCAACCTCCTCTCTTATTACTTAGTTCTGTAGGATTGAAAAGAAGGAAAACCTCCTCATTTTCCTTGCCATTTGGGTGGTGTTGATGAGGAAAAATGTAATAAATGTGGAAATGCAATACATGTACTTGTTTTAAGAGTTGGATATTACATTACTCAAATTATTTAGCTGATCAAATAGACAAACCATTCCAAGTTAGAATATTGAATGCACAAGCTAAACAACACAAACTACTATCTATAATTCTGACAATCACATTCGTTACATATGTACAAATAACTAGTTATAAGCATAAGCAATATAATAATTTACAACCCATTGTTAATACAATCAAAACTGCCGTGGAGTAAGCCACTTGCCTAGATTATAGGTACCCAAGATCCCACTGAAAGTAGTATTGATTTCTTATAAAAAGTTCATTACTAGCTATAATTTAGTTATTTTATATCGTGGTGATAATGAATTAATAATTTTTAATTTGTATCTTTTTATAGACCCTAGTATGTTACAAAGGAAGTATTAATATTCACGAAAAAAAAAACTTAACTTTTATAAGGAATGTAATATTATATATATATAGTGTGTATATATATATATATATTAAGATTTTAGAATGTAATTTTAAGATAGTTAGTGTAAAAGAATTAAAATAAGATATTATTATTATTTATAGCTTTTGTAAAGGGTAAATTAAGGTTTTAAGAAAACTTAAAATATATGAGAATTAGTAACAACTATTATTCAGGAGTATTAATATATTATACGTTTTATCGTATATTCAATATTTTAAGTGAAAATAAGACTAAAATACCAAGAAAATTACAAAATAATTTAAAAATTATCAATGATGGATCTAAAATGTCATATTAGATATAAGAAAGTATGAGAAAAAGTTTTGGGATTTTAGGGAATTAATAGATAGAGTTTCACAATTTTTCTTTAAAACTAGTATATTTTAATAAAATAGGCAAAACATTTAAAAAATATATAAAAATAATAATAAACATGCAAAATTAATTCTAGGAAAATTAAAAAAGAACATATTATTATAAAGTACTTATAGGTAAAGGGACTCCTTGAAATAACATGATTTGAAAGAATGTTAATTTTAATTTATTATATATAGGGTTGTAATATTAATTTTAGCTTTCTCTACTAGATAATTGTTAAGTTAATTTTTCTTAATCCCCTAAGTTTTCTTCTTATACTAATCTAATTTCTACTATTAGTTTTAGTGCTTTTTATTGCTATTAACTCTATAGATCCTAATTTTGTTGATGGGTTAGTTTTAGTACTTATACTAATCTAATTTCTGCTATTTAGTCAATTCTAATATTCTATGGTCATTTAAAGCTATGGGTTTGGTAATTGAATTCGTCTTAGGTCCTTAAAAACCTAAGATTTAGGGTTTATATCCTTGTGTTTGCTTATGCAACTTAACGAGTCTTACAGTTAATTAAGGAAAATAATAAATAAATAATGCAAAACCAACATAAAGGTAGGGAATTGCATTAATTAAGTGCAGCATCATCACGTTAGGTGAAGGAATTATTAATCAAGAATTTGACACATGATACTAAGGATTATTATAAAAAGAACAACACTTGTTTGCCAAAACTAAATTCAACCAACCCATCACCCACTATATTATTAATGTACCATTTTCAAATCTCATCTTAGCTAGGTAAGTAGTTAGGAAAAATAAGGAGAGCCCTAGATTATTGAAGGGTGAATTTAAGAAAATTTAGGAAAAGTTATGGAAAATCGAGGTAAATTTAAGTTCACGAGTCTAAGCACTATTTAATTATGAACAACCATTACAACCTAACAAGAAAGCACTCACTTAGGCTAATTGATACACTTCCTTAGCCAAATGGTCATCGAAAAGCCATACACCAGTAAGTTCTTCAAACAGCTGATTTTCCATAAATTATTAAAAATACTAAATTATGATAGAAAATTCTGGAAAAATGTATTGTTAGGTATTTTGTATGTAGAATCATTAAAAAAAAAGTCATTTTGTTGAAATTAAGTAGCGATCATATCATCTCTAAGAAATGGTTAAAATCAAATGAATTTTCATTTAGTTTTTAAAACCTTAAATGATGTAGTTTTAACTTCAAAATTTTCCATAACCTACTTATGATATTTAGATCAATACTGTGTAAAAGGTTTTGCCTAAACATAATTTTGTGAATTTCTAGCTCATAAAATGGTGGTTGAATTAGAATTAATATAAAATGATTTGATTTTGTTTAAGAAATTCACTTAGATTCTAACTATAGTTTACTTGAGGTATAATCTAATGAGGAATGGTGATGTTGGAATAAATTTGTCAAATAGAAGCGGTTGACTTCAAGAATATGCAAGTTTTGTAACCAAAATTGTAAGATTCTCTAATATATGACCTTGTTATTTTATCTAAATAGAGAGTTAAATGAAGTTTTCCATGGTGTATGGGATGGAAAAGGATCAGAGGGGATGTATAGTTGTTAATTTCTAATTGAAATTTAGAAAAATATGAGGGATTTGAGCAAGATCAAAGGATATATTATAGGTTTCTTTGAATTAATATTATACTAAAACCTGTGTAGAAGTTGAATGAGATGATATTTATTCTAAAGTTGCAACTAGAATAGTCTTGGAGAGAAAGTGAGATGATATATTTTTTAAGAAATTTAAGTTAACTAAAGTCATAAGATTAATTTGGAGGTACTTTGATTAAGAATTATAACAAACCTAACTTAGAGGATATATCAAAATCTTTGATAAGTTAATATCATATTAGAATTTATTTAGAGATTGAACAAAAAGGTGCTTAAATGAGAATTTTAAACTAGAATAGACTTAGAGAGTGACTCAGATGATACCTTATTAAGATCCTTAAGGTTGAGTTAATTTAGAGGATGATTCAAAAGATTGTTTAGAGATAATCAAGGATATCCTAGGTAAGAATTTACTTAAAATGATCTTAAAACTTAAGGTACTTACATATAAATAATTTATCAATCAAAGGTCAACAAACTTGATTCTACGAATAACAAGTAAATTACCGATATTTCATAGCCCATACAAGTACTAAATATATCATTTATAATAGAGGGAATTCAACAAAGGAAAGCTTTATGATTATGACTGGGGTGAGCAATAAGAGCTCTAGGTAAGTAGGGATCAATGCCTAATAGCATTTTTGTAACACCTTAGAAGGGAGATTTAATAGTATCACCTAAAATTTGTATATAACATATGCACACATGATATAAAAATTGCTTTGTAAGTCAAAGGTTACAAAACTCTAACTAGATGTTTGTTAATTATACTCAATTTTATTGCATAAACTTATCTATTATATAAATAACTACGAATGAGTAAGAATCCACAATTTACTAAAACCTTAGATAATCGGTATCCCCTACTAAACAATGAGATCACATAAGTAAATTACAAATAATGATATCAGCTTGTTAGAGTTCTAAAGGTACTAGTTAGCTATACAAATTATTTTGTTCTAAGCCTATTCTTTAATCATTCTGCTGGCTGGAACACTCTGCATTTAAGTCCTATTCCAAATCCAAGCTTTCAAGTATCCTACAAAAGAAACTATAAGAGGGTAATCTACATCCAGCCTAATTAGCATTCCTCATACCGTAACTTCATGCAAAATCATACAAGTTAATTAAACAACCATCTGAATGCAACAAAATGTGCTCAAACAATTTGTATACAACTAAACTAGTAATTGTATATAACTCGAGATTATGTCATCGAAGCTAAGTTGGAGTTAACTACACTGTCAAACCTAAATTCCAATCACTCTGAGTTATTAATCCACATAACATGCTCATACCTACTCTTGTTTGTTCTTCTCAATCATTTATTTTTCTTTTCTTTCTCTCTACTTGCACACCATAAAGCAAAAAATGCAGACATAAGTAGCATATGTAGTCTACTAACCCTTAAGTGGTGGATTATGGGACACAGCCCTTAACTAGGTTATTGATGTCTCTAGCACCTAATGATCTTATAAGCAAGGTGGGGCTATGTTACTCGAGTGCACTATACAAAAACTATAATAATAATCTTAACCTTCGCAAGACCCCTCCATTCCTACACACATGATGTGGCAACCAAAATAACATGACACAAATTTGTGCTATGCATATTTTCATGCCTTAAAGAGGTAAAATCGTAATAGTCCCACTGTGTAAACCATTTTAGGATAGAAGCTAACCTCATAATCACCATCTTTGACTTGATCTTGATCTATATAAGGCATCCACGACTAACCCGCTTTGAAGTAAATAGTTCATATATAGACATGTTATTTATCAATGACATTATAAAGAATACATGTTTACTCTAAGATATTTTAAGTATATTACAAGATTGAATAACCTAATCATAATCTACTTGGATAATACATAAATTATTACTAAAAAACGTAGGGATAGAATCTAAACTTGAAAGTATAATTGTTCCTCAGGTTATTATCCTTCCTCTCCTAAGATCCAGCAGTTGCTAACCTCAGGGTAATTATAATCCGCTTCCTAGTTAGCTCCTACAACAAAGTCTATAGGGATGTGAGCAACGATAGCTCAATAAGTTGAGGTGGAGACTTAAACCATATAGTAAACACAAACAAGTTTATCAATCAAATTAATAGGTACAGTGCATGTTCGAGCAAATGTCATCTCACAACGTTGTCCAACTGGTGATGAGATTAGAGAAATTGCACCCATTCTAATCTGAGTTATGGAGTTTCTGTTAATGCAACACTCATAACCAAACCCAGGCTTGTGCAATGGAGACATCGCTCCTCCCGCGACTACTTTCGAACCATTAACTTCACTCATATTGCGACCTCCTCTCTTATCAATTAGTTCAACTAAAAATGAAGAAGGGATCAATTATGCCATCCAGCGCTATTTTTTTCAAAAGTGTCGATATTTGGTCAGAGAATCCTAATGTTCCCCTAATAGGTTGCTATGCTTGTTTGATTTATAATTACAAGTCATATATTTGATTAGATCCAGTTTAAGGTGATAAATTATTCCATACAAATACAAGTCAGACAGCAAATCAACATCATAATCAGCAACTCAGAATAAGTACATGCATATAACCAACTATCTAACAAGTACATGCATATAACCAACTATCTAACAAGTACAATCAAGTACAACTCAAGCCTTCGAGTACTACAAATTAGTACTCCGAAATAAAACAATATATTAGTCCCAACTTACCTGGTATCCTTGGTCACTCACTCAACCAACCACAAGTCGACTCGTTTTCGTGTGTCATATATAATATAAATGCGTTTTTAATATTTATATCTTGATGATACATATACGTATATATATTCTAGGTTATGATTTAACCTAATTCTTCTTATATACATAATAGTTATTATTAATTCATCTTAGGTTAGTTTGAGGTTCGATTTTTGAATCTAATTTTGATTTAAGTTCTAAAACGGTTCCGATTAAGGATATTATACGTAAAGCCTAAAAATGTGATCTAAACACAAAAGTGAAATTCATCACATTAGGTTCGAGTATCTTAATTATCGTTTTTAGTTCTAAATCAGTATTCTATTTTACCAGATACACTTAAATCCTTAATAGTATACTTAACTTACTCTCGATGTAAGAAAATATGTAAGAAAATTTTACATTTTTCATATAATTACCTAAATTTAAGTCTCTTATCAGATTATATATATATATATATTTCTATTATTAGTATAATATCAATTTTTATTCTAACATTTTATATTTATTATATTTCCAATTTTTACATATTATGTATTATTATCTATTATGTCCATAATACACATTTAATATTTCTATCGCTCTAAATATCATCTCCCAACATCAATTAACATCTCAAAATATTTAAATTTATCCCAAATCAAATTTTACACCTAATTACCGTAAATTACAAAATTAACTTAAAATTTACCATTTTTTTTTTACCTATTACATATTTACTACACAATACTCTAATAATTACATCTAATATCCTAAATGTTACAAATATCAAACTTCATCAGATTTCAACATTCTAAAACATATAATTATGCACTAAATCAGTAATTATCTATTTAATTACCTAATTAATCCAAAATTACTAATTTTATACATCATTTTAAGGATTAAAAATTATCTAAAGATTTCAAAAAATAATTTTTGAAAAATGGCTTCATATTACTGTTATATGACCCTTAAGTAGTCTATATAAAAATTTTGGGCTAAAAACTACACTCTTAAGGTTATTTATTTCTAACTTGAACAAAACTTGAGTTTATAAGATTTCTTAAAGTTCATATATCATGGGACATATTTTTATCAAAATAATATTCTTCCTAAAAACTACATACAAAAATATTTCAGAATACCAAATTTCATAATTTTCTAAGTATATTTAATATTTTTAACAAAGTATATAAAATAAGAGGAAAATTTGGACTCACTAGAACTGATGGCTTCGGCCACTAAGGCCTTGTTGGCTACCCTAGGCATTGCCACCACCATGTAGTGGTGGTGGCTGTCTACTCCCAAGTGTTCATCTGGTTATGGATCTCATATAAGGCCTTAATTATACAGATTTTTGCTAATTTTTTGAAAACCCTAATTTTCTCTCAAATTTTTTACCCATTCAATTTTCTATAACTTTAAACATCCCATATGAGCTTCTGTAAAATTTTGGGTATTTATAGAGGTCTTAGGGATTTTTTGTGCATTAAATTGATATGACAATTGTCTTATCTTATATTTTTTCACTTTCTATTTGTTACATTTTGATTGGTTAATTTTATTTCTCCATTTCTAAGCTGCCACGACCATTTTTTGGAGAGTTCCATATTTTTCTATAATTTTCTTGATTTTTCCTTAATTATTCTTGCATTTTCTTTAATTATTTAACATTATTTTAGCCTATTTCGTGTATTTTAAGTAATTATGCGTATTTCTACCTATATATAAATTCATATATGATATAAATAAATACTCCTAAATATTATTTAAGTTATTTTATGATTTTTATTATGCATATAATTTATCTCTAGTAATTCGTTAGCTATCAAAATATATTTTACGCATTTTTGACAAATAATAGGTAATATACTTAAAATTTGAAATCTTTATATTCTCTTATTTTTTATTACTTATTTTCTTAAATTCAAGCTTACAAAATCACTTTTATTAATAATTCTAGTTTTGTTATAAAATTTGAGCTGAATTGGTTAATTTGTTTGATCACCCTAAATTTTATAAGCTAAACCTCGAGTAGATGATTGTAGGTCTTATACATATTTTAGTTTACTTACAAAGTCAAATATTGTTAATTCTAGCTAATTTTCGTAAACAAAAAATATTAATAGATAATTGTAATAGGAATATGGCAGCTACTTAAATAATAAATGATTTTGTTATTATATCTTAATGTATTTTAACATAAGAAGTACACATATCCATTCACATGCAAACCCTTGCCCTAAACATACAATTTACTATCTTCAATTTAATGCTACTAAACTACTAGAAAATAAAAGTATAGCAATCATTAGAGCACCTAATCGGCCATGGAGTCCTATGGATTGTAATAATTAACAAGTAACTCCATGTCAAAGTTAAGATCACCTATGATAGATAAAGGAGAGTACTAATAAGAAATTAGATAACTATCTATTTATTTTGCTATTCTCGCTATGATATCTAGTTATTACTAAAACTTGTTTTTATCTTAACTATTTCATTTTAGCTCTGATTTCCACATTTTTATAGTTAGTTTCTATTGTTTTTAGATGTACTTTCTCATGATGGGATCCGTTTTGATGGTTGGGACTCACATTTTTGGGTATAGGATTTATGGACCTCATGTTCTTGGACTCACTTTGTCTTACCTTATGTCATTTTAGGCCTTCTTGTATTATTTTCAATTTTTATCAAGTTTTTATCCCTTTTTAGGCTTTAACTTCCTACATGGGCCTAAAATATTGAGATGTATATATTTTCTTTGGCTCAATTATATCTTTTAGTTCAAATGTCTAAATAATGGGTTTAAGGTCTCAATTTAGGTTGGGTTCTAAAATGTGCTTTCTTTTTATTTTGGTTTTGGAATTATTGAACCATATTTTGTCATATGAGAATGCATACTTGCGAAACATAGAATTCCATATGTTAAAAACTAAATTTATATGAAAATGATAAGTTTTAATATCATAGAAGAGCTTATGAAATAAAAATTTATGTAACTTAGAAATTTCAAAGATCTATTTACAAATAACTTTATTCAGAAAGTTAGCAAATAGTATCAACTCTCAATCAATCTATATATATAAATTATAAATTATAGTGATAAAAGTTAAATACGTATACATTTGAATAAATACAAGTTAAAGTTACTATGTGCCTTATTATAAACCAAAAAAAAAAATTCTAGTTACAAATAAAGTTATGTTCTTTGAAATGGCTTAGCATGATTTATCCTTTTAGACCAACTATAAATTCTTGATTTGGTTTATTTATAAATTTTCTGAACCACATAGCAAAATATACATATATACATATATATATATATATAATGTTTAGTTTGGTTGATTTTTTTCCTCACCTTTATTGAATTTTTGTAAGGAAAGCTTCTTAACCTAATAAGCAAATCAGAATGAAAATACAATACCTTTTTCTTTATATGTAGGGAAACCAAGGTTAACCTATAATAGCAGGTCAGAAGGTAGGTTAGAAGGTAACTATACAATGATGTCACTCTTTTCTTTTCTTTTCTTTTCTTTTTTTTTTTTGGTAGGGGGGCGGGTGGGAAACGTAAGGTTAGGTTAGTATGGAAGTATAATACTGTAACTGTACCATAAACATTTCTAGGAAAATACTTTTTTTAAAGATCATTTATTCATTAAATGAGCAAATCTCACCTTCTTAATTTTCTTCTTCCCTATTTATTGACTTTACCATAATTACATTAGTTACTCTACAATCATCGTTTTATAAGGGAGTTCATGGTTTGATTTGATTTGATTCAAAAGCAAAAACGAACCATACTGCTTTTAATGGTCTAGGTCTATTAAGCCTAAGGAAATTCTAATAGGTCCTTAAATAGACTTTTTATTTTGGTATAGATGCTTATTGTATTTTGATATTAGGCTCCTTTTATCAATTTTGGCCTAATTTATGGTTTTCAATCCTTTTTAGTTATCTAAAGCCTAGTACTTAAATCCAACTTACTTATTTGGGTCTAAAACTTACCTTAACATACTTTATTGGTGTTTTGTGTTATGTACTGGATCTGGCAATAAATATTTTGGGCCCCTTAGTCATATTTTCAAGTCTAAATTGATTATTTTTAACCTTTTTGTCAATTGAAGGCCCTAACTAGTATTTTAACCTAACTAAACATGCCTTAATCCTTTATTATCATTTCTTAATCAACATTTTACACAACAAAATGTGTAGGGTTAGAGTGTTCCCTTCTTGGCCGTAGGTTTTGGAGTGAAGGTCTTAGGGTTTTTTTCATTTTTTTCTTAGGATGATTGCATATACATACTAAAGGAACATCTAGAAGTGTTTTTTCGCTAAAATATCATGAAAAAAGTTGAAGTAACTTTAAAAACATAACCCTATATGCCACTTCCAACTTGTTTCATTCATATAACATGGATTATCTTTATGTTTTTTTAAGTGTATAAGCTTATTCTTATAAGTTCTTAAGTACACATGAAGTTCCTTACAAGATTACCTAATGTAACTCGCTAATCTTCTACTTAAAAATATATATATATGGAGATTTCTAGAAAAAAGACTTGTACATGTACAAAATATCTGAGCCCATTACAAGAGTACATTAGGAATACTTAAGAAAAAGATATTTTACTACTAAAGGTTACTCCTCTACTTATGCTTCATCTTAGCTTACATCCTTAATAACCCTTGGTGGTGCTCCTCTCATTTGCTTCCAAGAGTCTTAAGAATTGTGGCTAGAAGTTGGAGATAAGGCTACAGATGGTAATGACTTAAGGGCTATTGACAGGGGTGCTTGGTGACTCATATGGAGAAGTTAAACGGAGGTTAAAGGGTAGTGGTCTGGTGTAGAAAAAGGTGGTAGATTTAAGGGTAAGCTAAGGTTCTTGGTTAGGTTTTGTATAGGTAAGTTTTATGTGATAAAAAGATGATAGAAAAAAAATGAAAGGAAAGTACAAGATTTTAGGGATAATATTGGCAAATGAAAAGAATGAGGGTAAGGGTATATGAGATCATCTTTCCAGGAATGAAAAGGGGATATTAGATAGAGTGTATACGTAATAAAATGGATTGAAAAGAGACAAATAAGCTAAGTCGTAAGGTTCTTTTCTATGGATGTGTAAAGATATGGAACTAATCATAAAAAGGGAAATAAATTCAAATTTTCTACATGTAGGAGTCCTTTTCTCCTAAGGATATGCATGTATTTTTGTGGTTAATGTATAACTAGTTTAGTTGGCATATGGTTGAGGAATGGGATTAGTGTAATGACATTAACTACAAGCCTTACGGAAGTTAGCATGACTCACTTACATGAGCATAAATAGCATGAGGGAAGGAGTATTTTTGGGTCTAAGTTTGTTTAATCGACTTAATTAGGGACATGGATTATTTTACTATGATTATTTAATGTTAGTTTATTTTTTAATTTAATTCATTTAATATCAAATTATACAAGTTGGAGAAATTTTGAGATTGCAAGCCAAATCAAAGTTTAGCTAAAATTTAGGGTTTTAATTTTAGATTTTTATCACATGTGAATAAACTCATATGCATACATATATATGATGCAATTCATGTTTGTGGGGAAAATTATAATTTCCTTGATTCAGTATTTTAATTTGTTTAATTAAATCAATTTGACATTATACAATATTTCTATATTTTAATGTAACCTAGCAAAATTAAATTATATGTATATGTATACATAAGGGCACCATTTCCATGTGTTTGGGGGTAGAATAGTAATTTTGTTGTTTAGAAATATCTCTAATTGTTTAATATTGAATTTTCATGATTTGACAAATTTCAAGTTTAATATACTGTTTTAGCATTTTCCCTATGTTTAGGGCTTAATTATGCGATTAAGATTTTTGAATTTTGAATTGAGGTTTTGAAGTTTGTTTTAAGGTTTTGTTTGAAGAATCTTTTATTGGTTTTAATTCCTTTGGGCTTATTAGGCCTAAAGAATATTTATCAATACTTGAGTTTGATTTGATATTTCAAATGCAAAATTTGTATGGTTTATAATTTTAGAGTACTATTTCATAGTGCTTAGAAACTTAAGTGTATAATTATTTGTGGTTATAAGTGTTTTTTTTTTTGTTTGTACAATGTGTATGGTTGAATATTGATATGTTGTTGTAGGAATTGAGCTCCATGTTGTGTCTATTTTTATGTATATTACTTTGTTTGGATCGTTTGAAATTGGTTTATCACCCCAAAAACAAAGTAACCTAAACTTAACTTGATATGCATTGCAACTCATTAAGGGACAGGTAAGATTAACAAGCCAAATAGTGATGCCTTAGAAAGAGACAATCTCTTATCGATAGAGATAGTTAAAATGGTTTCTTTCTTATCCTTAGTTAAACTAAGTAATAGGAGAGAAGATCGTGACAACGTTGAGGTCACTGTTTTAAAGGTAGTCATAAGAGGATAATGTTCTCCATTGCATAAGCGTGGGTTCAGCCTTAATTCATGGCATCATACTAAAGTGAATAAGCTCCTCAACTCAAATAGCAGTAGATAAAATTTCTATAATTTCGTAATTAATCAAACAACGTTGTGTCATGACATTTACTTGTTCATGCATTACATTTAACTAACTTAGCTGATAACCCTGCTTATAGTGTAGTGTATGCATGCTTATGTCTTCATTCCACTTATTGAACTCACATCCTTACAGACTCTTTTATAAGTCCAAAGTAATATACATTTTATGCAATTCCCCAATTAGTAACTAATTAGGTTAAGGAGTGAGAAAACCAATTGGTTTACCTTGAGCAATACATCGGTTTCATTTATTGGTCTATGGTATAACATTAAAAAGAAAAACCTTCAAGGCTTATAAATTTGCTCATAAATATAAGTTATATATAAATATATATATGTTAAAGAACTAATTTACAAGTCTCATCTAAAACAATTGAAGAACTATTATACAGGTTCTACATAAAAATAGGTATTGAACTAGATGCTTCAAAGCAATATAGTCAAGTATGTTTTGTGTAAACCAAGTCTATGATAGAGGTTATGAAGTCAACTTTTATCCAAGGATAGTTGATACAACAAAACTATTACAACTTTACTACTTAAGATGTGACATTGAACCAACATCATTAATCCAACCAACATGCCTTAAACCTAATAAACATAAAAACTAAAACAAAATAACACAATTCATACAAACTATCACTATTTAAAACCATGCATGACTAAACTATCACTTATAGAAAGATGCAATCACATGTAAGGCTTAGTAGGCAACCATCCTTAGCGAATCAACCGACTCTAGATCACCTTAACCTAAGTTTTAACTCATTAACATATGACCATTTACCACCATTCAAGACCAATTTGATCAATTTTCTCAAATGTAGATTCTTCTCTTTCTTCTGGTCATTATGGGTACGTTTCAATTTGATGAAATGATCTAACAGTACTTAGATTTAAAATATTGTTTTAAATCTTAATTCCTTCTTGGAAGAAATGGCTTTAATATCCTTCTTATTCATTTTCTTGCTTACCAACCATATCTTCTTCTATTGGGTCTTATTTTGCTTCATAGTCCTCCTATAGCCACTCGATTCTCTAAAGAACATCTTTTTGTTCGTTCCTAAAACATTTGCCACCACTCAGTCTCTAAAGAGGATTAATGGTCTAGATCCCCCATTTTGTTTATGTATACCCTCTTCACAATCCTTGTTAAACAAAGATTTATCTTCTCCATTTGCATCATTTTTCCCCCTTCAATGGGAGGCATCACTTTCAAAATTCATTGAGATGGTTAGGAAAGAGTTTGGTAGCATTTTGTCTACTTCCATGCTTTTTAAGTCTTATAAATGCATCGCCCTTTCATTTCTTCAAATGCATAAATATTTTGCTTATCAAATATTTGATCAACTTTACAAGATATTTATCCTTTCATGTGCTTTACTTATTTCCCAAGTCTATGCTTTCTTTTTCTTTTAAATTATTTAATAACTATATATGTACGTATATATTGTCAGGGGCGAGTAAATATGGGGTGGTTAAGGTATGAGACTCTACTTGTACACTCTCTGTAAGTCACAAGCTCCTAAATTTTGGTACCTAAATATACTTTATGGTACCTTGATACTACCTTAGAACCTACATCTTGTAGAATCTATAGAGTATATGGTATCTTATGAAACTTGTAAATTTTTCCTTTCTTCTTATAAATTTCAAGTTTATGTGTTATTAAAAAAGTAATCTAAACGTGATGGTATAAGTTTTCCCATATGTAAAACTAATGGAATTTATGATAGAAACGATATGACTAGTACTATCAAAACAATAATCTTTTCTATCTTCATTATTTCATTATGTGATGTTAAATAGAACTTGTAGAACTTACAACAAAATAGAATAAAATTATAATTTACAAAAGTTAAAATATCATATAAAAAGGTTTTTGGGTTTAGGGTTTGCTTTATGTTTTTTGTTGTTTCTTTTTAACATAATGTAAAATATTATTTTTATTCATTTCCTAACCAAGAAACGATAAGGTTATTTTTAAATCATTAATTCATATTATTGTTGACAATTGATTTTTGTCCTGGTGTGCGAACACCTGCAAAACATGAAAACGCCTTCAAGGGACATCGGAGGGTGCTCCGTCATGGTCACTCTGATGCCTAAGTCAGCCCTCTTGTCATGTAGAGAGAAAATGTTGAATAGTTATGTAAATGAGAATGGAGAAGATAGGCTCCTCATCCAAGGGTCTTGCTTAATATTTATAGTGAATCAATGGAGGTTGTCCCTAGATTAGGTTATTGGACTGGGCTTAGATATTGGGCCCAATAATATGAGTCCAAATAATAATTATCCAAAAATACCTATCAACACCCTCCCTCCCCCCTACTCTCTTTAGTGACAAAGTCAAAAAAGAAAGTATTTAAGGAGGTTGATTTAGTGTGATTTCTAGAAAAGTTTACAGTCCCAACTTGAAGAGGCAAAAAAGTGGAAATGCTTGAAGAGGCAGGGAGCGCATAAAGAGGAGAGAGCCTAAAGAAAAGGCAAAAGCACTTGAAGAGGCAAGAGCTTGAAGAAAAGGCAAAAGCACCTGAAGAGGCGAGAGCGCCTGTAGAGGCGAGAGCACCTGAAGAGACAAAGCACTTGAGAAGGCGAAGGCACCTGAAGAGGCAAGGAGTGCCTGAAGAGGTGGTTATACTTAAACGGGCAAAGAGCGCTTGAAGAGATGAAAGCTTAGAAAGGCGAAAGCGCCTGAAGAGGCAAAGGCCTAAAGAGACCAATAAGCCCGAAGGGGTGAGAGAGCTGGAAGAGGTTAAGGAAGCATGCAGGTTATCCGAGACATAACCTATACCAAGTCGTAAGATAGGCTAACTGTCTTTTGGTCTGTTAAAGTATAGGCCTAAGAATTAGTGCTTTGTAATTTGGTCGTCGCCTGTAGTGTGTAGGGCTTAGAATATACGAAAGTATCCCATTAGCAAGTTATACTTCGCATGGGGTAAAATTGAGAGCATTTCTTTAACCCTAATCTGTCTCTAAATTCTCATTAGAGTATCACATAGATAAATAATATATTTTTCCATCAATGTGAATTGGTGCGTAAGTGGGACTTTTGAAGTTACGTGAACTTATTTTAGACCATAAAAGTCATGAAATGGTCTCAGCTTTTGGAGTTGTCCATCAATCACTTAATGAGGCCCAAGTCACGATGTTCCTTTTGTCTTTGTGTTCTATTTTGAGTTGCTACAATCCACTTGAAAAGTGAAGTCTCGACATATAGTGGGCATGTGGATTGCTCAGCCATAGAAGGTCGAGACATTTCGAATGCCGACCAAATTTTCAAAAGCTTGAAACATGAAAGGTTGGCACGATCAGGATTTGTTGTTTAATGTAGAGATGGGAAATTGCTTGGCACGGGGGTCGTAAAATTCATTTAAGTCATATACAAGTTGGTCACTAGCTGCTTTGCCAATGGATGGTTTGAACAAATTGTGAAGTGCAGGTCTTCAGCTACTCGGCATGAAGTTCAAAGACTTGTATGATTTGAATGATTTCAGCTTCTCGGCTATTTGTAGGCCAATAAAAATGTTTGGCATCATTGTCTTGGCATCTTGGTTTACAGTTTCTTGGAAATTCGATATGGTGCTTGGAGCACGTCTGTTCAGCAACTTCCAAACTTACTATTATGCTGCAGAGCTTAAATTAGGAGGGGAAGCTCGGATGCACTTGAGCTTGAGAAGAATGAAGCCTGGATCTGTTGAAAGTGTGACAAGTTGAATTACTCGGTAAGGTAGATGAAGGCTTAGACTTGTTACTAAGTTTTCTTGTACTCCTATGTGATAGTGCAACCCAATTAAGGAGCTTTAAATGAGTTAGCTTGGCATGATATTGCTCGAACATTTAAGGAGCTTAGCAAGGAACTACTGCAATTTACCTTTAATGGATCTTACTAAGAATCTGGCAATTAATAGCAGGTCATCATGGTTGTTCGGCTTAGTTGCAAGCCTCATAGTGGGCAAACTCAGCAACCTTAGAGTTTCTTGGCAAACTTGGAGTAGTTTGACCAATGCGAGCTGTCGATAAGCTCAACCTCTGCTTTGCTTTGATCTCATGTAGGCAGCTGTTGTTTGGAACAGCACGACCGTAATTGCTGTGAAAGCTTAGTAAAGAAAAAAGCTTGGCCTTGACTTGGTATTCGTGGTACTCGACTTGTCAAAAAATCAGCCTTTGCTTTGCTTTGATTGTACTTGTTAGACATTCAAATGTCATGGAGCGTAAGCAAACGTTATGCCAAAGTGCTCGGCATGGATTCAAATACGTACAGCATAGCTTCTCAACACTTGGCAAGTTATCATGGCTTCTCAACACTAGGCATAGACGTACAACAGAAAGATTCCAGTAGTTGGTGTCTCGAATTTTGCTCAATCTCTTCCCAGCCACGCAGCATGTGATGAACATATTAAGTCGTATCGGCACATGAAGCTAATCGTTGTCAGCAGCAATTACTCGACCACTCAGCCGTTTGGTACAAGCTCGGATACTTGCAAATAACTTGATCGAAAACTTCTTGGCCACTGGGCGTAGAGCTTAGACTTTATGACTCAACATTCATCAAGTATAGTGTATGGATTTACACAGCTCCGCATAATGGATGGAACTTGGAAATTATTTTAATCGGCACGTACTCCATTTTATCAGTGCGTACATTAAGTTTGGCCCTTATGTAGTCAGCTTCTAGACGATCGTTGTAGGCCGATAGAAATTTCTCGGCACGGCATAAACTACGAATTGGTGCTCAGCCAAAAGGATCTTAGAGCTCAGTTCGCTTCTCGTTGATTGTGGTAGAGAGCTCTGTTTACGCGCGCATGAACTCCTATACTGCAGCTTGGTTTCATTCGATACTTAATGGATCAATGCATTGAACAACTTGTATCTACAGCTCGCAACTTGATTTTTAGGTAACTTCCCCATCACGAGATCCTGCGAAGGGTAAAGCATCCAGCAAGATATCTTACATATTAAAAGGAGTTATAAGGCCTTTAACTAATAAGCTGAAGATCGCAGACAATACGGCTAGACGAGACATTTCTCGGCTTCCTATGTCCCTCGATCTCTCGGTAATCGCTACAGGCCGACAGAAATAATTCGAAATCCATTTCTCGGCATCTAGGCACATAGCAACTCAGCCAGACAAGATCCCCCGTATTGCGCATCTCGAAGGACATTGTGCTTCTCGACACTGAGTTGATATACTTAAACATCTCGGCATAGATCTTCCAATGTAGAGGAAGTACTTGTTTGGCTTTCAAGGGAACCTCAATGGGGTCGCTGGCAAGGACTGCTCGTCTTTTGGCTTCCTCCAGCTATGGTCGGCTTCGAATTGAGTCTACTTGAACTTGTTTGCTCAGCCATGGTTCTTAGAATTGTTTGAAGAGCATAAAGCTCGGTAAGTAGAGAGACTGCTATTCGGCTGTGGTGCTCAGCATAAGTTGCTGGAGACGTACTCCATTGAAATCAGTTGGTAAGTCGGCCGGGAAATTTAGTTGGCTACTCAGCCATGAGAATTAGTCGGCGACTTGGCGAAAATGAGTTTACGGCAGGGGCTTCCTGGACGACTCGGTAGAGAGCTTGGCTCGATGACTTAAAATAACCCAACTTCTCGATGGTTGTTGCAAACTGCTCGGCAACAATGCGTCTCAGCAATAAAGCCATTCAGCAGAAGTGTGCGACTTGGCAACAATGACACTCGGCAACAATGTGTAGCTCGGCAATAATGCCGCAGCTCTTCTTTTAAGCACACTAAAAGCTTGGACATGTAGCCACAGCTCTATTCGGGAACTTAACTGGGTAAGAATCGCTCTACTACGAACTACCATATGTGTGATTGTTTGGAGGCTTCACCCATCATCTTAGTTTCTCGCCTATGGTGGATTCATTAAACGGCCAAAACAAGATAACCAGTTGGCCTCTATTCAACTTGCTGCTAGACTCGACTGCGAGGTCACTCTCACTTGAAATGCTTGGCCATGGAAGTAGATTAGCATCGTGTATTTTAGTCACAAACAATTATTAGCAATCAATATCTGACTTTGGTCGTAGAGTTATGGACCTTTGGCATAGTTTGCCTTTTAAGAATATGATGAGAGGGGATGGGTCAACAAATTTGGTTGACACAGCATCACCAAGCACAAAGCTTGAACTCGGATATGCGGCAGATTGAATTGCAAGGATCACTTAGTTCGTGCATATGTGAAAATTGATTCGCATAGTATTGATGGCGACTGTCATAAAAGGTTGACAAACCAAGCCGATGTTTAGTTTGGTGGTTACGCTTAAAGACGGTAGTAAAAAACAAACTAGTGGTGCAAGAGACAGTCACGCTTTAAAGGAAAATCCCATGATTCCTTTCGTTTTCCTTGCATCACATCCAAAAATTTATGCATCACGGAAAATTGCATTACCAATTTAACGGTGACGTTATGAACCAAGAGAAGACAAAATTGCAGTTACTAAACTTAAAAGGAAAAAACCGACAATGTCCTTCATAGTTCCCAAATTGTAGATGGAAGCCAATGTCACAAGAAGATGATACAGCGCCACAAATGGATTATAGACCCATTTTTCCAAATCTGGAGAAATAATAAAAAAAAAGAAGTAGCGTGACCCGAATAAGGAGAATCTATCAAAAGGGGTGAAACATTAGGAATCATGGAAAAATGTTATACGTTCCCACAGATGACACTAATTGTTGATGGTTGATTTTTGTCTTGGTATGTGAACACTTACAAAACATGAAAACGGCTTCAAGGGGCGCTAAAGGATGCTTCGGCGCGGCTACTTCAATGCTTAAGTCAGCCCTCTTATCATATAGAGAGAAAATGTTGAATGATTATGTGAATGAGAATGAAGAAGAAGGGCCCCTTAACTGGGGGTCTTGCTTAGTACTTATAATGAATCAATAGAGGTTATCCTTAGACAAGGTCATTAAACCGGGTTTAGATATTGGGCCCAATAATATGAGTTCAAATAATAATTTTTCAAAAATGCCTATCAACAATTATATTATTTAATAAATTTTATAGGATGCATACTTGATACCTTATGACATGTACCATATATCCTTGGAATGTGAGTTCTTAGGTGTGTACAAAATATGAAAATATCATACCTACTCTACCATGTGGGAGCAAATTCCAAAAAATTACTGCTTAGAATTTACCTTATAACTCTTTGTACCTACTCATAATCTACTTTATTGAGTAGGGTATAGATAAATACCTTGTACAACAGGATTACCTACTTATATCTAGCTATGTACGTTTATTTTAGATTTTTTTTTTAAATTGATAAACAGTTCCACCCTGATATAAAATTAACTTATTAAATGAGTTAGGTTTTGTGTTTAATTATTCAAATACTTAAAAAATAAGTCATGTTAAGTGTTGAGCTTTCTCACGAACCTAATTAGCATTATGTTTAAGATGAATGAAAGTAAGGGAAAACATTGAAAAAGGAAAGAAATTAAAGGAAATCTTATGTTTGAGTATTAAAAATGAGAGTGGAAATTGGTGGGAATAGAAAGAAATTAAGAAAAACACTTCCCCTTTTAAAACAAATAAGTTCCTCTCGTTTTTTTAAGGAACAAAGGGTCTAAAAGGATGGAAACTAAGTAAAATTATGAAAATGATCCTAATCAAAATTAAATATTCCAAGTTAGGAATTTTTTTAGGCTAGCAATTTGGGACTTGACTTGTGAACTCAAATATGGCACGTTACAATTACAAATGAGTTCATGTTGGCAATGATCAACACTAATCATAAATAACTTAAACCTTAACATAACACGCTAAAATTCATGTTTAGGGTTCATGTCCTACACTCATACCCATTTACAAATGCATTTATTAAACAGGTTTCATAAATAGGTCCTCTTGCAAAATCACTTAACATCAACAATGTTTACATTTTATTTTATTCTTTTTTTCCTATCAAACAGTGCAAACTAACAATACATCCACATAATTTTATGATTAGATAGACTAAGGGCTTAGGTTTCATCATTTCTATCTTTAGCTCTATTCCTTCCTACTTGTAGCCACACGAAGCACAAGCTTAACATGAAGCACATGCTTAACATGAAGCACATGCTTAAGTCTCTGTTCTCATTATTGTTCCCCTATATCTTTTTCTCAACTTTCAAAACTAAAAAATGTCTAAGTCTTCTTCTTTGTACATAGTTTTACTCAACAATGGTTCTATCCTCTTTTTTTTTTTTTCTTTTTTTCTATTTTCATGTTAAGTTTATCTAAAGCAAATGTGTATTTATTGCTAAATTGTAAAGTTGGTGCATTAGTCTATCTAATTTGTAAATTAGTGAGAGTTGTAGATTTTGACTTGAATATATATATAAGGAAAATTATACAAGAGAGTTCAATGTTTGAGGACAATTTTAAATAAGAGGTCAAAGTTTCAAAATATTCAAATAAAGACTTAACACTTTAGTAAGCAGTCAAAATAAATAATTCTATTATAACACTATTATAATTCTAATGTAAGCAAATGTTGCTGTTAAATGACACATGATGCTTATACGGTGCTAATGTGGTGCTTCGGTGTCAATTTTTTTACAAATTAAAAGAAAAAAGAAAAATAAAAATTCATTAAAATTATTAAAAATGTAAAAGAAAAAATTAAATTAAAGAGGTTGGATATAGGAGAAAAAGGTGCAAATTTTGAAAAACTAATTAATAAAATTTTATATGTAATTAATTCGATTAATGGAAAATTAAGCCTAGCCTTAAGGTGGTTGGTTGATTTTTTTTTTTTTATTTTCTTATGTTTCTCCACTTTAAAAATATGTTTCTAGTTCTTTATACCCTTTCATGTATTTTTTTCCTATATATATATATATATATATGTCTGTATGCATGTATATATGTGTGATATATATGTATGCGTATATATATGTTTTGTCAAGTAGTTAGTGCTAATAAATCATGATAGTAGGTGTGCAAGAATTGTGTACAAATGAGGGAGAAACAATACTTTTTTCATGGAAATGGTTTTTTTTTTTTTTTCTTTTTTTGTTTCAGTCGATACGTGGAAAGGGTTTAAGCTAGTACTTTGTGAGAGTTGTTCCGATGCCATTATATTCAAGACAGAGGCAAGTACTTCGAATGGTTGTTCTTTGAAGTAGGGTTTTGAATTAAACTAGGAAACTTAGTTAAATGGATTTTATCGATTCAATTAAAGTCCTTCCTTTAGGAAAGCAAACACCAGTTTAGCAACTAAGTTAAGAAAAAATGTATTGCGGAATTTTCTTGTTTAATGCACCAAAAGATATAGTAGCAGTGAGAACGAGGAACAAGTTCTCTGGGCATACTGTTTATGCTTAATTCATGTGGATTACTGTGAATTTCAAACCAAAAATCAAGTTGAGTTCCCATTTGTCCAAAGTATGGAGTTTGACTTTACTCCTTGATTTATGATACTATAGTTGGCTAAAACAGTTTTATATTGTGATAAAAAGCCTTAAAGTTTTGAGGAGTCCATGCAATAATGTATTGCTAAAATTTGTGTTGGTTTAAATTTTGGGGTTAAATGTATATTATTATTGAAAAGAGAAAATTTTGTTTATATATATATATATAAAAGTTGCATTTGATACAAATATTGCTAAACAATATTATAACTTGAGGAAGGGGATTTAAACTTAGTTTATCTCATTAAAAAACTGATAATAATATCACTAAACTCTAACGGACTTAGTAAGATAACTTAGACCGATATATCGCAAAATGCATCTTGGC
The DNA here is from genome assembly GCA_024138005.1 of Lumnitzera racemosa. NCBI lineage: Eukaryota > Viridiplantae > Streptophyta > Magnoliopsida > Myrtales > Combretaceae > Lumnitzera > Lumnitzera racemosa. The sequence continues at coordinate 40,332,219 of JAMXBC010000005.1, forward strand.
ATAAGAGGTCTTTCGTATTTAATTTATGTTTGTGCTTTGATGGATCATCTACATGTTATTATTTTCTGTACATATGAGTGAAGAACGATAACAGTTTCATATGATTTTATAGGTATATTTAGTAATCATGCTATTTAACTATGGATCATATAATTGAATTAGCTAGAAATAGTTTCCCTATTGTGGAAACTTTATTTCGCTTGCCAAATTTCATAAAATTTAAATTTTGAAATCATTTTTTGAAGTGTATTTTAACAAGAGTACAACCAAAATGCAAAGTTATAATTCCCGTTCAGTTATCGAATATAACTGTAGTTGAGAGTTTGTTCATTTATGAAATCTGGTTTGTTTGACTAAATAAGCATGGGTAAGGAATAACTTGGTAATGGCTTCCCTTTACGTGTAGGTTTAACAATTTTGAGCATGAAATTTAAAAAGAAGATTTATGTGTCTTGTTCGATTTCGATGCATCAACAAGCTAAAAGAGAGACACTTTTGTGATGTTATAGAATTTTGCCTGCTCTTGTGAGTACATAATAGCTTATTGTGCCCTCCAGGTTTTAGCATCATGCATCAATTTTTAAAAAGAGCCAACCAGCCCCTATCTCCCTTTCTTTAATTTTTGCCGCTTCATATGTTATGAGTACATCAAGAATGGTTGATAATAAACACTTCTATTTTAATTTTAATTTTTTTTTCCATCGAAAGAAAAAAAAAAATTTTTTTTAGTTTAAAAACATAGGTATATAAGTCAAGTTTGACCATCAATAAAGGTGATATTGAAACCGACAAATTTCAAATTGAAGTCGTAAACTTTATGTCAATTTGAATAAGAAAAGAAAGGAAAAGACGCTTATGTAGTCTGCCTTTTATACACCGATATTCATATTTGCCTTATTGGAATTATGGTGTAAAATGAAAAATTAGACTCGCATAATTGATATACATACATTTTACCATAATTTTCTATATATAATACATTTCAACTAGGAAGATTCATTGGACTTTAATGAAATAGAAGCGTTAGGAGCATATGAAGAAGATAATGCGGTTGTTGTTGAAGATGAAGTTTCAAGACTTTTTCTACTTGTACTTATGAGAAGTATGAAACGGATTGGTTATTACCAAAGCTACATGTCAGTTATGTAAGACCAAAATAACATATTATAGTAAGAACGAAATAGAGAAATAATGGAAACATATGAGTAAATCTAAATGTAATATTGGAGACATTGGTCGAATGTTATTATTTACATGCATAAAATTCAATTCCATGAAGTTTGATCCTAAAAGATTTCATGAATTGTTAGTTACTGCAATTGTTAAGTATGAATTGTCGCTTTTATTTGTGAAGCACTTGCATATTTTGGAAGCATTTCTTTCTTGTGCCTTTTTGTTAATAATGTTTTCTTTAATAGATTTTTTTTTTTATTATAATTCTTGGTTATTAGTGTTTTCTCAAAAACCAATGCTGATTTAAAGATTTTCATATGTAATCTTCAAAAATCTTATTCAATAAACACGTAATTTTTATTTAATTGACATAATCTTTAAAATAATTACAACTTTTACATAATTTAATGTAAATCAGCACAACTTTATATATTTATAATGTTACGCTCCTATATTTGAAAACTTGTAATCCTTTATGCATGATACCTCATTTTATGGAAAAATATCACTAGTTGTATAAAACTTCAGTGCATTAAAATTTTATATAATATAGTAATATTTATTATATGTATAAACATTTTAAATATATATTATTAAATATATATCTATATTATTTAAGCCCTAGGGGTTTATGTGTCTTAGGTATTTTTAGAAAATAATATATTAATCAAATTACTAAAGTATCTAATATAAGAGTTAAAGATATTTGAAAATCATTCTTGGCTATATTATGTAAACGTGGGATACATTTTCTGAACTTTACTTTTAATAATTGCTATTTAATCAACATTAACCAATTCGTTCGTTTCAAAATGTTGGATGACTAAAGTTGATGGCATTTGTAATGCATCACATTGTAGTTTGCTACAAAACATTAATAGAAAAAGATTTCGACTCTTGTATAAAAGAAAATAGCTTTCCTATCTAGCTTGAAAAATGTATTTGTAAAAAGTTATCATGACTCAAAGGGAAGGCCTAGTTATGATAAGTTACAGTATACCATATAAAAGACCATAGATTGACTTCCTTCTGAATCAATGACCTTTGATATAACATACAAGGCTACTACTCAATTAGTTACCTAAGAGTTATATAAGTAAAGATTATATCACAACAAATATAATAATATAAGTTTTCATATAGTATCTTTGCAATATACAAAATACAGGACCCTAAGTCCCAAAAACACTAGTAGTTTAGCTATAGTAATAAAGAGAGTAGTCCTACATGGCTACTGAATACCATAATACAAAATAACATCAACTTACTAACTAAGAGTTACACTACAAATATAGATTTACTCGAACTCTCTTCTTCTACATACTTTTCCCAAAAGTCTCGAACTAACCTCAGGCATACCTCAATTAGGAATAATAAAAAGATCCTCCTGCAACAACATCCTATAGGGGTGTAAGCTATAAAGTATAATGAGATATCCATCAACCATATAGATAAGCAAGTTAGTAAAAAGTTAATTATAGACATATGAATATATGATCAAGCAAAATACCATACAGACATGTATACAATTGACTAAGTACAATATGCAACTCAGACTTAATACCCTCTAAAGTCATGGTTGAAGATTGCATAGCACCAGTCAAATCTAGGTACTATACCTAAACTTATATAATTACGAAACTTCGCATTTCATATCAAAAGCAAACAGTCTATTTAATTCTAGTTTTAAAAACTAAGTTCCAAATATAGTTGTAAGTGAGCCCCCACAATCCATACTTACCCCTAAACGGAGGTTTCTAGACTTAACTCTTAATTAAGCAATTGACACCTCTAACGCTTAGTAAGTCCACAAGCCAAGGTAAGGTTATATTATACAAATACACCATATTAAGCACTTTAATTATATATATATATATAAAAACAAACCCTCGCATGTCCTTTCGTTACTATGTAACGGCTGAAAGATTTATAATGGAATGCATGCTTATACATGATTCAGTTTAATTTAATAAGCCAAGTATAATTAAGTCTAATTATTAAGCGGCCAACCAATATCACATATAACCAAATTCCTTATAGTTATCTAAAATGCAACAATCAATTTGTTATAATAATTTAAAGTATTTTCATGTAGCAAATAATCAATATCAGTTATAAGCAAATCCTGATCCTCATACAAATTAATCAATTTATCAATAATATTTAAATGCCACTATCTACAATTGCAAACAAGTATGAAATCCTCAAGAGTACTCACTTAGCCATAGTGATAGCTAGAGATCGTAGTAGTAGACAGGAAAATTGGTGTCCTCATCAAATCACGTGATAATTAAGAAATATAAAAGGTAATAAGTATTTAAATAAGAAAATTAGTTTATGTAAGTATTTATTTAAGAGTTTACCTAAATTTTCTACTTATCTTACATAAATTTCTCAATTCAAGCTTTTTCTTTAATTGCGTATAACTTTTTCATTTTAAATTCAATTTTTATAATCTTATAGTAATTCTTTATTGTTTTCGAACTTACTTTCTTGAAACAAGATCCTTTTTAATATTGGGAGTCGCATTTTCTATTATGGGTTTAAGTTATTATGAATTTCATTATTTTAGGTATAATTCCAAATTAACTTATTATTATTAATTTTTCATAATTTGCAAGTCTAAATTAGAAAATTAAGAGGTTGACATAGCAACTTCTAATTGGTTTAGGATCTAATTTTCTTAATTTATCCATTTTTTATATTTTTACTAATTTATAATATTAATACATACATATATAATACAATAAAATAATTAAATGATAGAAAAACAAAAAAAAAAATATATAATTCCTACTTCTATTGGAATTCACGTCCAGCATATACACTCTTATATATACATTTGTACTTATTAACATACTTTTAAGAAAATAAAATACCTATGTACATGTATATATATTTTTCGATATATATATATATATATACTTATACTATATTATATGTATATGTACTTAAACCTTAGAAAAATGGAAAGATATATATACGTATACATATACATAAACTACATGTGCGGATTCATATATATGATAATTTTATAAGAAATTCTCCATATTTTGCTACTTACTCATATATATATATATATATTTATATCATTTCATAATATATCTACATATATATATATTGAAGTAAATATATTTAATAGTATACATATTTACATGTCTATATATACAAGAAAAACGTGTATATATATAAATATGTGTGTTTGAGTGTACATATACATATATATCTATATAGCTTGAACAATTTCCAAAAAATTACACAAATAAGAAGGAAGAACTGATATCTAATTTAACATGTAGTTCTTGTTTCAATTGGTACATAAAACTAAATACATGTACATATAACTGCCACTAATTTCTTCCTACTACAAGAAATATTAAGAAGTACATGGCAAAAATTAAAAAAAAAAATACACAAACATTTGTATTACAAGGAGGAAATCAAATACAACATAAAGTAGTATTTAAATTATTATTTGTTTTAAAGCTTTTAGAAAGGTGATCTCCCTATTTCTCTCTTAAAGTTCCTAATCCCTTGAAGTTGATAGAAAATTGATGATGATGAAGTAAAATGCTAGAAATTGAAGGATGATCGATGGTTGAATAAAAAGGGAGAAAAAAAATCATGAAAATGAAAGTTTAAGGGGAGAGATGGTTGTCGGTTGGATAAAGAGTGATAAGAGGAATTAGATGTGAGTTTGAAATTGTGAAAGAAAGTAAAGTTGGAAAGTATTTATGTGGGTGAGTTTGGAGCTTGCGATAGAAGAAAGGAAAAAAAAAAAGGTGATTTGACTTGCTTTTATCTTTATCTTACTTGATTTAGATCATATGGGACAATGTTGGGTTAATTTGTGCAGACCAAAGTGTGAAAAGAAAAGAAAAATAACAATTTTGGTTTCTTACTTTTTAATCAATTCACGTAGGGATAATCCTACCTTTTAGGTGTATCTAATTAAGATAAGTTCAAGATAAGGGTTAGGATGGCATATGATGTAACTATGAGGAAAAGAAAAGAAAAATATTTATACATTATCTAGTATAAAAAGTAATGTATACTAACTTAGTACTTAGTCATACAATATGTAATAGAATTAAATTAATATAAGAAACTAACATATATATATACATGACATGCATGTGACACCACAAATAGTCATAAGTATTATTTGTAATCTTATTAATTTATTTAATTAATTTGTTATTCTTTTTTATTAGTATTTAGAAATTATCTACATTCATTCGTTAACGATTATATGTGATCACATGTCTTTATTTAAGATTTTATCGATTTAAGGCTTTATCAATGTTGGAGTAAATTTGTATGTTTTATAAGTTTATAGTTTGGGTTTTAGAGTTTTTGTCAAGTTCGGGTTCTATTTCTTGTATTTACCTATACATAAGGTTTAGGATTTTTGTACTCGATTTAGGGTTTTGATTAGTATATTAAGGTTTTTCTCGTTCATCTTAAATTGCAATTTATAATTTACTTAAAATTTTAATTTATTTGACCTTATTGACTCATAGGAATATCTAAGGCACTCAGATCTGATTTAAGATCCAGTCTAAAAATTTATAGGGTTTACATCTTTCCTCTCTTCAAATAAGTTTTGTCCTTATAATTTGAAACACGTGCTTGGTGTTTCAAACAAATACGAATATCGACACCTTACTTCATCTTCCAATTCCCTGGTCGTTGGTTATCATTTATGATTTTCCATAACACATTGACATTCCAAATCTTTTTATTTATTAACTTTTGTATCTTATAGTTCGTGATCTCTATTAGGTGCTCCTTGTACATCAAATTTTCTTGCAATCTTATTGGCTTAGGCTCAACAATATGGTTAAGATCGAGAACATGCTTAGGTTAGGTGGCAAGGCTAACCAATAAGCCAAATTCTCGACTCGCTCTAAGATTTCAAAAGGACTAACATATCTTGGGCTTATTTTGCCTTAACCTTTTATATGATGTACATTTTTAATCTGATTCACTTTATGGTACATATGATCTCTTACTTGAAATTCCAATTCTCTTTTCTTCAGATCAACCCAACTCTTTTGCCTATCTTATGCCTCTTTCATTTTTCACTTAATGACAACAATCTTATTAGTTGCTTCTTATATTAGATCCAGTCATAATGCTGTTTTTCCTACATTATCCCAAAACAACGAGGATCAGCACTTTTATCCATATAAAGCTTCATATGGTAGCATCTGGATAGTATAGTGGTAGCTGTTGTTGTAAGCAAACTCAACTAAAGGTAAATGAGCATCCTAACTCCCTTTAAATTTGATGATGCATGCCCTTAGCATATCCTCTAGAGTCTATGTAGTCCTTTCGAATTGCCCATTAGTCTATGGATGATATGCTGTATTAAACTAGAGCTTTATTCCCATAACTTTTTGTAAGCTTGCCTAAAACTTCGACACAAATCAAAGATCTATATTTGACACAATTCATGTTGGTACACCATGCAACCTTACTATTTCCTTATGTAAATTCGAGCTAACTTTTCCAGAGAAAAGGTCATGTTAATTGGCAATGATTTAGTGAGTCGATCAACGATCATCAAGATCGCATCAAAACTAATGGCTATCCTAGGTAAATCACTCAAGAAGTCTACAAATATCTGGTCTCATTTCCATTCAAGGTTCTCCTAGTTACTGGTGTTTAGCTTCTACTATCTGGCAAGTTTCACACTTCAACACAAAATCAGCAACATCTTGTTTCATACCATTCTACTAAAAGCTCTTTTTTAAATCTTAATACATCTTTACTCCTCTAAGGTAAATAGTATAACTAAAATAGTGAGCTTCACTCAAAATTTCTTTTTGGAGATTTAAGTTATCAGGTACACTTAACCCATCATTCATACTAGTGCTCTATGTTCATCTATTTTGAAATCAAAACACTTCCTACTAACCATTTCTTCTCTTATTCAAACTAAGACAAGATAGTCCTGCTGCGCTTCTTAGATTCTTTCCATCAAGAAACTCAACCACTAAATTCAACAACTTCGCATTTACTTCATGCTACGAAAATTCTAGATTCAACCTTTCGAACTCTTTTGTTAGCTTTCTGTTATTGGTGAGAAGAGAAGCAACTTTAGCATGGTTCTTTCTGCTCAAAGCATCAGCAATTGCATTTACTCTGCCAGGATAGTAATTTATTCCTAAGTCATAATCCTTAATCAACTCAAGCCATCTTTTTTGCCTCATATTTAATTCCTTTTGAGTGAATAGGTGCTTGAGGCTCTTGTGATCAATGTAGATCTTACACCATTATCCATACAAATGCCACCATAGTCTTAATGTGAACACTATAGCGGTAAGTTCAAGATCATATGTCAAATAGTTTTGCTCATGTGGCCTCAATTGTCTAGAAGCATAAGCAATAATTTTTTCACCGTACACTAGCACATAACCCAATACATTCTTAGAGGCATCATTGTATATTGTGAAAGGTTCATCATTATTTGGTAACAAAAGAATTGGGGCAAATACTAACATGTCTTTCAACTCTGGAAACTCTTTTCTCGCTTTTCATTCCATTCAAACTTCACATTCTTTTATGTCAACCGAGTGAGTAGCCTTATGATTCTTGAAAAATCCTTGACAAACTTTCTATAGTATCCTACCAAATCAAGAAAACTTTAGATTTCAGTCATTATTTCCAGCCTTTTCAAATCCACTATAGCCTTAATTTTTTCCGGTCAACAGAGATACCATTGTTTAGTACTCTATGTCGAAAAAAGGATATCTCCTTCAACCAAAAGTTACATTCAGAGAATTTAGCATATAACTTGTGCTCTCGTAGTATCTGTAATACCATTCTTAAGTGTTTTCATGCTGCTCAAAGGTGGTAAAATATACTAAAATATCATTGATGAACACAATCACACACTTATCCAATAGTAGCCTAAATATGCAATTCATCAAATCTATAAATGCTGCAAGTGCATTTAATGGACTAAAAGGTATCACAAGGAATTTATAGTGGCTATATCATGTTCGAAAGGTTGTCTTTGGGACATCGTCTAGCTTAATTCTCAATTGGTGATCTCAAATCAATCCTGGAAAAGACACTCGTACCATGTAACTGGTAGAACAAATCATCAATCCTTAGAAGTAGATACTTGCTCTTGATGGTCACCTTATTTAAATCTCAGTAATCAACGCAAAGCCTGAGTAATTCATCCCTTTTCTTAACAAATAATATCGTTGTACTCTAAGGTGATACACTCAACCTTATAAACCCTTGGTCTAGTAGCTCTTCTAGTTACTTTTTCAATTTTTCCAACTCAATCGAACCTATTTTGTATGTAGCTTTTGAGATTGGTTCAATTCCCAATACTAAATCAATGACGAGGTCAATTTCTCTTTTTGGTGGTAACCTAGGCAACTCATCGGGAAATAAATTAAGGAACTCATTCACTACCTAAATTTCCTCTACATTTGGCTTTTCCTAATTTGTTTCAAGAGCATTCAACCAACTGATATCTATCTTCAGTTCTAAGGTACTTAACTCTTGTACTCCTGCCATGGCAGAATCTCCCTTAAACTTAGTTTTTGTCCCTTCAGAGGCTTCAAATACTACCTTCTTTTCCTAATAATCAATAGTAGCTTTAGTACCTGTCATCTAATTCATTCCCTACATAGGGTCATACTTACCTATTTTAAGAACAATTGTATTTGTTTTACTATCAAAATCCTAAATTTTCAAGGGACATCCTTTCACTATTTCCCTTGTAACCACAACACTTCCCGTAGGAGTCTTTACCCTAAAACTAGACTCAGTGGCAATTGTAGTCAAACTTACTTGCTTTACCACTATAGGGACTATAAAGAAGTGTGTAGCTCCTATATCAAATAAGGTATACATGGAGTGCCCATCTATATTAATGTTCCCTAAATCACGATTATAAGTCTTATCCTCATGTTTTAACAATATAAATTCACACTCTTAAATCTCCATTACTTACTATTGCTTTATTATAACTTATACTACTCAATCCACTTTTAGCAACTTAGCAAAGAACAAGTTAAGGTACTTACTTATAATGAGCTCAATATCAGCAAAATCCTCAACTTCCTCATATACTTCTAAATCTTCACCTAGATAGTCTTCATATCTCTAATCGCCTTCCAAATTATACATTGTGGTTGTATTTATTGCACTTAGGCAAGTATTTCCTATACTTGATCCTTTAATAGCTTTTTCAATGGCATTGCATCCAACAGTTGGTGGTAGCCTAGCAACTTGAATAGTAGTAGCTGTACGATGTAGAAAAATAGTAGAGAAGTGTCCATTCTTATAACAAATGAAACAAGTGGTAGTATTCCTCTTAAGACAGTCAATCACTCGATGTGAGCCTTTACCATAAAGGAAACACTTGCCTTATAATTGGGGGTAATCTCTAAGGTAATGATTTCCCTTACATTTTCAACACTTAGCTGCTCCACTAGTACTCTTCTTTTGAAGTATCTTTTGTAGTCTTAGAAACTTTATTATCTTATTGCTATTGCTGCCACTTGACGCTTCCAAAGGCTTCTTATCAAACATATTCACCTTACACTTTCTAGCCTCTTCACTTTTTCTTTTTGCATTATCTAACACTCTTGCTTTTTCCACCGTATCAACAAAATTCCTTATCTCAAATTCCAAGAGTCTTCTTTTCATATTAGCCTTAGATCCTCAGGAGAATATTTATATCTTCAACCAATCATTGGTCTAATACTCTGAAAGTGTAAACCATAACAGTCTATTAAACTCAAATTTACTCTGCTCAACAATATGTGTCCCTTTTACGACATCAAGTAAATCTTCACTATACTTTATCCTTAAGATTCTTAAAAAGTAATATGCCAGAAACTCATGCCTAAAGACTTCCTATGTAATTGGGCCTCTTTGATTCTCCTATTTTTATTCCCATAAAGTATGTGCTCGCATCTTTAAAAAGTAAGTATTGTAAGTAAGTTGAAGATGTGGCAGTACCTCGAATTCGTCAAATGACCTCTTTAACTAATTCAACTAGTCTTTAGCTTCACCGGGCTAGCTTGCAACATCCTTAAAATAGTTATTATAGCGAGCAAATCATAGCAAGATACTATGTTGCTGTCTAAAGTTAGGGTATATTAGAGGCATAACTCCTGCTAGGCTAAGAGGCGATTGAAGAGGTAGAGGCAATAAAAGGTAGCCATAGCAAAGGAACTTCTTAAACTGCTATCAGGGCGGAGCTTGAACGGGTGAAATATGCTCTCGATCTAAATATGTCCTTAACAGTTCATTTTCTACATTAATTGTAGAGAGAATTTCCTTAGTACGATCATACGGTACACCTTGCTCTCCCTCATGACCAGGTGGGGCTCGATTAACTAGGGGTCTCCCTCCACACTTGTTATAACTAAGAAATTCATTTCCAACATTAAGTTAGAAATAGCAAGCTATAATTAAATAAACTTAGAAACTTCAAGCATAAAATGAAAATAAGATATAAACACGTACAACAACAATAATAAATAAGGCTACAATATTTCATTTCTTGTCAACAAAATGATGTTACATCTAATTAGTGGTCACTTCTAGTGAGTGAACTCTACTTTAAATACATCAAGTCATTTATACAGCTATATTAACCCAAGTCAAATATTGAGTTTCAAAATGTAACAAAGCTTCCTAAATATATATGTCCTCACTACACAAGGAGTTCTCTAATATATCAAAACACTCAAAATACATCAAAACCTTAATACAAGAAAATGCCATAGAGTACAAAATGATCATATGTGATCCTAGAATATATAACAGAAGGAGCATATGTGATCACTTTGGTGCTAAACAACATCTTCAAAAAGCAGCATGCAAAGACAAACATCAATAACACTTACTAAGGATGAGAAGATGGTCTTACACCGAAGCCGCCTCAAGGTCTAAATCTAGAAACAAAATGGGAGGAACCAATACTTGAGTGTAGGCCCAACTCCTCACTAGTAGCATATTAGAACCACTCACTAGGTAACTAATAATCAAGGGGGTTTAGGGGGATGATGAGCTCAACAGTAAAGTCACCTCCAAAAAACACTATAGGAGGAAGTCTAAGATTAACTTAATAATTCTTAAAGTCCTCGACAAAGGGTAGCTCTTGAATAAGCCCGACATTAAGGATAGGGGCATCTAACAATACATCTAACTCCTTAACCTTGATACCTTATCTAGGTCCATCGATCTCGATCCCTTGAGGGTGATCAAACCGGCGCTTGGTACTAGCTTAGAAATCAGCTATAGCCCCGGGCATTATCTTAGGAAATGATCCAACTATGATCAGTTCGATGGTCTATGGCTAGAGCCATGCCATTGCTAACTAATCACTAGTAGGCGAATGTAGAGGGCTCTGGTCAAGGCTCAGCATGGACCAAGGAAACCAGCTTGTGCATATGTTTGGTATTCTCTTCTATTTCTAACATAGAAATCATCTCCACATCTATCAACATCGCTACCGGTATATGGATGGCCAAATAATGTTTTTGTTCTTGCTAATAAGTATTGAAGCTAGCTCCTCAAGTGACTAAGACATCATCCAAAGTGTACAGGTTGCCTACCAGTGCTAAGTCCTCGCATAGGATTCAAAGTCAATGTTTGTACTTAAATAGCGTCTTGTTAGCATAGAGACGGAATAAGACCCAGTTAGTAAGCAACTCAATACCAAATATTTGAATCAATAAGGTACATAATTACTTTCAATATTATGTTATTATAGAGCTCATTAATTAAGTCTTAAAGTTTAAGTACTTTTCTCAGTTCTACCCCTCTTAATCTCACCAAATAGGTTTATTTAATGTCTAGGTTTAAGTTTTATTTATCATATTTAAGATCATGCTCTGTATCATCTTTATCTGTCACAACCCGAAGAGGTAGCCTAACCATGTCAAGTCACTATATACTGTACAAAAGACCGTATATTGACTTCCTTCCCAGTTGACGAGTTTTTATACGACATACAAAGCTACTACACAAACAATTACCTGAAAGTTATACATGTAAAAAACATATCACAGCAAATATAATATTATAAGTTTTCATATAGTATCTTTGCAATATACAAAGTATGGGACCTTAAGTCCAAAAAACACTAGTAGTCGATCTACAGTAATAAGGAGAGCGGTCCTACAAGGCTACTAAATACCATAATACAAAATAACATCAACATATTAATTGAGAGTCCCACTATACATATAGATTCACTCGAGCTCTCTTCTTTTGCACAATTTTCGTAAAAGTCTTAGATTAACCTTAGGCATGCTTTGGCCGGGAATAGTAAAAAGAACTTCCTGCAGCAAAAGCCTATAAGGATGTAAGCCATAAAACTTAGTAAAATATTTCTCAACTATATAGACAAACAAATTATCAAGAAGTTAATTACAGATATATGAATTCATGATCAAGCAAATGTCACACGCAAATACATATAATTGACCAGATATTGTATGTAACTCAAATTTAATGCTTTCTAAAATCAAGGTTGGAGAATATATGGCACTATTCAAATCCGGGTACCATATCTAAACTTATATAACTACGAAACTTCACATTTCTTATCAAAAGAAAACAGTCTATTTAATTTTAGTTTTAAAAACTAAGTTCCAGGTATGGTTATGAGTGGGCCCCACAATCTATACTCACCTCTAAATGGGAGATTCTGGACTTGACCAGTAGTTGGGCGATTAGTGCCTCCAACATCTAGTAAGCCTACAAGCCAAGGTAAATTCATGTTGTACGAGTGCATCGTATTAAACACTTTAATTTCATACATATATAAAACAACCCCCACATAGCCTCTCGTTGCCTCCGTATGATATGAATGTTAAAAGATTTACAATGCAATGCATGTTTATGCGTGATTCAGTTTAATTTAACAAGTCGAATATAATTAAGTCCAGTTATTAAGTGGACAATCAATGTCACATATAACCAAATTCCTTATAGTTATCTAAAATGTAGCAATCAATTTGTTATAACAATTTAAAGTATTTTCATGTGACAAACAATTAATATCAAGTACATGCAAATCCTGATCCCCACACATTAATGAATTTATCAATAATATTTAAATGTTATTATCTATAATCACAAATAAGTATGGAATCTTCGAGAGTACTCATTTAACATAGTAAAAGTCAAGGATCATAGTAGTTAGTAGGGAGATTGGTGTCATTGTCGAGATCACCTGATAATTAAGGAAAACAAAAGGTAATGAGTATCTAAATGAGGAAATTATTCTATGTAAGTCTTTATTTAGAAGGTTACCTAATTTCTTATTTCTCTTACATAAATGTCCTACTTTGAGCTTTTTCTTTTTTTAATTGTGTATAACTTTTTCATTTTAAATTCAATTTTTATAATCTTATAGTTAATCTTCATTGTTTTCGAATGTATTTTCTTGTAGTGAAGTTCATTTTGGATGTTAGGACTCATAATTTCTATTATGAGCTTGGGGTATTACAAATTTCATTATTTTAGGCCCAAATCATCAATTATCCTAACTCTTATTATAATCATAATTCTAAATTAATTTACTACTATTAATTTTTTATAATTTTCAAATTTAAATAAAAAAATTAAGAGGTTGAAGTGGCAACTTCCAATCTAATTTTCTTAATTTATCCATTTTTTATATTATTACTAATTTATAATATTAATACAAGCATATATAATACCATAAAATAATTAAATGATAGAAAAATAATTCCTACTAGTATACTGGAATTCAAATCCAACATATACACTCTTATATATACATTTATACTTATTGACATACTTTTAAGAAAATAAAGTACCAATATACATATATATGTATTTTTCGATATATATATATACTTATATTATATTATATGTTTATGTACTTACACCTTAGAAAAATGGAAAAATTTATATACTTATACATATACTACATGTACAAATTCATATATGTGATAGTTTTATAAGAAATTCTCTATATTTTGCTACTCACTCTTCTATATATTTATATTTTTTTGTAATATATGTACATATATATATTGAAGTAAATATATTTAGTAGTACACATATTTACATGTACTATATATATAAGAAAAATGTGTATATATATAAATATGTGTGTTTGAGCTTACATATACATATATATATATATCTATATAGCATGAAAAATTTCCAAAAAATTACACTACTAAGAAGGAAGAACGTATATCTAATTTAACATGTAGTTTTTGTTTCACTTGGTACATAAACCAAATATATATATATATATATATATATATATAACTCCCACTAATTTATTTCTACTACAAGAAATATTAAGAAGTACATGCCAAAATAAAATAAAAAATACACAAAAATTTGTATTACAAGGAGGAAATCAAATACAACATAAAGTAGTATTTAAATTATTATTTGTTTTAAAGCTTTTAGAAAGGTAATCTCCCTATTTCTCTCTTAAAGTTCCTAATCCCTTGAAGTTGATAGAAAATTGATGATGATGAAGTAAAATGCTAGAAATTGAAGAATGATCGATGGTTGAATATAAAGGAAGAAAAAAAATCATGAAAATGAAAGTTTAAGGGGAGAGATGGTAGTCGGAATATAGAGAGTGATAAGAGGAATTGGATGTGAGTTTGAAATTGTGAAAGAAAGTAAAGTTGGAAAGTATGTGTATGGGCGAGTTTGGAGCTTGAGATAGAAGAAAGGAAAAAAAAAAGGTGATTTGACTTTCTTTTATCTTTATCTTACTTGATTTAGATCATATGGGACAATGTTCGGTTGCTTTGTGCAGACCAAAGTGTGAAAAGAAAAGAAAAATAACAATTTTGGTTTCTTACTTTTTAATCAATTCACGTAGGGACAATCCTACCTTTTAGGTGTATCTAATTAGGATAAGTTCAAGATAAGGGTTAGGATGGCATATGATGTAACTATGAGGAAAAGAAAAGAAAAATATGTGTACATTATCTAGTATAAAAAGCAATGTATATTAACTTAGTACATAATCATTTAATATATAGTAGAATTAAATTAATATAACAAATTAACATATATATATATATACATGTACATACATTTGATGCTACAAATAGTTATAGGGTATTATTTGTAATCTTATTAATTTATTTAATTAATTTTTTATTCTTTTTTATTTATTAGTATTTAGAAATTATCTCTATTCGTTCGTTAACAATTTTACATGATCACGTATGTCTATTAATGATTTTACGAAATTAGGATTTTATTACTACTAAGGTAAATTTGTATGTTTTGTAAGATTAGAGTTTTGGTTCTAAGGTTTTTGTTAGGCTTGAGTTCCATCTCTTGTATTTACGTGTATACAAGGTTGAGGGTTTTTGACGCGATTTATGGTTCTAATTAGTATATTAAGGATTTCCTCATTCTTCTTAAATTCAAGTTTATAATTTAGTTAAATTTTTAATTTATTTGGCTTTATTAACTAATGGAATTATCTAAGACATTTAGATCCAATTTAAGGTCCAGTTTAAAAATTTACAAGGTTTATAGAAGTTGCTATTAACATTGACAACAATTGTTGTTAGATGATGGATGCAATTAAATAGTTTATATTAATAAATTCCACCTTTAATTAATATTTTATATGTTTTTGAAAAATGAAATATTAATAAATCTCTAACTTCTTATAGTAACTTAATTCATTACATTTATATATCCAATCCATATAGGGAAATTCCAAATAAAGTTGCTTTTTTTAACCGCCAATAGAGTGGACAATTAAAAATCGATAGGAAAAAAAATTCCTAGAACTGGCTCTATTTTCATGAGATTATTTGTTTGTTTGTTTGTTTGTTCATTCGTTTGTTTATTTATGCACCATTTTTTAAAGCTTCGCTAATATAAGTTTGTTAGTTTTAAAATAATGATAAAAAAATTGGTTGGTTTTTAACTAATATATGTACAATGTAATTTGTAATTTAATTTGAGTTCTATACGAATATGATGCCCTTTTTTAAAAATATTATGAAAAAGAGTCCCTGCATGAAAACATTCTACCTATTTGCATACGCTTTTAGTGTAAAAAATTTTCAAAGTAAACCACTAAAGCATGTGCCTTTAGTGTATTTCCTATTACACATGCACTTTTCATGGCCCTCAAATACAACATAGAATAGACAACAAACACATACAAAGAAGTCACACACTAAAATTCCCTTCCTAAAAACGTACATATCTCTTATGACGTCTTCAACTTCCATCTTATTTTCAACTCTTTTTCACTCCAATCAACTCGATCAAGTACTATTCTTACTATCGCATCCACATTTTCTTATTACATAGCAAAATATTACTCAACCCTTCTCCCCATTAGCCTACCGTGCATAATCTCAAATTTAAGCAACATGTTGGCATTTTTCAATTATTTGTTTAGACTTACGTTAGAATTATTTGATATACTACTTAGGTTGTCAAACTGTATCAATTTTTTCATGAAAACTTAAGTGTAGTACTCAAATTTAGAGTTAAAATTATATGTACACAATGTGTTTGATAAAAGTCCTCATAGAGGTTTTACTCCAACACTTCATGAATTTATAGAGATGATTGGATGTAAATTAGTATGTCAATGTTTAGTGTTTAGAGAATAGTTATTATGTGAACTAACTTATTGGTTGTTTATGGTATTATTAGGGTAAAAATGGTAGGATATGTGAAATTAATCGTGTATGCCCATAGAAACATTGTGGACGGCAATACGAGGTCAAAGTATGATAGGAAACCCTTTAAGAAGTTGAAGATGAGAAAAGATGCAAACTTGATAGTATGAAATTAGCATAAATATTCTATAGTAATTTTGTATATTAATTTAGTTAATTTCATAGCAATTTAGAGCTTAATCGATTTAATTTTCATTTTCAGGGATTTTAAGAGACATTAATAAATCAAGGATTTTATCAAGTTTTGAAGCTTATTGTCCAAAAGCATTGATTAAGGACTTTGAGCAAAAGGATTTCGAGCAAGAAATGAATTCTAATGATTAACATGATTAGAGACTACGGTCGTAATCCATGATTGTGTACCTCTCGTAATCAATTTCCACTAAATTTTCAAAGATTTCAAATAATGCACAAGAACATGCTCAAACACTACGGGCAAAAAGAACATACCTAAACACCACAACCTTATACCTTATTGGTAGTCATGCTATGATTTGCTAATCTTTTATTTTTATTAGGTTTTCTTTGTAAATTTAGGTTTAACTCTTAAATCTCTAAGCCTAGGTTTACAAAGGGAACCCCCTTAGGGAGGAGTTGATAGTAAATTTACGTTGGGGGTTTCTCATATTTCTCATCTTTCTTCTTTTAATTTTATTGTATTGTTCTTTTGATTAGTCTTTGTAAATCATTATTGAACCTTAATTTCTATTGTAACATCTCTTTTATTCAATCTATGATTGCCATTGAAGATCTAATTACACTGTTCATATTGTCATTAAATTAGTATTTACCTAGACTACTAGTTTGATGTTTGAGTTTTCTATTGAGATACGAGTCCTTTAGTGAACAAACTTATGTAATTAGAGAGAATTAGAGTTAACTGAATCATTTAGAAGTTCAATCTTCCAGATTAGGACAACCTAGTAATGACCAACTTCATAGTGGGATTTAATGTCTTAATGTAATTACAAGATGCTCTATTCAAAAGTAATTCAAGTAAAAAGGGTCTCAACATTAGAAATTAGCTAGAGATGTGAGTCTAATTAATTCAGATTAGGCATCTCTATGGTCCAAAGAGTAATTGATATTAAGAGTTACATAGGATTAGACAATAAATAACAACGACTTACTAAGAATGATGTGCTTTTTAATTTATTGAATCATGCTTATTTATTTTAATTAGTTGGATTTATTTAGTTTAGTTATTTTAGCTATTCTTGTATATTTTGTTCCTCTTATTTTACTTATTGTTCCTTATTTATCTTTACTTTTTAATCAAAATTATCCTACATCGTCAAGTTAGATAATTCTGATTTAATGTAAATTGTTAATAATTAAGGTTTTCACATTCATGGTTTCTTACAGGATCGACATCCAGACTCATATCTATTTTAATTATATTATAACATAACTAAGTGCACTTGCCTGATGCTTATGGTAATCAAAGTTTCTCTCACTTCTTGTAGAGTATTTGTGGAAGCGTTGGATTGTGTACAGGCATTCATTCTTTTATGACATGGAGTCTCTTATAGGTTGATGACCATCAAAGACGATGAGATATTGAGAATTTCATTGAGATGGTTGAATCTTTCAAGAATTAAAGCATTTAGGAGGCATACATTAGGCATTACGAGCAATCATGTGTTTAGCCCCAACCAAACATATTTAAAGCAAAAAAATGAACCCTTACAACACCTCAAGTGTAATATATGATGATCCGTATGGTTATTAAAAATGTAAATGATGATCCTTGCATAGATATCATTAAGCCTAAGCATGTTGACATCATTGAAGGGGAATTTGATGAAGCACTAGGACCAATTCTCAAATACGAAGAGTTGTATGATCCCTATGTGGAGCAAATGTCCATAGGCATGAATAGCAATGAAGAGGAAGAGGATGAGTGTGATGGAGAAGACTATTTGGGGGGGTTGGGGGTTAGCACAGTTATGGTGGTGCAATGTCGGACTCAACGATGTAAAGGATGATGGAGAAGATATAAGAGATGCCGAGGTGAATCTAGAGTTGTTGCTAGTAGTTTATCGATTAGTTTTACTTGTGAGATTATGCTTACTATGTGCCCTTGAAATGCTTAACTGAAAATGCACATTACCTAAGCTCAAAAACCTTTACAAAAAAAAAAAAAAAAACAGATGACAGATAGGATTATTAAGGATGCAATCCCTTTCTTCAATACAAGTTGTGATAGTAGTGACCATGTCACATTTAAGTAGGATGTGGATGTAATATACAACAACATAAGCACTAGTGATGACTTGAGTATATGCATGCAATTCTACACTAAGAATTACTGCAATTTTCAAGTCAATGAATTAAATAAAACCATGTACACAATACATTGCAAAGAGAAGGACAATAGTTGTAAGTAGAGGTTATGGGCATGCACGAAGAAGTAGGATGGGCTTTTCAAAATCATAATCCTTAAAGGACCCTACACTTGTGTGAATACGATGATAAACTAGGATTATCCATAGATTAATGGTGACATAACAACTGGAGGCACTAGACAATGATCAAGGAGACTTAACTCAACCTTGTTTTGCTTCCTCATCTTTTACTTGATGGTAGAGTCAAAGTTTAGGGAGGAGTTGCTTAACAGAGGTATGGTTGTGGTGGCCATGACCAAGACATGTCATATAAGGGTACCATTTTGTTAACTTGAGCGATAGCTATTTTAGCTACAATGTCAGTCCTAGCTCTAAAGTTGGTTCTAGTTGCAAGGCCAATGCTAACTTCTATATGACTCGAAAGTTTCGCCATCAGACAAAACTCTTAACTCTTCAGGCTTCTTATAAGTGGTGTTCGAGCTACTCACAGTTGTATATAGGAAAGGGTGTGACTTAGCTCCAGCTAGCTTCTCAAATGAGTCTAGTTCCTCCTAGGGATTTTGATGATACATTTGTGAAGCCTTCAAAGTCTCTACTACATCAAAGGCATTAGATATAATCTCGAGCTTGTAAAGCATTTTGGTAGCATAAGAGGAACTATAAAAGTCATATTTGTAATTATTTATATAATTCAAAAGCAAGAGATATGGTATACATGTATTTTTGTGAGAAAATTTGTAGATTTTTTAGTAAATGTCGATATTTATTGCACATTTTCTCTTTTAGAATACACTATAAAATTCATAACTTCAATATAAACTCTTAATTTCTATTTTGAAGTTAGAATATGAACTAATTGTTAATGGTGTTGAAACTTGTGTTGGTGCCTTTTTGCGAGTAAAGTTTGTCTAGTAAATGAGAGAGTTTGATTATGTGTTGACTGTTTAAATATTTTGTAGGCAATAATGTATCTTGGATTAATGTTTTTTTTTTTGCTATTTTCTGTAGGTTTTTATTATAAAGAAAGCATATATAGTACATGCACTTTCATTGTAATTTATACTTATATATACCTTTAGTGTATGTCAAGTTACAAAGAAGGCGCATGCTTTTTTAATGGTTCACTACACGTGCCTTTATTATAATTTGAAATTAGATGTACCTTCATTGTATTTCAATTTATAGAGAAGTTGCATGCTTTTTTAGAATCATGAAAATTTTTTACATTGAAGGGGCATGATCGCATTCACCTTGAGTGTAGAAGATAAGGGGAGTGAAGGTGCCCTTCCAATAATATTTTTCAAAGAGGCCATATTCGTAGGAAACTCATTTCATTCCTCAGCACCGAAAACAATTCGACCTAAAATACTTTCGTCATATGTCTTGCTGTTGAAGTTTTATATGAATACAAGTTCTTTTTCAAAAAATAGTACAAAAAAGTGCCCCATATGAAAACTATTGTGAAACTAGTCTAGTGAAGGTGCATGCAATTTTTTTTACATTGAAGGCGTATATAAAGTATGCGTTTTCAGTATACTAAATATAAATACCTTAATTTGCGTAGCCAGGCCTCATTTTTACTCTAACCAAATTCTAAAACATCTAAAACACAGAGAAAACTAGAGGAAACCCAAAGTTAAAGTTCCCATCCAATTTTTCATGCTAGTGTATGTCTAAAATAGGTAGTAGTCCATAGTTTGTATTCGCTAATTTTTTTTTTTTTTATCTTAGTAGTAATCCATATTGTGAAAGTTTTTTTCAAAAAAAAAGTGTTTCTATATTACGTAAATTGAGTAGTTATAGATATACCATAACTTGTCTAATTTAGTGATATTTCATGAAAATTTATTATATTTTGTCTATATTAAGGCATTTTTTTGTTTCAATAGATAAGTTATATGAATATAGGTATGAAAAATTTTGGCATGTAAATTGAAATATATATATATATATATTGGTGTTTGCAATGTATTGGGTTGAATTAATGAGTTAAAGTTAGGTTGTATAAGACGCAGTTTAACAAGATGACTTCATGTGTTTTGTTAAGTTGTCGCTCGATATGTAGATAAAGTTTTTTATGTCATCTAAATATTTAGTTAATTGTGGCATTACTAAGGTGGAGATGACAGATTATGTGAAAGTAATTGTATATGCAAACGAAAATATTGTAATGAGTAACTAGAGGCTAAAGTATGATAGGGAGCTTGTTAAGAAGCTGAAGATTAGCAAGGATTCGAACTTCTCTCATTTCATTTGGAGAATTTGTGGATGCGCCGAAGTTGACTTAAGTGGTGTTGAACTCATGCACATACATCCCTTTTTCCATGATGCTGGAGTTGCATATAAGTTGATAGCCATTAGAGACGATGGGGATGTTGAGAATTTTATTGAGATGGTCGAATCTTTTGGAGAATAGAGTATTCAAGAAGTATACATAAGGTATATCGAGGAATCGAGTGCTCGGGCGGAGCATGAAATATACAAGCTAGACAATTTAATCCTTTCGAATCCTAACTTGTATTCTATAATGACCAGTATGGAGTAAATGAATGTTGATTTGTCAAATGAACCGTACATGGATTTAACTGAGTATGGGCATGTAGATATTACACAAGAGTAGCTTGATGAAGCACTGGGTCCCATTATAGAATATGAAGAGTCTTATGATCCGTATGTGGATAGACTGCATATGGACATAAATGTCGATGATGATGGCAATGATGAGGCAGATAGAGATGGTGATGAGGATGATGTTGGACTCAAAGATGACCACATTGAGGATTTAGCATAAACCTAGTTGAGAGTAGATGTTGTTAGGAGTAGTACGCTGGTTTGGCCATTTCGTGAAGATAGCCTAAGTAGGCCCCGTCATTGTACTCGTGAAGCATTGTCAAATAATAAATTTTAGGACTTTTCATAAATAAATGAACCAATGGATAGGCTTGTGAGAGATCTTATCTCATTTTACAACAACTAGTACGATGGCAATGGATGTATGACATTTGAGAGAGACATTAACAAAATGTATAGAAATATCTGTAGTTTTAATGACTTGAGTGTCGGCATACATTTCAATACGAAGAAGGATCTCATAGATATAGTCAAGTTGTTCTACATAAGGAACCACTATGATTTCCATGTGGAGATATCGAAACCAACTATATACACGATCTACTGTAAGAAGAAAGAAGAGGGTCATTAGTAGAGGCTATGAGCTTGTTTGAAAAAGGTAGAGAGTCTTTTCAAAATCACAATTCTAGAGGGCCCATACACTTGTTTGAACCTGTTGATGAACTAAGACCATCCTTAAATCAATAGCAACATAATGGCTAAGCTATTAATCAATAATGTACGGAATAATCCCGATGTCAAGATACTTGATCTTGTTGTTAATGTGCAAAATATGTACGGATATACATTAAGCAATAGGAAAGTTTTTTAAGCCAAGAGGAAGGCTGTTGAGATGGTAAATAGTAATTGAGAGAAGTTGTATAATGAGTTACCGAGCCTATTGAATGTAATGAAGATAAGCAATCTGGGGATACAGTTGGATTAAGGCTAGAATAGTTCGTCGAAGCAAGGTAAATCTCAATTCAAGTAAGTTTCTTAGACATTCAAGCCGTATGTGGAAGCCTTCAAATACTGTCGGCTTATTGTATGCGTCAATGGCACATTCTTATATGAAAAGTATGGACATAAGTTATTGGTGGCTTGTAGCATAGATAAGAACAATTTAATGGTTCCATTGGCCTTTACTCTTGTTAACACAAAATCAGGAGAAACTTAAGGATGGTTCCTATGGAAACTTAAAGTATACGTAGTTAGTCAGAAGGAGGAAACCTTATATTTTATATCTGACAGAGCGTTTGACATTGATTCCGTATATAAGGAACCATCAATAGGGTAGCGGTCTCCATTTGCAGTTTAGAGATATTGTTTACAATACTTTGCTAGTAACTTCAACATAACCTACAAAAATCAATTGTGTAAGAAACTTGTTTAGTTTGCAGGTGTTTAAGCATAGGAAAGAAAATTCAAATGTTTCATGGAGCAGTTGGCACAGGCTAAGGAGGACGCTCCTGTGTGGTTTGATAATGTGGATTTAGATAGGTGGACGCTTACATACGATGGATATTACCATTTTGGATACATAACATCAAACATTGTTAAGAGTTATAACTCCATTTTGAAATTGGCATGTAGATTACCTGTCATTGCATTAGTGAAGAAGATATTTTACAACTGCATTGGCTATTAGGAGGAGAAACATAAGGACACTAGGTAGGCAATTAATTATGGCAAGATCTATACTAACTATACTTTACAGATGTATGAAATGAGGAAAGGGCGAGCAAGTGTACATAAAGTCATTTCATTTAGCTTCTAAAACGGCCTTTTCAAGATTTTGACTGGCAGTCGAATGACCAAGACATGCTTAAAGGGAAGAGGAAGGACATATATGGTTAACTTTAGGGGCCACACATATATGTGTTAAAAGTGGCAAATATATAAGATCTCCTACTCTTATGTATGTATTGCCATTGCGAGTATGAGGATGGATAGCAAATTAACAATAGGGTCATAATATAAGTGGGCAAACCACATTGATTGTTACAGAACTCATTTCTACCCAATTGGTGATGAGTTGAATTGGATATAAGTTAACTTCCTTTATCTTCACCCGAACATTAACTTACTAGGAAAGAAAGGTAAACCTAAGCGTAAGTGATATCTCATGAAGATAGATGTTGAAAAGCGGTTAAACAGAACTAGATATAGCACATTTGGGCGAGAAGGACATAATAAAAGGAGGTATTCAGAGATTAATAGAGTTAGTATATATTGTTTTTCTATCTAGGCATTATGTTAGACTTTATGCATAAGCATTATGAGAGGTACATTTTTTTTTATTGTCTACTAACTGTTGCGAACCGTGACCAAGAATAAACAAGGCCAGTCGCTCGATATGTCCAAACTTGTAGAAAGCCTAAAAATGAATAATGGGGAATGATGCAAAATAAGATGAGTGCAAATAAAAAGGTAAGTAAAACCCACAAATAGCTCCAATGGATATGACGCACCAATAGAACTTCTGAAGACTGATGATACAATTTTATATGACACCTGAATTGATTCGGTGAGGTTACTCACTACCTAGCCTTGATCAAGGGTTAGGATAAGAGTGATACTGAGAATAAACAAGAAGTGTTTACATAAGAAAGAAAAATATTCGTGTATTACTAATAATCTACAACTACAACTACAATTACAAGAGTATTTATACCCATAAGTTAAGACAACTTGCCTAAAAGGGAAAAGACAAAAGGGACATTTCTTAAGAAAGTAATGTACAAGATACAAAAGGGTAAAAATGAATATACAATGAAAGCAATCACTGGTGCAACAGATTCTACACATGATATTATACACATAAAGATGTTGTATTGGTGATGCTGTTGGAGGGTGTTAATAAAAAGTACAAACAGCTTGCTTGTCTGAACAGGGTTGGCTTGGTCAGCCCGGACTTTCTCTTTCAGCATCTCGGAGGGGTGAAGCTAAGTAAGCATTTAGCTAGGTATGTGCGAGAATGAAGATGGGCTATTATCTCGGCCTTTAGTTTCTCGTTACTCAACATGTGAGAAATAAGTAGTCATTCGACTCAGTAGAAAGAATAGGTCAACAAGGGGATACTCGACGTCTACATGAATTAGTTGGAACAGGAGGATTTGTCTTGTTAGTCTCTTTAGTCTTTGGGCTCGGCTATGGGTTAGAGGTCCGGTAACTTGATTCCCATCATTTCTTTAGGGTTATTTTAGATTTAGGATCAAATCTAAATGATCTTTGATAAGCTCTTCGTTAGGGTGATACGGATTGAGGTCGGCAACGTTGAAGGCGTCAAAAACCCCATAGTTCTCAAGCAACTCTAATCTGTAGGCGTTGTCATTATTCTTTTGAAGGATTCTAAAAGGTCCTTCAACTCGTGTAGATACTTTGTTCCTCTTCTTGTTCAGGAATCGTTCCTTACTGAGATGTAGCCATACCACGTCTCCTGGCTAAAATTGTTTAGCCGTCCTATCCTTGGTCTTCTCCCACATTCTTCAAATAGCTTGGTCAATGTGGTAAGTGACATTATCATAGATGTACTTGAAGGATTATGCTCTAGCTGAGGCGTTAGGTTCCTTTTACACGGGTATAGGTACAAGGGTGTGGTCAAGGGGCAACTCAAGATTGAAACCATAGACCACCTTGAAGGGAGTCTGCTTAGTGGTGTCATGTATTGTTCAGTTGTAAGTGAACTTGACCATTGGTAAGCAAACATCCCAATCAGCCAAGTTCTTGCCTATTATAGCTTGGAGCAATGATTCCAAAGTGCAATTGACCACCTCAATTTAGCTATCAGTTTGGGGGTAATAGGAAGTATTGAATAGTAGTTTGGTCCCTATCTGATGCCATAAGGTCCTTTAGAAATGGCTCAAGAACTTTGGGTCTTTGTTAGAGACTACACTTCTTGGCATACCATGTATCTGCACAATTTCCTGCATGAAAAGAGAAGCAATAGCCGAAACATTGTTAGTTTTAGAGCAAGGTACAAAATATGCCATCTTGCTAAACCGATCCATGACGACTATTATAGAATCTTTGCCTCGAGTAGTTTATGGTAGTTTTAGAACAAAGTCCATGCTCAATTCAGTCCACGGCTTCGTCAAGATAGGTAAAGGCATTGCTTTTCTTTACTCGATTTGGCACTTAGCCCTCTTACAAACGGCACAGCTCTTGACAACTCAGTACACATCACTCATTATTCTCAACCAAAATAATTGACCATTCAACAGTTCATAGGTCCTTCTTTCTCTAAAATGTCTAGAGAGTCCTCTATTGTGGGCTTCCCTGATCAACAAATCTCGTAGTGAACAAGTCGGCACGCATAATTTTCCATCTTGGAACAAGTAACCATCCTCCACATGATACTCATC
Organism: Lumnitzera racemosa; assembly: GCA_024138005.1. Classification (NCBI taxonomy): domain Eukaryota; kingdom Viridiplantae; phylum Streptophyta; class Magnoliopsida; order Myrtales; family Combretaceae; genus Lumnitzera; species Lumnitzera racemosa. The sequence continues at coordinate 40,358,424 of JAMXBC010000005.1, forward strand.
CACTGTTCTTTCGTCAACGCATTGCGTGATTGTGGGTCCAAAATGTAGATCTCAGATTACTATTCTTTGATACTTATAAACCCAAACAACTTGGTCTACAATTTAGTTAAAAGCACATGTCTCCTCAAAAGAGCATATGTAACTACATTGTTCTTTCCTTGCTTATATTTGATCATGAAATTGAATCCTTTAAGGAATTCAATCAATCTCACATGCCGCTTTCATAATTTTGTTTGACTTTGGAAGTACCTCAAAGATTAGTGGTTACTGTAGATAACAAACTCTCTCGGTAATAGGTAATGATGCCATATGTGCAGTGCTTGGATCAACACCAAGAGTTCTTTGTCATACATAGAGTAATTTAATTGTGGCCCTCTAAACTTTTCACTATAGAAGGTGATTGGTCGGCCTTCTTGCATTAGGATAACACCTATTCCAATGCCTAATGCGTTACATTCTAGCTCAAATATTTTCTCGAAGTTAAGTAGAACCAACACCGGGGTAAAGGTCAACCTTTCTTTTATTTTGGCAAAATTCTTCTCCTCCCTTTTTCCCTATCGGAAGTTAGTATTTTTCTTTGTTAGCTCAGTAAGTGGTACGGCAAGAGTATTGAAATTCTTGATGAATTGTCTATGGAACGAAGCTAGTCCAAGGAAACTTCTCATGTCGGCATAGGTAATAGAAGTCAGCCACTCTACAATTGCTCGAATCTTCTTATCATTCACTGCCAAGCCTCCTCCACTAATTACATAGCTCAAGAATGTCACTTCTTCCTGCCAAAAGCAACACTTCTTGAGATTATCAAATAATCTCTTAGTATGAAGGGTGTCCAGAATGGCTTAGAGATGTTCACAGTAACTTGGCATATTAGCACTATACATCAAGATGTCATCAAAGTACACTACGACACACTTCCCGATGAGATTTCTCAGCACATGATTCATTAGTCTCATGAAAGTGCTCCTGTCATTCGATAAGCCAAAGGGTATGACCATCCATTCATATGATCCATGTTAAGTCTTGAACGCCATTTTCCATTTGTCTCTCGGCCTCATGTAAATCTGATGGTAACTAGACTTAAGATCAATCTTGCTAAAAATCTTCTCTCTACTCAATTCACCCAACATATTTTCTAACCTCAGGATATGATACTTATACTTGATAGTAATCTTGTTCATGGCATGGTTGTCCACACACATCCACTAGGTCCCATCCTTCTTTGGCACTAGAAGGGTAGCGCAAGGGTTGAGGCATTCCTTTACATATTCTTTCTCTAGTAACTCATTGACTTATCATTAGAGCTTAGTAGCTTGTTTGGGATTCATTCGATAGGTTTGCTTATTCGGCAATATAGTCCCGGGCACTAAGTCAATGTAGTACTCTATGCCTCGAGTTGGGGGTAACCTATTAGGTAACTATTCTGAGAATAGATCGGCATACTCATTTAGCATCTCTTTGATTTCCTAGGGTAGTTCACCCTACTCCTTCATTTCTAATAGGTGCCTAACCAACACGAAGGTCGGCTCATCAGCATTGATGGCCTCTCGGAGCTTGAATCTACTCATCACCAGAGCCTTCTTTGATTTGTGAGCAAGTTTTGTCTACAACTTGTTAACTTCTTTCGACGGCATAGGGTTCAATGTGATCTTTCGATCATCCTTATCGAACTTGTACATGTTCTTGTAGCCATCATGGATAACTCTTCTATTAAGCAGCCACGATCTATCTAGTAACATGTGAGAAGTATACATGGGCAGCATGTTGTAGAAAAATCTGGTTTGAGTAATTTCCTATAGTGATCAGTAGTAGTATTTGTTGAGTAACATGTAATGCTTCTTTCTCACTCAACCAAAGCAATTTTTTATGGCCTCAGATGTGCAACTGTTAGCAACTTTAGTTTTGAAATAAGATCGGTTGATGTTATATTGGTGCAACTTCTAATATCTATAATGAGGGTACATACCTAATCATTTACCTTACAGGTGGTATGAAACAAATTCTCTCTCTGCTCCTCCTTTCATGCGGGTTCCATGTTTAAAGTATATCGGACAACCATGAGTAACTAGTCCAAGTCCTCAACAAATACATCCTCCTCAATCAGTTCTTTCTCAACAGAGACCTCTTCTTCTTCAAGTTCTCCATCAGTGTTGTTTACTTCTAGCTTTGGGATGTCTCCTTTGATGGTCATCGTTTATTGGCTCAAGCACTAAGTAGCCATGAATCCGAACCCTTAGTACTTAAAGCACTTAAAGCAATTGATATAGCTAATCTTTTTACCAGACTCTTACCCCTTCTCATAAGTTTTGGTCGATACTTCAGTATCAAGTTAGCCCTTTTGTTTGGTTTGAACATCCATCTTCCAGCTTGACTTAGTATTTGATCGAGCTTAGTGAATCACTCGTCTGAGTCGGCTAGTCGGTACCCTCGTTAGTACTCAGCTCCTTTTTTACCTTTCTACTCACTGGGCTATTTTGATGGCCTCATCCATTGTTGTAAATCGTTGAAGTTCCACAATGTCTTGGATGTCACCTCTCAACTTAGTAATGAATCTTAAAACTATCTAAGCTGGTGGTTCCTCCACTTTACAATGGATCATAAGCATTTAAAATTCTTAAATATACTCGTCAACAGTCTGACCTCCTTGTCTTAGCTCCTAAAGTTGAGTGAAAGTATCTTAAAGATAGGTCTCCAGCACGAACCTGTTTCTATGTATCCTCTTCATCTCGGCCCAAGTATTAATCTTTCAGTAGCTCTCTTATCTCCTCATGGCTAAAATTCTTCTACTACATGGTTGCATATCCAAAGAACTCAACAGCAATGGTTCTCATTTTCTCGTAATCCTTGTATAGATTATCATAAAAAACAGGCTCTACCTTCTCTTCTCACTATAAATATTTGTCAGCATTCTAAGATCCGTTGAAGCTCAGGATTCGAAGCTTCACATACTCAGATCTATTCGTTTCCTAAATCAATGAGTATTTTAAAATACTTTCCCCGTCCTTTAAGTTTCCTAAATCGATTCGTCTTCTCACTCGTCTACTTACTCCTCCACCTCAAACTAGTCGAGCTAGGTTTTAACCCCTAATAGGTTGAGCAACTCATGGGGTGTTTTGTGCGGTCTCAGTCAGTCGGCAAGACAACATATGAACAACTGGAGTCAAATCTACTAAGAGGTTAGCCACTTCATTAAGTCTCTTATTAGTACTTTTGGGTGTTTCTTGAGACTGTCATCCATAATAGACAACTCCATTATTGTCATCTCACGTATTAATATTCACACTTGGGTCTGTCATTTTCTCTACAGATCCAAAGTTCAAACAAACACCTTAGGAAACTATTATCTAGCAAACATGATAGCTAAAATGAACACTATAACTTGCTTTATTTCATACATGCAAAACAAAGTATAGTAGAACTTCTAAAAGAACTTACTACAACTTATACGAAACTTCCGTTTTGATACCAAGATGTTGCGAATCGTGACTAAGAACAGACAAGGCTAATCGTTGGATGGGTCCGAGCTTGTAGAAAGCTTGAAAAGGAATAATGGGGAATGGTGTGAAATAAGACGAATGCAAATAAAAAGGTAAGCAAAACCCACGAATAGCTCCAATGATATGATGCATCAATGGAACTTCCAAAAACTTACGGCGTAATTCGATACGACGTACGATTGATTCGGTGAGGTTATTCGCCACCTAATATTGCTTAAGGGTTAGGATAAAAGCGATGTTAAGAATAAACAAGTAATGTTTATACAAGGAAGAAAAATACTCGTGTATTACTGATAATTTATAACTATAATTACAAAGGTATTTATATTCATAAGTTAGGGCAACTTACCTAAAAGGAAAAAGACAAAAAGGGCATTTCCTAAGGAAGTAATGTATAAGATACAAAATGATAAAAATAAATATACAAGAAAAGTTTTCATTGATGCAATAGATTCTATACATGATACTGTACATGTGGAGATGCTATGTTGGTGATATCATTAGAGGATGTAGACAAAAAGTACGGACATCTTGCTTGTTTAAGCAAGGGTGGCTTAGTTAGTCTAGAATCTCTCTCTCAGCATCTAGGCATGGGTGAGGCTAAGAAAGTATTTAGCTAAACATGTGCAAGAATGAAGATGGGCTGTTATCTCGGCTTTCAGTTTCTTGGTACTTAATATATGAGAAATAGGTAGTCATTTGACTCGGCAGGCAGAATGGGTCAGCAAGGAGATACTCAACCTCGCATAAGTCGGTTAGAATAGGAGGATTCGTCTTGCTAATCCTTCTAGTCCTTGGGCTCGGCTGTGAGTTAAAAGTCCTGTAGCTTGATTCCCATCACTAACCATGTTTGTATGCGTTTATAACATAGATAGAGCCAAGACTTATCGATCTACGCATACTTATGAGACAGGTTAGTCACCATTCAAAGGCCGTTTGAGAGGATAAGGTCAGTAATAACAATCTCATGTACATTCAAATTTTCATGAAAGCTGTATTACTTGCTAACTCATTGATCATTTGTGTAGAAGGTTGTCTATGCATTATGAGTACTGTGCAATGGCATGTCCTTACATAAGAAAAAGCGAAATATTCCCATATATCCTAGAGTGGATTTCTAAAGAGTTGTATAGCTTCCATTTATCATGTTGGATTGAAATTTGATTATAGCTCTTGTTAAGAGATGGAGGCCCCGAGACATATATATTCTACTTACCTATCAGAGAGGCAACCATCACACTATAAGATGTTGAGGTCCAGTTCGAGCTTCTGGTAGAGGGGTTTACAGTGGCAGTCAGATTGAGACAAATGATGATGAGGGCTGGGCTTACGTAGGGGAGAGATTGCTGGGCATCGGGCTTGTTCAGATTAGGGGTACTTGTTTATCTCTTACATGGTTGCAAAAGTACTTCTTCCTCATGGGGTAGATGATGAGACAGCTCGATAATACGCACATGCCTACATACTCAGCTTAATGGGGGATTTATATTTATAGATAAATCTTCCAATCTTATTTACCTCATGTTCCTACTATTGTTGAAGGACTTCTCTATAGTTGGGTAGTTTAGTTGGGGAAGCGCTTGCTTAGCAATGTTGTACCGATAGCTGTGCTCTACCTCGTCATTTGACGCTATGAGCTTGGCGAGGCCACGATTTTACTTCAGGTTTAAGCTTGGGATTGATTCTTACATGTCATCCTGTTTAGTTGATGGTTTTATTATTGGTGGAGATAGGCCATTGGCAGCCAAATGGAGGGGAGTATGGGACACTACTCAACGTTCGATGCATGTAATGGATGCGTATCGCATTACGTTTGATATGTAGACGATGCAGCAGGTATGATATGATAACTTCTCCTATTTCCTATTCTTCTATCAAATCTAAGTGCTAACCTTCGTTGTTTCGCCAATTTCTTTTTTTTTTTTCTTTTTGCTCAGTAGGTTGAATGGGAACCTTATACGAAGGAGTTACTACAGTTACTGCCTCACTTTTATATTGCTAGGCGATACATTTAGATTGCTTAAGTACTACTTATATGTTTCCACATCATTCAGTAGTGTTTTCCCAGACCGTATCGTCCTGTAGTTTAGAGGATACTAGTACTACCCACAAGATGTTAACACCTTCGAGTAGCTTCATCAACTGAACCTTCAAGGTAGGATAAATGTTAACTAGATCAACATATACATAGCGTACATTTAGGCTTAGGGATAAAGATACAGATTCTTAGTACACATCTGCAGTCCTCGAGGGGTCGATGAAAGTTACTGGCTATGGTATAGATAGATCACCTAGTGTTACATTACATACTAGGGCGCTGTCATCAATCAACTAGTAAGTACATGTAAAATTGTCTATTAGTTTCTACATTTGTACATGTTTGCTATCATATATTCTAACACTTGTTTTTTTTTTTACTTATTTTAGGTGAACTTGCATAAGAGTATACATCTATCACTTGACTATCTTATAGTATTGGGTATTGTAAATAGTGCATTATAGTTCATTGAGTAGCACAGTGGCTTTATCTTTTACCCACAGCATAGGAGCATGCAACAGCCACCCTATATGGACCATAGCTCGGAGTAAGGATCACTTGCGAACGAGGACATACCAGCTTTTCGTGCACTAACTAGGGGTAGAGCTAAAGTTTGAAGAGGTAAGGATCAATTGGGACGTTGTTGAGCAGACCTTGATGACGATGTCCTACTACATGGACATCATTCCATAGACCTCGGGCAAATTAATGAAGAATACAGCTTATACCTCGAGTTAAGAGGTGTCTCCACCTCGGGAGTTGGATTCAGCTCTAAGGGTGGATTTAGCTCTTATATGATTCTTGAATTCTAGCATCATCTTAGTCTTGCGGCTCTACTAGTACCTTAAAAGCGACATTCCACCCCCATACGGTCCTTCATGGGTGAGGGCGTCACTCAGTTGTTGTCAGTCCCTCCAATCGATCTAGTTCCTCTTAGGGAACTTGATCTCAACGATCTACTGCCTCAGCCTATGTTATCACATGACAGATGAGAGTGTTCACTTTTGTCATGTATTGCGAGGACTTTTATACGGTGTAGGCAATGATAGATATGTTTTATCTACTTTTTTTTTTTCTTTTCTTCTTTTACCATTGTATTAACATTAACATTGAGTTATGATAAATTTTGTATATATACCAATTATTCAAAATGCAGTTTAGTTTTCATCAGAGATCACAGTTCGTTGCATTCTTTATTTACCTTGGCTTTACAATTTTTAGTTATTCTTTACTGTAACCGACTCTTATGGTATATGGATGATCATTTCATGTATTGATTTTTTTCCTACTTGTTATTTTTGTTTAGGCGTTCTATCAATTGTTATTTTACGAAATTGACTTTTGTAGTAAACTTTTCATTCGGTTTGCAATATGCGGGTGTAAGTATATGTTTTAATTATGTAGGATCGGGGGAAATTATACATGTGAAATAGATTAAGTTGAAGGTGCATGCAGTTTAAACTACAACACTAAAAACGCATGTACTAGATGCGTCTTTAGTGTCCACAAAAAATTTGAAACTGAAGGTATAGTTTAAATTGAAATAATGAAGGCATATTTAGTGTATATACTTATAATATCTATGTATTAGACATGTTTTGAGCGTAAAAGACTAGTTTTTATTGTACCAGTGTGGCAATATTTTTCATTTGAAATCCTTTTTAGATACACGTCATTCTTTTTCTAATCTATTTCCTTAGGTGAAATAAACGAAAAAACAAATAAGGGAAATAAAAATTACGAAGCCACAGTTGTGGTGCTCTTCACGTTGTTTGTGAAGTAGTCTCATTTCAGATCCAGGGAAAAACAACTCAAAATCTCTTCAAACTCGAGGACTCATCATAGTAAATGCTTCAGATCTCTCCTTCTCCCCAAACACTAACCCTAACCCTAACTTTCTCTCTCCTCATTTGAATTCAATCATCATCATCATCTCCATTTCTCACATTGAAATTCAGAGAGAGGGAGGTTTAAGTACGAGCGAAGATGTATATGGCATATGGATTTCCACAAGTGATTCCATTGGATCAAGGACTTTGTCCTCCTTCTCAACAAGTTGTTTACTTGAAGCTCCTCAATCGACTCCTGCTCATTGTTTGTCCTACTCATCTTGAGCTCTGGAGCACTTCTCAGGTAACTTACGTGTACATATAATGTCATATACATGATCGTCGATATCGTTTCTGTAGCTGTTATTGATATTTTTGCTTTTGGAATTCCATTTGATTATTAGCATAAGGTGAGATTGGGGAAGTATAAGAGAGATGCGGATTCAGTGCGGATGGAGGGAGAGAATTCTCATGCTGTGTGGAGTCCGGATACCAAATTGATCGCTGTTTTGGTAAGTCTCTTAGTGTGAAAAGTTTGCAGTATGGATGCTCCTTTGATCACTGCTAAATTAGTTCGGTGACTATAATTGTTGTCAACTGTAGTATAACCCGTGTATGTATCAATTATCTATCATGTGTTATAGATTTGCAGTAGAGTAGTTGTGTAAAGATGCGCTAAATGAGTGTTCTTTAATGTGGAGTTGCAGTATAAACGATGTGACTAATGAGTATCATGTGATGGCATGCTAATTTGTGCATTTAATGATTCATATAGATGAGATAAATGATTGCACACAGCTATTGACTGGAACCAGTCACATACTCTAGTTTATGCATTAGAATGAATACTAAATAAGCTAAATGATTGTATATAGGATGTGCAGTAGCACTCTTTTTGATATGAATATTGCTTAATATGGTCATATCTTTATGTGGAGTCTCTGTTGCATTCATTATGATCTACCACTATGTCAATGATAAAATGATCCACATGGCAATAGGACTTGCTTAATCTCCTCTTTTGAAATTTCTACATTTTACAAGGTAGAGAGAAAAGCTCTAATCTTTGTGCCTCAACTAAGTTGTTAAAAGAGGAAGTTGGTACCTTTATCTACAAATAAGTCAAAAGTCAAACTCAATTGGTTGGCCTCTTGGATAAGGTTAAAGAAGTCTCATGAATAAAATCCACTCTTGGGTTAAATTTTACTATGGACATTCCTATTGGCTACTTATAGCCTAAGCTAACTTAACTAATGCATAGGTTTTATAGGGCGTTTCATGTACCTGGAGGTATTTAGTCAAACTATGGCACCACCTCCTTATTTGAAAAACAAAGGTTAAAAAAAGTTGTTAGGTTTCTTAGACAAGTATAAACAAAGATACTTACCCAAGAAAAAGTAATCAAAGATTAAAAAACAAAAGGTGAGCAAGAGTCAATTGGATTCAAGTGAAGTATGGAAGAGGTTGGGGGAGATCATCTGATTCTTTCTTCAATTAGGCTTGTAGAGGCACAGGAATGTACTTGAGTGGAGAAATGTTATCTTGGTATCCATTTATAAGATTAAAGGGCATGTTTAAATTTGTACAGATTTTTGAGGTATTAGTGAGCAACAAAATGAAATCTCAAAAAAAGAAAAAAAGAAAGAAAGGTTCTTTATCTAAAAAATCTTAAAAGAAAGTTATTGAGAAAGATTCGTCTAGAAGCTGCTATTATGAAAAAGTCGACTTGATTATGTAGTAGGATAATCAATTATGGATGGCATGAAAGTTAAACATATGTAAAAAGACATCATGTAAAAAATTTACTTGCTTTTTCAATCATCCTTGAAAACCTATGACGAGGGTCTAGACTCCACATTAAGTAATTTAAATGAAAATTAGTGGAAATGTAAAAGCTGTTGAAACCTCAGCAGTGAGTCCCTGTATTCGTTTTTCTTGCTTAAGTAAGGAATGGATTTTATCAATTAGATTTAGTTAATCTGCGAAACCATGAGGAAAGATTCAATTATGCAAGAATACATTCGCAAAAAGGGTTGGTGTTGCACCATTCGAGGAGAAGAGAGAGGACTGTTTTTACTCTGCATCATAGACCTACTAATATCTGTCAAGACTTCCTCCTGTGATGGTGGAGGATCATGTTGAAAACATGAGTGAATAGTCTAAATTTATTTGGGCGTAGACCTTGAGGAAAGATATTCTAAGTGGATCTCATAATAGATCTGATTTTGATTTCTTGTTGTGATGTAACATGAATCATGTATCCTATTCCATGTGATGGGATAAGTTTTTGATGATGTTGTTGTCACTGTTTTTTTCATCCATGAAATTGCTTTGATTTGACAACAAAAGAAGGTTTCAAAGCAACACCTAAATGAAAAACTTAAGGAACTGTGTTTTCAAAGATTAGGGACTGTTCATACCATTCCAATTCCTAAAACTACGGACCCTTGCTGACTCAATGTCTATTGCTGGTACATGTATAAACTGAGATCATTTCCTCGCTTTACATTCATTTTCATATTCCTTTCATTCAATGCAACAATTCCATTTTTAGAGTCGTTGAATAAATTCTTCTCTTATAGCACTTTGATTGAGTATATAAGGGTGGAGTTAAATAGCTATTTCTTTCTAATAGACCTATTATTGCATTTGGTTGGTGAAATAATTGTTCTATAGAATCACTGTTGCTGCAAATGAGGAATTGCAATTTCTTTACAGGACCAATCGAATAGTTATTCCTTGATCTTTTTGAGCATATTTTAATATTTACCCAGTAGATCTCGAAGGAATTATAAAAGTTATTGTTATTTCTCTATTCTACCGTTTTAGAATTATAATTCTATTTCTACCTTTTCTTATTGCGCAAACCAAATATGCAGTTAGTTGTAGGTTTAAAGTGCTATTTGTAAATTTTTGAACCTACTACTGTTCCTTTCCTTTGTATCTTTTATGTCTAATTGCCAGATATGGGGGATACTGCTTGTTTATCTTGTGAATACTTGTTGAATCTTTTCGCAGACATCTTCTTTCTATCTTTATATTTTCAAGATTCAGTTTCTTGAGAAAAGAGTACAAATTGGAGGGAAGCAGCCATCTGGCTTGTATTTTGCCACTATTGCTCTCCTTCTTAGAGAGCAAGTTCCTTTTGCAGAAAAGAACTTGTCTGTGTAAGTAACAATCTGATTAATGCTGACTTTCTTTTTGGTAAATTGTTGGATGTATTTTTATATTATGAGATTATAGTGATTGGAGAGCATCTGAAAAATTTCTTTTTGACATTGGGTAGTAATGAGCCTTCCTGGAAGTTTATGTTTATCTGCTCCTTTGTTTTAAGGAACTAACTTTTACACAGTATAATTAGTAAAAAGTCCTTCCATTGTTCATGATAAGTCAAACCTTTGGGGAAGCAATTGGGAGGTCAATTGATAATTCTTCGAAACCAAATTATAGTGGCTTTTTTTAATGAAAAAAATACGTTTTTATTTTTATTTTTTTTGGGTTGTAGCTGTTATTATGATTAAATTTCCACTAGGAACATGTAAATTGATGTGGAGAGTAGTGAAGCATAACCCTTTGGGGCAACTAAGTTACTGCAAATCATTCAATTACCAATTTAAGATAATAAATTATACACTGATAATTTGACATTTCATCCAAAAAATTATATGCTGATTAATATGAACCAGTCCAACTTTTCATCACATTACAGCTTACTTCATCATTGAACTGGTGTTTCATTTTCTTGGAGTGTCTAATTATTGTTGCATTCTTCTATTGCAGGAGCAATATTGTGAGTGATAACAAGCATATGCTGCTTGGACTCTCTAACGGATCCTTATATTGTATCTCATGGAAGGGGGAGGTATTGCAGATTGATGATGCTTTCAAGCTCCTTTATTTAACCATTTATCTCAATGATCTAACCTATCATTATATATCCTGTCCGACACAAGTAGTGAGCAAACTATTGCTTATTTCAAACTTAGATCTTTTGGCTGATATGCTTCCATCTTCAAACAGTTCCATGGAGCCTTTGAGCTTAGCTGTTCTCCCCAAGATAACAGTGAAGGTATTAGCTTACCATGTGGTACGATTAATGGAGTAATTTCTGGAGGAGGGTTTGGGATGTCTGTTCATGATATTATAAGAAAATGTGCTATTGTCCAGCTGGAGTATTGCTTTCCAGTTCGACAGCTGTTTTTGCTGTATTCCGATGGAAAGCTGCTTTCTTGTTATGTAAGTAAGAAAGGCTTGAAGTTAGTTGAATACATAAAAGCTGAAAGATTTGTGGGGTCTGGCGATGCAGTATGTACATCTGTAGCTTCAGAACAACAAATCCTTGCAGTTGGCACCAGGAGGGGGGTTGTTGAGCTCTATGACCTGGCTGAATCTGGATCCCTTATCCGGTCTGTTTCTTTGTATGACTGGGGGTATGACTCTTCACACTTGTGAGCTGCTTATATTCAGTGGCAATTTTTTTTTCTTCTTAATCAAAACAGGCAGTGCTTGCATTTGTGCTTTTAAATTAGACGTTTGGTGTCCATATTTGATTTTTTCTCTGGTAGTTTTATGTATTTAATTTGTTTAGGACTTAATTCATGACAGCATTCTATGTATTTATTATCAATTGTAGGTACTCTCCTGAAGATACTGGTCCAGTTAGTTGCATATCCTGGACTCCAGATAATTCCACATTTGCCGTTGGATGGAAGTTCAGGGGTCTTGCTGTTTGGTCTGTATCTGGGTGTCGTTTGATGTCTACATTACGTCAAGTTGGATTAGGTTCTGTGTCCTCTCCAGTGGTGAAGCCAAATCAGGAAAGCAAGTATGAACCTTTAATGAGCGGTGTCTCATTGATGCAGTGGGATGAATATGGATATAGGCTGTACGCTATTGAGGAAGCTTCTTCAGAGAGGATTCTTGCATTTTCATTTGGAAAATGTTGCCTTAGCAGAGGTGTTTCTGGCATGACCTATGTGCGTCAAGTTATCTATGGTGAAGATCGGTTGCTTGTCGTTCAATCTGAAGATACAAATGAACTGAAAATGCTTCACCTAAACCTTCCAGTAAGTTATTTTATCTTATGGATGTACATCTACATGTAAATATTCTCAGGCTTCACATAAGTGATGTAGATCTACTCTGGTTTAGGTTTCTTATCTGTCCCACAACTGGCCAGTTCAGCATGTGGCAGCTAATAAAGATGGAACGTACCTAGCGGTTGCTGGCCTCCATGGGTTAATATTATATGATATTCGGTTGAAGAAATGGCGTTTCTTTGGAGATGTCACTCAGGAGCAGATGATACAGTGTAAAGGCTTGCTGTGGTTGGGAAAGATTGTTGTTGTGTGCAACTATATTGATTCTACTGACATGTAAGGACATTATCTTGATGATGCTGTTTATTTGCTTTGTTGTAACAGTCATTAATTATTCTTTCAAATTGATCTATTTGCAGGTATGAATTGCTTTTTTATCCAAGATATCATCTCGATCAAAGCTCATTGCTTTGTAGAAAACCACTACTTGCCAAACCAATGGTGATGGATGCATATGAAAGCTATATACTTGTCACTTATCGTCCTTTTGATGTTCACATATTCCATGTGAAACTAAGTGGTGAATTGACGCCATCTAGCACTCCAGATTTACAGGTAAATGATTTTCTTTCAAAAATTTCTTCTTTGGGCAAGTAATGTTGCTAGAGTTGTCAAAGGCCTATACTTAAAAGTTCAAGTTTCAGTTGTACTCTTGATAGAGTACTTCATAAACTCTACTCTATACATTTTTAAGTGATAAAATGACAAACAGCTTTCTACAGTACGTGAATTGTCAATCATGACTGCAAAGAGCCATCCTGCAGCAATGCGTTTCATACCAGACCAACAGGCAAAGGATGACACACCAAATAATCATCTTTCTTCTTCAGATTATTTAGAAAGAGAACCCACAAGGTGTGCGTTGCTGGAATGTCAAACTGTGTTTTCACTGCATTAAAAAAGTCTGAATAAGTTTTTTGCTCTCCAGGTGTTTGATATTGAGAGCAAATGGGGAACTTTCACTACTTGATTTAGATGATGGCTGCGAAAGGGAGCTGACTGACTCTGTTGAGCTATTCTGGGTTACTTGTGGTCAGTCAGAAGAGAAGACAAATTTGATTGAGGAAGTATCCTGGTTAGATTACGGTCATCGGGGAATGCAGGTAACTCGTTTTTGTTAACTGTATGAATTTGATAATTTATGCTCTTTTTAGGTTACTGTTGTACCCATCTTGCATTGCCTGTTCATGTACTTGTCTGATGGAGCTACTGCATGGAAGTTTACTCTTACAGGTCTGGTATCCATCCCCTGGTGCTGACCCTTTTCAGCAGGAGGACTTTTTGCAGGTGTGTACTTCTGCCAATGATAGTGCTTCACCCTTCACTTGTATGTAAAATTATCTTGACAGCATCGTAAATTACATGTCTCTTCTATTTCATCCGGTGCAACATCCTTTACTTTTTAGGAGATATTGAACCTGGCATTTACATGACTGAGATGGTGTACTATTCATAGATGGAAGTGCGTATGTGTAGTCTCCTCAAAATCAATATGGAAGCCATGGTTTTCTCATGGAGATATGGATGACCATATTTCTGTTATTTTATTCTCAAAGAGGTCATCACAAATGCATTCCTTTGCTTGTGTGAGAAAAATCAGGAAGACATTGAAACCTGGCATCGTATACATGCTTATTATTGATGAAATTTGTGGCCAAAGTAAAGCATATATATCCGAATCCAAGTCCTATAGATTGTCACTTATTCTTATATATTCATATTTACTGACAATGGAGAGTATCTTTTTGTGATGCACATATGTATTCAATTTTTTATGCTGACACTATATTTGGTGTCCTTTGTTTGCTAGTGAGCAAGTGTTTTAGTCTATCCCAATTACTACTCTTAATGTACTGCTTCTTTCTGTTTTCTTCATTATTATTATTATTATTTTTAAGAGTGATACTTTTTGCTACATTTGTAGTTGGACCCAGAGCTGGAATTTGATCGGGAGGTGTACCCGCTTGGTCTTCTGCCAAATACTGGGGTGGTGGTTGGTGTTTCCCAGAGAATGTCCTCTTCAGCTTGTACAGAATTTCCTTGTTTTGAGCCAACTCCCCAAGCTCAGACTATATTGCATTGCCTCCTCCGGCATCTCCTTCAGGTATCTCACTATAAATCCTGGCCTGATGGCAAATCATCAGGATCGGGAAATTAGTTGTCACCTCAATAGTTGGTGGAAACTTGATTTCAAAATGGCTTATTCTGCTGCACATTCAACTACTTTTTGCTAGCCTTGATTAATTGCATCTAGTTACCAAACAAAAAGGCCTTCGTTTCTTGCAGCTTAAGGAGTCTTTTCTTAGTGTCACCATGAAAGGTGCTGTTTGGATTTCTGATACTTCATTGTTCAACCTTGATATTCAACCTTATATATATATATATATATATATATATATATATATATATATATATATATATATATTATATAAATGTACTGTGGAGAAGGTTGAATAATGAAATTTCTTGATACCTGAACTATAAGTGTATGAGAAGCTTACTTCTGGGATTGGTGAATGGATGGAGAATACTGAGGGTAGATTGGAAAGTATCTCTTGCTGCCTCCATATGCTACTTATGGAGGAATAGGAATGAGAGAAGAGTTGATGGGCCTGGTACACTAGCAGAATACGTAATGAGGAAAGTAGTGGCATCTGTAGTTTGCTATCCAACACCCTGGCTGCTGCTAGCTTTGAAATTTTGCACCAAGTCTTGATTGTCAGGGTGCATCCTTTGAAATCAGTCATTTAGCTTGAGCATGTTGTCTTTGTATGACTGCTCAGTTTTTCTACTAGGGTAGTCATCTTGATTTTATCAAGCAGGGATTAACCTGTTTGCTACCTTCCTTTTTACCAATGAAATTTACTGAAATTACCCAAAAAAGTTACTACTTAATTGTTTTCTCGAATAGCTCTTGTTTATCAATTTTAAGGCAAAAGAACGGTTGATGATGCTTTTGTCCATGTCTTTGTTTATGTCAGAGGGACAAAAAGGAGGAAGCTTTACGACTGGCACAATTATCAGCGGAGAAGCCACATTTTTCCCACTGTCTTGAGTGGCTTCTTTTTACTGTGTTTGATGCAGAGATTTCCAGGTGAGTCTATTAAATTAGAAATTTCAAATGTTCTTGCATCAATGACTTTGAAGAGTCATACTGATAATGAATCTCACCAGATTTAGTTCTGAGAAAGACATTGGAAAAAAGATTTCTTGGTTGTGAAATAGTTTTGGTATGTCAATTTTAGTAATTTTAATGGTCTCTCCAAAGGATTTAGCAATGTAAGGAAAAATTTCGTGGATGGTATTGTGAGGCATCTAGGTTGTCGTTAAATGATGTTTGGTTGTCAGGGGTTTGGAGTTCCCTTATGAAGCTTTCTTTGCCATGCAATTGCTCCAGTATCTGTGTTTATTTTGATCTATTTTCTGCCTGTTTTTTTTTTCTTTTCCTTCTCTTTCCCTGTTATTTGTTCTTGCTTGTTTGCTGATAAATGTCATCCATCTATTTGCAGGCAAAGCACAAGCAAAAATCTGTCCTCTGTCTGCGAGCATTCTGCTAGTATGTCTCTTTTGGAGAAGACCTGTGACTTAATTAGGAACTTTGCTGAGTATTATGATGTTGTGGTTAGTGTTGCTAGGAAGACTGATGGTCGGCACTGGGCTGATTTATTTTCAGCTGCTGGAAGATCAACAGAGTACTTCTTCTCTCTCTTGCTGCTTTCTATCGCAAGGTCCTCAGGGATTAAAATACTAAGGATATTGTAAAACATAGATCCTGACTCTTGAGTTTTCTTCTTTAGGATATGGTTGGGAAATTGCTTAAAGAAAAGGAGTAATTAAGGAAAGGGATATTATTCTGCTCATCTAGACAATCTTGAGAAATAAATTAATCATTTATTGCCTGCTTAAGTGCATTTTAGAAAGAGATAATGTATTGACTGTTCGTCGTGTTTTCTTATGCTATGCAGGCTTGTCAACAGTGTTGTTCTCTTGATGTTCATATAGACATTATACCACCATATTTAGGAACTAGGACAGGAGATTCTTTTTTTTTGTTTGATTCTAATGATTTACAGTCTACCTTAATGGAAAGCATGCTGGTATCCTGTTGGAATCCGTTAGCATTAGTAAAGCTGAACTCTCACTTAATCCTGTTGGAAGGCATACTGTGTGTGTCGATAGGTGTGTCCCTTCTTTTGGGAGGTTTGGATTTTCTCTTTACTGGTCATTGACTGACAGAGCTTTTGTAAATTTGATTGAATCAGGAATTCTCATAGCATTGCCTCTATATCACAGTAATTTTACTTGTAATGAAGGATCATAAACAATTCTCAGGGCAACTGCATAGTTATTTTGCAATTCAGGAAAAACTTTTTATCTCCAGTTCTAATTCTCCATCTTTCTCAAGGTTATTTGAGGATTGCTTCCAAAGAAGATGGTTCCGGACTGCAGCTTGCTATATACTTGTAAGAACCAAGATCACATTTCCTGGATAGTTTTATTATTAATTTCCTTTTACTCTGAAAGTAAAAGAGGAGCAAAAAGTTTATTGTTCTCGATCTTTTCTAGAAACAGCATGAATGTCTTTTACTAGAATTGCTTTCTAGAGTGTACAGAGGAGGTATTTTCATGTAGGGAACAAATATCAAATGCAGTGTTGAGAATACCTTTTATTATGAATGTTAAGGAGATAAGGATGGAGTCTTTAAACACATATGGAAAAGGGAAAGAAAGCCCAGAAAATATTTTAAGGGTTGACACTTCCTCCATTAGCTTTTAATAGATAGATGGTTCTTATAGTTTTTTCCCCTTTCACTAGATGCATTATATTTTCTGCCTTCTTATCTTCCTTCAATTTTGGCCATAAGTGATATGATATGTGGGTTTAATGTGTTATTGGATGAGATTGAACTAAAGAGCTCTAAAGAATGAGCTAAAGGAATGAATTCCACCTTAGGATTGTATAATCGGAGCAAGAAATGAACAGAGCTGACCACTTCCTCACAAAGAATGAGCTCCCTGGGGTTTACAAACAATTCTGTTCAGCTACGTAAATAACTCCTTCATATCTGATACTTCTATTTATATTAGGCCATAGTGCCTTTATTTACTAAGTTGCCACTCACTAATATCTTCCCTCTTTACTAGTACAACTACTAACTCCCACACGCCACTACATAAAACACAGCTAGACCACAACACCACAGAACAACCTGCACAACAACACTTCACATAACACAGCAAACACCACCGCATAACCACACCATACACCATTGAGCACACACTACAGCTACACGCACATGCTACAGCTACATGCACACGCTACAGCTACAAACACATGCAACACACACATATAACTCTTTGGGTTGCATCAACAAGCATTTCAATCACTTGGACATATCTTGTCTATGCTTGGGTTTTATTAGCATGGTTGTGAAGGACCTAAGTTCACTGTTGGCCAACCAATTTGTAACTTTGCAGGCGATCATCTACGAAACAAGTTTGTTTCTCACTTTTTTCTTTCTTCTTTTTCTTCCTGCTCTTGTTCTTCCTTTGGGTTTTGTTGTTGTCCCCCCTTCTCCCTCTCTCTGTTTTGGTAATGGATCGTCATATGAGCAATTGGACTATCTAGCAGTAGGCATAAAAATTTCCTTAAAAGTTCCATGCTCTCTTAAGGACAGCACTCCTCAATAGGTAGCCAAAAAAAGTAGCTTTAGTGGAAATAGAACCTAGACCTTATGCAATTTGTCAAGTTAGTGCCGAAGTATCAGCCTTTAGGTGACTCCTTGGGGTTATGTTGTAGGTTTTGAGTGCAAGATGTTTTATGGAAACTTCACTGTTCGTGCTGAATTTGATAAATGAACCTATCTATCCTAAATTGGGTAGCTTTGCAAACTATACAGTTAAATAACTTGTTTTTTTTTTGCATGAAATCTTGGAGCAATATGGAATATTTTTGGATATTATATGTGAGAACATGAATATCCTTATCTGTTGCAGAGAAATTTAAATTGGCCAATTTCCCATGCACAAATAAAACAATTATGGCTGTTACTAATTGTCACAGGTAGTAAAGCTTAAATCCAAGATCAATATTTGACACTATAATTTTGCTTTCACAGGTAATAGCAAAGCTTGAGGGTCCGGCAGTTAGCCAATATTGTGCCCTTCGTCTGTTACAGGTATAAGTTCGTTTTATTCCTGATCTTTTGGTTTTTCTATTTATGTTATCTTTTCTGTTAGTATGAAATTCTCTCTCTAGGATTAATGTTTATGGCGTAAATCATAAAAATCATGCAGGCTACACTTGATGAATCCTTGTATGAACTTACTGGGGAGTTGGTATGTCAGTGCAACATAAGTTTCTTTTGTTAAATGTTACAGCTGTATAACATTATGCAATAATACTTTCTTTTGTCTCATAGGTGAGATTCCTTCTCAGATCTGGAAGAGAATATGAGCAAACATCTGATTCAGATAGATTATCCCCTCGATTCTTGGGATATTTTCTATTTCGTTCTAGTTACAGGAAGCAGTCCACCATGGAATATAGAAGGTTGATGGATAGTTATTATTGACATAGGAAGCACATCTTATTGTTATAATGATGATTCTTAATCTTTGTTTCTTTTTGGCAGTAGCTCATTCAAAGAGCAAAGTGCTCACATCACTTCAGTGAAGAACATTTTGGAAAACCATGCTAGCTATCTGATGTCAGGAAAAGAACTTTCCAAGCTAGTTGCATTTGTGAAAGGCACACAGTTTGATTTGGTGGTAGGACTACTTAGCACAGATTAGTTTCGGTTTTTGTCATCTTGCTCTTGAGTAATTTGTTTCGCTTGATTTGTGACAGGAGTATCTTCAACGAGAGAGAGATGGATGTGCTCGCCTGGAGAGTTTCGCTGCTGGCCTTGAACTGATAGGACAAAAGGCATTACATTTGAAACATCTTTGATGCATCATATCTTTCAATATCTTATTCCTTTTCTTTCTCTTTTAAATCTTCTAATGCATTGTGATTTGTTCTCAAGTTCTGGGAAGAGATTAAGCTTTTGCAAAATGATACAAGATACTTTTGAATTCTGTCTTCATTTGCTCTTACTCACACAAGTTTTCATGAAAAATCTGGTTTTCATAATCTCTCTAAAAAGCACTCTATATTTAGTTTGATTAGATGTTTACATCAAATTATTGAACAGTCTTTCTTTTGTTGTGTGCTAATTTTGAAAGGTCCAATTAGCTAAGATTTAATTTGTAAAACTTAGATAAAAATTATTATAATTCTGAGAAAAGAGATAGAGTGCTATGTTTGAGTGCTTCACAGTTTAAATTCTCTTCTTTCACTTGGAATTTTTGCTGATTTTAGCATCTTGGTTGTATTTCCAGCTTCAAATGGGTACACTGCAGAGCCGTTTGGATGCTGAATTTCTCTTGGCTCATATGTGCTCAGTCAAGTTCAAAGAGTGGATAGTTGTTCTGGCAACTCTTTTGAGGCGATCTGAGGTATAATTGGCTGCTAGGTTTTCCTCCTTTATTTTGTGGGTAATTTTCCCTCTTTGGCCGTCTCTTCACATCGACTTTCAAAAAATTGTTGAAGAAAGTGGTTATAGAAGAGATGGAAATGCACAAGAGTTTCTTGTACATTTCCTGGAATAAAGGTTCAATGGCAAGAGCCATTAATTTGTTGTTGCACTGATGATAGAAGTTTCTTTATCATTGCTGTAGCAAATGGGAATGTGGTGTCAGTTATATTAAGTGCTATAAGATTAATGGAAGGGCTCAGTTGGCGCTTAGGGTGCTCCTTGGCTAGTGTGCCGAAGGGAGAGGGAGGACACATATATAAGCATCAAATTTATAATGATTCCTTATCTGATTGAGCATTTAGATATAGGTTGCACCTCAGGGTTGCAAGTTATCAAATGTGATTGATGAGCATACTCAAGAATGAAAAATATATGATGGATGAGTATATGAATGTTCTAGTCTATGCATGTATTAACAAAAGAATGAATATAAATATAAAAAGGTGTTGGAGACAAAGATGGCACAGAGGATCGCTATGATTTATCAGCTATATTCCATTTCATTCCTTGCTTTCACATATTGCGTATATGAGGTTGGAGGAAGGATTGATGTTTTCAAATAATTGCGGTTTGCCCTTGAATGAGATACTGATTCCTGGGGATTGTTTTATAGATGATTTGTAGAATCTATCCCTCTTGATCATTATTGCTTGTGAAATTTTTTGTAGGTACTTTATGATCTTTTCCGCCATGACCTGCGCCTATGGAAAGCTTATAGTATTACTCTCCAGGTATGACTTGATTCTCTATTTTTTTGCAGGGAATTGGACTTTTATCTGAATTGGCTAAAAGCTTGCGGCTGGCCACAGATGCTTAAGTTGATTTTAATTTTACCTGAATATCTTGGCAGTCGTACCCTGCATTTATCGAGTATCATGATCTTCTTGAAGCTTTGGAGGAGAAGCTTTCCCCTCTTGCCAATTCTGAGGAGAAATGAATTAGCGCTTCAAATATTTGAACTCGGTCCAAGAATCTGGATCAGTGCCTGGAGAAGGAAAAGGAGCTTTTTTAAGCTGCAGCGCTCCGTTGCTACGGGATCTCCAAGGTTAAAAGATGTATGCATACGATATTGAACTGGAAATAGGTAAGAGGAACTGGATCCAGTAAAAAGGTTGTACAAATAATAGAAGTTAAGACTGTTAGGAATTTAAGCCCCATGGTGTAGATAAGGAGGTTAAAACTCGGGAACTTCGAGGAAGAAGCTGGTGGCGAGAGGTTTTTGTTTTTAGGTTTTGATTTTTACTTCCAATTTTACCCTTAATTCTATTCTTTGGAATAGCGGCACATGTGTACAAAAAGGTCTTCAACATCCTCAATTCATCTCCTTAGTTATTGGAAGTCATGATGTCATAGTTACTGCTATGTCTACGGCGAATGTCTTATCTTCTTTTTCCTTTTCTAGACATGATCTTCGGCTTTGTGTTGGATGCCTACCATTGTTTTCCAATTTAGTAATACGCAATTGCGTATACAGGATTTGTCATATTGGTCGGGCACTTCCCTCCCCAAACCGTTAAAAGTCCAGCTAAAATACTATGCAAACTTGGGAAATTGATTTCTGCTGGAAAAAAAAGAAAAATTAAATTATTTTCTTTATTTTATATTATTATTTTTTGGTTGATAGCCATTTGTCGTCCACTGGTAGCAGTCTTCCACATCCATTCATCACCAGAGTTTTTTTCTTTCTTGTTATTGAGAAGATTACTAATAACAATTTGGAAATTGATAGTCAAATTATGGGTGCTCGAAACTTCTTGGCATTTTGTTGGTTGTTTCTTCTTTCCTCAACAATGGCAATCCAAAGCGGGGGTTTCACCACTTTACCAATCTAGGTCAAGCTCCAGGATGTGTCTATGGAAAGCTTTCCATAAGTAAGATATCAACTACATATTCATCTTAGGAAAACCTTTTGTAGTGGATTTCATTACAGCCCGATAAGATGGGCTAGGTTTTACCAGCGTTTGAATAGAAGTGATTGCTAATAGTGATTTCGTAAACCCAATGAGGTAAGAGTGCGGCGGAAAGCCTCCCAGCTGTTCTATGGCAACTTGTTCATAGAAGGTGAAGGACCTTCGCTTGATTCGTCTGCACCTATCGAATTGCAAGTAGCTCGTTTCTCTCCTGACTTCGATGATTACTTTGGGTGAAGCAAAATGCTGCATCCTCTACTGTCCTTAAAGTCCCTACTGAAGTGAGTGCTACTGTGCGTGCATCCTGAAGGTCAAGTTGAACGAAATGCCTCTGGTTGTGTTTAGAGCTTTGGCGAAGCGTGAAGTTCCGCGAGCTTTCAAAGATAAACCCATCTTTTGACTCAATTCTAGCAGATTTTGCTAATGGTACCCCTGCCTCTTAAACAACGTATGCACTCAAAAAAAAAAAAAAAGAAAAAAAAAAGAAAAGAAAAAGTAAAGAGTAGATGTTGGTTTGGGGCATAGTTTCTGGGTGTTTGCCTGGTTGTGTTGTTTGGTTCTATTGCCTTGGAGTTTCTCTTCTGGCTTGTTTTGATGTTGTTTGTCAAGGTGTGATACTTATGTGATTGTAGTGGGACATGAATTGTAGGAGGCGAGTTGTATTGGTTTATAAAGTTAAGCTAGTGAATACTAGGTTAAAATTTGTTAAAAATTTTTGAGTCAAGTGAACTTGAGGTATTGCACAAGGTGACATGTATTTTGGTTTTATAATTTTGTAACTTTCTCCCTTTTTAATAAAAATACAGTTACTGACTTTAAATTAAAAAAAAGAAAAGAAAAGTGAAAGAAGATTATAGAAATTCTGAAAAAGAACATCTTTTGTGACACAAACATACCAAGCATGTCTTCATTTTCCAAGATATGCATTCTCCAGGAATGACATATTTGAAATCTTACTATTTATCTTTTAATCTGCTGATTGAAAGATACATAAACAAAATATTGATGGATATCTATATATCTGGACTTTATATATCTATCTCTAATATATATTACGTTTTGATATACACATACACACGGGAAAAAAAAAAAAGAAAAAAGAAAAGAAAGAAAGAAAGAGAGAAAAAAGCACATTTTTCCATCCACTGTGCATCAATATCTAATATGTATGTGTGGTTCCTAGAAAATCATCACGGTAGATGCCAGGAAAAGCAACATGCAGCAGGATCTCACATGTAGGGCAAGTAGCACCAACAAACTGAGAGAGAGAGAGAGAGATTATATCTTCCCCTTTGCAGCATTCAGGCAAATATTATCACCAGTTGAAGCTAATAGACTCGAAATGCAAATTGCTGGCAAGGCCAGATGAACAGATCGATGCAACTTCATGTCTCATCTCCTTCGGACCACAAACAAGAACCCCTGTGCTGGATCCTTTGCAGTCAAGCAGCAATGCTGTCAACCACCAAAACCTCCATTTGAGTGAGTTACTAAACATTAAAAAAAAAAAAAGAAAAAAAAAAAAAAACACTGTAAATTTTAAAATAGGATTAGTATACTTCATGTTTGAATTGTAGTAATCTCAATACTGTCGCCAATAAGTGATGGAGTGGTTAACATGTGAAAAACATGAACCTACTGTGATTAAAAGGAGCTTACTCTTGAGATCAGGTCTTCCTCCAAAGAGTACATTGGTAATCTGTGAAAGGGACTGATGCGGGAGGCTTTCTAGTTCCTTATCAGCATTGGATGACCACGAATTTGGAGACTTTGCTTGGTTTGATCTTTCCATATTCTCCATCTTCATTGCTTCTTTGGCATTATGTCGCTTGTTCCAAAGAACAGCTATGCTACCCACGATGCCAATGCAGGAGCACATAACTAGGAGGTTGATTATGGCTTGTGCAGAAGCCGAGAAGTATCTCTCCTCATTGTGATCTATGGGATAAATGTAGTAACGCGTGATGATCCCGATCAATACGAGAAACATCACAAAAGAAACCGATATGACAGCACCTAACCACAACCAACCATTAGGACCTAAAATGGCTGAGAATGGTACATCTTTTGGGTTCGGCTTGAGCCACAAGGTTCTGATCTGTTTTTTCGATTCGGTGTTGGGTGCCTGTTCCCTTGTCACATAGGCCTCAATCTTTAGCTGTACATTGGAGAAATCCGAGGGGGTTCCGGAAATTGGAAGTATAAGGTCAAGCATGGTGAGATCGCTGGTGTTTCTAAAGGCAGATATTAGGATGATTTGCGGTGTCTTGCAATTCAATGTTCTGCTCATGAACATGAACTCTCGGATGATGGAGATGAATGGAGCAATGCCGCTGCCTCCGCTCACCATCACTAGTTTATCATGCCTGCCAAAAACACTACATAGTTGAGTAACTATTGCAATCCAGAGCAGATAAAACTGTTTCTCGTCCCCATTCTTACTCGCCATCCATGTCCTGCCCGTTAACTATTGCCATCCATGAAAACAACAAGTGGGAAAGGGGGACCAGTGATTGATAGAGACACACAGAGAAATGCTGAGGGCATGTTTCTTTTCGCGTTTGTCGTAATCAAAGCTTTATAATTGCTAAATATGATCGTAATTTTGAGAAATGATATCACGATAATATTCGACCATTCTAAAACTTTGATTATTAAAAAGTAACAAAAGAATTTTTCGAAAAAAGATGGCAAAACTTTGTCCCTTAAGGGCTCACTTGGTTTCTTCTTGGCATGTACGAACCTGAGGAAATGAGTGGAAACAGGTCCATAGGGTCCTTCAACTGCAGCCTCGAGATGCTGGATTGATGGAGAAGATGAAAGCACCTGGTAAAGCTTGTGAGACCAGCTTCCTTCATTTTTGATGATGACACTTAGATTATCTTGGTCCAAATTGCTATTAGAAGAGATGGTGAAAGGGTGCCATTGAAGTTTGGATATGCTTGGGATGTTTAGGAGCATGATGCTTGTGGGATTATATCTCAAACCTGCCCAAGTAATTAAATAGCAAAAAATGTCGAACACAAATTTCCCATTGTAGGATCCCATTACTGCCAACAACAAAAGGAATGTAGGGCAATTTGCCGATGTTCAAATTATTCCTAGACATTCGGAAAAATTACGCTGAAATCTCTTGAAAACTATCAGATATTTCAAATCCCGAATATAATACTTGTATCGGTTGAAAAATATTGATACTACCAAAATTTCTTCCTTAATGCATTACCAACTCAAATCTTTCATAATAATGTACATTTAATACTTTCTTTTTCTTTTTTTTTTTCTTTTTTTTTTTGAGTTTCTTGATTGTTTAAACATTTCAACAGTTAATATGAATTAGCATAACTGCAATTGTACATTGCCACAAAAATTCAACTTCCATGAGCATTGTGGTAAAAAAATATGGCATTGTTATATTGAAAATTCAGGATGCGATTACGATCTTGATAGTTTATAGTGATGCTGTTGAGATCTTTCCTAAATATTTTAATTGAGGTCTAAATTAATTAAAATTTAGGATTCATTTACTTGGTTTTTTATTTTTTATTTTTTTAATTTGTGTATACGTGGTATAACACACCTATGTAAAATAAACTAAATTACAAGTTTTAAGGAAGGGCTATGATTAATTGAGTAAGAATATGATCATAACCTGGGCACTTGGAGAAGTTAAGTTCAAGAGTGTCGGCGGGCAAAATTCGAGCTGAAACGACAGCAATCCTTTGCCTGGATTGAAGAAACCTCAAATATCGATCGACAAGAAAAAGATAGAACCCCGGGAACATGATATAAGAGTAGGAGATCCGAACATGGAGGACAAAGAAGAGCATGAAGAAAATGTAGAGGTAATGAGTGTAAAAGAAGAGCTCAAACATCCTTCTTCTTATCCGAGGAAATGTTGTCAACCAGAGGCCTAATCCAGCAAGTAATGATATCTCTCCTGCCAAGTTTGATATCTTTGTCTTATCCCATTGAATCATCTGGATTGAACCAAAGGCAACCAGCTTAGTTGTGCAAGGGTTCAACAAAATCAATGTTTTTCAAACATAATTTTTTTTTTCTTTATTGAGAAAAATATATTATTATCAAAAATTTTCCAGGTCGTGCTACTCGTTACTTTTGGTAGTAAGTGATTGTCACAGACAAAATTGAATTTGCATTTCATGGTCAAAGATAGGATGAAGCATTTTTAGAAATTATTCATTGGAAAAGAGCATAATGATTCCGATTTTTAAAATGAAGAAATCCCTATTATCAATTAGTATGGATAGATTCTCACCTTTATCGTAACTTATTATTATAAGATATTATTATCCGCAAACTTTTTGAATATTAGTAAAATAAAATTTAGAAATCTTAGAATTCTAAATTTAAGCGATTCTTCAAATTAAACTTGAGTTTAGACTTCTAAACTTAGACTTTTAGAATTCGATTCTGAGTTTAACTCAAACTTAATATCGTCTTATTCTATTCAATTGTTTAAAACTCTTAGAAGCAGTTGCTAATATGATTGTGGCTTCAAATAGTAAGCATTGTTAAATTCAGATTGGATAGTTGATCTGGATATATAAAGGGATTAAAAGTAAAAGGGAAAACTAGATTTAATTGAAAATTAAATCGGAGTTAAGCTAAGGTCAAACATGAACATGATTGAATTGTAAGACTATATGCTATATAATATTACGAATATCAAATGGCAAAAATACTCGGCCTTACCAAATTATATGAAATACCGGTAAAGATTGGAAATAATTTGACGTCGTTTATGTAAACTTTACATTAATCAACCAGAAATGAGCATTGACACAGTTATCTTCTGATAAGGAATAAAATAATTTGCAATTAGTGTAGTGCATTGTTGTCCCTACAGCTATCTACAAAATTCCAAACACGAGAAATGATTAGGAACTAGGGAGCCCATGTGAAAGGTATGCCTCCCTCTCTTTATTTTTACGTGAAAGTAGTCATCTTTCACGAATTGTCTTAGCATCATTCACTTTCTGTCTTCTTCTTTTATTCTGTGGCTGCAGTCTTTCGGTTAAATAATACAATCCAGTAACAGTAGATTCTTCAATTTTTGAATTGGAACCTATACTATCAAAACCTTCGAATCATCCTAAAACTGGTAGTTATAGAACTAATCTATAAAACTTTTAATTACATTTTTATAATATCTAAATCTAGAGGTAAAAGAAATAGAAATATCGTATCATATCTCATGCAAGCAAGCTCTAAAAATTATATTCATAATTTATACTCTATTATCGTCAATACTCACTTAAAACTTATCAAATTAAAGAAGGTATTATAAGATATATGGTAATATAAGGTTATCTGCTCATTCTTGCAATTCAAAATAATAGGGTACATAAATTCTTCTAGTTACTTATTTTATTGTCTTTTTTTAATTTCTTTGGGGCAGGATACAAGTAATATTATACTTTATGCACGTAATAAATAAAGATGAGATGTATATTAGAATTTCGTATTGTTGTAAGTCTTCATCACTAAACCTTAGTACTTTTCAAGCATTAATAATAATAAAAAAAAAGGATTTCATTATGAAAAACTCAATGAACTAAAAGTTATTAGCGTAATAATATCTTCATTGTCTTGTTCCTGTAGCGACTTGTTAGCCTTTGTTCTAATTATGCAACTTAAAATATCAGACATTGTGTTCTCTCCAATTAGTGCCGCGGGTATATCGTGCAACGTTTTTATTACTATAATAAAGCCAGGAAAAAAAAAAAAATTTCTAACACAGGGTACAATGCTGTGGATGAAAACCATGAAGATCTCTCCTATATTTTTTTAGTTTTCTTTTTTATTTTCTCAATTATATGGAATTTTTCTAGACTAAAAATCTTGTATTTTATTCCATGATTGTACGTGAACGTATAAGCGATCCATGTCTTCGACATTTCTTTTAATTGTTTTATAAGTATTAAATGTACTTATATTTCCATATGGTTGCTCTAATGAAATTATGCTGGAGTAAATTAAAAAAAGATATATTATTTTTAGCTAGATCTATGTAAGGATCGGTTTCGAATCTTAAATTGACCCGAGTTTATTTTAGATGGGCTTGAATCAACTGTTGAACTGTTGAAACTGTTGGGTCTTAAGGCTTTAGGCGGTTTAATTATCGGAAGTTCGCGGAATTTGCCGAACTGATGAGCTAGAGGTTTAAGATCAAGTTAATTAAAAAACTTTAAAGCTAGTGGTTTAAGATCAAGTTAATTAAAAAACTTTAAAGCTAGTGGTTTAAGATCAAGTTAATTAAAAAACTTTAAATATATATATATGTATATATATGTATATAATGGAAATATATTATATATATACTATAAATAATATATAATATACTAAATATATAAGGCAAACAAGTATATAATATATGTAATATATAATGATTAATATACTATATATATACTATAATATACATATAAACTATATATAATATAAACTATATATAATATAACATAATGTATTCATGTTTATATGGTTCAAATGAATTATTTTGTGATAAAAAAAATTGAACCAAAAATAAAAATTTTTATTCTTGAGTAGCTATATAAAGTTTTATATTTAGTTAGAAAAGAAAAAAGACGAATAGTTTATAAATCATTTATAATAATTAAGGAGATTTCAACAAAGTAAAAAAAAAAAAAAAAACCATCTATTCAATGGACTAGCTTAGATCCAACCTCTTAAAAGCCGGGTCCGATTTATTTTCTAATCGACTTGTAAACTGAGGTTCCAGGAAGCTGTCATGCTCGGTGAGAATCTAATTCCTAGTAGTAGTGAGCGAATACATCTGCCCCCCACAAAGTCTACACAATAAATGAATCGTTCACTTAATGACGCTCGGTGCATGCAAACATGTCAGCTTACTGATTTTGGATAATACACGGCTACACCCTAACAGCACACGTGCTACATTCCTACCACGTGCCACAACAAGCAATAACATTACCATATATAATTCTTCAGCTTACTTCTAATCTAATTTTAAATTCCTTTTTTTTTTTTTTGTTGTTGCTTTAATTATTGAAAAAGATTCTAGGGTTAAGGCAGTTAGAAAGCCGTTGAAATTAATTGATTAGATGGTTCAATAAACTGAACCGTAGATACATTAATCTGATAATTAATATGTTACTATTATTCAGGTTCAATATTGACCACGCAAAATTCTAAGCACACTAATCATGATACCATTTTGAATCGTAATAAGCAATTGGGGTGTTTATCAGCCGTTCCAACTCTAAAAAGTGAGAGGAAATGAAATTTTTAAAAAAGTTACCTCGGACCAACGGTTTTCGGCAATCCAAGCAACGATGTAAGAAAGACCATGAGCTGTGAAGAGGGTCATGACGATGTGTCCCACCCAAATATGGTACTTGATGCTTGCTTCCGATGTTAACCCAAAGAACGGCAATATCGAGGACCCCCGGCTCACCGGATAAAATAGCAACGCTAGTCCTATGTTGCCTACTACTCCCAGATAGAAACCTGCAATTTCTAATTTAATTTGCCACCTGCCAATTGACCAATTGACCATGTGTTATAAATCCTATCATGTTTTGGAATTTGTCTTACTTAATAGTCACACTCACACTGTAATGAAAGATATGTACGAATAGACACTTTAAAATTTGAACTTAAAAAAGAGATTAAAAGGAATTAAAATGAATACGTCCGTCCGATTGTCATTTTAAGTAAATTAAGAAAGATAGAATGGTCAATAATCTTACATTTTCTCACTTGGTCCTCTATCCTTAGCGAAGCGATTGACATTTTGGAGATATGTGCATAAGGACCAAACCACAAGTGCCATGAACATGAGAAGGAAGGCCAACTCAGTGCTTGACACTATTCCTAAAGGACCTTTCACCAGCATCGGCTGCTTCCAAAATGCTTTGACACCATTCTTCTTTTTCCTGTTACCACGTGTAACGGTCGATTATTAGAAGTTCCAATGACAAAGAGAAAACGGAGGACAAAAACTCTGTTGGAACGAATTCGATAATTCCATAAGAAAGCTTTTATTATTTATCCGTTTAGTTAGTTATGTCTTTCGATGGAGAAAAATAAGAAAAAAAACCGGTAAGATTTTCGTTCTTAACATTCGCGTTTTGAAACACGAAGAAAAGAAAATGATTTAAGTAATATTAATTTATCAAGATAACTCCATGGAAGAATTACATACGTACCTTCCGAATTTGATGTTCTGGTGGATTTTGTTGCCCAAATGGAGATACACACAGCTTAGTGAAGCAACAAGGAGAATTGGAGATGTGAACATCAATAGTGTCACACCTTGCGTTAATTAAGCTGAAATTAGTTTACTACGTATGTATTCACTATTCACTATAAATAAACATTCAAAAAGAGTTGAAAACCATCACGAATTCCACAAGAATGTTTGTACCATGTGATACTTTACACGACACATTTGTGACAAATTTCATGACGACTTACACTAAAAATCTTCACCATCTTCTCTAATGGCAGCACTTCACTAAACAAAGTAACGTAAGATATACATGTTTATGAATTATATCTAAATGGAGTGAGAGAGAACTGATGATGTTTTTAGTTTTACCTTGTTTCCCTAAGAACGTAGAAGAGCCAGCCATCTTCCTGAGATTTTTGTGATAGAAATTACTATATCTACGAGTGGGCATCACTATCCAGATTACTAAAGAAACCATGCAAATCGCCATGATTAAAACCCAAATTGCTTTTCTTGCTATCTCAACCCCAAGAGAAGGTGATCTTTTCTGTACCTTTTCACTGCCCATGTTCTTTCCTCTTTTTTTTTTTTTTTTTTTTTTTTTTTAAATATGTATACGTGTGAGAGAGAAAATTTATTGAATATCTAGTAAGCTTCAGATTCCATATGGAACTAAATGTGGGGATGTAAGATGAAGGTGTCTATTTATAAGAAGACGAAGAGTCTTATAAGAGAATGTGAAAATAACTATAAATAAATAAATAAATAAAGAACTTGGTAGAGGATATCTACAGCCAAAGGACACAAGAGTGTTGGTTCTGGTTCGGTTGTGGTCCATGAAAAGGAAGCACAAAATTAATGGGAAAATAAAATAAAATAAAATAAAATGTCTTCAGACTCCAACAATCATGTACAGGAAAATGTCGATCATCACCATATTATTTGGAGATCCTGTGGTCGTATTTATTTAGCAGTTGATAATGTTTGGACAAGCTTACATCTTAGGTAGAAATGTCTAACGATTCGCATCTAAGACCAATTGAATTTTCTAATAAGTTTGTGCTTACCAACATCAATAATATTCTCTTGAAAGGGAAAAAAAAAATTAAATAAAGAAGAATAAGAAAACATATGGAAAAACCAAGTTCTTTTACTAATTTTTAATCGAGTGTTCATGAGAAGTTGGAACCTACCTTTAAGTAGGTGAATTTCTCTTGTAATTATTATTATTATTTTTAATTTTGTTTTATAAAGTATGTCATACCTATTAAGGTAGGCAAGTGAATTGTATAAATAGTTATGAGTTACGATCAATGACGATTTACCCCATGATCAGGGCGTAGTTGATCATCATCTGTGTTTTGGATTTAGTGTAGTGGAGTGGGTGGTGGTTGTCCACCTTAGGCATTACGACTTCTTTAGGTTTAAAAATATCTTAAATTGTTCTTTTGTAATATATTCTTTCTACACTCATTATATTATCAAATTAAATATATTTTCTAATATAATTTTATTAATTTAACTATTGTAAATTTATTGAAAGTTGACACATGTTGCTAATTTATAGTGATAGAATATAGGTGTGTAAAGTGTTAAAAACAAAGGCACATATATAAAAACTTATTAATAAAGGATGAAGACCCAAATATGTAAAGATGCAATCGACCTTTTTATTTGTTTAATTTTTGTTCTTAAAGTGAATTGTGTACTACATTCATTATAATATTCTTTAGTGTGTTAACTTGGAAGAAATGATTATTTTATCCCTTTCCTTACTCCTTAAAATAAGTTTATTACATTGTTCAATTCTTAAATTAAGAATCCCAATTCCATATCCGAACCTAAGAATCCCAATCCTAAAGAGAAAAGACCTTCCTTACCCCTTTTCTTGCTCCTCTTCTCTTAATAGTGTTCTTAACACCATTACAGTCCCCAGTGGTAACCAAGACTACCTTCGATGGATTGTAAGACGACAACCAAGCAACTACGATAGTACAAAACCTTCTTCGCAGCATTTGGGAGGTTATCATTGCTTGTGGAGGTGTCACTTGCAATAGTTGGTTTCGAATACACTTTATCTTCAAACTTTGATCCGAAACTTTATTTGATGATCTTTTGCAAAAGTTTCCCCCCTTTTCCTAATCTATGAGCCCTACTAAGGCCCCAAAATTTTAGATATAGAAAATGGACTGCTCTTTGAAGTTTTTGGGAGATGGGTGTTCTTTTTTTATTCAATTAGATACTTTTGGAATGAAATTGATTTTGTGTTCTTGTTTTCCATACTCTAATCTCTATAAAAACATCATTAGATTAAGTTTTACAAATGTTTCCTTATTTGAATTAGATCGAATTTCTTAAACTTGGAAACCTTAATTACTAAAGTGAAAATTAAAAGAAAGAGAAGAGATGAGAAGAGAGATAAGAGAAGGTGTTGAGTTAGTTATTTATTTACATGTAGCTATAATTTATTGGTCCCTTTGTCTTTTTGTTATTGGTTTAGTTGTTGTAATTAGTTAGACAGCTGTATAAATAGTTGAATTGACACTCTATAGTTTTAGTTTTCATTTTTTGCAATCTGATATACAATAGCATTACTCTTTATGTCTTCCTCATGGTAACAGAAGTTCATCCACATTACTGATATTTTAGTTCCCTTACATGGTATTAGAGCACACTAGGTTTTCTCTATGCTTCATCAATTTTTTGTGATTGATCATTCACTATTTTCTTTTGCACCTTTGTATTACCTATGCAATTTGTATGATCAAGGATGAGTAGTTTAGTAGACAGTTTTGTTATACATCAAGGTGATGCGATTGCAATGGATCCGCTATATATTTCATCCCTTGATAATCCATTTATGATAATTGGAAATTTGATTTTTATTGGTATGAACTATCTCGCATGGAGTTGTGTTGTTCATATGGGTTTGGGGGCTAAGCTTAAGTTAGGTTTATTGATGGAACAGTCGTTAAGCCAAATGATAGTTCACTAAATCTAATTCGTTGGACACGAAATGATTATATGGTTCGTTGTTGGTTGCTGAATTCCATGAGTCTAGAAATTTCACAAAATTTTTTATATTTGAATTTTGCTTTCGATCTATGGAAAGAAGTAAGAGAATAATACAGTCAAGGTAATGGTTCATTAATTTCCAGTCACATATGAAATTGTGAATCTTAGATAAGGTAAGCTTTCTGTCAGCATATATTACAACAAACTTAAGAGAATTTAGGATGAAATTCAAGCCTTGAACAGTTATGCTTCATGTGAATGTGGATGCATTACGTATTTTATGTGTGTTGTACTCAAGTGGATTGTTAATTTTGAAGCTCAAGGTAGGTTAATGTAGTTCTTAATGGGTTAAAATGAGGGATTTGAAGTTGTGCGTAATCAAATCTTATCTATGGAACGCTTACTTATGGTTAATCACACTTTTTATCTTGTCCAACAAGTTGAAAAGAAAAAACAGATCACTGGATCTTTGGTTACTGATCTTGAAAGTTTTGCATTTATTGTGAACAGGAATACAATGTTTACTGATATGAGAAAAGGTAGAATTCTTAGTAGAGGTAAGCTATTTTGTAGATATTGTAAGGTTGACAAACACACTAAGGAAAATTGTTTTCAACTAATTGGATATCCATAATGGTACAAAGGAAAGATGATTACTAAGTCACAATCAAGAATGGTTGCTGCAATAGAATCAAATGGATCACATCATGGTTTAGTAGATTTTCCTTTTGATTGTCCTTCTGATGTTACAGGTAGACAGAATGTGTGTAATGTGGCATTGAATCTAGCTGAGATTTAGAATATTTCTCGGAAAGTATTGAAGATGATGAAAGGAAAGCAGTTTTCTAATGGCACAAGTTCAATTGTGAATACGGCTACAAATTTTGAATTTGTAGGTAGATCTAATTCTTTTTAAACTTTTAGTCTTATGAATAATAATATTTGTTCTTAGATTGTTGATAGTGGTGCTACTGATCACATTACTCCATACTCCAACTTATTTTCTAATACTCAACAGCTCTCTAACTAATTTTTGTTCATTTACCTAATGGAACGTCTAAATTTGTACACCTTATTGGATCTGTTCACATCACATACGGTTTTGTTCTTCACAAAGTGCTCCATATATTAGATTTTACACATAATCTTTTATCTATTTACAAAGCCATTGTTGATAACCTACTTATAGTCACCATTAACCCCATCTCCTTACACTTTTGGGACCAGAAAACTAAGGAGACTATAGCTACTGTATAAGCTCATAACGAGTTGTTTATTTTACAAACATCAGTGGATTCTTCATGTACTCTAGCACATCCTATTTCTTTTCCTACTACTTTGACTTTGTTATGTAATAAACTAGAGGATTTATACTTGTTGCATGCTTGCTTAGGCCATTGTTCACTCAGCAAATTCTTACATACTCATGATTATTATCCAATAAATATTTCTCACTTCTCATGTGAGACTTATCATAAATTTAAGTTTCATAGACTTATTTTTAATCGCTCATTCAATCATTTTACTACTCCTTTTCGTCTAATACACATTGATGTTTAGGGACCTTATAAGACTCTTACCTTTTATAGTGCTTCATACTTTCTTACCATATTAGATGATTGCACTCGTAGTACATGGACATATTTGCTGCATAGTAAATCTCAAGTTCTACATATCCTTTCCAAATTTCTTTCATATGTGTCAAATCACTTTTCCATTGTTCTAAAGTTCATACAATCAGATAATGGTATAGAATTTTTATCCTATTAGTATCAAGCATTATTTGACAATTTAGGAATTGTGCATTAGCGAACTACCATATGTACCCCGCAACAAAATGGCCGTATGGAATGTAAACATAGGCACATTCTAGATATTGCTCGAACATTGTTGATTCATGCTAATTTACCTAATTTTTTTTTGGGGAGAGTGTATTTTGACTACCACCTATCTCGTAAATAAAATGCCCATGGAACTTCTTGGATGGAAATCACCATATGAATTATTGTTTGGAACAAAGCTTGACTATAACCATCTTTGTATCATGGGATGCTTGTGTTTTGTTGCTTTACATCCTTCTAATAGAGATAAATTTGATTCTCGTAGAGTTAAGTGTATCTTCTTGGGATATGTAAGTGAACACAAAGCATATAAAGTTTACGATATTGGTGGTAAAAAACTTTTTATCAGCAAGGATGTCATTTTCCTTAAAGATACCTTTCCCTATAAGGAGCCTTCTTCTCTTCATCCTAATGCACAATCTCCATGACTACTTCCTCGTGTTTCTCTTGACTGTCAACATACTTCTTCTTCCTTATGCCCATTTGATTCTGTTCATGCTCCAACTAATGATTCCTTTGGATATAGCCATGGCAATTGTCTTTGTAGTTCCTTTGCACCTAAAATTTCTACTTCTACACTTTCACCCAAGCTTTGTTAATCTACTTAACCACATAAGTCTCCTCAATGGTTATAGGGCTATGTTCACAATGTTACTTCTAAATCTCATAGTCCTCATACTTTTCCTAACTACAACTATTTTTACCTAATTTTCACTGCTCATACATTTACCCATTATCCCGCTAATTTAATTCAATCAGTAGCATTGATGTCAATTATCAACAAAGCTACTTCTTATTCACAAGCTGCTAAAAGTGAACAATGGATACTTGCTATCAATAAAGAGTTAGAAGCCTTAGAGTTAAATGATACTTAGGAACTTAGTTCTTTACCTCCTCATAAAAAGCCTATTGGATCAAAATAGGTTTACAAAATCATATATAAACCTGATGGTAGTGTTGAATGGTTAAAAGCTCGTTTATTAGTTAAGCGATATAACTAAGTTGAAGGGATTGATTATCATGATACTTTTTCTCTAATTGCTAAATTGGGCACTATTCACATATTACTTACCATTGCTTCTGCTAAAGGTTGGTTGCTTTTCTAACTTGATATCAATAATGCTTTTCTTCATGATTTTTTACATGAAGATATTTACATGTTACCACCTCAAGGCTATACTAAGGCATAACTAAGGCAAGTTTACAAACTTAAAAGATCATTGTACGGACTTAAATAGGCTATTCGCCAAAAAAATGTTGAGATCTCACAATTTCTCATTTCTAACGGATTCTTTCAATCTAAAAATGATTACTCTCTTTTTTTAAACACATTGCTTACAAATTTACTGTTTTGCTGCTTTATGTTGATTATCTTCTCCTCACTGGTACCAATGTTGCTGCTATTACTGCACTCAAGGCTGATTTGGGGGATGCTTGGTTCTTTTTGGGTCTTGAGCTTTGTCGTACTTCTCATGGCATTTTGATTAATCAATACAAATTCATTTATGATATTCTTTCAAATGCAGGGATGACAGGTTGTAAACCTATTGATACTCCATTGCCTTCTAGTTTATGTTTAACTAAAGAACTAGTGATTTGCTTGATCAACCTCTTTCTTACCAATGCCTTATTGGGAGACTTTTGTACTTAACTATTACTAGGCCTAACTTATCTTATGTAGTTCATTATCTTAGTCAGTTTCTTGGGCATCCTCTTATTGCTCACTTTTAGGCTACTCAACATGTCCTACGTTACTTAAAGAATACTGCATCCTTAGCTTGTTTTATCCCTCTTCTAGTTCTTTTGAATTAACTGCTTTTAGTGATGCTGATTGGGGATCCTCTTTTGTTGATCGTAAGTCCCTTTCTGGTTATTGTGTGTTCTTTGGTGATTCATTGATTTCTTGGAAGTGTAAAAAATAGGCTACTATTAGTACTTCTGTAATTGAGGTTGAATATAGAAGCATGGCTGCTTTTACTAAAGAGCTTCTTTGGGTTTCTTATATTTTACAAGATTTGGGCATTCATTTTCCTTCTCCTATTCCTCTTTTTTTGTAATAATAAGTCAACTATCCAAATTGCTACTAACCTATGTTTTCATAATTGTACTAAGCATATCGAGGTTGATGTCCATTTTATCCGTGATCATATTGCTAAGGGATTTTTGAAGACCTGCTATATTCCTTCTCATTTGCAAGTTGCTGATCTTTTGACAAAACATATTTCTTCTTCCAAATTGTTGGAATTTGTTCATAAGTTAGGCCTTCGCTTAGCTCTACCTTTCGGCGGGTGGGGGGGTGGGGGATGGGGATTGTTGAGTTAGTCATTTATTTACATGTGTCTGTAATTTATTGGTCTACTTGTCTTTCTGTTATTGGTTTAGTTGTTGTAATTAGTTAGACAGCTGTATAAATAGTTGAATTGATACTCTGTAGTTTTAGTTTTCATTTTGTGCAATCTGATATACAACAACATTGCTCTTTACGTCTTCCTCATGGTAGTAGAAGTTCATCCGTATTATTGATATTCTAGTTCCCTCGTAGAAGAGAAACTAAAGTGGATGCATTTGATGGTACTGTAGCAAAATTGTGAAATGTTGATTTAGTTACCACATATTTTAGTCCATACTGTCAATAGGCAAGAAAGGGCAAATCGTGAATAAGGAAGAAGAAGAAAATTTAGTCATTTCAATTTTATTACATATCAATTCCTTTTTCCTTTTTATGTAATTGAAAAAGGTAATAAGCATTATAAACTTATTTCATTCCTTAAAAATCTTTATTCTATGCCCATCTTATTCCATTCAGTAAAGTGAACTGATGGTTAATTTTATAGGAAAAAAAACTTAATCTTAAAAAATGTGAATAAATAAAAAAGAGGGCCATTAATCCTTTAGACATGTATCAAGAATGCATTATTTATTTAATAGATAACATTTTTTGGAACTTTTGTTTTCAACATTTGTTATACTTAAAGCTTTTATATTATTTGATAATCTGAAAAATTTACAATATTTAGTGCATTTTAGTGCAGCTAGCTAGTAGTAAGAAGCAAAAGTCATAGCCCATGAGATTTACTTATTATGGAAGATAGTAAATAAGAGATGACAAAAATAATTTCCATTGAATGAGGAAAAAATTATATCTTTTATTCTCCAATGGTATTTTCTATCATCGTCAACAACTAGTGACCTACCACTACCATTGCCTACTAACCATCGAAAAAGCCTAAAACAACGTTTTATGCAATTCACATCCTAAATTTCCACTCTCAATAATCCACCATCAGAAAAGTTTGAGAAATTTCAAAATACGACCAACAATTGGGTTTCCCGTGGGATTCTATTTGTTTAGGAGGTCTACGGGGATCGCACACCACACATTGTTCTCTTCTCTTCAATTTTTCTCTTCCAATGTTAGGTTTTATGTGGTTCCTGCATTGACTGTCTCTTACCCCACAAGTCCAAACACAACAAACAGTCCACTTCATCCATCTCTTCTTACTTGGTTGTTAGCTAAGAATGCTGAATTTCATCCAAATATACAAATCTTAATACTAAAGAAAAAGCAACACACACATATACTTATATATGTGTATGTAAATACACCAAATTTGGAATAAAATTTGACAAATACAAGAGAGAATTACAAAATTCCTGCCCTTATTTAATTACTAAGTAATTAAGAAAAAAAAATAAAAAGAGTCGAAAGGTTAATTTTAAATGGTTAAGAAGCTCAGAATTTCACCCATTTTACCATATATCGGTCCCTTTATTCTAAATATTTAGATGGGAAGATTCAAAATTTTTAGGGATTATTTTATGGAATTTCAAAAATTTTGTTGGAAGGTTGCCAAATCTGGGACACATGTCCGCCCCTACACGTACCTTACGTTTCCCCTTTTCTTCTTTGCATGAATGGACAATGTGGGCATAGTACAAAGTGCCACAGCAGCAATGACATAATAATTACATGTACGTCCAAAACAAGGACTACACAGCCCAACGGCAACACCCGTCTGAAAGCAGAGACAACAAGGTCCAATTATTTCCAGCTTTCAAACTTTTTTAAAGTATCATGGACTCGTCAGAAAAGAGGTTTATATTCTGTAAAATGGTTTTACTTTTCTTTTCCTCCCATGAATCGTATACGGCTAGTTCTTGATTTTTGGGCATTAAATTTCAGACAGGGGCCATGCAAGCCCTTGAATCTGGGTCCTAAAAATGTTGTGTTGACATTGGCATGCTAATGAATTGAGTAAAAAAGAACTTTATGTGTAATTCCATGCTCTCTGTCTAACTAAAAATGTTATTTCCGATTATCATTGTCGAACATGGCTTAAAATTTTGAACGTTGATGCAAACACTAACGGAACAAGAGTAATTTGATATAATTTTGGGAATGAAAAATGATGTTTAACTGTTGTAACTTAATGGTATGAATATTGATATTTTATTAGGATGAATCGGGTTTAAATCCTTTATCTTTTAAATTATAATATAGTAAAAAATAGAAAAAAGAAAAAGAAAAAAAGAGAATGTTTAGCTGTTTTATTCTAGCAGTTTGATTAGTAGGGACGATTAACTGAACACAGGGGCAATGATCGACCGTTGCCAATTTGCAGTTGAGGTGGTTGACTATGGTATCATAAAATATCATAGCCGGTTTCCTCTTCCATTTTTTTTTCTTTTTTAAATTTATTTATTTTACTTACCTATTATCTATTTTAATTGACAAATATAGAAAGGGTTTTAGGATCTAGTTTGAAATAGTTTTAGTCCTATGAGATTTTCCCACAAAGAAATTTATATTTTATGAGGGTAAAGGTTCCAATGTAATGGTCACGTGCATGTACAATATAAAGTTGCACTTCAGGAAACTATGGAATGACTTGGATTACACGTGATGATTAGGCGGGATAAGATAAGGAGTAGAGAGTTTCGGTAGAGCTCTAATACGTATGGTAATAAATGAAAAAATCTAGTGGTATCAAACTTCACAACTAATAATCATATTTATTTGTTCATGTCAATATTTTATTTTGATATTTTTATTTTTCCATTGTCTAAATATTTAATAATAAAGAACATGATGGATATATATGGAAAAAAAAGAAGAAGACATGATGGATAAAATGCTAACTATAGTGTTCATACATTTGACTGTCTGTTTTTCTGGACATGCTTAGGGGTATATGTTAATGGATGAAGTGGTATATATCAAGATCATTTCATACAACAATATATTTCGTTTCAGCGAACTATATGTTTGCACGTTGTTTAGAGTTTATACTTATGTCATTATTTTGTATAGTCTCTTCGAGACATCTGATAAATTTGGAATGATATTAATGTGTATATCTTGTAATTGATGCGTCTTTTGGTAGTAGAATTCATCTGATCGAAAGTTCCATATATTGCTCTATTGGACAATGCACGCTTTGTCCAGACAAAGTGCTATCTTATTGAAAAATGCACCGATTCAAATAAATTTCAATTAGAATAACCCAAAAAAAAAAAAAAATTTAAGTGCCTAAATACTTCATAATTATGTCTTACTAAATAGGTATGAATCCAAGAGATTTAAGAACTCCATGTGAACTGTCTATTCAATGTAATAATTAAGTTATACAAACGAACATACTTCGCAAAATCTAAAAATATTTGACAATCTCTAAATTCAGAAGTGTGAAATAGATATATTTTAGCATTGCTGATCAGGCGAATACCTGAATTACTATCACTGTTCCACAATTTAGGAAGCTATTGGTCCGTCTCTTATGTGTATATAATAAAGCTCGTAAGCAATTTGATATATACGGGAATCCTATTTCTCGTCTAGTGCTGGGATATCACAATCTCCAGAATTAGTTTATAGACAATCTTACATGTGTTGATATCCATCACTTAATGAGCCAAATTTAGTCTTCTCAAATCCAAATATCTTCTAGTTTATAATATGGTTAGCTAGATGATGAATGCACGTGATAGAAAAAATTTTATATGTATTCGATTTTATCTATTCTAAATGCTACTTTATTTAATCTTTCAATATATA
Source organism: Lumnitzera racemosa (assembly GCA_024138005.1). Lineage (NCBI taxonomy): Eukaryota > Viridiplantae > Streptophyta > Magnoliopsida > Myrtales > Combretaceae > Lumnitzera > Lumnitzera racemosa. The sequence goes on from JAMXBC010000005.1 coordinate 40,399,521, forward strand.
AGACATAGAAAATTACATCATAAATGATGGGTTGTATTCTTTTTATATATAAAAAAAAAAATTGATTAAAAATTATATCTATTTTTATCTACGATTAGATTTATCTATTTTTTGATTAGTTCTCACTGTAGAGGATGAGATGCTATTTGTCTTTTTCAAAATTCAGTAATATCACCAGCTAAAGCTAATGGACTCAAAATGCAAATTGTTTGCAGGACCAGATGAACATATAGTTGCAACTTCATGCCTCATTTTCTTCGGACCACAAACGAGGACTCCAGTACACGGTCCTTTACAATCAAGCAGCAACCCTGCAAAACATCGATGGTTCTCAAGGTTAGCGAACATAACACAGTTTAAGGATTAAAAAATAAAAAGTCAATATGATGTGAAGTAGGAACGAGGACCTAATATATTATTTGTTTGAATTTATAGATGATAATTTGAAAATTTGGAAAAAAAATTTACACTAGCTCAAACACATAGATTGCTATAAGTGCGAAAAATACTTAAGTAGAAATGATATGCCACTCAAAATACTTAATTAATGAGGGTAAAAGGATTACTTACTCTTGAGATCAGGTCTCCGACCATATTGTATAGTGGTAGCTTGTGCAAGGGACTGATGTGGAAGGCTTTCTAGTTCCCTGTCTGACCATGAATTGGGAGAACTTGCATGTTTTGCTCTTTCCAAGTTCTGAATCTTCATCGCTTCTTTCGCATTACGGTGCTTGTTCCAAAGAACAGCAGCGCTAGCTACGATGCCAATGCAGGTGCACATAGCCACTAGATTTATCGTGGCTTGTAAAGTGAATGAAAAATGTGTGTATTGGTTGTGATCAATCGGATAAATGTAGTAACGCGTAACGATCCCGATCAAGACGAGGAACATCACGAAAGAGACGGATATGATGGCACCAAGCCATAACCAAGCATTAGGTCCTAGAACTGCTGAAAATGGTATGTCGGTTGGGTTCGGTTTGAGCCACAAGGTTCTCAATGGTTTTCTCAAATCCGTAACTTGTTCGCGTTCCCTTGTTACATAAGCCTTGATTTGTAGATGCATATTGGACAGGTTAAACGGGGTTCCAGAAATTGGAAGTATAAGGTCTAACATGGTGAGATCGGAGGAATTCTTAAAAGCACTTATGAGGATGATTTGCGGCGTCTTGCGGTTCAGTGTTGTGCTCATAAAGATGAACTCGCGAATGATAGAGATGAATGGAGCAATGCCACTGCCTCCGCTCACCATCACCAGTGTATCGTACCTAAAAAATAAAAAATAAAAAAGGAAGAATTTCCATAAATTAGTACTTATATATAACAAATCAAGAGCCGAGAATGAAATTAATTTTGTCCACAATGAGTTCGCTTGATTATATTTTGTCATGCGTACCTAAGGAAATGAGTGGAAATGGGTCCATAAGGGCCTTCAACCGCAGCATCGAGATGCTCGATTGAAGGAGATGACGATAGCAACTCATAAAGTTTCCCTGACCAGCTTCCCTCATTTTTGACGATGATACTTAACTTGTCTTGGTCTAAATTGCTGCTAGAAGAAATAGTGAAAGGATGCCATTGGAGCTTGGATATGCACGGTATATTTAGGAACATGATGCTGGTAGGGTTATATTTTAAACCTGCCCAAGTAATAAAGGTTAAGAAAGTGATGTCAGAACAACCCATCTAAAACTCCACTTGTATAATTTTCACGTTGTTGCAATTTATATGGCATGGTCAAATGATTGCTATTCCTGAGTACGTGATCATTTACCCGGGTTCTTGGAGAAATTGAGTTCCAGGGTGTCATCAGGCAAGATTCGTGCTGAAACGACAGCAATCCTTTGTCTGGATTGGAGGAACCTCAGGTATCGATCGATGAGAAAAAGATAGAATCCAGGAAGCATGATGTAAGAGTAAGAGACGCCAACATGGAACATGAAGAAAAGAATGAAAATAATGTAAAGTTGGTGGGTGTAAAAGAAGAGCTCAAACATCCTTGTCCTTATACGAGGAAATGTAGTCACCCATAGACCTAATCCAGCAAGCAATGAAATCTCTCCTGCCATGTTTGCTATACTTGTCTTGTCCCATTTAATCATCTGCATTGCACCGAAGATAAACAACGTAAATTGTACAGCAAAGACTTCCATTGCCATGATTCCTAGGAAAGAAAATGTCAGAGGAAAATTTATGATGAGCGTAAAGTAACGCAGATTTATATGCAGCTGGATGTCAATCAAATGGATAAAAGGAATATTTAAAAGAATCCATTAGCCGCTAAGGTTGAGTATAGCTTCACAACCAATGATAACTTAAAACTGTAAATATGGCCTATTATGAATCAAAACTTTAACTGAAACCATAAACTTGATAACTTGATTGAATGGAGTTGAAATGACGTATAATGAATTCAAACTTGGGATCTCATACTTCCCTACCATATTGAATTCAACTTTACAACTAATTAATTTCCAACAATATCATGTTTTCTAGTTTTGTTTTTTATTTACTTTCTTATATCAAGTTCATTAAGGTTTGAGTTTGTAACTTCATTAAGATATACCATATGAGGGTGAAATACATGTCTATTGATTTCAGAGAAAAAATTACATAATTATAAATTATATATAAAAAATTACTAAAATACTAATGTTATGTTGCATTTTGGAAATATGATATTGTTACTTATACTAGTGTCATATGATGTGATATAGCTATAGTATACAAAAATTAATGTTATATTTTAAAGATGCGATATAACTATTTATAATAATCTCTCAACATAGGTATTATATTAGTATTTTATTTTAAATATATAATATTATTACAAATAACTATATTGCATTTTGAAGATACGATAGATATTTGATATTTTATTAATTACTTTTGTACAATTTATATATATATATATTTTAATTTTGATTGCAAACAAATAATTTTCTCTACCATATGACAGTGTATTTATGAGTGTAAGATAGGGGTGAATGAGTAACCCTATTATATAAGGTATTCACTCACATTGTACTCTATTAGATAGGTTTCAGATAGATATTAAGAGTCATGGGATGATTGTAGATACAGATTTTTCAATTAACTCTCATAGAGTAAGGCATGAGTATTAAGGTCTTCCTATCCTATGCCTATCATAAAACTTGTAATATAAGATATAAAGGGTACAAGTTTCAATGTACACTGTGTCTATTGTATAAAAAATTATAAAATAATATTAATAAATGAATAATAAATAATATGATCATATTTTTGCCATAAAAGAACAAGAAGAAGAAGAAGAAGAAGAAGGTTTATGAGGTTAATTTAGTCTAAATATTATTTTATTTTTCTTCATTATTAAAGTAGGAAATATTATTATTACTTTCTAATTTTATAGATTTTGTTATAATGTTCACAAGTTTTGCATATAAAAAAAATTATAATATTACATATGAATAACTAAATTTTTGGGTGTTATAAGAAAATTATTATTACCTTTTTTCCTTTTTATTTTCTTAAAAACTTAAAATTTCTTAAAAAAAAAGTAAAATTTAAAGATGTCATAGAATATCCAGTATCATGTATGTTTTATAGGTTACAAGTTCTGAGGTGGTTCTAACATATTGCATTGTAAGTGTTAGTTCTAAAATTTGGGAATATATACCTTATAGAAGAGTATACAGATAATATCTTATAGTTTATTCATTATATACCTACTCATCCTTAATATAAGAGAGTTGAGTGAAGTCTAGTATAACTAACTTACCTTAGTTATTATGTAATAGAGAACCTTGTACTTAATCTATTATACTAGTAGATTTGTTTTAGTTTCATCACATATATGAATATAATTATTTTATTTCATTCTTAGATAATCAAGTAAACATGTAACTAGGATTTTACACTCAAAATCCATATTTACTTGCTACACTCTTGGCTTATATTTCTCTACTAATGCGCCATAACTCAAAGAGATTGCATTCTCAATTGTTGTTGCTACATTTTCGACATGACGATTTTGTGGCAAAAAGGGGATTATCCAAGCGAGTTAGGGTGAGTGGTGTTTTATCTCCAATTTTTTCCCGTACAAAAGCTAAATAAATTAGAAAGATGTTAATAATATTAATACGACATATGTTTTGATAAACAGAGGGTCAATATTAATAAAATTTTATCATATAAAATGTAAATATGTTATTAATATATATCTAAATATTATTAGTATTTACTACATGTGGCAAAAAAAATATATAGAATGCCAATACTAATAAAATTTTTCTTGACTAATGATATAATGGAAGTTACCTTGGACCACTGATGAGCAGCCGCCCAAGAAATGATGAAAGAAAGGCCGTGAGTTGTGACCAAAACCATAACGATGTGCCCAACCCATATATGGTACTTGATGCTTGCTTCCGATGTTAGCCCAAAAAATGGCAACACTGACGACCCACGGGTCAACGGAAAAAATAATAATACTAGGCCTATTTGCCCAACCATTGCCAATTTAAAACCTGCAATTTGTAATTTATATTGCCACCTGGGAATTACCATGACCATGTATTATATAATTAGTATTATCCGTCGAAATTGAGCTCTCAAGATGAAGACAAAATATTAAATTCATTTTGTGTTTACATTGAATTCACTATTTAGTTGAAAAATAAATGTTTCATGAATTAAATAATTCTTTTCATTCCAGGTAAAGGAACGAAAGGAAATTTCATTATCTAGTTTAGACTGTTCATATTTTACACAAATCAAATCAGGAGGGTATCGACAAGGGGGAATAAAAAGATAAAATGATGTAATCAATTGACTTAAATTGGCCACATCAAATATCATGTATTACTTATTCATCAGACGATCAATAGTTGTACGTTTAAAAAAAGAAATAAATATCTATATCCATATTCATATGAAAAGTTAATAAGTACTTGACGCTGTGATTTGATTTAAACCATCTAAATTTACGCCTAAATTCAGTCAGGAATTTTTTTCTTCCCTAACTCCTGTTATATTAAAATTTTGAAAAAAGAGAACTCGAACTTAATCTATCGATCGGAGATAAATATTTATACTAATAGCTAGGAATTTACTTTTCAAATGAATTCTTTTTCACCAAAGTTGTTATATGATATATGGAAAAGAAGAAAAAAAAAAATTGAATATTGAATGATCTTACATATTCACGCCAGCTAATGCCGCGAATTCCGGATTGACTCCAGTGAGGCCATTGCGAAGGTAAATGGACACAGACCAAACCAGGAGTGCGACGAACATGAGAAGGAAAGCCAGCTCTGTGCTTGACACTACACCTAGAGGACCTTTCACCAGCATTGGTCGCTTCCAAAATGCCTTGGCACAACTTTTCTTTTCCCCATTACTGCATCAAGTTTAAATATTCAAATTCAATTAACAAAAAGGGAAAACACAAAAAGGAAAAAAATAAAAAAAATTTGTAGGACAAAATATGAGAAAAATCTTAAGCTTTGTGGGTGGCAATTGAAAAATAACCTTTTAAATTTATTTACCAAATACATTTGTAACTAAGGCTGTGAAAAGGAGTACTTGAAACTGCAAGCCACGGGCGATTGGATATTCAAGGTAAATGCTAAAATAATTTCAATTTATCATCTAAATTGGATGGGTTATATATTCAAATTCCATCAGCTAAAGATTGGCAAAGAAAAAAAAAAAAGAATTTACAAATAATCTTTGGAATAAAATTCGATAATACATATTTTCCACAAGAGACGTTCTATTTTCACGAGATTAGACAATTTATCAGTTCATTAATTCCCTTCAACAGACAAATATAATAACTAGTGAAAAAATTAACATTAATTGTACTTAAAAGTACTAGGCATTGAATAGCCCACATGCTCGACACAAAGGAGTATGAATCATGTATTAACGACACGCGTACACGGAAAATGGCATACATACATACCTTCCAAATTTGATGTCCTGGTGCATCTTGTTGCCCAACTGGAGATATACACAGCTTAATGAAGCAACAAAGAGAATGGGAATCGTGAACATCAGCAGTGTGTCACCTGTTCCAAAAATTACTGCATACACCGAATTTAATTTGATATGTACTTTTGAAAAGAACACTAATTAATTAACATAAGATTAATATTGTTTTCTTAGGTACCTTGGTTCCCGAAGAGTTTTGAAGAAGAAAGTTTATGTAGATGGTTCTCATAGAATCTGCTGTATCTCTGAGTGGGCATCACTACCCAGAGTAATACAGTGGCCATGCAAATCGCCATAATTAGGAGCCATATTGCTTTTCTCACTATCTTAACACCACGAGAAGGTGATTTTCCTTCCACCCTCTTCCTATCCATATTTTGTTCTCAGTGTGTGAGACAGAAGATTTTAGTCTCTCCAAAATTCCATCAGAAAAAAAAAAAAAATGAAAAAAGAGGGGGATGTAATAAGGACGGAAAAATGTTTTCTAAATTTAGAGAAGATAAGCCAAAAGTGTGAAAAGGATTTAGTAGAATATATATATATGGACGCTAAGGACATGGACACCATCAACAAGCTAAAAAGATACTGGGAGAAGAAAATTCTTCATACCAGGAAATTCAAGCAATTTTCTTCACACTTGTTTTATCTTTCTAGTTCCAAGGAAAAAACAGTCAATTTTTGCGACTATGAACGTTAAAAAAAAAAAAAAAAAACAAAAGAGACCAGTAATCTTTTACCAATCCTAATCAAAATTTTATAATAAGTCCAAACACGACAGTACAATGAGGTTTTCCATTTGACTCCACTACCTTACTATCAACTAGGATAGGAAGACCGCCACCGCACGCCATATTTTTCTACTTTTCCAATTCACTTTCTATATCCTTATTTTTTATTTTTATTTTTTTTAATTTCATTAATTCCATGAGGGATTCCTAAATTATTGACTATCTCTATTAAAAATGGTATTTTTGAGGAACTCCTGGGATCATTGTCAACTGGCAATTTAATTTCCAATGTTTTTATATTTTTGTGCACTTTTTCCTAATATTGTATTTCTTTTGTGGTAATTGTGATTAAAATTATTACCTACCAATTTTTATGTAACTTTTCAATAACAGTGTAATTTCGGATAGTATTATCAAAAAATTAGTATGTTTTTTTAAAATTCAAATTACCGAAATGGCAATTGACCTAAAGCATCTCCCGTACTTTTATGGTTTTTATATGTTTTGGTTGAATAAAATAATAAAAATAAGTGGATGACTCACTGTTTGGATATGGCACACTAAATAGCAAAACAATTTGATTTTGATTAAATCCTATGACGAATATGAGGCATGATCATATATCACTCACAATCATTTAGAATAACAGATCATTAATAAAGAAATTCCAATATAACTTTTAAACCGCAGTAACAAATGTTAACGGAATCTGATGATTGCCACAATCTATCTCGATTGACAAGAACAAAGAATACGAGTAAAATCTCTTTAGTACATTATGAAGAATGACAAGGTTTCGATATTGATTGGACAATACAACCCAAGCCTTTATATAGGCTTATAAACCCTCGACAGCTAAATACTACATTGTACATAACCTAATTATAACACATACTAAACCAAATAAAAAGGAAATAAGCATAACAAGAGAAATATCAAAAGAATACAAAAATAATTAATAATTAAAAGGCTCGAAGAGGGAGGAAAAGGAAAAAAAAAAAAAAAAACCCTTATGTAACGCAATATGAAATAAGTATAGCAGAGATAAAGGTTGTTGAGGAGCCACACGGAGGCGATCAACCTTGGCCAATCGCGACCTTCAAGCGCAGTATGATTTTTATTATTGTCTTATTATATCAAGTTGCAATTTCTTATCTATAATGGTAAGTTTTCTTTCTTAGTTTCATCTAGCTTCAGCATGAAGGAACACTTCAACAAAGTATGGGGAAATCTTCAACATTGCAACCTTAGGCCATTCGCGACCTTCAAGTGCAGTATGATTTTTATGACTCCAATGAGTACAGACCGACAAATTTAACGAACTATCCTTTATTTAGGTTTAAGCATATGTTGCCTTCTTTCAACCACCTTCCAAAAAAATTTGAAGCAAAATTCAGAGTTATTAACCTATCCTCAAGCAGAGGTGCAAGAGGAATGGCATTTTCAATATGAACGCAAAACGAGAAGGAAAATAACCCATCGAAGCTTCAGCCAACAGCATGCCACCGAAACCACTTAAATAAGAAAATTTGCTAAACACTTATGAGTACGGGCTGGAAATAGGAACAAACACAAATTTTTAGGTCTAGTGCTTCTAATCCTTCCAAATTACTTCATTACTCCAAGGAAAAAAGCAAAACAAATTAGATTTATGAAAAGATAGTAAATAAGCACTTTTTGTATCTTATGGGTTAGTATTCCGACATTGTTAAGTACAAATAACCGTATTTAAATCCCAGCGTACAATTATATTTTCATAGAATTATGCATAGAGTAATATTCATCTTTCCAGACAAGGAAAGAGGAGCACTTGCTTGATACACATATATTTCCACTTGTATCGATATTTAGATGGATAATTCGAATCAAAATTTATAAATGAGAATCTGTGACTTCTACAAAAAATGATTTCTGGAATTTAGAAAACTCAATTAATGACACATTTTCAGAATCGTGTACATTACTTTCGATGGATTTGTATCAACCAAAGAGATTTTCTCAATTGATTTTGCCAATGCACCGATAAATACTGTCACTATTCCTTAATTGCAAACCCTTTGTTAGCCCATACCGAGTTAAACCTTTTTCCACATTCATTGTGATTGTCACATACTGAATTTTGATGTTCAAGACGGTACCTCCATGTTGAATTTTCAATTGTCACTTTCTCAAATAGTAATTGGTAATACGTTGGACTGTCTATCTATTAATAAAGCATGAAAAGATTTTTGTATAGACAATAAGACTGCAACCATGGAAACCTAAAAGGGACGTTCAACACAGGAGGAATTACAGATACGAAGTTCTATAGAGCACCTTTAGATTATAAATGATATGCATTATGTAACTTTGCTATGCTAGTTGTCAAAATTACAATTTTATCCATGTGATTATACAAGTTTATAATTTTAAAAGGTTCTTTCAAGTTAAGTTGTATATAAAATCATTTTTATAGAAAAACTTACGTTTTTTTATAGAGTTTGTATGTAAACTTGATAGAAACTTACGTATTTGACTAAATTTATCAATTTTATATATTTTAGTTAAAAGGGATAAAAAATGAAAAAATGTAACAAAACTTTTATAAACCATCAACTACGAGGGTATTACGTCATCTTTCTCACCCTATTTTAAATTTTCTCCTCTTTTTCTCTTTGTTAGTTCCTTATTTTGTGTTCATGGTTTTCATTCAGGTTTCAATTCTAATAGTAAAGAATATAAGAAAAATTATATATTTCAGTTTATATCATCAATAATTTAAAATGAATTAAAATGTTTGATTCTTTTTAATTCAATATTTTTTTTTTCAAAAAAAAAAATAATAATAAAAAATGTTTAGTTTTAACTTTATTTATCTTTCTTTTATACATGCTAAATTATATCTTATTAAGAATTTTTAACAAAAAAATACTTAATTGCTTCATTTTTTATTTTCATCATGTATTTTAAATTTTAAATAATTATTATAAAAGGTTTTATGTTTCGATTTTATTAATTTTTTAACAATTTTAGATAAAATGATGAGTATGACATTCTCCATACTTAATATACTAGATATGCTATTACATCAAAACATCAAAATCATTGGGGTGCATGCACAGGACTTTTACAAGTACTTAAAATCTTACATGATTGTACGAAAAAGTTTTTGTACGTACATCACCAGGCGCGCATTTATTTGCTATAGGAGTTCTTAACACATTTTCAATGTTCTCAATTGCAACCCCAACGTCAAATTACAGATATGTTTCTACGAAATGAGTAAGAGGGTTCGTTTATTATAGGCAAATTTCTAATATTGTCCTTATTGCAATGATTTTTGAACCCTTAAAACTTACCACTTATTTACATTTATATTATGAATATGTTGATAATGTGTTTATAATAAGCAGTGGCTTCACAATAATCTGTAAGAGGAGTGATATTTCGTTCATTTTCGTTCCTAAAATATGGGTTGTATGGAGAAGAGGCCAGTTTTCATGTGACCACTTATCTTTGCACCCTTATTTATGTTGTCACAAAAGATGCAGTTAATGGGATAAAAAAGAAAAAAAAAATAAAAAAGGATATTAAGGAAAATGGTCAGAAAACCGAGTCAACGGCAGACCCAACATCGCAACCGGGAGTATCCATGCATAATCTCTCAACACAAAAACACAAAACATTTATTTAATTGTGTCAAGGTATAATAATCACAAAAACCACCTATTCAATCTTCAGGTTATTAGTTTTTTTTTTTTTTTCCTTTTCCTTTTTTAAAGATAAATATAAACAAGTGGATCCCATAATCAACGTGTAAGGGGTCAAGCTAGAGCCATTGCGTCCAAAACATAGAATAGACAACCCAAGAGATAATGTTCTCAAGAAAAAAAATAAAAAATTAGCATCAAAATTATACTATCGCAAACTAGTTCTCTGTTGTTATTTTATTCCATTTGTCTGGTATAATAATAAGAGAAAATTCATAACGAATGATATATCATGTGAATTACGATGCGATAAACAGTAACAAAAACTAATATATTGAAGTATTTATAGTCATTTACAATATTAATCATTATATCTTGTTGGATAAAGTAAGAAATTTTTGTTTGATATATTACAAATCACATGTATCCTCTTAACGGAAACTTTTTCCACTGGGAAATAAGATTCAAAAGTTGAGATGATTGAACTCCATTATCTTGAACTTTCAAGCATCAAATAGTTATTTGGATTCATACTCTTTGTCCTCTAGGAAAAGGTTTATATTTTGTAGGATAGTCGTGTTTGTTTCTCTCCAATAACATTTGAATGGTGGATGTTTGACTTTTCCAAATCATTTTCAGACAGGGGCCATGCAAACCTTGAAATTGGCTTTTCAATATTCGTTGTGCGTTAGACATACGTATGGGATTTTTCTTCCACTTCAACAAAGAAAGTTTCTAATTTCATATCATCATTCATCGAGCTAGAACCACGTGATACGCATAAACTTTTTAAGGTGGAATAGTCAAAAGAAAGAAACTAAAAAGGTGTGGCTTCACAAGTTTTGGGGAAAAGAAATCCCGAGTCGATTTCTTAGTAATATTCTTACCGGTAAACAAGCTTACGCGTATGGAAATTTCAACCAAATTGATAAATATGATTCTCTATATCAATGAAATAGCTTATATAATAAAAAAAAAAGTAAAGTTAAGAGAAAATGTAGGGATGGATGTGTAACGCCCTGTAATCCCTATTGGCATTACAATTTATCACATACCCCTGCTAATAACATGTATGCTAAGATTCTAGAAACTACCAGTACCAAAAATAACAACGTCATCTAAAATACTTCAAAAGATCAAAAAGTTTAAATAATTATCATCTCCCCACAAAAAGGAGTTCATCGGTCTAACATAAGTCAAAGCATATAGTTTAGAGGAGTCTTGTACACAGCTAGAGCCAAAAGTAGCATAAAAACTCTTTAAAAGAGTTTATAAGCTCTACAAACAAACTCAACATAATATAAATGGGTTCGATACATGTCTACTATATTTTTTAAAAAAAATTACATAAATACAAAAGAGATAAAATTAATTACCTAATTATCAATGTAAATCACATCTTGAAGATGTGACATCATAATTTATAATAAAATCGTATATACAAGATACGATTTATCAAATTGAGTATTATTATTAAATCACATTTAGTAGAGGCAATTGTAATACCTTAATTATTATTTATGTTCAATATATAACAAAAAAATAATTTTGTATAGGTTATATGGTGCATTTATTACATGTAACATTAATATACAGTCAATGTATGTCGTATGTAATAAATGTGACATTAATATAAAATCAAAATCTCATTTACTAAATACAATTTTGTCATGGTATTTGTGTAATTAATTTAATATAATTGATATTTGTATAATATTTCTTAATTTTTACGGTAAACGCGTAAATTTCTCTTATATAAACCAATAAAGGAGTACAACATTTCCCTAAAGTAACCAAGTCTCTAAAACATAATCCATCCTCAATCCCCCAAAATCCACATCAAGTTTCTAATCATCATAAAAATATAAGTAATCTTCACCATTCTCTGCCTCTAATCCATCCACGAAGGGCCCTTATATATAATATAGTCATCACTACCAATGCCTGAAAAAGAAAAAAAAAAAGAAGACAAATCTGAATACAAATTACACAAACACATACAGGTGTTTAAGCAATACATAATACATGAATATAAAGTAGAATAAGAAATCAACAAGTTGTTATCTTTGTGAGTCGATAAATAACAAATCGATACTTATAACCCTACCATACCAAGATCTGTTAAACATATAAGTAGATATAGTATAGTATAAGTTTTTTAAACCACTACCATATACAATGGCAAAGGTCATATAGCTAAAACCCAAGAACCGGGAACCATGAAACACTAAATCTAGTTACATTATTGCATTTGTAAGTCTACTAGGGAAACTTAGCGTATGATCAATAGTTGTCCCTTACATTGAAAGATAAGTTGGGGAAAGCATAATCAGCACAAAAATGATTTTAATAGATAGGTGTAATTTAGTTAAGTTGTTTCATTCTAATCTATCATGCATAAATAAGAAGAATGTACCATGTATCTAAGTTGTTGAGTATACTAACCAACCAAGAAGGAGGTTTAAAGATAAAAGAATCCAAGCACCCAACGTAAGACATAACATTTTCCGCTTAGTTTCTTTTATCTCTTTATCAAGTAGATAATTATAAGGTTCTACGTCAACTAGTTATCAATGCTTAACTTGCTTACAAGTTAATCTCTATTAATGATACATAGATCTATATTCATATTACTTAATTAAATCTAACTTTTAGCCTTAATAAAATAGATTGCTACTTCTTACTTTCTCCGTTCAATCTCTTAGTTGGGTCACTTGGAAATACTTCTAAAACTCTAAGAGAAAAGGCTAGATGAGGTAGGTTTAAGGTAGGTTCCCTAAGTTTTTGCACAAAGAGTGAGGATTAGGCTTCATTTGGAAAATATTAGGGTTTAGATGAAAGAAGGTTACTGAAGGGGCTAAGGTTTTAGTAAGTTTTTGAAATGCTTAAAATGCCCTTAATTTTGAAAACATTTTTTTTGTGGTATTACATCCTCCCTACCCCCCCGGCACCATCTAAAGAAACTTTCGTCTCGATAGTTTACTTGAACTTATAAATAACTATGGATGCTTTCGCTTTATTTCTTCTTTTAACTCTTAAGTAGCCTCGTACTCCAAGTGGTTTTCCCATTGCACTTTCACATAGGGAATCAACCTTCTCTTTAATTCTTGAACCTTTTTGTCTACTATCTTAAGGGTCTCTCTTTTAAGGTGAGATTTACTTGCAAGTATAAGGATTTTGAATCCACAATAGGTACTTCTAGGCCTTTTGGCCTTTGATCTAACTTGGCATAAATTTCTTTAGCATCAATACATGGAATACATTGTGCACCCCTTCCAAAATCGTTACCAATGCCAGTCAACGGGCTACCTTCCAATCTGCTCAAGCACTTCGAATGGATCAATGTATCTAGGGCTCAACTTCCCTTTTAGTTCAGATCTAACCTCTCCCTTAACTAGACAAATCTTTAGCAAGACTTGATCACCAACTTAAAACTCTAAAGTCCTTTTCCTCTTGTCTACATACCTTTTCTACCTATTATGAGTAGCTAGCATCCTTTATTGAATGACCCTAAGCTTATCAATCATTTCTTGTACTAGTTCTAACCTAAAAGTTGTCTTTCTTCCACTTTATCCTAATGGGTATATAACTGGCACTTCTTTCTATATAGGCCTCAAAGGGCATCATCTAAATTGTTGCTCTTGCTTGGTAACTCTTATTATAAGAGAACTCCACTAAAGGAAGGTGTTCATCCCAATTGTTACCAAAATCGAGTATTTAAGCTCTCAACACAGCTTTAAGTATTTGAATAGTCCTCTTAAATTGTCCATCGATTTGAGGATGAAAAGCTATGCTAAATTGAAGTTGGGTACCTAACTCTTTTTTGTAAACTTCTCCAGAACTTACTTACAAACCTAGTATCTCTATCTAAAGTTATAGATATTGGTACACCATGAAGTCAAACCACATGTCGAATATAGTCCTTCACTAAATTGACTAAGGTATAACTCATATTAATTGGAATCAAACAAGTTGATTTAGTTAATCTATTAATGATCACACAAATTGCATCATGCTTCGCCTTAGTCCTTAGAAGATGAGTCACAAAGTCCATGGTTATGTGCTTCTACTTCCACTTAGGGATCGGTAATGGTTGTAATTCACTTGCCAACTTCTTGTGTTTAAACCTAAGACTTTAGCATGTCTAGCATTGTGAAAAAAATTCTACTATGTCACGTTTCATATTCTTCTAGCAATAGTGACTCTTTAGGTCCTTATACATTTTGGTGCTCCTACGGTGAACTAAATATAATGAGGAGTGAGCCTCTTCCAACACCTCTTTCTTTAACTTCGAATCCTTCAGTACATGCAACCTGGTCTTAAACCTCAAGAGTCTTTCAAGATCAATTTCAAACTTGAATGTCATACCTTGCTCCATCATAACTTTTAGGTCTTGACTTTAGCATCCTTACCTTGTGCTACTTTAATTTGATCCACAAGAGTTAGCTGGATGTGTAAACTTGCCAATCTCACTCCACTTCTCTAGTTACCATCTTCAAATCTATCCTATGCATGTTCTCAAGTAGGTACTTCTAAGTAATGTTCAAATTGCTTCTTCTCACTAAGTGCATCAACTATTACGTTTGCCTTTGCCGGATGGTATTGAATGTCCACATCATAGTTCTTTATTAACTTTAACCATCTACGCTATCTCATGTTCAGTTGCTTTTGTCTAAATACGTACTTTAAGCTCTTATGATCAATAAAAATCTTGTACTTTTCACCATATAAATATTGTCTCCATAACTTCAAAGCCAATATGACAGTTGCCAACTCCAAATCATGAGTAGCGTAGTTCTTTTCATAGGGCTTCAATTGTCCAGAGGTGTTAGTAATTACTTTTCCATCTTGCATCAAAACGCAACCCAAACCTTGGTGCGAGGCATCACTAACTTCTCCTTCAACTTTTGAAAGCTGGATTGATATTGATAATGCTAATTAAACTTGACACCTTTTCTTATTAAACTGGTGAGAGGGGCTACTAACCTTGAGAGGTCTTTTATAAACCTTTTGTAGTAACTTGCTAAACCAAAGAAGCTTCTAATCTTCATTACTAATTTTGGTCTTTGCTAGTCTACCATTACTTTTACCTTTGTTAGATCTACTGAAATATCATTCTTCTTGACTACATGACCCAGGAATGCCACTTAGTCAAGTCAAAACTCAAACTTGGAAAAACTAGCAAATAATTGCTCATCCTTCAATCTATTTAACACTAGTCTAAGGTGCTCTTCATGTTCCTCTTTGCTCTTAGAATATATCAAAATATCATCAACGAATACAATGACAAACTTATCCAAGAAGTCTTTGAAAACCTTGTTCATTAAGTTAATGAAGGTTGCTAGAGCATTAATCAGCCCAAAAGGCATCACTAGGAACTTAAAATGCCTGTACCTTGTCCTGAAAGTGGACTTTTGAATACCTTTATACTTCATTCTCAACCAATGATACCCAAACCTCAAGTTAATCTTTGAAAACACTTATACTCTTTGCAGCTGGTCAAACAAATCGTCTATCATAGGAAGGGGGTACTTGTTCTTGATAGTGACTTTATTGAACTCTTTATCAGCAATGTAAAGTCTCATACTTCTATCTTTCTTTTTAATAAATAAGAATGGAGTACCCCATGGAGAGGTATTCTACTTGACGACTCCCTTCTCTTCAAGATCTTAAAGTTGGCTTTTCAACTCAATTGACTTGACTGAGGCCATTCTATATACTTGCTTAGAAATGGAAATTGTATTTGGCACTAAATCAATGCAAAATTCTATCTCTCTTTTGGGTAGCAAACCAAGTAGTTCTTTGGGGAATACTTCGAGATCTTCTTTCACGACATGTACTTATTTGAACTTCATTACTTCACTTACTTCAACTAATACTAGGGCTATCGTCTTCTTACTCCATAACTCCTAAGTGGTAGGATCATTGGTTTCTAAACTTCCAGTTTAAACCGAAAAGCATCACCACCAACTAAGCTAAAGTAAATCATTAGGTTATGACAATTAATGGTGGCTTGATATTTTGACAACCAATCATCCCCCAGAATCACGTCAAAATCTAACATTTCAACACCAAAATATCAACTAGCATCACCTTACATTCAATTTCCACATGGATATTCCTATAAATCCTTTCCAACGCTCGTCTAGCTCCTAAAGGAGTATATACATTCAAGGATTCAAATAAACATCCATATATTAAGCTACTAGAACAAATAAGAAATACAGGAATATGTGGCACCTGCATCAAATGACACATAGGTACAATAGGAATGAATAAGTAATATCCTCATTGGGAGTATCTCAATGCTACTGGTGGAGGGCAAAAACTCTAATTAGGGTCTTTTGACATAGACTACTTGGTTGGAGTTGTCTGGCCTAAGCTCTAGTTGGTGGCTTCGCTCCTTGCTATGCTAGTCTGGCATGTCCCCTATAAGTCTCTCTTAGCACTTAGTTTCTGATGTCTTCATTATTTGCAAGCATAGCAGAAATACATAGGGATCAACTTTTGACTATAAACCTTATTGGTATGGGAAGAAACATACTTCAGTAGGCCACCTACATTCGCTAAACTCAAGTGGTCCAAAGCATCTTGAGCACTTAATGGTGGAAACTGGCACTAAGGATGCATAAGCAGTAGCTCTGGTCTAGACAAGAGGTGGTGCTTTGGTCACCATCAGCTGAGGCATCTTTCCTTTAACCTTAAACTATAACTTCTAGAGTTGGTCTCTTCTTTCATGATGAGCCAGGTTTTCTAGCTACTTCTCCTCCTTTTTCTTCAAACTTTAACCTAGATGCTTGGACATTTTTAACGTGTTCAACATAAGTCTCCAATTGAAAGGCATCCACCTTATGTTAAAGCTCTAACTCCAAACCACTCACAAATCTATGGGCTCCGGCCCCATCATTAGCTTATAAGGCGGGTGGCAATAACTTGAACAAATGACTTAACTCAACTTTGTACTCATCAATTGAATGGTTGCCCTACCGGCAAATGAAGTATGCATCTTGCATGTGATCTCTAACATTCATTAGGACAAACTTAGCATAAAACAGATTTGTAAACCCTTACTAGTTAATAGGTCTAAGCTCTTTCCTAGGATTAAATGGCCTGTTAAGCTACTGTAGCTCTCCTCAATAAATAAGTGTCATAACTAACCTTCTTCTTATCAAGTATGTGGAAGGTACTAAAAGACCTCTCAATACTACCAATCTACCTATCTATAGCTAAGGGATCCTCTTCTCTAAGATCAAAGCTCTCCACTTGTTGAACAAACTTATCAAGTTTGATGATCCTCTTTTTGGTGACATTAGCATACTACTAGGCTATCAAACCTACCGACTAATTCACTATCTCTAACAACTATCTAGTGGTCTTAAGCATTTACCCCTATCCTTCTTGTCCTTAGGGTTGGCTTGCTGCTGACTCTCCTGTACTTTAGGATCCCTTTGATATGCTTATCTCAGAGGGTACCTAACTTTAGGGGTGTCCTGTCCTTCACTTGAAGTGGAACCCCGACTAGAAATCCGTTGAGAAGGTATATGATAGGTAAAGAGAAAGGAGTCAACATACAAGAGTAAACTAGTTAACTAGACAAGCAAGATTAAAGGAAATACATGATACTTAGCAACAACTAGACAAATAAGCAACTATAAGCAATTATACATAAAGACATAAACAATCACTAGCTACAACAATTATTGAACCTAAGTCATATCACATTAGATCGCAATTCCCACTTAAGGATCAATTATTATATTATTTTATGATCAACAACTTAGATATGGGCAATTATAATTCCTAGGGTCTCTATAATCACATTAGATTGCAATTCCCACTTAAGGATTACTTATTATATTATTTTATGATCAACAACTTAGATACCAACAATTATAATTCCTAGGGTCTCTATGATCACATTAGATTGTAATTCCCACTTAAGGATCACTTTTATGATCAACAACTTAGATATTAGCAATTATAATTCCTAGGGTCTCTATGATCAACCGCTTACAACTTCTTCAATTAGCCACTTAAGTCATTATGATCTCCATCTTAGTCCTCTTTTGATTTCTAACCTAAATCCCTATATGATCTTTAAACCTTAGCTTTGACATTCCTTAAGTTGTAATGCCTTAGGAACCTTATTGGCATTATAACCCACCATATACCCCTATTAACTTTGAGTATGGTAAGGTTCTAGAAACCAGAAGTACCAAAAATAATAACATTAACTAAAATACTCCAAAAGGTCAAAAAATTTAATTAATCATCATCTCCCCACAAAGGAGTTCATCCAACTAACATAAGTCATAGCATATAGTTTATAGGAGTCTCATATGCACCTATAACCAAAAGTTGCATAAAAAGTCTTTAAAGGAGTTTACAAGCTCTATAAACAAACTTGACATAATATAAACCAACAAAGGAGTACATCAACATATCCCAAAAGTAACCAAGTCTCCAAATTATAATCCATCCTCAACCCCGAAAATCCACATTGAGTATCTAATAGTCACAAAAATATAGGTAATCCACACCATCGCCTTCCTCTAATCTACCAATGAAGGGCTCCTTGTATATAACATATTCATCACTAGCTATGCTTGAAAAAGAAAAGAATGAGACAAATCTTAGTATGTAGTATGCAGAAAAATACTGATTGCCAAGCAACACATAATACATGCATATATTGCAAAATAAGCAATTAGTAGGTTGTTATCTTGTTTTTAAGGTAAAAAACAACAAATGGGTACTGATGACCTTATTACACTAAGATCTCTTATAGATATAAGTAGATATAGTATAATATAATATAGTATAATCTTTTAAATTACTACCATATACTACAGTAAAACTTATAAGACCAACACTTGGGAACTGGGAACCATGAAATAGTAAATCTATCTATGTTGTCCCATATGCAAGTCTACTAAGGAAACTTCATATATTATTAGCAGTTGCCCTTATAATAAAGGACGAGTTGGGGCAAGCACAATTAGCACAATAATGATTTTAAAAGCTAGGTATAATTTGGTTAAGTTTTTTCGTTCTAACTAACAAGCACAAACAACAAGCATATACCATGTACTTAAGTCATTGAGTATACTAACCAATCAGGAAGGAGGTCCAAAGATAAAAGAATCCAAGCACCTGACCCAAGACATAACATTTCTCATTTAATTTCTTTATCTCTTTATCAAATAAACAATTACAAGGTTCTACTCTAACCGGTTATCAACACTTAACTTGCCTACAAATTACTCAATTAAATCCAACTTTTAGCCTTAATAGAATAGATAACTACTTCTTACTTTCTCCCTCCAATTTCCATAATAAAGTTTGAATCTTTTGAAAGTGAAGAGGCTAGACGAGGAGTTGGTTGAGCAATTAAAGATTGGAGAGAACCTTGGGTCTTGAACAGGGTAAGGCATTTGGATGCTACAGAGTATGGAGTCTGGATGCCAAGCTGTTACTACTTATAGTGGCTTAGCATCTGGATGTTATAATGTAAGGCATTTGGACATCTTGATTTTGTTATGTAAATTGCAAAGTAGCTTACTTAAAATCTAAAATTCCTTCAAATTCTCATATACTTCTAAGAAAAGCTTACCGCATGCTATTGCAGTGATTCCCAACACTAAAACTAAGCTATTCCCAATTTTTATTCCCAACATCAGTTATCCATTGTAAGATTCAAAACTAAAAGTGAAAGCGTATAAAATTACTTACAATAGTTTAAACACTTGGTGAAGTTTGATAATGTAGCTAAACACCACTAATAAATGCATATGATCATTCATTTTAGATTTAATCCTTAATAAAACCCAAGTACAACTTCCTTAAAGTAATTTTTTTAGTAGAGAATCAAGCTAAACAGATGAAATCCCCTATGAAACTTACCTTAAACACTTGAACGAGTTGCTCTTGAAGAAAACTAAGAATCTCCACTTGAAAACACTAAACAATGAGCAAAAATCAATAAGAAATGGACTATTTTAGAGTGCTAGAAGTCTTAATATGAATTTTCTTAAGTTGATTATCCAAAATCTTACCTTAATCTTCTTTTGGTTTCCTCTTTTAGTTGGGTTTAAGGTAGCTATCTTAAGTTTTTGCCAAAAAGTGAGGATTAGACTTTATTTGGCAAATATTAATGTTTAGACAAATGGAGGCTACTTAAGGGGATAGTGTTTTAGTAAGCTTTTGAAATGTCTAAAGTGGCCTTGATTTTGAAAACATTTTTTCCGTGGTATTACAGGATATAAGGCTAAAATTTTAGGGGGTCAAAACCTATTTCTTTGAAATTTGAGTTCATGGCATCTATGTATAATATAATGGGGAAAAAAAAAAATCCTATCAATAGTGAAAGTTTGTACTCCAATTAGAAAACTAATGATACTTGATTATGACTCTTTGTTTTAAAAGATGCTTTTGCACTTATTAATGGTGAATAATATTTATACTAATTGATTGCTTTCTATTGAAAAAAAGTAATGAAAAAGAATTCGTTATAGAATGTAGAATAGATAATTGATATCTTTGAATAATTATATATGTGGTAAGATCTAGTTTTTAAGTTGAATTTGAATAAAGTCAAATATTAAATTTTTTTGCATTAATAAAATGGAAATTTATTTTTATTATTTTTATAGAAATTATTAAACTTGAAATATGGTCATGTGATTATTGGTTGTAATTAAGCTAGTATTAAAAAATTGAAAGATATCAAAGCAAGCTATCTAAGGAAACTAAAATAAGTTTAAATAATTTATTATCTTTAGACCAATGCTATATTGGAAATGAAAATTGTGGACGATGAATGAAGAGAGAGAGAGGGAATATCTTAGGCTTTTGATATTAATTATGCCTTTAATGTTATATATATTTAAATATGTATATGGATTATGGTTGGTAGGCCTTATGTAAAGACTAAAGAGTGCTTGAGGCCAAGTCTAGTTGTAGGCTCTAGACATTGTACATAATCAATGGGTGAGAAACTAAAAGAGGCTATTCAACTTCATTTCCTACTATCAGATTTATTAAGTAATTTTCCTTTGGGTTGGGGGGCTAAGGCCCTTATGGGCTCCCCTTTGAGCTCGTCCTTCAAAAAATTTTGTTTATTCACAACCTCTAAGTTTGTGAAACTCTCAATTCTACCTAGAAATACTCTAGAATTGTTAGAGGGCCTATAGAATCAAAATGTAAAACTGAAAGGTGTAAACATGAGTTTTTTGCAATCCATATGAATAACTTTTAAAAAGTTATTTATATGCTTATTGTAGTTGTAAAAAACTTGAAATACATGATGAAAATAAATAAATAAAGAAATTAAGTTATTTTTTCATTAAAAAAACTAATTTGTAATATAACTTTTATGGAAGAAGAACAAACAGAGTCGATACTAAAAATTTTTCCATTATTTTACTTGAAATAAATAGATGAATTGAAGGAACCAAATGTTTCAACTTATTTTGAATTGTTTTTATAATTAAAGTTGTTAAAGATCGGTCTTGGTCTCTCAAAAGAGCAAGATTCCTTCCTATTAATAGCTACCAAATTATTAAAAGAGATAAATTAGTAAGGATAGACCTTAGTTTGTCAGAAGAATGGATTCTTTCCCAATGCTAATCAAGCTTTAATAAAGAAAATTATTTGAGTTTAAAAAGCCTCCTAATGAAAATTTAAAGAAGTAGAGAGATAATTAGAGGATAATTTCATGTAATATGCATTCAGTCTACTTTTTCAATTAAAAATTGTTAAGGGAAGATTTTCTTTCTCTTGAGTTAGAGTGATGAAATTTCTTTAACTTTTTCTTAGCTGGTTTATGTTTATTTTAATCATTAGTTTAGTTTTTATTTAAGTGATAAGGATAACTCTAAATTATTTGGATTGCTTACTAAATTTCAATAGTTCATAAGAGTTGTTATTCAAGTGCTTTAAAGGCATCATTAAGTAATGGAAAAAGGGTGATTTAGAAAGAATTTTTCTAAGCTATTCAAACTCTAATGTTGTTGATTATCTTTACTTTGCTTTTCATTATTTTCCTTAAGAGCGAGCAAAATCTTAAGTGTGGTGGTATTTGATAACATGAATTTAACATATATTTTCTATAGTTATTTTGTGCTATTTTAGTTATCAATCTAGTTAATTTTATAGTATTTCGAGCTTAATTAGTTCAAATTTGATTTTTAGGAATTTCGGGAGCATTTTATAAAGTTTTGGAGATTTTTATCAAATTTTGGATTATTCTAAAGTAAAAGCGTTGATAAGGGATTGAAGCAGAAAAATTTTGGGCAAGAAAAGAAGTTTAGAAAAGAACACAATTAAAGACTACAGTCATGTGGTTCCTACTTATGTTCCCCTCACTAATAAATTCTATTGAATTTTTTAAGATTTCAAACAAAGTGCAGGTACATGTATAAGCTACATGCTCAAGCTCTATGGCCATATAGCCTACTTATGGACATGCAATAACGTGCGAATATTCTATTTTTGTTTAGTTTTCTTTGTATATCTAGGTCAAACTTCTATAAATAGATGTTTAAGTTTAGGTTTATAGAGAAAGCCACCTTAGGGAAGAGTTATAGAATTTTATTGTAGCTTTCCACATCTTTCTTCTTTTATTTTAGCATGCTGTTACTTTAATTTATTCTTAGTGAATCATTATTCAACCTTAGTTCTTATTACAACAATTTCTTTTTATTCAATATATGATACTATTATTTGAAAATCTAAATACACTGTTTATATTGTTGTCAAAATAGTATTTACCTTAGTTACTAGTTTGGTGTTTGAGTTTGCTGTTTGAGACATGTGTCCTTCAGTGAATAAACTAATGTAATTAGAAGAAATTGAGTATACTAAGAGATTAGGTACTAGTTTCTTTAAATTAAGGTAACATAGAATGACCAACCTAATAGCAGGATCCAAGTTCTTCATGCTATTTTGCAATGCTCTATTTAAAAGAGATTTATATAGAGAAGGTTTTAGAGTTATGAATTGGTTAGAGACATGAGTTTGATTAATTCAGATTAGGCATCTCCATGGTCTAAAGAGTAAGTGAGATTGAAAGTTGTATAGAATTAGGTAGTAAATAACAATGATTTACTAAGGATTATGCGTTTTTTAATTTTATGAATTCATGCTTGTTTCATTTTATTTAGTTTAGTTGTTTTATCTATTCTTGTTTATTTTATTGGTTTTATCCTATTTATCATTCCTTGCCTATCCTTAGTTTTAATCAAAACTATCCTTAGTTGTAAAGTTGGATAATTGGCAATTTAGGGTAGATTGCTAGTAATCTAAGGTTCATCTATGAATGATTCCTCATAGGATCGACACTGGAACTCATATTCATTTTAACTATATTATAACTTGACCAAGTGCACTTACCTGACACCAATCATCTCTCCCTTTAAATTTTGCATGGGTAGAGGTGGTGACTAATGCTGGCTAAGTTGCATCTTAGGTCCTTGAAAATCTCTATCAAATTCTCCTCCTTGATTACCTCCCCATGAAAAATTTGGATGGTCCCTTTAACTTAAGTTGTAGATATTTGAGTAGGGGTTATAATTCCTCTGTCCTTGATTGGAATTCCCTATTGCATTAACTTCTTTTGATTGTCTCTTGATAGGGCAAAGGGGTTTCCAACTTAGCAGCTTATGCTCACATGTCTTACTTTACCATATACATAACAATATTCGTAAGATTACTTACAAATGCTAGAGTTGCTGGCTTAGTTGGCTTTTTCTATTTGAGAGAGTTGGGTAATAAGCGAGGTGAATTGTTCTCTAAGTCGACTTAATTCTTCTTTTGCACTTATACTCACCATCTTCCTTAGTTGAGCTCTCTTAGAATGCTAACCATGAGCATGGCATGCCATTTGTTCTCATATTTCATAAGCTTCTTCAGTACTATTGTTCATTATACTTGCTCCAGCAATAGCATCAACCATCATCCTTAATTGACTTCCTAAACCATTTATAAAAAGTGTTTTCTATGATTGATGGGTCAACTAGTAAGTACACTTAATCAAGTTATAGTATTGAAAAACAAATGTGAGTCTAAGTGTCGATCCCATGAGGAACCGTCATGTGAGAAACCTTAGATTGGTAGTAATTTATCTTAAATTACTAATTATCTAAATTAACAATTTGGAATAATTTCAATTAACAAGTGAAAATAAACAAGAAATGATAAGATAACAATAATAAAACAAACAAGAACACTTAAAATAAATAAGTAAAATTCATTAAATTAAAGTAACACATAATCTTTAATAAATCGTTGTTATTTACTACATAGTTTTGTGCAACTTTCAATCTCAATTACTCATTGCCGCAAAGATGCCTATTATAAATTAGCCAGACTCATGTCTTTAGCTTAGTCCTAACTCTAAGATTACTCTACTCGAATTGCTTCTGCAATGAAGCATCTCAAGATCACATTAAGATCTTGGATCTTGATATTAAGTTATCTTAATCCAAAGAAATCAGTACCTAATCGTTTAGCCTACTCAATTCCTTCTAATTACACCGATCTGTTCACTACATGAACTTGTGAACTCAATAGCAAACTCAAACATCAAATTAACAATTATGGTAAATAGTCATTCAATGGTAATATAAACGACATAATGAGATCTTCAAAGGTAATATCATTAACTAATAAAATAAATGTTGCAACAGAAACTAAGGTTCAATAATGATACACTAAGAATAATTAAAACAACAATATGATAAAATAAAAGAAGAAGAAATATTAGAAACCTCCGATACAATTCTACCTTCTAATTCTTCCTAAGGGGATTCTCTTTGCAAACCTAGGCTTATATACCTATTTATAAGAGTTAGACCTAGATTTACAAAGAAAACTTGACAAAAATAAAAGATTAGAAAATGACATAATCACTAGGCCTAAGGTTCATGACCATAAAGATGGGGAAGTTTGTAGCGTATTGATAAATGAGTTTTACAACTATGAGACTGAGAGGAGACTAGGAGTAAAAATCTCCTTGCATTCATGTTACTTTATGTAGTTCTAGTAAATTAGGATAAGTTATAAGGTTGAGAGGAGATGGACCTCCTAATTTCTAGAACTAGAACACTTAATTCATGATAGGAATTAAGTGATTAGTTGGTCGTATAAGAAAATGAAATTGAGAGCAAATTTTTTGGTACATAATTGAGTGAGATACCCTCTTAGGGATTAAACTCAAGTGAATTCCATCAATCCCAATTGAAAACCATACTCAATATCTTAACGGCATAACCTCACCACTACATCAGTAACATGTCGTAACCCTATTGTTGTTGTATGGTTTTTAGATGATTTCTTTCCTATAAAGTACAAAGAACTAAAGGTACAAAGGCCAGTTCAGTGTAGCTACTCCGATACCTAAGTCAGTGAGTGAATTTTAATGAAGATAAGATGAGTAGTTGTCTTTTGTCTGTTGTCAGTTGTCAGTTGTTAGATGGTTCTTATAGTGCTTCTTATATGTATTTATAGGAGAATGTTGGGTGTCTAAAACAACAGTTAATCACATGATTATTGGGACATGTGGAGACTTTACGGTCAAGTATAATCTTGAAATGTAGGAATAGTGGGCGGTTATGTAATGGAACCTTACTAGGAGGTAACTATTTGCATTACTTAAATTCAAACTAGATATGATTGTTTTGGTTGGTATCTGTAGAGTTGTAAATTACTCAGCATCTCATCAACTGAGTGGATGAGCGAATGTAATGGATGAAATATGACTATCAACATTTGCCCCTTAACTCCCGTAGTCGAGGATTCGACAAAGGAAGTAGTTTATTCTTTGAGGTTGAGTGAAGAATTGTTTCCTAAGTGCCAAGTAATGTAGGAAGTTCCTTGATTTTCGTTTAGAAGGTGGATTGTATGCTATTCGAAAGGTCACAACTTTTCAACTTTCCTGCCTGTCAGAAGACTAAGTGGTAAATTGTATGACAGCTCTCACCTTAGCCATACTTACACCGCAGGCACTCATAACTATCAGAGCCTCGATAACCATTGGATCTTTGTCTCGAAATAAATGTGAATAATTTGTGCCATTATTTAATCAGCACATCATTACTGTTAGAAATGTGTTGTGGTTACGAGGATAAATCATCCATATTTAAGAATTTTTTCAATAGTGGAAACATATTTCATTTCATCTGCATCCATAAGCTT
Organism: Lumnitzera racemosa; assembly: GCA_024138005.1. Taxonomy (NCBI): domain Eukaryota; kingdom Viridiplantae; phylum Streptophyta; class Magnoliopsida; order Myrtales; family Combretaceae; genus Lumnitzera; species Lumnitzera racemosa. Next base: position 40,426,108 of record JAMXBC010000005.1, read on the forward strand.
TCGCTTGCTTTTAGTATTCCATCTTCATCTTTAGAAAATCTTCAAAAAAGTTCTATGACATTCATTATAGTCAAGATTAGGTATGGTTTGAAACATAATTTCTCAACTTATTCTTTTGGATTCTGAAGTAACTGAGATCGAGACTACTTCTCCTCTACCACCACCCCCTACTACAACAAAAAAGGAGCGAGACAGCATGTTCTTCTAGTAGCTCGATTGATAGTGTGTTAGAGTTATGGGATAAACTTGCTCGAATCAACTTTCTCGTAGCAGATTCTTATCAGGAAGACAAAGAAGGAGGATTTAGGGTAAGGTATTTGCATAATAATGTAATTTACTTTAGTGACTGACTAATGGAGTGGTCAGTACTGTTGACAAATTTTTTTTCTCAAAGTATAGTAAGATCTTCTTGAAGTATGGAATCTTTGAAGGCCAAGAGAGGAGGAAAGAGTGTGCTTACCAAGGGAGCGCGAATTTCACATCTATCTGAAATATCTCGACTTTGGGTTGCACTTCCCTTTTTCAGCTTTTGTTAAACAATTCTTCAACTATTTCTAAGTTGCGCTAAGCATGTTCTCACCGAATACTTATTAGCTTCTTACGATTTTCGACATAGTTTGTGAAGAGGTTGAGGTTATGGCTATGTCTCAATTATTTAGATACTTCTTTACAATAAGGGGGTAGCCTGATGGTTGGTTCTTCACTTCCACAAGACATGGGTGGAAATTTTTTGACGCATTGGAGTCCAAAATCTACAAGTGGTATGATAAGTTCGTATCTATCATTTTAGATGAAGATTTGGATTTTTGGACCCAATGGACTAAACCTATTCTCACCAAGAATATTGAACTAATGTTGAATGATGCTTCATGACAAAGAAGATCTAAGAGAGAAGAAAAAACAAAATGTTTTTTTGGGATGTTGAGAGGATAATAAGATAATATGAGAACAAGGAGCTAATTTTCTTTGAGAAGGAAGGTATGCTATCAAGTAATTGATGTGTCGAGTATAGCTACAAGAGGAAAGCCGATATCGTGACTTGGGGGAAGAATAGCTGCTTTTGAGTCTTGCTTGGCACAAAAAAAGTAAGTCTTTATTCCTCACTTTATTATTAATGTATCTACTTTATATTGTAGACATGGGCATTGGTGACGTCAACCTTACCAAATTGTTAGCTTAAGCGAAGGCAAAAAAGTCTAAGGCCGACAAATGAGCAGGCGCCACAATAGCTGTTACTTTACCGGTTGCTTTGAAGAAGGCCATACAAGAAAAAGTGATGAAATAAGTAGCGGCCTCAAGAAAAGCATCCCGCCCAACCGACAAACATTAAGGAGGTGAAAATCTTGGGCCTATTATGGTTGTACGAGTTGAAGCAATCCTAACCCCAATAAGCATTCCTTTGGCTGAGGAGATAAGATATTTTGGTTGAGATATCACTGGTAGCAGTGGGGATGAAGTTGCTCGTCATGAGATTGTTGAAGGATTGTAAGTTCAAGAAGATGTTGCTTTGAGTCCTAAGAAGAGAAGTGGCAAGGAGCTTGCTGGCCAACCTCCTCTTAACAAGTCCAAGACTTTTGATGAGAGGACAAAGGAGGTGATGAGGAACAAAGCTCTCAGCATCAGTAGCATTGAATTCGCTCTTAATACTAAGGTGGGCGAGTACTTTGTTTCGTTCTAGGGCCACAACATTCTTTACATTCACTTGGCGCTAGGTGATAGGACTAAATCCCTAGCCTTGATGGAAGGTATCATTCTTCTCAAAGATAGGGAAATTATAAAAATGAACATTGATAGAGTTGGTGGTTGTAATAAGGTGCACATTGTAGCCAAACTGTATGTTATAAGTATCAATTGAATCCTTTCGATTGTTGCGCATGTTTTATTGCTAACAATCCTGTTTGTTTACAAATTAGCAGCCATGTTCTGACAGCATTGGATGAAGTCGACAAAGAAATGAAAACTTGAATCATAAAAATAATATTTTATTTTATTAATTTTTATATATATATTCCTCCAAGTGGTCTAGTGAATTCATCATTTTGTCTTGTTAACTTACTATTGAAAATTGAAGATGCATATTATTCGTCAAAGGCTCAAACTGTGGCTACTGAGAATGTGAGAATTAGGGTTGAGATGGAGGCTAGAAAATATTAGGATGAACTAGTTGTCGAGAAATTGGCACATTCACTAACGGTCGATCAAATCTTAAGCCTTAAGATTAAGGTTGACCAGCAATATAAAGAGGCTGAAAACCTGAAGGAAGAGCTTCGTAGGAAGAAAGAAGAGTGCTAGGGTTTGGGCCAAATACTCAACTCAATGAGTGACAAGGAAGATAGGCTTAGGATGTAGATAAAGGAACCAATAACTTTAGATTATAAAGTTGTGTTGCTGAATTAGAGAAGGTAGCAAGAAAAGGGCCCTTTGTTGAAGAGGCACTAGATATCGTGACTCTAAGTCGACAGTACGAGAGGTTACTAAGAAAGAAGTTATTGGAGGGGGTTCAGGTGGTAAGGGAAGAAATTTTAAAGTTTCACCTTGAATACGATCTTTCGTGCTTAGATTTCATTGACGTTACGGACTAAGTCAGTAGTTGTGATGAAGAAGTCGACGAAGATTCAGGTGCCGAGATCCAGACATACCAAGATCCTAAATACCAAAAAGAAGATAAGCTCTAGTAAGGTCTCATCCTTTGATTAGGGAAATGCCTCCCTACAATTGAAGAACTTGTCACCTTAGGAATGTTGTATTATTAGTTTTTTTTTTTATATGGACAGGGTTCGGCTGAGTAGTCGAACTTTTATATTGTATTAATACCTTCCATGTTTCCGATAACGTATAATTTGATAGCTTTAATACGTTTTATTTCATGTACTTTGTTTTTCGGCATATTTTATTTCACACATCCATTTTTCTTGGCATATTTTATTTCATATACCTACTTTTCACGGCATGTTTTGTTTCACATGCTCATTTTTGGCATCTTTTATTTCACATGCAATATGTTGGGTGCCTTTAATCAAGGGCCATCCGTTAGTCATTCGGGACATGGATTAATCACCTTATTTGTGCCACGAGATTGCCTAGAAGAACAACCATGTTCTTATTTGGCTTTTCAACTAAATTATAAAGTTTGTTAACCACGATAGGCCTAAACTTAAAGTACTAGTTCATTCAGCAAAGTTTAAACCTAGATAACAATTCATTGATCATAAAAAGATTAGGAAAGAAAACAAATCAGAATAGGAATTTCGAACGTGTTTGCTTTTCAAAATAACTAAGCTATCTCCTAACAAGAAAAATGGGAATGCTTCATAACATCATAAGGAATTAATTGAAATAAAGTTTCAAGTTCTCGATATTCCATGTACGAGGGATAATTGTTCCATCCAACCTTTCTAGTTAATAGACCCGTTGCATTGAGTTTCCATTGATCCTCTCGCACGCTAGTCGCCTTTAATTTCCGACAAACCAAATCTCTAGGCTAAAAAACCTTAAGTTTTACCTATTGATTATAACACTTGGCTACCCTATGCCAATATGTTGCGATTCTCGCTCTCGTAACATCTTTAATTTCCTCAATAGTATCCAAATTTTTCGTTAAGCTGACTTAATTTGTCGTGATGTCAAAATTTTGTATGTGTAAATTCTGTAGGTCTAATTCAATAGATAATACTGCTACCATACCATAGGCCAATCTAAAGGGCTTTTCCCCTATTATGGTTCTATGAGTAGTTTGATATCCCCATAAACATTCGGTAGCTCATTAGCCCACCTTACCTTGGCTTAATTAACTTTCCTTCTTAAATCACCTAAGATGATCTTGTTGACAGCTTCTACGTGTCCATTAGTCTAAGGGTGAGCTATAGATGTGTAATTCAAGCGGATGCCGTATTTCTCACAAAATGCTCGAAATTTGTTATTGTCAAATTACGGTCCCTTATTCTTGATTATCATAACTGGAACTTCGAATCTTGATATAATGAAGTTGAAAACAATGGCCTCAACCTTTTATTCAATGATCCTTGCTAATGCTTTGGCCTTTGCCTACTTCGTGAAATAATCCATAGCAACAATGATGAATTGTCGCTGGGTTGTAAACTTCGGAAATGGTTTAAGTATTTCTAATCCCTATTGAGTGAAAGGCAAGGGTTGGTTAAGTAGCACAATTCAATAGAATGCGCATGATTCGATGCCTTATGCTTCTAACATTGTAGACAATGCCAAATAGATGATCTCACGTCATCTTTCACTGTCGGCTAATAATAGCTGAGTCACAGGGCATGGATATATAACGTTTGCACTTTTACATGATTGCTGCATATACTACCGTATAGCTTAGATAACACCTGTTGTGCATCTTTCAGAGGAAGACATCAAAGATAAGGTTAAGAAATGTCGAGTTTGTACAATTGACCATTTATCAGTGTGTAATTTGGGGCTTGATAAATAAGTCTTCGAGCCTCTTTCTTATCATCAAGAAGGACACCATCCTTCAGATAATCCACAATTGGATCCATCTAAGACTTTTCTTTTAGGCAAGGAGCTAGTTCATAGCTCTATGGAACAATTGGTGAACTCTTATGTAGGAGAAACTCGACAAAAAGTTTGTTGCTCAAATCAAGAAATGCCATATTGGCCAACTTTGATAGCTTATCGGCGGTGATGTTCTTACTGCTTGGTATTTTGTGAATTGAAAATGATTGAAATTCTTTCATGAGAAATCATACAATCAACAAGTACTTGCTTATTTCTTCTTCTTCTTTCTCCAGATAACTTCCATTTGACTTGGTTTACAATAAGTTGTGAATTGGAGAAAACTTCAACTTTCTTGGCACCAACTTCCTTTGCCAGTTTGAGTTCTGCTATTAAGGGTTCATATTCCGCTTCATTATTGCTGGTTGAAAATCCAAATTTTAGGGCATAATTAACCTTGGCATTATAGGGTCCTTCCAGAATAAGACCCATACTACTTCCTTCTTTAATTAAAGAACCAGTGACATAAAGATTTCATATTGGCTTCTCGGTAATTTCTATTTTGTCTTCTTCACCTGTAAACTCAACAAAAAAATCCGTTAACACTTGAGCTTTTAATGCCATTCTAGGTTTGTATTGTACACCATAGGCACTTAGCTTCAGGGCATATTTCATCATTTTTCCTAAAGAATCTACCCGTTTTAATGCCTATTGCAAAGGTTCATTAGTAAGGACTATGATTTGATGAGCCTCGAAGTACGGTTTCAACGTCCTTATTGAGAGAACCATTGTTAGCACAAATTTCTCAATTTTGGTTTGTCGATGCTTTGATCCTTATAAGACATGACTCATGTAATAGATTGACCGATGCTCCTTACCATCAATTTGGACGAAAAAAGAAGAAAGTGCTCGACAACTGTTTGACAAGTATAAATACAAGTTCTCTCCTAGGATAGGTATTGAGAGTATTAGTGTTGATACGGGGAATTCTTTAAGTTCACTGAATGCCTTCTCGCACTCATTCGTTTACTTGAAATCTCTTAGATTCTTTAAAATTTTAAAGAATTCTATACACCTATCTGCGCTTCTCGACATTAACCTGTTAAGAGCAACTATTCGCCTAATGAGTTCCTAAACTTCCTTAACAATACGAAGAGACTTCATGTTTCTGATCACATCAATCTTTCTTAGATTAGCTTCGATACAGTATTGAGTGACCATGTACCCCAAAAACTTTCCTAAAGTAGCACTAAAGATGTATTCCTGCGGATTCAGGTTCATATTGTATCTCCTCATAGTAGCTAATGTCTTCTTAAGATCAGTAAGACGCTGACCATCTGTCGTACTTTTCACAATCATATCGTCAACATACACTTTGAAATTTCGGTGGATCTGGGGCTTGAACATCATAGCGACAAGTCACTAATAAGTTATACTGACGTTTTTTAGCCTGAAAGGCATCACCTTATAACAATATGTTCCAAAATTAGTAATGAATGATGTGTGAACTTTATTTTCCTCATCCATTTTAATTTGGTTGTAGCTGGAAAAAGCATCTATGAAAGAGAGAAAAGCGTGACTAGCAGTTGAATCAACCATCTAATCTATTCTCAACAGGGGAAAGTAATCTTTGGGATAGGCCTTGTTAAGATCCGTGAAGTCTATAGACATGCCCCACTTGCCATTAGACTTCTTGACTAATACACAATTAGCTAACCAAGTCAGTTAAGGTTCTTTTCGAATGAATCCTACCTTTAAGAGTTTTCAGACTTCCTCTTCTATGGCTGTTTGGCTCTCAGGAGTAAAATGCCTTTTCTTCTGTTGAATCACTTTAGCGCTCATATTGATATGAAGCTTGTGTACCATAATATCTTTAGGGATACCTGACATGTTTGAGGGGGTTCATGTGAATGCATCGGCATTATCTTATAGAAAGTTGATTAAATTTTGATGGTTGTTTGCTGGCAAGGGTTTTCCTATCTTGGTCATCTTCTCAAGATCGTTTCCTAGTGAAATTTCCTTCGTTTCATCTTTAGTATTGTCTATATTGACTAACTTTCCTTTTGGATAAGTTTTGACTTGAAAAATTTTGTCTTACCTTAATGCCCTCATATACAATGACCTTGCCAACTGTGATCCCCTTTATATACCCTAACTCCAGTGGGAGTAAGAAATTTAGTCTTGAGGTGGGCAATAAAGGGGATGACACCGAATAAGTGCTGACATGGCCGTCCCATGATCACATTATATAGGGACCAACATTTGATAATAAGAAAGTCCTCTTTATCCTGCATGATACGAACATCATCTCCAATTTGGATTGGTAGAGAAATTACTTCGGTCACTTGAATAGGTTGATTGTTGAAGGCATACAAATAGTAGTTATAAGATCTTAGTTGTGCCTTGATCTTCGGTCTTATTTTATCAAAAGTGTGTTGAAAAATAATGTCTACTAAACTTCCAGTTTCAATGAGAATTTTCTTGACCTTAAAATTTGTGATTCTTGCGCTAATGACTAGTATGTCATCGTAGGGCCTATAAATGCCTTTGAAATCTTCCTTTGTGAAGGAGATGGTCTTGTTGATTTTGACTTTCTTGCCCTGGATATTGCAAACATAATTATTGGTGTTAGTTGAGCTTGAAGAGCCTAACTAGCTTATAGCGAAAGGTCTATCGACAATTGTGTTGATTATACCATTAGATGCTCTACTGGTGCTTTTGCCTCTTGGGTCTTTTTCGGTAATAGCTGGTTGAGTAACTTTCTCTTGATCTTCTCATCTCCTTTGAGATGACTGCTCAATATTCTCTACATCATGCGCGAGAAACTTACATAAGTGCCTTCGCTGAATTGTATCCTCAATCGCATTCTTAAGTTGGATGCATTCATTAGTGTTATGGCCTTTGTCGCAATGGAAATTGCAGTATTTTTTAGAATTTCTCCTTGATGGGTTTCCTCTCATCCTTTTTGGACATTGCAATATGCCTCTTTGTCCGTACACCTCCATTAATATGTTTGAAATTGGATAATTAACTGGTGTATGGATTGAATATGTTGGAATTCATGGCCTCTTTTTCTCTGCGTTACTACATTGGTCATTGTCTATTCTAAGTCGATCTTTCGCGCTTCTCCTCTTGTCACCTTTCCTGTCTCCTCTATTTTGATTAGCCTCTCGGTGAGCCTTAACATTGTCTTCTTATTGAATGTAAGATGTGGCTTTGGCTTTGCACTTGGCAAAAGTTCTCGGCTTATTTTTGGCAAGAGACTTGAAAAAGTCTCCATAGGGTTTGACACCATCTATAATGGTGTTAAAGGCTACACTCATGTCTAGTTTTGGAATCTGAACCATCTAAGCCATAAGCTTGGCCAAATAATCTCTAATAAACTCATCAGATCTCTGCTTTATCGTGTTAAGGATAAAAGAATCCTTGACATAAAGCTTACTAGTAAGGAAGTATTGAAGAAAAACTTCTACCAAATTCTCAAAACATGAGATCGTCACTGTTCTCGGCATGGTGATCATCGGGTTCTTTGTTTTGACTTGGGTAAACATTACTATGGAGGAGATTAAGAGTCTCTTCATGTTTTTTGCACAACTCTTGGTTTTCTTTGGCTAAGTTGAGGCAAATTTGCTTTAACTTAGCTAAACATTGCTTATCAATGTGCCTACTTCCCACCCTCAAGGTGGTAGGACGAAATAGCAACACCTGTACTTCTAGTCAATCTAGTTTTGCTACGTAGGTATGTAAGAAAAAGAAAAACAGATGACACCAAATGTTGTTGTATGGTTTTTTAATGATCCTTTCCTATAAAGTAAAAAGAACTAAGGGTATTGGGGCTAGTTTAGTGTAGCCACTATGATATTGGCACATCCCGGCATAGTACAGGATGCACCATTATACTCTTGTTAAAAACTTAACTCAACTTGCTCATTCATCAAAAGACAACATTGTTTACGTAATAAAGGGGTTTCTACATTGGAGTTCAATTGGATTTCTTGTCACAACTTATGTGTACAACATAATAGCTACATCAAAACATGAATCGACTTTTTCCTTTATCATCTTCATAGTAATAGGATTCTTGACTTAGTATAAGCTCCATACAAAAGTTGCTGACTCCAACTTATGCTCTTAGTATATATATATCCCCCCTTAACATTGGGCCCTTTATGATATAGTTAACTCAAGGATAAAACAATTTATCCCCTTAGCTACTGAAGTTGAGTAAGAGTAGATATCATACAACATAATATAAACAATATGATAGACATTATTGCATATCACAATTGAAACATTTCAATTATAACTCCTAGGTTCAACTTCACATATGCATTTGCCCAACTAGGCATTTACTGTTAGCAATGTAGCATGCTATGCTCATTCACGTGGCATGCATTGGTACCGATATCCTATGCCCTCTAAACTTTTTCTGATTAGTTGACATAGCTAGACATCTTGATACAATGTTTAAGAACCTAGAGCAACAACGAGCTGCTTGGGAGTAAGACCCCCACCAAATTGGACTATACATTATAGTTTGCCATTTACAAAAAAAGGTAATAAGGAGCTGTTTGGGGGTATGACCACTAACTTTACAAAATTAGAATATACACTATAGTTCACCAAATCAAAGTGGTAATATTGTCAAATTAAACTACATACTATAATCTACCAAATCAAAGTGGTAATACTACCAAATTAGACCACACACTGTAGTCTACCAAATTTGACTATCAAAATAGTTACAATGTTCGGGCAATACAATCTATACGCTTCCAAAAACTGAGTTCATAAAGCCATGCTTTTTCCTATGATCATTTGGAAGCTTTATTTTGAAAGTTCTAACCCGTAGGTCCCTTTTTGTGCTATGCTATGCTATGATATGTAATAACAACTCAAGAATATCAGTCAGCACAATCAATCTCCCAGTTTTATTCAACCCAGTGATTTGATTCTAGTTTTTGAACTCTCCCTAGTGGAATTCTAGTATCTTACTTGGGGTTTACTTAGTTAAATACCTAGAAGATTGAGTTAGCAATAACTTAACTTCCTTAGTTAGCATAATCATTCGTAACGTAAATCATCGCCCAACATAGCAACATAACAGTTTAACCAGAATATAGTTACTATCATTCACAATTACCACATCAGCATCCACTATAGTAGCATATTAATTCAACCAAGATATGCCTATATTCAATCAGTATAGCATCAAACAACACGCAGTGTTATGAGTAACAATATATCTACTCTAAGTATGGGTTAGATCCACTTACCTAGGCTTAGTAATAGCGTAAAATCTTAAACCTCACGACGTTGTCCTTCCTTACATCTTACACCTATGAAAATATAACATAGTCTTCAAATCAAGTATAGGTTGAACCGGATCTGTTATAAGCTTTCATTTTCGCATTTTTAAACTTCATTTAATCGTATCTTACTCAATTCTTTTCCGATTTCAATAAACTTTATATCGTTACGATCATTATTCTAAGTATTATTGATATATCATAAAAATCAAAACCAATCAATATTGTTAAAAACCCAAAAATACCCTTTTTTTCATTATGATTTAACCATATGTTACCTTAACTCTGTAATTGACTCGAGTAAGCCTTAGTATTGGACTACAAACCCTAAAAATTATACTTTCCAAACTTATCCAGCAACACTTATTATTCCTAAAGTGTTCATTTGACATGGATTTAATAAACATTATAATAGTACTAGTTACTATATTACATATTAAGCTAATATATAAGTTTATATTAGGAAAATACATAATAAATAGTATATAAGCCTGATTAATTTCACGAAAAATCCTATAAAATCATAAAAATATGTAGTTTAGTTATTGATCATCAACTATACTAAATTGGCTATTATTCATTTTTATGAAAATAGCAGTCTTAGTTTGAAATTACGAAAAATTAAGAAAAATAAATAAATTTTTGAGTGAGATAAAAATTAAATATTCCAAATATCATTATAAACATCCATAAGTCTAAAGATGTAAGGCTCATTTGTTAATTTCATCAAAAACTAATTATCTCAATAATTTGGTAAAATTGACAATTTTATTCAAAATAATTATAAAAAATAGTAAACATGGAGATTTTCAAAAGTTATTATTATTGAAATTTAATAAATTATATAAGTGTGTTATACAAAAATTTTGAGGTGGAATTAATATTATTTAATATTTTGAAAAATTTATTTAAAATTCGTCTAAATAGGGCATGTTCTTAAGCAAGTACCCTAAATCAATGTTATTTGAAGAAAGTAAAATTACCACATGAAATTAAATGTAAAATAACCTAGGGAAACCAAATTTCATAATTTGCTAAGCTGATTTGATATTTTTAGTGAATTAATAAAAATTAGGTAATGAAATTTGACTCACCAGCTTATGGTGCTCTAGCCTCCCTTTAGCCACTGCCCTATGTCGCCCCATCTTCTCTCTCCATTATAGATTTAAGTCCCAAGTGGCTCTTGTCTGGTTACTTGTAATCTTAAGAACCGTAATTCATCATATTTTCTTACTATTTTTTTTTTAATTTTATAAAATTATTTTCTTATGTTTTCAGGTTCCAAATGTATTTTAAATGATGTTTAGACTCCTATTTATAGGATTTAGAACTTTTGCATGTAAAAAAAGTAAAATTACACATGTCAATTTTACATTTTCCTAGGTATCATGTGTCATTTTTTAATTAATTAAGTATTGACTCATCACTTCTAATTAATCTTAGCTTGACACATTATTTGGTGACTCATCCATGCAATTTTTTTTATCAATTTTCCATTATTTTACCTAATTTTGATAATTTATTATTATTATATGTATATATTTAATACATATAATGTATTTCATATGTAATGTTATGCCTTGAAGTCGCAGAGTCGCAACAGTCCCACCGTGTAAACCATTCTATGATAGTAACTAGCCTCACAGTACCTACCATAGACATGATCTATACAAGGCGTCGACGACTTGTCGCTTTAAAGTAAACAGTCCGATTAAAAGTTTAACTACAATTATGATAAATATTACAAGTTTCTAATAAATATGTATAATTATATGTAAGTCCACAGAACTTCCCAGGAAATTCTACATATTCACAACTGTTCACTAATTTACATAATAACTATCAGTCTTTCATCTTTAACTACAAGGTCACTTTAGTTACACATTATTACTAAGTAACTTGATCCTCACTCCTCTGACTTCAAAAGGACTAACTTCTGGGTCATTGTAGGACGGCATAATACTTGACGTGGTCAGAAATTAGGACCTGCAAAAGGATTTATAAGGGTATGAGCAACTACACCTCAGTAAGTTGAATTGGAGACTCATGAATGCATACAAACACAAACAAGATTATTAAGTAATTATTTTCATGCAATGCAACAATTAAGTGTCATCGCACAACGTAGTCCGGTCTGTTGTGAAATCAGAGAAATTTCACCCGCTCCAATCCTGGTTGAGGAGTTTCTATGTTATGCAGTGGCTTACAACCAAACCCAGGCTTGTGCAATGGAGACCTCTCTCTTCCTATGACTACCTTCGAACCATTGACTTCACCTTCGCCGCGACCTTCTCTCCTGTCACTTAGTTCGACTATGGATGAAGAAGGGACTATTTTGCAATCCTGCGCTATCCCTTTCGAAGGGGTTGATATTTGGTTGGAGAATCTTATGAATCCCCTAATGGGTTGTAATGCATGACATTTTTGGTTATTAGAGTCGAATAAGATTAAATTTCATTTAAGGTATTTAAACAATTTCACACCAATTCAATCAATCACAAAATCACTCACATTACAAATTCAATACGAATTTAGATACATCAAACACATGCGTAAACTACTTATAATCATAACCATATACAAGCCTAAGTCTCCGAGTACCATAAAACTAGTACTCTATTATAATAAGTAATAACCCAACTTACTTAGAATTTCTAAATCTTTCGATCACTTAGTTGCAAGCCAATTCGTCTCTAGGTGTCCTATAATACAAATAGGTCTTTTTAGTACTTATACTTTGAGGATTCATATTCTTAGTTATAATTTAACTCATATGCTCGAATCCTAATGTGAAATTAATCACATTAAGCTCGAGTATTCAAATATCATATTAGGTTTTAATTTAGTATTCTAGACTATTCGGTACACGCTATTCCTAATTGGGATATTGGATTTATCTCCAATGTGAGAAAATATTACATTTTTATACAATTATCCAAAATTAAATCTTATTTCAGTTAGTGTTATTCTGATTTTTATTCTAATATTATCTAAATAACCCTAATTTTTTAGATTTATTAATTTTCAATTCCACATATTACTAATTTCTTACAATAACTACCTAATTTCCTAAATTAACTATACTTAATACTCCAAAGGTTAAGATTAGGTTTCCACATCAGAGATTAATATCTTTAAACATCTAATGACTATCTAAATTAGTAATTAGTATCTTAATCACCTAATTAACCCAATTTTTCCATCATTTTAGGGCTAAAAATTAACTTAAAAATTTCGAAAATTAATTTTAGAAAAATGGTTTCATAGCACTGTTCTATATGACATAAGCATTTTACAAAAAAAAAATTGAGCTCCAAACTACACTCCTAAGCCTATTTATTTCTCGTTCTAATCATGCTCGGTTTTATACAATTTGTTAAGAATCCTATATTTTTAGACGTAATTAAACTAAATCACTATTTTTCTCTAAATATAAATACAATAAAACCTCAGAATAACAAGTTTCATAATTTTCTAGGCAAAATAACTAATTTTACAAAATTATTCAAAATCAAGGCAATTAAGGGACTCACCAGTTCGATGCTTTTTGGCTGTCCAACTCCAGTCCAAGTGTATCGGTCAACCTAGACGGTGGGGCTGGAGTGGGGTGGTGGTGGTGGCTCGGTCCCAGGTGGTGGTGGCTCGGTCCCAGGTGGTGGTGAGGTGTGGGTTTGGCTAACTAGCCCTATCTGTACAATTTCCTTTTCTTTTTTTTTTCTTCTGGATTTTCTCTCGAATTTTTGAAGTTCCTTATTTTTCTTTGATCCTAAACTATCCAAATGAGTTCTCTGAAATTTTGCCCTATTTATAGACGTTTTAGGTAATTAATATGTATTAATTAGACATGACATTGCCCCATTTCCTTGATTTTTGGCTTTTGTGTTACTTAATTCTAATTAGGTAATTTTTTCTTTTTCAGATTCTAACCTGCTACAACTATATTTTCATTAATCCACACCCTTTTGATTTTTTTTTTGATTTTTCTTAATTAATTTAATAATTTTCTTTAATTATTTACTAAGTTTTTGGCCAATTTAAGTAATTTCGCATATTTTTATCTACATGTAAATACATGTGGGGTACATGTGAACATTTCTAATTATTATTTAGGTTATTCTATGATTTTTCGTATGCATATAATCTATCTTTAGTAATTTATTAGTTATTAAATTATACTTTTCGCCTTTTTGATGATTAACAAGTATTATACTTAAAATTTGAAAATTTTGTAGTCTCCTATTTTATTACTTATTTTCTTAAATTTAAGTTTACGGCGTCATTTTTACTAATATTTCTCTCCATAGTTTATAATTTGAGTTTGAACGGATCCTTTAATCAATTATCCTAAACCTTGTGTTCTAAGTTCCATTTTACGGTCTCTTCACTTAACTTTAGGGCTGACATGTAATATATGTATATTATGTATAGTTCAACTTCATTTATTATTTTTGAAAGTTAATTAATTTATCTTTAATATCTCGCTATATCTAAAACTCAAATTTTATGGTTATCGATTTTATCAATAAATTAACACTTTTCTCAAATTAATATTTTTATATAGCTTATTTTGAGAAATTAACTTTACTTGAATTACTTCATCTAACTTTTCTAACTTTAGTGTGAAATTTGAAATAAAACTGATAATTTAGTCTAGCACCCTAAATTTAGGGGCTTAGATCTTAGAGTTATTGAGCTAGTTGGAAAAAAAACCTAGGGTATTATAGATACCTAAGTCAATAAGTGAATTTTAGAGAAGATAAGATGAGTAGTTGTCGGTTGTCAGATGGTTCTTATAGTGCTTCTTATTTGTATTTATAGGCAAATATTAGGTGTCTAAAATAGCAGTTAATTACATCATTATTAGGGCATGTAGAAACTTTATGGTTAAGTATATTTTTGAAATGTAGGAGTTGTTGGTTGTTATGTAATGGAACTGTACCAGGAGATAACTGTTCGCGTTACTTAAATTCAAATTAGATATGATTGTTTTGGTTGGCATCTGCTGAGTTGTGAATTACTTAACATCTCATCAGCTGAGAGTACGGGCGAATGTAATGGATGAAATCTGACCATCAACACTTATGTCTTTGGAATTCGTATTAGTTGTTACTTTTTGCTCCCATAGTTTCTTTCCATTGCACTGTATCACACTTTATTTGATTTGCCTAGATTAAAGTAGTAAGTAATAGTCTGGTACTTAGACAAACCTTTCTTATTGATGAAATGACCAAATGATGGTGAATATTCACCAGTATTATTACTGAACATGATTTGGTACAGTAGTCAGTTATGGCAACACGTGTTTAAAATTGTTATTTTCAAAAGTTATTTTACCAAAGTCTTATGTTGTTATCACTAATCTAACTTTTTCATGATCATCATACTAATAGTAATAATAATAATAAAATCTCTTGGCCTTTGCCTCCTATTTAAGGTACTCATTTGCATCACCTATATCATTAAAGGTTGGTATCTATAGCCTGACATTTTCAATTGCTTAAGGTGTACGAGCTCTTTCGTCGACCTCATAGAACTCCTCATCTTCCTCCTCTTCATGAATATCCTCTAAGTAGGTCCTTCAGCAAGCTCTCTTGTCTACTCCTCCAACTTGTGTATGTTGAGATTGAAAATTTCTACATCTATGCCAAGCCTTATACACTCGATCTCTAACACCAAGTTCCACTCAAGGAACATCATGAGTGACCTCAACAAGTTGATTAGTGGATAATTGGTGAACTATACGAGTCAGGTAGGTTATTATGGTAGCCATTTTGTCAATCTTCTCATTGGTAAATCTAGGTGTAACTAGAGTTGGCCTCCCATGATAGAGAACATCACTTTCATTATCTCCAGCTGTAAGCCTCGTATTCGATAAATAGGAATTGAATAGGTAAATTTAGGGTATTGGTGAAATTAACTAGATTAACTTAGAAACTTATGAATAGGCTTGAGACATTAGGTGTATGGATTAGGCATGATAGGTGTGGCACCATTGTGTAAGAAACATGCAATAGACAAGTGATGATGGAAAAAACAGCTTTAAAAATTTAAAAAACCTGCTCTACTGGATACTTTAGACAAGTGAGAAGTTAGGAAAAATCAGAGTGAGTTAAGTTGATAAAAAATAAAATACAGAAAAAATCGAAAAATCTATGTGTAAATTGGGGAATTTGATGTTTCACTGGTGTAAGGCAAAGTTGGAAGTCAATTAACCACTCCACCATAAGGAGCAGTTGGCGGCTAGTGGTCTTGACAAAGTGGAGGGTATTGTTGGTGGCCGGAGCTGCAAATATTAATGAGGTCCAATTTTTACCCTATTTTAAGTTAATTTGTAAAAATACCAGAAAATGATGAAAAAACTTGTTCTTACATATTTTCATATGTAGAATCTAGAAAAAATATTATTTTGTAAAGATTTAATAGCTACAATATATGTGCTTAAGAAATCGACAAAACCGAGTAATTTTCGATATTGAAATAAATAGTTCTAACAATGTAGTTTCACCTTCGAAATTTTTCTATAAACTATCCTATATTATTGAATTGTTATGAAGAGATTTCTCATAAATCTATTTTCTAAAATTTTATTTGACTTTTTTTAGCCTTAAATTATGTTTAAAATATTAATTTTTGTGTAAAATAACCTATTTCTCTTATGGACCTCACTTGGATTCTGAGTTTGGGTGATTAATGGAGTATTTATTGTATACTAGAGTGTTTGATTAGGTTCAATAGGAAGGAGTCATAAGATATCAATAATGTGCCCTAAAATGTGTAGTTAAGTAGTATGTAAACTTGAAGAATGATGGATGGTGATGGGTTTTATGAAGAAGTGGGATTTAATGAAGTTGAGTAATATTGGTTGAAGTGTTAGTTGGTTTTCTTTTATTAGAGTTTAGGGTGGAAATGGATAAATCAAGAAGTTGTATGTAATATGAATTTGGGTAGAGGATAACTTAGAGGAAGATTGAGGGAACATGTTCTCTTAGATATTCCTTTAGAGGCTAAATCAAAGGCAAGAGCATGGGTAAGTGATGAAATAAGGGAATCTCAAAGGCTAAATTAGAGGGAGTATTTTTAAGAACTTTGAAGTTACTTGTCTCAAAGGAAAGTTTAGAGGGTAGATTCCTTGAGATTAAGAAGTTGACTAAACTCAGATGATATCTTAGAGGAAGTGAAGGTAAATGTTTTACTAGATACTGATTTAGAGGTTCAATCAGAGGTAAAATTTGAAGAGAAGTATAGATAGGTGAGGCTCAAAGGCTGAGTTAGAAGGTGAACTCTTAAGGAATTTGAAGTTGATTGGGCTTTAAAGATAGCCTAGAGGATGTCTGCCAAAATATCTAAATGTTGAATGACTACATGGTTAGTTCAAAAGGTGTCTTAGAGGATACTTGAAGTGAGATCCTTGAGTATAAGTACATAGAAGTTGTTTAAGAAGGTAATTCGTAAGAGATCTTGGGTAGTTATCAGACTCAAAAGATGATTAAAAGGATAATTCTATTAAAACCTTAACTTTGATATGGCTTAAGGGATAACTTAGAAGCTTTCTAGTTTAAGAACTTCAATGGTAAATTAGCTCAAAAATTAACATAGAGGGTGTTTACTAAACAATCTTGAGTGTTTACTAACCTCAAAGGTTGAGTCAGGGGCTGAATTGGTTATGAACCTCTATACCCATATTATAAACCCCGTAAATCTAATTTTCTAAGTATAGAATCAAACTCCCAAAACTGTAGATGATTTCTTAAAATCAATAGAGCTAGTGAGATTTAAAATCGATTAGAATCTCAATTCAAAATGTAAATCGAATATGAAAAACCTTAAATTATCAATTGAACTTCTAATCGCATACGAAGACCTTAAAACCTTAAGTATATGTAATTGCAAAAGTTGACCTTGAACCTCATCAAAACTCCAAGATAACAACTGAAGATTTAATCGTGTAGAAAACTTTTATATTCTAAATGTATCTAAACACTAAAGATTTCATCTGAAAGTGATAAAAACCCTAAAACTATAACTTTAAGGATATAAAAGTACTAATTCATCAAAACTTACTATAAAATCCTAATTGATAATATATCCTTAATATCTTGCCAAATCATTAGTAAGAGATCAAAGATAACTTTCAATCATTTATAAATAAATAAATATTAAAGTAATCCTTTAGGAATTAGGATATTGCATTATAGATCACACCCATCTTTCAATTATATAAATAGGTTAGTATTATATAGAATTAAGAGCTTAGTTGATGATTATACTACATAAGCAAGTATTAATACCCTAAATGATATTTTTCATGATAATTGCATTAAGTAGCCTACTAAGTGATGTATATAGGATATAAATACCTAAAGGAAGATCTCATTACCTATTCTTACTAATAATTTCAATAAACCCCATATTTCCTTTTATTCTCTTAATTTTCTTCCCAATTTTCCCTAATTACTTCATTATGTACACTTAAATTACAAGTAATTTTAAAGAGTTGACCAAGTCAAAGGTTAACTAAGTCAACATATTGAAAAGTCAACAAAGTGTCATTTTCATCTAGAGTCTTCTTCCATTTTCTTGATTTTTCATTCAATTAACACATGTCCATTTTCTTCCTTTCTCTTAGCCTTACTGTCCACTTCATGGACTCATCTAGATCCCACTTGTTTTCATTTTCACATACAAAAGATTACACAAAAAAAAGGTCTTTTCCCTCATCTTCAAACCGTTACCCCCTTTCCCTTTCATCCCTTTCCAAATTTCAAAACTTACTTCCATATTTCAAGGACAAAAGGTATGTTTTATGTGATTCTTCCATCTTAATTAGCAATTAGTTGTATATGTTAGGTTAGTTTTAGAATTCATATGTCATATTTACATGTATGTTTAGACAAATAAGATTTTTATATATATGTACCTAAGTATAGGAGTACTTGGGTATAAGAGTAGAATACATGAGTACATATACCATATAGATATATGTGAGATGCTTATATGTGAATTTTAGTAAAATACATGGTATAAGTGTAGGTATATATAGATAAGTGTAGAAGAACACATGTACATATGTTGGAAGATTCTTATATAAGAGTATTTTTTATGTACATAACCAAAAATAAGGAGTATACTAAGTATATATACATATAACTTACTAATTAAGCCCATAAAATGCAAAAATATGGATTTTATGAAGATTTCTTAAGGGAGTATAGAAGGTATAAGAAAATACGTATCCTACCATATGTATATACGGGTATATGTGCAGGTATAAATATAAGTATATTTATAAGTATATTAGTATACATACAAGTGTGTTAGAAGTATATATACACATAATATACATACAGAATATATAACTACATAAGTAAATTACAACATAATTACTTAAATTACTAAAAGATAGTATAGTAAAATAATAAAATATACAATATGTACAAATGTATACATATGTAGGTCAAACCTACTTTAAGCCCATAACATACATCTCAATTTGAGTTAGCCTTATTTAGGTACATACAATAGTAATAATAATGTAAAATTATCTAAATGTAAGAATCTAAGGGTTAATTAAATCATTAAGTACTAAAATAAGATATAAAAAATAAGCAATAGGAATATTCAAGCTTCAACAATTAAAATTTCAATAAATTTAATCCATATAATAAAATATAGGTCTTAACGTCCAAAACGGATATCACCTGAGAACGTACGTTCGAAAATGATGAAAAATGACTATAAGCTTGTAAATATTGGAGATAAAATGAAAATGTTCCTTGTGAGTAAAGATATAAGATAAAAATAAATAAAATAAGTAAGATAATTAAGTAATAGACTCGTAAACTGATAATAAGGAGAAATAAATAACTAAATACATGAATTATCATAACTTACAAATATACAAATATAATTACTACTGATCCCACTAAAGTATAATATATCCTATACACACCATACTTGGGTTATATTGGGAAACTAGACAAACTACAATAGACTTTTAGTTAACTAAGGAGTTTAATTTCTTGGAATACTTATAAGTTTTACTATCTTTTAAGCGTTTCAATATCAAGTTCTGGAATCCAAAAAAGTTTGGAGAATGAGCAATAATCCTAGTGAGGGAGTTCTAATGACCTACTATTTGTTTGTGCGTGTTACTTGTATGATGCTTTACTGCTTGTTATTACTTGTATATCTAAATGACTGTTTTGCTTGTATGTTATCATCCGTGTGATCACATTTTTAAAATTGATAAATATAAATATTTGACTAGAATAATCGATTCTTTTCATCGCATGTCTATGACTCAGTAAATGTATGGATAGAGAGTGCTATTTTTGCAAAATTTTGAGGAAAGTATTTTTTGAAAAGAGCTTTTCTAATCTTAAACATATTTTGTATGATTTTGATAAGAATTTGTAGTGCTGGAAAAAATATTTTATCACTAAGACAAAGCTAGCATGTGATCTCTAATTAATATTGAGAGGACTTGCTTTATTATGCCTATAAGGCTTTGGATAATTTTGGTTGCAAGAGGACTTACACGTTTATGCCTAAGGGGCCTTAGATGGTAGATAGTCCTAGTTTAGGATCCACCTATTTGGATTAGAACTCTTTTCTCAACTAAGGTAATATACGAGTGTTGCCTAGAGGGATGGTGCCCCTAGGCAGCCTCATGCAGATAAGCTGAGGTGCCTTCTACGGTTAAGTACAAGGGATAATCATAATGTAGATGATGTAATTTTACACCGTTCATAGTTCCGGACTCCTATGGATGTGTTGCTTGCATTCATCTCACCTGCATTCATTTTTTTGTGTACATAGCTTGCATGTATGTTAATAACGTTTGATAACTTGCTTGAATAGTAGTGGTGAGGAATGAACTCACCGAGCTGTTTTAAGCTCATTCCCCCTTAGTTTCTTTAGAGGTTTACTTATGTTGGGATTGGGATAGGGATAAGTCTAGAGTGTTGAGTGCAAGGTGAAGATAAGTATGATAGTAATAGATTGAGTTGAGACATTTATAGATGATACATACACATCCTTTGTTGGAAATATTTGTACGTTAGAATTCAATATAATTTCATATTTCTTGTAATTTTATAAAGTTAGTATATCCTGTCCTATTATTTGGTAAGGGATACCAATTCTCTATGGTTTTGGGGAATTGTAGGATATCGGATATCCATAGTTAATTATATTTTACGATAAATTAATTATTTAAAAATTAGTAACTTTAGTGATAAATCATTTAGAGTCTTACAATCTCTAACTTACAAGGTGGTTTTCATATCATGGGTGCACACATGATATGTAAATTTTCAGGTAATCCTACTAGGCCTTCTTTAGGGTCCTGACACATATGTTGCAAAGGGTAGCTTAAAGGCTTCTCTAGTTAAATACGCTAAAGTAGATGACTTAAGACGTAGCTCTAATGGTAATAAAGATAAAATATGTCTATAGTACCCTATTAAACTTTCAATACTTAATGTTAAGACACTAAACTAACAACTAAATAACTTAATATTTATATAGAAATTTAAATTGGTAATATTTAATAATTTTCATGTAGAATAAAGCATTAGATCGGTGTAAATATTGAAGGATCATTAACAAAGACAAGTTAACAAGTGTAGTAGTAAGTGATTGAGTTCCAAGTAAGTAAGATCGGTATTTCACTATACTTTAGAGTATTATTTAAGAATACTTGGAGACTTCAATATATGTCTTACTTGTGATTGTAAGTCAATAGGTTGTATAGGTGCAATGCATGTGCGTAGATATTGTATTGCTATTATGGAGTATTAGACTTTATGTATTGATTGCTTTATTGAATTGTGTGAAATTGTTTGATCACTTTCAAAGGTAAACTAATTGAAACTTGACTTAACTTCTAATTAGACTTGTATTACAACCCATTAAGGGAAACAACTAAGATTCTAGGGCTAAACACTCTCTTTGACAACGATAGCAGAATTGGTCCTTTCCCTACCCTTAGTAGAACTAAATGAAAGGGGAAGAGGTCGAGCTAGGTTAAGGACTGTGGTTCGAAGGTAGTCTTGGGCAACGTATATTTCTCCATTGCATAAGCCTCAGTTTGGTTCTGATTTGTGAAATGCATGGCATTAAACTCCTTGAAACTCGGATTAGAGTGGGTGCAATTTCTCTAATCTCATGATGATTGGTTAACATTGTGTGATGGCATTTACTTAAACATACATTGTATCTAGTTAACCTTGCTAGAAAACCCTGGTTGCTTGATGTTTGATATGTGCTATTGTCTTTATCCTACTTATTAAGCAAATTATCACTCATTGCCCTATAGTTATTTTGCAAGCTTCCAGTAGAATCACTAGTATTATACTAAGATTCAGAACATTAAGGAGCCGGGTCGAGGTCGAGGAGTGAGATTCAAGACTAATAGACTGTGTTCTTAATTATTTGTCGAATTTACTAACTTATACGGAAACTAATAGGGCCTCTATTAGTGACCTATTAGTTTTTAATTATGAATACTGTTATTATGCTCTATTAACTTGTGATCTTTTAGAAACCCTTTATTAATTTGTCTATTTTCCTAAATCAATTTACTTTTAGTACTTTTTGTTGAAATTGAGATTTTATATTCTAAATGATTTGCAAAAGCTTAATTTTCTCAATTGTTTGAGCTACAAGTTTATGTTTCGAAGGTATTTTGGAAAATTATATCACAAGTTGATATCTATTACACTTAGAATTAGAAGGCTTAAAGCTTGGAAGTGATAAATGCCTTATGTAAGCTATATTTATGTTAGTGGCTAAGTGGCTAACTTTTTGCTTAAATTGGTTTACATGGCAAGGCTGTTAGGACTATCTGATTTGGGGCACAACAGTTCTAAAGTGGTATCAGAGCATGTTCCTGGGCAATCCGCTTAAAGTACAATTCATTTGAATTGTTATAGTTAAAACAAATAGAATACTTTAGGGACATTAAGAGTAAGAAAAATAAGCAAGACACAAAAGACTTAGATGAGTAAGATATATATATATATATATATATATGTGTGTGTGTATATATGATATCGTATATAATGTAAAGCCACAATGAGTAATAGGTAAATGCTAATCTAACTCATGTCATGTGTATCTTTGGGTTCTGAATCATTAACTTTTTTTTATTAGTGATGAAAAGTCTATGGATTGTAAGGTTTAATTGTGGGAATTGTCTTTAGATGGATTGATTGAGTGTTGTTCTATGTATTGGTGGAATTGAAGGATGTATAATTTGACAAGCTTAAGGAGGAAATTGGCAGTAATCGATGAGTAGTATGTTTAGAGGGATTGGAATGAGAGTTAGGGTGTAACTAAAACTTGAAATGTGGTTTTGGTGGAATTCTAAAGTACGGATTGTTTAAGCTTATGATAATAATAAGTAAAGCATGACTTAATTCAAAGAATACAATAGAATACAATAGAATACGATTCAAAAGATTAAATAGAGGATTATGGCAAACTTGAAGACTAACTATTGTGGAATAATAAGGTCAAATGGAGGATATTCCATACTTTTGGTGAGAACATAAATACATATTGCAAAATGTACCTTATAATTGATAGGTGCATAAAAGATACTGGGAAATGGGAGCTAGAATTATATTATAAATATAACTTTGGAGAAAGACTACTTGTAGAAGTTGAAGGAACTTTAAGAGATATATAATATGAATTTGAATGAGAACCTAAAGAAGACTTTGACCTTAATTTTGACACTGTAACAACTAAGGATGGGGCAAGGGTAAACAAATGTATAAGTAGATTGAGGAGTATAAAATACAAGAGGAAGTCAACTCCTAGAGAAAATTTTTTCACCATAACTTAAGTAGAAACCAATGAAAAAAATTAAAAGAAGGGATTTAGTGTTAAGAATAACAATGACAAAGATAGAATATGTGAAGTTACATCTTAAGACACAGGAGTGTGTGATGATTAAATTTGGTTTTGGAAAGTAGAAATGATAAAGTAAAGGTGAGTGGACATGGAATTGATTTTTACGAGAAGTTGTGTTGATCTTGAAGATATCGGTAATTTGTAAAGACAAAAGTTAGTAAGATAAAGTAATTTTTAGTGATTCAACTCTTTAGATAGTAATATAGATGGAAAACTTGAATACCCTTAACATGTTTAAGCCAGGGTTTATGAAATGAACTCTTATTATTTCGAAGTATTTTCTATTCTTTAATATGTTTGGTTATCATAATATTATAAATATAATCTAGTAAATAGTTAACTAAAATAGTATTTGCAAGCAACGTACTTAGGAAAGTAAACAAGTGATATTTCAATGTGTATGAAAGACTATGTGTAGTTCTTTATGATGAGACGTTTGTTCTTGATGTGATTTTCTTTGATGTAAAGTTAAGTTCCAATGTAAGTCTGTTTCTATATATTTTCGAGTTATGAAATTGAAATATGAAAACTATGGAGATAAGAAGTATATGACCTTGAATGATATCAAATGGACTTCGAGTTTGAAATGTATATGGAGATCAACTTAAGTCTCTCAACTACCAAAATAGGTAAAAAAAACCATGATCATGACGAAAGACCTTTTTGCTCGTATTTTTAATTTGAAAAGCATAATGAGACTGCAAGATTGAAGATAACGCTATATTATAGGGATGAATATATGTAACATGTTTTATATGGATGTTGATCTACTATTGTTTCTTATAAGCAAAAACTTGGGTATCATAGGAGATAATCTTCTATCATTATGTATATATATAGGATGTGATTAGTATGAATGATTTGTAAATACTAAAACATTAAGAGAAGATATATTGTTAAGGATTACATGACTTTGATTCAACAGGGAGTAATCACTTAGAGAATAGTTCAGAAACTTACAATCCATTTTGAGTTATACTGTTGAAATACATGAATAAGTAATATATAGGAATTATCTCATCAATAGTGCTTCTACAAGAAGACATATTAACCAAAGATGTATTGTAGAGATTAGGAGCAATGAACAGGATATACATTGTGTCATGCCTTGAACTAGTCTCGCTATGTAAACTAACCTAAGATAGAAACTGACCTTATAGTTGTTATCATAGATATAGTCCATAGAAGGCATACACGACTTAACTAGCTTAAAGTATGTAGAGTGATACTTATCTATAATTAAACTTGTGGTATAGCTTTTCAAAATACCTATTTACGATGACTTATTGTTTTGATAACACAACAGTATTTATATAAGCATTTTCATACATAGAGTTATAATTTACATTCAGAGTTTACAAAAGCCATAGATCTTAAAGCCTAATTACAATAAGTTAGGAAACTAATGGGTGTTCCGGGGAATTCCCAATTAGTTTCCTCAAAACCAAAAAGAAAAGTCAAAAGCTTAGATTTAGTGGATTCTTTTTTCCTCACTTTTCCAGTCAACTACACATTAACTTAGGGGTAGTGATATCTGAACATCTAGAACTCTTATTCATCGCTTGTAAAAGAGTCTATGGGGGTGTAAGCACAATTAGCTCAGTAAGTGGGACGAAGTCCTAAGAGTACTAAACAATTACAAATAGGGTTATTAATTATAATATAATGAAATGCAATGTAATCAATTACTTCAAACATCATACAATGTTATTTGGTTCATTATGAGTTTAGAGAAATTGCATCCACTCTAACATGGATTGAGGAGCTTATTGTGATTCAAAATCAGACCAAACTTAAGCTTATGCAATAGAGAATACCCTTCTTCTGTGGCCACTTCGAACCATGCCCTCCACTCTTGCTGCAGTTTTCTTGCTTGTCACTTAGTTCGACTAAGGATGGGGAAATGACTATTCTGGCTATTCTCAACGAAGGGAGTTGGTATTTGGTTATATACTCTAAATTGTTCCCCCTAATAGTTGCTATAAATGTCTAATTAAGTTAGCAGTCAAATCACTCTTAATTCCATTTAAGAGTAGCTAGACAAGTTCACACAATACAAAACGAAGTAATCATATAGAATAGCATGTTGAGGAGTTCAACTCCTATTACAAATAGAATACCAATCACACATATGGCATGCGTATAGATAGCTAATTTATAATCACAAATAGAAGTATTCTTAAACCTCCAGATATTTTGATATAGTATCTCAATAAGCGGTAAAGCCATATTCTTAACATACTCATCTTGACGTTCACTATGGAAGACTTGAATCGTCGATGCTTAGCTTACTAGGAGATCCTATATATACAAAACCTGTATTTAGTTTTCGTAAAAGTTATAAAAACATTAGGGCTTTATTTACTCTTTTAGTTTATTATAAAGTTAAATATATAAATATATATATCTAAAGTATATTATTATTTTTCTTATATAATGAGATACAGTTTTATTACATAGGTTATGTTAAGGTATTATGCATCAATAATATACGTAATTATATTATAACTTATAATATATCGTTTTGACCGTATTGATAAGGTTATTGTAATACATAAATTCTCATAATATGATAGAGATATGAGTTATATTATCTAAAATTATCTGATTTTAGTAGAAGTAGTGTCATTGGGTTCAAATAAACTTGATGATACGTACCACGTGTTTTATTTTGAGAGATGACTTCTAAAGGGTATTTCTAGTTTTATATTATATCTATACACTCCTATAATGAGAATTATCATATTATATTCATTTTATGTAAATGGACTATATTTTATGTAATTTACTAATATAGCTTAATAATATATGTAATATGTAACCCTAATATATGTATATCATAATCCAATTATATAATTATCACTAAATAAGTTAAAAATTCATTTTCACTAGATTTGACTAGCATGTACATGTATAAATTCTATTTGAATATTTATCACATTTTAGTTTATTATTATTACAAACGCACCCAGGTTAGTAAATTAGGCTATTTTACTAAGTAAATTCATAATAAATAGCTCGAGTCTCTAAATAATTCATTAAAAATTTTATAGACTCCTAAAAATATGAAGAATTTAGTTATTTATGGTTCCATGCTATTGGGTTTATTGCCTATATATGCATAATTATATTTTTACCCTTAAATTGCATTTAATTAAACAAATATTGTCTTTTTAGACAAAATTATTTTCAATACATCCTAACATTATTATGAATCAACAAAAGTCAGTGGATATCCATTTGATCAATTAATTTTTCAAAAATCTATTTATTTCTTAATTTCTCCCTAATTTCAGCTAATTTTTGGGTAAAAAATTATAGAAAATATTAAATACACTTAAATTAAAAATCTGGCTACATAGCAATTAGATACATATCATATGTATTCTATAAAAAAAATTTGAGCTAGAAACAACAATATTTAATACATTTATTTTTAATTTCAAAAATCAGATGAATAGTAATTTATTTATGTAAGTATATAAAATATTCTTAATTTTGCATAAATAAAAATACAACATGAAAGTATATCTAAAATAACCTAAGAATAATTTTTTCATAATTTTCTAAATTTATGTGATCTTTTTTAAAATTGAATGAAAAACAAGGTAGACAATTAGATGACCTGTTCATCTGAGCTTCGGTAACCGATGATGGATGGGTGATTGTCGGAGAGCCTAGGCATGTGATGGACGGTTAGGTGGTGGAAGGGTTTAAAAGTAGATCATATGGAGGTTGGGGAACATGACTAAGTTTGATCTTTACTCTGATTTTCTTTTCTTTTTTTTTTCTATTTTTCTATCTTTTTTCCATGAATTTTTCTTAAGTGTCCTAGGTATCTAAAGTGTGAAATTTAGTTTAAGGAGTCCTATTTATAGTGAGTTAGGCTAGTTGAAATTTTCTTTCTTATTTTGTTATTTTTCTTTCACGTTTTCTCCCTAATTCCTAAGCATGAGGTGCCCTATTTCTATCAAAAGTGACTTTGATTCGTCAAGTTGTAATTTTTGGTTGTGCCACACTAGCTTCATGAAATTTCTATGCAATGTGGATATGTTTAGATGATATTTTAGATAAAATGTGATTAATTTTATGTATACTATATGGTATTTAGTAATTTTATTAAAATACGGGTATATATCCTATATATATATTACGTGTAATGAGTAATCACATGCATATAATCATGTTTCTAGCATATATTTTATTTTTAAGATATATTTCTTATTTGTTTTTATGAGTTTATCATATATTATATATAATTTTATAATTTCGGGTAAATTTATGGGTATAATTATTATATATACCTGACATACTCATAAAAATATGTATATGTTTATATAGTTTATTATACTATATTATTTCCCTTTATAACTTAATTATCTTATCTCTAAGTCGTTGTCACATTTTGAGCTCACTTTTAGGGATTCCAACTAATTTTGTGCTATATTAAATAATCATACTTCTAAGGTTAAAATTGAGATTTTGGGTTATTATTTTTATAATCTAACTTCACTATACCACTTCAACTAACTTTTCTATCTTAGTCCTAAAGTTTGGGCTCAATTAGATAAGTTTTCTAGAAGGCCTTAAATTCGGATACGGTTGCCCTAAATATGATTTTAGGGGTTAACATTCTACCCCTTTAAGAAAGTTTTGTCTTAAAATATTTTATTCTAGCTATAATAACTACTTATTTTTTGATAAAAACATGTTACTTGCCCTTTTCTTTGAAGAGTCTTGGGTAACGATTCTTCATTGCCATCTTTAGTTCCTAAGTCAATTCCACTCTTGGATCGCTATCCCACTAAGCTTTCACATATTCAACTTTGCATTTTCTTAACTTTTGAATCTAGTTCTCTAAGATCTTAATTGGTTTTTCTTTGACTGTATAATCCTCTTGTAAGTCTACTAGTCTCAACTCTACAATTGCATTTAGGTTCTTTATGAACTATCGTAACATGGATACATGAAACACTTTATGGTATCTAGCTAAATTTGGTGGTAAAAAAATTCAATACGTAACATTTCTAATTCTTTCCAAGATTTCAAAAGGTCTAATGTATTGGGGATTTAGCTTTCTTAAAGTACCGAAATGCTTAGATTCTTTGAATGGACTTATCTTAACATATACATGATCCCCTATTGCAAATTCTATAGGTTTTCTTTTCAGATCTGCCCAACTTTTGTATCAATCTTGTGTTGTTTTCATCCTTTATCATATTATCTTTGCTCTATCATTCATCTATCTAATCATATCAGGTCTTATCATTGTGTATTCATCATTCTCCTAATATAGTGGTGATCGACATTTCTTTCCATACAAAGCTTCATATGGTGCCATTTGGATCGTTGCTTGACAACTATTATTATAAGCATACTCCACCAATGGTAAATGTTGATCTTAGTTACCACTGAAGTCTAAAATATAGGCTTTTAACATATCCTCAAGTATTTGAATAACTCTTTCTGACCGTCTATCTGTTTAGGGATTATTGGTTGTGCTAAATTGCAACTTAGTTCCCATAGATCGATATAAGCTTTCCTAAATTTTCAATATAAATCGACTATCTCTATTTGATACAATACTTATATGCATACCATGCAGTCAACAATCTTTCTTACATACAGTTGTGCCAGTTTTTTTATTGACTCATCAGTTTGATAAGGTAAGAAATGAGCGTACTTCGTTAACCAATCTACTATAACCCAAATTAAATGGTGATCTAATCTTGTCCTTTGGAGTCCTATTACAAAATCCATTGTAATATGTCCCACTTCTATTGAGGTATTTCTAATGGTTACAGTAAATTACTAGGTCTCTAATGCTTTGCCTTCACCTGTTAGCATGTGTTACACCTAGCAATATCTTGTACCACATCCTTTTTCATGCCTTTTCACCAAAATAATGATTTTAAATCGTGGTACATCTTATTTCTACCAGGATGTAATGTATAACCAATGTCATGTGCTTCAACCATTATTTCATCCTTTTGCTTTGAGCCACTAGGCATACAAACTCTATTTTTATATCTTAACACACCCTTGGTATCAATTTTAAAGCCAAGTACATCACTCGAACTTAACTTTTCCTTAATATCCTTAATTTTTTTATCCTTATCTTGTTGAAGCTTAATTCTCTTACATCAGTTTCATGCCATCTGAATTCAATCTCTAACTTTTCAAATTCCTTAATCAGTTCATATTGAGTAGTGAGTAATGAGGCCAATTGTTCATAGTTCTTGCAACTTAACACATTTGTTACAACATTAGCTTTGCCATGATGATAGTTTATGGTCAATTCATAATCCTTGATTAATTCCAATCAATACCTTTGTCTTAAGTTTAATTCTTTTTGAGTAAAGAAATAATTCAAGCTTTTATGATCTGTGTATATCTCACAATGTTGTCCATATAGATAATGTCTCCAAATCTTTAAAGTAAATATTATAGTCGTTAACTCTAAATCATGAGTCAGATAATTCCTCTCATAAGGCTTCAATTGCTGGATGCATATGCTATTACTTTTCTATCTTGCATAAACATGCATCCTATTCCATTCTTGGATGTATTGCTATATACACAATAGGATTTATTTGGATTTGGCAAAATAAGTATCGGTGCTAAAATTAAATGATCCTTTAACTCCTAGAAACTTTGCTCACATTCATTGCTTCATGCAAATTTAATATCCTTTAGTGTTAGCCGAGTTAAAGGTTTTGTGATTTTAGAAAAATCTTTTATAAATCGCATGTAATATCCTACTATTCAAAGAAAACTTCTTACTTCCATTACAATAATTAGCTGTTTTCATTTAGTCACTACTTTAACTTTTTCAAGATCTACTGAAATTCCTTCACCTGACATGATATGTCCTAAAAACGAGATTTTATCTAGCTAAAATTCACATTTACTCAACTTAGTATACAATTGATTGTCTCTCAATTTCTACAAGGCCAAATGTAGATAATTGGCATGATCCTTTTTAGTCTTTGAATAGATTGAAATATCATCAATGAATACTATAATAAATTTATTAAAATAAGGTTGATAGATCTGATTGATCAAATCCATAAACATAGTTGGTACATTAGTTAAACCAAAGGGCATCACTAAAAACTCATAGTGCCAGTATCTGGTTCAAAAAGTAGTCTTTGGCACATCCTTCGGTTTCATTTGTAATTGATCTTATCCAAATCTTGAATTAATCTATGAAAATACTATAGCTACATGTAGCTGATCAAATAAATAATCAATCTTAGGTAGTAGATATTTGGTTTAATAGTCATCATATTTATCTCTTGATAATCAATACACAACTTCATGGTTCCACCTTTCTTTTTCACAAATAATACTGGTGCTCCCTAAGGAGATATACTAGGTTGTATAAATCTTTTGTCCAATAGCTCCCGAAGTTAATTTTTTTAAGTCTTGAAGTTCTATCTATGACATTTGGTATAGAGCTTTTGACAACGGTTCAGTTCCTGACACCAACTCTATAGTAAAATCTAATTCTCGATGTGGTGTTAACCTAGGTAAATCTTCTGTAAAGATATTCGAGAATTTGCATACTACAAGTATTGTTGACATTTTTTGGGTTTCCTTCTTCCATTCTATAACAAATATCCAATAGAACTACCATTCTTCAACAATTTTATTCATTCTTCGCTTACTTCAATTACGGATAGTCTCAGGCTTCACTTACTTATCTTTCCTTGAAATGTCACCTTACCTTCATCTGAGATCACATCTTATTTTGTCATTCCACTTTGGCTCTTTGTTTGGATAACTAATCTATTCCCACCATAATGTCAAACCCCTTAATTGGTAAAACTATTAGTTTTATTGGGAATACATTTCCTTAGATTTTCAATTTTCCATTATCTGCTACTTCTCAGGTTTAGACTTACTCTCCCGTAGGTGTTCTCAATCTATAAGTGGATTTAGCTTCATTTTTCTTAATCCCATTTCTTGAGACAAACTCTTGACTACTAAACGAATGCGATCCTTCAGTATCATACAATGCATAAGCAGTTCGTCCATTTACAAGTATGTTTCATGAAATAACTACTATTATTATAATTATCTATCATTTGTGTACTATACTTAAGTTACACATTTTCATAGTTCTTAATACTGTTTATGGATACAATCAACTTATGAGTAAGTAAAGTTATTAGTTAGTCTATGTACCTATCACTAAGCCTTGGTCAGTTCCATCAGTATTCATTTCATCATCTGACTATCATGAAAGTATTCTTCCATCCACTCATCAAAATCCTCGGTATCCTCTTCTGTACCTTTGATTGCAAACACCTGAGTTGATACAACAGTTGTCTATACTCTTTTGAGTTTCTTAGTCCTTTGTCTTACTTGACCACAATATCTTAAGAGGTATCCTGCTATTCCACACCTGTAGTACTTCATTGCCTTCATCTTTAAACACTCTCTTAATATATGATTCAGATCACTACATAAAAAAACATTTGCCTCTTAATTGAGGACATTTCTAAGAGAAATGCTACGCTCTACACTTCTAGTATCTCACATTTCCTACCTCATCATAGAAACTAAATCCTGTCTTATTTAAAGTAAGGCTACTAGTCACATTTGCTAACTTCTTTCCTTTCTAACTTAAGTTACTATTTACACTTAGGAATGTTCTCTTGAAGACAAGTCTATATTGATTAACTCTCCTTAGTTTCTTACTCCACTCATTTTGCATGGTCATTTGGTTATTCTCTAGATGACATACCTTCTCTACAATTTGATGATAAGTAGTGAATCCATAATCCTTTAACTTACATTGCATTGTTGAGTCAAACCTGTTAAGGAAAAGATCCTTCTTTAGCTTTTAATTATCCCTATTTGACTCAGGCACATATTGCAATAACTTATTAAATTCATTCTCATATTGCATTACACTCATAGTGCTTTTCTTTATCTCCATTAATTGTCTAGTCATCTAATTTTGCATACTTATAGGGAAATATTCTCTCTTAAATGTCTCCCAAAACACTTGCTATGTAATGGGGCCAAGATTTTTTATACTATTGAGTCCCATTAGGCTCGTGCTCCCATTTTTAGCAAGAAAGTATCATAAGAGACCTTTTGATTGTTTAGAATCTTAAACACCTCAAAATTGCACTCAATTTGTGCTAACCAATTATTAGCCAAAGCAAGCTTACCCTTTTCTCCCTAAAAATACCAATTCACTTTCATGAACTCAAGAAGTTGATTTGCATCTTGATGTCGAATTCCTCTAAATTCAGCTTCTTGTAGTCTTTAGTTCACCACGTTTCCACATATAATTAGATGTTAAATTAAAGATGCTTACTGTATTCATATTACCCAACAATTGCCTAAACTGAGCTGGGTCCATCATGTTTGGAGTAGGTAGTAGTACATTATTCCTAGGTAGTTCTAGTAGATTAGGAAGGTTAGGAGCTGGTACTATTCCTTCAGGTCAGCTATGTCTATTTCCATTTCTATTTGCTTTCTCTGCCATATTTAGATTCACAATTACTAATTATCAAACCTATACTTACAATATGTGTACCGAAAGTTAGTATATGATCCAAGCAGCTTATATTCACATATAGATCAATTATGCCCTATATATAAAGCAATGATATTTATACATTATTTGTTTTACACTCCATCATGTGATCAACCACACCTGTACATTATGAGCTTATATAAATTTTACTTATGATAACATATCATTATTTGCTCCCTATAATCGTTACTTATATTTGTATCTCATATAAATATTGGAAAATAAGATTATGTTGCACTCTTTCATGTTTATATTAGTACGTAGGATACCTGGAACTTTACATTAAAAAAATTACATCAATTTGTTTACAACATAAGATTACACATTTGATCGCCTATTTACATTACCTTCATCTATACAAAAGCCTATTTACATCATTTACATTCTTAGTAACCAAAATTTCAAAAGTATAAAAGTTACATTCAAAATGTAAAAAGTATATCAAAAGTCGCCAAAGGACCTAGATATATCAAAACAACTAGGTCAAGTGACATCAAAAGCCCTAAATATGTCTTCTCACTGTTTGCTCACTCTTTTAGTTACTTGAGCATTTTGAAGTTGCCACATTTTCAAGGGGAAACTAGTCATCCTCTCCATTCTCTTTAGAATCTAAACTTATTTCCATTATTACAAGAGTGTCTGGTACTACAATTACTTCTTGCACTTCACTCCCACTATCCTATACTTCATTTTCAGGAATAGCTTTTGACTTTGTTTGTCCTTAGTAAGTCATAAGTCATTCTTGAATCCTAGCTTCTAATTTGGTTAATAATGTTCTTCTACTCATGTTTTCTCATTTCAACCTATGATTTTGCATTATGTGATCTAGTTGTATTGGATTGTATTGTTCTTTTATTAAATTTTATTGGTAGTTGAATTAATGTATGAGTCTACTATAGAGTTCATGAGATCCTCTAGTATGATGGATTGATTGATTGATTGATTGATACAATTAAAAGAAACTAGCTTGACTAAAACGTTTAGCTTTTTGGTTTCTCCTAATAATAGAAAACTAATAAAGGGATTCAACGTTGTAATGTAATTTTGAAATACTCTATTACATAAGCGATTTGGGTAGAGTATATTTTGGGTTAGGAATTAATTAGGGATGTGAGTCCAATTAGTTCATATTAAGAATCTCTATGGTCCAAAACTGCAATTGAGATTGAAAGTTTACATATAATTAGATAGTAAATAATATTAGATTTACTAACAATTATGCATATCTCTAAATCCAATTAATTTTGTTATTTTAATTAATTCTATTATTATAATAATAATAATAATTATTATTATTATTATTATTATTGTGCTTTTACTTTATTACTGTTCTTTGTTTTATTGATTATTTAGTTAAACTTTTAATTATAAAGTTAGATAATGGGAGAATTGTAGAGAAAAATTACTAATAACTTAGGGCTTACTCATATTTATGGTTCCTTATGGGATCAACAACTTAGACTTAAAATATATACTATAAGTACCTGATATGTACATATATTAATATAATATACTAAATAATAGATAAAATATGTATTAAATTATTACAAAAATATAAAATAAATAATAAAACAACTTGTGACACATGGGAATCAAGTGTGGCATGAGGAGACAACATCATACCAAAGTAAGTGCAAGGTAGCCTAGGTAAATACATGTATACATGAGGAATTTACACTTGGAAAGGGGAAAAGAAAAAAAAAATTAAAAACAAACCTACGGGCCTAACTATCTATAAAAAGGGATTTGGGGAGAGAGTTTGGTGATTTACAACATTGGGATAGAAGGAAACTCTCTCAGAATTTTTAGTTGAGTAGAAAATAGAATTTCGAAAAAAAAAGGTGGGAAAATTTGGAAAAAATAGCAGGGCACTTATGATTCTTATAGCAATCAGTAACCTAACAGCGTGTAGCTTTAGCCTTAAGGTTATGGTGGTGAGAGAGGCCGTATCAACACACTTGGGTGGTTGGAGGGTGGCCAGACTGTCATGCATTGGTAAGTCCAAATCTTGCACTAGGTTTTCATTTATTTATTAAAAATATTAAATCAAGTCATAAAATTATGAAAAATTATTTCATGTATTTTAATGTAGTAATTTCATTTTATTCAAATGATGATTTGTAGTACTTGCTTAAGAAAATGCTTTGTTCCAATGAATTTTATATTAATTTTTCAAAATACTAAATGATGTTGTCTTAAGTTGAAAAGTTTTGTATAGCATAGTCATATTATGTGCTAAATTTTAGTATTAAGAGTTTTCACGAATCTCTACATGTACTATTTATTGTAATTTATTTGGCTATTATTGATAGTTTTTCAAAATAAGTGGAATAATTTATGCTTAGAACCAACATGTGATGATTTCTAGTGACTAGCAATATTAATGTATATGTTATGTTTTGATCTTAAGGAAAAGTATAATTATTTACCTATTTTTGCTAATTTTTGGAAAAATTGATTGAAATAAGCATTTTTAGAAATGTTATATAATATGCTAATATGGTACTTCTCATGTTTAGGACTTAACAATTATAATTTTCTGAGTTTAACATATTTTTCATAGATTCAATGAGTACATACACTAATTATTGGGAACTTTCTTACTATTTACTTGTATTTTGTTAAATATGATAAATAAGGTAATTCATATAATCGTTACTGTAATGAAGGAGTCTTAGCTAATACCACATCTAATATGTCCTTTACTAGTCCTAACTAGAGTTGATTGAGAAATGTGAATTTAATGAGTAAATATGATGATTTAGCTGAATCAAATGACAAATAAGAGGATATACTTTGAGGCCTTTGTGTAAGTTAAGCTTAGAGATTGAATTAGATGAAATACCTAAGATTCTTAATTAGTTCAGGTTGAGGATATATGTCAGATAATATTCATTTGAAAAATTTAGAATCAGCTTAATTTAGAGAATAATTTAGAGGATGGTTTGGAGGATAAATCAAAGGCTAAGTTAGAGGAAGACTAGGATGAATATTCTCCAAAAGAATAACCTTAACTCATAACCCTAAGTAAAAGTAAGCTATTAATGATCTGGAATATACATATAAACTATACTTAACTTTGTAACTATGTATCTTTATTAAGTGAAGCAGCCGAAGAGGAGCATCTTGCTAACAAATAAACTTTGGAATGATCGGCAAGCCTTGGTAAGTGGATATGTGTGTAGAGAGTAAATCTTCATCTACTCAATAGGGATTGAGTTTGCCTTGTATGTGGCTATGGTGATTGGTATCTAATGATTGAACTTGTTGTATGATGAAGCTCTATGATGTCTGACTTTATGTATCTAACGTTGGCTAAAATGTGATATGATGATGTGCTATAATCTAGAGCTATGCTAACTTCGATAAATGTTAGGTACCAACCCCAACCTCTTAAGGCATTTACTTAAGAAAACCTGACACTGAGGTATTAGGAATAGAAAAGGAAAAAGGAAGTAAAGTAACATTTTAGCTAAAAGTTAAATAGATAAGCTTACTTGGTGAACAATAGAGATGTAGTTGATACATTCATGGCATGGTATGAAAAGGATCTATAAGTTAGATTTTCAAAACTTATAATTGTGCTAGAATAAGTTTTATTTGAAAAGTAGGGTTTTCCTACATATATATTTGCATTAACCAGTGATCTTAACCACATTCTATGGTTAACACTAGGCTAAAGTATTATTAGGTTCCGAAATATAATATCCAGATGCTTGGATAAAAATCGACTAACCAGATGACTGCAAGGATAAGTTGGAATATTGGTACCGATGCATATCATGTACATTTGCATGGCATACAATTGTTCCATTTTCTTTTGATTGGTTAGGTGATTAAATCCAACATGAAAACTATTATGGTTGTGTAATATATTTGGTTGTATTGCTACCTGTTTATCCAATCTCACTTAGCTTATAGTAAGCTAAGGGGATTAAGTTTTTTATGTTCAGGATAAGTAGTAAGAGCTGGGCACCATCACAAGCGAGGGATAAACTTTTGAGAGCGCTAGTGAAGTTGGCTGTTTTTGGATAAGTTGAAGTCTTACTGATTAAACACAATAAGAACAAATAAGTTTAGTACTGATAAATGAAATTTACAATTTTTGGCCTTATGGATATGTAGATATTGTTTATATGTTTGTAACTTTGTAGTTTAAAGCTAAACTTTTTAAAGCATTGAATATGCAAAGTATAGTTTATTTTCAAAATGTTGTATAGTTAAAGCAAGTAATCTTGTATGATGGTATATCTTATACTATATCGAGATGTGACAAAATGTGACCATTTAAGCAATAAATATATTAGACACTCAAATAATTCTAGGCAAATTGCTTTAAAGACTTTGAAAATACATATTTCAATTCCGGAAAGTCTCATATACTAACTACTTCGTCGGCTATGTTTGTAAAACTTACTTATTTAACCCATAATCTTACTATATTTACATACATAACATAATTTGTCTGTAAGATAGAGGCTAATAATTTATTAATTCATTATAAGACTCTAGTAATCATAGTATATTAGATTCACCAATTGATTTTATAAAAAAACTATCTATTTCAAATAATTCCAAAATCTGGTTGATTATAAAATATATATATATTGAATATCTAACTTGAAGTTTTTCAAAATGTAACTTTGTGCTAATTTTCCACATGTATATAGTAAGTTATACACAGAAATCGAAGTCCAAAAAATTTCATTTACATTTTCAAAAAATTATTTTGTTTCATTAGAAGGACTATTTTCATTAAGGAACAGATATAATAACTCATTAAATTAAAATTCTAAACTTACTACTTGGAAGTACATACAAATCAATGTCAGAATATAAAATTATAAATTTCTAAGTATAGTATTTTTAAAAATTGAAGATGCTTATGACCGCAAAGTTGGAGGCAACCAGTGGCAGAGCTCTAACCTCCTTTAGGTGGGGCAAGTGTGTCGGCAGACTCTTTTTAGTGGGGCGTCCTTTTGAATTTCCAACCTTACATTAGCAGAACATCATTTGGACGTCGAACTTGTAGGGGTAGTCGATATTTCGAATTTTTACTATATTTATTAATATATATAGATATATATTAAATCCTTTCATTTTTCAAAAATGAATATATTATTTTGTATTTTGAGTTGTGTGCTGCATTATTTATAGTAAAAGTTCACTCACTGTCTCTTGCTCTTTATATATATTTTGCCATGTGTAAAAACTCCTTAATGCAAGTGTGACATTTATTATAAATGCATCAACCTAACAAAGCCACGGATGTGGCAAAAAAAAAAAAAAGAAAAAGAAAAAGAAAAAAGCCTTGGTCTCAATCCATTTAGTTCATTTTGTGGGCTGTAGTTCCATGTCCCTGGTAAATTTGTTAAGTGTAGGTTTGGCCCAATTTAATTATTTAGTTTTAGCTCACGTGGGCTTTATGGCCTCTTTTGCTTATTTTATCAAATTGGAGTGTTTTTCTTGTCTCTTCCATTTATCTATTTTCATTCCAATTTACGGGCTACATAATTCTTTTAGCCTATCTCTTGCGTTTTCAAAGATCTCGAAACTAGAATTTTGAGTTTTCGACTATAAAAATTAAACATAAATCGGTAAAATCGAGTTCATCATTAGATAAAATTTTTTGTACTTTTGAAATTTGAAAACTAGCTTTACGAATCTCATAGTAAAGTATGAATGAAAACCCAATCCATTCCTCGAAATCTCCACATTTAGCAGTTTAGAAATACAGGGTATTACACCTGATCAAATAGGTTGAGGGGTAAGATTATGATTTGTTGAACAAGCGGTAAAGTTATGATTACTATTACATGTTTTGTTTTGATGTACAACTTTTCAAAAAAAGGAAAATGCTTACAAA
This sequence comes from Lumnitzera racemosa, assembly GCA_024138005.1. NCBI lineage: Eukaryota > Viridiplantae > Streptophyta > Magnoliopsida > Myrtales > Combretaceae > Lumnitzera > Lumnitzera racemosa. The sequence goes on from JAMXBC010000005.1 coordinate 40,465,232, forward strand.
GCCAGAAATGTCCTTCTATCTAAATGAACCAACGAGTCCTCGAGCTAAGTACATGTGCGATGAGAAAATGACAAATGAAATAATCGAGACATGTTTTCCAGTTGTATAAAATCATGTCCATTAGTTTCTTACTTTAGCCTCCAATTTTCATTCTGTTGATCACTACTCTTTCAAAAATAGGAACATTCTCGAAAAAAAATCACTAATTAAGAAAAAAATTTGGAATATCCAATAACAATAATTATTGTTAAAATTTGAAAAAAGAACTTCAAAAAAAAAAAATCATAAATTGAGAAAAGGGAGAAAGTGAAGAAAAGGATAAATAGTAAAGAAGAGAAATTACCAAGAAAGGAGAAAAAATTGAAAAAAAAAAAATAATATGCATATCAAATATATAACTATTATAAATGTATCCTATTGTTATAAACTGTATGTAGATGAAAGACTAATGAGTTTACCTAACAATTTAAAATAGTAGGAATATTTCCCTTTTAAAACTTAATAGTGCAAGTTGTAAAAATAATTTATTTGAGTTGCAATATAAAGGAAATTTCTCAAAATTTTCTAAGGTAAGTGGCATCACAGTTGATCTTTCACGTTTTTAAACTGTTAGTTTAATTAATAATCAAAAGAAAAAAGAATCTGAAACTAGAAGTAAAGATGAAAAGATTTAGGGATAAATGTTGAAAGAAAAAAAAAAAAAAGAAAGAAAGAAAAAGGTAGAGAATGTACAACTTATGTATACCAAAACTTTAGAAAACTTCATGTGAGGTTTGTGAAGTATAGTTTCATTTCCACCTTCACTTTAGATGTGTAATAAAAATGAAAAATTTATATTTCTATTTTAGCCTCTCGTTACTATGTAATTTTATATGTTCTGTTATCAAGATTGATTGGTCTTTTACAATTTAAATTTCCACCTTCACTTTTTATGACCAATTCAGCAAATTTCTTGAAAAATATTATCTTTACGTTTTTCCAGTTCTAATGTGATTTCAACCTCCTTTTATCTTTAAAATCCTAATGATTTACTCTTGTTTTATCTTTCTTTAGTTAGATCTTTTAATTTCAAGTGTCCTTTTTCATTATGCTTTTTGTTTTTTAAGATTTATTTTGGATTTTTTGGTTTGATTGATCCTTTTCTAGAATGTCCCAAGGTAAAAGGTTAGAGCTTCAACTTTACCCAATCATTCCTATATTATTTCTAGTCTTGTTAAGCATCGACTGTTGCGTTTTGGTGGTGATTTTTCAATTCTAAATATTTTCGGATGTTTGAATATATATATATATTTGAATCTGACGTTTAACTGCATGTCAAAGTTCTTCTCGGGTATCAACTTTCATAGCTGTTTTGTTTCTTTGTTGTTTATCTTTTGCATTTGTTTTTTCAGTTTTTTTTTTTTCCCTTTAAATTTGCAGACACAAATCTTCTTATCCTTCTTCCTCTATTTTTCATACCTAAAACGTGGTTTTCTTCTTCATGTGTCTTACCTTGTTGTCAAAAGTTCGTACCTTTTAGTAGTTTCTTCTCTGTTCAACTTGGTTAATCTTTTTCAGGGATTTGCTTTCGCATTTTTTTCATCATGCCCAAATCTTGCTGTTTTAGTCCTAATTTTTCCGTATTTCACTTGCTTATTTATGGATTTTACTATGTGTGTGACAGGATTGCTATAGTTGCCGGTCATGTGTGACAGACATATTAGTTGACCTAAGAAATGTCTTAAGCTGATAACATGTGGAGAGATGCCATTAAAAAGAAGCTTGGGAGGAAGAATAAGCAAACTTGATATCATGAATTTCCACCTATGATAGTAGAGCCTCGTTCTTGATGAAGTGTTTGTTTGATCTTCTCTATAGTGATTTTAGCAGAGCTTTGGTATTTGTCTCGAGTTTTGGTATTTGTCTCAAGCTTACCATTATTCTAAATCAATCAAATGAGAAAAGAAGCCTTCTATTTATAGAGTTTGGGGGTTAATCTTATCAATTAGATGGCTTTAAGATGGACGGTTGAGATAGAGTTCCTTTATTAAATCTCATCCTTTCCTTTAGCCTTCATGGGCTTAAATATAGGCCTAAGTATGCTTAAGGCTTTTATCAACTAAAGAAAGCCCATTATCATTATTATTTAGTTTAAAGATTAACTTAGCCTTCTTAAGACTCAATAAGACCAAATGAAATCTAAATAGACCCAAAAGAACTGTTTCGAAGCCTACTTTTCTCACACAAGATAATCAAGTAAGGCTAAGAGTAGAATATCTAGTCTAGCAATCTCCATTCTAAGCCTATTAAGTTGAATCTCCCTAAAACATCTCTAAATGAGCTGATCTCCCAAGCTTTGTTACTAGTTTATGATATCAATTCATGATATTAAATTTGGTTAAAGGACTAAGTATGAAATGACCTTCTATACTGTGTAATTTGGTGTTAAGTTTGAGAAAATGCGATTAAGCTTCTTTTTAGTTTAGATTATGTGGTGAAGAAGGGAAATTGGTAGGTTTATTTGATAAAAGATGTTGGCACCATTTGTTATTACATGGCATGTTTTAGCTATAGGTTGTCATCTATGTTGCTTGACATCCCATGTGGACATCTCTTGTGGCATATAGTAAATAATTTGACAACCTAAAAACAGACCCTTACTTTTTTTACTTTTTCTTTTTTTCTTCCTCCCAAATCTAACCTTCAAATTGTTTTTTATTTCCTTTTTCTTTTATAAGACTTGCATCTCTTTTAGCTAAACTTTAAAAACAAAACAAAACAAATTTGCATAAAAACGAAAGAATCTAATCTTGGTGGTGAAATGAAGGGGGAAAAAATGGGAGCTTTTGTATTGAGACTCAAATTGCTTTTACTTTTCAAACCAAAATACATTATTATGACATAAATTTTATAGAGCCTTTTGGCTATATTTATAAATTACATAGCCATTCGTTAGATACTTAATAAGTATATTTTATAATGTAAATTTCGAGTATAAAAGCCATAAATTTGAATATATCCATTTGAATAACTTGATTAAAGATTGTATTTAATTATAAAATCATATCATTTTATGGGTTCTTGAAATAAAGATTATATCTTATTAGAAAAGTTATATCCTTTTTAGGAATACTAGACATCCTAACTAATGGGATAGTAGGTGTTTCTCACAAAGTTAGGGCTTAGATTCTTTACTCAAATTGTGATGAGACTGCTTTCAATCCTTCTTTTCTGATATTGTGATGGGACTATTTTGACCCTTTCAATCATAGGACCTAATTGTGATTTATTTGTGTGGGGATTTAAATTTTGATAGATTTTGTTATGGTATGGAATTTGGAAGAAGAAAACCTAACTTTTCAAAAGAGTAGGCGAGAATGTTGTAAACACCAAAAAATAAAAAAATTTAAAATAAAATAAAGGGAGGAAAATAAGAAAACAATTGTAGACATTAAAGGCTAATACTGTATGTAATTAAGATGGGATAGCAGGGGTAATAAGGTCATTAAAGATATTTGAGTCGCCCACCATCCCTCTCTTCTATTGTATGTTTAAGAAAAACCATAACCTTACCTTACCTCCTTGCTTAACACTCATTGCTACTAGAAAACTATCAAGTCTATTTTGAAAATCAAGTAAAAAACTGGATTGGTGAGGTTTAGATATTAGAAATTGAAAGAGATCCAAGAAAATACAAGAACACAAGGTCCTTTACTCATATGATTATGAAATTCATTTTTCTTTATGAAGGGGCAAGAAAACCTAAAGGTGTTTCAATTTGCAGCATCTAAAGGCTAGTAATCTAGGTGTTGGGTACCTTTCAATCTAGAGAATAAGTAAGTAATCCCTAAAGCCCCACCCTTTGCCCGCCTCCCTACTCATTATTGATCATAGTTTTGCAAGAGTCATTGGTACTGCATTGAATTTGTGAAGAAGGATGTTTGAGTTTATTTTTTGATGATTGAAAGACATTTGAAGGCAACTTATAAGGAGTTTTGATTTGGTAAAACCTTTAGAAGACGGTTCTTCTCATTTTGGATCGAGGATGGGGTCTAGGGAGTTTAAGGATGTGAACTGCAATATGTAGGAAACTGTACTTTTGTAGTTGGCTTCTGAATGCCTTTAAGGTTAGCATCCAACTGCCAAAACCTAGAAGAAACTCATAAAACATGAGTTTCACGTGGGATATGGAGCCATTTACCTCAAAATCCATATGTTGTGTATACAGTAGAACCTAGTAGCCTTATACCTCAATTCCCTTAAGTTTTTAAATCCATTTCTTGATTCCTAAACCCTTCAAACACATTTTCAAACCCATTATATCAATCAAACAAATTTCTTAAACATTTTTTTACCTAGGTTGATCCTTGTTTTTCCATTAAAACTTCGGATAGGGGTGAGGTATGAGATTCAAATTGAAAGAAATGTGTTGTAGGAGTAGAATATATATATATATATATATTATACTTAGATGGAAGTTTAATTTGTGAAAAGGTTGTATGGAGATTATTTTAGTGTTTGACATGACATTTGGATCAGGTACAAGATGCTTGATTGATGTGCATGCTATATCAGTTAAACAATTTGACTTAAAATAGACTTAAACAATATTATGCTACTTATGCTTGACTTCAACCTTCCTCTAATAGGTTTAAAAGTGGTTGGTGAGGCACCTGGTGATCTTTTCATGATGTTATGCCGAATGGAATTTTGTACTAAGACGATCCATTTAGATTTTAGAAAGGGTTACTTAGGGGTTGGTGGAACCCAACACTAATATAATTGCTTGACTGGGGGTCATAAGTTCTCTAAGTCTTGGGATACCAAGACTATGTTGCTTATTGGCTAATAAATAAAGACAATAGCTAATGCATGTTGCATTAAATGTGTTTAAGTTATGTATGTGACTTTATTGGCGGTGTTACTCATGTACATGTGTTTATGTATTCCATATTAGGCATAGCTTACCCTTCTAGGACTCCTTTGTTTTTCAGATATAGGTTTAGGTATTAATGATGGTATCAGTACTACAACGATGCTGGATACGATTATATTTATTGTAATGAGGAAGAGGACTATTGCTATTTTGATGTTGCATTGGGTTACATGATCATGATTCAAAATACATGATTTTTCCCTAACTTTAAAATTTGCATTTGTGCATAAATTCAAGAGAAATTAACGAATTTTATATAAGAATTGAGTTTATACACAAAAAATACCAACTTGAGATAAATTAATAAAAATAAATGAAAAATATCCATTTTTATCCAAAATTTATTAATTTTATTCTACATATGCAGTGTATAGGTGCTACCATGGTCTTAATAGCCCCTACCAGTCAATAAAGGGGCTAAATTTGAAGAAGTGTGGAAGAAAGCCTACCCATTGATCCATAGCCTTGCTATGAATCAATTAATAAGCCTTGAAGTGCCATAGATAGACTGATTGATGAAGCGCCTGATAGGGAGTAGACGGCAATGATTGAATTGAAAGTTGTAGAAGTGACTTGACCACATTGATCGATTAGTAAAAGAAACTATGGATTAGGGTTTAGTAGGCCTAAAATTGCAACCCCAAACATTGCGTTTCATAAAATAGGGAGCAAGTAGTGGAGCGATACATACCTTATTATCGATTGATCAGTAGACCCTATTATCAATTGATCAGTAGTTCAATCTCATAAATGCTCGCATTGCAACAAAAAAAAAATGCTAGCCATAATTAGGAATTTGTTAAGGTTTAGCATGCTCCTTATTATATTTACTATTTCATTGCATTTTCTATATTATTCAATACTTGTTCTTGAGATTTTAATGCATATTTCTTATTATTTGAAGTAGATTAAAGCTTGTTATCATCTTGTTCTTCATTTAACTTCTTATTCTTATTGAGATAATTCTCCACTTTTTCTATTTGTGGAAGTTATTGCTATACTTGTGACTATTGTTGCTTTCTTTGTTAAAAACATGAGTAGGTAAATAGTTTCTTGTAGGTTTGTGATAATGTAGAAGATGTAATAGGTTAACTCCTATAGTTTTGATATAAGTTTGTGTATTTAGTTGGGATTTTAGTGTTGAATGCCTTAATTTAACTTGTTGAGATGCTTTTAATGATTGTTTAAATGGGTTTTCTTGTGATTATGGGACTAAGAGGAGATTATCCTAAGAAATCCCTAGAGAGTTGAAAGGACTTACATGATCATCAGACTGAGAGGAGATTAATCATGTAATTTCCAACATAAGTCAACAAGTTTGTAGAGTATTAATATACGGGTCTTTACAACTATGAGATTGAGAGGAGATTAAGAGTAGAAATCCTATTGAATTTACACTACTTTATACGATTTTACTAAATTAGGATCGGTTATGAAGCCGAGAGTAAACTGACCCCCTAATTTCTAGAACCAAAGCATTGAATTTGTTATAGGAATTAAGTGTTTAATTGATCGTGTAGGAAAATAAAATCAAATGGATTTTTTTGCTACATAATTTAATGAGATGACTTACTTAGATTGTGCTTAAGTGAATTTCATCAAGCCCAATTAAAAGCCATACTCAATATCTTAATGGCATAACCTCACCACTATACTAAAAGCATGTCACAAAGGCACATCTTTAGTATTTGCGTTAGTTGTTATTTTTTTTATTACATATTTACTTTCAATTGCAACTTATCACTTTCTATTCAACTTACCTATATTAGAGTAGCAAGTTAAAGTTTAATACTTAGACAAAATTACACTCATCCTTTATGCTATTATCTTAGATATTTTAAGTTATTTTGACATAATTTTGTTGAAATTGCTATTGATTTGAGTTGTTTCTTGGTTTTAGGACTAAAATAAAGCAATGAGACAAAAATATGAGAATTCAGGTGATTTTTTAAAGGAATTACATCTATTTTGAAGGATAAACCGAATTTAGCAAGTGTTAAAGAGAATTCATTCAAGGAATAAAGTAAGAAGATGACCACGGTTACACTTCACAGCCGTGTTCCTTAGCTGTGAATCCTATGTCCTTAATTTCCCATAGAAGTTAGAAGAATTATTAGATAAGAACATGGCCATAGTCCACTACCACAACCATGGTAACCAACCATGATCCTTTCATAATTAATTTCAAGACAATTTCTCAAGAATTATTGCAAGGAGAACTTCACACCTAACAACTACACCTATATACTTGCCCATGGACCAGCAATTAATTCTAAAACACTTGTCGTTTGAGTATTATCTTGTCTAAACATTATCTTAGGATTTTAGTCCTTTTCCATGATGAAAGTTTACATCTTTATCATGATTGTAGCGTAAAGCATTAATATCTAGACTTGTAAGCCATTTAAGGTAACATGTAGTGTGTGATAATTGTGTTATTTTACTGAAATTCTCTTATTCTTTGTTAGTTCAATTATGTGTTTTGTTTAGATTAAGTTATTATTTCTAGAGTCTCAACTTAATTATTTGATTTTATGTATTGAAGTCAAAAGTCAATACATAAATAGGTCCATTTCAATCGAAGGGATTCGTTATAAGCTTAGAGATAAATTATAGATTTCTTCTAGAATTGAAAATTGTTTCCTATTTGTTTGGTGGAATTCCTATTCTTAATGCTACTTTAAGGAGTTTCATTCTAGAAGCGATTTAGGTAGAACGTAATTAGGATTAGAATTTAATAGAGAAGCGATTTCTATTAAATTAACAATTAAATCAAATTCCTTTGGTTAATAAGAAAAGGAAATCCATTAAAAATCTTAAGCAACTACTACATGTTACATTCTTAGTGATCAAAGTTTAGATAACCCAATTTATGGTTAATTAGTTTCATTCTATTGTTACATTCGTAATTAACATTTTATTTGTTTCCATTTCTTGATTTTCATTACATCTATCATCAACATCACAATCTATCATTAGTTAGAGTAATTAAGAAAGGGTAAGTATGTGTTCAGTCCTTATGAGATCAATAACCTTGGACTCTGAAAATACTCTATACTATTAATTGATAAGTGCACTTATGTTAGAAGTGCAGTGTACGCCCCATCAAGGTTTTGGCATCATTATTGGGGATTGTGGATTAAGAAAGCTTCTTCCTTTATTACTCTATTAATTTACTCTTTGCTATTTTTATATTTCTTTTTGTTAAGTTAATCAAAATCTGATTTGAACTTTCTTATTTGTATTGAGGAAATTTGGAGTGATGGCTAACGATGATGAAGTACCAAAGACTGTGTTCGATTATATTAAACCATCAACTAGTGGAGCCAACTCCATTATTGCAAGACCGGATATCTCTGCAAACGAATTTATGATTTCACCATCATCATGCAAATCATTAAGCAATAGTTACGATTTGAAGGCTGTCTAATGGAGGATCTACATACGTACATTGCACTCTTCTTGGAGATATGTGCAACTTTCAAACCTAGGGCTCGGCTCTCGAATCGTACGTGAGAGTTACGAATGATGCAGTAAGGTTAAGATTATCAAGCCTGAATTTTTCCATTTTTATTTTCCTTAATCTAATCTATTTTAAACCCTATACCCATTCAATATAGATCTTCAACTAAGAATTAAGGAAAAATTGGCCCTTTTTTTATTAGAAAATGATTTGGAGTCACCACTCAACTCAACTGAGGTTAAGAAAAGGGTTAAATTAAAATCAATTTGGTAGATTCATTTTAACCTAACCATTGGACTGCGTCAAAACTAATTATGAAATTGTTTTTTTTTTTTTTTGAAAACTAGAGATTTCGAGTCAGGGAGCTAACCTATTAAGTCCTAATGGGTATCGCTTTTAAACTTTCAAATTTAGCTTTATATTTCATTATACCATTTTTAAATTAAAAGAACAATTCTATATTTACAAATAAAGAAAATTAAATTTATTTAAAGAAAAGGAAAAAATATTTGCAAAGGAAAAATGAAAACAATTCCCTTATTTTAAGTTGTCTTATAGGTGCAAACATACCCACTAGTATAGATTAGACTTCTCGTAGTTCAATTTTAAAAATTTAGTATGTTGGTCTCTTTTTAATTTTTGAAAATAATCAAGTTTACATTTTTATCCATATTTTTTATTTAAGGAAAACTCTCAAAATAAATGAAAGAAAGGGTCCTAATTTTGGAAAAAGGTTCATTTACTTTATTTATTTAGAAAAAGGATTTTTCAAAGTTATAAAATTCTTATTCATTTTGAAAAAAAAAATTCTAAGTATCAAAATTGCTTTTGTCTATTCATCCTTTATTTATTTATTTATTTTTAATTGTTTTATTCATTTATTTGTATTTCTTAAATCAAATGAACAAAATAATAAAGTAAGAAAAGAAAAAAAAAGCCTGGAAGTACACATGGGTCATGAGTTTGGAAGGATGCAGGTTAAATGGCCAAATTCAGGTTGGACTTCGAGTCGATAAACTTGGTTACGTACACGATACATGCTGGACAAGGAAGAAGAAGCAAGGGGTAGTTCTCAATGCTTGAGGACGTGACTTAAGTAGCTCTTGTAGCTAAAATGAAAGAGAAAAGCCACTTCTATGTGGCTTTCATTGACAAAATGGCTTTTGGTGGTGGTACCTTCATCAATGAAGGCTTTTTAGTGGTTGTACAATATTAGATGATGGCTGGTCATGGTGGCTAATGTGTGAAAGTGTCGTTAGGGGTAAAAGGGATGTTGGTTTAGGGGTTATCGAAGGCTACGAGTGTAGCTGTGGTGTTAGTTTAGAGAGAAAACCACCTAAAGGTGGTGGTTTGTTATGGTGACCATGGGTTTCGAAAACCCTAGATGGTGAGTCATGGAGCAATATAGGGCGATGGTTGAGGAAACTAGGGGCAGCATTTTGAAGCTAGAGTTGTGTAGATGCATATGAGCCACTTAGTTTTTCTTAGAAGGACTTTGATCTTGCTTAGTTTTTATAGAGAGAGGGAAGTCTACAATAGAGAGAGAATGGACCCATAAGTGTGTGTTAGGGTTGAAAGGAGATAAGATTGCCTGCCTAGAACGCTTGTTCAAGCTCTTATATATACTATTACAACTCAAACTAAGCTTGAAAAGTGGTCAAAAGTCATGAATCGGAAGTTGAATGCACACATATTTTATTGCCTTCAATGAACAATTCGAATGGAAATTCCATGCAATTGATAGCCAAAACACATTTATAGGAGCTTAAACTTACCATATGTGATGAGTGGAAGCTTCCAAAACTATTATTATCATGAGGGTAAACATGAATCTCCAATCGCAGAGATGAGTTTTTTCAATATTTAGACCTGAATTTGACAGCTTAAATGGATAAATGACTATTGGATTTTAGGTTCAAATGAAAGTAGGCCATGTAGAATGCATGTGCAAATTGCATGAAAAAACAAGGCAAAGTGAAGGGGTCGAGTTGGATGCGTCAGAGAAAAGGAAGGAAAAAGAAGGAAAGGGGAGGAAAAGGATCACTGATGTAGAGTTGCGTGGGCAACACAATAGCCATATGGTCGAACAAATACATACTACGTATTAGGCATTGACACATGACCCAATAATCCTACGCTATGTATACCCTGATCCTTGCAAAAGTGAAAGGCACAAAGTGCCTATGGGAGGATTCGAACTTAAGACCACTTTCCCCAACGCAACGTTGAGACAAAGTGTTAAATCAGTTGGGGTGTTGGCCCATGCCTTGTTATTTGATGCAAAAAAAAAAAAAAAAAAAAAATTTATTTAACCTTATCTGCCTAAGCTTAGAAAAAAGAAAATAACTTATTATTAAACTAACAAACTCTTAATGTATTATTAGCACTATAAACCTAATTCTTAACTATTTTTTACTCTTCTCATCATCACTTTTATCTTTTTCTCTAATTTTTCAATATTTTCTTTTAATTTTTCCAATTAAAATAAAAAGAAAAAGATTAATTTTTTTTGTACTTTTCTAATTTTTTGTATTTTTTTTTAAATTAAGACTCTTTTCCTTAATTCTAAAAAGAAACTTTAATAATTACAAGGGGGCAAAAATAAGGTGCTTACAGCTACCACTCTTTGTGATAAAATTTGAGTATAATATTACCACAAAAATAAAAGAGATAGCATTTTTTTCTTAGGGATAAACTGTACTGGGAAGCGCTACGAGTAGCTAGCTACCCTAGACTTTAATTTACTAGGGATTTGTAAAGATTGGGAAAAGAGATACCGTTGTACGGGTAGCCTATCTTTGAAAGAAGAGTATGATTGTCACTCTTCGCCGAAGAAATTGCTATGCCTTAAAAAGGGGGTTTACACCTAAAAACCTAAAGGTTTGATTGAGATATGAAAACTTAGTACACTTAAGAGTGTGCTTATACTAGGCAGATATACTTCAAGTGTAACTAGAATTTAAAGAGAGTAAAAGAATTACGATAGCACTTTGAGAGCATGCGATCTAGAGGTTTCAAGTCAAGATAGCGCTCTAAGAGCATGCGATCTAAAGGTTCTTAAATTAGGATAAGGCTCTAAGAACATGCAATTCGAAGGTTTTTAAAATCAAGATAGCACTTTTAGAGCATGCAATTTGTTGGTTTTTAGTCAAGATAGTGCTCCAAGAGCATGCAACCTAATGATAGGGTAGCGCTCTAACAAGTAAGTGACTTAAAGGTTTTCTATCTTAGGATAGCGCTCTTAGATCATGTGATCCCAAGATAGGGTAACGCTCCAACAAGTAAGCAACTCAAAGGTTTTAAATCAGGATAACACTCCTAGAACATATGATTTGAGGAGAAGGTAACACTCTAATGAGCAAGTGACTTAAAGATTTTAAATTAGGATAGCGCTCCTAGAGCATACGATCAAGGGGTTTTAAGTCAGGATATTGCTCTTAGAGTAGGTGATCTATAACATTGTTACCACATGGACAATGCTTTAAAGAGCAAATGATCCATAAGAACCATAGCAAAAGAACTTATATGGACATTTTTTGGGAACTTGAAAAATGATAGATTTGTTCATAGGCAGCCATATAAGACAGGGTGGACATTAGGGATAAAGTCCCTTGATAAAAAGAGCATTAGATGACATCAGCCATGAAGGCAATCATGTTAGAGAAGATTACTTTGGTTACTAAGGCCAACTTAGGATGAGAGTCAGATAGGAGTAGATCCCTAAACTTGGACAATATAAAGTGAACCCCTTTTGAAAAACTAGTCGTTAGGTTGAACTTTGGAAAAGATGACTTTCAAAAGAAATGATGATTCTTAATTAAAATGTTGAAAACCTGGACTACTAAGGTGACATGGGAAAAGAATGTTTGAATGGACTTGAAATGCTGACCTAAAATGAGAGAGAATGAAATTTATTGCAAAACTTTTTTTTTCTTTTGACTTGCTAACACGTTTGGATTCCTTACAGATTTCGAGAAAATAACATCATGACAACTTAATCTTCAAGGTTACCTTTCTCTAAGAGAATCATTTTTGTCATGACTTTTTTTTTTTTATTTTCTTAGGAGCAAATGACATTTTAGGGAATAACTTCTTTAAATTTCTTCTTATTGGGAAGAAGATATCTCATTAAAGATAGGTTTAGTTTAAGAAGACTTCTTCATACTCTTGACTAAAATTCCTCTCTTTCAACTTCAATTCCAAAATTATGGTCCATTTTGTAAGTGGTACACTTTTAACTAATCCTTAGGTCGTTTTTTGACTGAAATGTACTTTAGGCTTTGGTTTTTGATTTCAAAAGGGATATTAATGTATAAGCCTTTTTGAAAAGAGTTCATTTATTCATCCTAGGTTTACAAGTTAAGAACCTTATAAGTAAAGCTAAAATTATGGTTGCCTCAGTTTTAAATGTAACTTTTTCTAAGGATAAGGTATTTTCTTTAATTAAAAGGGCTTTTAGAGTAGGTGGAATTCTATGTAGGCCATAAGCCATGTGTCAACTGCAATTTCTTTATGGATCATGAGTTTTGGTAGAAACTTTGATATTTATATTGGCTTTTTAGGTTTAATCATCTCGATTGTGTTTTGGGGTCCCTACTTTAGGAATAGACTTTTTGAGTTATATGCTCCTAATCTTTTTAGGTTTTAGGTCTTTATATTTTAGACTTAATCACTTTTTCTGCTTTATTTCTCATGTTATCCCCCTTTCTTTTTCCTCAGTTTTTTTTTCTTCTTCTTTTTTTTTTATTTTTCATTTTGACTTAAGACAAAGGTGATCATTCCTTCTTTTGGCTTATAGCTTAAAGTATGTATGGTTTATGTATAATATTCAAGATATGGACACTTCTTCATTTCAAAGGAAAAAGGTTATTAGTGGTAATAGTTACAATTGAATTGATGCGACTAGAGCAAGCACAATCAATTTTAACCTTTTCTCCTAATTAATGCACCTAACCTCCTATTTACCCCATTATGAGGTAGTTCTTGATAGGGTTTGATTTTGAAAATACTTCATTCAAAAGGCTCAATGAGGTTAACAAAGGATTTTGTGTTTAAGATATTGAAAAGGAATGCCTAAATTCATTTGGATTCATGTATCAAATGAAGGATAGACTTCCTTTAAGGAATGAGTCTAATAGCCTCACAATAATGTCATCAACTCTCAATGTGTCTTAGGGTTAGTATTTAGGATTCAGCTTACCTCTCTTCATTCTAAACCTTTTAGCTAATGAGATATCTTAAATTTGATCCCAATTTTATTCGGTAAGACTTGATTTTCATTTGAAATGCCCTTACTATTTCTGAATGATATAAAAAAAATAAGAAAACAAAGCACTTTATTTGAATCACTTGTTTTCTTACAAACTTGTAAAAGTCATTATGAAATCTACCCCTATCTTTTAACTGAGTCCAATTAGAATGCTTCTACATCTATTAAGTCTTGAACTTTGTTTTTTAGCTCTCAGAAGTTGTTGGTAAAATGTCCTTATTGACCCATGTGGTATTCACATTATGCATTTGGGTTGTATTTCCTTGGCTTATATCCTAGCATCGATACTTTTTGTTGCAATAAGCCTTCCTTACTTAGTTAAAGACTTAAGATAATAAGATAGGGATCTAAGTGAACTTTCTTCTGGGTATTTTTGAGCCTTTCTTACTTGGTGTAGGTTTTGACATTGTAGCATTTATGTATGCCCTAGAATCTAGGAAGGTTAGTCTTTTTCTTGTCAACTTCCTTGTTCTTATGGCTTCTTCAATTTAACTTCCAGCAAGTATAATAGCTGTAAAACTGGTCATTGTATTACCCAATAAGTGTCCATAATACGGTTCCTCTAATGCTTTAATAAAGATAGATATTAATTCTTTTTTAAGGAGAAGAGGAATGATTCTAGCTGCTATGCCCTCCATCTTTCGGTGTATTCCCTAAAAGACTCATTTTTCTTCTTACTTATTAGGTACAAGTCCTAAATTGAAGGAGTTGTCGTAATGTTGAACTTGTACTGCTCATAGAATGCCTAAGGTAACTTCTCCCAAGTATTTATCTAGCTAAGGTCAAGTTAGGCATTCCAGGTTAGCATAGATGATCAGAATCAACCTTCTGAATTGATTACATTTAGCTGAGCCAGAGGACTTCAAGGACTTACGAAGGACAATGGCCCGTAGCCCCATCCAAGACAAGAATTCCCATTTTGATCTCTATGATTTAGCCGACTTGAGTACTAAGCTCTCTCGTGTACCAATATTGTCTTTAGAATTGTCAAGCAGACATGTCGATGCTCTAGGCAGGTATTCCTATCTACTAAGCAGCCATACCATAATCATGACAACATTCAAGCTTACTAGCCTTAACAATAGCTCAAAATCGAGCTTCAAAATGACCAGGATTTGACCCCAGTCCAAGGTAAATATTCATTAGTGACTGATTGGCTAAGAACCGACTTGATTTAGTTCAGGTCGGCTCTGATTGCATATCCTCTTTTCCCTTACTTCGTTCGAGTTGTACTATATTTTGGAGTGACCAGTAACTAGCGACCAGTGAACATTTACCATACGACATGTATCTTTTGGCACAACATTCTAAAAGGATTTTTTACTTTTCTATACAGAATATTCTTTATCTCTTTTATCCTTTTTAGTATCATTTATGTATCCCAATTGTAAATTACTCTTTTATCTTTTCCATGTATGCTTGTAACCTTAGTGAGGCTAATATAAATACTACATTTGTTGTCTATAGACATAAATCTCTTTGATCATTAGAATACACAAGTTTCCCTTTTTTGAGCAACCCTAGTGTTCTCATTTACCCGTAACTCTTATTTATTCTCTTTAGAAAGGAGTAGTGGTAAGTAACCTTATAGTTTGGCTAGTACGTCATATCCAGTAGATTATAGGTTGAGTAAGATTGATTGGTGTGTCATATTCAGTTAGCAGCTACCAGACTTTTGCTAGCTTTCTTTTTTTCCTTTTAGCTCTTTAATGTTTCGGTGCTCCTCTATGTGTTTGACCCCAAAGGTGCATCAGCTTTACTAGTATTAGAGTACTGTTCTAAGAGGGAGTGTGTGAAGTTGTAATGAAGTTTTAGTTTGTGTTTATTATTTGTAGCTATTGTGTTCCTTTTGTAGCTACTTTAGTATGTTTGTGTAGAGAGAGTTTAGAGTTGTAAGTTGTGTAGTAAAGGTTTGTATGTTGGTGTAGTTCCATTGTTACTCTGTTTTTCACTACAAAAATAGAGAAAATTCATTTCTATCTTATTAGAGTGTATTAGCTGAAGTTTTGGGTAGTGAGGTAGCAGTATTTCCCATGTATTATATTGTTAATTTGTTCGAGAAGCATTGTACTATGTCAGATTCGAGTGTTCAAGATGTTATTAATGACCAAAGTAGTAGTGCTTAACCTGGTCATGGTCATAGTAGCAGTAACATTTTAGGGTTAGTTGATGATAAGCTTGATAGACTCATTAACCTTGTTAAGAGTCTAGTCATCGTGATGTAAGTTAACAGACAACAACCTCAAGGTATATAGCACAATAACCCACAAGAAAATGCTCTTAAGAAATCCTATGGCTTAGGTAACTGAACTAATCGCCCAGTTCAAACCCCTTGAGCTAGAAGAATAGCAGATCGAGTTGCTAGGTGAAGGCTAGAGTTGGAGGAGATTGAGAAAGATGATGAGGAGATAGATGTCGAATTGTATGGAGTGGAAGAAGAAGAGGCTGAATATTATCGAGCATAAGAGCAAGGATGCTGAGCTCCTCGAGGATTAGACAATGTCAAGGTCCAAATCTTACCCTTTAGTAGAAGTGGAGATGCAGGTGAATAATTAGAGTGGGAAGAGAAGGTGGAGAAAGTGTTTGACCATTATGGATATATAAATGCTATCAAAGTCTGACTTGTTGTACTTGAGTTCCCCGTGTATGCCACTATATGGTGGAAAAATTTGAATGTAGCCAGAGCAAGGGATGGAAGACAAGGAGTAAGGACCTAAGCTGACATGAAGAGAATGATGAGGGGTAGATTTATGCTTAAGACCTATATGTAGGACATGTTTACCAAACTGCAGGAACTTTACCAAGGAGGATGATCTATTGATGACTATATGAGAGAATTACAAATGCTTATGATCCGAGTTGACATGGATGAACTCGAGGCTCGTATAGTATTAAGGTTCATTTTTGGGCTCAAATATAGATTCAAAACTTTATGGAAGTGTAAAGGCTTTATACTTTAGAAGAAGCAATTAAGATGGCGTAGAGGGTCGAAAAATAGAACAGAAATGCTCCAAGTTGACATAGGCCAACCTTTTCCTAAGCCTTAGTTTCTCGCTAACCTATTCATATCAAGCAAAGGAGAACTTCTCAAGCTAAGAAGACAAATGACTAACTTGATGATGGTTGAATAGTCCAACAAGGTTAAGCTAAGGTTAAGTCGACCTCGAGGACATATGAAAGACAGACCTCCGAATGGAAGATAAGCAAAGCGAAGTGCTCTAAATGTTTGGGCTTCAGATACATAGTCGCTGAGTATTTGAATTGATATGCTATGGTGCTTCGAGGAGATGTAGTAGATAACACCAATGAGAGCGAGCCCGAGGAAGAGAAGAATGATGGAAGCATTGAAGTTGAGGAGGAAGAGAAGACCTATGTCTATGCTGACCAGGGAGAGGTGATGACCTACTGTTGAGATGAGTACTAAGTTTCTTACCAAACTTTGAGGAAGATTAGAGGGAAAATTTGTTCCATAGGAAATGTACCATTAAAGGACTACTGTGCACCATCATTGTGCATTGAGAAAGTTATACTAATGTCATTGCCTAGTCATTTGTACAGAGGTTGGGACTACCAACCTCTAAGCACCCTTGACCTTACAAACTACATTGGCTTCATGATAAGGATGCTCTACACGTCACAGAGCAAATAACTATACAATTTAGTGTTGGGAATGTGTACAAGGATGGAGTACTATGTGATTTCATCCCCATAGGAGCTTTACATCTATTGGTTAGAAGATCATGGTTGTTCGATTGATATGTTACTTATGATGGATACAAGAATACGTATGCATTTGTTAAGGATAAAAAGAAGAATGTACTATAACCCATCACACCAATCCAAGTAAATGAGACTTATAATTAGCTCACCTGAGCTAGTAAGAAGGCTTTAGTGATGAGCTGGAGAGTGCTCTAAACTCCTGAGAAGGCCAAAGAGCTTATGTTCCTATTGATTACAAGATTATTGAAGATAAGAGATTTGGAGGATGTTCTTGATAAGATCCAAAGCTTAATAAATGAAATTTCTAACTTGTTTCTTGAAGAGCTACCTTAAGGACTACCTTTGGTCTATGGCATAGAGCATTTTATTGATTTGCAACCAGGCATCACCTTGCCAAACCAACTAGCCTACAAAATGAACCCTAAGTGGGCTACTGAGTTGAAAAGGCAAGTAGATGAGCTCATAAGGAGAAGATATGTGAGAGGGAGCATGAGTCCTTGTGCTATGCCAACTTTAATCATCTCAAAGAAGGATGGTTCATGGTGTATGTGCATCGACAGTTGAGCAATCAACCAAATTACTATCGAGTATCGATATCCAATACTGAAGCTCGATGATAAGTTACATGAGCTTCATGGCACCAACATATTTTCAAATATTGATTTATGAAATGTCTATCACCAAATTCACATGCGATTAGGTGATGAATGGAAGACTACTTTCAAGACAAAGCATGGTCTCTACGAATGGTTGATTATGCCATTCAGACTTATAAATGCATTGAGCACATTTATGAGGCTTATGAACCATGTGATGTGCCCTCTGATTGGACGATGTGTAGTCGTATACTTTGATTATATATTAGTGTATAGTACTGACCTAGACAACTATGTTCAATATCTCCAAGTTGTTTTTGAAATCTTACGACTAAAGAAGTTATTTGGGAACCTAAAGAAGTGTACATTCTATCAGGTGAAGTGGTTTTTCTTGAATATGTGGTATTAGGAGAAGGAATTTGAGCTGATGAGGAGAAGGTTTGAGCTGTCTTAGAGTGGTCAACACCAAAGAATGTTACTGAAGTATGAAGTTTCCATGGCTTTACTTCTTTCTACAGCTGATTTATTAAAAGCTTTAGTACCATTGCAGTCCCCTTGACTGAGATAATGAAAAAGGGTGATGGGTTCTGATGGAATGATCGAGTTGAATAAACCTTTAGGGAGATCAAGGAGAAGCTTACCTTTGCCCCTATCCTATCAATACCAAATTTTACTAAATCATTTGAGTTGGAGTACAATGCGTTAGGCATTAGAATTGGTGCCGCCTCGATGCAAGAATGACAATCGGTTACCTATTATAGTGAGAAGCTTAGCAGTGCCACATTAAACTATTTTGTATACAAGAAAGAGTTGTACTCTCCTTTTCATGCTGTTACTGTCTAGCAACATTACTGTTTGCCATGAGAGTTTATGACCTACGTTGACCATGAGTCATTGAAGCATCTCAGGAGTTAGCAAAAACTTTCAAAAAGGCAAGCTAAGTGGTTAGACTTTATGAAGGGTTCTCCTACGTAATCCAACATAAGAAGGAAGCATTAAGGTGGTGACTAATGCTCTGTCACATTGGAAAACCTCATTGACTCCTTTGCATACAAAGTTGCTGAGATTTTCACTTATCATAGAGCAGTATGCTTTGGTCCTATTTTAAAGCAGTGAAGAGAAGGACTTGCTATTAGAGGATATTATCTTAGGGATGGCTATCTATTCAAGAACTAAAGATTGTGTATACTAAATTGTTCCACACATGAGTTGTTGGTAAGGGAGGCTTATAGTAGTGGATTATCTAGTCATTTTAAAGAGACTAAAGTAGCCAATCTGTTGAAAGAAAACTTTTACTGGCTTGGTTTGGCTAAGGATGTCCATAAGGTGGTGGGAAGTTACGAGGTGTGCAAAAGAGAAAAGGGGAAAAGAAAGCCACATGGAGTGTATATACGCCTACCAACACTAACCTTACCTTGGGCTAACCTCAGCATAGACTTTGTCCTAAGGTTACCTTAAACATACAGGGGAAAAGATTTGGTCTTCTTAGTAGTGGACCACTTCAGCAAAATGGCACACTTCATCCTGTACCATAAAACTAACGATGCTTTATATATTGCTGATCCGTTTCTACAGGAAGTAGTTTAGCTACATGGAGTATTAAAAACTATTGTTTTAGATCAAAATACAAAATATTTGAGTTATTTTTGGAAGACTCTTTGAAGAAGACTTAGAAGTAAAATTGTGTTCAGCTTTAGTGGCCATCTCCAAATTGATGGCCAGATTGAAGTGATGAATTGGATGTTAGGAAATTTACTTAGAGCTGTTGTGGGAAAGAACTTGAAGGATTGAGATTTATGTCTACTAATTGTGAAGTTCACATATAACTAAACCATCTAGAGCACCATTGGAAAGACCCCATTTGAGGTCATCTACGACCTCAACCCCATTAGCCCCCCATGTCTTATTAGTACCCCTACAGTTGCTGAAGAAAGTCAATCTATAGTCGTCTAAACCTAAGAATTGCAAGAGCTACACTAGATTATGATAAGTAAGATCGCTAAGTTCAATCAAAGACAACAAGAGATTGGTAGTTGAGACTGTTGAATTGCTTCTTTTAAGCCAAAAGACTTAGTATGGATTCACTTTAGTTGAGAACAATTTCTATATTTGAGACAAAACAAGTTATCTCTATGAGTTAGTGGTCCATTCAAAATTCTTAAGAAGCTCAACAGTAATTCCTACCAAATCAAGTTACCCAATAACTATGGTGTATCCTCTACTTTCAATGTATTCGACCTAATTCCCTACTAACTAGAAGAAGAGGATCCAGTAAGTGCTTTAGAAGAATAGGAACTGGAGACCACTTTAGATTTTAGGTCAAATTTTCCTGACCCCTAAGTAGATGATAGGAATCAACCCTTCAAACTGATCATACTTAGTTGAGCCAAAGGACTCCAAGGATTTATGAGGAGTATAATGGCTTGTAGCCCTATCTAGGACAAGAATTCCTATTTTGACCTCCATGATTTATTCTACTATCAACTTGGGTATTGAACTCTCTTGTATACCAACATTGTCTCTGGAATTGTTGAGTAGACGTGCCGACCCTTTGGGTAGGCATGCTTACCTGATAAGCAGTCATACCATAAACATGACAACATTCAAGCTTACTAGCATCAACAACTATTCAAAGCCAAGCTCTTGAAATGACTAGGATTCGACCCCTGTATAAGGTGAATATTCATTAGTGACTAATTAATCAAGAACTAACCTGATCTATATCAGGTTGGCTCTGACTACATATCTTCTTTTCCCTCACTTCGTTTGAGTTATACTATATTTTAGAGTGATTAGTGACTAGCCATCATATGATATGTATCTTCTGGCACAACATTCTAGAAGGATTTATTACTTTTTTGCGTAGAATATTCTTCATCTCTTTTATCATTGTTTGTGTCATTTGTGTATCCTAATTGTAAATTGCCTTTTTGTCTTCTTTTTGTATGCTTGTAACCCTAGTGGGGCTAGTATAAATACCCCATTTGTTGTATGCAGACACAACTCTCTTTGACCATTAGAATGTATAAGTTTACCTTTTTAAGCAGCTTTAGTGTTCTCATTTACCTTTAACTCTTATCTATTCCCTTTAGCAAAGAGTAGTGGTGAATGACCTTATAGTTCAAACTAATGCATCATATCTAGCAGATTGTAGGTCGAGTAGGATTGATTGGTGTATCATATTTAGTTGGTTGCTTCCTAGACTTTTGCTAGCTTTCTTATTTTCCTTTTGGTTCGTTAACATTATAGTGCTCCTCCATGTGTTCGACCCCAAAGATGCATTAGTAGGGCTTGCAGGCTATCTTGGAAAGTTTGCTCCATGAGTTGATCACACTTAACATACTTGCCCATCTTATGGACATATAATTTGTTGTGTAGTTTTGGGCATTTAGTCTCATCGTACTTCTTAAACTTTGGTACTTTGAATTTTTCTAGATAGGCCTTAACATTATACGTAAAAAAAGTCAATGATCCCAGCTTGCTCAAATCCATCATCATTCCTAAGTGCTCCTATCTTTTCGATTATCAGTTGAGTTAGCTTCCTTTCTAGCTCTTTAATGCTTTCTTGACTTAGTTCTGAGTCAACTACGAAAGAATAAGTCTTAGGTTGGAAAGTTGGATTGATCTTCTCTTCTATTTCAAGAAGAGGTACCTTACTAGACTTCCTATGTTGAGCTTCGTAGTGTTCTTCATTCGTTGATATTTTAGCTTTAAGTAGAACGGTGTTGTCAACTAAAAATATTCATCTATTCAATTATTTTCCTTACAGTTTATTCTAGTAAGTGATAGGGGTGAGCGGGTAACCTTATCATGTAGGGTACTCATCCGGACCTCGTTCGACAGGGTTGGTTCTAAATGAGTAATTAAAGTCCCACGATAGGTTCTAGGTATTGATTTTTGATAACTATTCTCATAAGGTAGGTACAGGAAAGAAGTCAGGGTACCTTATAGCTATCCTAGAACCTATACAGAACCTATACTTTGAAGTATATAGGGTATATGTTCTAAGGTCCTTACTCTATAGTAATAATTAAATAAAATTAATAAGTAAAAGATACCATCTCATCAAAACTAAGTAAAGTTAAGTAAAATTATTAATAAATAAAATTAAAGATACCATCTCATCAAAACCAAGTAAAGCATAACCTATTGGAAATCCTAAATTAAATGTATGTTAGTCCTTCCCTTCCATCTTTTGTCTTTAATCTTTACTCCATCATCGCTTTCATCATTTTTTTCATTTTCCTTTTGCTTCTTCCCCCTTTAATAAATCCATCATCTAGTAAAATTTATTTTCTGTAGTGAAATAGTTTCTTTGAAGAAATATTTAAGGAAAAGAAATTGGTTGGAAATAAACTCGAATGTCCTCCATTCATTAGTGTCATTGGAAATATTGACTAAATTGAATTATTGCTTTTAGAAAAAAGGGATCAAGTTTGTTTTATGTTTCAAAAAAAATAGCCATATTAAAATTTGTAAGGAAAGTAAAAAAAAAAAAAAAAGAAAATCTACAGGTTCTACAAGATACCCTATATATTCTATAGGGTACAGGGTATATGGTGGTTTTAGGGTGCTACAAGGTGTACTGTAACCTATACCATAAGGTAAGGTGCAGGTAAGACTTGATACCTTATCTACTCTATACCTACTCACCCGTAGTGAGCAGATCCTCAGCTCAGTAGGGTTAGTGTCATCGGGGTAGTTATTGTTGTTTTCATTGTTGGCTATTGCTTTTAAGATATCTTAGTAAGAATCCATTCTTATCAGCAATTGTCAAAAAATTTTTATTTTTTCTTTTTAAATTTTAGAAACCTTTAATTTGAAATGAATAAGATCAATTTTGAAAACCTTTAACTTGAAATGAATTAGATTGACTATGATGAAAAAAACTTTAGTGAGGTACTTGATTTTTACAAATTATTTTACAAAGAAATGAAGTCGTGGAAATATAAGGATGAGGCTTATTTACATGAAGAATAAGAAGATGACCTTCAGTATGGAAAACATTTTGACATGAAAGGTATTGTTGGTAGATTTTGGTAATTGGAATTATCCTACAAAGAAAGGAAAAGCTCTTGGTCTGGGGCCAGTCTGATGTGGCCACTTTGATGCCTAAGTTAATAAAAATAAAAAAAGTTAAGTGAATGGTCAAGAGTTATCAGATGTATCTTTTAGTATTTTGTTTCTCATATTTATAGGTAAATATTGTGTCTGAAGTGGTAGTTATCAGAATGATTAACCAGATACGTAGAGGCATCTTGATCAGTCACATTTTGGAAATATAGGGAGAGTGGGTAGTTATGTAATATAATCGTATCAGATGATAACTGTTCGTGCCACTTTACTCAACTTAAATCAGATGCTAGTCTACGTTACTTGACATTAGCTAAGTGTTGAGTTACTTATCATGGTCAGGAATAGAGTCTCTCATCATATAAGTAGTTGAACAGCCGAGTGGTGGAAATTCTCATATCAACATTTGCCCTCCAACTCCTGTAGTCGAGTATTTAGCTAAGGGAGTAAACATCTTTGGTTTTCAAGAAATGGATCGTATCTTATGAGAAAATTCACAACTTTCAATTTTCCTGCTTGTTAGAAGCTTAAGTAGTGGCACAAATGATAACTATCACATTAGTCATAATTATATCGCAGGCTATGATAATTGTCATGGCCTCAGCAACCATTGGATCTTTGCTTCAAGACATGTGTCAGTAATCTGCACCATCTTCTATTCAGTGTATCATTTCCAACAAAGTATTTAAGAGTCTTTGATAGCAAAATCAAACTTTACAATTGCATTCATAAGCTTTATTTTACTTTCGATATTTTGTCTTTAACTTCAAACTCTTCAAACGTTGTGAATTTATAACCAATCAGGTATGGTTCGTAACATAATTTGTTGACTTATCCTTTTGGACTTTGAAGCAATCGAGATTGAGGCCACTTCTCCCCCCTAAAAAGGGAGCAAGACGGGGTGTTACTCGAGTAGTTTAGCTGATAGCGTGGTGGAGTGGTGGGATAAACTTGCTTGAATCAATTCCTTCGTAATAGACACCTACCCAAATGATAAGGAGGGAAGATCTATAGTTAGGTATCTATACAATAATATAGTCTACTTTTGTGATTCATCAGATAGAGCAGTCAATGCCGCTGATAGGGTTCTTGTTTCGAAATATAATAAGTACCGATAAGATCTTCCAGGAGGATGGAATCTTAGGAGGCCAAGAGAAGAGGAAAGAGTGTGTTTTTTGAGGGAATGCGAGTTCCACATCTATCTAAAGTAACTTGATTTTAGCCTGCAATTCCCTTTCTTAGCATTCATCAAGTTGTTCTTCAATTATTTCTAAGTCACACTGAGTATGTTTTCACCAAATACATATCGGCATCTAATAGCTTTCGAAATAATCTATAAAGAGGTTGAAGTCAGGGCTACTCTTCAATTGTTCTAGTACTTCTTTACAATTAGAAGGCAACCTGATGGCTAGTACTTTGCCACCATGAGGCATAGGCGGAAGTTCATAAATGGGTTAGAGTCCAAGATTCATAAGTGGCACAAAAAATTTGTGTTAATAGTTTTAGATGAGGAGTTGGATTTCTAGACTCAATAAATCGAGCCAATTCATACTAAGGACATAGAGTTGATGCCGAATGGTGCCACCGCTACGAAGAAGACTTAAGAAAGGAGGAAGAACAAAATGTTCTTCTAGGGCACCAAAAAAATAATAAGGCGTTATGAAAGTAGAGAATTGATCCTTTCTAAGAAGGAAGGTAGGCTAACGAGTAATCACCATGCTGAGTATAGCTACAAGAGGAAAGCTGCTGCTGTGACTTGGGGGAAGAATTGTTGCCTTTGAGCCTTGCTTAGCATGGAGAATGTAAGTTTGTTTATTTTCCTCACATTAATATTAATGTTTACTTCATATTGCAGATATGGGTGCTGGTAAGGTGAATCTCATTAAATTATTGGCCCAAGCTAAGGTTAAGAAATCGAAGTTTGATAAGTGCATAGCAACGATCACAACTAATTGGCTGGCTACTGTGAAGAAAGTAGCAAAGGAAGGTGTAGTGAAGTAGGTGGTAGCCCAAAAGAAGACCTCTCAATCGGCTGAGAAGCTCAAAGGGAATGAGAAGCCTGGATTGGCCAAGGCTACCTAAATTGAGGTACCTCCAACTGAGAATGTTCCATCTGCTGTAGAGTTGAGAAGGGGTGGCTAAGCAACCTAACCATACATTGAGGCTGAAACCACCACAATCGTTGAGGGGCCATTAATCATGATGGAGGTTATGTCGAGTATTAATAACAGAAGTAGGGAAGAACTTATCGGCTAACCCCCCAACCAAAAGGTCCAAAGAGTTAGATAAGAGGATGAAGGTAGCCATGCATAATAATGCTCTCGTCATCAATAGTGTCGAATTTGTCCCCAACACAATTGTTGGCAAATACTTCATCCTATTTGGAGTCATAACATCTTACATACCGACTCAACCTTGGGCAACAGGATGAAATCTTTGTCCTTGATGGAAGGCATTATTCTTCCTAAAGACAAAGAGATCATGAGGAAAGACATTGATGGGGTTTGTGGTTGTAATAAGGCTCATATCGTGATCAAGCTATATGATGTAAGTATGTTATTATATCCTTTGAACTATTAGGCGCATTTAGTTGCTAATGCTTTTGTTTGTTTTTAGATCAACAACCATGTTCTGATAGCTCAAGACGAGGTTGATAAAGAAATAAAGAAGGTAATAGCAATAATATTCTTTATGTATTTTGCTGAGTCATTTAGAATATTCATTATTCGACATTGTCTTGTTGTAGAAAATTGAGGATGCATATAAATCCTCCAAGGCCTAGATTGCTACTGTTGAGAACACAAGATTAAGGGTCGAGATGGAGACTAGAAAGTATTAGGAAGAACTGGCTACTAAGAAATTGGTGTACTCTTTGGCTATCAATGAAGTCTCAAGCCTTCAAGGCAAGGTTGAAGAGTAGTATAAGGAAGTTGAAGGCTTGAAAGAAAAAAGAAGAGTGCTAGGGTTTGGGTTGAACTCTCTACACAATGAGCAAGGAAGAGGACAAGCTCAGGGTGCAAATCAAGGAGCTAGAGACCAATGCCATAAGGTTGCAAAGCCATGTTGCCGAGTTAGAGGAGATTATAAATAGAGGACCCTCTACTACAGAGGTACAAGATATTGTCATTTCCAGCTAACAATACGAGAGACAATCACAGAAGAAGTTGTTGGAGGGGGTCTAGGCGACGAGAGGAATCCTTAAGCTTCTCCTTGATTATGATCTCTCATGCTTAGATTTCACCGACATCGATGACAAAGTCAATAGTTGTGACAAGGATGGTAGCAAGGAATCAAGCGCTAAGATTGATATGAGGGCTAATAATGAAGCTCGTGTTGAGGATCCAAGGGAAGACAAAGATCGCCTATTAAAGGAAATCCCCTATGAACAAAAAGAAAAATCCACCTATTCTGAGACCCCAAGCACTGAAAAAGAAATGTGCTCAGAGAAGGCCCCAACCTCTGATCCAAAAATTGCTTCTGTTCACTCTAAATATAGGCCATAGGGTTGTCTTGTAATTTTATTCTTCATACATAGTGCTCTGGGCTGAAAGGTTGAAAGTTGTAATTGTAATGTTTTTGTAATGAATTATCTTTTGGCATAGCTTTGAGTGTTTCTAGCACGTTTTATTTCATGCATTTTATTATCATTTAGCTTGTTTCATTTCACATGCCTAATTCTTTCGGTAGGTTTTATTTCACACGCTTAATTCTTTCGGCATGTTTTATTTCACATACCTAATTCTTTCAGCATGTTTTATTTCATACATCTTTCTTTCATCCTTTATAAACATTGTCTGTTAGCCATTTGAGATGTGAACCAACCATTTTACTTGATCGTAGGATTAATTTTTGAAGTTCATTAACAGTAATAGGCTATAACTTACGCTAGTTCATTCACTATGTAGTTTGAACTTATTAACTCGTTAGTCATAAATATTTCCAAAAACAAAATAAAAGTTAAAATGTAATTCTCACAAATATGTAGGCTATCGCCTTTCAAAACAAACAGAAATGAAGATCATCCAAGGAATCAATTGAAATAGAGTTTTTAATTTTTGCCATTCCATGCACGAAGGATGATCGATCCATCTAACCTTTCCTGTAGATAGGCCCCTTCGCCAACGACTTCCCAGATTCTAACAGAATCCTCCCAATTTGTGTCTAGCTTTCCTTGACTTTCTTACACACCGGTTGCTTCCAGCTTTTGGCAAACCATGTCCCCTGGTTGAAAAACCTTATACTTTACTTTTTTATTATTATACCTAGCTACTTTGTACTGGTATGCCATAATCCTTACTCTTGCAATATTTATAATTTCTTCAATTGTATCTAAATTTGCTATTAATTCACCTTGATTAACCATTACACCAAAATTCTATGTTTGTAGATTAGGCAGATCCAATTTAATTGGCAAAACTGCTTCTATACCGTATGCTAACCTAAAGGGGGTTTCCTTTGTTGTGGTTTTGTAGATGGTTCGGTACCCCCATAAGACATTCGGTAGTTCATAAGCCCATTTCCCCTTGACTTGATTAATCTTTCTCCTTAAGCCGTACAAGATGATCTTGTTGATAACTTCAACTTGGCATTCATCTAAAGGTGTACTACAAACGTATAGTTCAGGAAAATGTTATATTTCTCATAAAATGGTCGGAACTTGTCGTTGTCAAACTGTAGGCCATTGTTTATGATTATCATAAAAGGAACTCCAAATCTCGATATTATGGTGTTAAAAACAAATGCCTCCACTTTATGTTACGTGATCATCGCCACTACCTCGCCCTCTACCCATTTTGTAAAATAATCCATGGCAACAATGACAAATTGTCATTGGATGGTAGACTTTAGGAAGGATTCGAGGATATCTAAACCCCAATGAGTAAAGGGCCAAGGACTAGATAGGTAGTGTAACTCAATTGATGGTGCATGACTTAGTGCCTCATGCTTCTGGTATTGTGGACAATGCTGAACAGCTATCCATGCATCTTCTTTCATAGTGGGCTAATAATAGCTGAGTCGTAATGCATGGACATACAATGTCTGTACTTTCACGTGGTTACTACATATACTACCGTGTAGCTCAAATAATACTATTTGGGCATCTCTCGGAAGAAGGCATAGAAGATAGGGTTGTAATATGCCATGTTTGTACAACTAATCATCTATCAGTGTATAATTCACAGCTTGGTAAACCAACCTTTGTGCTTCTTTCTTGTCATCAGGGAGGGTGCCATCTCTCAAATAATCTATGAGAGGATTCATCCATGACTTTTCTCTTGGGCAAGAAGCCAATTTGCATCTCTATAAGACAATTGATAAACTTTTTTATGGGAGAAATTCAACAAAAAGTTTGTCACTCAAGTCTGGGAATGCTATACTAGCTAACTTGGATAACTTATCATTAGCAATATTCTTACTTCTCAGAATCTTGTGGATTGAGATAGATAGAAATTCTTCTATAAGCGTTTGTACCACCAACAGGTGATTGCTCATTTCTTCTTCACTTGCCCCATAACTTCTTATGACTTGATTCACCACCAACCGTGAATTAGTGAACACTTTGAGTTTTTCAACACTGATCTCTTTTACCAGTTTAAGTCCAGTAATCAAAGCTTTATATTCTACTTTGTTGTCACTAGCTAAGAATCTGAATTTCAAAGCATAATTAACTTTGATGTTATGGGGGCCTTGAAGAATAAGGCCTATGCTATTTCCTTCTTTTATGGAAGAACCATCCACATAAAGGTACCATATGGGTTTCTTAGTAACCTCCACACTATCTTCCTTACTAGTAAATTCAGCTAAAAAATCTACTAACACTTGAGTTTTTAATGCCATTATGTGTTTGTATTATACACCATAGGCACTTAGCTCTAGGGCATATTTCATTATCCTCCTGGAAGAGTCTGGTCATTGCAATGCTTACCATAATGGTTGATCAGTAAAGACTACAATTTGGTGAGCCTCCAAATACAATCTTAATTTCTTTGTAGAGAGAAGTATTGCTAAAACAAACTTCTAAATTTTTGTATACTAATTCTCTAGCCTTTGCAAGACATGACATACATAACAAATAGGTCGATACTCCTTGCCATCAATTTAGATAAATACAGAAGAAAGAGCTCAGCAGCTGACTGATAAGTACAAATATAAATTCTCTCCAATGATGGTTGTTGAGAGTATTGGAGGTGATGTAAGGAATTCTTTAAGATCATTGAAAGCTCTTTCACAATCATCGGACCATTTGAACCCTTTTGGATTCCTTAAGATTTTAAAGAATTCTGTGCACCTATCTGCACTTCTCGACATAAACCGATTAAGGGTAGCTAGATTTCCTATACTTCCTTTATTGTTTAAGGAGATTTCATGTTTATTATCACCTCAATCTTTCTCGGGTTGGCTTCAATGCTGTGCTGAGTCACCATGTATCCTAAAATCTTTCTTGAAGTTAAGCTAAAGACGCATTTTTGTGGATTAAGCTTCATGTTGTATCTCCTAAGAGTAGTAAATGTCTCCTCAAGATTAGCAATATGCCGATCCTCTGTAATGCTCTTCACAATCATGTCATCGACATATACTTCCACATTTCGGTGGATTTAGGGTTTGAACATCTTGGCAACAAGTCTTTAGTAAGTTGCATTAGCGTTTTTCAACCCAAAGGGCATCATTGTATAATAACACATCGTCCTCCTTATACATCTTAATTTGGTTGTAACTTAAGAAAACATCCATAAAAGAAAGCAACGCATGTCTAATGGTTGAATCTACCATTTGATCGATTTTTGGCAATGGAAAACAGTCTTTGAGGTAGGCCTTGTTGAGATATGTGAAATCTATGCACATATGCCACTGTTGTTAGACTTCTTGACTAGCACATAATTAGTTAGCCAAGTCGGATAAGGCTCTTCTCGAATAAATCTTGCCTTCTATAGCTTTTAGACTTCTTCTTCTATGGTTGCTTGTCTCTCGGGAGCAAAATGCATTTTCTTTTGTCGGATCACCTTTGCGGTTGGATCAATTTGTAGCCTGTGCACCATAATGTCTCTAAGGATACCTGGCATCTTTGAAGGGGACATTGCAAATACATTGGCATTGACTTGCGAGAAGTTGATCAAACTTTGAAGAATGTTTGCCGAGAAGGGTTTCCTTATCTTCGTTGTTTTCTTAAGGTTATCTCCCAAAGAGATTACCTCCATATCATTGTCGGCACTTTCTAGGCTGACTGGATTTGCTTTTGAAAATACCTCTTCACATTTGAGGGCCCTCATGTATAAAAACCTTGCTAACTATTGATTCTCTTTGCATATACTAACTCCCAATAGAGTAGGGAATTTGGCTTTGAGATGTACAATGGAAGGAATGATGCCAAATAAATGTTGACATAGCTGTCAAATGATCGTATTATATGGGGATCAACATTTGACAACGAAGAAGTCCACTTTATCTTCTACTACATTCTCACCATCTCTAATCTGGTTTGGTAGAGAGATCACTCCGACTACCTAAATGGGTTGATTGTTGATGGCATACAAATCATATTTATAAGATCTTAGCTATGCTTTGATCTTTAGTCTCATCTGGTTGAAAGTGTGCTGGAAAATGATGTTTGTTGAACTTCTAATGTCAGCAAGAATTTTCTTAACCTCAAAGTTGGCAACTCTCGCATTGATAACAAGTGCATCATCATGTAGCCTCTAGATGCCCTCAAAGTCTTACTCTGCAAAAGAGAATGTATTGTCAATCTTGACCTTCTTGTCTTGGATGTTGCAAACATAATTTTTGGTGTTAGTTAGACCCAAAGAGCTTGACTAGCCTATAGTAGGTCCGTCAACAATAGTGTTGATTACTCCATTAGGTGCTCTATTGGAACTCCTGTCCTTTGCATCTCTTTCGGCAATAGCTGGCTGAGTATCGTTCTCCTGTTCCTCACATCTCCTCTGAGACAATCTCTTAATATTCTCAGCATCATGCACTAGGGACTTTTGTAAATGCTATGTTGAATTGCATCATCGATAATATTCTTGAGTTAGATACATTCATTTGTATTATGAACTTTGTTGCGATGGAAATCACAGTACTTATTGGAATTTCTCCTTAAGGGATTTTCTCTCATTCTTTCAAGCCACTGCAGAACGCCTCTTTGCCTACGTACTTCTATCAATATGTCTAAAATTGGATGATTGACAGGTGTATGGGATGAATATGTTGGAATTATTGGTCTCTTTCCCTCAGCATTTGAACTTTGATCGTCATCTGTCCTAAGTTTATCTTTCACACTTCTCTTATCATTTTTCCTATCTCCTATATTCTGATTGACTTCTTACCAGGCCTTTATGTTATCTTCTTATCAAATGAATGAGGTAGCCTTGGCCTTGAACTTGGTGGAAGTTATTGGCTTATTTTTTGTGAGAGACTTAAAAAAGTATCCATAGGGCTTGACTCCATCAATTATGGTAGTGAGGGCTACACTTATGTCCAATTCTTAGATTTGGACCATTTTAGCCATAAACCTGGCCAAGTAATCTCTAATGGACTCATTTAATCTTTGTTTGATTATGTTAAGGATTGAAGAATCCTTAATAGGAAGCTTACTTACAAGGAAGTATTAAAGAAACACTTTTGCTAGTTCTTGAAAATAGGAAATGGTGTTTGGTTTCAAATGTTTGAACTATGTACTAATCACATTCCTCAAGGTTAAGGGAAAAGCATGATAGGCCACTACATCACTTAAGCCATGCAACTTGACCAATGTACGGTAATACTCTAAAAGATCTTCAAGATCTTTCGTCCTATCATAAGTTTCAAACTGCAGCAACTTGATGTGCCGTAGTATTACTTTCTCTAAAATCTCAAGGATGAAGGGACTGTTCTTGATTCGAAACTACTTACTTGTTGTAGAAGGGGTACCAACATGCGAGGGCCTGACGTGATGCACCTACTGTGGTTACTCACCCTTGTCAGTTTTCTTAAGAGTGAGAGTCAAAGGTCCCATAGTAACCTCAGCTTGCTTTTTTGGTGATTCAGGTGAATAGATTGAATCATCATTGCTCTCGGTGTCATTATTGTCGTATTCTTTGTTTTGATCTGGGTAGACACTGTTATGAAGGACATTAAGGATCTCTTCATGTTTTTTGTTTAGTTCTTGGTTTTCTTTGGTTAAGTCTAGGCAAAGTTGCTCTAACTTAGCCAACTGTTGTTCGTTAGCATGCTTACTTCCCCTTTAGAGGTGTTAAGAGGAAGTACGAGCACCAGCACCAGCACTCTTAGTCATTCTGGTTTTCGCCATGTAGGTATGTTTGAGAACAAATAGATTGTGCTAAATGTTGTTGGTAGATTTTGGTAATTGGAATTATCTTGTGCCAAAAACAGGGAAAGTTAAGTCGATGGTCAAGTGTTATCAGATGTTTCTTATAGTATTTCTTTCCCATATTTATAGGCGAATGTCATGTCGGAAGCAACAGTTATTAGAACAATTAATGAGACATGTAGAGGCCTCTTGATCAATCACATTCCGGAAATATAAGGAGAGTGGGTAGTTATGTAATATAACCATGTTAGATGATAACTATTCATGCTACTTTACTCAACTTAAATCAAATGCTAGTCCACATTACTCGACATCGGTTGAGAGTCGAGTTACTCATCCTGTTGATGTAACTCACAATGGCCGGGAATAGAGTCTCTCGTCATGTAGGTAGCCAAGTGATGGCAATTTGACTATTAACAAAAGGGAGCCTAAAGAAGACTAGGTACGACAACTAAACAAGGATACTTCAACTTGTAGGTATTTAAAAGGTTACTTACAATAAGTATAATCTAAGATACTTGTTCCATTAAGAGTGAAGAAGTTAATTTACTTGAAATAACTATAAATGTGATTATTTTACAAGAAAAGAGGGTAGGAGAATTTACTAAGAATTCCTAATAACTATTTTGAAATGGAGACAAAAACTATTTACAAACTTATAAAAATTTCTAAGATGGTACAACTAATTGTCTAAAAGTAGGAAAAAAAAAAAAGGAGACTACTTCACATTCCATGATTGATAAGTGGAATGATAAATTTTTATAGCTTATAGAGAAATAATTTTTACAAAATTGGGAGAAAATAGATAATTATTTTAGTAAGGAAAGTGAAATTATAAGATCTATAAATTATTTTATGAGGGAAAAGAAAGGATGGAGATGTCACTAAGTTATAAAGTGAAAATGAATTAAGATAATTAACAAGAGTAGACAAATTTAAGTTTGAGATATGGAGACACGAAAATTATGATGACTATAGTGACAAGACCATAATGTAGCTTTTTTATGCAAACTTATGAAAGCTTTAAAAGGAATAAGAAATTAAAGGAAAAATGGTTTTCAACTTACTTTACAAAAAAGGAGGAATATTTTATAAGAAGACAACAGTAGTTACACAGAATTGAAAAAAAATAAACCTATTTTTTATTTTAAAATGGGATTTATTTGCAAGAGTGACAACCAAAGAAAATAAAAGGGTTCCTAAAAAGATGTAAGGATGGAAAAATAATGGAAAACATGCATGTAAATGCAAATGTAATGGCCCAGTGATAAACTAGTAATGTGACAATTTGAAAAGTTTAGGGTTATGACTTTATTAGAATTCTACTATTACAACAACTATTTTACATGGGAGTAGAATTGTTACATAGAAATACAATTTAAAGAACATTCTATATTTATAAAAAGAAACATATAGGAAAATCATAATTTTAAAACTAAAGTACAAAGAATTTACATGGGTAACATAAAGAAAATATATTACAACATATTTATGATATAGAGAAATTCCAATAGGGTCTAGACTTTGGTTAATGACATGCCACATTGCAACTTATCCATTAGTTTAGTGATTCATGTTTGAAAAATGATGGATTCTAAAGGTTTTTAAACTCTATGACCTCACATGTTTGGAAGAAATGGTTCGTTAGTTATATTGAAGCTTAAGTGGGGTGGCCCAATCAACCCTGAGCATTGGCTACACCACTATACTCGAAGCTTATATAGTAGCCTCCCTATCTTAGGGTCCTAAGATGACATAGGTCTAATTGTATCCACTTTACAACCATGATACAACTAAGCCCCCCCCCCCCCCCCCCCCCTCCCCTACAAATATGCATAGGAAGGGCTATTTTGAAGAAAAAAAATCTAATTTCGGGAGGTTTTAAGTAGCTACCCCTCTCAACATCCCTAGTGGAGTTATTAAGTTCTAGAGTCTAAATTTTTCAATTTTTATTTTTCTTAATTCGATTTTTATTAAACCCTATACCCATTCAATATATATCCTTGACTAAGAATTAAGGAAAACTTAGTTTTCTTTATTAAAACAAAATTTGGAGTCGCCACTTGATCGGGCTTGGGAAAAGGGTTAGATTAAAATCAATTAGGTGAATTGATTTTAACTTAACCAATGGATCGCATGAAAACCAATTTTGAAAATGGTTTTTTAGAAACTAAAGATTTCAAGTTTAGGTGCTAACTTATTAAACCTTAATGGGTACTACTTTGAATAATTCAAATGGAAATTCTGTTTAATTGATAGGCAAAACATGTTCATAGCCAAAACACATCAACCATGTAGTTGAATAAAGATGCCACGTCTCAGGTGTTGATATGTGGCCAAATACTCTCACACTAAGTATGCCCTAGTCCTTGCAAAAGTAAAAGGCACAAAGTGCCGATGGGAAGACTCGAACTTAAGACCTCTTTCTCTAGTGCAATGCTAAGACAAAGTCTTAAATGAGTTAGGCTATTGGTCGATGCCGTATTTTTTTATGCAAACAAAATTTATTTAACCTCATCTACCTAGGCTTAGAAGAAAGAAAAAAACTTATTACTAAACTAACAAACTCTTACTGTATTACTAGCACATTATTAGCACAATAAACCTAATTCTAAACTATTTTTTCTTCTTCTCATCATCACTTTTATTTTTTTTCTCTAGTTCTTCCATTTTTTTTTTTTACTTTTCTAAATTTTCTAATTTTTTTCTTTTTTTCTTTTTAAATTAGGACCCTTTTCCTTTAGTCTAAAAAAAAAAAAAACTCTAACAGTTATAAGGAGGTAAAAATGGGGTGTTTATAAAGATTATTTCATTTTGCTTTGCAAGGGAAAGTTGGGCAATTGATATCCTCACTTCAGAAGGATTCAATTACATCATGAGACTTATTAATAGAAAAAGTTTTAGAAAAGTATTTTCCTACAATTATGACAGCTAAGCTTCACAGAGATATCTTATAGTTCGCTTAATCTAATTAGGAGGAGATTTATGATGCTTAGGAGCATTTTAAGGAGTTGCTTAGAAGGTGTCCTAATCATGCTCTACCACTTTAGATGCAAGTATAGACTTTTTATAATGGATTGAATTTTTCTACTAAAAAGGTTTTCAATGCATCTGCAAGTGGTACAATAAATTCAAAGATGCCCAACGAAGCTTATGCTTTGTTCGAAAGCTTTGCTATGAATAGCTACCATTGAGAAGTTGATAAATTTAGTAGAAAGAAACCGAAAGTGAAGGATGCATAATCTATCGCAATCTTAGCGACAATGGTGGATGCACTAAATAAAATGTTAGATTCCTATCCCATGTTAGCACAAACTTCTATGATGCCCAGTCTAGTTAACTTAGGAGGATGCTTCTACCTTATTATTGGAGACCACTTAATTATTGTGTCATGCCTTGAATAGGAGGAATCTTAATAGTTTCACCGTGTAAATTAATCTAAGATAGAAGTTGACGTCACAGTTGCCATTGTAGATGTAGCCTACATAAGGTGTACCCAACTCAATCAGCTTGAAGCATACAATGTAGAACCTATTATTAATAAAACTTATGGTGTGGATTTTCAAATCACCTATTCAAAAAGACTTGTAGTGCAATTCTTCATAACATGGTAACATTTACTTAAGTATATTTACATCAAAAGTTACAAGTTCCCTTTGAAAGTTTACAAAAGCTACAAGTTTTGAAGACTATTTACAACTAAGTTCGAAACTAATAGGTGGATTAGGGGATCCCAATTAGTTTCCACAAAAGACTAAAGAAAACCAAAATAAAATTCAAGATCTTGCAAGTCTTCAAGTTTCCTCACTCCCCAACCTATTAATACTAACCTGAGGGTGATTATAGCATTACATCTTTATTTTCTTAGTCAATTGCTAAAGAGTCTATAAGGATGTGAATACAACTAGCTTTGTAATTGGGATTGAGACAAAAGAGTATAATAAGCACAAATATGGTTTTTAGTCATTAATCTTTAATGAACTGTAATGTAAACAACTAAATGAGATATTGTACAATGTTAATTGGTCCATTATGAAGTTAGAGAAATTATATTCGCTTTAACCTAGATTGGGGAGTTTTAACGTGACTCAAATCAAACCAAACTTGGACTTCTACAATGGAGAATGCCCTCATTCCCATACTACCCTTGAATTACTGTTGTCAACCTTACCGTAACCTTCTCTCTTGTCACTTAGTTCAACTAAGGTTGGAGAAAGGACCATTTTAGCTATCCTCATCAAAGGGATCGGTATTTAGTCTGACACACCCAATCATTCCTATAATGGGTTATTATGCATGTCCAGTTAGGTTACGGGATAGTCTTTGGTTAATGTTAGTTAAGGGTAATCAACAAATCATCAAGACAAAGTAAAACATACAAATTCATACAAAGCAATACATTAAGTCCACAAGTCAAATAAATAACCATACATGAAGCATGACACATTCAACTAAGTTACAATTACAACCAAATGCACTCTTAGGCCTTTAAGCACTCTAATACAATACTCTAACATGCATGGATCTCAACTTACTTGCACTTTACTGCTTCACTATTCTTAACCATTGCCCTCTTAGTCTTCAATTGTCCCTATACATATATAATAGATTAGATTTTTGAGCCTTAAATTAGTAGCAATCTATTCATTTCATATGATTTTCATTGTTTTGACATTAGTTCCATAAGTTGTTGTTACCTACAAGTTAGGATTTCTTAGTCAATTCATTAGTTTTTATAAGTTATTATAGTCCACAAAATCCTCTTAGGTAGGTTTTGAGTTATTTCATAATAAGTTTCCTATATCAAAATCTTTTAAGCTACTCTCTAAGCTTAACAGGGATCATTTAATACACCTATTCTATCATTTGAGGTAATCTTTGATTTATTCTAATTTAAGTTTCTAAGTGAGCTACCCTTCGAGTTATCTTTTGGGTTTAACTAACCTTAGAGTCTTTAAGAAATTTACCTTCTAACTAAGCTTCTAAGTTCCCTTATTTTTATAGTTTACTCATAGATTTGCTTCTAAGTTAGTTTTTGAGTATAATCTCTAGTATAGTATTTACCAAAAATCTTTTGAGTTATCCTCTAC
Organism: Lumnitzera racemosa; assembly: GCA_024138005.1. Taxonomy (NCBI): domain Eukaryota; kingdom Viridiplantae; phylum Streptophyta; class Magnoliopsida; order Myrtales; family Combretaceae; genus Lumnitzera; species Lumnitzera racemosa. Next base: position 40,502,665 of record JAMXBC010000005.1, read on the forward strand.
CTTTAACCAATTTCTTATAACTAATTTATTTGTTCACTTTTCTACTAAGTGTCAGTTATAAGGATCATTTTAGTACTTCTTAACTTCATTATTTCCCAAATTCATCATATAACACATCATCATTCACCATTTTTTCAAGATTACATACTACTAGACTACACATATAAGGGCATATTCTTCATTTTACAACTTCATGCTATGAAAACCAATTCAACAACTCCACTAAACCATAATTACTTGACTAATAACTTAAACTCAGAATCCAAGTGAGGTCATTGGGAAAAAAATATCCTAATTTTTGCTAAAAACACCATTTTAATCATAATTTAAGGCTAGAAAATTCATAAAAATTCTAGAAAATAGTTTTTTTTTTTGAAAACTTTTAATAGAATTTTAATATTAGAATGGAAAAGCTTACAGAAAAATTTGGCAGTTAAAACTACGTTATTAAGGTAATTTAGTTCAACATTGAAATTACCTTAGTTTTTGCCGATTTCTTAAGGACGTAATATTTATCTACCAAATTTGTACAAACTAATATTTTTCCTAAATTCTATACATGAAAATACTTAGGAATAAATTTTTTTTTGAATCAGATTAAATTCATATTTTTAATATTTTTTTAAATCAGCTGCTTTTAGGGACTTACCGAACTCTTTAGCTTCGGCCACCAACAATTGCATCACCTTTGTCAACCATGTTGGGTGGTGGTTGGTCTTTAGCTACTCCTTATACCCTCAAACTCCTTAAAGCCTAGATTTGCACCAATTTCCTAATAATTTTCCCATATTTCCTTTTCAAATTTCTTAAACCTAAACTTATATTTCTTAGATCTAAGTTTGAATCCAAGATAATGTGGAGAGAGGTTTTGAAGTGAAGAATGGATTATTTTCTCTCTCCTCATGCAAATTCCACTTATATACTAAGCCTAGATGACTTAACACTTAAGTTCTTTTGCCTAACACCTGTCTATAATTCCACTTTTACACATAACATAAGCTAAACCTAGCTATCCTAACATTTTTAAATAATTTTTATTATTTTTCTTAGCTTGTTTTTGCTTAATTTGTATTTGATCAGGTATTTTAGGTAATTACGAATATATATTTACATGTAGAAATTATATACGGTGTATATATGCATATTCTATTTGTTATTTTATTTCATTTAATAATTTTATTACATATATAATTTATTTATAAAAATTCAATAACTATTGAAGCATATTTTATATGATTGTGTTAATTATTTAATGGTTTAATAAAATTATATCGTTTTAGGTAATTATTATTTTATTATATTTTCAAGATCTGAGTTTGCAAGTTCTCGTTGACTAATGTCTCGAGTCCATTCATAAATTTCTAACTTAATCAAGTTAGTTTCATTGACGCCCTAAATTACTCGCTTGATACATAAACGCAAAAGTACAGAGCTTACACATTGCATGAATCAATGGGGTTTTCAATGCTTAGCTTATTACATTCATGAAGAACAGGGTAGGGGCATTTTTCCTATGTAGGTGATTATTTTCATGTAACTTAACCAAGAAATGTTAATATTCCTCATGGATTCCAAGCTCACCCTCCAAAAGATAGAAATTCGAAACTAGAAGAGATGTTAACTAGGTACATACAAAGCAGCAATGTTAGGTTACTGAGCATTGAGAAGTAGATAGAGAAACTTGCTAAGATTTCAATTGAGAAGCCACCAAAGTCTTCACCATAAGGTCAACCTAAAGCCATAACTTTGAGAGGTGGTAAAGAGTTATATGTTCCTAAGCAACCTATGTTACAGCCTAATGGACAGCTAAGTTGTGGTAGTACCATCGTATACTACGAGAAGATCTGATACAGTAACACTACTAATTAAGAACCTTTATTGCACTATACAAGGCATCAACACAACCTTAGCTTCCACTTAGATGATTGTTACAAAGTAATATTAAGGCATTTTACTAAAAGTTCAACATGTAATATTAGTTAATCTAAAGAGTGGGGTAAACAATTTTCCCTTAATTAAGTCATACAAACCATAATAAAACAACTAGGAGTCTAAGTTTCTTAAAACCCTTAAAAGATATAAAAGACAATACTAGAGAGTCTAAACATAATATAAATGTCCACTCGTGCTCTCATCTTCCTTTTGACCATCCCAAAGCTTCTACTACTAACCTCGAGCATCCCGTGCCCCCATCTCTAACCATAAGTCATGCTATAATAATAAATTGTAAGGGGGTAAGCAACAACGGCTTAGCAAGTAACCTTCCTATCTTACCAACAAACAAAAAACAAGCAAGTTATTTAAGCATGCATATGCAATGCAGATAAGCATATGAAATGTACACATCATACACAGCTTGTTAGTGATTGTATACAGTACGGTTTTATGCCTACCGTTGCTTTGGTTAGGAAGTATTTAGGCATGTTAGGACCTAGGTCTCTGCGTCTATCATCTAATAAAATATCATCTTCTCTTGGTAGACTAAAAGCAATAGACATGGCTTGGCCTCAAGTATAGGGTTGCACTTCGTAAAGCTAAGTAGATCCTAAAGGTTGAGGCAAGAACATATCGTATGAGTATGTTGTATGAAATAAGAATAGCATAACGTAAATATGGATACAACATGCATGATGCCCTTTCTATATTAATGAAAAAACATGTAATGCATGACTAGTTGATATTAAAGTTGAATAATTATTATTTCGATTTATAAGTAGCCAACCAAATATATGAAAGACACACTAAAGCATTACTTACTAATGCAACATCCAATTCTTAGTTTTGATATATTTTCATATTTTAGCAAGCAAGTACAACCAATCCAAGCACATACGAATATCCCGATTGCCTAACCATTTCATATATATATATATATTATTAGCGCTCTACACTACAAGCACAAACAAGATAAGAGAGGGGTCATTATACTTTTTAGCCATAGCGTTTAGCAATCTTAGTAATCCTCAGTTGAGTTGATCCGCTAGTCTATGTCACTTGAAGATTATAATTAAGTACATAAGTATTGTATCTTAGACTACTTGGTTAGCTCTTCTCATCCTAAACTTTCCACTTTTACTGTTGTCGTATTTTGGCCATAACTTTTTTGTTTTTAGTCCATTTTTAATGATCTTATAGTTGTTTTTTAGGTATTTAGGCTTGTAAGATTTCGATTTAGTCAATTTAATTCATTAGTCAAAGGGTTAATTTGACCATCCTAGAGTTTAGGCCTAGTTTTTTGTATTGGGCCTTGCATTTAACTTTTTGGGCTTTTATTTAAGTATTTTAAAGTTAAATTTTCTGCTCAAATTCAAGAGCTTTTATTTGGGCCTTATTATTACTCTAGCGGGTTTAAATTGATTCTTTTCACTACTTTGAGGTCTTAACTTATTAAGGGGCCTATAGAGGATGTCTTGGACAGGTCTTTAGACTTATTGAGCCTTTTCTATTTTAATTAATAAGCCTTTCATTTTTTGTTTCAGATCTAGTCATTACTTTCTAATGCTTAAATTTTAACTCTTTTAAGACTTTTTGGGCTTATTTTGCACTTTAGGGCCTTAAGCCCAACTCTATTCACCATTTTTAGCCTAAGCCTATTCTATACTTTAAGTTTGGTCCAATTTAGTAAATGTTCCTGATCTGGTTCTTATTGTTAATAAGGCTTTTAACACTATTCTTAAGCCTCTGATTAATAACTATGTTACTTTAGGTCAATAACTTGTCATTGTCTTACTTAAATTTATTAATCACACCTCAAATCATACTGAACACTAATTAATCATGTCATTAAGCTAACAAATCAAAATTTTCAGACTCAACACATCCTTTAAGTGGTGGCCATGGTGGTGTTTTTAGGGTCTTCATCACATTTTCCACATATCATTCATTTTAGTGCTTTTCCTCAATCTAAAACATGTTTTCACTTAGTGTAAGTTGATTGTCTATCAAATGTGATGAAAGTAAGTTGGAAAATACACAATGAGGGTGGTGGCATAGGTTCATGGACTTTCCTTGTTGATTTTTTAGGAAAACTTACTAATCGCTAATCTCTATTACATGTTGGTGATGGTACTTAAACTTCTAAGTGTAATATGTGCATTGCCCTAAACTAATCATCCATGTTACTATCCTAAAACCTAGAACATGTTTGTTTATAGGAGTGTATGTATGTTAATATATAAATCATACATGATTCTAAGTGAAAAACTAAGGAAAATAAGATTAGTTAGCTTAGAGTGAAGTTATGATGGCCTTCCTCAAATGTGTGTTTCATGAGCTTAGTGAGGGAAGTGGTGTGTGTATGTGTGTCGGTTGACTTAGGGAATGAGTGCAGTGGTGTGAAGCCTGGTGGCTAATGATTTGGTGAAATGGTGGCATGTTTGGCAGTGATGGTGTAAGGGGTGGTTGAGAGAGTAGTTCTTGGGGTGGTGTTTGAAAGTGGTTTTTAGAGAGTGCGTTAAAGTGATCTGTGAGGAATGAAGTGAAGTTAAAATGAAATGAAATGAGAGTTGGGGTAAGGGAAGTGGCTATGGCATAAGGAAAGAGAGAAGGGACAATTTGGGGTTAAATTAGTTTAGTAGTACATGGTCCTCAATTATATCCTTGTACTACATTTGCTTTTATCCATTTTTAGTATAGTTTGTCTCCTAAAAGGATATTGTCCTTTTATGCTTTAACTAATCCCCTTGTCTTTTCTTCTTAATTAAGCATATCTTATTGTTAATTAATATGTAATGAAGGTTGGTTAGGGTTTAGGGTGTAACTAAGGCGATTAATCACAATTGATTCTAATTAAGCATATTAGGCATAATTAGGGAAACTATAAGGCTTTGTTACATTTTATTATTTTAATTTAATTAGCATTTATATTTCATGTGTGACCCTAGGGTTTCCTTTGGGTTTTAGGTCTGTTTACAGTTATTGGTTTACTTATATGTTTATTACTTTAAGGTTTTAGGCGATTGAAGTACTTATTTATACTTAACAAGTTATTTTCACCATACGACTTAGTTTGTCTCATTACTTTAGGGAATTTGTTAGGGCCCTTTAGTTATTTTAGGATTTCTCGCATATTAAGGTTTTTAGGATCTTATGCGTACAATTAGGGTTTTTCCATCTTCTTATTCAGGGTGTTGCCTTTATATTTATGGTTTAGTTATCTTATTTAAGGTTTTGATCATTTTATTTCTATAAGGTTCTAGGGATTATCTATTGACTCTCTCTCTTGTTTGCTTTCTACTGAGCTCAAAACTCATAGGGTTTATAACCTAAAAAGACACTAATCAACCCTATACTAATCATGGAGGAACTAAAGGATAATGTTGCAGAAACCTCTAAATCACCTAAGGAAGAACTAGAGCCCTAAAAAGTCAGAGAATATAAACCACCCAACATATGCTTAGAAGATAAGGAAGGAACACTCAAATGAGCAATGTAGTAAGTTCTTGGACTTATTTAAACAATTACACATGAATTTACCTTTTGTGGAAGCTTTATCGTAGATGCCCAATTATTCAAAGATTTTAAAGGAGCTATTCTCTAATAAGAAGAAATTAAAGGAACTATCCATAGTCATGCTCAGTGGAGAGTGCTTAGCTATACTACAAAAGCAAGCTGCCCTCAATGCTAAATGATCCAAGTAGATTTTGCTATCCCTTTTCTCATTAGGAATTTATCTATTAAGAAATCTTTAGGTGCTAGCATAAATTTAATGACCTATAATATATGGTAATTAAAATTAAAGAAGCAACGAGACAATGTGCTGAACATAATGATATATGTTTTAGTCTTGATTCCATTGATTTTTTTGTACTTAATACCTTGTAGGAATCACTATCTAAAGACCAATTGGAGTCATGTTTAACATAGGGAATTCTAAATGAAGCATTTAGTGATCCATATATAGCTGATGCGGAAGCTTAGGTAGAAATCAATCCTCCAACTTAGGAGCAAAGATTTGAAAGTTTTGAACATGTAAAGGAAGAAAAATTAAAACTTCCAATGAAGAGCTGTCATACATAGAGCTAAAGTAGTTGCTGGATTATCTAAAGTATGCATTCTTATACGAAAACTCAAAACTAACAATGAAAGTTTCCTTAGGATTAACCACTAAGCATATAAAGAGAAGCTGCTCAATATGTTGAAGGATCACAAAAGAGCAATCCCTTGGAACATTTCCGACATTAAATGAATTAGTCCCTCATTTTGTTCACATAAGATTTTGCTTAAAGAAGGTCATAAAGTTGTAGTAAATCTCAAAGATGCTTAAACCCAAATATGAAGGAAGTAGTCAAGTTAGAAGTAATCAAGCTTCTAGATGCATTTATGATTTACCTTATTTCAGACAGTTCTTAGGTCAGTCTTGTACATGTTGCACCTAGAAAGGGAGGCATGATAGTAGTACCAAATGAGCAGAATGAGTTAATTCTAATGAGAGCAATTATATACTAGTGAATCTATATTAACTATAGGAAACATAATGATGCTATGAGTAGAGATCATTTTCCCTTACCGTTTATCAACTAAATGTTGGAGTGATTATCAAGCCACATATTTTATTGCTTTTTATATGGTTTATCTAGTTATCTTCAAATACCAATTACCCTAGAGGATCAAGAGAAAATACATGTCCTTATGGTACATTTGCATATAGGAGAATGCCGTTTTGCCTCTATAATTCACCCATGACCTTTCAATAGTGCATGATGGTAATTTTTAATGAATTTATAGAGGATATAATGGAAGTTTTATGTATGACTTCTTGGTTTTTGGGAATTCATTTGATAATTGCCTTAGGAATCTAGAAAAGTTCTGGTTAGGTGTGAAGAAACTAAGTTTTAAATTGGGAAAAGTTTCATTTCATGGTAAAAAGGGGATAGCGCTAGGACATAAAGTGTCTTGGAAAGGCATCAAAGTAGACAACACTAAAGTGAACACTATTGCAAAATTAACCGCCTCTTACATTTGTTAGAGCCATAAATAGTTTCGTAGGACATATTGGGTTTTATAAAAGGTTTATCAAAGATTTTTCAAAAATAGCTAGACCTTTAACTTAGTTATTAGAAAAAGATACTCTATTTATATTTTTTCAAGATTGTTTGGATGCATTTAACACTTTGGAAGATAAATTGACTAACACCCTAATTATGGTAGCCTCGAATTGGAGCATAAAATTTGAGCTAATATACAATGCTAGTGACTATGTTATAGGGGCAATGTAAGTCTAAAGGTGGGAAGAGCATTTCTTGTCTATTGTGCAAGCAATACTCTCATTGAAACTCAAGAGAATTATACCACCATGGAAAAAGAACTCATGGCAATAATCACCTTCGATAAATTCATATCATATCTTATCCTTTCTAAAGTTATTGTTTATACTTACCATTTTCCTTTACGATATTTGTTAAATAATATAGATGTCAGGTCGAGATTGATTAGGTGGATTCTCTTACTTTAAGAAATTAACCTATAAATTAGAGACAAAAAGGGAGTAGAGAATTTGGTAGCTGATGATCTCTCACTCTTAGAAAATCTATCCTTGGCAAGGCTTGATGAACAAGAGATTAATGATGAGTTTCTAGATAGGAAGCTAGACTAGGTAAGTCTTAGGGAAATCCTTAGTTTATTGACATAACTAATTATCTAGTAGTTAGGATTGGTCCTTTACGACTAGATTATAGACAAAAAAAAAAAAATTTCTATGATATCAAAAGTTACTTTTGGAAAGACCTATACTTGTCTAAAATTGGTACATATCAAATAATTCATTGATACATATCTCAATTAGAAGGTTGGCAAATTTTAGAACTTTATCATGTAGGACCAATAAGAGGATACTTGAGTGTGAACAAAATAGCTCATAAAGACTTTGAGTATGGTTTCTATTGGCCAACATTATTTAGATATGCTCAAAAAATTTTTAAATTGTGTGATAGATGTCAAAGGGCAAGGAATATATCTAAAAAAGAAGAAATGCATCAAAACCAAATTTTGATCTACGAAATTTTTGACATTTGGGGTATTGATTTCATAGGACCGTTTATAAATTCAAATGGAAACAAATATATCTTAGTAGCTATAGATTATGTACCTAAGTAGGTAAAAGCATAAGATCTGCCAACTAATGATTCTAGGGTAATGAGACGGTTCCAAAAAAACCTATTTTCTAGATTTGGTGCTCCTAGAGCACTCATAAGCATGGTTATCAAAATCATTATTCTACTATTTATTTCAATACATAGAATTGGTATAATCATATAAAATCATATAAAACCAGTAAAATCATACATGAAAGTTCATAATTTTACTAAAGTTTTGCACATAAATGATTTTATATCCATTGTAATTAAGAAAAATATTATAAAATTATAAACTCATACAATTGTACTTTTGAGTCGCAATTATAACAACCATGCTCATAAGTGATAAAGGAACCCATTTTTTCAATGTCTAGTTAGAGAAGGTGTTGAAGCGATATGGAGTTAAGCTTTGAACAACAACTCCATACTACTCCCAAACTAGTAGACAAGTTGAGGTAGCAAATAGAGACCTTAAATGAATCTTAGAAAAGATCGCTAGCATAATCATAGAGATTGGTTTAATAAGCTTGACAATGCTCTTTAGGCTTACAAAATGCCGATTGGAACAAGCCCATATCAGCTTATATATGGCAAAACATGTCATTTACCTATGGAGGTTGAGGATAATGCCTAATGGGCCATAAAGCATGCTAACCTGATCTTGAGTATGTAGGTGAGTACAAGAAACTTCAGTTAAATGAGTTTAAAAAGTGCAAGATACAACTTACAAGAACTCGAGAATATTTAAGGAACAGGCCAAGCGATATCATGACAACTAGATTAAGCAAGGAAAACAATTCTAAGCTGGAGATAAGGTCCTACTATATCAATTTTGATGGAAACATTTCCTAAGTAAGCTTAGATGTAGATGGTTAGGACCTTACACTATAACGTAAGTATTCACGTATAGAGCAATGGAGATTTCAAGTCCTAAGAAGGGAAATTTTAAGGTAAATTCCCACCGAGTTAAACTGTACATAGGGGGAGTGTTTAAAAAGGAGAATAACCTCTAGTATGATCTCCATCCAATCAAAGAAAACGGGTAACACCATTCTTAACTCATTGAGCAAATTATGTTAACTAAAAGTGCTTCTTAGGAGACAACCTAAGCAATTTCCATTTTTCTTTTACTTGATTTTTCATTTATCATCTTTTTTATTCAAGGTTTGTTTTGTAATAAGTCAAAGCAAGTTGTTCTCAAATCCTCTTAAATGTATCAAGGATAATCTCAGCAGATAAGGAGTTGTAATGATTAACGAAGAAAGTGGAAAGGAATTTTGATCATCAACTAAAGCACGGAGTTGAAGGAAGAGAGGTAAGATTGAGTCTAGTGAGGATCACAGTTGAAGATAATGCTTGTGGTCTTTACTGTATTACTTTTGTCTAGAAAAAGAAATAATAAATTTAACTAAGTTGTTGAACCTTAAATTTTTGTTTAAGGTGACCATGGCCTAGGACTACGCTCATGTTCTTAGCTATGTAATTATAAGACATCGAAAGTACATAGTTTGCACTTGAAAATTGGTTAGAGGGAACCATGACTAAAGACTAAGCCCATAGTCATACCCATGTTCTCTTCGGTGAAAAATTGCACTCCAAAAGAGTTTGAAAAACTTAACTCTAAGAGAGACTACGGTTATAGATCACGATCGTGATCTTGCTCCTATACTTCCAAGTGCTAATTAATCAAGACACACATGAATCTTGCCTTAGTTGAAGTGTATGTTACTTTCCTAATTTGGAACCTTCTCACCTAACTAACCCTTGTTAATATGCAATGTATATTTAAAGTAATCACCCAAAAATGTTGCCTATTAAATGATACAATCACAACTTTTCTAAAAAGTAAGTTGTTAATTTAGAATTGCAACAATAATTTAGGAAAGTAGTATTTACTCAACACTTAAACTTTGAACACCACTATTAAATTCCTAAAATCCCAATCACTAACCTAACAAACTACATGTAGGAAAGAGAGGAAAACCACCACCACAAATGGCACCAAGAGCCACTCGTCACATAACTTGAGGGAACTCTTCTCATCCCATATTGGAAGAGGATCCTCTAACTACATTTCTACCTTACCTAAAACACATGTTGATGCATCTCTAAGGTCGAACATATGGAGAAACACCACAATGAGAAGGAGTCGATAGAAAATAAAGAAGATTAGCAAAATCCAGATAGCTACCAATTGGATATGATATACCAATCAATCCTACTCGACCTATAATTTACTGGAAATGATACACTGGTTCAAACTATAGGGTCACCCACCACTACTCCTTACTAAAGAGAACAAATAAGAGTTAAAAGGATAAATGAGAACATTAGGGTTACTCGCAAAAGGAAACTTGTATTAATTGAGATAATGACATAGTTTGCTTACAAAAATAAGTAGGTTTATATACTAACGCCACTATGGTTACAAGCATATATGGAAAGGATACAAAAGGGTAATGTACAAATTGGAAAACATGAAATATGTTAAAAAGGGTAAAAGAGACAAAGAATATTCTATATAAAAAAAGTAAAGAGTCTTTCCAGAATGTTATACTAAAAGGCACGTGTCGCATGGTTGTTGGTGTCTAAAGTATGATACAATTCAGACAAAGGTGAAGAAAAAAGAGTCTATAATCAAAGTTGACCTAATCTAGTTTAGGTTAGAGTTTAGTCATTCAAGGATGCTAAAATCTCCCTAAGGTTGGGTATCTTACAGGTTAAATGCTAGTCAACTCGGGAGCTTAGATTGGACAAATGTTTGAGGCTAGTCGTCTTGGATACAATCCAGGTCTTGGAAAGAGCTTATTAATATGTGTGGATGCTTAGTAGGTCGACCTATACGCTTAGAAGGTCGGTACATCTACTTAATAGCTTCAAAACTATGTTGTCACATGTAAGAGCTTGGTACTCAAGTCAGTAGTAGAGTAAAACATGGAGGTCAGAATAGGAATCCTTGTCTTGGATAAGGCTTTAGGCTTGTACTCTCCATACGAGTCCTTGGAGTCCTTTAGCCCTGTTATGTGTGATTAGTTTAGGGAGTTGATTCTTATCATTTGATTAGGGGTTGGAAAGATTTGTCCTCAAATCTAAAGTACTCTTAGCCTCTTATTCTTCCTGTAAATCTGCAAGGTCTTCTTCTTCTAGTTGAGGGGAATCGGGTCGAATACATTAAAGGTGGAAGAAACACCATAGTTCTTGAGTAGTTTAATTTGGTAGGTGTTACGGTTGATCTTATTTAGGACCCTAAATAGACCATCAACTCATGGAGATAGCTTGCTCTATCTTAGGTGTAGAAATTGCTCTCAGTTGAGGTGAATTCATACTAAGTCTCTTAGTCTAAAAGAAATAGTTTAACGGCCACAATTACCAATCTCTTGTTGTCTCTAGTTGAACTTGGTGATCTTCTTAGCCATAAATTGATGTATCTCTTGCATTTCTTGGGCTCAATCGACTCCAAATTGAATCTCTTCAATAGCTGCGGGGGTTCTTATTAGATCTAGGGGAATAGTAGGATTGAGGCCATAGATGATCTTGAATGGAGTTTCCTAATGGTGCTGTAGACAGTTCAATTGCATGCGAACTCTACAACCAATAAACACAGATCCTAATCCTTTAAATTCTTTCTTATGACAACTTTGAGTAAGTCGCTTAGCATCCTATTCACTACTTTAGTCTAGCCATCAATCTAAGGGTGCTTACAGGAGTTGAACACAAGTTTAGTCCTTAGTCTCCTCTAAAGAGTCTTCCAAAAAATAACTCAAGAATTTGGTATCATCATCTTGAATAATAGTTTTTGGTACTCCATATAGTCAGACAACTTCCTGCAAAAACAAATTAGCAATACAAAAAGCATTGTTAGTTTGATGGTGTAGAAAGAATTGTAAAATTTTGTTGAAGCATCCGGTACAACAAAGATTGAATCCTTCCCCTTGGATGTCTAAGGAAACCTTAGGACAAAGTCCATACTAAAGCTAGTCCAAGTCGATATAGGTGGGGGCAAATACTCACCATTTGGCTCTCTCTTTCCCTTATCCCTTTTACAAGCTTTATAACTACCAACTACCTTATGGATATCCTTAGCTAAACCAAGCCAATAAAAGATCTTTTCAATAAGTTGGCTATCTTGGTCTCTCTAAAATGATTAGATAATCTACTACTATGAGTTTCCCTAACTAGCAGCTTATGTCTGGAACAACTTAGTATGTATAGCCTTCAATCCTTGAATGAATAGCCATCTTGAACATAATAGCCTCCAATAACAACTTCATCTGTACTGTTCTACAATAGGACCAAAATGAAGGTCATGAGCATATTGCTAAGTGATAAGTGAAAATCCTAGTAATTTTGTCTATAAGGTGGTCGATAAGATTTGCCATCGTAACAGAGCAGGGGTAACCACATTAGCGATTCCTTTCTTGTGTTAGATCACATATGAAAAACCTTTTAAAAACTCTAGCCACTTGGCTTATCTCTTTGAAAGTTTGTTTTAACTCGTAAGATGCTTCAATAACTCATGGTTAGTGTAAACTACAAACTTTTGGGGTAATAAATATTGTTGCCAAACAATAAGAGCTCAAAAAAGAGAGTACACCTCTTTCTCATATGTAGAATAGTTCAATGTAGCACCACTAAGCTTCTCATTATGGTAGCCAATTGGTTGTCACTCTTGCATCAAGATGGCTCTAATTTTGATGCCTGCTACATCGGATTCCAATTCAAATGGCTTATCAAAGTTTGGTAAAGACAAAATAGGGTTAGTAATAAGCTTCTCCTTGATCTCTCGAAAGCTTTGTTTAACTCAGTCATTCTATCGGAATCCATCACTCTTCTTCGGCAATTCGATCAAGGAGGTTGCAATGGTACTGAAGTTTTTAATGAATCGCTTATAAAAAGAAGCAAGACTATGAAAACCTCAAACTTTAGTGACATTCTTCAGCAATGGCCCTCTAAAACAATTCTGATCTTTTCTTCATTAGTACAAATTCCTTCTCTTAATCTACATACCCAACAAAAACTACTTCATCCAAATAGAATGTACATTTCTTCTGGTTCCCATATAACTTTTCAACTTGTAAAATATCAAAAGCAGTTCGAAGATGTTGAACATGATTGTTCAGGTTTGTACTTTATACCAATATGTCATCAAAGTATATGACCATACATCGTCTGATCAGAGGGCACATCACATGGTTCATCAAATGCATAAATGTGCTCGACGGACTTGTAAGTTCGAGTGGCATAACCAATCATTCATAGAGACAATGCCTTATCTTAAAAGTAGTCTTTCGTTCATCACCTAGTCTCATGTGAATTTAGTGGTGGCAACTTCGTAAGTTAATCTTCAAAAATATTTTGGTTCCATAAAGCTCATTTAACATGTCATTGAGCCTTGGTAATGGATATCTATACTTGACTATAATACGATGAAATGCTTGGCTGTCGATGCATACGTATTGTGAACCATCCTTCTTTTAGATGAGTAGAGTTGGTATAGTACAAAAAGGGTATTGTCCTAAAGAAATAATGTACAAGGTATACAAAGGTTAAAAACAAATATTTAAGAAAAACAATTATTAGTGTAGTAGATTCTACATGTTATCCTTGACATATGGCAAAAATGCATTGGTAATGTCGGTAGATGATGTAGACAAAATAGCATGAGTTGGTTGGGTGGCCAAGTAGGCATAGACTCATCCAAATAAGAGTGGCTAAGATTTAGTGCAAGATAGCTCTCTTGGCCTTTCAGTAGTAATGATGTCGAGCAAGTGGTTGGTTTGGACAAGACTAAGCTAGTGTGGGGAGTGTGGCTATGGTCAAGGTATTCTTCTACCCAGCACATAATTTTCGAGAGATGGGTAGACATTCGACATGCCATAGAGAGTCAATCAATAGTAAGGAGCAACTCGAGATTAAAACCATAGATAACTTCAAAAGGGGTCTATTTAGTAATGTCATGTAATGTTCAGTTGTAAGCGAATTTGACCATGGGAAAATAAACATCCTAATCAGCTAAGTTCTTGCTTATTGTAGCTTAAAGTAATGTTCCTAAAGTGCAATTAACTACCTCTCTTTGGCCATCAGTTTCGGGATGATAAGATATACTGAATAGTAGTTTGGTCCTCATCCAGCACAACAGGGTACCTTAAAAATGGCTCAAGAATTTTGGATCACTGTTTGAAACTACACTTCTTGGAACTCTGTGTAACCGCCTAATCTCTTGCAAGAAAAGAGAAGTAATAGCCTACAATTTGGCTTCCTTATCCTATATATCACTCCTCAAACCAGTTAAGAACCTAGAAACTATTTGCACTAATGGCTCCTCAACCTCATAGCAAATCATGAGTATCTGGAACTCTTGAACATACTCGTCAACAGTTCGACCACCTTGTCTCAGCTCTTGAAGCCAAGAGAAAGTGTCTTCTAGATAGGTGTTTGGCACAAACCCATTTTTGAGTATTCTCCTCATCTCAGGCCACGTATTAATATCTTTACATCCTTCTTATCTTCGTATAACTTGAAAGTTCTTTCACCACATGGTGGCATATCTAGAGAACTTAATAGTAATAGTTTTGACTTTCTCATAATCTTCATATTGGCAATAATAAAAAACACACTCCAACTTCTCCTCCTAATCTAAGTAATCATTTGAATTTCGAGACCCATTAAAGCTTGAAATCTAAAACTTTATATGGTTGAATGCGCGGGGTACTTGGGCTCGTTCTTCTTCTTCATACTCTTCCTCATCTTCTTCATCCAGGTTTCCAAAGTCAATCTTTCTTCTCACTCATCCACCTACTTTTCCACCTTGAACTTGTTGAGCTGGGTTTTGGCCTCTAGCAGGTTAGGCAACTTGTGGAGTGTTATGTGTGGCTTTAGTTGGTCTATAAGCCAATGCATGAATAGCTCGAGTTAAGTCCATAAGGAGGTTAACTACCTCATCAAGTTTCTTATTTGTGCTTTTTAGAGTACCTTGAGATTGTCGGCCATAGTAGACAACAACATTGTTGTCTTCTCAGGCACCAGCATTAACATTCAGGTCTGTCATTCAAATCCCAACTCTTCAATTCAGTGCTATAGTTGACACTATCTCTCGAAGTCACACAACATAAACTCCCTTCAAATCAAAAGCTTAATAACTAGCAAACATAGTAGCTAAACTAACACAGAAAGTTGCTCTTTTCCTTATGCCTAAAATAGAGTATAAACAGGGAACTTCAAGAACAACTACTACAATCTAAGCGAAGCCTTTGATCTGATACTAAGATGATGTGAACTGAGGCTAAGGATTGATAAGGCTAGTTGCAGGGATGAGTCTAAGGTTGCCGAAAGCTTGAAAAGGATGGTAGGAAAACATACAAGAGAACAAAAATAAATGAAAGTCAGTAAACCTACGAATAACTCGAAAGGATATGATGCATTAGTAGAACTTTTGAGGACTCATAGTACAGTTCGATATAATGTACGAGTTGGGGTCTAGTGAGGTTACTTGCCATCTATACTTACTTACGGATTAGGATAAGAGTGAAATCAAAGTAAACAAACAATATTTACAAAAGGAAAATATCTAGTGTATAAATGATAATCTGATGATGTAAGACATGTACAAGGAGTATTTATACTAGAGAATTTAAGGCATATAAAGGGTAAAAATGAATATTTAAGAAAAACAATGATTAGTATAGCAGATTCGACATGTAGCCTTAGATACATACCTAAAAGGCATTAGTGATGCCGTTGGAGGATGCAGACAAAATAGTATGAGCTGGTTGGGTAGCAGAGCAGGAGTATCGAGAAGGCATAGACTCATTCGAATAGGAGTAGCTAAGGTTTAGTGCAAGATAGCTCTTTCAGCCACTTGGTAGTAATGATACCGAGCACGTGGTTGGTTCGGACAGGACCAAGTTGGTGTACGAAGTGTAACTGTAGTCAAGGCATTCTTTCACTTGGCACATAATTTTCGAGAGATGGGCAAACATTCGACACAGCATAGAGAGTCGATCAATAGCGAGGAGCAATTTGGCTTCGGTAGGAGACGATTAGAGTGGGAGGATTCACCTCACTAATCCCTTTAGTCCTTGTGCTCGACTGTAAGTTAGAGATCTAGTAGTTTGATTCCTATCATTCCTTCCAAGTTGATTTGGATTTGGGATCAAATTCGAATGGTCTTTGTTCATTTCTCCATCAGCATGATATGGACTAAGGTCGGCAATGTTGAAGGTATCCGAAACCCTATAATCTTTGGGTAACTCTAATTTGTAGGCATTATCATTGATCTTCTGAAGGATTCTTACGGGTCCTTTAGCTCGTGTAGATAGCTTGTTCCTTCTCTTGCTCGAAAATCTTTTCTTGCTTAAGTGTAGCCATACCAAGTCTCCAGCCTAAAACTATTTCGTCATCCTACTTTTGGCCTTCTCTCACATTCTTCTAGCAACTTAGTTGATCAATTGAGTAACTATGTCATAGATCTACTGTAGGGACTGTGCTCAAGCTTTTACGTTAAGGTCTTCTTACTTAGATACAGGGCCATCTCGGGATTAAAACCATAGACAACTTTGAAAGGGGTCTGTTTGGTGATGTCACACATTGTTTAGTTTTAAGCGAATACGGCCAGAGGCAAATAGGCGTCCCAATTAGCTCAGTTCTTACCTATTGCAGCTTGGAGCAGTGATTCCAAAGTGTGATTAACTACCTTTATTTGGCCTTTTTTTTTTTTTTTGGGTGTTAGGAAGTTCTAAATAGTAGTTTGGTCCTCATTTGATGCCATAAGGTTCTCTATAAATGAGTCAAGAATTTTAGGTCTTTATTTGAAACTATACATTTCATCATACCATATAATTGAACAATCTCTTGTAAGAAAAGGGAAGCAATAGTCGAAGCATCGTTAGTCTTAGAACAAGGCACAAAGTGTGCAATCTTATTGAATCTATCCATGATGACTATTGCATAATCTTTGGTTTGGGATGTTTTTGATAATCCGAAGATAAAGTTCATACTCAACTCAATTCATGGTCTTATTAGGATAGGCAAAGGTATCACCTTCCCTTGTTTGGCTCGGCACTTGACCCTCTTACATGTAGCATAACCTTCAACAATTTGGTGCACATCTCATCTCATTCTTGGCCAAAAGAATCATTCACTTAACAATTCACATGTTCTTCTTTCTCCAAAATGTCCAGATAGTCCTCCACTGTAGGCTTCTCGGATAAGTAACTCCCTCAGTGAACAGGTTAGCATGCACAGTTTCACACTTTGGAATAGGTACCCATCTTCCATATGATACTTATCTATTGTCCTTCCATCGACATAATACCTAAGCATTGGCTAGAAGTGTGGGTCCCTCCTAGAATACTACTCTTTAATACTTATAAACCTACATAATTTGGTCTGTAGCTCCATTAAGAAGGAATGTCTTTTAAGGAGAGTATCGGTAACCATGTTGCTCTTCCCTTTTCTTATATTTTATTAAGAAATTGAATCCCTTAAGGAATTCAACCCACCTTGCTTACCACTTTGATAGCTTGGTTTGACTTCGGAGGTACCTCATAGACTCATGGTCAATATAGAGGATAAATTCCCTTCGTAGTAAATAATGTTGCCATGCTTATAGTGCTCCAATGAGTGCTAAGAGTTCTTTGTCATACATAGAGTAGTTCAGTTGAGATCATCTAAGCTTCTCACTTTGGTAGGTGATTAGTTAGCTTTCCTGTACTAAGACAGCATTGATCTCAATGCTTGATGCATCACATTCCAGCTCAAGTATTTTCTCAAAGTTAGGTAAAGCTAATGTAATTATAGAAGTCAATCTTTCCTTCACTTTTGCAAAGCTTCTCTCCTCCTCTTCTCCACATTAGAATTCGACATTCTTCCTCATCAACTTGGTAAGGGGTACGGCTAGGGTGTCGAAATTCCTAATAAATCTCCTATAAAACGAAGCTAATCCATGGAAACTTCTTACTTTGGCATAAGTGGTTGGATTTGGCTACTTAACTAGTGCTTTAATCTTCTCTTCATCCACTCATAAGCCTCTTCCACCAACTACAAAACTTAGGAACACCACTTCCTCTTAGCAAAAGCAACATTTCTTAGGATTGCCGAATAACATCTCGACATGGAGCACATCTAATATGGTATGAAAATGTTCACAGTGACTTAGTATGTCAACACTGTACACTAGGATATTATCAAAGTATACCATGACACACTTTCCTATCATATTTCTTAATATAAGGTTCATCAATTGCATTTGACAAACCAAATGGCATAACCATCTACTCATAGAATCTATGCCAAGTTTTGAATGTAGTCTTCTACTCATCTCCCAACCTCATGTGAATATGATGGTAACCAAATTTCTAATTGACTTTGTTGAAAATTTTGGCCCTACTCAATTCATCTAGCATGTCATTTAACCTAAGGTTAGGATATTAGTATTTGATCATGATCTTGTTTATGACTCAGTTGTCAACACACATCTATTGGCTCCCATCCTTTTTTAGCACTAAGAATGTTGAAACAACATAAAGGTTAAGACTCTTCCTTATATGCCCTCTTTCTGGTAGTTCATTGACTTATCGTTGGAGTTCATAATCCTATTCGAGACTTAGTCGATAAGCTAGCTTATTCGATAATACGTCACCTGATATTAATTCAATGCAATGTTCTATGCATCTGAATGGTGGCAATCCTTCTAGAAATTGCTCTAGAAATAGGTTGGCATATTCATTCAGCAACTCCTTTATGTTCAAGGGTAGTTCACCTTACTCCCTCAACTCTAATGGTCGCTTGACCAACATGAAGGTCGATGCGTCAGCTTGAATAGCCTCTTAGAGCTTAGCTCTACTCATCATCGAGTTCAACATAATCTTTCTTCTATCCTTCTCTAACACATAGGTATTCTAGTATCAATCATAGATAACTCTTCCATCATAAAGCTATGGTCGACCTAGTAATACGTGTGATGTACACATAGGTAACATGTTGTAAAGAATCTAGTCAGAGTAGTTTCCAATTGTGATCGGTAATAGTACTTGTTGAGTGACGTGTAGTACTCTCTTCTCATTTAGCCAATGCAACTTGTATGGCTTTAGATGCACAAGAGTTAGTAACTTTAACTTCATGATTAGATTGACTGATGCCATATTGGTACAACTACCACTATCCACAATGAGAGCACGTAGTTGGTCATTCACTTTACAGGTGATATGGAACAAGTTCTCCTTCTGCTCTTCTTCGTATGAGGGCTTTAGACTCATTGTGTGTCAAACAACTAGGATCAACGGATCTAAGTCCTCGGCAAACACATTCTCTTCAATTAATTCTTTGTCCTAAGTAGTTTCTTTCATGACTAGAGTCTCTTCCCCCGGGTTCCTCGTTAGTATTATCTACTT
Source organism: Lumnitzera racemosa (assembly GCA_024138005.1). Taxonomy (NCBI): domain Eukaryota; kingdom Viridiplantae; phylum Streptophyta; class Magnoliopsida; order Myrtales; family Combretaceae; genus Lumnitzera; species Lumnitzera racemosa. The sequence continues at coordinate 40,522,130 of JAMXBC010000005.1, forward strand.
CAAGCTTCAGGGCATTTCCCTTGATGACCATAGTACTTTGGTTTTGACACTAAGCAATCATGTGTCCAAACCCTTAGCACTTGAAACATTTGATCTAGCTCGTCTTCTTTCCAGATCTTTGCCCCTTCTCATAAGCTCGAGTCGGCACATCACTGTCAGGTTAGCCCTTCTGTTCAACTTGAACACCTACCTTTTTGGTCAGCTTAGTACTTAACTAAGCTCGATGACTTCCTTGACTAGGTTAACTTGGGTGACCAATCTAGCTCACTGGAGGTCAGGTCGGCATTCTACTTCTTCTTGGCCTCTCTATTTGTTAGGCTCTCCATACAACTTCATTCATTATGGTAAATTGTTAAAGTTCTACAATGTCTCATATATCACTCCTCAAACTAGTTAGGAACCTAGAAACTATTTGTACTGATGTCTCCTCTACTTCACAATGAATCATGAGCATCTGGAACACTTAAACATACTCGTCAACAGTTTGGCCTCCTTGTCTTAACTCTTGAAGCCGAGCAAAAGTGTTATAGATAAGTATCCAACACAAACCTATTTCTAAGTATTCTCCTTATCTCAAGCTACGTGTTAATCTCTCTGTATCATTTTTGTCTCCTCATAACTTGAAAGTTCTTCCACTACATGGTGGCATATCTAGAGAACTCAATAGTAGCAATTCTCACTCTTTCGTAATCTTCATATTAGTAATAATAAAAAGTACGCTTTACGTTCTCCTCCCAATCTAAGTAATCATCTGCACTTCCAAACCCATTGAAGCTCAAAATTTGAAGCTTCACATGGTCGGATGCCTGGGGTGCTCAAGCTCGTTCTTCTTATTCATACTCTTCCTTATCTTCTTCATCTAGGTCTCCTAAGTAAATCCTTCTTCTCACTCGTCTGCCTAATCCTCCACTTCTAACTTGTTAAGCTGGGTTCTAGCCTTTAGCAGTTCAAGCAAATTGTAGAGTGTTATGCGTAACTTCAACTAGTCTGTAAGCCAATGTATGAATAGCTTAAGTTAAGTTCACAAGGATGTTAGCTACCTCATCAAGTCTTTCGTCCATGCTTCCTGGAGTACATTGAGATTGTTGGCCATGGTAGATAACACTACTGTTGTCATCCCTAGTACCAGCATTAACAATTGGGTCTATCGTTTTTCTATGAAAGATTCCAATCCTAACTCTTTGACTCGGTGCTTTTCTCGAAATTGCACAACATGTACTCCCTTCAAATCAAAAGCTCAATAACCAACAAATACAGTGGCTAAACTAACATAGAAAGTTGCTTTGTTCCATATGCCTAAAATAGAGTATAAATAAGGAACTTTAAGAGCAACTGCTACAATTCGAACAAAACCTCTGCTTTGATACCATGATACGAACCGAGGCTAAGGATAGACAAGGTCGATCGCAAGGATAAGTCTAAGCATGTTGAGAGCTTGAAATGGGTGATGGGAAAATGTACGAGAGAATGCAAAATAAATGAAAGTAAGCAAACACAAGAACAACTCCAAATGATATGATGCATTGGTGGAACTTCTGAGAACTTATGGCGCAGCTCGAAATGACTTATAAGTTGGTTTGGTGAGGTTACTTACCACCTAGCTTGCTTAAGAGTTTAGATAAGAGTGAAATGAGAGTAAATAAACAATGTTTATTAAAGGAAAATATTCAGTGTATTAATGATAATCTAATGATGTGTGACTACATGTATAAGGGGTATTTATACTCGTGAATTTAGGGAAACCTACCTAAAAAGGAAATAAATAAAAAGGGTATTGTCTTAAAGAAATAATGTACATGGTATATAATGGATAAAAATGAATATTTAAGAAAAATAGTGGTTAACGTGGTAAATTTTACAAGTGGTTCTAGACATGTGATAGAAATGCATTGGTGATGTCGTTGGAGGAAACAGATAAAGCAATATGAGCTGGTTGGGTGACTGAGTAAGTGTACTGAGCAAGCATGTAGTTTTAGAAAAATAATGGTTAACGCAGTAGATTCTACATGTAGTTCTAGATACGTGGTAGAAATGCATTAGTGATGTCGTTGGAGGATACAGACAAAACAATATGAGCTGGTTGGGTGACTAAGAAAGTGTACTAAGCAGGCATGGACTTGTTCGAATAGGAGTAGTTGAGGTTTAGTATGGGATAGATCTCTCGACCTCTTAACAGTAATAATGCCAAGTAAGTGGTTGTTTCAAACAAGACCGAGCTGGGGTGTAAAGTGTGGTTGTTGTTAAGGCATTCTTCCACCCAACACATAATTTTCAAGAGATTTATAGACATTCGACATAGCATAGAGAGTTGATCAACTATAAGGAGCAACTTAGCTTCAGTAGGAATCAGCTAGAGTAAGAAGACTCGCTTCACCGGTCCTCCTAATCCTGGAGGTCGACTATTGGTTGAAGGCCTTTTGGTCTGATTCTTATCAACAAAGACTCATGCTCTCCCTCACATAACCTAACTCTACGAGATTACCCACTTGTCTTTTTAGTTTGGCGGCCTGCTCAGGGTTCATTCTATAAGTAGGTCAGTTCGGTAGGGCTACACTTGGTTATAGATCAATACAATATTCTATACGTTAGACTAGGCATAGTCTCTTAGGCAACTCTTTAGGAAATAGGTTTGAAAACTCATCTATCAACCTTTGAATCAGTTCAGTTACTTCTTCCAAATCTCTCATCTCTAATAATCTCCTAATCAATAAATACATAGGTTCATCATTAAGAATTTCTTCTTACTAGCTTGGGTAAGCTAGTTATGACTCTCATTCACTTAGGTCGGTGTCATAGGTTGCAGTACAATCTTCTTTCCATCCTTGATAAAGGCATAAGTGTTTTTATACCTATTATGAGTGATACATCAATTGAATAACCAAGGTTTTCCAAATAACAAATGTGAAGTTTTCATTTAGATGACATCATATACCACTTCATCCTTATACATACTTCCCATACTAAAAGGCATGGATACTTATTTGATGATGTATAAAGTACCCTTATCATGGAGCCAATGCAACTTCTAAGGTCGAGGGTGCTTAGTGGTCGATAGTCCTAATCTCTACACAAAGGACTGTGTAACGACATTAGTACAACTTCCTTTGTCTACAATGATGGTACATTGTTGTCCTTTGATGGTACTCTTTCTATGGAATAGGTTCTCTCTCTAGTACTCCTCAAAGTTTGGTAGGGCGCTCAACACTCATCTCAATACTAAGGTCATCAACTCTCTTTGGTCGGCATAAACATTGGTTTCCTCTTCCTCCTCGACTTAAACTCTTCTAGTATTCTCCTCTTGCTCTGGCTCTCTCTCATTAGTGCTATCCATTACATCTCTTTGGAGCTCCATAGCACATTGGTTCAGATACTTAGTAACCATGAGTCCGAAACCTAAGCATTTGAAGCATTTAACATCATTAGTCTTTTGTCCAAAGGTCTATACTTTCTCATACATCTTCGAGGTTAGCATATTATTAGTTCATCTAGGCTACCTTATTCAGCTTTACTAACTTACATGGTTATCATTAGGTCAGTCATATCTATCCTTAGCCAAGAAGGGTCTCCTCAACTAGGGAGCAACAAGTCGGCACGAAATAAGGGCTTATGAAAATGTAAGTTAAAGTTGGCTTAGGGCATTTCTTTACTTTTCGACCTTTTGTACTTCCTTAATTGCTTCTTCTAGACTATTAAACCTTTGTAGGAATCTCATATTTGTAGCTAAAAATGAATCTTGATACTGTGCAAGCCTCTAATTCATCTACAATGGTTCGAATCATCATCATCTATAATTCTCTCACATAGTCGTCAATAGATTGACCTCCTTAGTGAAGTTCTTACAACTTGGTAAACATATCCTACAAGTATGTCTCGAGCACAAATCTCCCTCTTAACAATCTCTTCATCTCATCCTAAGTTCTTACACTTCACCTTCCTTCTCTTGCTCTAACTGTATTTAGATTCTTCCACCACATGGTAGCAAACCTAGAAAATTTAAGTGCAACAAGACGCTCTTTAACAACAATAGTATACCCATAATAGTCCAACACTTTCTCTACTTTCTCTTACTACTCTAAGTATTCATCTACATCTCCACTTCTATTGAAGGGTAGGACTTGGACCTTAACATTATCAAGACTTCGAGGAGCTCGATGTCCTCATTCTTTTACTCGATAATATTCAACCTCTTCTTCTCCTTTCCATATTCTTCAGCATCTATTTCCTCATCATCTTCTTCAATCTTCTCTAATGGTAACCTTAATCTAGTAGCTTAGTCCCCAACTCCTCTAGCTTAATGGGGTTCAACTGGGTGATTAACTCGACTGCCTTAGCCATAGCATCTATTTGGTACCCTATGGTTGTTGTTTCATCACAACGACCAGACTTTCAACAAGATTTGTGAGCCTGTCAAGCTTTTCATTAACTAACCCAAGAGTGTTACTGCCATTATGACCATCGCTAACTTGAGCATTGCTAGCTTGAGCACCACTACTTAAGTTACTAATGACACCTTGAATACTCAAATCTAACATAGTATATTACCCTTCTACTAGAATATCAATACAATAGACAACAAACACTTTAACCTTACTACTCAAACTTCTCCTAACATACTTCTAACAACTTTAACACCTAAAACTCAATCAATTACAATAGAAATGCACTTGCTATGTTTTTGTAGTGAACTATAGAGTAAAACAAAGTAGCAACTAGAACTACACTTACCAATACACAAATTTTCACTACATAGCTCAAAAATTCAAAACTTACTTCACACAAACATACTGAAGTTGTTACGAAAGGAACATCATAAACACAAACAAAAACTTTACCACAACTTCATACACACTCCCTCTAAGCCATGCTCTAATACCAATAAAGTTGATGCATCTTTGGGGTCGAATACACGAAGAAGTATCACAACGAAAAGGAGTTGAAAGAAAATAAAGAATATTACCAAAATCCAGGTAGCTACCAATTGGATACGATACACTAATCGATCCTACTTAGCCTACAATTTATTAGATATGACTCACTAGTCTAAATTATAAGGTTACTTGCTACTGCCCCTTGTTAAAGGGAATAGATTAGAGTTGAAAGAATAAATGAGAACACTAAGGTTGCTCACAAAAGGAAACTTGTAGTAACTATGATAATGAGATAGATGATTGTCTACATTCAAAAGTAGGTAAGGTTTATATACTAGCCCTACTACGGTTATAAGCATATATGGAAAAGATACAAAAATGTAATATACAAATTAGAATACATAAAATATACTAAAAAGGGTAAATGAGATAGAATATTTTGTACAAAAAAAGTAAAGAATCTTTCTAGAATGTTGTGCCAAAAGATACGTATTGCATGGTGCTTAGCATCTAGAGTATAATACAATTCGAACAAAGGTAAAGAAAAGAGAATTTTCAGTTAGAGTCAACCTAATCTAGTTCATGTTAAAGCTCAGTCATTTAAGGATGCTTAAACCCCCTTTAGGTCAAGTATCTTATAGGTTGGATGCTGGTCGGCTCAGGAGCTCGGATCGAATAGATGTTTGAGGCTAGTCATCTCATATACTATTTGGGTCTCGAAAAGAGTTCAGGAATATGTATGGGTGCTTGACAAGTTAACCTATATTCTTAGAAGGTCGACATGTCACCTTGGTAGCTTCAAAAACTATGTTGGCACATGTATGAGCTTGATATTCAGGTTAGTAATAAAGTAAATTCAATATGAAATCCTTGCTAAAAAAACATTTTCCCGATCAAACTTCATATATTTGGAGGTATTGAAACTAGCCAACATAGAAACTGAAATTCATGCCATGGTTGAGAAAGGGAGTTAGGATAGATTGTTCAAAATTCAAGAACTTGTTTACAAGGAATTAACCTAGAGTTCCTCACTACCATATCCTTAGAATGTGACTAAGCACCTTGTGGAGCCCAAAACATAATCTCCTTCTAACTTAAACACCGAATTCAATCTATCTATAGTAGAATTTGAGGTTTTGATGGAACTTTATGAAAAAGGGTTTGTCCATTCATTAGAATTTTACACCCTTTCATATCAATTATCGCGAGGTGTCGCCTTCGCTACTTATTGGCTAAAATTGAGTAGCGAGAAGATCTACAACCTAAAGTTTGCAATAAGGTCTCACTTGAAAAACTCGACATATTGAGTTCTTTATTATCTACTTACCCATACCATTAGTAGGAGAGCAAAAGCATCAATATGGTGTCTATGTATGAGGTCTTCTACCTCTATAACCTAGTAGAGGGGTACCTTATCAACCTAGTCGTTGCACTCACCTTTTTTATGTGACACTAAACAATTGATGCTCAAGTGAACCAATTAGGATATAGATCATATGTGACGGTTCTAGCAAGACAACTCAAAGTCCTTGTTGACAAACCACAATTGACCATGATTAAAAATGTTACCTCAATGCCCTTATCCACTTTCGACCAAATTAGACTCCTCCTTAATCAAGTTGATAGGCCATCCTTAATAAAGGAAAGAAAGTAAAATCTACTAACAGTTATGCATTGGAGATGGAAGTTAAGAAACTAAAAATTGAAGTTCAAAATTTGGTAGCTTCCCCAGAGATAATTGAACAATCCATACAATGATTGTTCAAGCATCAAACTAAGATGATAGAGTTTTTTAGTAATCTCATTGACCAAGTCAAGATGAAAATTTCTCTACTAACGGATGAAGAATCAATTGATGTGGCGAGGCGGATGAATTTAAGAGATGAAGAAGAGGAAGCAACATCAAGAACATAAGAGGAAACTTCTAAAGGCAATAAAGAGAATGAACCCATGAACATTGATTTAGAGGATGAAACTAATGTAGAAAAGTTAGATTTTTTTTTTCTAGGAATTTAGTGTTTAATTGTTTTGTTTAGGTGTTCTTTGATTTTGATGATTTGATATTTAGTTTCAATGAGTGTTAGTTAGTTAGTTACTTGCATTTTTAAGTTTCCATGTCTTTCTTTTTATTTCAAATTCATGTTCAAGTTCTATTCATTTAATAAAATGATAATAAGATTTCCCTTTTTCTTGCATCTGCTTTTATCTCTTTCTTTTGAGTATGTTTATCTAAATCTCCCGTGGGTTGTTAACTTCAAATTATTCACAGTGAATTCTCATGGATACTTCATGTAATATAAATATTTAGGGAGGTATCCTTTTTCCATCTACATATTTTCTTCTCCACTATACTTATTTGAAATTATTTTTCATATAATTTAGAATTAAATACATTAAGGGCAATATACTAAATTAAGTGTAGGGAAGGAGTATACTACGATTATTTAATAATCAAATTATTATTTTAACCTTAATTTTTTTCGAATTTGCAATCTCCATTTAACAAGAAAATTGTGCTTGTAGCTAATATTTCCTAAGTCACTATTGCACATGAAATCTATTATTGGAATTGAATAGCAAGATTCCTATAGAGCAAAAGTTACATGTTACTAAACCCAGGATTCCAAGACATTAATTAATTAAATATTGTCATTGAGCTTTAGTCATATGTTACTTTTGAAATTTGAAATTTACTTCAATGTATACTTAAATAGAAAGCAGTCGTGTATGGTTCTTTCCTAACTAAGTAAAAATCGGACTAATTCAAGAGAGAATCCTTAGTCAAATTGCTTAATTAAACATTGGTTTACAAGAACTAACTATTGAATTCTAGAATTCATGTTGGGAAAGCATTGAAAAAGTGAATAAGGAGAAGAGTCCACAAGTTACTAGAAAATTTTAAGGGATGCAATGTCTAATTATGGAGTTAATTAAAAAAAGTTTTACAATTTCTGAATAATAGTAGTTCATATGGAAAATTTTGTCCATATTTTTTTTTTAAAATTAATCCTTGTTAAAGATTGATTAATTTGCTTGAGGACAAGAAAATGTTTAAGTGTTGAGAGATTTGATGGGTATAAAATTACACTCATCTTTTATGTTATTTTCCTGGATATTTGAAGTTATTTTGATATAATTCCATTGAAATTGCTATTGATTTGAGTTGTTTTATTTCAGGACTCAAATGAAGTAGTGAGACAAAAAGATGAGAATTTAGGTGATTTTTGAAAGGAATTACATCTATTTTAAAGGATAATCAAAAGACAGTACGTGTTGAAAAGAATTTGCTTAAGGAACAAAGCAAGATGATGACTACAGTTAAGCTTCGCGGCTATGTTCCTTGGTTATGAAGTCAGCAACCTTAATTTCCAATAGAAGTTCAAAGAATTTTTAAACAACTACATGAGCACGGTCTACTACCATGGTCATGGTGACCAGCCGTAATCCTCTTGTTGTCAATTTTAAGATAATTTCTCGAGAACTATTACAAGTGGAACTTCATGCCCATGCATTTACTTGTGGATCAGCAATTAATTGTGAAACACTTCCCATTTGGGGATTATTTTGTCCAAACATTATAAATAGATGATAGATACATGTACAAAAGAGATAGATATAGATAAGAGAATAGTCTTTCTTAAGGGTTTCAATCCTTTTACATGATGAAATTTTGCATCTTTATCATGATTGGAGCATAAATCATTGATATCTAAACCTGCAAGCCATTGAGGTAACATGTAGTGTACAATAATTGTGTTATTTAAGGAAGTTATCTTATTCTTGTTAATTCAATTACGTATTTTGTTTCAATTATGTTGTTATTTCTAAAGTCTCAACTTAATTATCTGATTTTACGTATTGAAGTTAAAAGTCAATACATAAATAGATCCATTGTAATTGAAGGGATTCGCTATAAGTTTAGAGATAAGTTACAAATTTCTTCCAAAATTGAAAATTGTTTGTTGTTTGTTTTGTAGAATTCCTATCCTTAATGTTGTTCTAAGGAGTTCTACTTTAGAAGCAATTTAGGTATAACGTAAATAGGATTAAAATTTAATAGAGAAGCAATTCCTATTAAATTAGTAATCAAATTCCTTTGGTTAATAAGAATAGGAAATTCATTAAAGACCTTAAGCTACTACATGTTACACTCTTGGTGATTAAAGTGTAGATATCCCAATTTATGGTTAATTAGTTTCATTCTATTGTTGCATTTATAGTTAACATTTTAATAGTTTTCATTTCTTAATTTCCATTCCATCTATCATCAATATTGCAATCTATCATTAATTAGAGTAATTAAGTACTAGTGAGTAAGTGTTCAATTTTCGTAGGAACCATAACTCTAGACTCTCCAAGTCCTCTATACTAGTACTTAACAGGTGCATTTGCCTAATAAGCATAGTATACACCCCATCATGTACATTGGTTGGTTAGGATGACATGTTTTCGAAGAATTTTCATTTTCAAAAATATATTATTTTTATTAGTGCCTCGTGTTGTGGTCAATTTTTGGTGTCTTTACCAAGGATTGAATTGTTTTTTCAGATCTATTATTTTTCTAGTGTTTCATGTCATTGCCATTACGTAAAGTAGATTGGTTGAGTTATGTGGATTTGAGACCTTTTCATTTTCAAACATGTTTATTTTACTATACAATGTTGCTTGTTGAATCTTACGTGGATTCACCTAAGACTTTCATATTATTCTAAGATGCAATTAGTTAAAGCTGTAAGAGGCTATGAGCTATGAACTCATGGAATTATTTTAATTATGTTTTGTTAGAATATTATTATACTTAGAGTTTTGAGTGGTCATTGAAGCTACTTTATTTATCGTAGATGGAGATGTATTCCATCAAAGTTGGAAGACATATGTTTACTTATGGATTGTAGACATGTTACAGGTTCCTAGATGTCTTAACTTGTTAACTTTAAGGATAATGCATGGTAAGGCTATGACTTTCAAGGTTTCAAGGAATTATAGCTTTTAATTGTATCAAAGCCTAAATTCAAGAATCCTATAATAGAGAAAGACATAAGTAGATAAAAGGTAAGCTTGAATTTGATATTAGAACTGAATAAGTAGATTGAAATAGCTACATGAGTAGTTTATTCTTATCCTTATTTCTATTTTTCAACTTATTTTGTTGTATCTTGCTATGTCTTGATCTTCTTTTTCACTAACTTTTTTGGTTTACCTATTTTGTTTTCTTTCCTTCTTTGGTATGCCTAGTCGTGGTGGTGTAACTTCTAATGCTTCTTCTTAGCTTTAAAGAAATCTTGTGACAACTAAAACCTGATTTTTTTCTTTTGTCATCCTATGCACATAATCAGCTGAACCAGGGCATGCCAATGCTTGGACAAGGATACCCTCAAACTATTTAGGGTTTACCTATACGAAGTCAAGGATAAATCTAATAGAATCAAGGTCAAATACTGATAATATGATTAATGTTAAGATGCTAAGTACTACAAAAGTTATGATGGGGATGATGGCTTATAAGCAACATTAGATTCAAAGAGATATGTAGACGTTGTAGGCTAATGTTGAATCTTGGCGGCAAGAAAGATAGGCCACATGGCAGGTTGCTAGGCAGTAAAGTATTGATCACTTCCTTAAGGTGGCTAAGGAATTTAATCTTTGGCCAAATGATGTTATGGCTATAGAGGAGGGATTAGGAAGATAGAGAAGGTCTTTTCAATTGTTGAAGTGCCCAATGAGAAAAAGATAGACTCTACAATGGCACTCTACATACCATACCAAACATTGGAGAGTTGAGCTAGGATAGGTTCAAGTAGATATTCTTTGACCATTTTATTCTTAATAGCATCTAAGAGCGAATTTAGATATAGTTAGCTTACCAAACCCTTCAATAAGGGATACGATCCATAGTTGAGGATGAGGCTAAGTTGGATCGTTTGGTACGTTTCCTACTAAAGGTAGCTAGGCTTAATGAGCAGTTATGAATCAACTGCTTTATCCATATGCTTAAGCCTGAATTGTAGGAGCAAGTGGTAAGGTTTCAATCAACTACTTCTTACAAAGCTATTGATAAAGCTAAATGTATTTAGTAACTTTTCTAGAGAAAATAGGAACGTTGGACTTATAGGGTAAGGATTGCCCTATAAAAGAGACCATTGCCAAGTTATTTTATGCTTAAACTAAAAAGGGTCAAGAGACTTTGATAAGGATTGAATCTCTAATGCTAAGATGATAAGGAATCTAAGGATCAATTTAGAAAGAAATAGCAGTGGATATAGAAATGAACAGGAATGGGTATTCAAGGAAAATGGGTACAAAGAATAGGAAGGGTTTTGATAGTGAATGTAGATGGATATAGCTCACCAAGACACAAACAAAATCAGGGGTTTGAGCTCAAAATAGAGTTTGATTTGACTTACGAACACTAAATGTTGCTCAGGGTTTCAAATGAAGGTTAGATGCAACTCACTAATCAATTCAAATGATAGGGTTCAGTACAATCTAAGAACAAGATTGATAAGAACGCGAGGATAATTAAAGAGTTTAATCAATACTCGATAATCCGGCAAATGCTAACTCATGTGTAACCTTGCCTAAAAGAGGGAAGTTTTACTTTGTATATATCTCTGTATATCTATCTGTATCTATCTATTCTCTGTTAGTACAAATGTTGCTATTTATAGCAAATCCTAAACCCTAAGGGTAACACTGTAAATAAAGTACAAGGCCCTTAAACCTTAAAGAATTGGGCCTATAAATAAAATAAAGGGAAAACATATATAAGAATACAAAATTATGCACTTTATAGAACTCGGCATGCAATCACTTAGCATGTCCTGGGAGGACTAGTATTTGAATCAGACAGTGTCGACAATTGGATGTATACGTTCAAGAAGGGGTCCCAAACGTCTTACGTAGCTTAGCCAAGATACTAGAGAGGTCGGCTCATAATTGCCGAGTTCTGATATTAGTTGGCGCTATTCTCTTAGGGTCGTACTGAGTGGTTCTTTGGTCTCGAATATTCGGCCCTAGGGTTTCTTGTCACCTTGGCTAATGATAGAGTTAATGCTGAGTATTTGTTTTCCTTCCCCTCATCCTTCTGGCTGTAGCTCGGCCTTGGCAAGCATTAATAGGTCTCAGCTAAGATATGGTCAAAGGCTAATTGCCATCATTACCATGAGTTTGAAAGGAAGTTGTCCTCAATGTTAAGTATTGAGTATGGGCTGGGATACCGAATAAACTTCTCTTCCCTTTTCTCTTCACCATGAGTACTGAGTGTCTTTGGATTTCCTCAACATTCATGGGAGTTAAGCGATAGCTCATCCTATCCTTTTGAATGGTGTAAGTGTTGAGGAAGCCATCATGGATCACTTTTCGATCATACTCCTAAGGTCGGCCAAGAAGTAGATTTGCAGTGTTCATAGGTACGACGTTAAAATCAAGATGATCCTCATATTATCTAGCCTTGAATGCTATTCGTACTCTTTTATGTACATGTACCATACCCTTGTCATTAAACCATTTAATCCATAGGGTTAGGGATCCAAATAGTCTACCAACTCGGTAGAGACAATATTGGTGTAGCTACCTCCATCTATTACTAAGGAACAGGTCTTCCCTTTCATTAAGCATTACATGTGAAATAAATTTTCCCTTTATCGAAGATCTGCTTTCAGGTCAGCTCGTGTCGCCATAACCAAGACTTTATCAAGGTCTTCGGAATAGAAATCTTCTTCTATTAATCAATCGTCTGAGCTCTTGTCAATTTGACTCTCAATTTGAGCCTCGAGCCCTTCGCCCTTCATGACCATTACCCTTTTATTCGGGCAATAGGATGCAATGTGTTCATAGCCTAAGCACTTGAAGCACTTCACTTCTTGGGCCTTGTTGCTAGATGCCTTCTCTTTCTCGGCATGGTTTGGCTGGCTAAGCTCTCCTTTCTCTATCTTCTTTTCTTGCCTTCTCTCGACTTACCTCTCAAGCTCAGGGTTGCCTTGTTGAGGTCGACTACTCAGCCTTTGATGCCTTCTCCTCCTTTGCCTCTCCACTCTTAGTGACAAATTAATTAGCTTGTCCAGAGAGTTGAACGGCTGCAATTCAACTATGTTGGCAATGTCGTCTTAGAGTCTACTAAGGGATCTGGAAATGGTGTGGTCCTGTGGCTTGGGAATTTCACATCTCGTCATCAAAGTCTCAAACTCTTGTAAATACTCTTCAACAGTATTTCGAACTTATCTTGGGCATTGGAAACCATGGAGCATCTCCTGCTTGAAATAAGTTGGCACAAAACGTTGGTTTATCAAACTGTTCATAAACCTCAAAGTTCTTATTGGCTCTTCACCTTCAGCATCTCGCTTGGAAATCAGCGTATCCTACCAAAAGCTTGCATATTCATCAAGGGATAAGGAAGCTAGCTTAACCTTTGCTCAATCATCACACTTGTAGTACTCAAATAACTTCTTGACTTGGGGAACCCAGTCAAGGAATTCTTCCGATTGGCTACTTCCATAGAAGGTTGGCAGTTTTAGCTTGACATTGTCAAGTCCTTGGCCAGGTGCTCGGGATTCATCCATTGCAATCTAAGCTGGTTGATTCTCTTCAGTTCGGCCACTCCTATTATAGTTCTATTTGGCCTCATCTCTTTTCTCTGGACTCCATGGTTTAACTTAGAGTTAATACTCCTGTCATTGCCTCTTCTCAGTTAACACGTTTGCGGCTTTTGACTAACCTAGTAAGCTCCTAAATAAAGTCGGTTAGATTCTAAATCTAGAATTCCAAGTTATCGATACGTCACCTTAAGCCTCCACGAGGACTGTCTCCAATATTGACACTATCCTCTGACATTCTTGTTCGTACAATAAACTACTAGAAAATTGAAGAAACAACAAAATAGAATTACCTAGAAACAACCACTACTTAGCTTCTACAACTACCATACTGATAAACAGCTACTACGAATAGTATACAATACTATAGAACAATGATGAACAGAAATGTTAGAACTACAAATCTACTTTGAAGAACATTAGCATGCGTGTCTTCCTAAAGCTCTAATACCAATATGATAAGGATCAAATCTCTGATGCCAAGATGTTAAGAAATCTAAGGATCGATCTAAAAAGAAACAACAGTGGATCTAGAAATGAACAGGAATGGGTATTCAAGGAAAATGGGTACAAAGAATAAGAAGGGTTTTGATAGTGAATGTGGATAGATATAACTCACTAAGGCACAAACACAATCAGGGGTTTGAGCTCGAAATAGATTTTGATTTGACTTATGAACACTAAATGTTGCCCGGTGTTTCAAATAAAGATTAGATGCAACTTACTAATTAATTCAAATGAAGGGCTTTAATACAATCTAAGAAAAAGATTGATAAGAACGTGAGGACAATTAAAGAGTCTAATCAACACTCGATAATCTGGCAAATGCTAACTCATGTGTAACCTTGCTCGAAAGAGGGAAGTTTTACTTTGTATATATCTCTGTATATTTATCTTTATCTATCTATTCTCTATTAGTACAAATGTTGCTCTTTATAGCAAATCCTAAGCCCTAAGGGTAACACTATAAATAAAGTATAAGGCCTTAAACCCTAAAGAATTGGGCCCATATATAAAATAAAGGGAAAACATGTACAAAAATACAAAACTGTACATTTTACAGAACTTAGCATGCAGTCACTTGGCATGTCCTGGGAGGAGTAGTATCTGAACAGGATAGGGTCGGTAGTTAGATGTATAGGTTCGAGAAGGGGTCCTAAACATCTTGTATGGTTTGGCTAAGATACCAGAGAGGTTGGCCCCTAATTGTTGAGTTTTGGAATTAATCGAATCTAGTCTTTCAGGGTCATGTCAAGTAGCTCTTTGGTCTGAAGTACTCGGCTTGTGATTTCTTGGCACCTCGGCTGATGATGATGTTAATGCCGAGTGTTTATTTTCCTTCCCCTTATCCTTTTGGTTGCAGCTCGGCTTCGACAAGTATTGATAGGCCTCGGTTTGGATATGGTAAGAGGCTGAATCCCATTAGACTTGCTTTGGGAATTATGTTCAGGGATGGTGGTAATAGACTAGTGATGGAATAGCCTAAGCTGATGGTGCTAACTCCACAATACTTTAGGCTACACGAAGTATTAACTTGAAGATGGACTTTGAGGTTCTATTTCCTTTTGGGGCAAAACAAGACATTTAAGTAAAGATTGCAAAGCGACTACCATACTCCATCATGGTTTTTGTTTTAGATGTAGCTAGAGAGGTCATGAAATTACTAATTACCATGAGAAAGAAGAAGTGAATTAGATTGCTTTAGGGGCACCAACTACCAAACCCTACCCCACCCCATTCTTTGAGCCACACCAAGCTACAGGACCTTGTTTGAGAGCTCTAGCTAAGGTATTTTCCTTGTAGCACTAGGAGACTATTTTAGACATAGACACTATAGCAGGTATTCTTTTTATCTATTTACAAAGTGTTTATGCATTATTTGATACTAATGCATCCCATTCATGTGTAGCTAATTCTCGTATGAATATGTGTGGCTTGTGTGTCTCATCTCTAAATTAAAGGGAGAATCTTGCCATCTTCCTTGTTGGTACTAAAGTTAACAAAATTTGACATTATCTTGGGTATATATTGGTGCTAAGGTATTACACCAACATTGATTGTCATAATATGATGGTTTTCCTGGAGCTTCTAGGTGAAGAACGTTGCACGCATCAAATAAAAATGTAGAGAATGACTTAGTGCCCTACCTAAGAATTGTAAGAAAAGATTACTGTAGTAGATTTGGTAACTAAATCAAGTGAACTTTGTTGAGGTTAAAATATGTATCAGTAGTAAGAGTTTGTCAATGTGATTCCAAAGGACTTACTATGTTTTCCACCTAAAAGAGAAGTTGAGTTTCAAATAAAGGTAATACCAAGAACTGCACCCATATCAAAGCTTACTTAAATAATGGAACCTATAAAGTAAGTAGAGCTGAAGAAACAATTGGATGAGCTACAGGATAAGGTATTTATTAGAGTAAGTTCGTTGCCTTAGGGAGCTCCAGTTCTCTTTTCTTAAGAAGAAGGACAATGCCTTATTAATGTATATAGACTACCGAGAATTGAACTAGGTGACTATAAAGAAGAAGATCCTTTCTAAGGATTGATGGCCGCTTTGATCAACTGTAAGCTACATAAGTGTACTCTAAGATAGACTTGCAATCAGGTTACTACTAGTTGAAAGTTAGGTAAAAAGATGTTGAGAAGTTTACTTTTATAACTAAGTACGAGTTATAAGAGTTCTTAGTAATGCTTTTCAACCTTACTAATACCCTAGCAGTGTTCATGGATCTTGTCAACAGAATGTTTCAAGAGTATTTAGATAGGTTTGTTGTAGTGTCATAGATGATATCCTTATCTATTCCATGAGTAGAGAAGAACACATGGAACATTTGAGGATTATTCTAAACAAGTTGAGAGAAGAAAAAGTGTATCCCAAATTCAGTAAGTTTAAATTCTAGTTTGAAGAGGTGTCATTTCTATGCCACATTGTAAACCAAGATGGCATAGTAATTGATCCAAAGAAGATAAAGGTAATGGTAGATTGGTCAAAACCTACAACAATATCTGAAATTAGAAGCTTCCTAGGCTTAGCAAGATACTATAGAAAGTTTGTATAAGGCTTCTAAAATATGTCCTCCATTGATCTAGTTGACTTGAAAAGGTGTAAAGTTTGAATATAATGGCAAGTGTAAAGAGAGCTTTTACTAGCAAAAGGATAGACTTGTGACAACACTAATCCTAGTGTTACCTTATAATGGAGAAGAGTTTGTTATTTATAGCGATTCCTCGATACAAGGTCTAGTCTATGTCCCCATGCAAGATGGGAAAGTAATAGCTTATGTTTCCCACTAGCTTAAGCCATGTGAAAAGAAATACCTTACTGATGACCTAGAATTAGCAACCATAATGCATGATTTAAAGTTGTAGAGGCATTACCTAGTTGGTCAGAAGTATAATGTATTCACTAATCACAAGAATTTGAAGTACTCCTTTTAGAGAGATCTAAATATGAGACAGAGATTTTGGCTGGAACTAAAGAAGGATTACAACTTAGATATTCAGTATCATTTAGAGAAGCTAACATTGTGGTTAATGCCATAAGTAGGAAGAGACAAGGGAACTTATCTAGTTTGCTTACTTTATAGCCCCGTTTGCATGAAGAAATGTGCAAACATAACTTAAAGGTCCTATCTAGGGAAGTAAGTGTTAAATTGGCAAGTCTATGAGTGTAGCCTACTTTATTAGATAGAATTAAAGTTGCTTAACTAGAGGATAAAGTATACAAGAAATCAAAGGAAAATTAGAGGTAAGGAAAGCTGCAAAGTTTGCTGTAGACAACAAAGGGGTTATGAGATTTAAGGGTAAGCTTTGTGTTTTTGTATAATTAGAGTAAAAAAATGAGCAATTAAAGGAAGCACACTATTTAGCATACACCATACAACCTAGGAATATGAAGTGTACAAGGACTTAAAAGCTCACCATTAGTGAAATAATATGAAGAAGGAAATAGCTAAGTATGTGTCAAGATGCTAGACTTATCAAATGATCAGAATTGAACATTAGAGGCAAGGTGGTGACTTACAACCATTACTAGTACCTAAATAGAATTGGGAGCATGTGACCATAGGCTTCATCACTACCCTACCGAAGACCTTAGCTAAGTACAATATGTATGGGTGATAGTAGACAGGCTGACTAAATGAGCCCATTGCATTCCCATAAACATCAAGTACCAGTTGGGGAGACTTACAAGGTTATATATCCAAGAAGTTGTAAGGTTGCATGGGGTGTAGACATTGATCACCTTTAATAGAGACACTAGGTTTGTCAATAACTTCTAGAGGACTTTACACATGGCATCAAGCATTAATGTTTGGTCCAGTACCACTTTCCACCTTTAAATAGATGGTTAGTTAGTGTGAACTATCTAGATCCTAGAAGATTTATTGAGAGCTTGTACGCTTGATTTTTGTAGCTAATGGGATGAATATCTACCTTTAGTGGAGTTTACCTATAACAATAGTTATCAAGTAACCATCTAAATGGCCTTATATGAGGCCTTCTATGGTTAGAAATGCATATCACCTATCTACTGGGATAAAGAAGGTGAAAGACAATTGATGGGTCAAGATTTTGGTACAATAAGTGGTAAGTAAAGTTGGATTGATCAGGCAAAGAATGCAAGCTACACGAAGCCATTACAAGAACTATGCTGATAAACAGTGCTATCTCTTAGAGTTTTAAGTAAGAGATGAAGAGCTACTGAAAGTATCCCCAATAAAAGGAGTTGTCCGATTTGGCTTAAGAGGAAATTTAAATCTAAGATATGTTGCCCCTTTCAAAATCATAGAAAGAATTAGGAAAGTAACCTACAAGTTAGACCTTCCTCTGAGGCTAGAAGGAGTACACAATGTATTCTATGTATCTATGCTAAGGAAGCTTAATGCTAGCCTAAACTAGGAGGTAGAGTAGCACCCAATGTAAGTTGTAAACTTGGAGCCCTTAGAGTTGCAATCAAACAAGTTTGTAATAGATTGGCCTATTAAGATAGTTGATACCAAGATATAGAAGTTGAGAAGGAGTATACCTTATGTTAAAGTGTAGTGGTTTAGCTAAATCCAAAGGGAAGCAACCTCAAAGTTAGAGGAGAAAATTAGAAGGAAGTACCTACAGTTACTCTAGGGCTAAGGTGAGTAACTTTTGAGGATGAAAGTACTATTAAGGGGGACAAAAGGGTTGGGGAAGAATTGTAAACACTGGACATGAAAATTAAGATAAAATAAAATAAAAGGAGAAATGAGAAACTATTTGTAGACATTAAAAGTCGGCATTACATGTATGACAAGGGATAGTAGGCGCAATATGGTAATTTAAGATATTTCAAACCCATTATCCCTCTCCTTTATTTTATGCTTATGATAACCCTTAACCTTACCTCACCCCCTTATACAACACTTATTGTCAACAAAAAACTGTCAAGGCCCTTTCAAAAATCAAGTACAAAATTTACATCACTAAAGCTTGGGTGTTGGAAATTGAAAGAAATTTGAGTAAATGTAAGAACATAAGGTCCTTTACCAAAGAAACCCTATGATTATGAAATTCATTTTTCTTCAAGGAGGAGTAGGAAACTCTGAAGGTTTTGCAATTTACAGCATCTAAAGGTTGGTGATCTGGGTGTTGGGTGTCCTTTAATCTAGAAAACAAGTAAGTAATCCCTAAAATCCCCTCCTCCCCCCTCATTGTTGATTGTAGTTTTGTGGAAGTCATTAGTATTGGATTTAATTTTAAGATAAATGATGTAGGAGTTTGTTTTGATGATTGAAAGACATTTGAAAGTGAATTGTAAGGTGTTTTGATTAAGTAAAACCTTTAGAAGAGGTTTGTTTTCATTTTAGATTAAAGATGTGATTAGGGAGTTTGAGGACCCAAATTACAATCTATAAGAAATTACAGATTTGCAATTGGCATTTAGATGCCTTCAACGCTAATGCTTAGAAACTAGACCCCTAAAGAAACTCATAAAATGTAAGTTTTATGTAACATCTTGATGTCATTCACTTTAGCATGTAGACACCATGTATGCAGCAAAACCTGGTATTTTTGTATCTCGATTGCCTTAAGTTTTTAAATCTATTTCTTGATTCCCAAACCCTTCAAACATGTTTTTAAACTTATTTTATCAATAAAAAAAATTCCTTATTAAACATCTTTTACTTAGGTTGATCCTTGTTTTTCCCTTTAAAACTTAGGTTCGAGATGAGGGTTCTCGATGTAAATCAAAAGAAACATGTTGCATGAGTAATACACATACACACACACACACACATACACACACATACACACACACATATATATATATACATATTACTAAGATGGAAGTTTAATTTGTTAATAGGCTATGAGAAGATTATTTTGGTGTTTGACAAGACATATGGATTAGGTACGAGATACTTGATTGATTGTTATGCGTGTCAAATTAGTCAAACAACTAGACTAAACATAAACTTGGACTTTAATAATGTTGTGCTACTTGTGCTTAGCTTCGACTTCCTAGAGTAAGGTCTAGTGTGGTTGGTAAGGTACCTAGTGATCTTAATGTGATGTTATCCCAAGTAGAGTCCTACACTAAGATGACATAGTTAGATTCTCAGAAGGATCACTTAGGTGTTAGGTCTTACCTAACATTAATACTACATAATATCTTTATATTTCTTGCTTAAGGATCATGACTTATCTCAAATCTTGAGATACCAAGACTGCGTTACATGTTGGATAATAAATAAAGATAATAACTGGTTCTTATTACATTAGATGTTTTTAAGTTATGTATGACACTTTATTTGTTATATGACTCATGTACATGTGTTTCAATATTTCATACTAGGCATAGCTCACCCTTTGGGGACTTCTTTGTTTTTCAGCTTTTGGTTTAGGTAATGATGATTGTGATGAGTACTATGGCGATGCTAGATATGGTTATATTTAGTACAATGAGGAAGATGATTATTACTATTTTGATGATAGATCTAGTTACACATAGTGGATAGGTTGAGTTATGTAGATTTGAGACCTATTTTAATTTATGAAAATGTTTAATTTTAGGTGGAGTGACATAAAACTCCTATGTTATGATGAGATGCAGTTCGTTAAAGTCGTAAGAGGTTAGGAGCTATGAAGTCATGAAATTATTTTAATTATGTTTTGAAAAATATTATTATACATGGTGGTTTGTGTGGTTAGTGAAGCTACTTTATCTATTGTGAATAAATGGAGATATAATATATGAGAGTAAGGGACATATGTTTGGGGGAATTACCATAGAGGAGATCAATGTTTGAGGGTAAATTTAAATAAAGAATCAATATTTTGAAAAATTCAAATAAGGGATCAATGTTTCATAAAGTTATTCAAATAAGGGATCAATATTTTGAAAAGTTCAAATAAAAGATCAACGTTTCACAAAGTGGTTTAAACGATTTTATGAATTGACTATTATGAATTCCTTATTTAAATCACTTTGTGAATTGTTAATCCCTTATTTGAACTTTTGGAAATGTTAATCTCTTATTTGAACTTACATCCATACATTGATCCCCTTCGTTATAATTTTTCCACATATGTTTATTTATGGATTATAGACTAGTTATAAGTTCATAAATGCCCTAGCATGTCAACCTTTAGGTATGAAGTATGGTATAACCATGGCTTTTCGGGTTCTATAGTGTTACAAATGCAAAGTGAGACCTTAGTTTATTTACTTTTTTCCTCAAGAGAAAATCTAACTTTTCCAAAGAAAGAGAGAATGCAAAATGAGAATTTTAGTTATTTATTTCGGTTAATGGCATGTAGCATGGTGTGATTGGTTCAAAAAGGTTAACTATGATAACGATGTTTAGTTGAAGTAGATGGGGTTCTAATACTAGCAACTCAAGTTTCAGTTGCGTGTATGATTTGACAAGTTGAAAGCTTAAGTATAAAATTGAAAAAATAAAGAAACAAAGTTTAGGTAGGGTTGATTAGCCTTTTTGAGAGGTAGATTTTAGGCCCAGATTGACCAATCAAGACTTGGGTAAAGCTCAATTCAAAGGTAGTTTTGCCTAATCTACTATAAATAGGAGATGAGACCCCCGAGTAAAAAGACTTTTTGTATATGTGTCGCAAGTTGCATACGTGCTCTTGCACACTTGCATGCTCACACTTAACAAAGGTTTTCACTCGCCCATGACTTGTACTAACAAATGCTGATGTGTCATCATAAATTTTTATTTTTTTTAATCACACAAATATATATATATATACTAAAAATATATTGGATATCATCTCATCTAATTATTTTTCTCATTTTTCCAAACTCATATCATCATACAATTGACCATGTTCTATGGTTTGAATCTAATTTATCTCATTAAGAAATTAGCGTCCATATGACTAGACTATAAGCTTTTAAGTTGGTATTATCTTACGATTGTAGATGGTGCCATAGATCCGATTCAATAGATGCGACCATGGATTAGACGAGGAAGGCACAGTAATGGTATGAGTCTTAGATTATTTTATCTTACTCGATAAGAAAGTCTGGATAAATGGGTAGGTGAATATATATTCCTTTTTACCCATACAAATTCAATATAGAAAAACAACGCGATGCATCGATATTGTCTAGCAGCCCCCTCCAATTGAATTTTCCCAAAAATGAATTTTTATTAATTTATTCAATATATTTGTATATTTATACATATATAATATATAATGGTGGGTGCTATTTTTAAAAATTCAGCACTTTTGTTTTTCTATATTTATTTTAATATTTTATTATTTAGTTGGATAATATTTACATATAATGATCTAATGTTTGCCTTATGTCAACATTTACGTAGGCAAAAGCATGAGTGTATCTGTTGCATTTTGAAAAAAATGATATGTCAGTGTAATTTACAAAATTCACAGAATGGTTGATGTAATTTACACATAGAAATTAAACCATAGTTTAGGGATCTATTATCCATGTGCTAGAAATAGATGCAATAATACTGCAAGTTGTAAGTTGAAGTCATGTAGATAGAGAGGCATCATCACCAATTTGCTTAAAAGGGCTATAAGTCAAATATTTGGTACGGTAAAGTTCATTTACTTGTCCTTTTTGCATGGAAAAGGAATACGGAACACCCACTTCTTTTTAGGTGGATTCAACGTTTCTGTATATGTTTCATGAATACATAAATAAGCTAACAGATGGTTGTGTTGTCCATAGCTTTACGTGAATAAGAATGCATGCTTTTAGATGAGCTTCCCCTGATTTGTCCAATTTTACCTTATACAGTTGCAAAATGCAGTCTGGTTCGTATTTTCATACGTTAGAAGAAGCCTATATTGTTGGATAGCATTACGGTTAATTGTCTGTTTAGGGTGGAGGTAAAGAAAATAGTGAAAATAATTGTTCTTGGAAAGAAAAAAAAAAAAAGAAAATCCTCAACTTAACTAGGTTCTTTTTTAATTAGAATTAAGAAATCGAATCATTTGCTACTCCCCTTTCCATAAAAAAGAAATTTATAGAAACATTACATTTCTATTAGCGCTTTTATAATTAATTGATTTATGCTTTTTCTTTTAATAAATTCATGACCCATGTTTTATCATAATCTATCATAGTTAGTAAAAGAATATGTATTAGTTTTTAATTGGTTTACAATAATTAATTTAATAAAGTAATATTACTAGATATATTAAAATGATATAATGAAAAAATGATAAAAATACAAGGAGACAAGTGCTAAAGAAGTTGCAAGCGGAGAAGCTTTATGCTAAGTTCTCCAAATATGAGTTCTAGTTAGAGCAAGTTTTCCTTTTAGAGAATATTATTATCAGAGATGGATTGTTAGTTGACCTGGAGAAGAATAAAGTTGTCCTTGAAGGACTAAGTCCAAATATAGTAATAGATATTAGAAGTTTTCTAGGGTTAGTCTAATATTATAGGAAATTTATTGAAAGTTTCTCTAGATTAACAGCCTTATTAACAAGATTAACACAGAAAGGAGTAAACTTTGAGTGGAATGATAATTGTGAGAGCATCTTCCAAGAATTAAAGAGAAGACTATAACAATTCCAATGTTAGCCTTACCCTAAAGCGATAAAGAGATTGTAATATATAGTGATGCTTTACACTAAGGTTAGGGATGCATCCATATGTAGGAGGGAAGGGTAATACCATATGCTTCTCATTAGTTAAAACCATATGAGAAGAATTACTCGAGTCATGATTTATAGTTAGTAGCATTAGTCCTTGTGCTTAAGCTATGGAGACATGATTTGTATGGAGAAAGGTGCAAAATCTTCACTAATCACAAGAGTTTGAAATACTTCTTCACTTAGAAAGAGCTCAACATGAGGCAGAGGAGGTGATTAGAGCTAACAAAGGATTTTGACATAGATGTTAAGCATCACCCCGGTAAGGCAAATGTAGTAGTAGATGTATTAAGTAGGAAAAAACAGGGCAAATTAGCAACTTGATTACCAATCAAAGGCATTAGCTTGAAGACTTGAGAAGACTAGAACTAGAAATCTTAATAGGTAAAGTAGGAGTGCGATTGGCTACACAACACATTCAGCCTACTTTGGTTGACAAGTTGAAGGCTGCTCAATTTGGAGATATGGAGATACGTGAGATCAAGGGTAGGGTAGTATAAGGTAAGGAAACAAAGTTTAGTGTGGATGGGGATAAAGTACTTAGGTTTGGAACCAAATTGTGTGTGATTGCAAATCTAGAGTTGAAGAAGGAATTATTGAAGGAAGCTCATTACTCCGTATATGTAGTACACTCGAATGGTACAAAAATGTACAAAGGTCTAAAAGAGCATTATTGGTAGAACAATATGAAGATGGAAATTGCAAAAAATGTTTCCAAGTTTTCTACCTATTTGTTGGTCAAAGTTTAACACTAAAGGACAAAGAGGTGAACTTCGACCTTTATGATACTAACATAGAAGTGGGAGAATGTGACTATAAACTTTGTCACCCATCTTCCCAAGATTGAAGAAAAGCATGACTCAATTTGAGTAGTAGTGGATCGGCTAACAAAAGACTATACACTTTATATCAATCAATGCAGGGTATGTGTTAGAGAGACGATAAAAGTTATATATACAAATTATAGTAAGGTTACATGGAGTACCAAATACCATTACCTCTTATCCGGACACTAGGATCGTAAGCAAGTTCTGAAAAGGTTTGCAAAAGGCTCTAGATATAAAGGTACAGTTAAGAACATTTTTCCATCCTTAAATGAATTGGTAATCTAAAAGATATGCATATTTTAGAGGATATGTTGCAAGCTTATACGCTAGAAGTTAATAGAAATTGCAATGAATACCTACCTTTGGTAGAGTTTGCCTATAACTAGGAAACCATTCAAATGGCGTCCTATGAAGCTCTATATGGAAGGAAGTGCATGTCACCTTTGCATTAGGACGTGGTAGGAGAAAGATAAGTGCTGAGATTATAGTTATTTCAAGATGTAGTTGATAAGGTAAAGTTAAACAGACAAAGAATGTTGGCAGCCTAAAGTTGCCATAAAAGTTATATTGACAAGAGACAAAGACCCTTGGAGTTTCAAATTGTTGATTGGTGTTTTTAAAGGATTAATCCTATTAAGCTAAAATATTTAATTTCTCCCTTTTCTTAAATCGATTTATATTAAACTGAACATACTTAACATAAACCTCTCGATTAGGTTAAGAAAGGGTTTTAATTTACAAAAGCAAGTTTTTCTTCTTTTTTTTTTTTAGGAAAAAAACAAAGAGTTACCACTTGATTGAAATTGGGGAAAAGTGAAATTAGGGTCCAAGGATGGATGAACCATAATTTTAGCTATTGGCCCATAGGTTTTCTAAAAAACAAAAAAAAAATAGAAAAATAGAAACCCGAAAGAAATGGGTTCGAAGGCTAACTTTTTAAAGCACAAAGTTTTTCATAAAAGAAGTTTATGAAATTGCTTAATGAGCCTTAAATAAGTTTCAAATAAGTTTGGCCTTTTATTATATTTAAATTTAAAAAAAAAAAGAGGAAAAACAAAATATTTTCTTAGTTTGGGCTACTCGAAATGCCTATATATCTGTAAAGTGAGATTAAGCCCATATAGTTCTTAATATAAAAAAAAATTATTTTTTTGGTTTATTTTATTTTTGAACACCTCTTTCTATTTAAAATTCATTAAATTTTATTAATTTGAAAAAAAAAAATAGTTTTTGGGTCCTTTTTGGAAAACTCTAAAGAAGTCCTTAATTTTAGAAAAGGCCAAACTATTATTTTTTATTCATGAAAACCATTTTTCCATGTTTAGAATAGAAAGAAAATAAGAACCCTATTATTTTGGAAAGGGCTGATTATCCATGCAAAGTATACTATAAGATGCAAAGAGAACAATATAACAAGGTAAATCATGCAACAGAGTTTATTTAAATAAAAAATAAAAGATGTAAACATTAAAAAATAAAAACGTTAACTAATCAACTACTAAGGGCATTATCATCTTTTTTTTTTTTTAACAATTTCATTTTATAAAAACTATCTTATTTTAATTCATGGCAAAAGACACTAAATTATTTATTACCTAAGACTTAAAGTTGCTAATTATTTTATTAAATCTTAATTGTGCCAATTATTCATTAAATCCTAATCACACAAATTATTTTATTTTATTTTTTTATTAATGTTTTATCATGCGAACATATCAATCATTTTATTTAAAGCCTTATATAAAGCAAATGAAAATTAGTTGACATACTAACTTTAAATATCATATTAAAACACATTATTCAAGTGAAATTATAACCACAAAAGATCAAAAAACATCTTCTTCTTTTTTTCTAGATTTTTTGGATTTTTTTAATCAATAAGCAACACAATAAACAATGAGAAGAGTACTTACCTCACGTACTGTCTCAACTGTGGCTAGTTTGGGGGCCTTTTGGCCAATTCTTGGGGTATGGTAGGTGGTGTTGGATTCTTAAGACATTTCAAAAGCCCCAACTTAATTTTTGGAAACCTAAGTTTTCCCCCCTTCAATTTCACCAAAAACTCAAGCCTTAAGATGAACAAACATACAAGGAACAGTTTCCTAACTTTTGATTCAAATTCAACCAATTTAACATGAAATCAAGTGAAACCAAAGCATGGGCTTTACTCTAGGATGAGAATAGAAGGTTCCACTATTTTTTCTTGCATCAATTTTCTCTATAGTGAAAGAAATCAAAGACAGAGAGTAGATGCTACAAAATTAATCCTAGAATGAGAAAGTGAGCAATACATTCAATTATGAATGTAATCAAATCTTAGTGTATGAATGGAGTCTGAGCGTGTTTTTAAATTTCTTCCTATTTTAGCCCAAACAAATCACAAATTCATAGAAGATTTGGGGAAATAATGACTTATCCTACTCGTAGGGGATGTGCTTTCTAGTTTTTCATGTTATCATGGATTATTGCAAAGAAAAAACTTGAATTTTCTTAATTTATTCATAGTGTCTTAAATGGGTATTTAATGGACACCTGATTTTGTTATTTTTATTTCTCCCTTTTCCTTAAATAATAATTCAAAATCTAGACCTTCCAGAATAAGAGACTTGATATTAATAAAAGCCCATTTTTACTTGAAATTCTTAGTTTAATGAAATCACATATATTTATTCTATCTCCAAAACCTATTTTTAACCATAAAAAATTATTTTTATCCAAAACCAACCTAATTAGATCACTATGTGACACTCTTTATCATTTTTCAATTATTTTTATTTTTTCTCTTTATGGGTTTTCTTATTTTTTTAGTATTTCTCAAATTTTTTTATTCTTTTTTGGTATTTTCTGTATTTTTTGCTCTTTCCAAAAAGTAGAGGATTCTACATTAGAGTCATACCTAAAGACAATAACAATAAAGTCTCTACAATGACCTTACTTTAAGGTAAAATTTGGTGAAAGTTTTACATAAAGAATAAAAAAGGACACTATTTTTGCTCATAGGGGGAAAACACTAAGGATAGGAGATTCATGGCATATATTGTTTGCTATGGTTTCCTTAACAACCTAACTCTAGCTTAAGCACCTCTAGTGAGCCGACATGATAGCACTTGATCAAGTAAGTAATCCAAATACTTTTAGAGAATAGGAAAACGCTCCATTGAATAAGCGATCTAGATACTTTCTAAAAGAGGGCAGCACTTCACCAAAAACTTTTAATAAATAGGACAATGCTCATCGGAGGAAGCAATCTAGAGAGTTTTATGACAAGATAGTGCTCCATCAAGTAAGCAGTCCAAAGACTTTTAGAAAAATAAGATAGTGCTCCACTAAGCAACCAATCTTTGGGGGATTTTTTGAAAGCAAGATAGTGCTCCACTTAGTAGGCAATCCAGAGATGTTTAAGAAAAAAAATATAAAGCTCTACTAAGCAAGCAATTAGGAAAATAGGATAGCACTTCATTGATAGGAAATGTAGATACTTCTGAAAACAGGATAGCACTCTATCAAGTAAGTGGTCCAGATGCTTTTAGAAAATGGGACAACGTTTTACTACGTAAGTGATGTAACTACTTTTGAAAACAAAATAGTACTCCACCAAGCAAGTGATCCATATACTTTTAAAGATAGGATAGCGTTTGTAACACTCCAAAAGGGAGCCAAGTACTTTTACCTAAAATGTTCATATCACATATGTACGTATGATATAAATACCATCTTGTATGTCAAAGATTGCAAGACTATAATTTATAAGTTTCTAATCATACTTAATCTTTTTACATACATCTACTTAACTATATATATATAGCTATAAGTAATCCAACAATCTATAGTCACTAGAACAGTAGAGAGTGAAAATCACCTACCAAACAATTGGAAAGGATGTCTAAATTCCGACAGTCATAAAGCTACAATACACTTTAAAAATTTAATTTGACTATATTAGTTGTGTTTCTAAGCTTAACTTTCTACTGTCTCAACAATAGACATGGCTCAGTCTCAAGTAAAAGGTGATACCCACCAAAGCCAAGTAGATCCTAATGGTTGAGGCAAGAACATGTCACATGACTATGTCATATGATATAATCACAATATATAATATCAATATGGATCCATCTATGCATGATCATTTATTCTATTACATAGTGTTGATGCCCTTTAACTTATGCAAAAGGATGCAATACATGTCCAATTTAATTAAAGGTTGAATATTTATTTATCTGAATTCATGGGGTGACCAAGCAAATATATTTTAGACCCTCTAATACCTTGAGTTCTATTGCAATAAATAAGGGTATTCAAAATATCTTAGGGCATTTTGCAAGTAAGAGTCAACCAAAGTAAGCACATACAAGTTCTTACATACCTCATCATGCAACAAATTCAATAATAAGATATAATTAGATGATATACTAACTACAAACACAAAACAGAGTAAAATAGAGAGCATACCCACTTAGCCTTAAAGTCTAGTATTCTTGATAGTTATCTGTAGTCATGAACATGGTATCCTAAATCACATGAGTGAGGTAATTAAAGTAAATAAGACTCATCTTAAACATAATTTATTCGCTAATCTCAATATAATTTCCTTATTTACTCTTATTTCGTATTTTAGTCATAACATTCTAGTTTTAGGTTGGAAATTCGCATTCTTGCAGTCGATTTTCATAGTTTCTATGTGTTCTTTTGTTTGGTAAGGTTCTTTTTGAGTGTTTAGACTTATAGGAGTTTAGTTTGGGTCAAATAAGTTTGTTAGTCAATAGTATTATTTTGACTACTTTAGGGTTTGAGCCTAGTTTTGGGTTTTAAGCATAATTTTGGGTATTTGGATTTATACTTGACCTTTTTGACCTGTATTTAGGTATTTTAAGTTTAATTTTTTTGTCTAAATTCCATAACTTTTAATTTGGGGCTTAATGTTACTCTTATGGGCCTATAAGGGATAACTTTAAGGGGTTTTTAGACTTAATGTGCCTTTTATATTTTATTTTATAAGCCTTTCAATTTAGGGATCAAATCTAGTCACTAATTTATTAGGCCCTATTCTTAGTTTTTTTAAGGGCTTTTGAGCTTATCTTGTATTTTAGGATCTTAAGCCCAACTCTACTTATTAATTTGAGCTTAAGCCTACTAGAGGCCTAATGTTTGGTCCGTTTTTACTAAAGCTCTAGTTCTAGTTCTTTTAATTAATGGGAATCTTAATACTGCTCTTAAATCTCTAATCACCAACTAAGCTAGTTTAGCCACTAACTTATCATTACCCTACTTAGTTAATTACATCATAAATCATACTTAACAGTAATTAATAATGTCATTAAACTAATTAATCAATATTTATAGCTCATTAAGTCCATCAATAATGGTGGCCAAGTAGGGGTTTTCTAGCATTTCTTCAACTTCATCCATCTAATGCTTATTCTAGTGTATTTTTCTTGTTGTTAATCACATTTCTACTTGTTTTAAGCTAATAATATCACATAACATAATGAAAATAAGATGGATACATTTCATGGTGAAGGAGACATGGATAGTACTTAGGTTTCATGGAGTTTTTTCAACTTCATTTCAAGTTATCTATATAAAACTATCTCTTACACCTCTAATACGCAAGTAGCAAACTAGCTAAGTAAATGAATGAATGTGTATTTATGTGGCTCTAAAATGATATGTGCATAATTATAACGTGTTTATCTAGTATTGTTAATCCTAAACTCTCAAGGTATGATAAGTATAACTAGTGTAAATAGAAAACTTAAGTTAGCTGAGTTTTACCTTAGATTAGTCTATACGAGTTCCAAATTTTTCACTAAAAAATGAAATCGAAATGTGATCCTTTGGAAGTAAATATTTATTGATAAGAATCTAGGGGATGTGGTTGTTCAAATGGTGGTGGCCATTTTTTATTTGGTTGTATGTGGTGGTGGTAACGCTAAAAGGCATTGAGGTATGCAAGTGCATTTGATAGCTTCTTTTGTTTTTCTTCCCTTTTCACTTTGATTTTTATTTGGTTTCTAAAGATTGTTTCCCAGGGTTTTTTGAGAGTTAAATGAGAGTTTTGAAGGGGTAGAATTATAGATCAAGAAGGTGGGAGATGGGGAATAAGATATTACTTTAATTGGTTAAATGGGTACAAAAATCAAAGGGGGACAACTTGCTTCTTAACCGTTTAATTAATTTAAGAAAGGTTTATCTCTTAAACATCCTAATTGTATAATTAGCCTTTTTGTTTTGTCTCCTTAATTGATGTTATCGATTTCTTAATTAAAAAGATTAGGGTTAGTAGATGGTTAAAGGGTAATTAAACTAATTAATCACGATTATACTTAATTAAGTAATTTAGACCCAATTAGGGTATAATTAAGGTTTCTCCATATTTTATCACTTTGATTAAGTCCATTGGCCTCTATTACTTCATCTGTAATATGCTTTTAGTATTCAAGACTTATTAAGGTTTTTGGATTGCGTACGACATTAATGATTTAGGGTTTTCAAGTGATCAGAGAAATTATTTGTAACTAGCGAATCATTTAGGGATATACTTAGGTTTATTAGTTGAATTAAGGTTTTAGCCTTCCAATTAGGGTTTTAGTTAGTCTGTTGATGTATTCCCATCATTTTCAGTTTTTTTTTTTTTTATATTAGGGTTTTAGCGGTTTACTATCTTTAGGGTTTTTCGACTTATTATCTAAGGTATGTGTCTTATTATTTAAGATTCAATAGTCTTATTTAGCAATTTTATTATTATATATTTTATTGTTATTATGAGACTTGTACTTATGAGACTATATTTAGTAGTCAATTTAAGGGGTTTGAGAAAGTAACTCGATCAGGCTAGAAACTTATAAAGGCCTTTTTAACAATAGTCAAGGAGTTCTTGTAGGGTTGAAATTTGAAAATGTAATAAATTATTTAAAATGTAGCTGAAATAATATAAATTTATTATATTATTATCGTATTATTAGTTAAACGTGAGCAAGTCTCAAAAATTAACGAACCCTTAAGGATGAATTATAGGCATAGTATAATTAATATTGTACATAAAATAATATATAAAAGACATGTATATACATCGAATATAAACATCATATCAATATGTGTACTCGTAATTACCGAAAATACCCAAAATTGGCTAAAATTCACCAACTAAACAATAAAATATAGGAGAAAATTATAAAAAAATTTTAGACAACTTAGGAAACATGTTTGGAGGCATGGCAAGCTTATGAGACACCAATGAGTATGGAGCTCCAGCTTTTGGAGACATTTCATCCATGCTTAAACACATGTTGCAAGGGAAATAAAAATCAAAACAACCTTAGGCTAAGTTACAAAAATTATAAGTAGCTTTCTAGAACAAAGTTTGGTCATTTTTAAGGTTGGGAAAATTTTGGGAAAGGCAAAAATAGAAAGAAAAGTGGGAGAAGGAAAATTAGGAAAAATAGTGCAAAGTAGGGATATAACAAGTTCCTATAGAAGATAATAACTTGGAGGCAAGGCCTGACCACTACTTGAAGAAGGAACTATTGTCCAAGCTGGTAGATAAGCCTCCTCTCCCCTATAGTAGCCAAAGCTTAAAGTGTTGCTAAGTTGCTAAATATCTCATTTTTTTTATTAAAATTTTGGAGAAAATAGCGAATGTTTACCAAAAATATTGAAATTTGGTTTTCCTACTTTTTTTGCATAAGGAATTCAAATCTTCAATCAGATTTTCAAAATTTTGAGTGTAGATATGAGTTCCTTAAGAAGAAATCCTATGCATAAAATTTTTATCAGGTTTTAAAAAAACCAATTAGTGTATTTTCGGCCTAAAATTTTGCAATTATACTCCTAAAATATTGAATTTTGATGTTATGTGGTTAGATGGTAAGAATTGAGCCTTGGATTTTAGCGAAATTTTTTATTTCGAGAAAACAATGTGTAGGAAGGGTTATTTTACAAAGGAGTTTAATCACATATTTATAAAATTATAGTATAACTTGAAACATATATTTACCTACATGCAATTGTTGAAAATGGCTTAATATGAGTTTGGGGAGGGTGACTTTTAAGTAAACATAGGTATTTAGTGATTTAAGGTTAAATTTTCTAAGTACTCAGTATACTGGTAAACCAATGGATGACATAATGGAAAAAGAGAATAGATGATTAAAGCACCAATTGCTACATATAGTATATGCATGTTTGGACTTTTGGAATACAAAGTAAGTAGAGTATATATGAAATAGTTAGACATACTAGTAGCAGTAAGGTTAGAAACTATGTCAGAAAATAAGTCAAAATGTAGCTTAGTGTAAATATATTGAAATCATTGGAAATCGAATGTGGATCAAAAAGTAGCCTATTCTTAAGCTCTATACTATTTCTAGAAAATAAGCTATAAGTTAAAAACTTCCTACATAAGAATCTAATTCAAGATAGTGGGTCAGAAACTAGGTTGGAATGTAATTTGATATGAAAACCTTGGATCACACTAGGAGTAGGTTAGCTAGTGATTTGTATATGAATTTTACACTTTTATCAGAGTTAGAACATAAGTTAGAAGCCTCTCGAACAATAATTTATATTACAATACAACGTCAAAACCTAAGTTAGAAACTTAATTAGAAAATAGTTTAATAGGAGAAGCTAAATGTAGGAGCAATTGGGAGATAGAAGATGGTTAGAACTAAATATGGGATCACTTGGAGCCAAAAATTAGGTCAAAATGTTACTTACTTATAACCTCTAAAAATTTGTGAAGTCAAAACCTAGTTCAAAAACAATTGGGGTAGCAACCTATGCTAAAATATCATATTAGAGCCTTAGTCAGAACTTACACTATATAACTAATACCTAATAAATCTTTGGAAAACTCACTTAACATAATTGAAGAACATACTTAAATATCATAATGAACATATATATTATTTACTGGATGGAAACTAATAGAGGTTACATTAAATTATGGGGATAATAAAGCAAAACAGAGGTGACGCATGAGGAGAACGAGCATCAATGTCTAGGTAAGTAGGATTAATGCTTTGCAATAGTTTGAAGTACTTAAAATTACTTAGAGGTCTTGGTATGTGATTATAATGTAGCTATTTGTACATATGCCACGTATGCATTTGAATATTGCATTAATTGATACTATAGGAGTAAAGCTCGATGCTTTAATTATTTCGTGTACTTTGTTTTTGCTTGGATTACTTGAATTGGTTGGTCACCCCAAAATCAAATTAACTCATGCTCGACCTAACTTCTAATCTGACATGCATCATAACCCATGAGAGGTAATCATTAGGATTCTCTGGCAAAAAATGGACCCCTTCAATAAGGATACCCTTAGTTAAATTAAGTAACAGGAAATGAGGCCCAAAAAGGTTGGGGTTGATAGTTTGAAGGGAGTTTCGGGTAGAGGGTGTTTTCATTGTATAAGCCGTAATTTGGTTTCAATTTACGAGTACGTAGTGGTAAACTCCTCAACCTAGATTAAAGCGGGCACAATTTCTCTATTCTTATAATTGACTAGGCAACGTCATGCGATGACATTTACTTATACATGTATGGCATCTAACTAACTTGGTTTAAAACCCTTATTATACTTGTACTGAATACATACTTTTATCTCCATCCCACTTACTGAATAAGTTATTACTCATTCTCCTACAGTGGTCTTGTAAGTTCATAATGGACTTCGAGCATGACATCTAAATTTAGAAGATTGGATGCAAGATCGAGATGTGAGGATTATGAAGAATTGGCTAAACAATATCCTAAACATCAACTTACTAACTCTTGAAGAAAACTACTAAGGTCTCCTTAAGTGACCTTCTAGTTTTCCATTACTAACATAGTAATCAAAGATGATAAACCTATGGATTTATATAACCATTTTTTCTTGCACTTGTAGTTGTTTCTCCTACAAAAGCAATTTTGTAAATACTTGTAATTTTTTAGTATTGTATTAAGTATTACTTTTTAAACTCAAGTATTTTAAAGAACTGTAACTACAAAATTAAGCTTTTATAATCATTTTCCAAGATTACAACATAGGTTTGATACAAATAAGTGCAAGATTGAACTCTTCAAAGAGGTTGAGTTAAGTTCACCTTATGTGAACTAGGTTTATGATAACAATTATGTAGTCATCTTCTATCTTAGAATAGTTTACACTGCGGTACTACTATGATTTCACCTCTTCAGGGTGTAACAGTTCTAAGTTGATAATAAAGCATTACTCTTAAGAACCCGCTTAACGTGTAATTCTTAAGAATTTTCTTTAAAGCATTGTAAATAAAATCAACTAGACATGATAGGAAAACATTGAGAGTGGGACATAAGTAGGTTGAAAAAGATTTAGAATATAGGTTTATATGTATATATATATATATATATATATATATATACCAAGGAAAGATAAGCTATGCTAATATCACTTTTGAATTATAAAAGATGATAATGTTTATATATTAAACTTATAGAGTAGTAATTAGGAATTTATATTAGCTTAAGTGGAATTTGATTAAAACAAAAAATAACCATCTATGGAATATGAAATGTGATTTCTAAGGTTGTTGGAGTTGACTGATTAAGTAATGGTGAAAAGGAAGGAAGGTTTAAATATACCAAACTGATAGATGCAACTATGTATAAATGGAAATATCATGTGTATTCTTGGCATTGTCCCTAAAAGTGACTCTCAGAAGATCTACTTTTTTCTATGAAGTTAGATTTTGGAAACGTCAACGTAATTTATTGGAAAATGTGAGATTTATTGAGTAGTTTGATTTGCTTGTGTAATATCATAGTTAGGAATAAGCATTGAGATGCTAAACCGTTCTGATTAAGAGTGGAAACAGAGGAGTTAATAGCAAAATTGGGTGATTTGATGACTAAAGAGGTATCTTAAGCTAATCATAATGTGACTTAGAATATGAGTTCAAACGTTGAGCAAAGGAAAAAACAAAGTAATTGGATATATAGAACTTAAGTTAAGAATTGATGCAAGGGTTGTGCCTAGGATAATCCATGAGCTATGGTTTAACTTAAAAGTTCTATGTAATTTGATTTGGAAAATTAGGTGGTTGATTATGAGATGAATAGGCAAGACTAAATAATTAAGAAAAACTATAGTAGCTTTTAAGTGATGGTTCTCAATAACAATGTTCAATGGGAATAGAATTTATGGTGTAATAACTGCTAATAATGTAAAAGAATGATTTGGCAAAAAATTAAAATATTAAAAAAAATTAAAAGAGTAAAATGATACTTAGATGATAGTATACTTACATATCAATACCAACACCTTGCTTTGGTCTTACTTATATTTAAAGATGTATAGTGGATTGTCTTACTTAAGGTTCTGCTACTATAACTAACATAAACTAGAGACTTAGAATTATATGGTTCTTGGACATGTATTAGTTATTACATGAAATTACATGAATGTTATATTTTTTCTTCCAAACATAATGATACATACAAGGGACCAACTAGTAAGCTATGTGGAAACTTATGTTTCAATATAACTTCTCTTTAAATGCTATAGAAAAAAAAAATGGTGTAAATCTCCTCATAAGGTCAAAATATAAGCATGATTAATTAAGATGTTCCTAAATTTAAAGGTCTAATAGTTGAGTTTATTTTTATGTTATTAAGAGGAATGCCAAGATCTTAAAGGATAGATATCTAAGCTTATATTTGGAAAGTTTATAAAGCATATAATTTTGAAGATTAATGCTTAAATATATATGTATGAATACTAAGTGTTGTATTAAAATATGATATAATATATATAAGAATGTAATATAATAAAAATTATATACATGTGGAACCTTTTACATGATATATCAATATACAAATTCCTTACATTGATTATGTATGCGTGTATTTAATATATTAAACGCATGATTAAATATAACTATATTAATACATATGAAAGTAAGTTAATTGATAGTATGAGGCATAGATAATTATTGGTTGAATTGAGTTAAGAAGAAAGTGATTACAAATAATGCTCAAATTAAGATAGTTAGAAGCACATGTAATTGAGTAGTGGAAATTTTTTACTTAGTTAACCTAAACTAAGCTGAAATGGATATTTGGAGTTTGGTATTAAATAACTTTAAAAGGAAAATTTTGAAATGTAGGTCAAAATATGGGAATTTAGTAAGATTATAAAGTATAATGTGAGTCAGAAAGTCAGAAGGTAAACTTAAGTAATTGACTTATTGTGAACAATAATAATACTGCAAGTGTTAAGGAAGAGGTATATGAGATTGTAGATAATCTAAAAATTCTAGAGGGTATATTATTAAATGCAAATTCAGAAACTAAAGGTGTGGCAAAAAGATAAAACAAACAATTGAACATGATTTTATTGAGGAATAAAAATTTATGCTGATTACAGTGATTGTATGAAATTAAGCGTGAAAGCCTATTGGTATATAATTGTTATTTGACATGATAAGCTGAGTAGATTTGATGTGATTAAAATTAAGAACTACTTCTAGCTTTTGGTGAAATTTCTGGCCTTTTAAAATACTTCGGTAACTCAATGGTTTATATCAACTCTTAGCATAGAACAATAAATGAGGTCATAATTAGATTTAAAATATCTAGAACCAAATGATGGCACTGAATGGTGAAATTCTTAGTTTTATGTAATGCAGGTATGTAATTGTGTAAATATTAAATTTGTTTCTTTTAATTTATAAAATAGGTATAACTAAAATAAACCTACTTTAAATAAATAGTAAAAAAATTGTACAATGTATGATAGGGGATGTATTGCTAATATTGGATGCATAGAGATATGATGTGAGTTAGTCAACATTATAATGTTCATAAGATGATAAATTACCATATACCTAAAGCATAGCATAAGTAAGATAATATAGACCTATACAATAAGTTAAAATTTAGCATGATGTATGTATGTATATAGGATAATATCACCCCTTACTTGAATTCTATAATGTAGCAATCTTAATCGAGAAGAATACCACTACTAACTAGTTCCACAAAATAATTCTAGGATGAAACCCCCGTACCAGCTAGTTAGGACTTTGGCTATAACCATAATATGCTATGATTAGGATATCAAAAAGTAAAGACGTTTGACTAAAATACAAATCTTAATAGAAAAATATTAAATATAAAGCAAGATTAACTAAATTCTATAACCGTTAGCAAAGAGAAGTAGGGAATAAATGCATTAAATGATAGTAACAAAAATCTTACCAAGTAACCACTTGGTTAACTTCACTCTTTGTAGTGAAAACCTAACGAGAAAAGTAAAGGGATTCCAACAAAATCCATAATCTTTAAAAAATTATGTTATGACAGGAAAAAAAGAATAGTAACTGTGACATGAAGTACAGTTAAAAACATTACGAGATAATATTTCTCATATGTACATTAACACATCTAAGTAAACATAAAGGGATTGGCAAATCAAAGGTCTTTAAGTCACTTTGATTGAGCTTTTCATTTTTGCTCTATTCAAGTTGTTTCATGTTCAAGCAAATCCGAGTCACATCAATCAGATATGTTTCATGAGTCCACTTAGTCAAAAGTTATACCAATTTTTGCCAAGTTACATCAAGTCTAGCTAATTCAAGTTATCTATTATCTCATTTGAATTTGAGATAGAGAATAATCAAGATTTACCAAACCTACTACTATTAACATTTGTGCTATTGACACGAAATATAAAGTTGGAGCTTGAAACAATAGCATAACAATCACGAAAGGAGAAACGTAAATAAGATAGGAAGGAAATAAATTTGTATTACTGTAAAAGAAATAGCTAGAGAGGAATAACCAACGATAGAACCTGGAATTTTTTATAAAGACGGAAGTTGTGGCTAAAATTGTGATAGAAGGTAAAATATTAAATGAATAGAATTTATATAATAATAAAAAAAAAAGAAGATGGGAGATATGATTGATAACGGATTGTTAGATAAATGTTAAGGTAATAATACAAGAGCTAGAGCAAGAAACCTTATGACTCATGAGTTAGGGACATTAGGGATAGTATAAGAAGATTCCTTAATCAAATAATTCAAAATAGACACCATGGGAAAAGTAAAAAGAATTTAAATATAGTTGATGCAACATGAGAAGATATAATAAGTGTAATAGAACAACTAGAATATTTCTCATAAGAGTTTAATAAATAAGAGACTTGTAGTATAAGGATATAGTTAAGTAATAAGTAGGGATAGCTATTAATTAAATATTATGCTACCATAGAAAGATAGATGATAGAAAGATAAGAATAGCTATGGTTCTTGAAATAGTAGATGGATACTTATCTAAGAAAAACTATACTTTAGTAGTATAAGTAAGACTTGTGAAAAAGAAACAATCAATTGTTGATAAACCATGAAACTAAGATAA
The DNA here is from genome assembly GCA_024138005.1 of Lumnitzera racemosa. NCBI lineage: Eukaryota > Viridiplantae > Streptophyta > Magnoliopsida > Myrtales > Combretaceae > Lumnitzera > Lumnitzera racemosa. Next base: position 40,560,934 of record JAMXBC010000005.1, read on the forward strand.
TAAATTTGAGACTAATTGTAAATACCAAGATTAGATATGATCTAAGCAACCAACTAAATCTAGATAATATTTAAGGTAAACGAAAAAAAAATGGAATGCAATAATCCTTTTACCAAAGATTACTTAAAAATTGAACCTTACCGAAAACTCAAGGTTTCTTAAAGTTGACTTAAGAACCTATTCAAAAAGTAATTGATTGTAAGACTTATTTAACAAGCACTTGAACCTTAAAGTGAAGAAAACTTTAGTGAACTCATGAATTTGGTCCAATTAGTTTGACACTTTTAGGTTTGTAAAATTAGAGAAAACCTTGTAGAAATAAATAACTTGTTAATACAATCAGTTTAGAAAATAAGGAGTAAAGGAAGGAAATTGTAAAAAGAGATACTAAAGATAATGATAAGTTATAGTAGTGAATTGGATGTAATGCTGGTAGCGAATAAGAGAATTGGTGGAGTAAAGAAAATATAAGGTTACAATAGAACAACATAGAAGTAACAAGGAAAAAGTTGACACAGGAGTTTGAGTAGAAGTTAATTTAGAAAGTAAGAAGATAAATGAATTTTAGCATCAAGAATAAGTATGAGGAGGAGGAGGAGAAGATATTTTTTGTTGATCCAAATAACATGATAATAGCTTATGATGTAACAGTTTTGAGGATGAAACTTTTCTAAGGGGGTGGAAATGTGAGGTCGATATCTGGGCGACTAGGTTTGGAGGCTAATTTAGGACATTGGGAAAGGTAACCCGATTAGGTTAGAAACTTATGGAAGGCTTTGTGATATTAGTCAAGGAGTTCTCATCAGCTCATAATTTGAAAATATCATAAAATATTAAAAATATAGGCAAAATAGAAGAAATTTACTATATTATTGGTTACGTGTGAAGTATGTCGCAAAAATTAACAAACACCTACAAATGAATTATAGGGATAATATAATTGATATTATACATAAAATAATACATAAAAGACATGTATGTACATTGAGCATAATTATTATATCAATATGTATACTCACAATTGTCGAAAATACCCAAAATTAGGTAAAATTCATTAAACAAATAATAAAATATGTGGAAAAATTAGAAAAAAATTTTAGACAATAGGAAACATGTTTGGAGGCATAGCAAACTTATGAGACACCAATGAGTATGGAACTCTACCTTTTGGACACTTCATCAATGATAAAACATATGTTACAAGGGAACTAAAAATCAAAACAACCCTTAGCTAAGTTACAAAAATTATAAGCGGCTTCTTAGACTAAAGTTTGGTCATTAATAAGGCTAGAAAAATTCTAAGAACGGAAAAAATAGAAAGAAAGGTAAGAGAGGAAAATTAGGAAAAATAGTGTGCAAAGTGGGGGTTCAGCAAATTCCTATGGAAGACAACCACCTAGAGTCAACGCCAAACCACCATTTCAAGGAGGAATCACCATCTAAACTAGTAGACAAGCCTCTTCTCCCCCCAAATAGTCAGAGCTTAGAGTTTTGGTAAGTCACCAAATATCTCATTTTTTATCAAAATTTTGGGGAAAATAGTACATATTTACCAATAACTCTAAAATTTGGTTTCCTCAAGAAAAGAGTTTTATACACAAAATTTTAGTCGAGTTTTTGAAAAACTAGTTAGTGTAGTTTCGGTCTTAAATTTTGTGGTTACACTCTTAAGACATTAAATTTGGTTGTTATGTAGTTGGATGGTAAGAATTGAGTCATCAAATTTTAAGCAAAATTTTGATTTCATGAGAACAGTATGCGGGAAGGGTTATTTTATAAAGAGCTTAATCAATTCTTTGTAAAATCATAGTGTAACCTATATTTACCTACATACAACAGTTGAAAGCAACTTAATATGAGTTTGGGGAAGGTGATTTTTAAGTAAAAATGAGTATTTACTAATTTAAGGTTAAATTTTCTAAGTATTTAGTATACTTGTAAATTAATGGATGATATAATGGAGAAAGGGAATAGATGATTGAAGTATTAGTTGGTACTTATTTTATATGTAGGGTTTACACTTCTAGAATGCATGGTAAGTAGAGTATATGTGAAGTAATTAGACATACTAGTAGTAGTAGCATCAAAAACTATATCAAAACACTAGATGAATTCTTTTATTTTCTCTCTCTCTCTCTCGCTTTTCTTTTTTTCTTTTTTTTTTTGAAGATTCTCTCTTTTTTTCCTTTCCCTCTCTCTCTCTCTCTCTCTTTCTCTCTCTCCCTTTTTTTTTTCAAAGATTTGTTAATAAGTATGAATTCTTTATAGATTCCTTGAACACTATAAGTGTTAGGTCTTCCTATTCATTTGTAACAACTTAGGCATCTTCTATCTAAGGGTCATATCATTTTCTTCAAGGATTCTTAGGGCTCTAAACTTCTTCTTAAAGGCACTTGAGCTTTATTTAAAGGGTAAATGCTATTGGAGATTACTCATTCTAGTTAGACATCTCATTGAAGGTAGGTTTAATCTAAGAGGACTTTCTCACACTCTCTCAACTTAGAATTTACTCGTGATGTCAATTTCAAAAATGATGATCAATGTTGCAAATGACATACCTTAATCAATTTATTAGGTCTTTTTTAGAATTATAAATCAACATTAGCTTTTGGTCAATGACTTCAAAAGTGATTGGTGAATAGGCCTATTTTGAAAGAATTGTCTTCTCAACTTGAGTTTACAAGTCAAGAACTCTTAGGAAAACTGAATTAGGCTTGTCCTTAGTTTCATGAATAATTATAATCCATTCCTGCTAATCAAAAGAGCTTCTTTAGGATAGTGTTCCAAGAAGGCTCATACAATGGGATATCCCCTAACCTTTAATCTATAAGCCTTGTCCTTGATTCTTAATGTGCTTAAGCTCTTTTGGGCTTTGAAAGGTTCCTTAAGATTTTGAGTTTCAATCACCTTTTGATGCTTGTTTTGAACTTGTTGCTTTTTCTCAAAGGACATGGCTTAATGCCCCTTTTTTTTCTTCTATTCTTTTTTTCCTTTTTTTTTCTTTCCCATTTTTTCTTTTCTTTTTTTTTCTTTCTTTTCTTTTGCCTTTTTCTTAATATTCCCTCTTTGGCTTCTTTCTCTCTTTGTTTCCTTTTACTCCTTCTAGGATTCTTCTTGTAAGCCTTCAATGGAGTGGATATGCTTGCTTTTTTAAATTTTTCTTCTTAAATGGCCTGCAGCTCAAAGTTTGCAAGACTAGATTTGAGGCTCTTCTTCCTTTTCTTAGGGAGTGCATTATTAATAACAATTATTACACATGAATAACGACTAGAGTAAAGACAAATTAGTTTGTCCTTTTTCTCCTAATTAATGACCCTAACCTACCAATTGCCTCAATATAGAATGGTTCTTAATACGGTTTAATATTAAAAATGCTTCTTAAAAGGGGGTTGGCAAGGGACATATAGTGTGTTTTAGATGATGAAGATGAATTCCTAACATCATTTTGATTTGCATATCAAATTTAAGATGGACCTCCTTTAAGGAATGAGTCTAAATCCTCACATTAATGACACTCCTCTCTTAAGTGTTTAGAGGGTTGATGTGTAAGGCATAGTTTGCCTCTTTTCGTTGAAATCCTTTTTAATCAATGAGATATCTAAAAAAACAAGCCCTTATTGCATAAATCCAATAATTGAAAAGCAAGAAATGGTAAACTAGATATCTCAAGATACAAAATTTTCCCCTCAAAAATCATTTTCTTGAATATTATTCAATTTGTCATTACATTCTTTATTCAAAAAGCTAATTTTCTTTTGCATCTACTATCTTCAACTTACTCCATTAGACTAGCTTCTAGGAGATATGCTTAGTTATTTCAAGTGATAGGCTAACTTATCAGATGGGAGTAATAAGCTTCTAATATGATGCTAAAGATGGCCAATTCAAATTCCCTTAGTGACTTGAAGGAAGGACATTATTGCAAATGAGTCCTTCTAATTGGCTTGCTTAGATAACCTTAGGATAAATGATATCCTAGACCTTATCCTTCAACCCCTAACAATTTTTAGTGGAATGGCCCATTTAACCTTCATGGTAGTCACAATATACATCTAAATCACAATTTCTTAGCCTATAGTTTGGTTTAGGAGCTTCATAAGTCAGAACCCCAACTTCCTTTAACTTGTTGAAGACTTGGGTTAATGGGACCCTAAATTAAGTGAAGCGTCTCCCTTGCATTCTCTTGCTTTATGGATTAGCCCATGGTTCCTTCCCCTTTAGGTTATTTCTAAGGCTTAATACTTCATTCAATGTTGCGAGCGTGATGTCTTCTTGGTAGGGGTAGCCAGAGATTGGAATCGCCTTAATACAAAGCCTACGACCTTTTCTATTTTAGCAATCCTTTCTTCTAGAATTGCTACTTTTCCCTCTAAGGTTGTGAGCTTTTCTTCATAGGATGCAGCTTTTGATTGAGTAACAAGCCTTTTCCCTACGGCCTTTTCACTTGTGATACCCCTAGGCAACATTAGTCTTTTTGCTTCAGATTTAACTTGTGTTAGAAAGTTTACTCCCCCAAGATGACCAGCTTGCTTCAAAAAGGCATGGGTAATTCCTCCAAGTTTTGAACCATGTATATTCCGTTTGATTTTAACATATAAATTGTATACATAAGGTCTTAAATGAAATCTAATTGAATTGCCCCTACATCTATCAAGTCTCGAAATCTATTTTTTATCTCTCAACAAATATTAGTAGAATGCCTCTATTGCCCCATGTGGTACTCATATTGTGCATTTAGATTATACTTTCGTAGCTTATATCTTAATATGAGGGCTTTTTGATATAATAAGACATCCTTCTTAAGCTTATTGAATACTTAGGATAATGGGACATGGATCTAAGTAAACTTTCTTTTAGGCATCTTTAAGCCTTTCTTGCTCAATGTGGGCTCTAGTATTGTAGCATTTACAACAACCTTAGAGCTTGTTGAAATTAGCCTTCTTCCTGTTAGTTTCCTCATTCTTATAACTTCCTCAATTTGGATCCCAATAAGCAACACATCTGCAAAAATAGTCGTTGTGTTACTCAATAAGTGCCAATAATATGGTTCATCCAATATGTCAATGAAAGCAGATGTTAACTCTTTTCTTAGGAGAGGACTCACCCTAACTACCATGCCCCTCTATATTTAGGCATATTCTTCGAAAGTTTCACTACTGCTTTTGGTCATCTTACATAAATCACAAATTGAAGGGACTATTGGCACATTAATTTGATATTGGTCATAGAAAGCCTTAGCCATCTTTTCCTAGGTGTTCATCTTATTGAGATCGAGCTAGGCATACTAGGCTAGTACAGAGCCTATTAGGCTGTCTTCAAAAGTTTCGACCATTAGTTGGTCATTTTGGGCATATCTGCTCATTTTGCGTATATATAATCAGATTTGTAACTTAAGGCATCCAATTACATCATATTTCTAAAATTCAATTGTCTTGAATTTCTCTATGAGGACTCCAGTATTAATTGTAGCCAAATCAGTAATTTCAAATCCATTGTGCCCCTCAATGGCCTTCAACCTTTTTGTGATTTATTGGCCTAACATTTTCTTAATTTCCTTATGTTTGTCTTCACCCTCTTTCCTCATATCTTCAAAATGTAAGTCTAAGTTAACCTTAGAGATGGGTCCATTGTTGATTACTTGTTTGAGCTTTGAGTTAATTTTCTTAACTTCTTTACAATGTTAGCTCGCCTTGAGGAGACCTACACTATTAATCAATTCCATTCCCTTGACAATTTTGAGATTGTTTGTTCTAAGGAAGTGATTCTTTCATAGTCTGGATATCCGAGTTATTATTGCTATTGCCAGCCATGGGCTTAATAACAAGCATGATTACTTCTAAGAGTTCTTACCAAGAATCCAACCTTGTTAGCAATTCTTCTTTCTCTTTTTCTTTTTTCCTTTTCCTTTTCTTTTTAAATAAACCTTTACTTTAAAAGTCGACAAGTAAATATTTATATGGGAGCTATCTTACATGTGGTATTTATAGATCTTCCTAATTGGTGGATTGATTATTGTACAAAGGAATGAGATAGGAAGGACAAGACTTACAATAAAATAGCTGAAGGATTGAGATTAATTAAGAAAGAAAACTATGGAGGGGTATAGACATATTGCGAGTTTGAGAACCATTGGGATTGCTTATAAATGAGTATTTTATAGAACTATTTATAGGCTTATCCAAGCTAAAGGGCTAGGCAATTTACAATATAGTGACAAGGAGAAAATTACTTACAATTTTTTAGAAAACTATGAGGACATTCTTATTTCTTCTTTTTTCTCTCTCATTTTTTATAAAATTTTTATTAATTTTTTTCATTTTTTAGAAATTAATAGGCCTTATTTATTTACAACCATAAGGACTATGAAAAAGTTGACTATAAAATGACCTATAGGGACCCAAAGGACAAAATGGATAATTTGGATTAGCCAATTCTAACCTAAGAAGGACTTTTGATTTTCTTTTTTTTTTTTGGTTAATTATTGAAAGATAACTATTATCGATGAAAGTATGAGAAAGGCAATAGTTGCATAAATTTATTTTATTGTCCTTCTTTCATTTTATATTTTTCAAAAAGAAAAAAGAAAAGAAAAGAAGTGAATATTTGGAATATACAAGCATATAGATGCAAGGGACTGGCAACTAAGTGATAGTGTGACAATTTTGAAAGATTAAAATTATAGCTTTATCACAATTTTGTTGCATGGCTATTGAAAATTACAAGAAAAATTAACATTTTTACAATTGAAAGATCTATATAAGGATCTATTAAAATTTATAGGGAATACTTTACAAGAAAATTATAGGGAAATTACAACAACTGGATAGTATAGGAAATTAATTTACAACTCTCTAGCATATAGGAACTTTGGTAAAGTTACAAATTTATGGTATGTCATACTATCATTTATTCATTGATTCATATTTGTGAGTACAAATTGGGTGAGATCTAAAGGTTCCTAAGTCTCAAAATGCCTCACTTAGATTATTGACCCATTTGAAACTTGAGTAGGGTTAGCCAACTTGGCCCCAACCAGTGGTTACATCACATCACCTAAGACTTACCTGGTGGCTTACCTTCTAATTTTTTAGGACGGACTAGGTTTGACCGCATCTAAACACACATTTCATGATTTCCTATAAAAAAAAAAAACCTTCCCTTAAGGCCCATTGGCCCTTTTCATATTTCTTTTTTTTTTCTTTTGTTCTGGCAACGCTAACACCGCAAATTAGTACCACTATACATATAATAATAATAATAAAAAACTAAATACTTAGGAAAAGCCCAATGATTATTATTACTTTATTAAAAAAAATACCCAATTAAATTTCATGGATTTCTTTTATGACTATCCCACAAATTGTCCATGGTAGAGTTGCTAATCCTATCAAGTTGAAAAATTTAGTTTCTCTCTTATCTTAACCAGATTTAAATTATGTTCAACCTACTCAATATAAACCTCTCGACTAGGCAAAGAAAAAGTTCTAATTTGTGATAACAATTTAAAAAAAAAATAAAAGCAGTCACTACCCAATCGAATTTACGAAAAAGTGAAATTAGGGTCCATAGATGGATAGACCCTAATTTCAACTATTGGCCCATGGGATTTCTAAAAAAAAATAATAATTTTAGAAAAATAGAAACCATAAAACATTAGGTTTGGAAGCTAACTTATTAAAATACAAAGGTTTTCATAAAAAAAAGTCAATGAAATCGTTTAATAGGCCTTAATTATGTTTCAAATAAATTAGGCTTTTTTCTTTAAAAAGAAAAAAGAAAAGAGTAAAAACAAAAATTTTCATTAGTTTGGGCTATTCAAAATACTTACATACCCACAAAGTAAGATCAAACCCACGTGATTCTCAATTTTAGAAATTTTTAATTTGTTGGTTTATTTTATTTTTGAAAACCTCTCTCTTTAAATTCATTAATTGTTATTAATTTGATAAAAAAAAAAAGAGCTTTTGGGTCCTTTTTTGGAAAACTCTAAAGAAGTCCCTAATTTTGAAAAATGCCAAATTATTATTTTTTATTCATGCAAAACCATTTTTCTATTACTAGAAAAGAAAGAAAATAAGAACCCTTTTATTTTGGAAAGGTATAATTATTCATGGAAGGTACACTATAACATATAAAGAGAATAATATATAAAGGCAAATCATGCAACAGAGTTTATTCAAGTCAAAAATAAAACATGTCAACATGAAAAAGAAGAAGAAGAAGAAGAAGAAGAAGAAGAAGAAGAAGAAGAAGAAGTTAACTAATTAGCTACTAAGGGCATTGTCATTTTTTTTTTTTAATTTTTATTATTTTTTTAACAATGGCATAATGCAAAAACAAACTTATTTTAATTCATGGCAAAAGATACTAAATTATTTATTACATAAGACCAAAACATGCTAATTATTTTAATGAAACTAAGTCGTGTCAATTATTCATTAAAGCCTAAACAAACAAATTATTTTATTTTTATTTTTTTTATAAAATTCTTACCATGCAAATATATCAATCATTTTATTTAAAGCCTAAGCATATTAAGTGAAAAATCAATTACCACAATATGAAGCAAATGAAAATTAATTAACATATTAATATTAAATATCATACAAAAACACATTATTCAAATGAAATCATAACTATAAAAGATCAAAACACTTTTTTAACTTTTTCCTAGAATTTTCTTCTTCTTTTTTAACTTTTTTTTTTAATCAACAAGAAACACAACATATAATGCAAAGTATACTTACCTTGCACATTGTCTCAATTGTAGTTGGTTCGAGGGCCATTTGACTTGTTGTCAAAATGTGGTTGATAGTGTTGGACTCTTGAGACGTTGAGCTTCAAACCCCCCAACTAAAGTTCTAGAAAACCTAAGTTTTCCCTCTTCAATGTCACCAAAAACTTAAGCCTTAAGATGAACAAGCTTGCAAAGAACACTTTCCCAATGTTTGATTCAAATTCAGCCAATTTAATGTGAAATCAAGTGAAGACAAAGCATGACCTTACTCTAGAATGAGATAGAATGTCCCATTAATTTGTCTCACATTTGTTTGCTCTATAGTGAGAGAAATTGAAGAGAGATAGTAGATATTGTAAAATTAATCCTAGAGTGAGAAAGTAAGCAATACATTCAATTTTGTTTCTTGCAATGCTTGCAAGTAGATTAAATGCGTGAAGGAGACCTCTATTTATAGTGTACGCTTATTAGTGTAAGCCAAGAAACTTTTACATATGAAAAAGATCAAATCTTGGTGTATTAATAGAGTATGGACTAGTTTTTTTAATTTCTTCCTATTTTAACCTAAATTAATCACAGTTTCATAGAAGATTTGGGGAAATAATGGCTTATCCTACTCATAGGGGTTGTGCTTTCCAATTTTGCATCTAGTTATAATAGATTATTGCAAAGAAAATACTCAAAATTCGCCTAATTTTTCCATAGAGTGTTAGAAGGGTATTTAGTGGACACTCGATTTTGTTATTTTTATTTCTCCCATTTTCCTTCATAATAATTTCAGATCTTGACCTTTTTGAATAAAAGACTTATTGAGCTTTCAATTCCATATTTTTCCATATTTTTTCATAATTGAAAAGTGGGTGAAATCGAGCAAAAAATACTTTAATGTATTCTCCATTTTTTCTCATATTTGAATTGAAGCTTTCCATGCTCAATAAGATGTAGGGGGGAAGAGAGATGAATGGGTCAAACCTTAACCCATAAGTGCCACAGAGCATTTAATGAGTGGGCCTACATAGTGCATACTTAGTTACCATATGGCCCTACATTAGCACTACATGTCAACCAAACATTATGCCATGTAGCAAAACTTGAGGTTAATACATATCACATTCTTAGGGGGACAAATGCCTTCGTACGGATTGGAGTATGTAGTAAACTCAAACCCTCAATGGATATTTAGACTCTAAGGTCACTAGGAAGGAAATTTAATAAATGAGGATTATGAATGTAAATGTAAATGGATATCACACACCAATACAAACACAATTAGGTTTGAGCTTGAAATAGGTCTTGATATCATTCACAAGATCTAAATCAATACTCGAGGTTTAAACAAAGGGGGTTAGATATAGCTCATTAACTTACTCAAATAAAGGAGGTTCACCATAATCTTAAGAAAGAGACTAATAAGAACTTAAGGAGATTAAAGAGCTAATAACATACTCAATAATCATTCAAAAAGGAAACTAGCTTAAGCAAGCTTCATGAGACAAAATTCCTTGAAAATATTCTAGATAATTGATGACGAAGATTACAAATACTTACATAAGTTACCATTCATAGTAAATCCTAAAACTCTAGTGGCAAAAATGTAGATAGTGTACAAGGACTTAAACCCTAGAGATTAGGCCTACGATTAAAATAAAGAAAATATTTATAAGTGTACAAAACTTTACGTTTTAGTAGGAAGGTTAGCATGTAAGTCATCCGAGCTGTCCTAGAATGAGTAGAATCCAGATTGGTTAAGGTCAGCAATTGAATGCCTTGGTTCGAGTCGGGTCACTGAAGTCTTACAGTGCTTAGCCGAACTTCCTTTGAGGTCAACCTACAGTTGCTAAGCTCTAAGATTGGTCAACACTAGATCATTTGTACCATGTCCAGCTGGTCTTTAGGATTGGGACCTCGGTTTTTTGGTCCCTAGTCTTCTTAGTAACTGATAGAGCCATTGCTAAGCTATCTTTCTTTCCCTTATTAGCCTTCTAGTATTAGCTTGGCCTTGACTAGGGTAGGTTAATCTTGGCTTATAATAAGTCAGCCGTGGATTAGAGATGATCGTAGGTCAATTCCTGTCATCACAATAAGACTAAAAAGAAGTTGTCCTCGACTTTAAGCAACAAGCATAGGCTTAGATGCGAAATAGTCTTGTCTTCCCTTTTTTTTCTTTACTATAGGCATTGAGCTGCTTTGAATCTCCTCAACACTCATAAGGGTTAAACAGTAACTCTTCCTATCCTTCTGAATTGTGTAGGTATTAAAGAAGCCATCATGGATCACTCTTCTGTCGTACTCCCAAGGTCAGCCAAGAATTAAATTTGTTGCATTCATAAGCACTACGTCAAAATCAAGCTCATCCTTAAACTACCTTGTCTTGAATGCTATCCAAGCTCTCTTATGCACATGGACTATACTCTTATCATTAAACCACTTGAGTCCATAAGGTTGAGGATGTAGGTAGGTTAGCAATTTCATCCTTGTAATCAACTACGTAAAAATGATGTTGGTGTCATTACTTCCACCAACAACTAGGGAACAGGTCTTCCAATTCACCAAATGTCATATTTGGAATAAGTTCTCATTCAGGTTAGCTCGTCAACTTATCGTGGCTAAGAGCTCATCCATATCTGGATAAACATTCACCTCTTCCATCTCACTTCTTAAGCTCTTATCACTCTGACTCTCTACTTAAGCATCGGGTCCTTCACCCTTCAATATCATGACCATCTTGTTTGGACATTAGGAGGCAATATGCCTGTATCCTAAACACTTAAACCACTAACTTCTTGCGCTTTAGTGCTAAGCATTCTCTCCTTCTCTACTTTCTTTGTCTCAACCTAGTCAAGTTGAATGGACTCTCCTTTCTCCATCTTCTTCTCTTACCTTTCCTTCTCGTCACACCTCTCAAGCTCAAGGCTACTTTATAGAAGTCAACTAGTTAGTCTCTAATGCTTCCTTCTCCTTTGAGGTTCTCCTCTCAATGCCAAATTAATCAACTTATCTAATGAAATGAACTATTAGAGCTTGACCATGTCGATAATGTCATCTTTTATGCTGCTTAGGAACCTAGCAATATTGTAGTCCTGTAGATTGACAATCTCACATTTAGTCATCAAGGTCTCAATCTCTTGCAAGTATTCCCCAAATGTGTTTCGACTTTACCTTAGGTGCTGGAAAGCATGGAGCATCTCTTGCTTAAAGAAGGTCAACACAAATCACTGATTCATTAAACAAGCCATAAGCCTCCACGTTCTGATTGGCTCTTCTCTTTTGGCATCTCACTTAGCAATTAATTTATCCCACTAAAGACTAGCATACTCAATAAGGGACAACGAGGCTAACTTAACCTTAGTCCGATCATGGAATTCTTTAGGTTAGCTGCTTAAGGAACCCAATCAAGGAATTCTTTAGGTCACTTGCTTAAGGAACCCAATCAAGGAATTCTTTAGGTCAGCTGCTTCCACTAAAGGTCGACAGCTTAAGCTTGATGTTTTCAAGTCCTTCGCTATGTGTTTAAGGCTCATCCTTTCCATTTGAAGCTAATTAGTTAATTTCATATCTACCATCTCTTACTCTCCTTTTTAGGCTCTTTGGTTCATCTTGGAATCAATACTCCTATCATTGTTCCTCCTCAACTCTGGTCATTCTTCTCTTCTGCATGGCTCAGCAACTCGTCTATGTTGTTGTTGATCATTCTCAAGCTGATTAGAGTCACTTTCGTTGGTCAGTGCTTAATCTCTTCTTTTACTTCAGTTGATATGTCGATAGCCTCTAACTGACCCAGTCAGCTCCTAGATTGATCCTATGAGGTTTTGAATTTGATATTCAAGATTATCAATACATTGCCTCAAACTTCCATAGGGACTATTACTACTGATATTCACACTATCTTTTGACATCCTTATCAGTACAAAAATTTCCATTGAGAGATTTTAACAAATGCGTAATACACTCAACTTAACTCAAAACCACTATAATTTGAAGTTAATAGTTACTCACAACTAAAGAACACCACTAAAACAATTCCAGAAACACTATTATTAACAAAATACAACTATCAGCAACCTAAAAACTATTACTACTCAATTTCTACAGTTATCTATGACTGACAAACACTACTACAACTGCAACAGCATTGGTAAAACAGATTACAACTAGAAACAACTACAAAAATTACTACTATACAACTCAAAAACCCAATGCAAACAACATAATACCATGACTACTATGAACACAAGCAATACACTACACTATAGAATGATAATTAATAGAAATGTTCAAACCATGAGTCAAACTTTGAAGAACACTAATACACATATCTCCCCGAAAGCTCTAATACCAAGATAATACGAATTAGAGTACACAGTAAACACGAACCCTCAATAGGTATTCAAACTCTAGGGTCGTTAGTAAGAAAATATAGTAAATGAGGGTTTTGAATGTAAATGTGGATGGATATCATACACTAATACACAAATACAATTAGGTTTGAGCTTGAAATGGGTTATGATATCACTCACCAAATCCAAATCAATGCTTGGAGTTCAAATGAAGGAGTTCCACCATAATCTCAAGAAGGAGACTCATAAGAACTCAAGGAGATTAAAGAGTTAATAACACACTCGATAATCATTCAAAAAGGAAACTAGCTCAAGCAAGTTTCATGTGAGGAAATTCCTTGAAAATATTCTAGATAATTGATGATGAAGATTATAGCTAATTATACAAGTTAAATCCTAAAACTTTAGTGGCGAAGATGTAAATCGTGTATAAGGACTTGAACCCTAATGATTAATTCCATGATTAAAATAAAGAAAAAATTTGAAAGTGTACAAAACTATACATTTTAGTAGGAAGGTCAACATACAGGTCATCCAAGCTATCTTGGAATGAGTAAGATCCAAACTTGTTGAGGTTGGCAATTGGATGTCCTGGTTTGGGTCAATTCATTAAAGTTTTGTAGTGCTTAGTTGACTTGCCTATGAGGTTAGTGCACAGTTGCCGAGTTCTAGGATTGGTTGACACTAGATCCTTTGTATCATGCCGAGCTGGTCTTTAAGATTAAGACCTTAATTGTTTAGTCCTTGGTCTTCTTAGCAATTAGCAGAGCCGTTGTCGAGCAATCTTTCTTTCCCTTCTCCACCTTCTGGTATCAGCTTGGCTTTACGTGGGGTAGGTCAACCTCAGCTTAAAATAGGTCAACTGTAGCTTAAGGTGGTTGTAGGTTGATTCCTATCATACCCATCCTTTTTCTTCTTCTTTTTTTTTTTCCTTTTTCTTCTTTTGCATTTTCCCTTTTTGCTCTTCTTCTACCATTTGCTATTTTTTATTCTTGTCTATTCTTATTTTTCTTCTTTTTTAAGCACTTAAAATAAGTCTCAATTAATTCTTTGACTTCTGAAAAAAGTTACACTATGATCTTCAATAAAATGAGGAGTCTAACAAACATATGTTCAAAACATTTTTTAAAATTATACAGTTTAATCAAATTAGGAACCTAATTATTACTGGTATTCAACTTTTATTTGAAATTTCAAATGGCTACAAAATATTTGTTTTGAGTTTGATTGATGTACAGTTTGAGACCATGAACTCCTAAAAATATCAATATTGAAAATGAGTTTTGCGAACCTAAGGAAAAAAGAAAAAAACTTGATTTTCAATAAAATCACATTTTTGCTTATCCTAGTCACACCGATTCATAGAAAATCTTTGTTATTGACAATACATTCCCTTAGAAAGGAAAAAGAGCTCAAATCTAGTCTCGTAAATTTTAAGTTGTAAGCCATTCAAGAAGAAACAATAAAAGAAGCAGGCATCTCCATTCCATCAAAAGCTTACAAAAGAAGCCTAAAAGGAGTGAAAGGAATTAGGGAAAGAGAAGGGAATAGATCAGAAAAAAGAGGAAAAAACCAAAGAGAGAATATCAAGGAAATGGCAAAAGAAAAGAAAGGATAGAAAACAAAAGTAAAAAGAAGCGAAAAAAAAGAAAGAAGAAAAAAGCAAAAGAAAAGAATGGATGAGAAAAAGGGGCATCAAGCTGTCTCCTTTTAGAAAAAGCAAACACAAAACAAGCACTAAAAGATGATTGAAATCCAAAATCTCATGGCAGCTTTCAAATCCTAAAGAAGCTCAAGCACATCAAGAATGAAGGATAAGGCTTACAACTTGAGGCTTAAGGGCCATCTCATTATATGGGCCCTTCCACAACATCATCCTAAAGAACTTATAATTAGAGGGAATGAATCATCATTACTCATAAAACTAACGGCAAGCTTAATTCATTTTTCCTAATGGTTCTTGACTTATAAACATAGGTTAAGAAGACAATTCTTTCAAAATAGACCTATTCATCAATCCCTTTTGAAACCATTTCCCAAAAGCCCATGTTGCATTACAAGTCCAAGAAAGACGTAATAGAATGATTGAAGTATATCACTTATAAGATTTACTGTAATTTTTGAAATTGAAGTTGAGAGTAAAATCCAAGTTGAGAGAATGTGAGGAAGTCCTCTTAGACCAAATCTATCTTCAGTGGGATGTCTAATTAAAAGAAGTCATCCTGAACATCATTTACCTCTTGAATAAGCTCAAGTGCCCTTAAGAAGAAGTTTAGAGCCTAAGGAATTCCTGAAGACAATGATATGGCCCTCTAGTAGAAGATGCCTAAGTTGTTACAAATGGATGGGAATGCTTAACACTTAATTATAGTATTCTCAAAATTTGTAAAGAATCCATAGTTGTAAGCAAATCTTTAAAAGAGAGAGAGAGAATTTTTTTAACAAGAAAAGCGAAAAGAGAAAAAGTAGAAAAGGGGGGACAATCTTCAAAAGACTCTTCAAAAGTTTAACTTTATTCCAGTTCAAATCCATTCAACCATTCATTCTTTCAATAGCTAAGTCTATACCTTTTCAACTTCCATTTTCAAAACCTATACTCTTATGACTAACCCTTTTTGGTCAGCTTTGTCTTGTTTGTTTGAAATCATACAATCCCTTCCCCTATCAATTTGTCAAATCCTCATGGATCATTTGCTCAATAGTATACTGTCCAGTCCTCAAATTCCCATGGGCCACCTGCTTAGTAGTGCATTATCCCATTTTCTAAAAGTATTTGAACCGTCTATTGGATGGAGCACCATCCCATTTTAAAAAGTTAACGAATTATTTATTTGATAGAGCATTGTCCTATTTTTAAGAAGTCTTTAGATCACTTACTCAATAAAGTGCTATCCCATTTTAAAAAGTTTATGGATTGTTTGCTTAATGGAGTGTCATCCCGTTTTAAAGAGTCTTTGGATCACCTACTCAATAGAATGCTGTCCTGTTTTAAAAAGCCTCTAGATTGCTTACTCGATAGAGCGCTATCCCAAATTGCTTGCTCAATAGAGTGCTATCTCATTTTAAAAATTCTCTAGATCACTCGCTCGATAGAGTGTTATCCTATTTAGAAAAGTATCTAAATTGCTTAGTCAGTAGAGTGTTGTCCCATTTTATTAAAGTATTTAGATCGTTTGCTTAATGGAGCACTATTTTATTAACTCCTCAATGGGCCCCAATCTATAGGTAGCCCATTTCATCTCTCAAAAGAGTTGTCATTATAAATGTTTTCAAAACTCTCCTCCTTCGATAAGGGCAAAAATAGTCTCTTTTCTGTTTTTGTCGTAAAGTTTTCACCAAACTTCACCACAAAAATGGACAACTATAGATACCCCATTTTTATTTTCTCTAGGTCCATTTCTAATTTAAGATCCCTAAGTTTTTGAAAAATGTCAAAATATAAAAAAAAAACCAAAAAATTAAAAAAAATGAAAAAAAAACACCAAAAAAATTAAAAGAAAACCCAAAAATAAAAAAAAATTGAAAAATCATAAAAGTGTCATATATTGGTCCATTTAGGTTAGTTCGAGATAAAAATAATTTTTCATGGTGAAAAATCATTTTTGTAGTCAAAATAAATATTTCTAATTTGATCATTGAGAATTTCAAGTAAAAATGAGCTTTTATTGAACATCAATTTTTTGGCTCAAGTTTAGCTCACGCATTTTGAAATATTTCAAAAATTCATAATTTTAAGAGTTTATGGCCTTAAATTTCACTTCAATCGGAGTTAAAATAAATATTTTATAATTATTTGAAGTTTTTAAATAAAAGTCGAACATGGATAGAAATCGGAATCCTAATTTGGTCAAATTAGAAAAAATTTAAGTATATGTTTATTAGACTCCATATTTTCTTAAAGAAAGTAATGTGATCATTTGCAGACAGATAAGTAATTGGATCATATTTTGGGTGTTATTCCAAAAAAAAAAAAAAGATGAAAGCAACCACTAAAGAATTAGGAAGAAAGGAAAAAGAGAGAAAGGAAATAAAAAGAAAAAGAAAAGAAACAAAAATAAATAAATAAAGGTAACACGTTGCACTATTTTCGGGTGCCACGTAGCCCACCATGGTTACACTAGTGGTGGCCATACAAGTGCCATATGAAACAACCACGTGGCATAGGGATGACCAAGTCAAACCCCATCTCTTTTCTCTTTCCCCTTATTGTGTTTTACGATTAGAAGCTTTCTTGGAAATGGTAATTTATACTTGAGTATTTTTTACTCGATTTCACTCATTTTTTGGTTACGAAAAAATTTGAATAAAAAATATGAAAATAAAAGCTCATGATGTCTCCATTCGAGAATGCTTAGATTTTGAATTACTATTAAAGGAAATGGGAGAAATAAAAATAAAAAAAATTAGGTAGCCATCAAATGCTCATTTAATATACTATGAACAAATTAAGCAAATTCAAGTTTTTTCTTTACAATAATCCACAATAACCTGATGCAAAACTAGAAACCACATCCCCTACGAGCAGAATAAGCCATTATTTTCTCAAATCTTTCATGAAATCATGATTAGTTTGGGCTAAATTAAGAAGAAATTCGAAAAATAAACCTAGTTACCATTAGTGAATAAAAATCGAATTTTTTTATATTTGAAAGTTTCTTGGCCTACACTCACAACCTAACACCATAAATAAGTACCTCCTCTACTCATTAAAGGCATCAAATCCATTAGAAATTGATCATAAATCCAAGTTATACTAGTTTCTCACTCTAGGTGATTATTAGTGTAAGCCCAACTTCTCTATTCAATTCCTCTCATTATAGAGAAAATCGATCCAAAAATATACTTAAGAACATTCAACTCATGTTTATAAATAAAGCTCAAACTTTGATTTCATCTAATTTTATGGGGATTTGATCAATTTTGAGGAGAAAGGTTGAAAAAAATTGAGTTGAAGTTATTATGCATTAGGTTGTCTTTTTTAGAAAAATTGAAGGGAGAAAGCTCCAGTTTTCCAGAAATTGATTTAAGGCTTTTGAAGTTCAATGTCTTAGCCAACACCATTGGCTTTGGCCTAAGAACCAATCGTAAACCACTTGAACCAGCTTAGATTTGTCCACTGCACAAGTAAGTTCTTCAACTTGTTCTTGTGTTTAGAAGCTTGTTTATATAAAAAAAAAAAAAGAAAAAGGAAAATTCTAGATAAATAAAAAATTGATGTTATGCATGTTTTGATTTTTTTTTTTTTTTTTTATGTTTCCATGGATCTAACATGTTTGTAATAACTATTTTTTATGGTACATAGTTATTAGCATGTTATGTTAGTAGTCTCTAATTTTTATAATTATGTTATGTTAATTGTTTAAGTACTTCAATAAATTTGCTAGGGGATAAAGCTAGTAGGAGTATCTGAATTTTTATATTTTTTTTTTTAGTACCTAAACTTTAAACTCATTTATTTTATTAAATAAGAGAAATTGATATTTCCATTATAATAGCCATTATTATAAAATGATGAAATAATAATATAAGTATATCAACTTCATTTTTATTTCCATTTCAGTTCTTAAATGTTTTTTTTTTTGGTACTTCAACTTTTAAAGTGAAACAAATAAGTATTCTTTACAATAATCTTTATAAACTCATTGTAAAAATTAAACAAATAATAATGAATAGTTGCAATATGTTTTAAAAGAAAAAAAAAAAAGAATAGATCGAATTCTTGAAATTTCATTTGATGTGGTTTTTATAGTCGATATTCGACTTTTGTGAGCTTTTATGTTGTTAAATAAAATATGATATGTATTATATCATTATTTATCATCAATAATAATGATGATAACAGAAAAAATGAAAATGGATTAACATGGATAGGATGGATTATTTTTGTTAATCGTTATTCTTTTTATCTTTTATAATTTTAAAAAGCTGAAGTGCCAAAATAAAATAAAATGAAGTTTGAGTACTAAAATAGAAATAAAGTAAAAATTGATGCACTTATATTATTATCTTGCCATTTTATAATAACAATCGTTATAATAAAGATACTAATTTGTCTCATATAAAAAGTTAGCGTGCTAAAATGAACAACTTTAAAGTTTAGATACTAAAATATAAAAATATAAAAGTTCAAATACCTCTACTGGTTTTATGTTGTTAAATAAATATATTAGTATAGTTTTAAATTAAATGTTTTGTGTCATGGTTGATTATGTTAATTCTTATTTACGGGATTTAATAATGTTTTCAAATAAAGATAGACTTCCTTTTCTAAATTTTTTTTTCATAAATAAAATGTTTTTCAAAAAGAAAAATAATTCGCTTTTTCCAAAAGTTAGAAATTTTCTTGGGACCTTTCAAAAGTGGACAAAAAACTTATTTTTCCTCAATTAATAAAATTTATTGAATTTAAAATGAAAAGTTTTTTTTTCTTAAATTAAAACAAATCAAGAAACTAAAGTTTTCTTAAATTGTGAACTACGTGGGCTTAATCCTACAAAGCTCCACATTCTAAGAGTTTGCCTTAAAATTTTCTCACACTTTTGTTGCTTAAAGATGGTTTATTACTGTCATCATTGAGTTAAGGACAAAGTAGAAA
Source organism: Lumnitzera racemosa (assembly GCA_024138005.1). NCBI lineage: Eukaryota > Viridiplantae > Streptophyta > Magnoliopsida > Myrtales > Combretaceae > Lumnitzera > Lumnitzera racemosa. Next base: position 40,580,603 of record JAMXBC010000005.1, read on the forward strand.
TATGTATCCAACTTGTTGTTCCATCTTATATAACATTTAATTCCAAACAACATCTTATTCAACTTAGTAAACAATAGTAGAAGTTTTTACACAAGTGAGTCGTACCTAGAGTATCACAATCATACATTACCATAAAATATAGAAATCCTTTACAAGTATACTCTTTCATCTACAATAGCTAAAGTAAATTTTTTGTAAGGTAACATCAACTTCTTCCTTGAAGAGCTGACTCTGTATATTCAAATCCTATCCTGGGGCAAATGACTACTTCTTAGAGCTCATCTTCAACTAGTATTCAAAAGTTTCCTTGCTTCTATTATGTATTACACTATCTTATTCATCCTTAACCTGAAGATAAGACAACTTATCTCCTCAACTACTGTAGACTAAGTGAGAGTAGATAAACACATAATAACAAGCCTAACTAATACCATAAACTTATCAACAATTAGTTAGTTAAAATATAATATCTTATCACTTCACAAGCAAACAGTCAAAACAAATATGGTATGCCATGCTAATGCACGTGATATGTATAATACCCTAGAAGGGGGCTTAGTAGTTTTTTTTTAATCTTTATATTACATGTGTACCCATGATATAAAGAACGCCTTGCAAGTTAAAGTTTGCAAGACTCTAACCATTAAGTTTCTAAGAGTGCTTATTCATTTTACTTATATATACTTATTTATATAAGCAACTAAGGTAACCAAACAATCCACAGTCCACCAAGACCACAAAGAGTCAGAATTACCCACCAAATAATAAGACGGGATAATTAAACTTCTATTACTTGGTTTTTTGTTATAGAATCACAATTTTATAAGAATCCCTATTACTTGAAATTAAGTAATAGGGATTCTTCAATTTAACTAAGGAATCATGATTCCTTACCACTACCACCACCACCACTAACAGTACCACCGTCACTGCCGTCACTACTACCATTACCACCAATCGATCGTCGTCGCCGCCACCACCACCATTTCCTTGCTACCACCATAGCCGCCACTACCATCACCGCTACCGCCACCACCACCACCGCTGCTACTAACCACTAACATAACTACCGTCGCCACCACCACTAAATACCATTACCATTACCACCACCACTGCCGCCACTATCGACTACCGTAGCTACCTCCACCACTATTGTTGTCACCACCACCACCAACCACCATCATCACCGCCAACCACCGCCATAACCTATTATTTTAGGATTAATTGAAAAAGAAAATAGACTAAGGATAATTTAGTAATTAAAGTTATCTTACATATTTATTCCTAAATTTCTTATAAATCTAACTAAACAAAGAATATGTATTACACCCTATAGAATTCCAATTCCATTCTCTCTTCATTCTATTCCATGAAGTGAATGTGCTAGAAAAGTTTACCGAATTACTAAAGCTCACCCTAATCCTCAAGTGTGGTTAAAACTTGTTTTCGCTCTAACTTCTTTATTTTAAGTCTGTTTTTCACATTCTTATAGTCGATTTCATCATTTTTTAGTGTTCTTTCATTTGGCAAGGTCATTTTTGGGCTTTAAGGACAACAATTTTTTCATTTGGGTCTTATAAGTTCATGCAACCAAAAGGTAAGTTTGGTCACTTTAAGGTTTTGGCCTAGTTTTGGGCTTTAGGCATAGTTTTTTATCTTTGGCCTAGCACTTGATATTTTAGGATTCCTTTTAAGTATTTTTAGTAAAATTTTTCTACCTAATACTTTAAATTTTCATCTTAGGCCTTAGTGTTGCTCATATGACCCTAAATAAGCTATTTTCTTAAGTTTAAGACTTCAACTCATTAAGGAGCCTATAATAGATGCCTTGGATGGACCTTAAGGTTTGGTGGACCTTTTGAATATCTTCTTTTTAGTCTTTTTAAGTTAGGTTCAGATCTATCCATGTATTATTTAGGCTTGTATTTTAGTTTCCTTAACGCTCTTTAGGTTTGTTTTGCAATTTAGGGCCCTAGGCCCAATCTTACTTACCTTTTTAGACTTAAGCCTATCATTCGCCCTAAGTTTTGTCCACTTTTCTCAAAGTTATAGATCTGGTCATGAGTAATTATGTGGGCTTAAGGCTTGGTTTGTAGGCCTTTTAGTTAAATTTAGGCCTAATTCGAGTCCTAAATCTCATATCTTGACTTTATTCTAATCCAATTAGCTTAACTACTCACTATAAACCTTATTCAGTAAGACCTAAATCCTAATTATCTTTAATTAATCATGTGATTAATCCATTAATAAACATTTTATAGCAAGTTATTCAACATGTTTAGGGTGGTTTAAGATGACTTCTTAGGGCTTTCTACACATCATATACTTAACTTGCTAAAACATGTATCAAACTACCACTAAAATGCACCCAAAGCCATTTACATATATAGGTTTTGGCCCTATCATGGGAATAAAGATATGATGATGATTCATTTATTTTTCTTCAAGTTATCATCTTACTACAACTTATGTGCTTCTAAAGTTACATGTAACAAGTTTACTACATTAGAAGTCTAAGAAAATGGACATGTATGGGCATGTAAACATGGTAAACAAAGGTAGCATTTTAATAATTTTTTCCTTAGTTTTTAAGCCTAGGAACCATGCTCATAAACTCAAACTAGAAGGAAAGTTGAAAAGGTGTAAGTTTACCTCGGTGGAAATTCGAAGGGTCCCATTTCACTTTGTTTTTGGAAAATCAAAAATACTCCTCTGGTAAAGGATATTCATCAGCAAGAAAGGGGGATGAAATAGCATTCAAATGCAAGGGGGTTTGTATCGTTTGAAGGTAGTGGTGGAGAGTTATAACTTGGGGTGTTTGGGGGCACAGCTAGGTCTAAGAAGCTTACTATTGTTTCATTCCTTTTTGTTTTTCTTTTGTTTTTAGATTGTAGGTTTAGAGAGTCTTTCTAAGGTTTATTCTAAGGACGAAGATGGAGTAAAATACAGATGAAGAGGTCAAAGAAAGGGTTAATTATGAGTGGGTGTGGTAGGGAACAAAGCCCTTCAATTCTTGGTTAAATGGTATAAGCACAAGTGAGGACTAATTTGCTTTTTATGATTTTTGCCAATTGAGGCAATAGTTTGTCTACTAAAGATGAGTGGTCTCTTGCTTTTCCAACTAAATATCCTATCCTATATAGTTAATTATGATTATCTTTAGCTAATTATGATGCATGAATGCATGTAGATGATTAGAATGCAATTTAAGCTTACAACTATAATTACTAGTGTAGATGACCATAATTAGATATAGTTTGGGGTTTTTCATATTTAATTAAGTTAATCAAGCTTAACGGATCATTTTATCTAAATAATTTAAGGTTTCTAAGGGTTGGAATTGCTTATCTCTAATCAATTGCAGTTTTAGAAGGCAAATTGGGGTTGTTTCGGCAATTTGGTGAATTATTAGTAATTACTTAATGATGTGCCTATATAACTAGAGTTCATCAATTAAATTAAGGCTTTTGATACTAAATTAGAGTTTCTAATTCATTTGAGACCATTGAAGGTATGCTTACGATTTTAGTGTTACTTTTAGAGAAAATGTATCATTTGGGGTAAATTAGTAATCCAATTGATTTATTAACTTAATTTGATTAATCGTTATCATTTGTAGATATCTCCTACTGTTTGTTATCAAGTTTATGCAATTTATGTAATTCAAGTTAAATATTTTAATTTAGGGTTTTTATTTCGTTTGAAGTTTAATTTAAGGTTTTACAATTCTAGGGTTTATGGTTTAGATTTTTTATTCAATTCGGATTTTTAATTTATGGTAACGTGTGCTTGGGTTTAGAGTCTTTGTATGCTATTAGGGTTTATAAAATTTTATCTCTAGGTTTTTTCGAGTTCGTTTTGAAGGTTCTAATTTAAACTTTTATAGGTTTTAATTTCTTCGGTTTGATTAAGCTTAAGGAATATTATTCGTTCTTCAAATTCTATTCTAAGTCTAAAAAGTAAAATTAGCGAGGTTCACAATGTCCATTTGGTATCGATATCCTAGGTTAGCCTAACAACTTATCAAATTAGTCAACATACGTAGACATCTAGATAAAAGTCTAGGAACTCAGCAGTAATAAGGAGTTGCCTTGAAATAGGACCTCCAAAACCTTGCCAAATATAAACCATACGTTGTGGTTTAGAGATGCAATTCCATAAGCATAAAAACCCGGATTTCATAAATCAAGTTGTTTACTTCGGTAAACCCAACATTTGAATGTCAAATCAGTGGCTTACCAAAACCCAACTTTGTTTTCATAAAGCTCAACCTAGCGAACCTTGGTTTTATAAAAACTTGAGCCGTAAGTTCTTTTTGTGCCGTGCCATGAATGCATCAAGTTTCACATTAAGTAACACCCAACAAATCTAAGCAAACTTACTCATTTTTTTATTAACTTGACCTTTTTTTCTTATTTCCCTATCATTTCTAAGACCTCGATATCAGGTTTACTTAAGTGAACACATTAGGATGTAAAATTAGTACCTAACTTCTCCTAAATTAGTACTAATCCCAATAGATGTCACATAAACATTAAGAAACATAACCACAACAACCAAAGCCAATATTGGAACATCATTTAGCTAACAATATTTATAAAAAGAAGCTCCACATAACTTTTTAGGTAGCATATCAAACTCACGACTGAGCTCATCTAAGACAAAACATCATAAAACACATAAAGTTAGGAGTAGACATAAGTCTACTGGAGATACACAAATATCCACTTACCTAGGTCTATTGAACGCTTTAATACTACTCATTAACTAGAGCTTCTTCTTTGGCTACTTTACCTAATAAGGGTAAATACTAGCAAGGTCACTATATATCATACGTATATACATATTTCAACTTAATATTAGTTTATTGGTTCTTAGTTTACTCTAAACTATTTTCTAACTTAGTCTTTGATTTAGCTTCTACTTTAACTTTTGAGTTAGCTTATGAATTATCCTCTAATTTAACCTAACTTATAAAATCTTAATCAAATACTAGTTAACTTATATCTTTAGTTTACCAAGTAAAATCCCTAGTATAACTCAATCATCTAAGTTCAACTTAGACATAAACACTTAAGTATAACAGGTTCTAATTCTGTCTCTAATCTAGCTCCATATTCGACAAGAATATTGTCTTTACTTATAAAGTTTCCACTTTTTAACTAAACCCAACTAAGACTAATATAGAGTACTTCAAATATAACAGTAGCTCTAACTTTCCCTTATTGCAATGTTGATCATACAAATTTACCCTATTTATCATATTTGGCAAAATATACAAAGTATCGATACTCAATTAAATCTACAAAAAATATATTATACTCAAAAAATTATACCTGTTAGGCTCTAATCATGAAAAATAACATATTACCATAATACATAGCATTTCCAAAGTTACAAGTTTTAGCTCAATTTTACCAAAAATGAGCTAAAATTAGGTCAATAATTAAATAAAATTATAAGATCCAAGCTAAATACTTCTAAAATCATAAGTAAGCTCCAAAAATCATTATAAATTAGAGACATCAAGAAATTTAGTTAAAAACCTATTATTTCCTTCATATAAAAAAAGGATGAATTTAATAAAATAATTTTAATAAATACTAAACATATAGATTATGAAGAATCTATCCACCAAAAATTAGCTCAAAACAACATCATTCATTATTTTTAAAAATTAATACAAAATTCATTTACAAGGAAGTTTCTTAAGAAACCCATATAAGCACTTTTAATCTCGAAATTCTAGATTGATATTCTGATTCCACATGCAAAAAATACCAAAGGGAATCAAGTTTCATAATTTTTTCATATCTTTTGATATTTTTAGTAAAATAAACTAATTTAAAAAGCCAAAATTAACATCACCTTCTCGTTAAAGCTCCAACCAACGTTGGCAGAAGAGGGGTGGTCGGTCGAACAACCCTTGATGCCAATCTTCAACCACCAAAATACCATTGTGTTATGTTATGTAGCTTTATGAACCATATTTTACCCTAATTTCCTACTATTTTTGCTAAATTTTTTAAAATTACTAACCTAGTGTATTGGAGAGGATTTCCTCTATTTTGGTCTTCCAAAATGAATGTAGATTAATCCCTCATTTCCTTATGTAGTGAAATAGGCTGTGGAAAAGTGAATGAATTTTTCTAAGTGTCAAATTACTTTACTCTTAAGTGTAATGTACATATATTAAATATAATATAACAATAACACCCCATCCCATGCTTTTTCCATACAACTTGATGTATGCCAAGCCATTTCCAAGTTAATCTAGGTGGTTTCACTATTTTTTAATAATTTTTCTTTAATTTATTATAATTCCAAACATTGTCTTTAATATATTATATTAATATAATTACATATCGAGTACATATAACATGTATAACGCTATTAAATAATTACTTTTACATGCTATTTGACTCCTAAAATTAATTTTATAAGTTAAATAATTTATCTGTAAGCTTTAGTAATCATTTGAAACTCAAATTCTGAGTTTCTAATAATTATCGAGTATATCAAGTAAAAATACATTTTATCGAAATTAAATATTATATATACTTTATTTTAAGAAATCAACCCTTGTAAGACTCCTCATTCAATTTTTGTGACTTCATATTAAAATTTTACTTAATTCGAAAAAATTTTCTCAAAAATCATAAATCATACTAAATACCTTAACTTGTACCGATATTAAGTAGTTGGGGTCTTCTCGCATGACTAAACTCATTCCTTAAACTTCTTTTAATAAGTTTATTTCATTATTTTTCTAGCTATACTCTTTAGGTTTAATGTATAATAAAAGTAACCTATTTTCCTGGTTCTATGGCAGTAGGTCGAAGACCGAGGCTCTACAAATTCCATTTTGTGGATCATAGGCACTTCGGTAGCCCAAAATAATAAAAATGTTTTTTTTTTTCCTCCTCTTTAAAAAAAATGGTATAAAGATAGCCCAATTTATTTGAAAACCTATTTAAGGCCCATTAAATGATTTCATGTATTTTTTTTTTATGGAAACCGTTTAGATTTTAATAAGATAGCCTCAAAGCTTAATTGAATTTTAGTTTCTATTTTCTAAAACTATTTTTAGAAAACTTATGGACCAATAGCTAAAATTAGGGTCTACTTATCTATTGATAGGGCACTTTGGACATAGGTCCCTTAAACCTGACTTGATCCGACGAGTCTCATGGCCCATGACTCACCCTTATGGGACTAAGCCCTAGGCATGTATTGATCAATCCCAGTGTGCTTTACAACAGCTATAATGCACAAGATAAAGATCAAATAGTATGAAATAACCACGTTTAAAATAAGTGGAACATGTCGGATACAACGACCCTACTCTCTCATACTTGTAAGAAAAGATCTCTCCTACCAATTGACCTCCAACTGTTGACTCCACTCCACTATAAATATCATATCACTGCTATCACACCTTGAAGTGGTAAATTCATAACAGTCTCACTATGTAAACCATTCTAAGATAGAAACTTACCATACAACTGCTATCTTAGATTTTATTTACATAAGGCATCTACGATTAATCCACTTTAAAGTAAATAGTTCGTAAATTAAATAAATTATTTATCTAAGAAAGTATGAATATATATATATATATATACACTAGGATTCAAATATTACAAATAATGTTTGCAGGGTTTCATCATACCATATTTCCTAAGTAACATATAGTTTGAAAATGAAAAATTCTATATAAAAACTAAGATTTTAAAGATATATCTACTCTTTAGATGTATTCTCTCACTCCCTAAAATCCAGCAGTTGCTAACCTCAAAATAAATATAAGCTACTTCTTAGCTAGTACCTACAACAATATCTATAAAAATGTGAGCAACCTCAACTTAGTAAATTGGGATGGAAACTCAAAAATATACATCAAATACAAGTAAAGTTATCAACCAATTTAATTAAATGCAATGCATGTTCAAGCAAATACCATCACACAACATTGTCTAGTCTATCATGAGATTAGAAAAATTTTACTCGCTCTAATCTAGGTTGAGAAGTTTTCATTTAATTTAATAACTCACGACCAAACTTAAGCTTGTGCAATAGAGACACCGCTCCTCCTGTAACTGCCTTCGAACCATTACCTTCACCCTTACCGCAACCTCCTTACCTGTTACTTAGATCGACTAAGGATGAAGAAGGAACCAATTATGCTACCCAGTGCTATCCCTTTTGAAGAGGTCGATATTTGGCCAAAGAACCCTTAGTTTCCCCTAATGGGTTGTTATGTATGTTTGATTAAGAATTTCAAGTCATTTATTTAATTAGATCCAGTTTAAGGTGTTTAATCATTGCAACAATTCATACAAATACAATTTAGAGCGACAAATCAAAATTATAGCATCATCTCAGAAACGAGCACCTGCGTACAACCATTATCTAATAAGCACAATTAAGTACAATTTCACACCTCCGAGCACTACAAATTAGTACTTCTAAATACAATAACATATTAATCTCGATTTACCTAGACTGCTCGCTTGCTCATTTAAAGTGCGACTTGCAGAGGCCATCGCCAATAATCTTATAATACAAATGTTATTTTAGTTTCCCATAACTACCATAGATATGTTTTGTTATGTAACTTAGATTATGACTATCTTTAGCTTATGATCTTCTTACATTTAGTGATTAAGGTCTAAGTTTTTTAGAATTACTTTCCTTATTCAGCTAGGTTTCGAATTTGTTTCTTATTTCGATTATAGTTTCAGCTTCTAAATTAGATTTTGATCTAGAAATAATCTTCATTAACGTCATCACTTATACATATGCATATATACATATAAGTTTTAAATCATGCGTTTTAAGTTTGGGATTATAATTTTACGAATTTATCCAATTTCTATATCTCCTAAACTGAATTAGTTCAAAATCAATTTCTGAATTCAATTTTGTTTTAATGTCTCTTGTTTTTATTTATGAACCCTAGGAATTCTTCTCAGACTAAAATGTGAAATTCATCTAACTATGCTTAGGTATCCTAAATATATGTTTTAGCTCCTAATCAGTATTTCAATCAATACGGTACACTACGTTCTTAATTTAACTATTGAATTAGCTCTCAATGTAAGAATAACTTATATTTTTTTTATAATTTCTCAAATTTACCTTTCAAACCAGATTTATAATATTCTCCTATTATTATAATATTATAAATTTAACTTAATATTCTTCACTTTTTAGTCTTCTTATTTCACATATTACTTATTACTACTTATTACTACTTAATCTACACATAAAGCATGCATTTAACCTCTCCAATACCATAATTTACATCTTTCATCATTAACTAACATTCCAAAACATTTAAATTCATCTTAAATCAGAATATAAACCAAACTAATTCTAAATCATAAAATCAACCTAAAATATACCATTTACCTATATATTTAGTACATATTACGCACAAAACATACATCTAATGCTTCAAAATCCACTAAGGCCATAGAAAATATATTATACTCAGTAAATTATGGTTGTTATATTATAATCATGAAAAGTAATAAGATAGTTTATTATATATTATTTTTTGATTTACTGATTTTAGGTCCAATTTTACTAAAAATCAACTTAAATTAAGTAAATAACCAAATAAAATTATAAAATTCAAACTGAATATTCTCAAAATCACAAGTAAGCTTTAGAAGTCATTATAAATTAGATTAATTAAGGAATTTAATTAAAAACCTATTATTTCTTTCATATGAAAAACATGGCAGATTCAACAAAATAATGTTAATAAATACTAAACCTGTATTTTATCAAAAATTATATTTTTAAAAATTGAATTTATCATATGAGAAATATTTACACAAAAAATTAGCTCAAAATAACATTATTTACTATTTTTGAAAATTCATACAAAATTCGTTGGAATGATACATGTTCTTAAGGAACCTATATAAGCACTTCAAATTTTAAAAAAATGGTTTAATATTATGATTCTACATGCAAAAATACCTAGGGAAACAAAATTTCATAATTTTCCACACATAGTTCATATTTTGACTAAATTAAACAAATTTAGAAGGGAAATTGAATATCACCAATTGACAAGATTCCAGACATCAGCAGTAGCTCACCATTGTCTACAGCTCTAGACGTGGGGTCCACTATCTTTTGGTAGTATCCATTCCTCTCCAAGTGGTCGTCGGGTTGGGGATCTCGTTATACGCCCTATTTTCACTATAATTTTCTAATTTTTTACAAAATTGTTCTCTCTTCTTTTCTCTCCTCACCCTAATTTTTTATGGATTCTAAAATGTCCAAAATGAGTTTGGATGAAGGTTTTCTATTTTCATAGTTGATTTTATGATTTTTTCTCCATTTTTTCTTTGCCAAGTGTCCCCTATCTCTTATCTTTTTTACTATTTTGTTTGTTGATTTTAATTAGTTGCTTTCCATTCTCCATTTCCAATTTGCTACACCTTACTTCTGGACTTTTTCTCATTTTTCCATATTCTTCTCGATTTTTCTTTAATTATTTAGTATTATTTTAACATATTTTGGGTATTTTAAGTAATTTCGCATATTTCTATCTATATGTAACTACATATATAGTATAAATAAATACTCCTAAATATTATTTAAGTTTTTTTATGATTTTAGTGTGCATATAATTTATCTCTATCAATTCATTAGTTATTAGAACTCATTTTATGCATTAGTTATTAGAATATAATAATTAATTATTTCATTATTTATTTTCCTAAATTTAGACCCATTAAATCACTTTTACTAATAATCTTAGTTTTATTGTAAGATTTAGGTTAGATCAAACAATTTGCTCGATCAGTCTAAATTATACAAATTAAACCCCGAATACCTGATTGTTAGTCTTATAACTACCCAAAGATAAAGCCTTGTAAACTCTACACTCCAAGCTTGCTTATTACTCCAAATCACTTTCTACTCTCTAAAGCCCTATTGCTAACTTAAGTATTGGAGTGGCCATGCTAGATAACCCCTCAGCATCTCCTCATAATATATTGTTTTGCAGGCCTTCTGTGTATAGAGCCTTCATACCTATCGACCAAAACTTAGAGACAACATTTGGCATCGTCTTTAGGAAGTTAAATTACTACACTTAAAACCTTAAACACATTATACACATACCCTACAAATAATTCCTTCAACATCATGTCTCACCGTAATAAGCAGGAGAACTAACAGTTGGTAAATAACCAACTAGGAGGCAATCAACCCTTCCCAAGGGCTGTATTGAAGGAGCTCCTGGAGTGCTGGGAACATTTAATTGAAGAATATGTTGTGTAAAACAGGCTACTCCACACTCACTTAGAAGAAGTAAAGTAGTATAATGTACAAACCTACCCTCCAAAGCTTTAGATGCTTACATTAGGCAATAGCAGAATGGTAAGGGTCAATAACTTGATTGGTCATTACATCAATAGCTAGCAGGGTCTGCGACCACTCATGATTGAGCTCTAGTTGGAAACGAGCAAGAAGTCGACTTATAAGGAGTGGAGGCTCACTTAGCTACACGCTGAGCTTACCCAATAGATGATGCCGGCCTAAACGAGCTCCATGCCATGGTGAGAGGCTCTTCAAGTAGTTGGAGAGCAATGCTGCTAGTGATGCTAGGCTGGTCACTAGCAATAAGACCCTCTTCACTAGGGGCATCTAGGATTAAGTGTTTCCCCCTAACGGCAAACTTCCATCCATGGACCAGTATGATGGCACGGGTGATCCTAACAACCATCTTCTCCACTTCTACACCCTCATAAACGTTTATGGTTATGTGTATGCTATAATGTGCAAGCCCTTCCCAAGTACCTTGAGGAAGGCAGCTCAAATATGGTTTAACCACCTCCCCAATAATTCCATCGACTCCTTTGATGAACTAGCATGGAGATTTAGTCTCCACTTTAAGGCGAGTCCCTGCGTGACTACGTAGCCTGGTTCAATAATGCCGTGGTCGAGATACCCTAATTGGATAAGGGAGTTACTGACCATGCCGTACAACTCAGCATCCAACCTTCAGGAGATTTCTTCCGATTGTTTGCAAAGAGTAAGCCGAAGACCCTAGCCGACTTCTAGAACAAAGCTTAGAAGTACATTAACCAAGAAGATAACATTTACAATAAGTGTGATGCCAATCGAGAAAGGTTAGGTGGAAAGTAGGATAAAGAAATATTATCTGTAAAAGATCACCTTGGTGTTAAGATGTAGAGCAGATTAGAGGGGGAAAGCTCTGGGAAGAAGAAGCACCGGGATGAATACAACCTACTCCCCCCTCCTATCTGCACCCAGTACATACCCTTAAATAGATCCATTGCTCAGGTTTATTTGGAAGTGAAGCACAAAAATTTGTTTTAAAGGCTGCCTAAGTTGTGGGGCAACCCTAGTCATTGAAACTCAAACAAATACTGTCGGTTCAATGACGACCATGGCCACACCACTAATGAGTGCTTCCAGTTGAAGAACGCCTTCAAATATGTCATTCAATATGGTTTCTTCAATGAATATGTGTCCCATCGAAGGAATTGCGACTATTCTGATGATGATGGGATAGAGCACTTCGAAGGCGACAAACTGAGAATGCCCACACTAAGCAAAATGATGATCACCACAATGACTAGGCCCCTAATGGTGTCATTAATGTAATCATGGGGAGTCATACCTTAGGAGTTAGTCAAGAAATAGTAGCTTGGTGAATGCCCCGTAAGAGGTATTAGTCGTAAGGGAGAAAAGATAAAAGGTAGATACTTCCATCTCTTTCTCCAATAAAGACCTTAAAGGGGTCAATACACCCCATCAAGATGCCTTGGTAATAGGGGTAGGGATCTCAAAATTTAAGGTCCTAGAGATTACGGTGGACATTAGCAACTCCACCAACATACTCTTCCTCCATACATACGAGATGATGAGGAATAAGCTACCAGTAAAAATAATGTAGTACCACCATAATCTAATCAACTTCAATGGAAGTACGATATAAGCCAAGGGTATCATCATGTTGGACATGGAACTTGGTGATGGCAACCATATGGCATAATGGCCTGTAGAGTTTGTTGTGATTCATTGCCTCTCTGCTTACAATGCACTCTTAAGAAGTCTAAGCTTAAATGTGTTCGAGGTAATCACATCCTCCCTTCATTTGAAGGATAAATTTCTACCCCCAACTAGGGTAAGAGTATGTAGATGTAATCAAAAGCTCTTACAAGAGTTATATGTCAAGGCAACCAAAGGAGATGGCATCTTTGCCTTAGAAATAGGCCTGCAAGAGAGGCTAACTGAGACAGGTGAGCTCGAGGAGAAAATAGAAGATGTCCAGATCAGAATCTCACCTAAGCAGACTACAAAATTTGAGATTAAGTCTCCAACCAAAGTAAAGGACCAAATCATCCCTCTCTTGTAGGTGAACACAGATAGGTTAACCTGGTCAGCATCAAACATACTTAGAATTTCACCCGACTTAGCGACACATAACCTCAATATCGACCCATAACCTTAATATCGACACCATAACATTGCTTGTCAGGCAGAAAAAAGAGACATTTCACTTTAAAGAGGTAAGCCACAATCGAGGAGGAAGTGTAGAAGCTGCTTAAGGCCAATTTTATGAGGGAAGAAAAGTACCGACATGGCTAGTGAATGTGATACTGGTAAAGAAGAAGAATGGGAAGTGGCAAATGTGTAACAATTACACGGATCTCAATAAAGCCTGCCCTAAAGACTGCTTCCCTTTCTTGAGGATCAATTAGCTCATTGATTCTACCTTGGGATATGCCCTGTTGAGCTTTACGGATGCCTTCTCACGATACAACCGAATCAAGATGGACTTGAAGGATGAAGTCCATACCTCCTTTATGATTGAGTATTTGTGACTAAGTACAATACATATTGCTATACCATGATGCCCTTTAGATTGAAAAACGTCGGGGCTACCTACCAACAAAGGGTGACAAAACTATTCAAGCCCTAGATCGAGCGTAATATGAAAGTGTACATAAATGACATGATCATCAAGAGCCAAAAGTTGATCGATCTTCTCAAGGATCTCCAAGAAGCTTTCAACCAGATGCATACCCACGGCATGAAGCTGAACCCCTAAAAGTGCATCTTCAACGTCAGATCTAGCAAGTTTGTCGACTTTCCAGTAACATAGAAAGGCATCATGGCCAACCCCAAGAAGATTACAGCCATCAAGGGAATGAAGCCTCTAACCTCAGTTAGAGACGTATAGAAGCTTACTAGCATAGTTGTTGCTTTGAGCAGATTTATCTAGAAGAGCACTAATAGATGCGTTGGGTTCTTTAAAATCCAAAACCCAAAGGGTTTTGAATGTACTCTGCAGTGTACCACCCTCTTTTAGTAGCTCCAAGACTTCCTCGTACACCCATCAATCCTCTCCAAGCATGTCCGTAGGGAGGACCTATTTTTATACCTTACCATAAGCGATCGGGTGCTCTCCTCTGTGCTGGTTAGAATAAAAGGAAGATATCACAAGCTGGTATATTACATCAGCCATATACTATACGAGCCTAAGATCAGGTACACCCGAGCAGAAAAATTTGCCCTTACCATCGTTATCATAGTACAATGGCTAAGGCTCTACTTCCAGGCACATTAAGTCATCATAATCACAGATTAGCCACTCCGTACCATGTTGGAGAAACCTGACGCGTCTAGATGGATGATAAAGTATGCCATGGAATTGAGCACTTACGGAATCTAGTGCCAACTACAAATGTCTTATAAGGTATAGGTGCTAGCCAACTTCATGGTAGAATATGCTAGAGAGGAGGAAGCACTACTGGGTGGTAACAAACCGGTATAGACACTTTATGTCGATGGATCATCCACCTCGAGGGGTAAAGGTACGAGCCTTATTATGACCAGCTCACATAAGGTCACCATCTGCTATGCCCTTAAGTTTGGATTCGATTCTAGCAACAATAAATCTGAATACAAAGCTCTCATCACCAGTCTTAAGCTAGCTAAAGAGATCGGTATCGAGCATTTGTAGATCTTCTCGGATTCCATGCTTGTCATCCAATAAGTCTGAGGTGAATACGAGGCCAAGGACGATACTATGGCTAGGTATCTTGAAAAAGTGAAAAGCTTCTTAATGGAATTTCCTTCATAGGACATTAGGAAGATCCCCTAACTAGAGAATTCAATGGTAGATTAGCTATCCAAGCTTACCTCCACTGATATACAGAAGCTTGAGGTGAAGGATAGCAAAATCTTCATAAAGTACCTATCGAAAATAGGTATAACTCTTGGTTCGACTGAAGTTTTGGAACTAACCATAGTAGCATCAAAGCTAAGCTGAATGGATCCCATCGGGAGTTATTTAGAGCAAAACACATTCTTAAAAGACAAGAGGGAGGTAAAGAAGCTCTAATATCAAGCCACCAACTATACATTGGTTAATAGTGTCCTATATCGCAGGATAGTTAGCCTTCCCCTACTCTGATGCCTCTAAGAAGAGGAAGGGCTATGTGTTATAGAAGAGTTGTGTAGCAATCATATTCAATCCCAAACCTTCTATCTTTGGGTGCTACGGCTCGGGTATTACTGGCCCACCATGAGGTAAGATGCAAAAGCCATAGCCTAAAAATGCTTACAATGCCTAAAGCATGCCTTAGTAAGTCATGCACCTAGCATGACCCTCGAATCTCGGATGAGCCTATAGCAGTTTGTACAATGGGAGATTGATATTCTCGGTGCCTTCTCGAAAGCTTTGAGAAGATGGCAGTTCATAATTGTCACTATTGATTACTTCACGAAGTAAGTGAGGGCCAAAGTGGTAGCCAGGATCATGGAGAGAAGTATTGAATCTTTAGTTAGAAACATTCTCTCCCGATTGGGGGTCCCCTATGCTCTCATAATGGATGATAACCGATAGTTTGATAACCCCAAGTTCAACGAATTTTGTGCTAAACACCACATCACCCCACACTTCACCTTGATTGCCCACCCTTAATCAAATGGATAGGTAGAGGCAACCAATTGGATCATCTTGGATAGCTTAAAGAAGTACGTAGACTAGTCTTAAGGCACCTACGCCGATGAACTGCCCAATATCTTGTAGGCGTATAGGACTACCTATCGTACTTCTTCGGGTGATACCCCCTTTCGCTTGGATTTCGGATCAGAAGCAGTCCTCCCTATTGAAATTAAGCTTCCTAATATCCGTACTCGAAGTTTCGACACCACCCTTAACGAGTTACTATTATGAGCTAGTGTTGATACCATTAAGGAAATTAGAGACCTTGCTACTACTTAGATAACCATATACTAACATCAAGCCTCTTAGTATTAGGATCAAAGGTCAAACATAAGGAGTTTAAGGTCGGTAGCCTAGTGTGTCGAAAGCTAGAAGCCATAAGTTCCTGCAAAGGGCAAGGCAAGCTGGCCCCCTATTGGGAAGATTCAGTCAGAGTCAGGGAAAGATTGGGCAATAGAGCATACAAACTAAAAATACTGGATGGTAAGCTCATCTCGTATATAGGGAACACCGATAATCTTTGGCTTTGTTTTGATTACCATTTTGTTATGTATATTTTTTCCAAAATGATGAAATAAAAAGGTTATTTTATAATTGATTGTCTACCTCTCTCTCTTGCTTCCCTTCTTTCTATAGAGGCATACGGATCATTCATCGAGTAGGTCAAAACGCCACTAACTTGACCCCCCCCGGGTAACCTCAACAAGGGATAACACCTCTTATACAAAGGAACTCCCCCTCTACTAGGCAAGTCGGAATGCTATTAACTTAACCCCCTCGAGTAACCTCATCAAAGGGAAACACCCCTTATACTGAGGAACTCCCGTTCATTAGGCAGGTCAAAATGCCACCAACCTGACCCATATTTCAGCAACCCCCATAAAGGGAAACACCATTTGCACAAAGGAACTCCCCTTCATCAAGTAGGTCAGAACGCCACTGATTGAACACCCCTTCGAGTAACCTCGGCAAAGGGAAACACCCCTAGCACAGAGGAACCCCCTTCTACTAGGCAGGTCGAAGGGTCACTAACTTGACCCCCTATGGTAACGTCAACAAAGGTAAGCTCCCTTGCGCATAGGAATTTACATGCAAATATATTCAAAGGAAAAAAAAAGGTATATAAAGAGAACATTTTAAAAAACTCATTCATTCATTGATTGTTGGATTACATAATGAAGGCTAGGATCCTCGCTTGACTTACACATTTCTCAAAAAAACAAAAATAAAAACATGCTATCTCCTTAGATCAACTAACTCTGGTAACTTAGAAAAGTCAAAGGCCTCAATCTATTCGAAGCAGTAGGCCTTGACTTAGTGCAGGGCCCAAAGGATGTGAATAAGGAATAGCAGGAGGATCTCCTGGAGATTGATTGTCATGAGGAATTGCTTCGGGGGTAGCCTCCTACTGGGCTGCTAGGGCAAAAGTAGATGTGGGAGTGCCTTGCATATCTAGATAATGGGAAAGAACCTCCTTCCTTGTATAGCACACAGAGTCCATAGTTAAGTCTTCCAGCTTGTCCAAACACTCTTTGGTCTTTTGATAGTTGGCAACCGTCTTTTTAGTGGCAGCATCACTAAGGTTCTCCCCTCTCTCCATTTTAGAGATGATATCCTCCATCTTTGAAGCCTTTTCTCGCAGCTCCTAGACTTGCTGCTCCAACCAGACCTTCAAACTAGCCAACTCCAGCGAAGTGGCTTTAACACCTTCACACTTGGATGCTTTCATTGCCAACTTGGTTTGCAACCTAGCCATTGATACCCTCAACTCAGCATCCTCCTTTTTAAGTTAGGCCCTAACTTTACCCTCCTTATCTAGCCTTTGAGAGAGGTAAGCCTTCATCCTTTGCTCGTCCTCCAATCGAGCCTTCAGGTCATCAGCCTTCATAGCCGCTTTCTCAACATTTTCTCTCTCACACTCCAAATCCTTGAGCCTCGCTTGAAGCCCCACCACCTGCATATAAGAGCGACGTAAGTGCTTATTAGCTTTAGAGAATTTTTTCAAGTACTTATTAGTAAAAGTCTCTACCTCTTGTAGGTACCTCTCACTTTGGCACAACGCCTTCCAAAAGCCCTTCATCTCTTCCCAAGTAACAACAAACTTGTTCAATTGAAGCAACACTTAGCTGTGGTATTGCAAATTGAAAATAAAGGCCACCATTAATGCAATGACAAAGCAAAAAACTTCAATATAGGAGTAATAAAGACTTACCTACTACATCAGTGTGCTTAAGTGGTCCACTATCTGTATGGGGTTGTCCTTACCTTCCTTAGAGAGCCCCTTGAGGATGCCCCAGTCACCGAGAGTGTAAGACCCCATAGAAGCCCAATAGCTGAGTGTCCGATATCGCAGTGTTAGATCATTGGCATGGACCTCCTACTTTGGCCTTAGGAGCTTTTCCCTAGCTCTCTTCATTTCCATCTCAAGGGCTCCCCTCAAGAACTCCTCATCCCGAAAGGTGTATGGCACTTCTTAGAATGAGTCCAGCCTTTTCCCTATCAACCTAAAATTGTTTAGGATGTAAAAAAATCCGTCCCCTATGTCATCAACACTCTAATAACAATGAGCCATTGGCCATTCATTCCATTTCCCCAAACTGAAAGGTACCCTGCTAGGGACCTTTACTTCTTGGCTCTAAGCCCTAGGTCCTCGGCCACTTGAGGTAGGGCAGTCCCTTCAGCTATGTCTTCTTCCCTTACCTGCGAAGGGGAAAGCATCTGAACATCGAGCGCCTCCGTATTGGCGCCTTCATCATCCACGACAATGGGCTCGGTAGAGGCAACGAAGGTAGGGGTAGGTAAAGCCATACCCAAAGGCTCAGTATCCAGCATCTTATCCCGAATGCCGAAAGGAACCCCTTGAGGAACAAACCTCAATCATGCCCTGCCAATCTCTCTAAGCCTCAGCCAAATTGCATTGCCTTTCAGTAGGTTTGCCTTAGTTTTAGCCTAACGGTGGCTCATCAGCTTGTCTATAAAGAGATGAGGTACCCTTGTGACCAAATTTTTGCTTGGAAGAAATTTAATAGAAAGTTAGAAAAGGAAAAGAAGTAGAAACCAAAAGAAACTACTACTACCATTCATAAAACACTACCGTGACTAGCATGGCCAAGTAGGTCCTCCCATCCTATAAGCATCAAATGAAGCACCTCAATACTAGCACAACAAATAAGTGCGTAGAACAAACCTATACCTTCGGCTTATTTCTTTACCATAGCTTTCTTTATATTGGGAAGAGTTCAGAGATCGAATACCGGAAATACTTCTCTACAGCCTCCACAACATTAATCTCCTAGCCGTATCTCAACGCCATGAAGGCTAGAATCTCTTAGATGGCCTCAGTGTCACTGAGACCAAGCCCCTTCTCACCCCTAATTTAGGCTATCCCGGTCTACTACGCCTAAAAGCTTACCTCTTCGAGAAGCTCAATTACCACGTACTCATCCTGTTAGCCTTTTACTGAATCTACAAGGCTGTAGAGTAGCTTCTTTCCCAGGTGCGATTAAAGGTGAGGCCACCCCCAATGCTCTTTCACATGTAGGAGTGACTGAAGTGCTCAGGAGTAACCTTTACCACCAGATACTCGCAAAGTACCTAGAAGGCCTTTAGCACACTCTATTGGGACGAACTTAAAACGGATTGTACCAATCGTAGTTGAAGAACTCTTTCTCGAAGCGACTCAGAGAGAGGTGCTACCCAAACTCTAAGTACTTCTTAAATACCGCAAAGCACCTCCTTAACAGTAAGGTCACCCATTCGTCCCTACTCAGCAACCTTATTTGCCACCAGGGATCAACTCAACAACAAAGTTGCTTATCATCCAACTGGGGGTAGATTGTTTACTTTTGCTCACTTGGCCACTATGCCCCTTGCCCATCTTTAGAGCACTAAACAAATCCTTCAAAGGGAGAAGGGTAGTGTATGCATATACATCCCTAGGGATGACATTGGTGATCCTAGCCTTATCTAACACCTCCGCAGTTATCTTAGTAGGTACATCAAGTTATGTTAGTGATGAGACCTTGTCTTCCTGTGTTTAAGGGGGGGGTTACTCCTTGTAAAATCGGAGCCAGAAACATGCAGCAACAAAGATGAATCAGTCTCACCTCTGTTAGTCAATATGGTTGTAATATGTGAAGAAGGAAGAAAAGCTTGAGAAACTTTCAAAGAAAGTTTGAAGGTTTGATGTGAACGTAAAATTTGTAATGGTAGAACAAAGAGATTGCACAAAAGTGATCTCTCATTGTGATCTTGCTATTTAGAGGCAAATTATCTAACAAGTCGTACAGACGGTTATAGGGATTCGTATAAGTATGAATCCCTTGGAATGCTGCATAGCAGATACATGGAAAGCATTTTAATCAGACGATCACCTATGAAAGGCAAAGCGCATGTAGCTACATATTAGTTTGCTACAATATGATACCCATCACGTCGCATTTAATACACAAAATACAGTCGGGTAAAGATCACATTTCAAAGAAGTTCCTTCGATAAGAAGCTTCTTTAAGGCTCATCCAGTTTCCACTTGGTTGGCATGATAAAGACATAGCGTAGTCGTATCCACTCAACCCATTACGAGTACTATTTAGATAAACCAGTTTTATAGCCCTAACGCGTTTGCCTAGTGATATGCGAACGTATCCTGCTCTAATACCCTAACCAAGGCTTAGTCTCACCTGAGTCTTTAGCACTCCACTTCGAAACAACTACTAACCACTTCGGTCCATCCCACCTTGGACATTTTTTAACCAAGTATCCACTGTCTCGGGAATCTCTACCTCGACCAACTTCCAGCTCGGGCCTATACTCACCATGTTGGCACCATAGCGCTAGGTCGAATTCCTTTAAGTCAGATTAACTATGCCTAAGCAGCCTATATATCCCTTTTCCTTGCCTTCTCCTCAGTAATGAAACTGCGTAAAGGGAGGCAAGTGTTGACAAAATACTTTGGACATTGGCCCCTTAAGCCCAACCTAATCCGACACATCTTGTGGCCAGGGGCTCTTCCCTATAAGCTTAAGCCCTAAGCCTATATTTATCAAGCCCAATATGTTTTGCAATGGCTACAATGCACAAGATAAGGATCAAATAGTATAAAATAGCTATGTCTAGAATAAGTGGGACACGTCTAATACAATGACCCTACTCTCTCATACATAGAGGATAGGACCTCTTTCACCAACTGACCTCCAATTGTCAGCTCTACTCAACTATAAATACCAAGTCACTATCCAATGGTAGAACCCTATAGACTTTGTACTCTAAGCTTGCTTGTTATTCCAAATCACCTTTATTCTCTAAAGCTTCACTGATAACTTAAGTATCAGAGTAACCATATCGGACAACCCTCTGACATCTCTTTATAGTGTATTGTTTTACAAGCCTTTTGTATTCGAAGCCTTCACACCGATTAGCCAAAACTCAAAGATGAGACTATCCGCAAACTCTTATTTCATTTTTTTCCCAATTTTGATTAGGTAGTAACTTCTTTTCAAAGCCTTTTTTAAATTAAAACCTTTTCTTAATATCCATGGACCAATATTGAGTGGGTTGATCTTGATATAAATTGGGTTAAGAAAAGTAAGAAACTAAATTTGTAGCTTAACAATAATGATTGCATTATCATCTGCATGTGTTTTATGCCTATCATGTGCTTATGTTTGTAAGTTGTACATAATGGGCTGAAGCTCACTTTTCTTCTTTTTTAATTGTATGAGATTTAAATAAGTAGGTAAGTTATGATGAGAACAAAGATCTGTAATATTTTTACTATGATAAGGACATTGAAGGATATGTTTACTATTACCATGATGGTGTGATTTAGACTTTTGTGTATTGAGTAGAAGACTTGCTCTTTAGGAGGATTTATTTATATTACCTAATTTTATTTGCTAATCATGAGACAGTAGAAAAGATAATATTATTATATTTTAGTTGTTGAAAGTGAAGAGACATGGTGAGATTTCTAATATTTTAGTGATTTGTTATCTTTCGGAGTTCCTTATTATTTTAGAGATTTTAAATTAAATGTGATAAACTATAACATCTTGAGCTTGAAGTTTAAGAGATAACTAATCCAATCCTTATCAAATAAATGAGTTCTATCCCATTAGCAATCAAATTAAGTGAATCGTATGAATTTAATACCAAATGAAAAATGGAAAGCTGAAAAGGGCTGTTGAACGAGTGATCTTCGCTGGCAAACGTTGAGTTGAGAAGTCTCCAAAAGATGTTTTAATCAACCACCAAATTAGAAAACCCTCTTACACACGAAAATTTCACCAGTAAGTCGTCAACCCCCCACCCACGCAGCATAATGTGAGAGAGAGAAATATGTATACCCGTAGGGAGAGTGGCCGCAAGTAAAAGTAATACGATGATTAATTGATTTGGAATTCATGACGTTTGCTGTATCGGAGACATTGTTATTATAAGTTTATAAATTTGAATTGAGATGTATGCATTTAACTATAGAGAAGTAGAACATAAAAACCAAAAGAATTAAATAATGACAATCGCTTAATGTTATATTTAAATATATAAACAAATAGGATAAATTAAATTTTGGATACTTATATTTTAACTCTTTTTCACCTTAGGTACCTTTGTTTTTATTTTTCACACTTAAAGTACATGTGTTTTATCTTTGTGTGTAAAATATTAAGTAATAGACATGTCTTAATTTTTCATGGTCCATAAATAATTAATTTAATAAAATTAACATTACTAAATGTATATAATTAATATATAAATATAGAAAAACAAAAAAGAATAACGAAACCCCATCCCATAGCATTTTCTTCTAGATCTATCATCTATTGGCATCCCATAGTGTTACTAAAAAAGAAAACGAAGTAAAAGTTTTGTGGAGATTTGGATAATCTTGTCGAGGAAGATAAGGCTAAAGTGGCCTCCTGATCAAATAACTCTAAGTTTGTAAAGGTTTGGTTTTTTTTCTCAAATTAACAAAGATTTTCAACCTTTTTCTATCATATAATGATTTATTGTTTATAAAGTTGTTAGCTTTATAATTTTTTCTCATGTAATTTCATTAGTTGAGAAGTTAAAAATATCAATTTTAATAGGTTTGTTAGAAGTGACTATATTTTAATTGTTGTTGTAGAGGTCAAGATGATTCATTTCGTCAATTATCTAATGCTAATGAAGAAGATGGATTCTCCACCTTAACGTTGCATCTTCTGCAGATGCTAGTAGTCAACATGATACATTGGTTATACAATCTGCTATATATTGTTCAATGCTTAATGGTGGTACCTTCTTTTGTCCTTTCTCTTTTTCTGTTTTTGAATTTTTGTAACTTTTCTACTTGTTTAATCTATAAGTTAATTAAATATATTTAGTAATGCTATTTTTATTAAGTTGATTATTTATGGACCAATAAGAAATCAACACATATCTGTTACTTAATATTTACATTCAAAGATGAAACACAGGTACCCAAAGCATAAAAAACCAAAACACAAGTACCAAAAATGAAAAAGAGTAAACACAGGTACTTAAAGTGTAGTTTACCCAAACAAATATTACTTGTTGCATGATAAATGCAGTATGCTTATATTTAAATATATTCTTCCTCGTACGGTTGCATAGGTGAGCAATTTCTACTGCATATCCATAATGTATTGGCAAGAAAAATCGAGAAAAGAATTGCCTTGTTGGCTTTCCCTAGTTCAAAAATTAAATTTAATTAGGGCTAACTAGTCAAATTAAATGCTATTTCTATAATATTTTTGTCTTATAAAATAAGTACTTCTTTTTGCCAGACTAAAGTAAAAACTGTATTAGATAAAATATAATCATTACACAATAAAGATGTTATTGTAGATTTAATTATTCAATTGTCTTCCTATCATCTTGAAGTGAAGAGATCCTATGGACTCAAATATCAATGTCATTTGTGGATAAGAAAGCGGGAGTTCAGGAAGACATCTACATTCATCCTTGATCCGGTAAAATAATCTATATATATTAATTGTTCTAAAGGTAAGTAAGACGGTGAACATGCCATGAAAAAAAAATTTACCAAATGGTTAGTTCCATCACTTAGTTTATTCCCTTCTACGGTGAATGCAGGCTGCTTGTTAGTTGGCAAATAAACGATAGCATTGCAGGCCAGCACATCCAGGGGGTTTGCCTAAATGTTGGAACTTGGCAACATAGATCGTCTCATCTACCGTAGTTGTGGCTAATAAAAGGAGACTGGTTAAGCGGAAGGGATTTAGAATAATTTTTTCAACGCTTTTCTCCTTCCCCACCGCACGTGCCCCTCCCCCCACACCCCACCCCACCCCACCAGCACCACCCCACCCCACCCACCACCACCCCACCCCCACCCTTTTTCTTTTTCGTTTTTTTTTTATTTGTGATAATTTGTTTATATCATTTAATTAAATATATTTAATGATATTATTTTATGAAATGAATCATTATGGAGCAATTAGAAGTTGATATGTATGTATCCTTTAATTAATAATAGTGATCACACAATGATTTTTTTTTTCTAATCAATTATAGAGGAGAGAGATTTAACTTTGGATTAATGAAAGACCAATATTAATGCCATCAAATTATAATAGTCTTGGCAATCACATAGCGATTAAAAGAAAAAAACAATATATTAACACAAACATGTACACAAAGTATCATACTTTTTTGTAATTTTTTCCTTTTTGTTTTATTTACAAAATCATAATTTCTTAAATGTAATAAAAATAATTATAATAAATACACTTAAAATAGCAACAACTGTCTTTTCTTCCTTTGAATGAGCTATTATGGCATATTCTAAGACACCTATATATCATCTTCCCACACATTATATAATTTTATTACTTTACATAGATGTTTTAGTAAAGCCAACATGTAGAATTTGCTACCAAACACATTTATGTGATAATTGTAATGCTTATTTTTATTGGATGTCTTCAAAGAGACTATTATAATGCGTACTTATATGTGGATTTGAGGAAATTAAACTCCTATTTGTTTATTTTCTTCTCTAGACGGACATATTCCTAAGCAATTTAAGGTATTAGACTTCAGAAGTCTATAGTTAAACATGCTTTATCTAAATCAATCTTAAGATGGTTAACCTCTCAAGAAGTTACTACACTAAGTGATAAAACTATGCAGTGTTTCATGTTAAAATGGACAATACTTCAATGAAAAGAGTTTTGGTTAAATCATTACAGGTGGTATTAGAGTACTATATAAATCTGTGTAACAAAACTAACAAAGACGTCAGTTTTATAAGGGAGGTTGATAGTAGTACTCCTTACATGCTAGGTGACCGAGCTCTAAATTATCGAGACACTTTTTTGTGTAATGACTGAGAGTATGTTAGAACTTTAAAGTTAAGCACACTCTATCTAGGTCAATGACATTATGATAATCTCTTGAAAAGCTATTGTCAAAGTAAATAATACCTCGATGAGAGGAGTTCCAACTAGGTTGTTTTACCTATTCTCACTCCCAATACATGTGGTCAAAATGAAATATGATATGAGTATAAGTGCACCTCCTAAAATATAAAATAGAAAGGATTTCTTATAGTTCTTTTAAGATCTCATAAATAAGGTGGTATGCTAAAAACATATCAAAGAATAGCTAATTGTTTTGTCCTATAGAAAACTGTGATTCCTCATTTGCAACAAATTTTGTAAAATAACAATTCCACTAACCAAATGTAAGAACGGCTCTATTAGGGACAAACAGATATTTTATTCCACTAATTAAACTAAGGAATAACTTCTGATAAATTTTTTTTTTCTTTTGTATCAAGTTCAAGTTTTATTCATGCACATTGTATATCTTAAAACACTCCAGTTGCCATTGCTCCTTATCAAGTAATTAGGTTAATCTCTTAGAAGTCAAATTAAGCGATTGGTATGAATTTAATACCAAATTAAAACCAAATGTTGAAAAGGGGGCTTACTGGGACCACTAACCTTTGCTGGTCCACTAAGCAGGCTTCAGAAGGTGTTTTAAACTTTAATTAATTTGTAGCAAAAAAAAATAAAAAAAACTTTTAATTAACCACCTAACTAAATGTGTGAGTGGGTAAAGGGTGATAAGTTTGAAGCTCTATCATATAGATATAGGTTTTCAAATTTTGGAATTCAAATCTATCTTGTCACACCTTAAAACCACATTACATTCTATATCTTGTAAAATATATATGGAATAACATATCCTATAGATTTTGTAAAATGCAAAAGAATCTTTATTGGAAACATGTATATAATGTTTAAAGTTTTTATTTGTAAGAGAAGAGAATAAAAGTATGAAAATAAAGAATAAAGTTATAATATCTAAGAGATATTGTCGTGCATTCATTTCTTCTAGCAGCAAAAAAATGGTTAGTAATTGGAGAAAAATGAGACAAGAAAGGGAGAAATAACTATAAAAGGTATGTTAGTAATAAAAATAGAGAGGAAAAGAGGTAGAAAATGAAAATGTACAATTGAGACAAGAAAGAGGTTAAAATGAACATATTTAGATTCATTATGGATTATGAGTTTGTTTATTCCTTTCTTTGCTTTTCTTAGAACATTGAACAATTAAGGTAAAAATATACTATTATGTGTTACATTCATTATATTGTTATTATAACTTAATACTTTCTACATAGTAGGTATAGAGTACCCTAGAATTTGTACCATGTACACCTTGGAATATAAGTTTGAGGTTGAATATAAAGTATCGAGATGTTGTACTAATACACTATTATGTGGAAGAAGCTAGTTTTCACAAGTATAACTAAAACCTATAGCTTCAATATCTACCTAAAATCTACTCAATCAAATAAAATCCTATACTAGGTTTCCACTTACCCTAACCTAACCACTCTCTTAAGTATAAAGAAGATTTTGTGGCTAAGCCTTCTTTTTTTTCCCTTGTTTTTTTGTAACCGCATGTATCTACTCTACCCATGCAGCATGATGCTAATCAGATGAATGTGCTCCAGTAAAGAATGTCCCAAAAATTAAATATAGTGATCTATATGGTGTTTATATATTGAAATATTTGTTATAAATAAAAGTACCTACTAAGGTTTTAGTTGTTCATATTCTCTATATCTATATCTAGGGATGGGTTAGGCCGTATCCATTACTCAGCTTAGAATAAACCTAGTAGTTTTAGGCCAGACCTAGAACTAACTCCATCTTAATGGTTCGTTATTAGTTTGCAAGGTTGTTAATCTTGTAATTTTAACTAGAATCACTAGAAGGTTAATGCAATCAAAATATTAAAAAAAGAAAAGAAATTCTTAATATATAATCTAACATGTATGGAAGAGCAAATAAAGTTGAAACTAAATATTTTTCCATTCTTTTAAATAAATAATAGATTAAAGTGAACTAAACATTTTAATTTATTTTAAATTATTCATAGTTTAAATTGAAGTATATAGTTTTCCTTCTAAATTTTACTATTGAAGTTGAAACTTGAATAAAGGTTGTAAATATAAAATAAGAGACTAAAAGAGATAAAAAGAGGAACAAAATTAGAATAGGATAAGAATGATGATGTAATGCCTTAATAGTTGATGGCTTGTAAAAGTCTCATTATATTTATTTTTATTTTCAAACCTATTTAACTTCGATATATAAAATTGGTAAACTTGATTAAGAATATAAGTTTCTATTGATTTTATATGTAAATTTGATAACAAAAACATAAGTTTCTGCACAAAAATGATTTTATATTTGAGTTAACTTGAAAAGGTATCCTAAAATCATAATCTTGTAAAGCTGCATAAGTGTAATCACAATTTTAACAACTATGCTCATCTGTAGACCTAATGAGCTCAATATGCCATGGAAATTAAAAAAAAAAAAAGAAATAGGAGGAGAAAAAGCATGCAAGGAGGACATAATAAAATAAAAAAATAATTAAATAATATTGACTTTAAGCTAATCCCATATAAATTTAAAAAATTATTTTCTATTCATAGTATTTAATGTGCTACTATTAACAATACAAGGAATAAATGAATATATATATATATATATATAATCTATCAAAAGCACATAAGGTTTGTATATATAAATATTTACCAAAAGAAAGATATTACAATTTTTTATCCTACATTGTTAATATTACAATTCAAGTTGGATGTAGTTATATATAAATATGTACACATACTTGATAACTGATTTATAAAATGAGTAATAGACTTTATGGCTATTGGGCACTTTTCTTTTCTAGTGTAAAATTTAATTTATTTTAATTTTTTAATCTAATTTTCTATTTTAAAAATTGGGGACATCACCGTTGACAGGTTCCGGAATTGGACCGGTGAAGAACCAACCCGTTGGTGTCGTCCCAGTTCTGTATTTTTTCGACCTGAGTCCCAATAGACCAGGGAAATTGCTGGATTGAATCGGACCCGTGCTCAGATTTATCTATATCAACTCCTTCCTTAGGCCACATACTATTTGAGAAAGGCCAGATAAAGTTCATTTAAAAATAGAAGATAAAGGGAAAAAATGAAATATTGGGGTCACTTTATCTTATATATAAATATTATCTATCGCATAATGAAAACAGTATAATTATTGTCGGATCTATTTCAATATTCTTCCGTATGCAGTTGCGTAAGTAAGCAGTTTCAACGGCGTATGCGTCCCGTAAAGGAAAGAAAAATCAAGAAAGCAATGGCCTTGTTGGCTTTCCCTTGTTCACAATTTATATTTAACTGGGGATAGTAAGTCAAATTAAATGCTATATTTATGATATTTTCTTTTATGAAACAAATACTTTAATTAGAGTAGATATTTTATCGGTTTGAATATAACATTTTCGCTACATATGAAATTCAACAAAACTAACCTTATGATATACATCTCATTTTTGCATTAAAAATAACCAAAACAAATTTACTTATTTGTTTTCTAACTTGTTTATATATTCTATAACTGATAAGGAGTATTAGAGCAGGATTCTACACATCTCGTTGGCAATTAGTATTCATACTACTGCTTTACAAATGCAACAAGCATTTCTTTTTCTTTTTCTTTTTTTTTTTTCCATCTTCGATAGTTAAACAGATAGGAAAATTCAAATCTGGTGTATCTTACCGAAGAAATGTCCTGACACATTCGTTGTCTATAAATTTAACGGCTCCATTCGTTATATTTCTTGAGGACATCTCTCCCAAATTTAAGCTGCCTATACCCTATAAAATATATATGGAATAAGATATTCTGTAAAATTTGTAAAATACAAAAAAATCTTTATTGGAAACATGTATGTGATGTTTAAATTTTTTATTTGTAAGAGAAGAGAATAAAAGTACGAAAATAAAGAATAATGTTCTAATATCTAAGAGACGTTGTCATGCATTCATTTCTTCAAGCAGCAAAAAAGGTTAGTAATAGGGAAAAAAAAATGAGACAAGAAAGGGAGAAATAACTATAAAAGGTAGTGTTAGTAAAACAATAGAGAGGAAAAGAGGTATAAAACAAAAATATACAATTGAGAGAAAGAGGTCAAAATGAACATGTTTAAGATTCATTATGGATTATGGGTTTGTTTATTCATTTCTTTGTTTTTCTTAGAATATTGAACAATTAAGGTAAGAATATAATATTATGTGTTACATTCATAATATTGTTATTATAACATAATACTTTATACATAGTGGGTATAAGGTATCTAGAATTTGTAACATGTACATCCTTGATTATAAGGTATCGAGATGTTGTACTCATACACTATTATGTGCAAAAAGCAGGTTTTTACAAGTATATCTAAAACTTATAACCTTCAATATTTACCTAAAATCTACTTAATCGAATAAAACCCTACAAAGTACAGGATTAATAGATTCCCACTTACCCAAACCTAACCACTCTCTTAAATATAAAGAACCTTTTGTGGCTCAATCTTTTTTTTTTTATCCTTGTTTTTTGCAACTGCAAATATCTACTCCCATGCAAGATAATGACAATTAGAGGAATATGTTCTAGTAAGGCATGTCCCCAAAATTAAAAATAGTGATCAGTATGGTGTTTGTATATTGAAAAATTTGTTATAAATAAAAGTACCAAGTAAGTTTTTAGTTTTCCTTATTCACTCTATCTATATCTTGGGATGAGTTAGGTCATGTCCATTACTCGACTTAGAATAAACTTAGTAGTTTTAGGCCAAACCCATAACTAACTCCACCTTGATGTATCCTTACTAATTTACAAGGTTGTCAGTCTCATGATTTTAACTAGAATCGCTATAAAGTCAATAAAATCATAATATTAAAAAAAAAAAAGAACAAGGAATTTTTAATATATAATCTAATATGTATGAAAGAAGGATAAACATAGTCGCAACTAAACAATTTTTCATTCTTTTAAATAAATAATGAATTGAAGTGAACTAAATATTTTAATTAATTTTATGTTATTAACAATATAAATTGAAATATATAGTTTTTTTTATAAATTTTGCTATTAAAGTTGAAACCTGAATGAAGGCTGTAAATATAAAATAAGAGATTAGAAGAGATAGAAAGAGGAACAAAATTAGAATAGGATAGGAAGGATGATATAATGCCCTAATAGTTGATGGCTTGTAAAAGCCTAATTATATTTATTTTTATTTTCAAGCCTGTTTAACTTCAATATATAAAATTGGTAAACTTATTAAGAATATAAGTTTCTATTGATTTTATATGTAAATTTGATAACAAAAAAAATAAGTTTTTACACAAAAATGATTTTATATTTAAGTTAACTTAAAAAAATATCCTAAAATCATAATCTCTTAAAGTAGCATACGTAGAATCGCGATTTTAATAACTATGCTCATCTATAGATCTAATAGGCTCAATATGCCACGGAAATTAAAAAAAAAAAAAAAAAGAAATAGGGGGAGAAAAAGCATGTAAGGAGGACATAATAAAATAAAAAAAAATAATTAAATAATATTGAATTTAAGCTAATCCCATATAAATTTAAAAAATTATTTCCTATTCATAGTATTTATTGTGCTACTATTAACAATACAAGGAATAAATGAATATGTATATATAATCTATCAAAAGCACATTAGGTTTTTCTATATATACATTTACCAAAAGAAAGATATCAATTTTTAGTGGTTTTTAAATTTTTTATTCTACGTTGTTAATATTACAATTCAAGGTGGATGTAGTTGTATATAAATATGTATACGTACTCGACAACTCATTTATAAAATGAGTATTAGACTGTATGGCTATTGGACACTTCTCTTTTCTCGTATAAAATTTAATTTATTTTAATTTTTTAATCTAATTTTCTTTTTTAAAAATTGGGGACAATCACTGTTCACGGGTTCTGGAATTGGACTGGTGAAGAACCAACTCGTTGGTGTCGTCCCGGTTCTGTATTTTTTCGACCTGAGTCCCAATAGACCAGGGAAATTGCTGGATTGAATCGTACCGGTGCTCAGATTTCTCTATATCAACTCCTTCCATCGGCCACATACTATTTGAGAATGGTTTTAAAATTCATATTGAAATAGCATATGAATTGCAGATAAAGTTCATTTAAAATAGAAGATAAAGAACAGAAATGAAATATTGGGGTCACTTTATTTTATATATAAATATTATCTATCGCATAATGAAAACAGGATAATTATTGTCGGATCTATTTCAATGTTCTTCCGTATGCAGTTGCATAAGTAAGCAGTTTCAACGGCGTATGCTTCCCGTATAGAAAAGAAAAATCAAGAAAGCAATGGCCTTGTTGGCTTTCCCTTGTTCACAATTTATATTTAACTAGGGATAGTAAGTCAAATTAAATGCTATATTTATGATATTTTCTTTTATGAAATAACTACTTTAATTTGCCATATTAAAGAGTAGATATTTTATGGGTTTGAATATAACATTTTCGTTACATATCAAAATTCAACAAAACTAACCTTATGATATACATCTTATTTTCGCATTAAAAATAACCAAAACAAAATTACTTATTTGTTTTCTAACTTGTTTATATGTTCTATAACTGATAAGGAGTGCTGGATCAGAATTCTACCCATCTTGTTGACAATTAATATTCATACGACTGCTTTATAAATGCAACAAGCATTTGCCTTTTTTTTTTTTCCCTTCTTCGGCTGATCTATCTCATTGAAAAAATGTCCCTATACATACTTTGTCTATAAATTTAACCGCTCCATTCGTTATATTTCTCAAGGACATCTCTTCCAAATTTAAGCTGCCTACACAATGGCAACGATGCCATCTTTCTTCTTCTCTCTCCTTCTGATATTCTCATCCACCAATGAGCTCACCCTGGTATGGAGCAGTCCTCCTCCAAAATGCGAACCTCCTCCAGCAAGCGACGCCGAGTTGGTTCACTTCGCCATGAATTTAGAGTACTTGGAAGCTGAGTTGTTCTTATGTGGTGCATATGGCAAAGGTCTACACAGCTTCGCACCATATTTAGCAAAGGGCGGCCCACCACCAATTGGCTGCAAGAAGGCTAACCTGGAACCTCTTGCTCAGCAATTCATCGAGGAGTTTGGTCTGGAGGAAATTGGTCACTTGAGGTACTTTTTCATAACTCGGTTATATACTTTTACTAATCTCGCAAAAAGAAAATTAATAATCTAATTTATTATTTCAATGTCTTATGCTAGTTGACTTGATAAGGAGTGACCATGGATCCATTAAAATGTGACATTTGTAAGTTGTTTTGAACGACTACCGTATTCATAAAATAAAAAATCATCGCGTGTGGCATGTTGTTTATTGACCTCAGCTACTAGGATTCATGTCAAACGGCGTATCAATTCTAAGGAGTTAGTTACATTAGATAATAGAACTAGTCACGGTTTTATGAGGGTTTAAATTCATGTTGAAAATTTGCAAACCTTCAATATACACACATATTCATTGGAAACTAAAAAGGTTGGAAAAGAAATGTATTTATTTTGTATTATTTAGTCTTATAAGCAGAGCTATCTTTAGAACAAAAGTTACATTTTATGTGGAATAGTAAAAAACATTGTTTATGTTATGGATTTTATTTATTTTTTTTTTTTTTTTAAAAAAAAAAACTGTTCCATACAAGTAATAGAGATAAAATGGCCATTTTATTCCACTAAATTAAATGCAATATCAGTAGTTACACATAAAACAAAGTCTCTGTTGTTAGTTATGCTTAGGTGGAAATATGTCAAAAAGCTTGTTTATTTTTAGTTTACAATCCACCTACCTCCAATAATGATGAAGACAGTTACATAAAGAATAATATAAGTTGTGTGGTTTTGCAGGGCGATTTGGGAAACAGTTGGTGCAATTCCAAAGCCTCTAATAGACATAAGTGCACACAACTTCGAGAACCTATTTGACGAAGCAGTTGGATACAAGTTGAAACCACCATTTGACCCATATGCCAACTCAATTAACTTTTTGTTGGCATCTTATTTCGTTCCTTATATGGGTCTAAACGGTTATGTTGGTGCCACCCCCTATCTTCGCAACTTCACCACTAAAGCCGTAAGCGCATATACTTCTACTTAAATAGTTCTTACTTTGTGCTTGTATGCGCAAATATAAACATACAATATGTACGTAATGTAACCAAACAAATTAATTTGGCTAATTTCCATAATAATTCTTTTTTTTTTCTATCACATACCCAACCCTTCTGTAATACCTTTAACAACTTTCGTTATTTCTAATTTAAAATTACAAATTTAACTAATGACTTTTATATCAAATCATGCCACTTTAACCAATCCAATTTGATGCTTGGGCATATGCATCATTTGAAGGGAGAGAAGTTTCAATGGTACTAATATACTATATGTAAATTGATGAATGGTATGAGTATTAATAAAATTTGAATAAGTAAAAATATAATTAATATTTTTTCAAAAAATTATGTTCCTTTAGTTTTAAATGTTTAAATATTACTAGTACTTGTATAGTATTTATCGATTGACATAATATGTTAGTATTACTGATTCTTTTTTTTTTTTTTCATTTAAAGGAATTCAATTGATAATTCATACCATATAGATTTATATATAATGTGTAACTTTTAGTAATTTTTAAACACACGATAGTGGTAGTAGATAGCTTTTTAGAAAACTACTACTCATATTATCATGTATGCATATATATTGTGAGTGATTATTATTGAATCTTTATGCTCATTTGGGGTATGACATTTTAGTGGTTAAAATATTTATTACCAGTATTTAGTTTGTTAAATGGATATTATGCCATTAAACAAAAAGCCTCCTCAAAGTTATGAAAAATACCATCCAAATAAAAATTTATTACTTAAAAAATAAAATTTTATTGCTATTCCTCTTCTTTTCTAGCTTCTTGATTGGTTTTGTTCTGTTCACTACCTTCTTTCTTTTTACAGCCTCTCTTGCTAGGCCCACTGAGATTACGTCTGTTTGCCAATGCTTTCGTAGTTTGCTCACTATATCCACTGGATCCATGGTCCCTATCACAGTTAATTTCTGTTCCTTCATGTCCATTGCTATGAGGTCAATCCCTATACAATTGAATGAAGCACGGGCATATTAATCTCTAGGAAATAACGAGGTTATGTTTCAAGGAAGGTAGTGACATGCACATATGTGCAATTATAGGTTAGAATTTGACACGTACAATTTAATAAATATTACTCACTAGAGTATATATATATATATGTTAAAAAAATTATTAATAATAATTAATCACATGATAATATAAATATAAATTTTTATAGAAACTATTACTATTACTATAATTACCATTATCACTACTATATATTTAAAAATCATTATAAAACAATACACCATGTATATATCCAAATTTCAAGAAAACCTTTGGAATAATTTTCTTATCGTTTGAAAATGTCTGCGTCCATCCTGAAAAAAAAAAAGCTTATGTCGTCTAATATGTATTGTGTATGTCATCCGTATTGTAATTCTTACCTTATGTTATCATATTTCTCGATAACTAAACCTACGTGAAAGTAAATATAAAGAATATTAAAAATGGGTAGAGCATATAAGCTTTTGATATGTCTATATTAGCTATAAGGGAGAACGGGTGGCGTAATATGTGGGTTTAACAAAATAACCCCTTTCCCTTGAAAGAGAATAAATTATTATAGTGGGATATCCGTATAATGATTTCTTTATATTTGAATTTTGAAAAAAATAACAGTTAAAGATTTTCATTTATAACTTGAAGTTTATGGAAAATGAAAATGAATTCATAATTTTTTATCATATAATTAGTTTATGCACTTTAGGCACTTTTATTATGAGTGTGTTAGCTCTTTTTTTTTTTTTATTTTCAATGTGATTGGCTAATCGTGATATATTTATTTATTTTATTCATAGGGTTGAATCCTTTGTAAGTGCTCAACATTTTGAGTTTATTTTATTTAAGTTGAGATCTAAGGTTTCAAAAAGTAACAGTTAGTTAATCTTAAATTTTTTCAATAACGTGTTTTATTTTCGAGTCCATCTTAACTTGTCGTATGCCATGTGATGGTTATGAAATTGCAGTTGGTAGCGAGTCTATTGGGAGTGGAGTCCGGTCAAGATGCCATGATAAGGACATACTTGTATGAACATCGCAACGAGAAGGTGGTGCCCTACAATCTAACGGTGGCTGAAATGACCAACCTTGTCTCGTGTCTAAGAAACGAGCTTGGGATGTGTGGACTTAAAGACGAAGGAGTAGTGGTGCCTCCAAAGCTAGGACCTGAAGGCATGATAGAGACCAATGTGCTGTCCTCAAACAAGGACTCCTTGTCTTATTCAAGGACACCACAAGAGATAACCAGAGTACTGTATGGCACTGGTAACGAGCAAGTGCCAGGTGGATTCTATCCTCATGGTGCTAATGGCAGAATTGCTAGGAGCTTCCTTGAGAAAGAAGGCCATTAATATTGAATAGCCAAGGGACATATGATACGACTTGTGGCAATGTTTTTTTGGTGCTATTATTGATGCTTGTGCTGAATTGGAGCTTTGGACGATCTTAAAGTGGTCCACATATAGGGTCGTGTAGTATTTGAAGGCCATAATTGTCTTGTGTACGTGTTGTTGTATTAGTAATTGTATTGTGAGATATTCTTAAACAACATGCGAATATTATTGCGTGACCCATTAAGAAAACAAAAAATGTGATGGTTGGCCTGTAATTTCTTCTTGAATTTAATTGCTTATTATTTAATACATACATTATTTTTTTGCGTGACGTGCCGATGAACTTTTGTCGAGCTGGCTAACGAAACATTACGTACGAGTGACGTGGAATAGAAAAGGATAATCTTAATACGTAATTTTTTTCTTATTTTACACTTTAATTTGAAAATTTTAAAAATCATCCTAACTGGGCTTTTATTTGTGAAATTTTATATCAAAAGTTTAAATCTATCAAATGTCATACCTAAACTTTTGTTTATTAAAATCACTGTCTTCATTAGATGATATAGCATACAATCATTAGTTAAAAAGTATAATTAGAAGTAAAATAGTAAATTTATAAACTAAAATTTTTATTAACTATGAAAATTAGTAACTTCATGCTTCACAGATAAAATTAAAAAAAAAAAAATCAAAAAGTTTAGATAGTATGGTTTTGAGCTTAACCAAATACAATATATTAAATTCTATCATATTAGTGAGTGTAACTAACATGATAGTATCAATTATGCGATTTTTTTAAAGTTTTACTTCAAGATAATGAAAGTTGAAAAGTTTTAACATACTGCATATATATTTCTTTTTCAACAATAAAAACGAATACATCTCCTTTTATTATATACATATATATAGATATATATAGAAACATACATTCGTATTTGCCTTTGCTACAAAAGATTTTTCTATATTGTACTCAACTGAATGTATTTACCTAGATTAAATAAATGGGAAGTAGTTTAAAAAAGATTGTCATTTTAATATCTCTACTTTCATTAACATCATTTATAATATCTTTCGATCATTGCAGACTTCGACACTTGTGTGACTCTCTAACCTATGACACCCTGTTCCTTTTGTTTCATTTGAATAATACTTAATATTTGTTTATTCAAAAGAATTATTTTAATAAATTAATCTATTAATTTGTACCTTTTATTTTAGGAGAAAAAAGAATTGCCAAAGCTTTATACTTTGTTGGTATAAACGTTATTTTCTTAGAAAAATTGTAAAAACTCGAATCTCCACAAGTACCGCTCTTTTAACCAACAGCATTGCAATTAAAAGAAGGAATTTACTGTAAGTGAGTATAAAAAAGAAATTACAATTTTATCAATTAGTAGGTAATTGTGTGCTGTCATTACCGTCAATTCATGATAAAACTCCAAATGGATTCCACAAATTCAAATGGGTTTTGGAAAAAAACGGAATAAGGAAGATTTTCTAAATAGGTTGATCAGGCCCATCCTTGGAGTGGAGATGTGGTTGCACCTTCCACCTTCACTACTCATTCGAAACATTTTTTCAGTGAGAAAGTCATATGAGTTGTAGTTGTATAATCAAATACTACAAATGTTCGTTTATGGAAAATATTCTTTTTTATATATGGAAATGGCTTTTGGTTTTATTATGGATATTTATGTTGATCTAAGGTTTTGGATGATCTTAAGATGGTCCATAAATAAGGTCTTGTAGTATTTGAAGGCCATAATCGTTTTGTGTATGTGATAGACTAGCAATTGCTTTAATTTGTGAGATATTTTTAAACAACATGCATATATTCTTCCATGCAAATCCCAATTTTTGTGTTTTACAGGTTGGGACCGATCATGGAAAGGGAAAACGTGATGGTTGTCCTATAATTTCTTTTTGAATTTAATTCTTATTATCTAACACGTACATTTCAATAAAATAATTGTTCTACATGACTTGGCAATGAATTTTTGTTTTGTCGAACAAGCTAACCAGATATCACTTATGGGTAACGTGAAATATAAAAAGGATAATGCTAAAATTATTGTTTATCACATCAACGAGTGTGAGTTGACATAATGTGTCAATTATGTAATTTTTTTTTAAATTTTACATCATGATTGTGAGTATATATATATATATATATATATATATTCAAGCAATAAAACGAGGTCAAGCTACACATTTTATCTTAAACCCTTTCTTCATATTCGCTTTTATTTTATATATATATATATATATATGCGCTCATTTGTATTAGCCTTCTCTACAAAAGATTTTTCTATATTGTGCTCAACTGAATGTATTTACCTATATGGAATAAATGGGAAATAGTTTGAAAAAGATTGTCATTTTAGTTTCTCTGCTTTGATTAGCATCATTTTAGTTCCTCGTGTATCATTTGAATAATACTTAATATTTATTTTCGTTAAAAGAATTATTTTAATAAATTAATTTATTAACTTGTACTTTTATGTTAGGAAAAAAGAAAAAGAAAAAAGAATTGCTAGAGCAGCTTTACACCTTGTTGGTATAAACATTATTTTCTTAGTACAATGGTGCGAACTCAAATGCCTACCCTTTGGACCACTCTTTCAATCAATAGCTTTGCTGTCAAAAGAAACAACTTAATGTAAGAGGGAATTAAAAGGAAATTACACTTTATCAATTAGTAGATAATTGTGTGCTATCATTATTGCCAATTCGTGGTGAAACTCCAAATGGAATCCAAAATTCCAAATGGGTCTTGGAGAAAACGGAACAAAGAAGATATTCTAAATAGGTTGATTAGGCCCACCCTTGGAGTGCAGATGAGGCGACAACTTCCACCTTTCGTACTCTTTTGAAACATTTTTCTGGCGAGAAAGCCATATGAGTCCTTTGATAACTCCGTATTTTTCACTCAGATATCCCACATTAAATCCTATAATTTCTTTTTTTATAATTTATAGTGCTTTCATTGTTTATTAACATAAAAATAATAAATTTTATACTAGATGGGTCAAAAAATTAATCCGGTGAAAAATAATTTTAAACAAGGCTTTAATGGAATATATGTCGTGCTATTTTATTTTTATCTCGCTTCCCAGCTATTTCAGTATTTTTATTTTTATATTTATAATAGGAAAAAATCTATGATGCTGAAAAATATACATACAATTAATTTGAAGTACAAAATGCATGATAAACGGGAACTGGGTTAAACTCACCGAATCAAATGCAAGTGAAATTTATTGGCTTACGGATGGATCCAATGGCAAGTTCTTTTCTCAACAAGTATAATTACGTGGGACCCATCAGTTGTTATCTTCTCCTGTAAATTTGAATGAGCATCTTTCTACTTGTATTTTAACAACCCCCGGCTTTTTCAAATGAGTTCACATGGTGAACCTCTGGTTAACTCATTTCCCATGCTCACGTACGGGACCAAATTTGAAGATGAAAAGGGTTGTGGCGTCAGAAAGCCGATGCAAAAATTATAAAAAAATAAAAATTAAAAAAAGTATGAAAGTTAATAAGAAAAATTAATTTAAATAATTTTTTCAATGAAAAATAAAAAAAAAACTTATGTATTTATCATCAAAGTTAATAAACATTACATAATTATAAATTATATAAAAAATATTATTAAAATATCTATATTATATCATATCTTGAAGATGAATATTTGAATTTATAGATATATCATATCTTAAAAATATGGTATTCCTATAAATATATTTATACCTATATTGTATCTTTAAAATGCAACATTAGTATATTTGTATGTATATCTTATATTCATAATACAACATTAGTATTAGTATATCTTACTATGTCGCATCTTAAATGTACATACGACTTATATATAAATACTAGATGCAATATAGTATTGATATTTTAATAATATTTTTTATATAATTAATAATCATTTTTTTTCTTCAAAGGTTGGTAGATATATATTACACTTGAAAGAATAATAAAACTTAAAAAGATATATATAACAGTCTCATACTACTAGATTAAAATAATGGCCTTAAACTACACAATGAAATTTTGATAGCCTCACACCATCAGTGAAAAGAGTAAGCATCATGTTAATTCAGAAAAATAAATTTATTCAATATCTAATTACTTTCTATCTAATTCATTACAAGTATGATATATTTATAGGGATAATAAGACCTAACATTCTAAAAAACTAAAACTTAATAAGTTTAGAAATATTTATATTTTGAACAAAAGATACCTATCTAACCAAATTCTAAGATAAAAAATATTAATAATATCATATATAGCCTAATATAAAATAAAATAAAATCCATGTAAGAAATATTATTATTTGTAACTACTTTTTATTGATCCGCATTAGTCCCCCTCTCTTAAAAAGATTTATCTTCGAATTTGGTAAATTTTCTCAAAATCTACCTAGATTAAGCTGTAATCTACATAAGCCAATCTTGAAATCACAAAAGAGTAGCTCTTTATGTTAGTTATCGACTTTTCTTAGTTTGAAAAGATAGACTGATGAAATAAAGTAGCTTCTGTTTTGATCCTTTATAATGTCTGTTGTCATGCCTCAAAGGTGAGCTAGTCCAATTGTGACAACATGCTACATATGCCAATAATATGTAAGGTGTCTAAAACATAATACTTATATTTTATACCAAACTATAAAGTATATTTATACATATTTTATAGTACACCTGCTATGTCTCAAACATAACCTATTGATATAAAAAATGAAAAAACTTTCAGAAACTATAAAGAAACTCCATAACTACATGATTACTTTACTAAGACTTACTTTCCATTCAATAAAACGCTTTATATTTTCCTTGGCTTCCTAATCCTAGCGTCATTCATCTTTTCCCTTATCCTACACAAGCAAATTGTAAGCCAACCAATACTTATGATCCATGAAATTTATATCTCCTAATTGCTACAAATTACCAACACAAGCTATAACAAGGTCATCAATCATTAGTATGCTATGCATGAACAACCAGTATGAATACAAACATCGCATATTGGTCTACTAGTAACTAATGTAAAGTTAAAGATATAAGTCCCTCCTTAACCCGAGTTAAGGGTAGCCATCCAAGCTCAAGCTTCTACTCTTTAACGGAAAACCATACTTGTCTTGACCCATTATTTAGGCCCTTTGTTTTCTTGTAATATGTCTTAATAGTAACTAGCTTCCTAGATTCTTCCCCAGCCCAACATCCCTAGACCTTTTTAAGGACCAGGAAAAGAGCAAGCATAAGCA
The DNA here is from genome assembly GCA_024138005.1 of Lumnitzera racemosa. NCBI lineage: Eukaryota > Viridiplantae > Streptophyta > Magnoliopsida > Myrtales > Combretaceae > Lumnitzera > Lumnitzera racemosa. The sequence goes on from JAMXBC010000005.1 coordinate 40,621,795, forward strand.
CCACTTACCCCTAGCATGATTACCAAAGAGAGTTGAGCAACCATTAGTATATGTAATTATGCAATGCGTAACCAATTATGATTTTAAGTTGGCTTAGCAAGTTAAACAGTTACAAGTGATCAAATAATTTCTTAAAATACAAAAGAAATAATGACAACACAACAATGCAACAAATTAGCACAACAAAACATGTAAATAAATAATAATAAGTCCTTAGGTATTAATTGGTCTATTGTTTAGTCATCAAATTTTCCATTGGTAATTCGTTAAAATCTGGATAATTACCTATCAAAATAAATCACTTAGTATAGCTACCAAATATGTTATTTCTCTACTGAAAATAAATAGTTTACCTTAATGGCAAAATTATTGATATTTGGGTTTGAGTTTTATTGACTTATTAAAAACGTGTTTGGAAATGGTTTTTCATTGGTTTTCTTAAATACTCAAAAAATTAGTGACTAATATGAAAAAGTGACTATGAAAATATATAATTGGGTATGAAATATAACTGTGAAGTTTGTTGAATTTTCGATATTTCTAAATATTTTTAGAATAATAAGAACTATGTATAAAATAAAAGAACAATAAATATATATATATATATAGATATAAATTTTTTCTTCACCTAACTTGATTCTATGACCTTGACCAAAATTTCCCTCCACCCTTTTGTTAACTAAGTTTACTTATAATGAGAATCAGGCTACTAGGCTTTTAACTCGCAGCCAAGCTCAAGGACTAAAGGGATTGGCAAGGTGAATCCTCTTGCTCCAATTGACTACTGCTGAGGCCGCATTATTCCTTGTTGTTGATCGACTCTCATGCTATACCGAATGATTGCCCATCTCTTGGAAATTGTGTGTCGACTTGAGGAATTCCCTAATAACAACCAAACCTTACGCATCTACTTGGTCATGTTCGAACCAACCACTTACTCAGTGTCATTACTGTTGAGAGGCTGAGAGTCCTATCCTATATAAATCCTCAACCACTCCTATTTGGACGAGTGTACATCTACTCGGTACTCCTACTCGGCCACCCAACCATTTCTAACTACTTTATCTACATCATCTAATAGTACCCCCAATATATTGCTACCACATGTTTGGGACCTCTTGTAGAATCTACTACTATAATCATTGCTTTTTCCATGAATATTCTTTTTACCATTTGTATACTTTGTACACTTTATACATTACTTCTTTAGAACAATGCCTTTTTTAACTTTTCCTTTTAGGCAAGTTGCCCTAAATTGTCAGGTATTAATACCCCTTATACATGTAGCCGCGTATCACCAAATTATCATTAATACACTAGATATTTTCCTTATGTAAACATTGTTTGTTTACTCTCATTTCACTCTTATTCTAACCTCTAAGCAAAGCTAAGTGGCAAGTAATCTTACCAGACTAACCTGTACATTATGTCGAGCTATGCTATAAGCCCTCAAGAGTTCCAGTGGCACATCATATCCATTAGAGTTGTTTATGAGTTTGCTTACCTTTTTATTTCATTTTTTTGTCTTTCCATACATTCCCCATTACCCATTTTCAAGTTTTCGGTAAACTTGGACCAATTCCTACAACAGACCTTGTCTGTTTTTTACTACAACCCACATCATCTTAGTATCAAAGCAAATGTTTCATTCATATTGTAGTAATTTGTTTTCAAAGTTTCCTATTTATACTTTGTTTTTAGGCATGCGAAATATGGCAATTTTTTGTATTAATTTAGCGATTATGTTTACTAGTTATTAAGCTTTTAGTTTAAAGGGAGTATATGTGTTGCGTGAATTTGAGAGAAAGTGTTAGTTGTAGCACCGAATCAAAGAGTTTGGGATTTGAATCTTTTGGAGAAAATGATAGACTCGAGTGTTAATGTTAGTGCTCGGGACAACAATAGTGGTGTTGTCCACTATGGCCAACAATCTCAAGGTATTCCAAGAAGCACGGACGAGAGACTTGATGAGGTAGTAAACCTCCTTATAGATTTAACATGAGCTATTCATGCATTGGCTTATAAACCTACAGAAGTTGTGCATAACACTCCATAAGCTGCCTGAATTGGTAGAGATTAGAACCCAACTCGACAAGTTCAAGGTAGAGGAATAAGTGGATGAGTGAGAAGAAAGATTAACTTAGAAGATTTGGTTGAAGAGGATAAGGAGGAGTACAATGAAAAAGAGGAACAAGCTTAAGCACCCCGAGCATCTAAATATGTAAGGCTTTAAATTTCGAGCTTCAATGGGTTTGGAAATGCAGATGATTACATGGATTAGGAGGAGAAAGTGGAGTATGTTTTTAATTATTACTAATATGAAGATTACAACAAAGTAAGAACTGTTGTTATTGAGTTCTCTAAATATGCCACCATATAGTGGAAGAATTTCCAAGTCATGAGAAGGCAAGAAGGTTACCAAGAGGTCAATACTTAGCTTGGGATGACGAGAATACTATGAAACAAGTTCGTACTTGATACATACCTATAAGACACTTTCGCTCAGCTTTAAGAGCTGAGACAAGGAGGCCAAACTATTGACGAGTATGTTTAAGAGTTCCAAATGCTTATGATTTGTAATGAAGTAGAGGAGCCAACAATGCAAACAATATCTAGATTCCTTACTGGTTGGAGGAGTAATATCCAAGACATTGTAGAACTTCAACAACTTACCATAATAGATGAAGCTGTACGGATAGCCCAGTGAGTAAGAAGTAAAGAAGAAGCAAAGTGCCGATAAGAATGTCGACTAATGTCAAGCTTGGTTATTCACCTCTCGATTTTTTTAAAAAATTAAGTCTTCTTTAAACTAATCAGTACTAAACCCTTACTCATTTAATTCTTACCCTCGACTAAGGTTTAAGGAAAACCATTTCTTTTTTATATCTTGAAAATATTTTGGAGCCGTCATCCAATCGGAGTCGAGAAAAAGAGTTAAGTTATAACCAATTGGGTGGATTGGTTATAACTTAGCTATTAGTCTAACAAGAAAACCAATTTTTAAAACGGTTTTTAAAACTAGAGATTTGGATTCGAGGGCTATCTTATTAAACTTTAAATAGGTACTACTTTTTAATGTTCTGAATTTAACTTTGCTTTTTAAATATACCCCTTTTTAGTTTCTAAACAACTAATCATATCACATGTGACTAAATTCATTAATTGGAACAAATATTTATAAAGGTGGAAAAAATAAAACTTTCCATATTTTAAGTCGCCATGTACGTACGGGTACATATATACTCGCTATTCGGGATCAGACTTTCGTAATTCATTCATGAAAATTTTAGTGGGTGATTTAATTTTAATTTTTGAAAAAGAGTCGAACTTACATTTTTACCTAGTTCAATTTATTCAAGGAAATTCTCCTAAAGGTGTCTAATTAGTGTTTTATTTTTGAAAACTCTAAAATAGTCCAAATTTGGAAAGAGTCCATTTATTTTCCTTTACTTTTAGAAAACTCAATTCTTATAAGTATTAAAATGATTTTTATTCACTAACCTATTTATTATATTATCTTATTTATTTTATTACATATTCTATCTATTTCTATTAAAATAAATAAATAAATAGACTACTCCTTTTTTTTTCCTTTTTCTCTTTTTGGTTTTATTTTCTTCCTTTTTCCTTTTTTTTCTTCTTCCTTTTTTATTTTTCTCATTTATTATTATATTTATAAATAAATAAAATTAAAAAAAAGCAACATATTAAGTCAACTTAGATTGGCTTCAAATCGGCTTGGATGGCTCAAAGGTGGCTTAGATTGGCTCAAGGCTAACTCGATTAACTCACCTCGGCTTGGATCAACTCGATTGGCTTAAGGCAACTCGGTTGGCTTATTTCGGTTCGGGTCAGCTCGGTTAGCTTCGATCGGCTCACTTTGGTTCATGTCAGCTTGGAAAATTCGATGGTAATAATGGTTTTCATCAAAAAATACCATAAGGGATGCTATCTTAGAGATACAAAGGAACCATGCTAGAGAAAGGAAGTTTTGATTTTTGTTTTTCTAAAGTGTTTCAAAGCTTTGTTGTGTGTTGAAAATGAAGAGTAAACCCCTATTTATAGTTATCATGGTCTAGTTAAGGATGGAAAATATTAAATGCAATATGATTTTCTTCCATGTTTGGGTTGGGTGAACTTGGACAATATGTGATGCCAAATACAAAGTCGCGTGTGTAGGAGTGTATCAAACGCGATAGGAGTGTGTTGAAGTGTGTCCAATGTGTATAGAAATGTGCCTATCATACTTAGAAGTGAGTTGGTAAATGATGTAGTAATGATGTAGCACGTGATATGGCGATAAATTGAGAAAAGAAAATAAAAGATGCATTTTTCACCTTCCATATATTGAACCTAGGATCTCCAAGTTATATGTAATCTAGCTAGGCTGTTGGTTTTTCTTTATTCATATGTGCAATAATTACAGATATGGACTAAGTCAACCTAGACTAGATTCAAATATAGCCTAAGCCTAAGCCTAATGACTCTTTCTTTATTTTACCTAAATTAAAAAATTACATTCTACCAAACTATCTAAAAGATTTATTATTTTCTAAATCTTCTATTTTTTCTATTTTCCTAAATTTCTTATTTTTTGGCATTCTTTAATTTTCTCAATTTTTTTTTTGTTTTCTTAAATTTTCTACTTATTTTTTGTATTTTGCTAAATATCTTTTCTTTTGGGTTTTCTTATTTTTTGCATTTTTCCTAATTTAAGACCCTTTACCTTATTGAAAAAATAAAAAAAGGGTAAAAATTGGGTGTCTATAGCTACCCTTCTTGGCAATGAAGTTTAAGCAAAATTTTACCACAAAGATAAAATGAAACACTATTTTTGCCCCAAGGGTAGATTTTGTCCTAAGAGGTGCTACAATTACCTAGCTATCCTAGGCTTAATCTATTAGGGATTTTGGTGAAAAGAAGAAAGTAAACCTAATTAGGCCCTTCTAAGCTATCTATCCTAGGTGGGTTTATAAAGAGTGACAAGAAATTAGGATAATGCTCTAAGAGCATGTGATGCGATCTGACAATTTCAAGGTCAAGATGGTACTCCAAGAGCATGCAATATGATGATTTCAAGGTTAGGATGGCACTCCGAGAGCATGCGACCCAAGAGTTTCAAGATCAAGTTAGTGCTCTAAGAGTTAGCAAAAGACTAAAAGAACAATTGAAGTTTATTCATGCTTTTATGAGTTGACAAATCGAGGTAAAATAAGCGAAGCGCCCCTTGAGCTGTCTAAGGCCCTAAAAGGAATGAGAAAACTTGGTTGTTCTCTTATGAACTAACTAACTAAGGTGGGCAAAGTACTTCTTGAGCTGGCTAAAACCCTAAAAGAATGAGGAAACTTGGTCATACCCCAATGAGTTGACCAACTAAGGTGGAAGAAGCGCTCTTTGAGGTAGCTAAGGCCTTAAACTGAATGAAATGGGTAAGTGCTCTTAAAGTTAGCTAAGACCCTTAAAGAATGACAAAACTTGGTTGTAGCCCAATGATCTAACTAACTAAGGTGAGTAAAGCGCTTCTTGAGCTGGCTAAGGTCCTGAACTAGATGAAATGAGTAAATGCTCTTAGAGGTAGCTAAGACTCTCAAAGAATGAGAAAACTTGGTTGTGCCCCAATAAGCTGACTAACAAAGGTAAGCGAAGTGCTCCTTAAGCTATCTAAGGCCTTAAATTGGATGAGACAGTTAAGCGCTCTTAAAGCTAACTAAGACCCTAAAAGAATGAGAGGTTTTGTTCGTATCCTAGTGAGCTGACTAACCAAGGCAAGTGAAGCACTCTTTGAGGTGGCTAAGGTCCTAAATTGGACGAGATGGATAAGTACTCCTAAAACTAGCTAAAACCCTAAAAGAATGAAAGATCTTAGTCACGCCCTAATGAGTTAACTAACCAAGGTAGGCAAAGCGCTTCTTGAGCTGGTTAAGGCCCCAAACTTGATGAGATGGTTAAGTGCTCCTAAAGCTAACTAAGAACCTAAAAGAATGAGAAGACTTGGTTGTGCCCTGGTAAGTTGACTAACCAAGGTGGGAGAAGTGTTCCTTGAGTTAGCTAAGGCCCTAAACTGAATGAGATGGGTAAGTGCTCCTAAAGTTGACTAAGACCCTAAAAGAATGAAAGAACTTGGTCATGCCCCAATAAGTTAACTAACCAAGGCGATCGAAGCACTACTTAAGCTGGCTAAAACCTTAAAAAAGAGAGAATTGGTCATACCCCTATGAGCTGACTAACCAAGGTGGGCAAAGCGTTCCTTAAACTGGCTAAAACCCTAAAAGCTTGGTCGTACCCCTATGAGCTGACCAACTAAGGTGAACAAAGCACTCCTTGAGCTGGCTAAAGTCCTAAACTGAATGAGAAAACTTGGTCATGCTCCTATGAATTAACTAATCAAGGCAAGTGAAGCACCCCTTGAGCTGACTAAGGCCCTAAACTGGATGAGAGAACTTGGTAGTGCCCCAATAAGCTGACTAACCAAGGCAGTTAAAGCATTCCTTAAGCTGACTAAGGCCCCAAATTGAATGAAATAGGTAAGTGCTCCTTAAGCTGGCTAAGACCTTAAAAAGATGAGAAAACTTGGTCGTGCCTAAATGAGTTGACTAACTAAGGCGAGTGAAGCGCTCCTTGAGTTGGCTAAGGCCTGAAACTAGATGAGATAGGTAAGCACTCCTAAAGCCGGCTAAGACCCTAAAAGAATGAGAGAACTTAGTCATGCCCAAATGAGCTAACTAACCAAGGTGGGTGAAGCATTCCTTGAGCTGGTTAAGGTCCTAAACTAGATGAAAGGGATAAGTGCTCCTAGAGCTAGCTAAGACCCTAAAAAGTTAGGACAGCGCCCTAAAGGCTGGCTAGAACCCATAAAAGAATAGAAGAGGTGACAGCACTCTAAGAGCCGGTTGGAATCTCAAAAATGAAAGATGGGATAGTGCCTTGAAGGTTGGATGAATCCCTAAAAAGAATAGAAAAGAGGACAACACTCTAAGAGCTAACTTGAACCCTAAGGGAAGACGGGACAGTGCCGTAAAGATTGGCTAGAACCTTGAAAAGAATAAAGGAGTAGGTCAGCGCCCTTAAGAGCTAGCTAGAACCTTAAGGGAAGATGGGACAGCACCTTAAAGGTTAGTTGGAACCCTAAGGGAAGTTAATGAAGGACTGAAGAAGTAAAGTAAGGAAAGCAACTAGTTTTAGAAGATTTCCTGTCTTAGAAAGAGTGTTTACAAGGGAATTGTTGAAAAACCATTTATGAAAAATGCTTTAAGGATAGACCCCTTGATTTGATAAAGAGTTACAGGATATTAAGAATAATTAGGGAAGAATGGTCTAGACTACTAAGGTTAATTTTAAAAAAGGGTAACCAATTTGAAAAGGAAACAAAAATGACTTAAGTTAAAAGCTTGGCTACTTGAGCCGATATAGATTGGACATAAATCTTGTGACAAGTCTTTACTTTTTCTCTCTTCTTCTTTTTTTTTTTTTTGAAAGTTTTGCCAACAGGTGTAAATTCTTATTTAAGGAACAAGCTTATAACTACCCTTTTCTTTGGTAATCATGTAGAGTTTCTCAATGCCCCAGACCTTAGGGCTTTCTCATGAGGCTTTTGTGATTTCAATTCATTCCTTTCTTAAGGAAAAGGTAACTCAAGATTAGTCGAAGAGGTCTTCCTTGTTAACTCTTGGTCTAGATTTTCCTCCCGACTATAGTTCCAAAAATTACAGTCCATTTTACAAGTGATATGCCTTGATCAATCCATCAGGTCTTTTTCAATTCAACATTATGAATTTAGGCTTTTGGTCTAAGGGTTTCAAAAGGACTAATGAGAAGGCTTATTTTGAAAAAAATACTTTTATTAATACTGGGTGTACAAGTCAAGAACCCTAGGGAAAAATTAGAAGTATGCTTGCCCCACTTTCAAAAATAACTTCCTTCAAGATCGGAAGAGCTTTTACTATGTAAAGGTGATATTATGGGTAGGAAGGCCTTGTTTGATTCAACATAGGTAAGAGAAGCTTCAAGGTGGATATAGAGATTTTGCGTTTCTGAGCTTTGGAACGTGATTTAGGGCCTTGTGTTTTTGGGGTTATTTGGTTAACTCCCAGCCTTTTGATTTAACTTGCCGCCCCCTATTAGGATGTGAAATATTTCTTGGGGCTTTCGTCTTATGCTCAGGCTTAATTCTTTTAGCTTCTTTTTCTTTATTTCTTTCTCTTTCTTTTTAAATTGCTTTACCCCATTATCTTTTACTATTCTCTCTCTTCTTTCGGCCCCAAAAGTGATTGTCTCTATTGCCAAGTTTTTGCTTTTTAAATGATTTAAGGCCTTAAATTCTTAGATTTCTAGTATATGGGCTTCAAAAGGAAATTGGCTCTTTTTCATTTTAGAGAAAAATAATTTATCAAAAATAAAAGTCATTTTTGAATTAATGTTACTTAAGTAAGCATAAACCAATCTTACCCTCATCTCGTAATCAATGACCTTAACCTTCAAATTGCCCCATTGTGGGATGGCTTTCGATAGGGTTTAAATTTGAAAATTCTCCAAATTGGTCCAATAAAGTTAACAAAGGGTAATTGTGTTTGAGATTTGAAAATGAATTCCTAATTTCATTTTAATCTACATATCACATTCAAAGTGGACCCCCTTTAAGAAATGAGCCCAAAGTATCCTTACTCTTATATTGCTCAACTCTCAAAGTATTTTAGGTTAGTGTATAGAATATAGTTTACCTCTTATCATTTTAAACCTTTTAAAAGTGAGTTACTGATTTGTTAAGGAGGAATATATATTTATTTGCCCAAGGTGAAGATCAGCTTTGGCCCCCATTTTCTCAAATCATACCCTAGTATTTGACTCTGTATTTTGGCTTGGTTTATGAATTGGCTTGGCTTTCTAAATAGATTAGGGGTTTTGACTTAGCTTAGTTATCCTTATAGGTTGAGAATTGTGTTTGGGTCAATTATCTTGATAGTCTGTGGTTTGTGTTCAAATTAGCTACCTGGCTTAGTGGCTTGTGTTTGGGTAAGTTCCTTGGATAGGCCTAAGGTTAGTGTTTAGATTGAATGCCTAGCTAAGTGGTTTGTGTTTAGGTTGAATAGCTGAATAGACTCGAGGTTGGTGTTTAGATTGAATGGGCGAAGGGACTAGTGTTTAGGTTGAATGGGACAAGGGGCTCCTATTAGCTTCCTTAATAGGTCGATGGCCTTATGTGATTTAGAAACCAAGTATTTGGGTCAGTTACATGAGTGGGCCAAAGGCCTGAGCTTGTATTGGATCCTTGAGCCCATAAGGATTTATAACCGTTAGCAACCTTTCTTTTCAATTTTATTTTTTCAATTTTTGTTTCTTTTTCTTTTTTTCTTTCTTTTTTTGAGAGAGAGAAAGATAAAGTTTTACTTTTCAACAAACAAGAAAATTATTTACAAATAAGGATGGTGCTGTTTAGGGTTTTAGTTTACAAGACTATGGATTTTATTTATATCTCCTTAAATGAAAAGGAATAATGGTTAGATAAATGTTTATTGAAGAACTATTACAAAGATAGGAATGTTAAAGAACAAAGGACAATGAACTAAAGTGAACTTTATTATTTTGACAAAGATCAAAATACAAAAACAAAGGTAAAGAACTTAGTATTTATTCTAAGCTATGTGAAATAGAAAATACCTCACATTAAGTCTTGTATACGAGCCTTAAGGTCCTTTATCATCTCATAGGTATCCCTAATGACCTGTACTAGAAGGGACCTTAAGGTTCGGTTGTGGGCCTCAAAACATTCAAGATTTTCCTTTAGGTAGGCAATCTTATCTTTCAGCATCTATTCACAAATCCTAGAGATGTCTTGTAGCCTATCATTCCCCTGAGTGTTTGCTCAATTGCTTTTCGTTTTAGATCTACACATTTTATGGACAAGAATCAATCATCATCATAACAAAAGAAAGTACGTAGAAATGCAGATGTTAGAATCGTTTGGGTTAATACATTACCTCTTAAGTTGTAGGCCTACTATTATTTTCAAAAATTTGATTGCATTAAAACTCTTAAATGATTGGTAAGGTTGCAATTCTTAAGGGTAGTGTATTAACTCAAGCTCGAATGGGAGTATGTACAATTAGGATGGGTTTTAAAAGGTTCTTAAGCTTTGTGACCTTACTTATTTTTTAGAAAACACTTTCATTGGCCACAATGAGCTTAAGTAGGGTAACCTAATCAACCCCGAGTGGTAGTCACACTACAATACTCGAAGCCTACACAATGGCCCCCCCTCCAAAGGTCCTAAGATAATCAAAGTCTGACTACATCTATCTTGCATATTTAATGCAACAAATAAACCCCCCATGTCTCGTATATGTGATACGTAAAATAAATCAAATCAAAATATACACATGAAGTTAATAACAAATACACAAATAAATATACAATTAAATAAGTAAAAAAACAACCAACTAAAGAATATGGGTATTTTGAAAAGCAATTTTAATTTTAGAAAGTTTTCAAGTGACTAGCCTTCTTGACATCTCTAGTGGAGTTGCTAAGCTATTGAGCCTGGTTTTTTACCTCTTGGTTTTTTCTTAAAAAAAATTAAGTCTTCTTTAAACTGATAAGTACTAAATCCTTACTCGTTTAATACTAACCATTAACTAGGGTTTAAAGAAAAAACCGTTTTTTTTTTATATCTTGAAAACGCTTTAAAGTGCCACCTAACTAGGGTTAGAAAAAAGAGTTAAGTTATAACCAATTAGATGGATTGGTTATAACTTAGCTACTAATCTAACGAGAAAACTAATTTTTAAAACTAGAGATCTAAATTCGATGGCTATCCTATTAAATTGTAAATAGGCACCACTTTTTAACTTTCCAAATTTAAAATTGAACTTAAAGATCACCTTTTAATTTTAAAAGATAGAACTCGGTTATTAGTTACTCTAATTAGATAAACGAAGTAGCCTTAAACTAAAAAAAGAAAATTAGGCTTTTCTTTTTTTATTGTCACCCCATAACTGCCAACATACCCGCTATTTAGAATTAGATGTACGTAGTTCTTTTATGAAAACTTTAGTTAGTGAGTTGGTCTTGTTTTAATTTTGAAAACAATCGAGTTTATGTTTTATTCAATTTAATTTATTTAAAAAAAATTCCTAGCCAGTTTTTTGTTTTTGAAAATTCTAAAATAGTCCTAATTTGGAAAAAAGTTCATTTACTATTATTTTTTTTTACTTTTGGAAAACCTGATTTTTCTAAGTGACAAAATGAATTTGTTTATTTACTATCTTATTTATTTGTTTTTGTTACCTTATTTATTTAGTTATCTATTTCTATAAGTAAATAAAAGATTCCCCTTTTCTCTTCTTTTCTTTTTCTTTTTCTTGTTTTTCTTCTCTTTTTTTTTTCTTCTTTCTCTCTTTTTCTTTTTTTAGTTTTACAAGTTCATGAATAAAAGGATAAATAAAGATTTCCCTTTTCTTTTCTTTTCTTTTTCTTTTTATTGTTTTTCTTCTCTTTTTTTTTTCTTCTTTCTCTCTTTTTTTTTTTTAGTTTTACAAGTACATTAATAAAAGGATAAATAAATAAGAAAAATAATAAATAAATAAATATTTTACAAACTGGGTTAGGCTCAGGTCGGCTTAATCAACTCCAATCGGCTCCGATCGGTTTGTACGGCTCAACTCGTCTTAAGAAGTCGAATCGAAATGTCTTACCTAAGGTTTTTAGATGTAAGGATTCTGATGGTAGTAGTGGTTTTCACTAAAAACAACCATAGGGGTGACTATCCTAGAGGGAGAAAGGGATCGGGCTAGAGAGAGAAAGCTTCGATTTGCTTGCTTAGAGTGTTTCTAAGCTTGTGTTGTATGTCCTTGTATTCCCCAACCCTTATTTATACTAATTAAAGGCTTGAATAAGCTTGGAAAGATCATTAATGGAGGAAACGGCCATAAATGGGGATGCCAAAATTTTGGTTTCTTCTCATTTTTGGAGCTAATTTATTATTGAATTTGACTGAATTTGAATAGAAAATAGGTCTTGATTCAAAGTATGCCAAGCATACTATACGATTTTACCATTAATTTGATGAAATTGTATAGTAAAATTAGTCCAAAAAGGCCCTAAATAGAGTACGCTGGAACAAAGAAACTAGAAATTAGGAGTTAATTACAATCTGGAAAGAAGAAGGAAAGAGAGGGCGTTGCTTACGTGCCATGTACCTCTAAGCATGTATGCAATGCATGCGTCTAAAAAAAAAAAAAAAAAGGGCACGCTATTGCGCAGCCTCTGTTCTCCTTATAAGGCCGAAGGCCCTAGGCTTAGTTCTTACAAACCAGGTTTTTAACCTAATCCAATCCCATAACCCCTCTTTTTTTTTCATTTATATATATATTTATATACATAAAAATAAAATAAAATAAAGTAAATTAAAAAAAAAAAGAAATCCTTCTCTTTTATTCTCTTTTTAATTAATTATTTATTTATTTATTACTCTCTCTTTTTTCTTTTAGATATATATATATATACATATATATTTGTAATTTCTTTGTTTTTTTAATGCTTTTTCCTATTTTTGCATTTTTTCTATCTTTCTAAATTTTTTAAGTTTTCCTAATTTCTTTTTTCTTTTTCCCTTTTTTTAAATCTCTTATTTTTTAGGGTTTTCTTTAATTTTCTAATTTTTTTTCCTTATTTAGGACCCTATAACTTATTCTAAAAAATAAAAAAAAATAAAAGGGGGGAAAAATGAGATGTTTACAATTAACTGACCTATTTAATCAAGTCGACCTGGATAGGGAAGTTACGGAACCCAGTTAGGTACTAAGCCGACTAGGAAGGTAGATGTTTGAGCCAAGCTGAAGGACTGACATAATCGTAGTGTGCCAACCCAATAGTGATGTGCCAACCCGATAGTGATGTGCTAACCCGAACATATGAGAAGGGACAATGATCTGGAGGGGCGATGAACTAGATCAATTGTTTCAAATGCTAGGGGTTTAGACATATGGCTGCTCTATGCTTGACTCAAAGGACTACGGTTATCAAGGGAGACACCCCGAAGCTTAAAGTAGACAATACTGATGTGAAACTTAAGGAAGAAACTCTTGTTGAGAAAGAAACTACCCAAGAGAATGATTTGATTGAAAAGGATGTATTTGCCAAGGACTTAGATCAGTTTATCTTAGTCATCTGATGTGCATTGAGTTTGGAGCCCTCACACGAAGAAGAGTAGATGGAGAATTTGTTTCATATTACCTATAAGGTGAATGACCAACTGTGCACTTACTGTAGATGATGATAGTTTTACCAATGTGGCGTTAGTTGATCTGGTCATGAAGTTGAAGTAGCCGACTCTCACACATTTAAATCCGTATTAGTTACATTAGCTGACTGAGAAGGGAGCACTATATGTCACTTAGTAGGTACTACTGCTGATTACAATTAGAAATTACTTCGACGAGATTCTTTGCGATGTACTGCCCATGTATGCAACATACATATTACTAGGTCGACAATGGCTTTATGATAGAAGAGTTATCTATGATAGATATAAGAACACTTATGTATTCAAGAAGGATGAAAGGAAGATTATGCTGAATTTGATACCATTGAGTCAAGTTAATAAACTACTGGCAAAACTTGCTCAAGGATCGAAGAAGACTTTGATGATGTGTAAAGCCGAGCTCCAACAGGCTATTTAAGCTAACGCGCCGACCTTTATGTTGGTTAGATGACTATTAAAGTTGAGAGAGCGAGGTAAACTATCCCTAGAAGTAAGGGAGTTGCTGAATAAATATATTGACCTGTTTTTAGAGTAGTTATCGAAAGGATTACCATCATTTAGAGGCATTAAGCACTTCATTGACTTGGTACTTAACGCTTTCTTGCCGAACAAACCAACTTATAGGATAAACCTTGAATAAGTTGCCGAGCTCCAATAAGAAGTCAATGAACTATTAGAAAGAGGGTACGTAAGGGAGAGTCTCAACCTTTGTGCTATTTCGATACTCCTAGTACTGAAAAATATGGAACCTAGTGAATGTGTCTTGATAGCTGAGCCGTAAACAAGATCACAATCAAATATAGGTATCCTATCCCTAAGTTGGATGACATGCTGGATGAGTTGAGTGGAGCTAAGATCTTCGGTAAGAATGATCTAAAATCTAGCTACCATCAAATTCGCATGAGGCTAAGAGGTGAGTAGAAGACTGCATTCAAAACTCGACATGAACTCTATGAGTGGATGGTAATGCAATTTCACTTGTCGAATGCCCTGAATACTTTCATGAGACTAATAAATCATGTGTTAAGAAATGTGATAGGGAAGTATGTCGTGGTGTACTTTAACGAAATCTTAGTATACAGTATCAACATGCCTAGTCATTGTGAACATCTTCGTACCGTATTGGATGTCCTCCATACCGAGAGTTTATTCAGCAATCTTAAGAAATATTGCTTTTGCTAAGAGGAAGTAGTGTAGGCTATGTAGTTGGTAGATGAGGCTTACTAGTGGATGATGAGAAGATTCAGGCAATCGCCGAATGGCTTACTCTAATCACCTGTATCGAAGTGAGAAGCTTTCATAGACTAACATCCTTCTATAGAAGATTCATAAGGAATTTTAGCACCTTTGTCGCACCCATCACCAAGTTGACGAAGAAGGACACTAACTTTAGATGGGGAGAAAAGGAAGAGAGAAGCTTTGCCAAAGTGAAGGAAAGTTTGACCTTTACACTTGTACTAGCTTTACCTAACTTCAAGAAAATATTTAAGTTGGAATGTGATGAGTCAGGCATTGGGATAGGCATTGTCCTAATGTAGAAAGGCTAACCAATCACTTACCATAGTAAGAAGCTTAGAAGACCTTAACTTAACTACTCTGTGTATGAAAAAAAACACCTAGCACTAATTCGAGCACTTTCGGTATGGTAGCATTATCTACTGTTGAGAGAATTTGAAATCTATACTAATCATAAATCTCTAAGATACCTTCGAAGTCAGACTAAGTTGTCGAAGCAGTAAGCAAGGTGGCTTGAGGGATTCAATTTTGTAATAAAATTTAAGTAAGGGAAGAGCAATGTAGTTATGGATGTTCTTTTTAGAAGACATGCGCTCTTAACCACTCTATAAACTAAATTGTTTAGGTTTACAACTATCAAAGAGCAATATCCTAAGGACCCACACTTTGAACCAATACTTAGGTGTTGTGCCAATGGAAGAATAGGGGACAAGTATCATATGGAAGATGGGTACTTATTTTGAAGTAAGAAAGTGTGTGTACCGACCTATTCATTAAGCAAGTTACTTATCAGGAAAGCCTATAGTAGACGACTATTCAAACATTTTGGAGAAAGGAAAACACATGAGCTGCTGAGTAGACAATTCTTTTAGCAAAGGATGAGGCGAGATATGTATCAAATTGTTAAGGGTTGTACCGTATGTAAAAGGGCTAAATGTTATGCTGAACAAGAGAAAGCAATGCCTGTACTTATCTTGATGAGACCATAGGCTAACTTAAGTATGGATTTTGTCTTCAAATTACCAAAAATAACCCAAGGCAAAGATTCCCTAAGGGTTGCCGTAGATAGATTCAGTAAGATGACACACTTTGTACCTTGCTTTAAGACTAATGATACTTTAGCTATTACTTCTCTTTTCTTGTAGGAGGTTGTTCGATTACATGGCATATCGAGAAGTGTAGTATCAGACAGAGACCCAAAGTTCTTGAGCCATTTCTGGAGGACCTTATGGCAACATATGGGGACTAAACTACTATTCAGCCCTTCCTATCACCCCTAAACGGACGGCCAAACAGTAGTCAATCGCATTTTGGGATCACTGCTCCAAGTTACAATAGGCAAGAACTTGGTTAACTAGGACATCTGTTTACTCGAGGTTGAATTCGCTTACAACTTAATAATGCATGACACCACCCAGCAGACCCCCTTTGAAGTTGTCTATGGTTTTAATCTAGAGTTAACCCTTCAATCACACCCCTATACCTGTGTCTGAGTAAGAAGACCCTAACGCAAGAGCCTGAGTATAGTTCTTATAACAAATATATGACAAAATTACTCAACAAATCGACCAAGCTGCTAGAAGAATATGAAAAAAGGCTAAGGGTAAGATGACAAAATAGTTTTAGCTTGGAGACTTGGTATGGCTGCACTTGAGTAAGGAAAGATTTCTGAGCAAGAGGAGGAATAAGCTATCTGCATAGGCTAAAGGACCCTTTAGTCCTCTCGAACATCAACGACATCACCTATAGGTTAGAGTTGCCCAAAGATTATGGGGGTTTTGAACACCTTTAACATTACTGAACTCAGCCCATATTACCTTGACGAAGAACTGAACAAAGACCAATCGGATTTGATCCCAAATCTAAATCAACCTGGAGGGAATGATAGGAATCATGCTATTAAGCCTTTAACCCATTGCTAAGCCTAAAGACTAAATGGACTGGTAAGGCAAATCCTCCTGCTCAAGCCAACTCCTACCGAGGCCGAGTTACTCTTTGCTACTGATCGACTTTCTATGCCATGCCGAATGACTACCCATCTCTTGAAAATTGTGTGCTAACTTAAGGAATTCCTTGACAGCAACCAAACATCGTGTACATGCTTAATCACGTCCGAACTGACCACTTTCTTAACATCATTATTGCCGAGAGTCCTGTCTTATGTGAATCCTCAACCACTCCTACTCGGATGAGTCTATGCCTGCTCGGCTACCTAACCAGCTCAAACAACTTTATCTACATCCTCTAACAGCACCCCCAGTACGTTGCTGCTACATGTCCGAGACCACTTGTGGAATTTGCTACTATAATCATTGCTTTTTGGTGAATATTCTTTTTTACCCTTTGTATACATTATACATTACTTCTTTAAGATAATGTTCTTTTTGTCTTTTCCTTTTAGGTAAGTTACCTTAAATTCTTAGGTATAAATACCTTTTGTAGATATAGCAGCACATTACTAAATTATCATTAGTACACTAGAAATTTTTCTTGCGTAAATATTGTTTGTTTACTCTCATTTCACTCTTATTCTAACTCTTAAGGCTAGGTGATAAGTAACCTTATTGAACCGACTTATACATTATATCAAGATGTACTGTAAGCCCTTAGGAATTTCACTGGCGCATCATATCCTTTGGAGTTATTCATGGGTTTACTTACCTTTTTATTTCATTTTTCCTTCTTTTTATGCATTTCCCATCACCCCTTTTCAAGCTTTTGACAAGTTTAGACTCATCCCTATGACCAGCATTATCTGTTCTTAGTTGCGGTCCGCATCAGTTTATATACCAAAGAATGGCAGTAAGGATTTATATTAAAATAAAGTGATAATGGCAATTAGGAGAATTTCTTCATAGAGAAGTATTGTAGTTACGATAGATAATTATTCAAATTTAGTCTGATTTTATGTGACTCTTTGAATGCAATTTATCTAGATTTATGATTCATAGAAGTCTATAATATGTTTAAAAAATAATAGAACATTATATTATATATCAAATCTTAATTCTTTACTTTACGAGTAACTAAGATTTAACCCAATAAACTTTAGTTAACGAGGAAAGTATTGACAAATTTAAATTATTTTAAAAATGTAATTTCATATGGGTGTTTCCTCTAACTTTCAGGATATTATAATAGAAATTGGTATTAATCGGAAGAAATTCTCGGTAGCCCTAAATTCTGAGCAAAGAGTTTTTTATAGAGTTTAGGTTTATCCAATCTTTTAGGTAAGGACTTATGCAGAAGGCTAAGGTTCAAAAGTACGATATTTGACTTATGGTTTAATTCTCTCATACCTAAATAACGGGGTATTACATTTGTAGTCTCCTCTTTTTCTATTATTATAAAGACTATATTTTATTATGAATACTTCAAACCTCAATGATGAAGTTCTTCCGCAAACTCACATAATTCATTATTTAGATTAATTTCCCCATCAATTTCTGTACATACAATAGTTTGAATAGAAACTAACTTGATATAACTTGAAGATTGTTGTTATGCCCCAAAACATGGAACACTATAGCTTGCTACGTGTCCTTAGCCTCTATTAACATGTCAAGCGTAAACTTTTAACTAAAATCTCAAAACTTTTATATTTTAATCTCCAAATGATTTTATAAAATTTAACTCTCCAAAAAATTGTAGTAATCTCTAAATAATTAATTTAATAAGATCAAGAATTTAAACAAGACTAACATAAGTACAAAATAAACTTTACAATTTTCTAAACATATATATATATATATAATATAGATCATATAATGAATTCTAACTATTCTAATTCAATTTCTAAGCTTATAATATAGTTTCTATTCACCACTCCCATCTTGAATTCTGGTTTATTGTATTTAATTGACAATTCCGTAAATTTTAGACTTAAAAAAAATTATAAGGTGAGTCAAAACCCAATACGAAATATATAATCACATGCACATAGTGGTGGGCGCTAGGCTAAGTTGACTCGATCTTGAACTAGTCTAGAATCGCTGGTTCACAGGCTTGGCCACAACTAAACCATGACCAACTTGTGAGGGGCATGGTTCTAGGCCAGTTCAACCCTTGAATAGGCTTGTTTTTTTTAATATTTAATTTTTGATTAGTTTCTTTTTTTAAATACATTAATAATTTCTAACAATATGATCTCCTTTCTCTTTTTTTAAGTGTACTAATTCATTAATAATTTCTAATTTTTTTATTAATTTCCGACTTAATGTGATTCCAACTTTTTTATTTTTTTTCCCTCATATTTTATTTTTTTCCTCATATTCAAGTCCTTAACATTTGACAAGTTTTACAAAACAAAATTATATTAATTGAAATTGAATTTTTCATTTATCCTTAACACATAATTAACTTATGATTAGTCATTTATCATTAGTTTAATGATATTATTTTTGAAAAACTGTCCTTCACTATCACAAATAAAGTAGCTTTGACATGTAATTATCTACTAGATATTATCTATTTATTTTTTCCGATTTAGTGACCTCATTTTTCTCTTTCTTTTTTTTTTTAAGGGGGTAAACCAGTTGGGTTGACCCGTCAATTCAATGGCAGGTTAACCTGGTGATTCGCGACCTGTTGGTTTGGGTGATTTTGCCCTCTTAAATTGCCTAGGCCTTTAAGGCTTGGCATTTTGGGGCTGCGGTTCGGCCTGGCCTCCTACGAGCCAAGCCAGTTCGAGGCCCACCCGAGCCAATTCATGGTTTAAAACCCACCCTTACCCAAGTCTACATGCACATGAGTAAGTATTCAAAACTTCACTTGCATCTCAAGGAACCATAAATGTAATACACACTAATTTATTATCATTGCTTATAATCAAGTAACAACATATGGATTCTCATAACCCTAATACACATATCTATAAGACTACACAGTTTGGTGTTGAGTCCTCTCCAACACTATAAGAACCAAGTATCCATAGATCAACCTAAATCTACTCCAATTATTTCTAAGTGAGACTCCACTCGAGACAACATCACATAAGGATCATTGAGATACCAACCTAAGATCACCCATCCCTTAAGCCTAGGAAAGCATCGGAGCAAAACAATTTAATGTTGAATAATTTATTAAGTCCGATTAATTTCACTAACTTAAGAAACACGCATCACAAGTAAGTATCCCCATACTTAGTTCTATTGACTTAGTCAATACGGTCCTTAATTCATTTCTCACCGAACCCTTGATCCTTCCTTTCATTCTAATGAATTTGTTTCTTGTTCTTAATCACACTCATGTAGGAAAATTGTCCAAGAGAGGGATTACGCATGTAAGTAAGGGACAAAGCAAAAGTTAACCATGACTTCAGTTTATAAAGAAATAAGGTTTGCAAACTTTTTGGAATGCCCAAAATAGTCTTAGCCCTTATATATTATTACTATTTTACCATTTTGTTATTTAACATCTAGCTTTTACATTTCTCCTTACTTTATAAAAACTTTTGTCCTTAAAAGTTTCCTTAGATCATTATAGAGTTCTTATTGCTTCCTTCTTACCTCTTTTTGCTGCTCCTAAGTATCTTCTTGTTCTAATTAGTTGCTTTACTATATCTCAACATACTTGCTCACTTATGCTTCTTAAGATTTGCTTTTTCATTTTTGAGTATCTATTTCTATTGATAGTCAGTTTTCGCTCAACTTACACTCGTCCTTTCGTCGACCAAGAAGTCGGGTAATTGAATCTCTCAGCATCACACTTTGTAGAAGACACTCGGCACTTATGCCGAGTAAAAGAAACGCTCTTGGTTTGAATTCAAATTTATAGCTTAAACAGTTATCATAAGCATGGTTACATTTTACAACCGCTTGCTATCCTTACATATTAGGGGAGATCTCAAGTCAAAAGCTCTCCATGTATCTTAACAATTACCTCGACAACTGCTTTAGATACAATAACCGTCTATAAATACCTAAAAGAAACTCTGTAAGAACTCTCGAACACTTCTCATTCTCATACTTACTATACTAAACCACCATTCTAACTTAAGTATTGGAGTGACTGCACCGGATTAACCCCGATACCAAGTATTTTACTCTCTTTTGTAGGACTATTTCCTGACCCCAAAATTCATCAACAAAAAATTCATTACAAGATCATTCATAATCTATTGTTAATCTCTTGAAATAATAGTCCTATAGTACATACTATCTCTTAATAATGTGCATAGATCTCTGATTATGTAGTGTTTTTTTTCCTCTTTTTATTTTATCCTCCATTGTGCTACTCTTACATTCTTCAATTATGAAATTTCAATAATCTTAGTTATAGTGATTCTCCTCTTGATTTAATATTTCTACCATATTGATCCCTTATTATACTTTAACAAGAGAAACTCAAGATTATTTGAATTACTTTCCTAAAACTTCTAGGTTATAATTGATATTTTCTCAAAATTAACATTTATAAATTTGTGTTCTTTTAATTTCCTTCACTTCGTCATTCTACATATTTTGCAAATCTTTTCTTTTAAATTAGAATCTCCAAAAAATTTCTATCAATTATATTCTAGATCCCTATTTAGTGAATCTTAGAGTTTCAAATTTTATCTTCTAATTTATCACCAAATGAAATGTCTAATGATAAGCTTCTCCTTGTTAATTCGATAAGCTCTAACTTTATTACCTTCCATAATCCCAATTTTTTTTTTTTTAGTTCCCACTTTTGATGTACTACCAGAGTCCACCCAATATCACTTTAAAGCCATCTAAAAACTCCCCCAACATAACTCACTTTAGCTATTACTAACGGAAGGAAGGACTATAGCTATTGTTATCATGTTATTATTATTATTATAATTAGTCACACTATGTTGTTCTAATTTAGTTTACTTAATGTTACAAATTATTGTCTTTACTTTTTTTTATTATTTTAAAGTTTAATACATTACTTTGTCCATTTACTCTATCATTATTTTGTTAGTTTGTTCCTTATCTTTACTTTATAGTAGACATTATTACTCTTTCAATGTGTACACACTTGATTGATTTTATCATCTCAATTTTATTATTATGTTTGTAGGTTAAGATATAATCGATCTTATGATAGATTTTGAGTCGTTTAATTGAGCTTTAATGAGTTTTGCTAGATTTTATTATACTTCATTGCTTCTGGCTATTATAATAATTACTATTGTTTGTCATTAAAATTATAGGTACTTCATCACGTGCATTTGTCTTTAATTAATTAATTGTTCTTCTAATACTTAATATTTTTATTACTTTTAGTTAATGTTGAGTAGTTTACATGTTATATATCTCAGTAGATGTACACATAAATATGGGCCGACGAAGAACACAACACGACTACACTCAACCTCTCAACTTGACATGATTGATGACTCAACTTAGTTGACATGAAACCAACTACAAAGGAAAATAGAACTCGT
The DNA here is from genome assembly GCA_024138005.1 of Lumnitzera racemosa. NCBI lineage: Eukaryota > Viridiplantae > Streptophyta > Magnoliopsida > Myrtales > Combretaceae > Lumnitzera > Lumnitzera racemosa. Next base: position 40,643,682 of record JAMXBC010000005.1, read on the forward strand.
TAGTCCCATCATGTATACACACATGCCAATGTATATATAAAACATTTCATTAAGCTTTTAATTTATTATGATTCATTTTCATCATTATTAGTTATACATCAATAAATTCTTTACTACTATTGCGTTATTGCTCATTATGAAAAATTAGTGAGATATTTTGTATTGTGGAACTTTTTTTCTACTATTGTTGTTATTATTGTAGTAGTTATTGTTGTTAATCTTATTGTTGCAATCACTATTGTTGAGATGTTATTGTTTTAATTTTTGTGTTTAGCCTATTCTTCTTCTTCTTCCATTTTATGACGTAGTAAAATAACTAACTTACCTTTTGAGATATTCAATGATTATTATTAATAACATTATTAATATTGTCATGGTTATTATTATTATTATGGTAGCATTGCCATCTATGCAAGAGATGCTCTAAAAGGCTTAATTTATACATTAAAATTTATAAAATGTTTCATTATTTGGTCTTTGTTTGTTTCAACAATTTTGATATACTAAGGAAACATGTTACATGTCGTGATCAATATATGGGTATTATTGTTATTTAGTGGTTCTACATCTTATTACGTTATGGTTAATAATACTCTTATGAGGGTTATGGAGGATTATTTGTTATGCATTATTTGCACCATAATCCTTATTTAATGCCATTAGTAAGGATGATGATTATTATCATTGCTATCTTTCACTAAAAAATTTTTATTTTGTTCTATACTAGTCTATCATTAAAATTTATTCATTTCTCATTTCATTAATTGTAAGTCAAGATGCGATATTTTTGCCATGCATTATTATACATATATATAGGTCATCCATTTAAAGTTAGTTAAGATGATAATTAATTTGTCTTCTTTCTTGATTAACATTTTATTGATTTCTTAAGATAATAGTCACTATATAACTTTAGGAAGTTTGTGAATATGCTTATTATGCGATTCCTTTAAATATACAAATACAATTATTCCTTTACTTTTAATAGTTTCTATTTTATTATATTTTGGTAAATCATTCTTGGTTAAATTAGTTCAATGCATCCCTTTTAAGTGTCATCAATTACTTAAGTATAAAAGGAATAAGAAAGAATAGAGTGGGTATAATCCTCTTTACAACAGATTTGAAGTTTTGACTTCTGAAGAGTTCTAGATCCACTCGAAGAGATCTACCTCATATACTTACATACATAAATAAGATCAAGTTAACATTTGTCCTATTAGATTTTTTTAATAGAGTAGCAAAGAAGAAGAAAGCATATTATGGTTTCACAATCTTATCTTCGAAGGTTTTGGAAACCAAGAGAGAGAGAGATAATGACATCTGATATAAGTACAAGATATGTAGTACCTAAGGTTTGGTTGAGTAGTGAGTTAGGTTATGCTTTACTTTAAGGGTTTAATATTTTGGTGCTCTTGTTCTACACTCAAGATGACAAATTCATCTAGAGTTATAATGCTTGTTGAAAAGATTAAATCCTTGACTGATAGTCAACAACAATTGCAAAATGATGTGAATAATAAATTCAATAGCATTGATGTCAAGTTTGACAAGTTTGTGCAACAAATTTCTCAATTACAGACTATGAAGATGGATAAGAAGGAGAATCAGAGTGCTAGTGAAGGTATTGATGGCACATCATCACTTTCAGTTAATATTTCAACCTCAAATGATTCTTTATTGAAACAAATCAAATTCTAAATACCAAAGTTTAATGGTGTTGATCCTAATGGTCAAATCTTTAAAACCAACCTTTTTTTTTTCTTATTTTTATTAAGTTCTTAATGTTCAGTACGTTACTATATCTTCTTTTGCAATGGAGGACAAGGCTTTGCATTGGTACCAATGGGTATATAAAAATGAGAAGTTTCAATAGTGGGATCAATTCACCAATGCCCTGCAAAACAAATTTGGGTTATTGAAGTTCGAAGATGTATAGGGTTTATTAGCTAAAATCAGTCAAAAAGGCTCAATTGCTTATTACCAAAGTCAATTTGAAGAATTGTCAAATAGATTGCCTGGTTTATTTGAAAGTTTTCGTATTAGTTGCCTCATCTTAAGTATTAAACCATACATTTGAAAGGATGTTCAAATTACTCGACCCTCTACCATTTTTGGAGCCATTTGGCTTGCTAAAATGTATGAAACAAAATACTTTGACCATTTACCCCTTTCTTAATCTTTTTCTTCCTTTACCAAGTCTTTCTAAACCATTCAAATTTCTAAACCTCCATTTAATTCTCTTAAACCTTTTAAACTAACATCACTTACACCACTTGATTCTAGTCCTAGACCTATTTCATCAAAAGAATGACCTAAGAAGAGATGAATGTAAAGAGAGAAAAGAATTATGCTACTATTGTTATGAGAATTATCACATAGGACATAAGTGTAAAGCCAAGTTCTTGTTGACTATAAGAGGATGGAGATAGATAGATGGAGAATATGCTGAACAATCTATGGAGGATCAAGATTCTGAGCAATTGGAGGATTCTATTGCTCTTAGTTACCATGCTTTGTTTGGTGAGTCTATTCCTTATACTTTACATTTAAGGGTAGTATGAGAGGACAAGAAGTTATGATATTGGTAGATTCTACTAATACTCATAATTTTGTTTGAAGTTATATGGTTAAGCATTTAGGACTTACTATTTTTCCATCTCCCAAATTCCAAGTTATGATTCGAAATGGTCATAAATTAAAATGTGAAGGTAAATGTTTTGATCTTAAACTAGCAATTCAGGGAATGGAATTTCAAGAAACTTTTTATGTTCTTCCTATTCAAGGTGCTAATAGTGTGCTAGGTGCGCAATGGTTATAGTCTTTGGGACTTATTACAATAGACTATAGTACTCTTACTATGACTTTCTATAGTCAACAAAAGGAAGTGGTTTTGAAGGGACTAAGTGTGGAAGCAACTCAGATTACTTACCGTTAGTTTTGTAAACTGATTGCTCAAGATGCCATTGCATCTTGTTTGCATGTTAAGGCTTAGATGGTGAATGATTATTCAAAGAATACCAACTTCAACATGTTAATCGATACAACATTGAGTAGATTTGCTCAACTTTTTGAGGCATCATCATTATTGCCTCCTTTTAGGGAAATTCAACATTGCATTCACTTGAAAGAGGGATAAGGACCAATCAATGTTAAGCCCTATTGATATCTACACTTTCAAAAGCAAGAGATTAAAAAATAAGTGCAGAATATGCTTAATCAAGGTATCATCACTGATCTTATTAGTGAAAAGAAGGGTGAAACTTAGTGTTTTCGCATTGATTATATGGCACTTAATGAAGATATAATGAAGGATGAATTTGCCATTCCTACAACTGAAGAACTATTAGATGAATTGAAGGATGGCTCAATATTTCCCAAATTGGACTTACAATCAGGGTATCATCAAATCAGATTATACCCAAGTGATGTAGAGAAGACTACATTTCATACGAGTGAATGGCATTATAAGTTTTTGGTAATGCCATTTGGCTTAAGTAATGCACCAGCAACATTTCAAGCTATCATGAATAGAATTTTTAGGTTGTACTTGTGAAAGTTTGTCAATGTCTTCTTTGATGAAATTTTAGTATATCGTACAACCTTGAAATTGCATGTTGTACACTTAACTAAGGTGTTACAAATTCTATTAGATAACACCCTTTTTCTTAAGAAAAGTGAGTGCGCGTTTAAAGTGGACACTATTGAGTAATTGGGTGATATAGTAAGGTAAGGAGGTATGAGACAAGAACCTGCCAAAGTTAAAACTATATAAGAGTGGCCTTTTACCTTAGAATGTTAAGCAATTGAAGGTTTTTCTAGCTATTATCATTGCTTTATCAAAGGATATGCTATGATCGCATCACCACTAATAGAAATGTTGCAACATGATAGCTTTAGATGGACAAAGGAAGCGAGATGATCATTCAAGAGACTTAAGCATACTTTGGTCTTGGCTTTAATACTTGCTTTGCTTGATTTTGGCAAGCAATTTGTAGTTGAAATTGCTACATCTAGGATAGGGATTGGTGTAGTACTTTTGTAAGATGGGTATCCTATTTCACATTTTAGCAAGAAACTACCTCATCATATGTTTAAAGCTTTAACCTATGTGAGGGAATTATTTGCTATTGTGGAAGTAATGAAGAAATGGCAATAGTATTTGTTAGGTGCACACTTCATTATTAAAACTGATCATTAGAGTATCAAGGAGTTGTTGACACAAGTGATTTCTACTCTTAAGCAACATAAATATTTGACTAAGCTACTAGACTACGACTATACTATCATATATAAGTTAGGATAAAGAACATGGTAGCTGATGCCCTTTCTAGATAGCATAATGCCTCTTTTTTGGCATCATCTATGCCTTGTTTTCAAATTGTAGATTAGTTGAAGTCTGAGTATGGTCAGAATACTACTTTTTAGGAAACGATTCAAGATTTACAAGAAGGGAAACCTTTAAAGTGGCCATTAAAGTGGTGTAATAACTTGTTATATTTTTTCCCATAGATTGTTTTTAGTGCCTATATCTAAACTTATTCCTCAATTATTAATTGAGTACCATTGTACACTTACTTTACGTCACTTTGTTATTTTGAAGACTTTTAAGAGATTGGCATCATATTTCTATTAGGAGGGTATGAAGCATGATGTAGAAGTTTTTGTCAAAGGTTATGCTATATGCCAGCAAATAAAATATCAAACGCAATACCCGACTGGGCTCTTACATCCTTTACCTATACCTGAACAAGTTTGGAAGGATGTAACTATGGACTTTATTTCTTGTTTACCAAAGTCTCAAGGACACATAGTCATTTTGGTAGAAATCGACAGGTTATCTAAGTACTGTCATTTGGGTGCCATGGAGACACGTTACACTACTTTTAAAGTAGCCCAATTGTTCCTTCATATTGTAGTAAAGCACCATGTTGGGGGTACCTCTAGTTTAGAGGCTTTGGATTTGGATTTGACTTCTAGAGAAGAAATTTTGAGGATATTATGTTTGAATTTAGAAAAGGCCTAGACCAATATGAAGAAGTATGCAGATAAATCTATAGTCAAGGTTGAGTTTGTTGTTGGTGACTTAGTGTTGTCAAACTTTAGCCGGGCAAACAATTGTCTTTAGCATAACTGGTCATCATAAACTATCAACAAGGTATTATGGGCCTTTTTCCTATGACTAGAAAAGTAGGAGATTATGTGTATGAGCTCAGGCTTCTACCATACGCACGAATGCACAATGTATTCCACATTTGTCTACTCAAAAGGGCATAAGGGTCTCACATTCCATCTTTAGACCTAACACCAGATGCTCCATAGAATCATCCACTTATTTAACTACTGAATATTTTAAGTACAAGGATAGTACTTAGGTAGGGTAAACAGGTGCCTCAAATTTTGGTGTAGTGGCAAGGGTTAGCACTTGAGGATGAATCATAGGAGGACTATTTAAGGCTTTATATTCAAAATATGACCTTACAGACATGGTCATTTTTCAAGACATGGAGGAAAATGTTAGGACTCAAGGTCAAAGGAAGATTAGAAGACTTAATAAATTTAAGGATTTTGTACTTAATAACTAGAGAAGTATAAATTGTACATTTCAGATAGCGGGTGCGACCAATATAGTAGAAATATAATAGATTTTAATAGATCTAATCGCAAAAGTAACAGATTGTCACAATAATAAACAAGTGTAAGAGGAATAAGAAAGAATAAAGTGGGTATGATCCCCTTTACAATAGATCTAAAGTCTTGACTTCTGAAGAGTTCTAGATCCAGTTAATGTGATCTACTGCACATACCTACACACATAAATAAGATCAAGTTAGCATTTATTCTATCAAATTTTTTTGATGGAGTAGTAAAGAAGAAGAAAAAATATTAAGGTTTCAAAGTCTTATCTTCAAAGGCTTAGGAGATCGAGAGAGAGAGAGATAGTGACATCTGATAGAAGTACAATATATTTGGTAGTTAAGGTTTGGTTAAGTAGTGAGTTGGGATGGGCTTTACTTTAAGGGTCCAACATGATTTCATGTTTCTCTAACTATTAAGCCAAACTATTTCTATAAGCATCTATCATCTCAAAAGAATTTAAATAAATCTCAAAACTAAATATTACCTTCCAAAATAATTGAAACAATAACTCGAAAATGATTAAGGATATCAAATAATTTAATTTATACAATTACAATTGCATATCATAAGCATAACTAAAAGGTTAAACCTAGCAAGGAATTTTACCTACTTTCGCATCTTATAGTCTTATAGATTATTTTCTTGCTTTTCTAAGGATCATAAACCTATGCTCTAGTACCACTTTAATTGTATTGCCAAAGAACTTAGAATGTTACAGCTTGCCACATGTTCTTAGTATTTACTAATACGTCAGGCGTAAACTTTAAGTAAAATCTCCAAACATTTACAATTTAACCTTTGAATGACTTCGCAAAATTTAATTCTCCATATAATTATAACAATATCCACATAATTAGTTCAATAAATTCTAAGACTTTAAATAAACTAACATAAATACAAAATAAACTTTACAATTTTATAAACATATATATACAAATCATATAATGAACTATAATTATCTTAATTCAATTTCTAAGCTTACAATATATTTTCTATTCGCTACTCCCATCTTTGAATTTTGGTTTATCATATCCAATTGACAACTCTATAAATTCTAGCTAAGCACCTACACATGAAAAATTTATGAGGTGAGTCAAAGTCCAGTATGGACTACATAGTCACATGTACATGAGCATGCATTCACAAAATCATATGCATATCAAGGAATCATAAATGCAACACACACTAATTTATTATCTTTGTTTTTAATCAAGCAACAACATAAGGTTATTTATGACCACGACATACATATATATAATACCATATAATATCGGTATTAGGTCCTTCCCAACACCTTAAGAACCAAGTATCCAAGAATCAACCTAAATTTACCTAGATCATTTCCAAGCAAGATTCCACTCAAGATAATATTGTATAAGGATCATCAAGGTACCACTCTAAGATCACTAGGCCTCCTAGTCCCTTAGGCCCAGCTATGTACACGTAGCACAAACAATTTAATGTCAAATAATTTATTAAGTTCAGTTAATATCTCTAACTTAACAAATATCACAAGCAAGCATCCCATACCTATTTCCGTTGACTTGTTAGAAACTAATTCAACAACCTCTCTAGAGTTGTAAGGGATTGAATTGACACCACCTTTGGATTCTCGACACTTTAAACTACCAAATACGGTCCTTAATTCATTTCTTACAGAACCCTTGACCTTTCCTTTTATTTTTATGAATTTTTTTTTATTGTTTTGGATCACACTTACGTAGGAAAAACTATCTAAGAGAATGGTTACATGCATAAGCGGGGGAAAGAGAAAAAACTAACCTTAACTTTGGTTTATAAAGAGATAGGGTATACTGACTTTTTAGAATGTCCAAAATACCCTTAACCCTTATTTATTATTATTATTTTACCAGTTTCTTATTTAACATCTGGTTTTTATAATTGTGATATAAGAGGATTTGATATAGTCTCACTAGCTTTCTTAGGAATAAGATAAAAGAGCTTACATATTTTTTCATCTAGCTTATAACCAATAATTTTCCTTTCAATCATTGTAGAACTATCATCAGTAAGAATAGGGATTGACTTAGTTGTAGGCAGAACTAGCACAGTATCATTAGCATACTTACAAACTTTCTCTATTGCCTTAAGTGTACTATATTGAGTGTTTTCATAACATGATTTAACTTTAGAAGAATTATACACTATGCAATGTTCTTGAATAGTATGTAAGAATTTAGTTGTGACATGTTTCTTTTGCTTAATAGACAATTAAGAAATTCTTAAATCATCAAAGAAATGGTTAATGTATGCAAGTTGATGAATAAAATTCTTTGCCATAGCATTTAAATTATCTATCTTAGAATTTACTTGATTAAGCATCTAAATAATATGAGTTTTCTCAGTCAAATCTTCTTTAAAAGTTGTACCACTACACCTTTCTATAGTTTTAAACTTCTTCTTTTTTTTTTTTCTTGTTGAGGAATGAGCCCAGAAGAGAAAATATTTTCTTAAAAATGATGAATCTAGGTTCTAAGAAGAAGCTAAAGAGTAAGCTTTGATACCAAATTTGACGTAGGATGCTAAAAGTAAAAATTATAAAAAAAAAACGAAAAATAGGGAAAGCATAGAAATTATTGAGAAAAATTAATTTAAACACTTTTTTTGTGAAAGAATAATAAAACTTAAAAAGTTATATCTAGTAACCTTTTGCCCCTAAATTAAGATAATTGATTCATACTATCAGTGAATTGTATGGCCCTACCATACGACAAGATTTTTATGGTCCCATACCATAAATGGGAAAAAGGATGGCCTTGAACTAAGGCATCATACCAATCAAGAAAAATAATTTTATTCAATATCTAATCGCTTTCTTTTCTAATTAATTTCAAGTGCAGCCTATTTATAGGCATAATAAGAACTGGCATTTCAAGAAAACTAAATCTTAATAAATCTAGAAAATTTCATATCTTAAATAAAATATATCTATTTACTAAAATTTTAAAGTAAAAGATATTAATAATATCACATAAAACCTAATATAAAATAAAATAAAATCTAGGTAAGAAATACTATCATTTTATATCTACTTTTTCTTGATCAACATTGTATTGGAAAAAAGGATTTATGTCAAATATAGTCAAAAACCAAGCTATACGTTTATGCTATGTTTAGAATAGAAAAAAGGCCAACAAATATTGGATTAGTTTTCACACAAACCAAGTTGTTGTTATAAGAAGATTTTATGGGATGCAAAGCAGCATGTATGGAAAGAAAAATATCACTCTCACCATTTTGTTGACAATATATAAAAGGAGATAAGGATTTACTTTTAGAGATGAAGAGTTTGGAGAGAGAAATTTCAGAGAGCATTTTAGTTTTCCACTTAGATATTTTTCTTTATCTCTTTAGTTTTATTTTTAAGTCAATTATTTTCAATCTTTATGTGTTGTCTTTATATACTATGAACTAATTTAAGTATTATGGGATTTTAACATGCTTGATGATTTAATTGATATATGATTTAACTATATATTACAATTTGGTTAGTTGAGATTTTTAATTATCTCACTAATTTATGATTTTATTATTTGATCAATAATATTTTCATGAATATGCATGAATTTTAATGTTAATTAAGGTAGTAAAATTCATAAGAGGAATTTACTACATAACCGATAATTATATATTAAGCACTCAAAAGAGGTGCTTCTATTATAGTTAGGAAAATAATGACTCAAAAGGGAAGTAAGCGTTGTGAATCTAATTATAAACCAATTGATTAATGTTAACATATTTTGGAAGCATGTGTTATTTGATCGGATGATAGAATAGTCAAAATCTTAATTGACTTAGTAAACCTTTGCTTTTATTACTTTTCTATTTTAGTTAATTTAATTATTCTTATTTTAATTTGATCAACAATTGGTTTCAATAGCTTAGTTAAAAAGAGAATTAAAATAGTTTAATAATTAATTTCCAATCTCTATGGGTACAACCTGATTTTCATCCGTTTTTATTACTACAATACATGACCTAGTCCACTTGCCAAGGTATTTTTGTTGAAAATTAATTTTAGAGAAATACATGTACTCATCATGTTTTTTGTATAATTAAGTTCTACAAATGTTTGTTTATGGGAATTATTTCTTTTTAAATATGGAAAAAAAGGTTCTTCTTCCACAAAATTATTACAAACTTTAACCCAAAGTGCACAAATAAAGCTCTTTAACTTTACATGTTATGTACACAAATTCTTGAGCCATAACTATCTAATTAAGATCTATTTTTTCTTTTTATTTGTTCTAAAAAATTTTCAATTACAACTAATTAAATAAAATGAGGCAATGCCCTTTTTAAATATATATATATCTTAACAAACACTGGCTACTGAGGGGTGGTTAAGAATCCTTTTCTATTCCTTCACCACCTTATATACCACAAATCTACCATTACCAATTTTGATATCCACAATTCTCTACCTTTTTAACTAAATATAAGTTTTAAAATCTACCCTTTTTTTTCTTCTGTTTCCATTTCCACCATCACCAATCCATCACAATCCATTATCATTAGTGTTCTTTAATAGATCTATTGAATTTGAAGAGATTGTAGAAATCGAGATGTTGGTTTGTTCGTAGGTTTTTTTTAATAAGCAATTTTATTTTATATTTGACCAATTTACATTTTTTTATTGTCACCACTTATATGGGATTATGTCATCCCTTCTATGAGATTTTTTGTACTTACTAGTTGGTTAAGTTTTGTTTGTATAAGAGAAATTTTCTTTTCCCTTAAGTAGGATAGTTTGCCTATTGAAGCAATATGCTAGAATATTTGATAGGGTTTTTGTACCCCCAACTCCTCATCTATGAGTCCTCTTGCATGGATTTTGTTTTGATTGATGTATCACTCTCTTATTGCATGAAATCATCTCTTCTAATAGAGAGAGAGAGATAAGAAAATTAGGCCATAATTTAAGTTTCATCTCGAAGATAAAGTAAAATTAAAAATTTAATAATATGTTAAGTAAATGTAGATATGGTATTAGAAGTGAACATTAAAATCTACTGATCAAGGATCAAGTAGAATCTTACATGGTGGGTTAAGATTTAAAGTAAATATTAGATACTCTTGGGTAAGCAAATTTAGGGTAGGTATTGTAAGAAATCCTGATTTGTAAATACAACTCCTAAAAGTACCTTGAAATATGTATCATATAAAATTGATAGTTTTTAAGGTATTTGGTGGAACCTATAAATTTAATCTTTCTACTTTTTTTTTATTCAAAATATTATAATGATGTAGTTAGATACGAATTGACATAGTCAATCTAACTCAATTCAACCTCACTCGATTATGAAGCTGATTCAAGACACCCTTTTGATTGTATTGATATAGCAAACTAGGAAAGGTCATTGATTTAGTTAGTCTTGCGGTTCCATAGGACCCAACAAGGTTTTTTGAATAAAATGCATTAATTGCTTTCCTTATTTGCTAGATAATGTACTAATTTGCTATAAAAGAAAAACCTAAACCCAAGGAAAACAAAAACTAAAAAAAGCTATCAACTCTCAAATCTCAATAAGATTAATAATTGTATTATTTTAGAAATAAAATATAATTTTTTTTATATTTTTATTTACTTAGGTTGGACTGTTCTCAACCCTTAACCCCTTCTTATTTCAGGGTTGACTTTTAGGCTAACTTTGACAATATTACTTATAATTATTACCCAACATCATGATATACAACTTGTTGAATTGTATTTTTAGTTTAGCTAGATGATGGGCTTTGAATGACCTACAAAAAAAACACATGACTAGAATGAGCATAGAAGTTTACTTCGCTATGCTTAACCCAATGCTTAAATCAATTACAAGTGATGGAGTGATGGAGACTATGAATATTGTACATATTTGAACATGTGTGGGCATATGTGTATATGTATCTATCCCTTGTTAAAGAGAGGAACTTAGGTACTTATAGGCCAGGATGTTGAGTCTTGATTAGTAGATAGTTTGTACTTCAAAAATCTTTAGACTACTGCTAAGATATGTGTTTAGTGTAATCTTTTGACAATGTTTAGGGAGAAATAGCATGATCACTTCAAGCCATGCACCTATTGTTTCTCATTTAATGATTTGTAGGCATTGTGTGCCTAAGTACATAGCCCTCTAACGTTAGGCTTAGCTTAGGCACCGCGTACCCCACAAATCAAATATAGGGTCAAGTACACAAGGTGCTTATTCTTAGGTAGTTAGGCTTAACTGTATTGAGTTATTAGGCCTTGGTGCTATTAGGCCCTAAGGCCCACTTTTGAAATTAGCCATCAACACTTGCCGTCACTCTCTTTAATGTTAGGTCAATGGAGAGAGTAAGTATGTCTTGGTAAGATAATCGAAGTGCTTTGACTCAAAGGGCTAGAGTTTATATAGCTTTGCACTTTAGATTGACATTGCTTGGCATGGGTGCCTTATGCAAGCCTAATCATAAGCAATTTTAAGGTTGGCATGTCCAAGATAGCCTCAACAAAGTACTAATTTGACACATTTGTTGGCCCTAGTGTGAGAGATATAATGATATGGGATCGAGATAAGAAAGAAACGATAGTAAATCTAAAATGAAAGAACAGGAATGGGTATTCAAAAGGAAGACGAGTATGAAGAACAAGAAGGGTTTTGATGGTGAATGTAAATGGATATAACTCACCAAGAGACAAATATGATCAAGGGTTTGAGCTCGAAATAAAGTTCTATTCGACTTACGAACACTAAATGTTGCTCGGGTTTCAAATGAAGGTTAAATACAACTCACTGACTTATTCAAATGAAGGGGTTCACCACAATCTGAGAACAACATTGATAAGAACGTGGGGATGATTAAAGAGTATAATCAACGCTCGATAATTCAGTAAATACTAACTCAAGTATAGCCTTGCTCGAAAAGAGGAAAGTTTCACTCTCTACATATATCTTTGTATAGCTATCTATTTGTATCTATCTCTATTCATCTATCTAAGTACAAATGTTGCTATTTATAGCAAGTCTTAAACCTTAGTGGCAAAATTATAAATAAAGTACAAGGCCTTAAACCCTAAAGAATCGAGCCCATAAATAAAATAAAAGGGAAAAAATGTATAATAATACAAACTATGCATTTTATAGAACTAGACATGTAATCACTGGGCATGTCTTAAGAGGAGTAATACCCGAATCGAACGGGGTTGGCAGTTGGATGAACGAGTTTAGGAAGGGATCCTTAACATCTTAAGTAGCTCAACCAAGATACTAGAGAGGTCAGCCCATAATTGCTGAGTCATAGAATTAGTCGGCACGAGTCCTTCTCTAATGTGCTGAGTGGTACTTTGGTTCCAATTACTTGGCTGTGTGGTCTCTTGACACTTTGGCTAACAACAAACCTGATGTTAAGTGTTCATCTACCTTCCTTTTGTCCTTCTAGTTGCAATTCGGCCTCAAAAAGCATTGAGAGGCCTCGGCTTAGATATGGTTGGAGGCTAATTCCCATAATTACGATGGGTTTGAAAGGAAGTAGTCCTTGACATTAAGTGTTGAGTATGGGCCGGGATGCCGAATAAACTTCTCTTATCTTTTCTCTTCACCATGGGTACCGAGTGTCTCTAGATTTCCTCAATGCTCATGGAGGTCAAGCAATAGCTCTTCCCATCCTTTCGAACGGTGTAAGTGTTGAGAAAGTCATCATGGACCACTTTCTAGTCATACTCCCAAGGTTGGCCAAGAAGTAGATTTGCAGCATTCATAGGCACGACGTCAAAATCAATATCATCCTCATATTGTCTGGCCTTGAATACTATTCGCACTCTTTTATACACATGGACCATACCTTTGTCATTAAACCATTTTAATCCATAGGGTCGGAGATGTGAGTAGGTCGGCAACTTCATCTTTTCTATCAACTTGACAGATATGACTTTGGTATAGCTACCTCGATTAATAACCAAGGAACAAGTCTTCCCATTCACTTAGCATAGATATCTTCTTTGATCTTTTCTATCATCTAGATTTTTAGCATAGATATCTTCTTTGATCAATCCTTCCTCCAAGCTCTTATCACTCTGACTCTTGATTTAAGCCTTGGGCCCTTCACCCTTTAAGACCAGGTCTTTTTTATTCGGGCATTGGGATTTAATGTGTCTATAACCTAAGCATTTGAAGCACTTCACTTCTCGAGCCTTGTTACTGGGTGCCTTTTCTTTCTCAACAATCCATTTCTTGGCATAAACTGGTCTGCTAAGCTCTCTTTTCTCTATCTTCTTTTCTTGCCTTCTCTTGACATATCTCTCAGGATCAGGGCTGCCTTGTTGGGGTTAGCTACTCGACCTCTAATGCCTTCTTCTCCTTTGCCTCTCTACTCTTAATGCCAAATTAATTAGCTCATCCAAAGAGTTGAATGACTGCAATTCAACTATATCAACAATGTCGTCCCGAAGTTCACTTTGGAATCTAGTAATGGTATGGTCCTGTAGCTCGATAATCTCACATCTCGTCATTAAGGTCTCAAACTCTTGTAAATACTCTTCAATAGTATTTCAACCTTATCTTAAGTGTTGGAAAGCATGGAGTATCTCCTGCTTGAAATAAGTTGACACAAAGCATTGGTTCATCAACCTTTTCATGAGCCTCCATGTTCTGATCAGCTCTTCTCCTTCATCTTCTCGCTTAGCAACTAGCTTATCCCACCAAAGACTTGCATATTCAACAAGGGTCGTGAAGCCAGCTTAACCTTTGTTAGTTCATCACACTCGTCGCACTTGAACAATTTCTCAACTTGGGGAACCCAATCAAGGAACTCTTCAGGTTGGCTACTTCTACAGAAGGTCAGCAAGTTAAGCTTTATATTGTCAAGTCCTCGACTAGGTGCTCAAAGTTCATCCCTTGCATTCATAGCAGGTCGGTTTACCTTGGATAGGCCACTTCTGTTCGAGCTCTGCTCGGCCATATCTCTTCTCAGCCTCGGCTCTCTCCTCTGGGCTTCATGGTTCAACTTGGAGTCAATACTCTTATCATTGCCTCTTCTCGGCATTGGTAGGGTTTCTCTTCTTCTTGGCTCAACAGCTCTTCTTGGCTATCTCACATCATTACAAAGTTTTTATAACCACTCCTACTATTAGGTATCCATTCCTTCCTTTCTTCTCGGCCGTCACGTTTGCGGCCTTTGACTAACCTAGTAAGCTCCTAAATAGAGTCGATTAGATTCTGAATCTGGAATTCCAAGTTGTCGACACGTCTCCTCAAGCTTCCATGAGGGATGTCTCTAGTGTTGATACTATCCTCTGACATTCTTGTTCATGAAGTAATTTACCAAAAAATTAAAGAAACAACAAAACAAAATTACAACAACTCAGAAATAATGACTACTTGGCTTCTGCAGCTACTTACTACTACGAACAACATACTACACTACAGAACAATGATTAACAAAAATGTTAGAACCACAAATCTACTTTAAAGAACACTAGCATGCATGTCTCCCTAAAGCTTTGATACCAATATGATGTGGGTCGAGATAAGAAAGAAACGACAATAGATCTAGAACGAAAGAACATGAATGGGTATTCAAAAGGAAGATGGGTACGAAGAACAGAAAAGGGTTTTGATAGTGAATATGAATGGATATAACTCATCAAGATACAAACATGATCGCGGGTTTAAGCTCAAAATAGAGTTCGATTCGACTCACGAACACTAAATATTGCTCGAAGTTTCAAAAGAAGATTAGATACAACTCACTAATCAGTTCAAATGAAGAGGTTCACCATAATTTGAGAACAACATTGATAAGAACATGTGGACAATTAAAGAGTATGATCAACACTCGATAGTCCAACAAATGTTAACTCAAGTATAGCCTAGCTCGAAAAGAGGAAAGTTTCGCTCTCTGCAAATATCTTTGTATAGCTATCTATCTATATCTATCTCTATTCACTCTCTATATAAATGATGCTATTTATAGCAAGTCATAAACCCTAGTGGAAAAATTTTAAATAAAGTATAAGGCCTTAAACCCTAAAGAATCAAGCCCATAAATAAAATAAAAGGGAAAAAATGTACAATAATACAAAACTGTGCATTTTATATAACTTGGCATGTAGTCACTTGGCATGTCCTAGGAGGAAGAGTATCCGAATCAAACAGGGTTGGTAGTTGGATGTATGGGTTCGGGAAGGGATCCTGATGTCTCGTATGGCTTGACCGAGACACCAAAGAGGTCAGCCCATAATTGCCAAGTCATAGAATTAGTCGACACGAATCCTTCTCTGGTGTGCCGAGTGGTTCTTTGGTTTTGATTACTTAGCTGTATGATCTCTCAGCACTTTGGTTGACGACAGACCTAATACTAGTGTTCATCTTCCTTCTTTTTGTCCTCCTAGCTGCAGTTCAGCCTTGGTAAGCATTGATAAGCCTCAACTTGGATATGGTTGGAGGCTAATTTCCATCACATAAGGGGTAAGCTATAGTTAAGTAGATGAAGCTAAGGTTACTTTAGTTAAGTGCTTAGTATTGGCCTTTTTGGTCGAGCTAAGGCACCAAGATCTCTTTTCAAAGCAATTTTGACCACTTTTATTAACTTCTTCATACATTCCAAGCATGTCTCCTATGTTGCCTAAAGGGCTTATCATATTAATAGATGTGATGTCATAAGGGTTAGGTACTTTGGTAACCTACACGTATTAGGATAACCGGTCTTGTTAATCAAGCATTACTTATGGTAGGGGTAGGCTTGATGTTATGTGGTCTTACAATAGTAAGAGATTCTTTAACCTCCTCTAATAATGACATTTATTGTAATTCGACTTCCTAAGATCTTTATTGGGCTATAAATAGGGGGTTTACATTAGGTGTTAGCCAAAACATAAAGCTAGGGTCCAACTTCTTTTTCTCCTGTTCTTTGATGCTTCACTCACTCTTATTATTTAGGCTTCAAGGAGCTAAGGGAAAAGCCAACCCCTTAACCTTTCGAGTTAGTGGCAACCTGTACATAAGAGAATGGTGGAGTCTATTATGTTTAGTGATTCTTTTTTAGATTCCTTTCGATGAGAGGAAACGCAATTTGCATTGATTGAATTTCACTTCTAGGGACTTTTCTAGCACTAAGGAATAGCACACTATTTATGGCTTGCATTCATGTTGGGGATTGGGTCGATGGCCTTGAGTTAATCCTCAAAACCCTGGTAGCTTATAACGGGCTACTTATTCAAAGGCCATATAGCCCTTAAGCAATCTGAGAGGACCTCTGCTAGTTTAAGTTTAGTCCAAAGTTTGGGAATAGGAGAGGAAGTTGTTGGTTGATTCGAATTTGTACATTCACTGTCGGTTTCTTCTCATGATTTGCCCTATTATCCTCTTGCCTTTACCAACATAGATTTAAGGCTTGGTTAGGTGGTTGACGTCAATGCTCGATGTCTTATTAGCCTTAGGCCTTGTCCCAACCGTTGTAAGGATCATGTGAGGGATGAGTCAAGTTGGCTGGAGAACAAAAGCTAAAGCAGCTGGTTAAGCTAGCTTAAATTCATCTCCTTAAAGAATCCAATGATATAATAGATGTCCCTACTATAGTTAATCACTATCTAACATCATATGTACCTTCTTCTAGATTATAAGGGGATTACGAAGGCCAAGAGTAACAACCTTTTAACTTTCACAAACTGACCTATTGAGGTCGTGGGAAATAAACAGCTAGAGGAGGGACAACAATTCTCCTAAAAGGAGAACTTCCCTCTAAGTCGACAATTAGATTATCCTCTAGAAACCTTGCAAATCCTTCTAAGATGACATTTCCTAAAAAGAAGTCTTTATCTCAAAATTTTACATTAACTAGTGTTTGAAATCAAAATGTAGATCATTGATGTAGCAATCTATTAGGTCAATATGTCTATTTTATGCTATAAATATCATTTGGTGCCTTTGAATAATAAATCCATCTTTCTTAGCCATCTTTTCAATTTTCTCAAGAACTTCTATTTTTATTGTTGTAAACTATGATCTAAGATGATTGTTTGAGGCTTCATTCCTAGTTTATTTGAGGCTTATTCGTCTGAGTGGGTATGGTCAACTTCTCCTTCAATGCCTGTTTGGTTAAGGCCTTTGTAGTTAAAGCCTTTGTTACCAAGGCCCATATGGTAGAGACATTCTCATCCAAGGCCTATTCAGCTAAGGCCTATGTAGCCAAAGTCTTTGTTGTCGGGCTTATATGATTGGTGAACAAGCATTTGGTTGAAGTAACCTGAGATAGTTGGCTTCCTCGAGATGATAATTAGCTTTCTTGAGAATCTTTAAATGTAGAGTCCTTATGGGCATGTGGGTTGTTACACCTTCAATGCCATGGACATGCATCAAGAAGGCATTGGTTTGCTTGCAATGTCCATAAGCACATGATGTCATATCCAATCATTCACATTCTTGATTCACTTGTCCAATTAATATCCCATCTTGTCCCATCATTATTTTGACTCTTTTTCACTTATATATACTATGAAAGGGGTGAGTTTATTTTCTACCCTACATTTTTCCTCTCTTATTTCTTTTGAAACCTATCTTTCTTAGAATTTCCTTCACTTTTTTTCTCTTTGTTTCTTGCATTTTTTGAAGGTAACAAATGGGTTTGCATCTTTCTCCTCTTCTCCCCTTCAAAGACAATCGTATAGTGGGCCCATAGGGGCCACTTCCCCTAAACCCATGGCAATGGTGATGACGAAGGTCAATAAAGGTAGTGGTAGAAGAGTAGTATGACTTAGAAGGCCATTATGGATGGATGAGTATCTTGAAGATAAGGAACATGGCATTATCGTTTGTTTATATTGATACGTAGCCTATGCTACCCAAATGTAAAGCACCCTAAGGGGGCCAAAGTTAATATTGTGTTTGCATGGTGAGGTTGTTGTAATTAGTTGATTATATGCAATGGGTGTACTGATTGACCTAAGAGATATCTTAAACTGATGGCACATGAAGGGATGTTATTAGGAAGAGGCATAGGAGGAAAAATAGGTAAACTTAATATCTTATATGTGTACGTGTAGTAGTGGATCAAACTCAATACTTTTGATTGTTCTTGATAAAATTGCTTGTTTGATCTTCTTTATTATGATTTTAGTATAACTTTAGTATTTGTCTCAAGCTTACCAATGTTTTGAATGAATCAAATGAGAGAAAAAGTCTCCTACTTATAGAATTTGGAACTTGATATTATTTATCAGATGGCTCCAAGATAGACAGTTCAAATTGAGCTTGATTATCCAAGCTTATCATCTCTTTTAGCCTTCAAGGACTTAGATATGAGCTCAGGGCTTATGATAGTTAAAAGAAACCTATTTTCTCTTTAAACAAGTCTAAAGTACACTTGAGTCTCTTTGAGGCTCAATAAAGTTAAACAAAGCTTAAATAAGCTTAAAAAGGCCATTTCTAAGCATATTTTTTTTGCATGCAAGATAACCAAGTAAGACTAAGAGCGAAAAATCCAGTATGATGATTTTTGTTTTGAGCCTACCAAGTTAGGTCTCCTTAAAATATCCTTAATCAAACCGATTTTCTAGACTTTATCACTGGTGTAAGATATCCATCCCCACCCTCTACAGCATCATAAATATTTTAATCCCCAGCTGGACGCGTGGCTAGTTAAGCTATTGCATGATGAAACTTGGGTCTACTTAACGTCGAGAAGGAGCTCCGTTTATTCATTGCGTACTTTGCGATGCGGTTGAGGATCCCTTTCTTGAGGTTTACCACTCATGGTTATCGAGAGGATGTAGTAGAAACGATGCAGAATCTTTTTCATTAAGCATGATACATGTGGTTACCATAAATGGACACACATACACATAATTGAAAAACTTACCATGCCAAATGATCATTAGGGAAAGTACTAAGAATTGCCCTTATCATATATAAACATATATATATATATATCTTATTAACGCGTCTTGTTACCAAATGACAATTGCTTGGTACAAAAGTATGCATATATGCATATATATATATTTTTTACTATGTGTTACTCCTTGATGACAAACTATGAAACCTTAGGGAATATTATAATTGCAATAAATTACAAACCATATATACTTATGTATACATATGCAAGTTTGTATATATATGACAGAAGAAGAGTTGTAACTTTCTCCATTTACATATTTCTTGTTGGTAGGCTAAGGCTGAATTTATAATAATATTAATAAGTAAGCGGAATATATGCTAATACGTTGGTGAAAGCATGAAAACATGAACATGCATCTTAAATATAAAAAAGGGAGAATAAAACAAAATGAAACTTTAGATAACGTCATACTTGTTACATTTACATGTCGTAGTTTAAAACGTGGACATAGAATATCATTTCTTTCATGCTATGAATTAATATGAATTATTATAAATTAATTAGAGAAAAGGAAAGAAAAAAGAAAAGTTATGATATAAAATATATACATATATACCTGCACACATACAGTTGTAACTAAAAATTAAAGTTGAAAAAAATAATATTGACAATAAAAAATAATAATTTATTGGTCATTTTTGATAAGGTGATTCTTGATAAACACAAAATAAGTTGAAGATTACCTGAAATTACGAAACCATATACATGTACATACATCAATAGAAATGTAAAATTTTCTACATAAGGAGTCATAGCACTTGTATCCCTTGCGAGTAGATGAGTAATCAATGAAAATACATTTGATTTCTAGGAGATCTAATTTGTCTCTTTAATAACATGAACAAAGACCATGCATCCAAATACCCCAGGTGTGAGGCCATTTGTGGTTTTGAATTAAGAGTAGAAACTACTAAAACTCTCGACGGGAATTTTGTCATCCAATAATACTTATGAAGGAAGTGTATTTATTAAGTATATGGCAATAAGGGTAGCTTTTTCCCAATAAGACTTATGAATATTTCTTTGTAAGACTAAAGCTCGGGTTGCGTTGAGTAAATGTCTATTTTTCTTTTTAGCTACCCCATTTTGTTAAGGTGTGTTTGCATATGATGACTCATGAATAATGCCTTTTGATTGAAAGTATTGTAACAAAGTTTAGTTAAAGTAGTCCTTAGCATTCTCTATCCTAAACCTTTTTATTTTAACCCCATATTGGTTTTGAATCATTGAGTGAAAGTTAAGTATAAAAATGCTAAAATCTAATTTTTGTTTAATTGGAAAGAGCCATTTAACTCGAGTGTAGTCATCAATGAAAGATATAAACCAATGAGCCCTAGAAACATTAGGTATGGTAGAAGAACCTTACATGTCACTATGTGTCAAATGAGAAGGATGTGAACTTCTTTTATTGCTAATAGGAAAAGATACATAAGAACATTTTGCCAATTCACAAATGTCACAATGGAACACAGAAATATCTAATCCTTAGAATGGGTAAGGAAACATAACTTTCAAGACTCTAAAAGATGGATGGCTTAGGCATAGATGATGCAGCCAATTGGCATCATTACTTGAATTAAAAAATGGAAAAGACAAATTACCCTCAATTTTTCAAGATGATTCAAGATGATAGAGGTTGTTTCTTTCCTTATCAAGTCCAATCCTCTTCCTCGAGTTTTGACCTTGAAAAGTACAATAAGAAGGGAAAAAAATAGCATGACATTTAAGATCATGAGTGAGTTTTTGAATGGAAAAAAGATTGGATCATAATTTTGGAACATAAAGGACGTTATTAAGGACAATGTCTATATATCGCTAAATCCTACAACAATAATTAAAGAGCCATTGGTGACTATAATTTTCCAATTACTTAGACATGGAGTATAAGTGTGGAAGAGTTGAGATGTGAGGGTCATATGATCGGTGATATCGAAGTATATTATCTTAGAGTTCACATAAGGATTTTTTGAGGCATTCATGCAAAAAAGGAATAGAGGTTTACCTAAGAGGACTAAAGAACAAGATCGAAAAGACTTTTCAAAAGATTCCAATAAGGTTTTAATTTTTTCAATTTCTTCACCATCTAACCCTGAACTATTGAATTTTTCTTAGTTTTAGACTACTAAATCATGTGTGCTTGAGGTCTTTATTGGCCCCCCCCCACCCCCACATTGTTTCCCTAGTCTCAACTTAGTAGCTTACCATTCAGTTTCCAACACTTCTCTTTTGTGTGCCTTGGTTTCTTGCAATAGGTACACCACAAATTGTCCTTATTCTCCATCTACTAGCTCTCTCTACTTGAGTGTTTTGGTAGATCACTCTTTTCTTTCTCCCCTTAAGTGTTTTTACTTCTAAGGTTGATCCATCCATGGTTTGAGATTTAAGCATAACACTCTTTTAACTTTTTGTCCTCTAACCAATGAAATCGTCTCTTCTAGAGAGGATGCTTCCTCTTAACCAAGGATTTGAATCCTTATTTGATCAAAGTTTAGATTTAATTCGGCCAAAAATCATAAACATGGTCTTTTTCAATAAAGTTCTTCAAGATGGTGGCATCCTTAGTGTATCTCATCTTAAAAACTCAGTAATGATCAAGCTCTTGCCATAGATTTTGCAATATGTTTGCATACTCCATGATAGATTTGTCTCTTTGTTTAGTAGCCACCATTTCAACCTTGATTTCATACATTTAAGCAACATCATGAGCCTTTGAATATGTACAACTAATGAAGTCCCATATCTCTTTAGCTATGAAAAAATACATGCATTTGTCACTAGTCATAGGATCCATCAAATCCCATGGTCATGAAATTATCATAGAATCCTCCTCATCCTAACCTTTAAACGTTGGGTCGTCCTTTATTAGTCCATTTCCAAGAAGATGACCAAGTCTCCCTTTGCCCTTAAGGTTCATGTGGATAAGATAATTCTTTCTATTGAATCCTATAGGATTGCTCAGATATTTTGCAAATCTCTAACTTTTTGGAAATGATTGGATTCTTTATGTAGACTAGAATTGTTAGAAGAAATAGTTTCATAGGTTGACATTGTGAGGAAAAAATGACCAACAATATTAGGGATGATGAAGATGGCAATGAAGGCTAATTTATCGAGGTTTTAATCCTAAAAAAGAGCTTAATGCTCTTATACCATGTAATGAAATAGAAGTTAGAAAGAAACAATATTTTTCATTGATAGATAACATTACAAATGTTTATATAAATAGACAAAATTTATCTGGTTGGTGTACCAACGTCTACATAATTAATACTTCACCTACCACTAATAAATATCTTGTCTAAGAGAAAAACAATAATATTTACAAAAATTTACAACTCATCTACACTTCAATAACTAACTCTTTTACGGTTCTTGTGGACTGTGGATTACTAGGTATCATAGTTATTTATATTTTATATTAAATTAATAAACTAAAATCAAAAGCCATAGTGATTAGTTAGATGGAGTCTTGCAACCTTTAACTTGGAAGGCAATTTTTGTATCTTGGGTATATACGTATATGGAAATTTTAGACAATTCTACCAGGCCTCCTTTAAGGTTATGACAATTGTAATGCAAAAAGCTAAAAGCTAAAAGCTAAAAGCAACAGATTACCAAGCCAACAAACACTAATGGGCTTTTTCAACCACTTAGCTCAAAAGTTTAAAACTTGTGTTGGCAAGGCATTTACCACCATAGTTGTATAAATTAGTACCAAATATCTCCCACCTAATGTTGTTAACTTCTTTAGACATTCCTAAAATCTTGTTACTAACATTTGGCATATGTCTCCACCTAGCACTAGCCACAATTCACCTTACATCATAAAGCATTGTAGAGATGTAAGCTTCAACTAACTTAGTGAGGTCAAATATAAGTAAGTTAATTAACAAACACATGAAAACATGAAAAGAATATACTCATACAATTACATATAGTTGATCCAATAATTGTATATAACTTAGAATTACACCCTTCAAAGCCAAGGTCAAAGATATTCAGCTGAACGGATCTATGTTCTAGTTACTTGGCTATTAAACCACAAAATATCCTCACAATATTCTTAAGGTTACTCTTTTTCATTTTTTTTATATTTTTGCTCAAATTCCAAAACCTAAAGCCACGGCCTTAGATGTATGTAGCACATATAGGTCTCATTAGCAATAGCCTTTAGACATAGCCCTTAACTAGGCAATTAACATCTATCGATGCATAATAATCCCATGGATTAAGGTATAGCACTTGTTGTATGAGTGCATCATATAATAACACAACATAATATATAACAGTGACCTCTAAAAGACCCTTTTATACCACCTATGTGATGTGATGGTCATTGAGGATATGCAATTTCATGTTATGCATCTCTTATTTAATTAACATGTCTTATATGAATAGGTTAGGTTGACTTAAGCATCTAATTAGTAATCCTAGATAAGCACAAACTATTAATTATTGATGTGTACATAAATATACATGTTTTATGGTTGACTTTATAATGCTTTCAAAAAATTTTCTAGGTGTTTGTATTGAATTTGATATTAGTTGTTTATATTTTTATTTTAGGTCTTGAATGATGATTTTAGACAAAGTTTTGGATGATTTAAAGAGGATTTGGATGGGTTTTGAAGCTTAGGAAAGGATCACACCTAAGAGTAGTGCTTATGAATTGAAATTGCATCCAAAAGAGTGAGAAAATAAGAAAGAATTAGTTGGCTGAGAGAATCATGATCAGGTTCACAGGCATGAACCTCCTATCTTACATATTCACAATTTTTCAATAGAGAAAGATCATGCCTAGGAATCATGGTCGTAAACATGGAGTGTGAACATGTTATTATTCCTTATAAATCTCCTTATTTTTTGAAAGATTTGAAGTCCTAGAAGATGTACTATACATATAAATAGATAAAAGGCCTTGCAAACATGAAAAGAGAGAAGATAGATATTATTATTTCTTGCATTCAATTAGATTAGGCTTTATATGACAAAAACAACACCTTTCAAAGTAGTTTATTTTCTTTGAAAAATTCAATATGGGAAGTGATAGGAAACAATATTGGATCTTAAATTAAGGTTTGCGAACCCCTTTAAAGGTTGTTTTTGCTCCTCTTTATATGCTCTTGTTTTGGATATTATTAACCCTATTTCTTTTATGCTTAATTGAGATTATGAATTGGATATTTAGATTACTAGTTAATGGATCTTGTGTGAAAAATGGTGTTTATTGAGTCTTTAATTCCATAATCATTAAGCATGTATTTTGATGAGTTAGAACATACGCGTGACTAGGATTGAGTTTATGAAAACCATTTCTATTTAATAATTGTGAATTAGGTAACTTGGATTAAAGCAAGACATAGCGATATGCACTTTAAATAAATTAAGATTTAGGAATTGGAAGGGATTAATTAAGTTTATTTCTTATTTAGCAGCAGATAGGATAAATTGGTTAATTTTGCATAAATATTCACTTTGTAAAAAGGAATTTTTACCTTGTGCTTTATTACTTTAAAACTAAATCTATCAAAGACTTCATATTAATATTAACTATTTTTCTATCTATCTTGTTTGTGATCAAATTCATTAAAAGTATTAAATATCCCATTTTAATTTATTAGAGTACAGTAGTATAAGTATTAATTTTAGAATTTGAATTTAAAATCTTCAATTTAAATAACTAGATTTGGATAGAAACTAACACGGCTAAGAGCTAGTCCTGTGGACTTAGTATACTTACTAGTAAAAATATGCTTTTATTATAGAGTAGAGTTAGAGTCATCGTATCAAGATTTTGGTGCCATTATGGGAAAATGGTTTGTGTTAATTTTAGCTTTTAGGATTGTTTGTAGACTAGGTGTTTTGTCTTATTCATGTTTCTTTCTTTTTATTTCATTTCTTTATTTTTGTTTCTTTGCCTTCACTGTTATATTTATTATTTTTTCAATTTCATTTTAGTGTCAGATTTTTGTTTCCTCTATATTTTATTTTTGTAAGCACTTTTAGTAGAAGAACATTGAGTTTCATCATTTTAGCATTCACTATGTACTACAAGCAAGTTTCTAAGCAAGGGGAAAGTATGTGATAGTCATATACAACCTCTTTTTATTGTGTTGTACTAGAGAGCTTTGAATAGAAATTCTTTTTTTTCAAGTAGTACAAAGGTAAGTCATTATATGAAGCATGATTGAGATTCCACAAATCTAATAAGGTGCGTTATTCTATAGGATCCTCTGTAAATCCTGTGACTTAAGCTCCAAAAAAAGAGAAAAGTATTGAAGAGTTATTGAGAAATTTGGTGGTTAAGTAGGAAGAAATATTTGAAAGCTAGAGATCAACCATCCAAAAGCTAAAGACACAGTTAGCATAGGCAATAAAGCTCTTGATGACCACACTGGTGGCTGTAAAGGTGAGTGAACTATAAGAAGATCCCTGTGAAAAGAAGGAAAATAATCCTTCTAAGTTTACTAATAACTCTTATTTTAAATATATTTCACATAGTGATTTTATAGTATTTCCCTTACATATTTGGCATTTTTTTAAAGAAATTGATACTTAATTGAGTAAAATTTTGATTTCAAGGTTTGAACGCATTCTCGGATTGAAAACAAAGAAAAGAAACCAAGTTTCACTCAATTCGGAGTTCAAATGAATAAGTTTTGAAGTTACATAAACAATAGGAATTTTAGTCAGAAAGTTACACAATCTAGGACACAACTGTGTCTCCAAGCTATGTTCATGTAGGAAGATTTGCCAAGGTCAGAAAGTTACACGACCTGGGGACACGATTGTGTCCCAGGCTGTGTCTGGTGACGAAAAAAGAAACCTTTCAATACATTATAAAAGGACATACTAGGGTTTAGTACATAACTGGGGAAATTCAAAATAGAAGAGACTTGAAGAAAAGGAGAAGAAAAAGGCGAAAGCAGCACTCAACTTCAAGATTGAAGAGATTTATCATCAACAAAAGGGATTTTTCATGTTTTATTTATTGATTTTGTTGCAATTCATTTTTAGTTTCATTATGATAGCTTAAGATTCTTGTATTTAGGATTATGAAACCTAGGGTTTCATGTAACTATTAGATTTATTGATAATTTTCAATAAAGTGTCTATCTTTTTTTTTATTTAATTATGTTATTTAATTGTTAATTGATATTTCTAGGGTATCAATCTATAATATTATACATAATGATTGAGAAATCATATGTGTACTGAGATCTTGACATAATTGGAGAGAATTATATGTGTACTTAGAGATAAGATACATGTTTCTTTCGGAAAGTTGTTCTTTTGTGTGGGAATTCATTATACATTAATGCAATTTTGAATTATATTACTAAGTGAATAGATTCCAGTAAATAATTTAGGATTAGGGTTAATATGCTTGAAAAAGGTGTTAACTTTAATTACGGATCCCTCTAATCAAGAATAATAGAGATTGAATTGGATACATTTTAAGCGGTCACATATTAAACACTAGGGGAAATAATTCCTAAATACGTTATTTGCCTTCTTGAAGTTGTTCTTAATTTTATTGCTTTCTAAATTACTTAATCAAGTCGCATAATTAGGTTAGTTTGTTAATTTTAGCATTTTTAATTCATTCAACTCATCACAATTTTCCAGTTAGATAATAGAGCTAAGTTTAATATTAGTATTCGAAGTCTCTGAGGGATCGACTCGGACTCGCATCCACTATATTAAAACTGATAGGCACACTTACCTTGTATCATTTACTAAGAATAAGAAGAAACAAGAATCGCTAGTCACTGGGTCTAAAGAATCATAAGTTGATTGTTGTTTCCAAGTAGTAAGGGAGGTGAAGAAACAAGAATAGAAATCAACTTGGGAAGTAATAATTGAAAAGCTCGCCAATGTGGCCATAAAGAGGTTCAAAAGATTAGAGAAACAATTTGAAGATGTTGTAAAGGCTTTTGCTCTAACTAAGCTAGTGAAGGCAATACATTTGAGGTAAGGCAAGTAACTGAGCTTCAAGAGACATAAGCATCTTCATTAAGATCAACGAAAGAAGTGGTATAACAAACTAACATTCTTGAAGTGTGTGATCCTAATGCCAAGCAATTTGTACCAACTTTACATTTTTCAAGATTGCTAAAGAAATAGAAAAATGATGAAGATTATGATCAATTCCTAGAGATGTTCAAGAAGTTATAGGTCAATAATCCCTTGGTAGATTTACTAGAGCAGACACCTCATTAAAGGTGCTATTTGAAATAAATTATGACCAAAACAAAGAAAATGAATACACAAGAGATAGTCACATTATCACAA
Organism: Lumnitzera racemosa; assembly: GCA_024138005.1. NCBI lineage: Eukaryota > Viridiplantae > Streptophyta > Magnoliopsida > Myrtales > Combretaceae > Lumnitzera > Lumnitzera racemosa. The sequence goes on from JAMXBC010000005.1 coordinate 40,671,495, forward strand.
ATGTGCATTAAAGTATTAAAAAATACCTTTCCCCTTAAATTAAATGATCTATTGAAGTTCACTTTGAATTGCACTATAAGAGGTCAAAATTTCAAGAATGCATTATGTTGACCTGAGAAGGTCATTACTTGACCTCTTGAGATTGACATCTAACCTTTACCAAACATCCCTGAAACAACCCTAAAAGTCACATAGTTTGGATAGCTAGGAAACTCAAATTAGGGCAGTACTTTAGAAACAAGCTTGAGATAGTTGAAGACAATCAAGAAAGTGGCTGGGAACTTAATGTAACATTGTTTAACCTATAAGAGTTCACATTTAAACATAGGCACAAACTATAATGTCTTACAATCTCAGCCCACTAGCTTTTGAGTAATTTATATCCCTTATAAAATAACTTGTTCTTATAAACAAGGTTAACAACTATAAATGAAAATTACAATGTACAATTACAATATGTAGAGGATAGGATTCAATCACAATGATTACGTATGTATTGCGTGATTTTCATACTATATGGCCTTAAAGAAGTGACTTGGTAATGACACATAAGGGGAGACTTAGTGAGAAAGAGGTAGGTAAGAGGAATAAGTAATCTTAGGGAGCTCAAATGTACGTGTAGCAGTCTAACAAACAAAGATGTTTCTTTGATCTCTAAAAGAAGTATCCAAATGAGGAGGAGCTCTTAGATATTTATAGAGTCTGACCATCAAGGATGTCCATTAGATCACTTTGGTAGTCAGTAGTCGAGATGAGTCCTTATATTAATGGTTTCCTCCATAGGCTTCTGTTTAGTTTAAGCCTATGGATAACCTCTCTAAATGCATAATTTTTCTTGAGAAAGTTTAAACACAGATGGATCAGTCCAACTGTCTCTACTCCGAGCTCACCATACCAAATATTTCTAAGTCATCTCATTTTATGAATTTGAACCTCTAGGCCCTATCACTTAGCTTAAAGAACCAACCGTGGTTATTAATGGACTTAAAGCCCATAAAACTATTTTCAGCCCCTTACACAATGCACTGACTTTACTAAATATCTAATTAGGGATGCAATTAGGCAAATTGTAATAAGGTTCCTAACCCAGTAAAAACCTTATAGGGTATTTCCCTATTAGGTTTGGGGAAATGCTTAAAAACCCCATAGGGTTTTTGGGTTGTTTAAAAAACCCATTGGGAAAACCCACTATTTGGTAAGAAATAACTTAAGTATTATATATTATAGGAAATAAAAACTATCTATTAGAAAACTAGCAAGTCCCTAGATTTCATACTTTTGATTAAATATGGACGTAATATAATTATTTTTTATTATAGTAAATCTAATATAATAAAGCAAAAGGTTAATCCTTTTGGGTTCATACTATTATGGAGATGTTGCTCTATTTTGATATTGAAGCATCAAGTTTGCTTTGCCTATAGAGTTGATTCTTTTATTTATGGCTTGTTTATTTATTTCTTTATTTTTTGTGGGTTAATAGGAAAGCATTTCCACCACACCCCCCCATTTTTTTGTTTACACACTATAAAAGCACTTTTTTTTCTCAGCAAGAAAGTAATGGAAGTTAATCAAGTAATAATTTTAGAGCTTTGTTTTTTTTCTTATAACAAGAATGAGTAACTTATTGTTTGTTGAAATAAATTCTTAGCCATTTCTAGTTCAACATTATTGATTCATAGTATTACTTTGCATATATAGATTTTCAATACTTTAATTTTCCTAATCTTTACATTACTTATTTAATTTGTGCAATTAAATTTACATAACTTACTATTAGAGGAAAAAAAAATAGGAAAAAGAGTTACAAGTTCAAGAATCGAGTTTCCTAACAGACTTATCGAGAGAGAGTTTCAAGTAATACCCTCAAAACTTTATAAGGTTTTGGGTAGAGTTTTTGGGACACCTTATAAATATCAAGATAGGTACTCAGATTGTAAAACCTATCCCAAACCCACCTTAGTTGCATCCTTATATCTAATAGTAAAAATTTCAAGCTATAAAAGATTCTTAGAAAAAAATAAAAATAAAAATATTAGAATGGGATCACAAAATCAAATACATTTAAATTTGAGCACATCGGTTGAATTACTAAGAACATTAAATATGTAAGCTCTCTAAAACTTCCCAATTATTAAAGCAATATTAAGTCGACCATCTCTACTTAGTAACATGCAAATATTTGAGCTAGTAACATTTGTAATATGACAAAAGTAAGGTAAAGTAGTCCCTCTAAAATTTGAATAGCATATTAGGTTTTGATCGAAATTTAGATTTAATGAAGTATTCATTATTAATAATATTAAATGATCATATGAGATCCTAAAAGTTAAAAGCAACACCCGTGTGAAATCAGATTTCAAAATAAATTAAAATGCAATTAATATTCTCTTATAAACTAAAGTTTAGTGGGGTAATTTTTAAATACTCATAAGGTGAAGAATCCAAATATGATGCATAGTACAATATTCTATTATTTTTGAAATATATTAAGGAACTTTTGGGAATGATAAAACTAGATAAAAATTATATTCAAATAGTCATATAAACAGGAGTTTATCGTATTAAATCTTAATTATCCTAGACATAAAGAATTGATATTCAATGCATAATATAGTGTTCTATTATTTTCAAAATATATTATGTTACTTACACAAAATTGCACCAATTTGGAATGATTATAAGAAATAATAGCTGTATAATGAAGAATTTTCAACCCCCTCCAATCAAGCCTTTTAAGTAGTTTGCACTATCATTGATGATCTATATAAAGGAGAATAATACATTTGCATTTTGGAGGAGGTAGGTCCAAAGAGTTAGTTACGTATGGGAAAAAGGAAACTAAATATCATTACAATTACTATTATATTATTTTATTAGTAGCTTTTATTACTCTATAAATATCTAAAAGTAAAGGAAAATCACCAAAAGATTAATGTAAGATCATCGTACCACTATGAAAACTACCCTTTACTTCTTGACGCATCACCACTTACACTACTAATAATTATCAACTCACCACTGCAACCATCACACAAGTATCAAGAGAATGTTCTTTAATCTTAGAAAGCATAGCAAATAACCACTTTCTTCACAAACATTAGCATAAGGTATATTTCTATCTCTATTTCATATTAATTAAAAAAATAAAGAAGGTTTAAGAAGATCGAAATTTTTACATTTATTCATTAAATGAATTTTATTCATGTACTTAATAATTGTGAATTTCTTGTAAAACATTAAATTAACATAGTTCAATCATAGAGGATTTACTGATAATTCCAAATTCAAGGAACCTTGAATTATTGAGTTACTTTATATAAATGGTTAGATGTACAAATGTAACTACTTAGAAAAGTAGTTCAAAACAACAACACTTAAGTACCTCATATTACATTATAGATGGAATACTTACCTTATGAAATTTGAAGTTCATTTATAGGTTTTCGTATAAGGAAAAATGAGTATTTTGAGGCAAATTTGTAAGTTTATAAAGATAATGGTCGATTTTGTTAATTGACAAAAGTTTCTAGGAATGAAACTTCTAAACTTCTTGGAAAATATAAATCGATAGTTGTTGAACTTGTATAGAGTTAGTTTTGATTTTTAAAGTGAGTGGATCTCAAATAGTAATCCTAAAGGTATGGGTTTACAAGTATAATTATTAGAGCTATTAAAGCTGGAATTTATAATTTTACAAATCTAACATCACTACTTTCATAAAATTTGAGTATACATAATTCTAAATAAAAAATAAAAGCTTCTATAGTGAAATTTCCTTAAAAAGGTAAATACTTCTTAAGTAATACTATAAACCAATTTTATATAAATTTCAAATGTAAAGTTAAATTATAATAATGTTACATAATAATACCTATAACTATATAGGGCTAAACTAAAGGGGTAAGTAAACTAAGTTAGTGTCACCTAAGTGTTATATTTTAATTTCCTACCATATCTTGTCTTGGATATCTAAGCTAAATCTGTAACCCTATTAAAAACTTCTTGGATTAAATGGTAAGGAGACTACATAAGTAGGTTTATTATCGAAGATCATGAATTATTATGCTTGTTCATGCTTTTGAGAAGATTAATTGTGCGTGTGTTATGCATGTGTTTGAACTTATTTGCTAAATAAGTACTTGAGTGTACTTTACATGTTATGTTGAGATGCATCTATACATTATATTGATACTGAGTTTCTACAATATATTGTAACAAAAAACTTATTGATATATGTTATATAAAGAAAAAAGTATAAAAATGTTTGTAATGTTTATTTGTTTTTCTATTTGAGTTATTAATGTTTCAAAAGTTTCATTTTAATCTTTAATATTTCAAATTTTTGTCAAAAATATCCTTCTGTCAAATTCCGTTAACTTTTATATTAGTGAGGACACATGGTTGCACACCATTAGCTCACATGTAATTTCTTAACTAAAAATAATAAAATACCTTGAAAAATAATTAAAAAGTATAAAAATACATAAAAAATCAGAAAAATGAAAAAAAAAAACATATATCTAATATATGTAATATATGTGATATATTGTATATACTTATATAAATAATTATATATTAAAATATATATATATGAATAATATAATAATCAAATTAGAAAAAAAAAAAAGAAAAAAGAAAAGGGATTGTTAGAACCTTTTCCTAACTTCATTCGTCTCATACTTACCATAATATCTTCCTTCTGTCACCCCAACTCAAATTCCTTGAAGAAGAGAAACAAGCCCCCAAATCCAATCGCAAATCTAAAAACAAAAGAAAACCTGATTCCAAAACCAAATCTTCTATTACACGATAGAATGAAAATCCTTGTCCTTAGAACATTTTCAACAATTAGAATAGGAAGATGGTGATGATGATTATACAGAAGTAGGTTTTAGCCTCAAGAACTCGTCCGTATCGCATACACATGGAGTCTAACCTCCACCTAAGTCCAAACTCCATTAATTCCAGAAACAATGGTCTAGGTAAGCTTCAGATATTATTGGATGAGCTTATTCTTGATATTCTAGGGCTTTTAGAAGGAAAACAATTAGGGTTTTTGTGAATTTGATTATTATATTATTAATATATATTTATTAATATGTAATTATCTATATAAGTATATATAATATATTACACATGTATATTTTTTTAATTTTGTAATTTATTTTCATTTTTATTCATTTGCATTATTTTTTAAAGTATTTTATTATTTTTACTCAAAAATTTACATGTGTACTAACAGTATGCTATTACATGTCCTCACTAATAGAAAAGTTAATAAAACCTAAAACTTAATGGAGGGATTTTTTCGACGAAAATTTCAAACATCGAGAATTAAAATAAATCTGGTAAAACATTAAGAATTAAAATAAAAAATCGAGTAAATATTAGGAACTTTTTTATACTTTTATTACTAATATTTTTTAGTAATAGGCTAAAAGCCTAAATCAATGATATTGATGCTTAGTCCTAACTCTTAGAGCCCATACAAATACACATATCTAGTCACTTACCATAATACTGAACAAGACCGCCAAGTAAGGGGGCTCTCCCTCTCTTCCTCTTTCTTCATTCTTTTACTCCCATTATCATTCTATAATTAACTCTCATGAGAATATAATTAACTCTCATAAGAATATGACTAACTTAGGCATTAAAGTAGTCGGGCCGGAGCAGCCTTGGTCGCTCTTAGTAGCTGCTTATTGCATTGCAAGTATCCACATATTGGAAATAAAAATCAATAGTCAACAATTAGCGCCGTATGTGGAAAATGAATAATCTATCCTTACAGTTTTTGAGGATTTATCAAATTTTATTAATAAAACATCTCTTTCTTTTACAAATTTTTCCGTTCTGGTTTGTGGTAGCCCTTTTCTCTCATTTTTGGACTTAGCGGATTGCTCTTTCCCTTTTGCTTAAAATCTGCGTTGTTGCAGCTTTTCTTTGCATTTAACGTCTGATGATGTACTAATGTGGATATGTCGTTACTTTGAGTGTTTCTTTCATTCTTCATAGTTCTTTCATGCAGTGAAAGTTCGAAAAAACTGCTTTGTAATCGTCAGTGTGTTGCACGATGGAGAGGCTTGGACTTCACCCACATGAAAGTAATCTGTGCCTGTCATGGATTTTAGGATTAATTCTACAATATCCCTCAAAGCAAAGCATAAAATATGAAAAGTCTCTCTTTCAGCCTTTAGAAACTGCTCCGAAACCGCCTACCATGTTAACCGATTGACATAAATCATAACTCTTACACAGTCGTGTGGTGTTTCCTTTAGCACGTGCTCACATTATTTTGAATTTATTGCAGCTAGATTTAAAACAATCGTAGAATCATCAGCATTGGAGAAATATTCAAACCGAAGCTCTGCTGGTGCGTGTGATAGCGAGGTGTCGCATTGCCGAGTTTTCTTCGAAGTGATTGTCGATGTGCAATTGTGCTATTCTGTTCAATTGCTGCCAAGCAACTCCAAATAGAGCTGACTTGAAAAACAATACAAAAGTTGAGTAGTATATCCGACTGTTGCCAAACCTTTTACGCATGGCCGAGCATTTTTTCTACGCAAAAGTGGAAGAGCAGGAGCTTTAATCGGGCTGAACAGTTCTTTGCTGACCCTCTATCACAAGTAGTAGCCATGTATAGGAGGCTGCGACAAACAGCAGCCACGTACGCTTCGTATTCTCGGCAAATAAAGCTTTGATATGAAATTGTCGTGCTACTATAATAACATGCTAGAGTTACACAAATGCTAAAGGTAGCCGAGTACAACACGACAAAACTAAGTTTGATTGACCGATTAACACATCAGCAATGGACAGACAACCACAAGGCCGAGCTACATGCACTCGAGGCCGAACAAATACAAGCCATCCAAGCACCACCAACTATAACAAGTCTATCATCACCCAAGCTGAATTCCATTGTCGTGCGTGTAGAGAAAGTGGGAAAAAGGAAGTGAGAGGCACGTAAGGCCAAGTGTCGAGCTAGTTGCGTACAGATAATGTGCCTAGTTGTTGTATATATGCTTGCGCCGTGGTGTTAATTGGAGTTGTGTCCATGTTGGTCTTCTTAAAAATATCGAACCGAGTTAAATCTACTACCGAACAGCTGATGGTTACAAACCGTGCAATTAGGTTATACTGGAACGTGTCGAGCTTGTGTGAGCAACAACGAAAAATTGTTGAACTGAAAGCACAGGCGAGAAGCTAAGATGCGGAGCTAAGTTTCAGGGCTATCATGCACACCGCAGTCCATGGCTGGGCAACACTTGCCAAGCTAAGTTTCCGTGTTATCGGCAACACGTGTCGTGCATTTGAGCTCCTGTCGTGTCGTGTAAGTGAACAAACTACATATTGCCAAATTCCAACGCTAGGAGCTATCCAATTTTACAATCATCGAGCAGCAGTAGTGGGACTGACCCAACTCTAAGCAACTAAATAGATGAACTCTGATCCTCCTTTACCAAGCTGCATGAGCAGAAATCTGATCATAGTTAATCCGAGCACAAACTACAGCAGCAGTTGATCAGAATAATGGCTTTGAGCGAAGCCAATTTGACCAAAATTATACTTCACCAAACACACAAGTTCAGTTTAACTCGACGTTCGAATAGCTCCTTACACTTAACCTAATAGGCACTCTTGTTTGTACATTAATGGAGACCAAGAACAGCAACAGGGCAGCTCTCTAAACACTATACCAATCCTCGATTTTCAAGGTTCAATGAGAGGAGCTTCAGCACCATGCCGACTTGCTTACATGATATGGCCTGCTCCAAATTAGAGCAGAACTAAAATAGTAAGGACTGAATAACACTTGCGAGCTACAATTTTCGAGCTCCTTTCTGCCGAGAATACAATAGCCGCAGCTGACACGAGTTGATGTTTCAAACTCGAACCAAGCATGATACCTGAAGCCAAGCACTAGCACACGCATTCGGCCACAGCGACGAAGCTGAACATTTTGGACATCATGAAGCAAAAGCCGATCTGTTATCCACTTCGACCGAGCATGTATGGGTTGTAAGTTGAGCTGCTCAAGCATGAGTATGAAAGCATGCAAGTAGCACACGTGCGCCTTAATTTATTGGAGATAATGCAAATTTTTTAATAAATTAATTATATAAATAATAAATTATTTAATAACTATAAATTATTTAATAAATAATAATTTTGGAATAAGTAATAAATTATTCAATAAATAATAAATTATTTAGTAAATAATAAATTTTTTTAATGAATAGTAAATTATTTGGTAAATAATAAATTATGCAATGGAAAATAAATTATTTAATAAGTAAATATGATATTTACAAAATATAAGGTTATTTTAATAAATAAATTATTTAACTGTTGATAAATTATTACATAATAAATTATTTATTAATAACAAATTATTTAATAAGTAATAGTTTTTGAAATAAAAAATAAATTATTCAATGAGTAATAAATTATCTAGTAAATGATAAATTATTTAATGAATAACAAAATATTTGATAAATATTAAATTATTCATTGAAAAATAAATTATTTAATAAAAAATAAATTATTTGATGAATAATAAATTATTTAATAAATGCACAATAATTTTTTAAAATATTATGTAAATTATTGAATAAACAAATTACCTAATTAGCAAATATTGATATGTAATATAATTTAATCAATTGTTTCCTTTTTTCTTTAAACCATTCAATTTACCATGATGTATTCAAAATTTCAAATATTGTTTCTTAATTGAAAAATGTATTTATTTTTTCTTCATATATTAAAAGGTTTGATATAATTATGTTTTCTTTTTTTTCCTAAGACCATCCATCTATTATGAAAGTAAATTGGAGGGGGTCATTATACGACATTATTATTAACAAAATTTCATGGTATGAGTGAATTTCTACTCTAGGCCACTAGAATTTATGGAAGGAAATAAAGGAAAAAAAAATTCTTAAAATCTTAAAGAAAAGTAAGTTAATCGTAATCATCCTTGTTGTCCTTACCCTCATCATCGTCATCTTCTCCCAAGATAATGCCCAATGCTTCATCCAAATTGCTTAACCCTGTATCACTATCATTACCAGGAAATTATGTATAAGAATGATCTCCTTGTTCATTTGTCTACGCATAAGTCTAATCCTTTAAGCATATGTAGACTTCAATCATTTTCAGATGCATCAAAAGGCATTGGGGATTAAGGAGTCGCCCACCTAAAATGAAAGTCGACTCGGAAGGGACTGTTACAGCTAGAGGTGCTAGAATGTCATGAACCACTAAGGAAAGGGTAGGCATCATATATGCCTTGCTGGACCACCAAGAGAGAACATTGTAATCTTCCTCTTCCATTTCCACCCTTCATCGTACCTAATAAACCAATAGTTCTTTGAATTTACCGCTAGAATCGGAGGCACTCTCCAAATCTCTACTTCTTCTTACAATTTTTTTGCTTTGCTTATCAGGTCCATGATTGCTATGTCATGTTAGCTGAGGTGAATTATGTATCCTTTGCCTATGAAAGGTGTACAAAGTTTTTAGCATGGTTTGCACTTTTGAACTGAGCGCAATTGAATGATACTTAGCAGTCTGAACCCTAACACTTCGATAGAACTCTTTGAGGAGACTACGAGTGATAGAAAATTTATACCTCGAATCTAACATAGTAGCCGTGTAGAAGAGGTAACGAAAATGTACAAAATAATCCCTAAGTTTTTTAACCATTCCTTGAATAGTAGAGTATATGATAGGAACACTTTAGTGTTGCTATAACACATCCAAAATATTAACCAAGTTGGAGAGAATGAGATTGCTCGTCAGGTAGTACAATCTAGATAGTTTTTTTGTTGCCATTAAGAAGGCCCTCAATAGTGCCTTCATCCTCTTGCATAGCTTCCAATCATGGTCTATCATCAAACCTAGAGTGATATCATGATTGGTAATTATCATATAGTTATAGAATGTCGATAAACTGGCCCTCATTTTGTATGCATGTGAAAGCATCTTGTGAGTCAAATTCCACCTTATTATGCAATCTAAAGGTGGAAGTTGCTAATCATCATTGTCCCCATTGGTCGTATAGATCTATAAAACTCTATGAGCTTTCTCTTAGAAGCATGCAAGGCATTTATTGCACATTAGATCCATGCTAGGTAAGGGTTTAAACTACAACCCCCGAGACCTACATTTACTGCCAAGTTGAACATGTAGCAGACTCATCGGACATGGAATAAGTTAGCCTTATAAATCGAGTTAAATATACTCTTTAAGTGTTGAACTGAAGCTATAGTATTAGAGGCATTGTCGAAACTGTCACACCCTAAAAAGGTAAAATCATAACAGTCCCATCGTGTAAACCATGCTAAAATAAAAACTGCCCTCACAACTACTATCTTAGACTTAGATCACACCAGGCATACTCGACCCTACCTTTTTGAAGCGTCCAATTCGATATCTGTTAATATAAACCTGTAGAGTAATCTCTTAAAATAATTTGTTAAAAATAAACTTATAATTTGATATTATAAAAGAGTAGTAGTAAATCCCATAAGTACTTGTCATTTCATATACAGACCAAAATATTGAAAACTACCAAACCCTTTGAGGAGTTTAGTGTAGTTTTCTTTAAAAAAAATAAAAAGTTTATACTAAGGGTAATAACTGGCCATTTCTTATTGTATCTCGCTCCCTGTCCCAATGTATTAGAGTTTCAATGTTGGGTATGCACTTATAAGCTATTTGGAACCTGCAAAACAAACTATAGGAAAATAAGCGACAACTTACTCAGTAAGTAGGGCGAAGACAAAAGTATGTACTTAGTATATCACAAGTAGAGTTTTCAATCAAGTTGGTTAAATGCAATATATGTACACGACGTTATATAAATTGAATAATACTTACCTGGAATCTTTTGGGAATTAATGGACTTATTCCGATATCTTACTTCTAATTTCGTTTATCAGTAAGTTGTAACCTTCTTCCCAATCCGGCAAAGTTCAACCTTTCGAAAAGTTGGTTTGAAGTTTCAATGTAAGGACTATTGTTAAGTAGGAAGAGCTTACAATTTGCAGGGAGAGCATGTATAGTTCGATTGGAATTTTCGAGATATCCATAGGTTTCTCACACTTGAGCAATTCTTCATTCTCCAGTTTCCTCTACGTTGATATTTTTGAGGCAGAAGATCCAATCTCGTGTAGCCAAAGTAGTCCGAAGGTGTTGTTTTTAGATTCCTTTGTGATTGGACTAGGACCCACATGTCCTTCCTTCCATATGCGCTTCTTAGATAACATAGTTGATTTGTTCAATTAATAAGCATTTTAATGTTCCAATCCATACGTACTAGGTTCGTAAATAATTCTTAGGTGACCCATTTGTCAAAATCCTGGTCTTACATTTATAGTTTTTACTGTCTAAGCTAAAACTTAATGAAACCTCCGATAGATTTTTCAAGCTTACTTCAACTTTTAAAATCATCTAATCCATTTTTTTTTATTATATCCTATTCGTTTATTAATATTATCAAGCCAAGCTTTAGTAAATGTTGATAGGTGACATTTTAGGTATTCCTTACCTCGTAAACCTTTTATGTTCATTTTTTTTTTTAAAATGAATTTCCTGGTCTCCTAAATATAATTTCCTATCTTAAAATTGGTCATTTGTCCTTTTATTAACATGACATTAGCTTATTTACCGTTTCTATCATTCCATATGTTGCTACGATTTATTCCTCCCAAAACCATTGCTTTTGAAAACATTTAGTATTATTTGTTGGTTATACAACTAATATAGGTTTATATTATATATATTTTTAGACTTTCAAATTAATTTATGGATATATTTTTTACATATACTTAGTATATTTATAAATATATATATTTATATAGTATATTATACCATATTATTTATTTTTATAATTTAATTAACTTATCTCTAAGACCTTATTATATTTCAGAGTTAATTTTAGGAGTTCCAACAAATTTTATACTATATTGAATAACTATACTTCTAAGACTAAAATTAGATTCTTAGGATGTTATTTTTCAAATTTAACTTTACTGAGTTATTTCAACTAACTTTTTTAACCTAGTTGTAAATGTTGATAGATATTTTCGGATAATTAATTTGAACTTATATTAATGGGCCTAATATCTATGCTTAGTCCAACGACTCAGTCAAAGAAAAATTTCCATTGACTCGCTATAAATACTAAGCAAAGTTAAAAGGACCCTCTTTTCCATTCTCCATTCTCCATTCTCCATTCTCTCACTCTCATAACTAATGAATAATTTCACTATCCTCACAAGAGGTTAACTTAGGTAGCAGAGTGGCGATGTCGGAGCACCCTCTAGTGTTTCCCGTAACCGTTTTCTCGTGTTGTAAGTATTCATGTATCGGAATGAAAATTATCTGTTAACAATTGGTACCGTATGTGGGAACGAGGAAAATTACAAAAACATAATTTACTACAGCTTCTTCGAGTAATTCATTCTTGTCAAGGATTTTCAAAAGGTGGTATGTTGAAGTTCCTTTTCTCCGGATATGGTGAGAATCAGTTCATTATTTATTGATGCATTTTGGGCCTTTTGGATTTCATTTTTCCTCTTCCTATACATCTTTGTGTTGATGCATCTCTAAACATTCATGTGGCGGTTACTATCTTTCTTGAGGCCTGTCCACAATATGAAAAAGAAAGTACCTCACGTAACTGCTTTTTGGTTGTCGGTGAAGGGGGTCAAGACATTACTCATGGGAAAACTAGTTCAATATTTTTGGGCAGTTTTATGGTTTTCGCTTTGAAGTTATGTGAGCTACAAATATTTGAAAACTGCCATGTAATCATCACTGTATCAGTACTACTCTGATTATGTTTTTGGATTCAAAACAATAACAGAATTATCTACAAGGAGTTACCATATTACTCAGGAATTTGAAAACATAGTAGAATTTGAATCCACTTAAGTACTCCCTTTACCAATTTGAGTGGGTCAATCGATTCGAACAGCATGCCAAGTTGAAAAATTCTCTCAACTAATAAGAAACTCTCGTCGATAAAAATGCCAGTTATCCGTTAGATAATTGCAACCATCTATCACGGCCTCTTTGAATTTGAAACTCGTACTCCGAGTTCCTTTTGCCGATATGCCAAGCAGCAAGTGTCGTGACAAGTGTTACCGAGTTTTCGATCAAGTGTCGCCGACCAACACAGCCAAGGCCGAAGAGTCGAGCATATCCAAGTTACTCCAAGGTGCAAAGAAGTTTCAAGTCACTCCAATTTGTCCAAAGATAGTTGCTGACCATGCCAGGTGCCGAAATGCCGAGTATGTACAAGTCGTCATCCCTAGTGCCAGCCAATAATTAAAGTAGAGTTGATTGAACTAACTTCCTTGCCGAGTCACTCAGGACCTCTGATGAAATAAGATCTAATTGGCGACTGCAACTAAATCATCATCTCTGTGCCGTGTTTCTTTTTTCTAAGTAATAGTTGCCAAGTCATGTTTTTAAACAATCTCACACGGCATTCCATGGCCGAGAAACTTTGGCCATGTATTTCCATCCATTGTGCCGAACTCTCACATGGAATTCCATGGCTAAGAAACTTTGGCCATGTATTTCCATCCGTTGTGCCGAGCTCTCACACGACATTCCATGGCCGAGAAACTTTTTCCATGTATTTCCATCCACTGTGCCGAGCTCTCACATGGTATTCTACGGCCGAGAAACTTTGGCCATGTATTTCCATCCACCATGCCGAGATATGCTCTCCTATGTTTGTCTATTCATTCATCTATTACAGCAGAAGTTGCTTTAGGCAACTAAACTATGACCAATGCCGATTAGGGTTACGGCACCTGATCGAATCTGAAATCTGATCCATGTCGGAATTTCGAAAAAAATCGAATTCCAACATTGGGCTCATAGCGTACCCATCGTGCTTACAGCAACTCGCTCCGAGCTATAAGTTACCATGGTTAAACTTTGAGCTATAAGTTGAACCCAAGCTGTTCAACTATGCATGCCAACCTTATCCAAGCTTCTCAACGGCCAGGTTTAGCACTTACACAGCCATTGATCACTAATTCAAAGCCAACGATTTGGGTTTGAACAATTCAAGAAGAATTGCATTTGAAGAAGCCGATATTGAGGACAGGTAAATATACCTTTTTGAAAGTTGAATCATTCGTTGTCCATGTAAATATCATGTAGGTGTTTGTTTCATGTTGTGCTTCCCACTATGATTTGATGATATTCACATTTAATTTTGGTTTCTACACCAAGTTATATCTATTTAAATTCATGACACTTTATGAATTCTTAGTAAACTTACTTTGACCTCCCTTTGGGATGAATACAAGAACTCAAAAATATATTGGGGATAACGAAGTCCCTCCACTTTAAGCCTATGCAAACATCATCCGCTAATGGGAAACTCTCAATAGCTCTAAGTCTTACACACTATGGATAATGAGCTAGTATGAACTCACATGTTTTATCTAATAAATAAACAACGAGCTACTTAAAAACCTTTAGCAGTCAAATGGTAGTGGATTAACACTCAAATCAAACCTTTGGCACTAAAGTCCTATACATTAACAGATGAGAAGCCAATAAGCCTATCCTACGACTCAACTTAGCACTTATCATGTCAAACCACGGACAACTTGTATGCTTACACAACCTTTTCAACCATATTGGCCTTTCTAAGCCTTCACCTAGGCCTCTATAAGCATCGTCTCATCTTTAGGCTCTTGCTCTTCAGGCGCCTTTGCCTCTTCAAGCACCTTTACCACTTCAAGCTCTCGCCTCTTCAAGCAACTTTACCACTTCAGGCTCTTGCCTCTTTAGGCTTATTGGCCTTTTTAGGCTCTCACCTCTTCAAGCGCTTTTACCTCTTTAGGTGTATTGGCTTCTTTAAGTTCCTACCTCTTTAGGTACTTTGGTCTCATTAGGCCTTCGCCTCTTTAGGTACTCTCACCTCTTCAAGCGTATTCGCCTCTTCAAGTGCCTTTCCCTCTTTCAGGCGTACTAGCCTCTTTAGGCTCTCACCTCTTCAAGTACCTTCACCTCTTTAGGCTCTCGCCTCATCAGGTGCATTTACCTCTTTAAGCTTATTGACCTCTTTAGGTTCTTGTCTCTTCAAGCGCCTTTGCCTCTTTTAGGCATATTGGCCTCTTTAGGCTCTCGCCTCTTCAAGCACTTTGGCCTTATTAGGCCTTTGCCTCTTTAGATACTCTCATCTCTTCAGGCATATTGGCTTCTTTAAGCTTTTGCCTTTTCAAGTGTCTTTGCCTTTTTAGGTTCTCGCCTTTTTAGGTTCTCACCTCTTCAGGCACCTTTGCCTTTTCAAGCACCTTTGCCTCTTCAGGCTCTTGCCTCTTCAAATGTATTAGCCTCTTCAGGTGCCTTTGCCTTTACTTCAGGCTCTCACTTCTTCAAGCACCCCTACCTTTTTACCTCTTTAGGCTGGGACTACAAACTTTTCCAGAAATCCCGTTAAATCAATCTCCTTAAATACTCTCTTTTTCAACTTTGTCACTAAAGTGAAGGGGGGTAAGTATTGATAGGTATTTTTAGATAATTATTATTCAAACTTATATTAATGGGCCCAATATCTAAGCTAGATCCAACGACCCAGTCCAAGGAAAATTTCCAGTAACTCATTATAAATACCAAGCAAAACCCCTAGGTAAGAGGACCCTCTTCTCCATTCTCTCACTCTCGTAACTATTGAATAATTTCATTCTCATCACAAGAAGGCTAACTTAGGCATCCGAGTAGTGGTGCCAAAGTACCATCTAGCGCCCCCAATACCTGTTTTCGCTTGTTGCAGGTGTTCGTGTACCGAAATAAAAATCACCTATCAACAATAACGTTTGGACTCAATTGGATAAAATTTTCCAAAAGTTCTAAATTTAGGTATGATTACCCTAAATATGACTTTAAGGGCTCACATGACATAAATCTTGACTATTTTGTTTATATTCTTGATATTTTATTATATTTTTCACCTTTAAGCCTATGAAAATTCTTCAATTAGGCTTATCATATTTATCGTAAGTTTCTAATCTAATCGAGTTATTTTTTTTAATGAACTAAATCAACTATTAACCCTAATCATACAAGAACAAAGTTTTGCCCTAATACTCAGATGTTCATGTCTGAATTTTTTATTTATGGGATATCACATTCCACCATCCTTATAAATAGTTTCATCCTTAAGACTAATACATATCAAATCTTTTTATGGAAAAAGTTATATAGATTCATAAATTTGTTATTGATCTTATATTTATGGATTGTAAGGGTTGTTATTTCATCACTTAAGAGAACCAAAGGGATGGCATTTCTTTCTAAGGGCTTCATTTCTCTTATGTGCCTCTATTCCATATTTGTTTAGCCTTCTTCTATTTAAGTTTCCTATTTATCTCTTAGCCATCCTTCTATTTTCTTTTCCTCAATCTCTTGTATCTTACATTTGGTGCTAAATTGTTGCTAAGACTATCACTAAGTTCTTGCATTCGCATTATACTCTTCTAATCTTACAACCTTCCATTTCATTTATTTAAGTGTTCTCTCATTGATCTGTCTTCTGTTGTATCCTCCATATCACAATTTTTTTTTCTTTTTATTGTAGTTAAGATTATTAATAGCATAAATCCATCATGTATCCTAAGTATACTCCTCTTTCTTCCATCCGTATCTTTTATATTATAATGACTAAGTTATTACTGCAGTTATTAATTCATTCTTTCATATAGCTCAGTGTAATATTAATAAGATTGAGCTTAGCAAATTTGAACTTTTCTCCACCTCGAAGCCAAATGAGATGGTTGAAAATTTGAATCTTTATGACTTGACTCAACTCAATAGGAACTGACATGACTCTCGGTCAGTAAACGTACATTAGTATCGATATAAACTCATTACTTGATCAAACAGGACAAAAGGTAAGGTACTTTGATAAGAACAAGAGACTTGCTAATCATAGATTTGCTATTCTCTTCTTGATTACCCATTGCCATTGCATGTATGAAATGTATGCTTTTCTTGTATTTTAGTTGTATTTTATTTTACATCTATCAATCTCCTTCTTATAGTTGGGATTATTGACTAAAGTTTGAAGTTTCTCTTTAATTTTCTTTTTTTCAGATTAATTTCTTATATTGGATGTAAAGTATATGATAGGACTAGTCTATAATACCCATTGGTTCTATTTGTTGAGGTCATCAACATATCTTCAAGGTCTCTAGCTAGCATTCTTGTCTTGGGTGTTTTTTTATGATACTAGATGATTTATACCATATTGGGGGGTTAATCCATAATAATTTATAGTCCTAGCAAAATGTTTTTAGGTTGCACTAAAATTTTATTTTTCAGTTAATATGATAGGGTTACTATTTTCAAGATTATCTTCGACATCACTTTTTTGGTATGGCTTTCTTCACTACTAAAGCATTATGGAGTTAATCCTAATGTCTTATGAGACAGCAATTTGCTTGGTTAATGCGAAATTGTAAACCACTGCTAAGTTACGAATTGAGTTTTCTTGCTTCACTAGTTCTATAGGCAATGAGAATGGCATCTCCTATTCAAGTTTCAAGTTATTACCTAATATTGCATCACCATTCTTATGAATCAATTCTAACTAACTTGTAAATAATGACTATCGTATGCATGTACCTTTATTAATAATTTTTACTTACTTCAAAATGTAACACATGATTTTATTTATACATTTCCATGATACAAAATATAAAGACGCTATAAAACTCATAGTATGAGCTAATCAACACTTATATATAACATAGTTAATATATACAGCATACTATACTCATGAAATAGTAACTCATAATCAAAATTATGATATTACATTTTTGTATTACTTTACATTTCAAATTAGCTTCCAATACATATATGAGATTATATCTATAGTAATTTCCATAATTAATCAATATGCATTATTAACTTTTATAATTACGCAATAGTTTATTAGCAAGAAATCCTTATTTTATTCACAAGTATCCTATAGTTAAGTTCCAATTTTTATAAGATCACCTAGTCCTATATACATTATACTTGTTCGGTATCTATCTATCATTATACAATTTAACTTTACAATCCCAAATCACTAGTATTCATAGTGGATAAGAATATATAAATTCCAATTTTATTTAAGGTCAAAACAAGGGTTTAATGTCATCATCAAGTATAAACATACCATTTCTTCTATCTATTAGTAATAGTCTGTGGCCCCTTTATGGTATCCTATATACTATTTATGTGGTTTTGAATTATCACTTTTGGATTAACTTTTTCATCTTCCATCGTTCAATCTCTTAGGTTTATCTTACAATTTTCTACTTTATCCTATGAATCGAGTTTTATAATACCTCATATGATTAGGTTTTGTCTAATTCATTTTTCTAAATTTTACTAACTGTTCCAGACGAAGTTACTATCGTATTCAATACTTCATTACTCTCTAAATTAGCACCATTTTTTTCTTGGTCCCTCCTTTCGACAACCATTCAACTGTTTAAAACTTCCTACTTATAATTCCTTTAATTTATCATATAATATCCTAAGTATAGTAGGGGTTTGCTACCAAGTTCTAATTTATTAAATCCTAATAGCATATCTCAATACTTGTAAGAAAATAAGTTATGTAGTAATTAGTTAATTGGTCTAAAGAATTCTTTTAGGAAATCTAAGAGAAGAGCACGGAAAGTTCTTATTTCTAAATTATGTCCACCATGAATTTTCTGCATTATTCCAATATTACCTAGTTATTTATGTCTAGTAATAATCTTAAACAATAGTATTCTATGTTTTCTAAGTAATTCCTTACTACTTTACTTGAGGGTTGATCAAGAAATTAGGGGTATTTCTCGATAGTCATCAAAACCAGTTACATAAAAGTTAATTAATTTCACAGTCAATATTACTTGTTATAATCCTATTTTTATTTTAATTATATCAAAATTATGGTTATATATTCACCTACAATTTTGCTACCCACTCTCAGTGTTTTCTAACATGTCTAATTCATTTTATTTATGACACTTCAAAGCGCATTCTTAAGAATTACACCTCAAAGCAAATTCTTAAGAATAATGTTCTGATACCACTTTAGAACTGTTATGCCTCGAAAAGGTGAAGTCATAATAGTTTTGCCATATGAATCATCATAAGATAGAAATTATACTCACAGTTGTTTTCTTAGACCTAGTTTACACTAGGTGTACTCAACTCTACCCATTTAAAGTGTCCAATTCAATACCTATTTGATATACACTGATAAAGCAATCCTTTAAAATAATTTATTAAAAATAAACTTGTGATTTGACCTTATAAAAGAGCAATAGTAAATCATACAAATACTAATCATTTCATATATAAACCAAAATATTGAAAACTACCAAGCCCTTTAAGAAGTATATAGTTTTTCTTAAAAGATAAAAAGTTAATACTAAGGGTAATAACCAGCCATTTCTTGTTGTATCTCACTCCTTATCCTAGTTTACTAAGTTTCCAATGTTGGATAGGCAATTAAGTCATTTAGAACTTATAAAACAAATTATAGGGGAATTAGCAACAACTTACTCAATAAGCGGAGTGGAGACAGAAGTATGTACTCAGCATATCATAAGCAAAGTTTTCAATCAAGTTAGTTAGATGCAATGTATGTACAAGCAAATGTCATCGCACGACATTATCCAGTCCATTGTGAGATTAGAGAAATTACACTCGCTCTAATCCAGGTTGAGGAGATTGACCTCATACACTCACGGATCGAAACCAATTCAGAGCTTGTGAGATAAAGAATACCCTCCTCTCATGACTACCCTCAAACCTTTCTTCTTATGCATTTCTAGATGTTGTCACAAATGAGCCATACCGAACCTGGATTTGCCGATTAGAGTATTTTTATAGATCATGCAATAAGCGATTACACCATCTACCTATATTAGCATGTACTACTAGCATCTAGCATTGTGCTTGCTACATTTCCTTCTTCCACTAGAGGATTTAGCTATGTTTTAGGTAAAATAGGAATCTATATAAGCATCAAAGGATTGAGTTTGTATTGAAGTTGTTGTTCCCTAGTAAAAATATGGAAATGAACAATTAGGCATCGTTTCTCACTCCACTTACTTTAACAATGAGCTCGAATGAAATATTTATTACATACTTGACTTCGACTAAAATTACTGTTAGTTATGGAAGGTAGTTGTATGCCTTACGTTTGACTCACTTGTCCATAACAAGAAATGCTATGGTATTTTGTTGTGGGTATATTGCACAACAGTAGGTCATTAATAGGAATTGTAGGAATATTGCATGTTTGTAGTGGGTTGGTATCACAACCCCTAGACATAGGTGTAGAAAAAGTAAGGTTCCCCACCTGATTCATTAAATTGGTAAATCCTGTATTGGCTACATAGGATTAGGCTTCTCGCCACATAAATCGATAAAGATCTATTCGTCTAATTCATTAGGGTTATGATTGTTTCATGTATTTCCTCATTCGGTCATTTTTGTAAGAAGAAGTGTTAGTTTTAAGGGATTCAAACATAAAGTTGGGAGAGTAAGAGAGCATTTGAGTAAATTCAAGTATAGTCTGTAAATTTTTAGGCAAACTACATGCATTTAGCATAGTTGAGGGTATATATAGGCTTAGTTTCAACATGAGCACATTAGGGCCAACATGCCCACATCTTCATTTTTGTAGGCTAACATGATACGTTTAGGCCTAACGTACACATGTTTAGCCTCAACGTAAGTACATTAGCCCCTAATGGTCAAATTTTCCCAACATCTATAAATAGATAGCCAACAACCATTCATTCCTATAACTCTAACACTTCCTCCTCTTCTCTTTCTTTCACATACTGACTCCCTCCTATACCACTCTACACTATTTTTTAAACCTTTTTTCACCCAATGATTTACTATGGAAGGCTCATCATGTCACAATACCACCTAATCCTAAACATAAGCTAAGGATAAGCATCCCTGAACTCGCCCATCTACTCCACCACCCCCTCCAAGTGGTCCAGCCGAGGCTTAATCCATGCACCTAGTTTCCCCCAAAATGCAGCATTGCTTTATGGATGGATTCTACACTTGAAATGTTCTTCCCATTCGGTCGAACAACTTTGAAAAGCTTAACAAGATCTTTGATTTTCGGGATGCCCTTGAAGCAACAGGATTTCTAGAATTAGTTAGGTTGGAAAATGGGACATACATCAATTTAGTCTTAATGTTTTACTCTAACACAATCTCTAGTGTCATCTACTTTGATGACGACATCTTGCCTTAGCATGAAACGAATCGAGATGCTTGCTTCCTCACCACTTTCATGTTTGGTTAAGTCCTAAAAATCACTTTGGAGTTTATCAATGATTTATTTAATTAGCTTAGTGGGGATGCTGAATAGATGCCAATAGCTTAGGATATGTTAGCCACATTTTTATGTATTTTTTAGCGACTAATATGTCCAAACGAGATGCAAGACCAACATTTAAAGCATCTCACCATTGGTGATCTTCTATTACACACTCGAATCCTATACTACATAATCACCAATTCAATTATCCCGCATTTTTTTAGTAAGGAAGATCTTTTCTTACTCTTTTGCATGGTGGAAAGAAGACAAATCAACATTGGCCATTTTATTAATCGTTGCTTCCTTCGTACACTCTTATGAAGGGATAAGCATTTAAGTTATGGCCAACTCATCAAATTTATTCTTCACTCCAATGGGTTTAGCTTAGACAATCATACATTGCACAAGACGAAATCTATCTTCAACTTAGCGAAGGTAAAATACATACTATACTTTTATTGTGATGATGAAACTGATCGATCGATCAGGCAAGGGTAGCACCAAGAACATACAAGTGGGGTTGAAGGCCAAGGGAGACAACTAGATGTTGACGATTATGACCTTATCTTGTAAGGTCAAGATTAAGGGGCAGAAGGCTAAGGACAATAGGAACAACAATAGGATACCGAAGCTTTCACCATAGAGGAACTATCCTATCGATTCAAAATGATGATGACTAACCAACAACAATGATGATGGGAACTTTCATAGAGATATGAGGAAGTGTACGGAATATTAAAACCGAGGAACAACTATAGAGAAGAATATTGCTAATATTCGAGCCGAATAAAATAGTCAACATAATAAGATAGACGAGATGTGGACTCAACAATAAGCGTATTTCGATTCGCGAGGTTTTCAATACCCACACCTGTCCCCTCTACCTAGTCCTAGTGGTGGTCAAGTGTCAGATTCTCTATTCCTACCGTTTCATGAAATTTAAGATTGTTTTTTCCTTTGTGTTTGTTTTCTTTCTTCTTTTTTTTTCCTTTTCATTTCTTGTTTTCTATGTAATAAATAAAGTTATTGTTTATTAATAAAAATTAATTCTCGTTTTATTAATAGTTAATTACTTTCCTTAGTCGTTCTTTCATTTATGGAGTTATATGCATATAATATAAAATTGGTAAAATCAATATATCGTATTTTATCTAGACATTTACGGATATATATTTATAATATGTAAGTACCTATTTGCATATTTTTTGTACCCATGTATTTGTTTCTTTATATTTATATAAATTTGTCTCTATATAATTAGTTATACATATGTACATGTTTATATGTACACAAATACATGTGTATATATTTTCCCGAATTCTACATTTCATAAGTATATATTTGTATGTGTATTTTTTATAAATTTGTCTTTACATAGTTCTAACGATATACGTAAGTATTTTCATTGAGGTATATACATACATATATATTTCCATGTACATACATATATATTTATATGTATATAAATATGTCTACGTATTATATATTAATAAACATATTTATCCATGTACATATTCATACATATATACAATTATATATTCAATGTATACTTTTTTTTAATTAATATTTTAGCATATAAATTTAAAATATCCAATATATATATTTATAAGTACGTAAGAATGTTTTGAGTAAACTCGTACATGAAATTATTATTTCCCGCATTAGATTTCTTTATTAAATTGCTTAATAATCTCTATAAATTACCATATAAATATATATTATGTAAAATGCAAACCTTATGTTTGAGTTCGAAAAAATTTAAAATAAATAATATCGTAAATCATCACAAATACCTGAAAATAGTAAAAAAATTATATTCGGCAATATATTCGGAGCTCAATTATAGACATACAAACTGATACACAAAATTACGAACACCCAAAGCATACAAATTTTAGCACACGGGGCACACGAGCCACCCAATTACCACCATCAATTCGGAGACACAGACGGATTCAACGTGACCAGAATAATTGAAATCTAAGCCTAACAGTAATTTGCCGAGCATCAATCCCCTCGGGAATGCACCATTGGAGACAACTTAAGCAGTTGCCCAGTCCGAGCTTTGCCGAGCAACTTCAACAATCGCGCTAAACACCAAAGCTTGAGCTTCGAAGCTGTAGGACCAAACAGGATTCCAAAGTCCAAATCTGCAAGATGCCGAGCTACTTTTTGATCGAGCCATCTTTACATTCATGGATAAGCACTGGAAAACCAATAGTAGTTCAGCGCAGGCCTCCATATCTGATCTCATAGCTGAGCTCGAAACGGCTTTCCACGCAAGGATTAAGAGTTGCCAAGCCTAGCATTATCCATTTTAATAAAGAATAAAAGTCACGCCTATCTAATTGATTGGCGATGTCTGGTTTTCCGAGCTTCTTGTACATTTACAATATGTATTTTGTGTGTCCCGAGCTATACTAACTCCAGCCCACTTAAATGTTTCATGCCGAGATGTTTCTATTGGCTTATAACAGTAACCGAGAAGCCGAGCTGTTCGCTGGCAAAGCCTGGTGTTTGCAATTTCTAGTTAAGTGGACTCGATTGAAGCTCCACGAGCCGAGAGTTTAATTCAGTCTTTTTACAACTCTTAAAGGGCATACTAGTCCAAAGGCGCATCTCCATTAGCCGAACTTCGATTTAGATAGTCACAAGCTCTTTCTCATTGCCCAGCGAACCCAATCCATTATGGAGCATGCGAACGAGAGTAACCAGCAGCTGGTTAAATCAAGCTTGAGCAACGACTCTCGCCAACTATGGCAGATATCTTTTATCGAGCCACAACATATCAATGTAACTGCTAATTTGCGATTAATGCATTTCTCCATAACTCTACAACCAAAGCCTCTAATAGCGTACAACAACAGATTCGGGCTATTCCATGACGACATTGGTCGGAACGTTCCCTCGCATCAAGTTGAGACATTGGTTGGTAATAGCCGTGTGTGACCAAGATACACCACGCCGATCTACTTCCACGGCCGAACACTTCAAGCCGAGCTCTGGTTCGCATCAAACTACAATCCTTGCCGACCAAGTCACTACAAACTACGCGGAGCACCTTTACCAAGCTCTCCTATCTCAGAAATTGCCGAGCTTCATATATCTGTTCCGCAACTATCTTTCTCTTCCATAGGATTTAGGTTCTGCCTTATGTGTAGTAGCATTCCGCCTGATAGCATGAGCTATCTAAGATACTTTCTCAATAATTTTAGGTAAATCGCAGATGAGCACCGTCCCTTTGGGTTGCAATATTCTATTCATCTCTACCATCATATCTAAGTTCTCCGGCCACCGTACCCGAATATTATAACCCTTGGGCGGGGGGAATTAAGAAAATCGGCTGTTGTTTAGATCTTGGAACAATTCGATCGTCTACAGTATGCACGAATGCACGCTTGCACATAACTGAGTAGGTCCGAGCTTCCCATTTCAAGCATGATCCGAGCTTTACAGTTTTCAAGTATGGTCTACAGTGCAAGGAGAACCACAGCATAGGGCTGGAGAATGGCAATGTCAAATAAAGCCATGCTCTTTACACTAGCTCATACAAGACCAAATAAAGCCGAGCTCGTGGTGGCTCGCATAACAGCTCAAACTGCTCGAAAACATGGCAATTCGCTTGGCCGAACTCAAAATTGCATGCCATGCCGAGCTATACCTAAATGGCAGCAAAAGATAAGAGCTATCAATTGGCAACCGATCACACCAGCGGCTCTTGGCGAATGACGTGTTGAGCAACCGAAAAACCGATATACAAATATATATCGAGTAAAGCCCCACAGCCAACAACTACTTAGTAGTAGTTTTGAATATTCGACACCAAGCAACCAAGCTTTAAGCCCCATTCTTACGATGTTCTTGCTTATGAAAGATAAGTAAACTTCTTCATTATTATTTATGATTCATTCAATTATTTATTTTTAAGATGTGAGCTTTATGTTATGCTAAAGAAATGGGGATTTAAAAACAAATTAAGGATAAATAAACGTCCTTCATTTTAAGCTCATGCAAGTATAATTTACTAACAAGTAACTCAGTAGCTCTAAATCTTATCTACTATGGTTGATGAGCAAATCAAATAAAGTACTAATCCCTAAGTCTTATATTAAATAGATAACGGGAAATGGATATGTGTAAATCTCTAAGCTAGAGAAAAACTCCAATGATGAGATATATAGCCTTAAACTCTCTTAAGAGTGATAGGCGAAAAATACCCTAAGTTTAATGAGTAGACAACTAGGCTACCTAGAAGCTCTACGCCATCAATCGGCAACAAGGACCATGCTCTAAATCTAATGAATAGACAACAAATTATATAAAAACTTAAAGCCACTTACTGGCGACAAGTAAAACACTCTAAGTCCAAAAATACTATAGACGGCAAGCTATTATGAGCTTAATTGCTCTAAGTCTAATTAAAAGACAATGAGCCATTTAGAAACCCTAAGCCATTAAATGGCAATGGATAAGATACTCTAAGTCCTACCAAACACATGAATGATAAGTAAATAAGCCTAGTGTCCAATATCGTTGAAGGACTCAATGCCAACTGGCTTCTTTAGACCTCTGCCTATTCGGGTACTCCAACTTCTCTAGCCATTTAGAAACCCTAAGCCATTACAATGCATTAACTTTACTAAATATCTAATAATAAAGATTTCAAGCTATAAAAAACTCCAAGGAAAAAAAGGATAAAAATGCACATATTAAAATTGGATCGCAAAATCAAACATGTTTAAATCTAAGCACATTGATTGAATTACTCAGAATATTAAATTTGTAAGCTCTCCAAAATTTCCTAATTATCAAAGCAATATTAAGGTTGTTAACCCCACTTGCTTAGTAACACCTAACTATTTGAGCTAATAACATATGGAATATGACAAAAATAAGGTAAAGTAGTCATCCTAATATTTGAATAGTGTATTAGGGTCTTATCGAAATTTATGTTTCATGAATAATTCGTTCTTAATAAATATAGTTACTAAAATCACGAGTCAAAAGTACGATTTTCTGAGTTTACAATTTTATAAAGTTCTTTTTTTAATTACAATCAATGTAAAATCATTTATATGTAGAATTATAGTAAAATTACGAACTTCATGTACGATTATACAAGTTAACGATTTTACTGATTTTATATGATTCTACAAATTCTGTGCATCCAAATGAACAATAAAATAGCAATTTTAACAACCATAATAGCATTAAATGGTCATATGAGACCCTAAAACTTAAAAGAAACATCCTTGCGAAATTGGATTTCAAATTAAGTTAAAATGTAAAATGTAATTAATATTCTCTTATAAATTAAAGTTTAGTGGGATAATTTTCAAATACTCACATGGTGAAGAACTCAAAAATGATGTATAGTATAATATTCTATTGTTTTTTAAATTTATTATGGAACTTTTCAGAATAATAAAACTGGATAAAATTATACTTAAATAGTCATATAAATTAGATTTTATCATGTTAAATCTTAATTACCCTAGACTTTAAGAATAGTCAATGTAGAATATAGTGTTCTACTATTTTCAAAATATATTATGTTTCTTTTAGAGTTATAAATCTTGCTAAAATTATGTTCAAAGAGTCACGCAAAATTGCACCAATATGGAATAATTATCCAAATAATAGCGTATTTTCTAACTCTTCATATTGAAGAATTTTTTATTACGTCCAACTTGCTGTTTTTCAAGCTATCTGCACCATCATTAATGATATATATAAAGGAGAATGACACATTTGCATTTGGGAGGAGGTAGGTCCAGCGAATTAGTTCTGTAAGGGAAAAATAAAACTAAATATCATTATGGTTACTATTATTTTATTCTATCAGTAGCTTTTATTACTCTTTAAATATTTGGAAGTACTGGAAAATCACTAAAAGATTAAATGTAAAATCCTCATACCTCCATCACAACCACCATATGCTTCTTATCTTGATGCATCAGCACTAAGGCTGCTATGGACTATCAACTCGCTACCACAACCATCATGCAAGTATTGGAGGAACATTCTTTAATCTTATAAAGCATAGTAAACAACCCCGTTCTTCACCAAACCTAAGTATTAGATATATTTTTAGCTTTACTTCATATACTCATGGATCGATGGCTTGAGTTCTAGCTAGATGAGGATGATATGCTCATTGACTATCGATACCGCCTTCGTCTACTCTATATGGATCTTGCCCTAGTAGGAGAACTTGAGAGTATGAGCACGGTAATACCCTAGTAGAGGAGCAAACTCATCAACCATTGGAGATTCTAGTGATAGGAGATACATATGGATTTGGATGTACCGGTTTACACCTATACAAAGCTCATCCATGTCTTAAAGCATAAGTCGTAGGTTGAAGGGCTTATTAGACTACCCCTAAGGGTAGCTTCCCCAGTTAGTGACTCTTACCAACCCTTAGCCCTAGCTTTTGGTGAGTAAAGGAAGGTCAGGCATAGAGTTATTTTAGCTAGAAATCATAAGGGTAACCACCTAACTCTGCTAATGATTGACATCTAATGGGCTACAAACACTATGTAGGAAGAGATGGAGTTAGAGTATGGCATTTTAGTATTGTTAGATGACGAGACTGATGTACTAGAGGAGCTTATGCCTAAGGCCTCTTCTCTGGACATGAAGAAGTTGGATGAAGATGATCAGGATTTACCCAAGATGAGTTTCCAAATGTATACTTATCCTTGATTGTACCAAATGATGTTCCCAATCATCCTATTGAGCAGGTTCATAGAGGAGATGAGATAAGGATTAGAGAGCCTATCCTTGAACCTATAGAGTTGCAGTAGATGATCTAGAGGAGGAGGACTAATAGGACTATCGACTTACTTTAATGTGGGTTCTAATAGTGATAGCTTTTACAGATCGGATGAGTCAGGTTCCACTGATGTTGATGCTTATGTTAAGTTCAAGAGTGTTAAGGCTAGTTCAACCACTAGCCCATTAATGTCTTAGATGTTGATGTACTGTCGTATGAGGTCAATGGATTCAGAAGTACTTGTCATGATTTTGTACTCTAAGTTGTATTGCGATATCTATGAAACCTTGATGAAACATTAGACTATATTTCAAAGTAGTACCGATGGAGACTCACTTTATAGAAATTACTACCACTTAGTATAACCTCATTATTAATGGAATTAATGAAATGAAATGTTTGTTCTGTTCAAGCTGTAATGCATTCTCTTGTGTTATGGACGTGAATTTAGAAATTGGGAAGTTCTTGATACTTAAAGCTTACAAAATTGTTTTGTAGACTCCTAGTGAGGTAAGATCTTCCAGCGGATAAACTAGAGCAAGATCCCCCATGAGACCATACAGAGGTGGTATTGGTCGTTATACAGGAGATGTTCAGAGCCCTTTATGAGAAGGATAGGATGCCCTTAGCTCCTATTCTACCTCTTATACTAGTAGAACAGGTAACCCCTCCACCACCTCCCTAAGCTAAGCAAGTGCACTTAGTCCTTGTAGCTCCCCTAGATTTTAAGCCTCAAAGATCCTTGATGCCAGAGTTTATTAATCGTACTAGGTACTTTAATGGGGTAGCCAGCCACCCAAAAGATGTAAAAGATTGGTTCTGCAGACTAAGTAGACTTTTGATGCATTCAAGATTCCTTACCACCTACGAGTTACTTATGTTACTTATATGTTGAAACTCCATGCTAGGATTTGGTGGGAGTCAAAGAGGAGGATAGTTAAAGGACCAATCACACAGGAAATGTTTAGGAAAGAGTTTATCGCCAATTATTTTCCTAAGACATTGAAGCTGTAGTACAATGATGCTTTTCTCTCTATTGAGAAGGGAAATCATACCATAGATTAGTATGAAGTAAAGTTTAACAAGTTGCTACAGTTTGCTGATGAGGATTTTCAAGTTAGTGATGGGTTGAGGATGCAAGTCTTTGTTAGAGGGCTGGATTCTGACACGAAACGCCACGTACATGAATTCCGACCATGAGACTTTAGAGAGGCTGTAGAGATGACCTAAATGATGGATAATGCCAAAAGTTCCAATGATAGGTTAGAGAGGCCCAAGATAAACATCTTTGGGAAGAGGCCTTTTGAGGGACCTAGTTTCACAAATAAGGGGAAGAAGATCATGTAGAGTCATAGCCATCAGCTAAGGCCAAGTATGACAAGTTCTAGATCAAGATCCAGTGCAATTAAATTTTGGAAGTGTAAAGGAGGACATTACCCTAAAGATTGCCCCCAACTTCAATACGAGTGTTTCTTATGTAGGGATATTAGACATCACGTAGCCGAATGTTTCAAGAGTGCCACCATGACTTGCTTTGTATGTAACCAGATAGGACACATTACTCCAAATTGCTTACAAAAGAGGACTGCACTAACTACCTATCCAACTTCCCTCAGGCTCTTCCTAGTCGCCTAATAGTTTATAGGTAAGTAAGAGGCCCAAAACCTATTTAGGCTATACCAAGGGCACCTGCACATGCTAGAGTTTATAACTCAAAAGGTGAATAAGACTATGCAAATGATGGACTTGAGGAGGATGCAGTTGCCTTTGAGGATGGAGATACTACAAGCATTAGACTTATTGCAAGTACATAACTTAAATTATGTTTTCCCTTAACAAGAATAATAGTGGTTACAAGATATAAGACAATGTGAAAGATAATAAAGGGGAATTTAAAGAGAGTTAAAAGATGCCTTGTAGCTAACCATTTAAAATAATGAAAGCTGTAATGGTTTAAAGAATATCCATGTCTTCAACTTCCCCGTATATGCCTTGTTTAATATAGGAGCAACCTATTATTTTATCATGCCTTAGGTTACTAAGCAAGCAAGACTACAAGTAATGGCCATAGAGTCTAGCTTTAAGATTAGGACCCCCTCCAAGAGTGTGGTAATGACTTGAGAGATGGTAAAGAACTACCCTTTGAAAATTCAAAGTGGTAAATCTTGTACTGACATGATAGTACTTAAGATGAACAAGTATGAAGTCATTCTAGGTATGAGTTGGATGTCAACAATGATGGCTAAAGTAGATTATCAAAATAAGGAAGTAAAGTTTAAAACTTTGAATGGGATGAAGACCACTTTTAAAGGAGAATCAGCCATCAGTGAGCTAAGTGAAATATACTCACTTAAGCTAATTTATGATGAAGGATTCTAAGCTTCGGTAGAAATTGGATTGAACGCAACCATGACTAGCAAAGAGAAGCCCTAACTAAAGGAAATTCAAGTGGTTAATGAGTTCCCTAATGTTTTTCCTAATGAGCTGTCAAGATTGCTACCTTAGAGGGAAATTGATTTTGTCATTGATTTCCTGCTAAGTATCAAGCCTATATCTAAAGCCCCTTGTAAGATAACTTCAATAGAGCTTAATGAGTTGAAAAAGCAAGCAAGAGTTACTTGATCAAGGATTCATCAGACCTAATGTGTCGCCATAGGGAGCACTCAAACTATTTGTAAAGAAGAAGGATGAGTCTATGAGACTATTCATAGATTACCGAGATTTAAACAACATAACTATCAAGAACAAGTATCCCCTATCACAGATAAATGACATATTAGACTAGCTGAAGGATACTAAATTATTTTCTTGAATTGATTTGAGATCCAAATACCACCAATTAAGAATCAAACCAAAAGATGTTCCCAAGATGGTCTTTAGAACAAGATATGGGCATTATGAGTTTCGAGTGATGCCCTTCAGGTTGACTAATGCAACAGTAGCCTTTGTGGACTTAATGAGCTGCATGTTTCAAACATTATTAGACAAATATGTTATCGTCTTTATTGATGGCACTCTTGTGTATTCCCTTTCACTTGAGTACCATGAAGAACACTTAAGGATGATATTGCAAATATTAAGAGAACGTAAGTTATATGCCAAGCTGACTAAGTGCGACTTTTGGCTGAAAGAGATCTCTTTTCTTCGACACATAATGACAGTTGACTTTGAGAAGGTCAAGGAGAAGGCCAAGGCCATAGTTAAATGGTAAAGGCTAGAGACAATCACTAACGTATGCAATTTCCTTGGTTTGATAGTGTAATACATGAAATTCATTAAAGATTTCTTCACTATAGCTTAATCATTGACTTAACTAACACAAAAGAATATAAAGTACGAATGGATTGACAAGAGAGAGAGCAAAGCTTTCAAGAGTTGAAGCACAGACTTGATAGGATTCCAAATATCGACCCAACAACATGCCAAGTTTCAGACTATATACGAGGCTTACTTGTGAGCTTCGCACAAATAGATGACCTACTTATAAGCTCTATCAACGCTAAACGGCTTGCCCTACTTTGTTAGGTTTGCCATGTTATACTAAGTATGCCTTACTCTACCTTAACCGAACCCTTAAATAGATCTATCTATGAATTCCATCAATACAAGAAGACTTACCATGCATCAAAAGTTTTGTCCTGGCCTACTATTTGTACCTTGTTATTCCAAGTCTTCCTTACTATACTAGAGTAACCCCACCCAACTCTGGTCAAGTCTACTCTACCTTTCCAAGTCTACTCTGATCAATTAAGTGTGCTTTACTCTAGTTTAAACAATTCTATCTTACTTTGCCAACATCCTTTGCGCTACTAACCTATTCTACTCTACAAGACTATCCAACCCTATAGGTCCACTCTATTTTGTTGAGATTGATATGCTCACCCAAGTCAGCTCAACCAATCCTACTTAGTTTGGTTAGTCAGCTCGCAATAGGTCTACCGCATCCATATTAAATCAGCCTAAACTGTGAGGTTGGCATTATCTTATCAGGTCAGTTACTACCATATTGGGTCAGCTTAAAGGTCAACCATGGCCACGTTAGGTCAACTACAGTCATATCAGATTGGCCTCAGACAAGACAGATTGTCCAAAAGCTTAAGTCCACCCAGATCAAAGCTCTAGGGCCTCTAATGGCTCTTTGAAATCAAAACATCAGCTATTTACCCAAAAATCTCATTTGGCTATCTAATTTATTTATGTTATTTGGATTTCCCATTTCTTGTATTTTCCCTAAGTTGTCCTCATGTTTTATTTGTAATTATAGGAACACCATTAAGGCATCCCTTAGTCATTTTTATTTACAACTTGACCACTTTATGTAAATAGAATACTTGTATATGGTTTAGGTAGATTTGCAACATTAATGAAAATTCCTTAAGTCTTTTCTCTTGGAAAGCTCTCCTCTATCCGCTCTTATCAATCCCTTTAGCAAGGACTATGGTGAGCAACCCTAGGCCTATCATTTATGCATCATATTGAGTACTAGCTTAAGTTTATATGTAGTTCTACGATGCATCATATTCGTAGAGTTAGTGCACAGGATTACTAAACCACCAACTTCCATTTACTTTTTAGGCCATCACACGACCTAAGCCCATCCAATAGTTATGTATGATATTGCGTTCATGTATTCATCCACAAATTCGTATCACAGCTTAATGTTAGCATCGATTTTGGTCCTGCCTAATAATAATGAGCCCTTTACCATATACAATAACACCTTAAGAAATAGGCTTAGTTGCGTATTGATGCAAGGGGAGAAGGTCATAGCCTATGCTTCATTACAACTAAGACCCTATGAACAAAATTACCCTACACGTGACCTAAAGTTAGCAACCATGGTTTTCTCACTGAAGATTTGAAGGCACTACTTGTATGGCCAAAGATGTGAAGTTTATATGGATCAAACAAGCCTTAAATACCTCTTCACCTAGAAAGAATTAAACATAAGACAAGGAGATGGCTTAAGTTGATTAAGGATTATGATCTCGAGATCAATTACTGCCCAGGGTGAGTAAATGCTATTATAGATGCCTTAAGTAGTAAGAATCATGCAAAAGTTGCTTCACTCTTCACCAAGTAGCAATAATTGATTAAGGGATTTAAGAGGCTTAGTATCGAATTCACATGGGCCAAAGGTAATATTAAGTTATCAAATCTAGTCATTAAACCTACCGTAATGGAAAAGATCTTAGAAACCCAACAAACTAATCCTACTTTAGTAAAGGTATGGGGAGATAGCAACTAAAAGATAATCAGACTTCAACACTGATGAAAAGGAGACTATTTAGATGAAAGGTAAGTTATGTGTACTAAAAGATGACTCCTTAAGAAATAAATCATAGGTAAAGCTTACCATATAAGTTACTTAGTACACCTTAGAGGAACAAAAATATACTAAGATCTCAAGAAAAACTTCTAGTAAAAAGGCATGAAACAAGATCTAATTGATTATGTACAATAGTGCTAGACATGCCAAAGGGTAAAAGCTAAACATCAAAGACTAGGAAGATTGTTGTAGGCATTGTCAATTCTTAAATGGAAGTGGGAACAAATTACCATGGATTATGTTAATGGGTCACCATAGACCCAAGCCGAATTTAATGCCATTTGCTTGATTGTGGATTGATCTCCTCTAATTAGGGCTTTCGAGTTTTAAAATTTATAAACCTATATTATATCCTTAACTTGGTTTAACAGGCAAGTATATATATCATTTTATTGTACAGATGTATACAAGGTCATCTTCACTGGGAATAGATACAAACACTTGTACTAATTATCTTTCCTATTATCTAGCAATCTGATTTACCAAGTGATTAATTATTAAGCCTCTAAATTACTAACTAAACTACTCTAATCTACAAGCTAATGCAAACTAACACAATAGTTACGAAAACAGTTACTAACAACATACTTAATATGCAGACTCACTTCACCACTTAGCATAATATCACTATTAATCTTATCCTAATGATTATTTTTTCTAGGGAATCACTAGTATGTAAGCATTCTTCTTAGAATTATTTACATGTAATCCTAATTGTGTTTATTAGAATCTCTTCTGAATTAACAGCCAACTCGAATCGCATTAATGATATGTAATTTGTTAATTTCCCTAAAAATGTATCAAATTTCCTAATAATATCACTACAATGAGGAGTAAGGTGTTCCAATGAATTAGATCTATTCAATAGAATTGTCTCTCAACATATTCTATTGAAATCTAGCCTAAGTCAATGTCGTGCTTTATACCGTACTTAGATTAATTAAGTTCAATTCATCAAGAATAACAAACATCAGGAAACTACTATTCCATGCACTTAATTATACTAAGCGGATGTAGTAAATCCTAACATGCTATTCACACACAATAAAATAATAGTATAAACCAACAGAAATCATAATTAAAAAGAAATAGAACAAGGAATCATGACAAACCCCTTTTTATTCCACTGTAAAAGTCTCACAAATACGAGAATAACGAAGTCCTATCAGCTCTCTTGAGTAATTTCGAGAAAAATACGATTTACGCTAATGATTGTATTGAAGAAAAACTAAACAAAACACAAAATGATACAAAAATGGATGGATAAGTATGTTGTGGGTTGGAGATATAGCATATGATTTATGCTCTAATGTACTCCTCCTTTTCATCTAAAAATTGTAGTATATTTATATTATCAAAAGGCTCAAAATATACCACTTCAAGACACCCCTTGGTGTTGAGACTTGCTCCACACATTGGTTTGAACAATAAGGTTAAAGAAGAATAGTCATGTCCACTTACATCATGCTTGTGACTCAAGGAGTAATCTTCTCATCATAAATATTCCATCTCATTATGCTCGTGATTGAGGGCATGATCATCCTTCTAAGGTAAAGTCACGGCCATGATGAATAGATGGAAAAATAGCTTCAACCTTTGTCACTCCCTTAATCACGGCCATGATCAAGGGAATGGTGAGCACTAGGCACTTAAATCTTCTTTTATCACACCCGTGATTGCTCCAAAACTCTTTGTTCTTGTGTAATTTCATCTCCTCTTCACTTTATCTTGAATAAATATCATGCCCTTACTCTTAAATCATCTAAAATTGGTATATTACACAATTAAGTATTAACTTAAGAAATACACACAATTATGGTCAATTTCTGCCTAAATATGCCTAAAAAGTGTAGAGTAATTTATACTTATATGGATGAATCACTAAATCTACATAGTTTCTCCCCATCAACATGACCTACTCTTTAGAAAAACTAGTGTGGATTTACGTGAAGAAATAGTGTTCTTGTGAACATAGTCTCTGATAGAGATCCACAATTTGTATTTAAGTTTTGGGGAAGTCGACAAAAGCACCTACGTACCCAATTAAGCTTTATTACCGCCTACCACCCCTAATCATATGGAAAATTTAAAAGAACCATACAAACCCTAGAAGATATGCTAAGAGCCTATGTTATAGAATTTAGAAAAAGTTGGGACATGCACTTACCCCTTGTCGAATTTGCATACAACAACAGCTTCCATTCGAATAATCAAATGCCACCCTATGAAGCCTTGTATGGATGAAAGTGTAGGTCTCCTTTGTTTTAGGATAATGTTGAAAAGTTAGCTCAAGGACCTAACTTGATACAAGAAGCCATAGGAAAACTAGTTGTCATTAAACAGAAGATGAAGAAGCTTAAGATCACTAGAAAAGTTGGGATAACTTAAGGAGATGAGAAGTAGAATTCTAGGTTAGCGATCATGTGTACCTCAAGGTGAAACCAATAAATAATGTGCACTGAATAAGGACATAAGCAAAACCGAGCCCCCAATACATTAGACCTTTTGAAATATTGGACTGAGTTAGAAATTTAGCCTACCCGCTGGCCTTACCACCAAACTTATCAAGACTACATAATGTCTTCCATGTGTCAATCTACATAAGCACATTCTAGATCTAAACAGAGTGGTAGAATTAAAGTTGGTGTAGTTGAAGGAAAACCTCATCTATAAAGAGTACACATTCCGCATCTTAGATGGAAAAACTCAAAAATCAAGAAACAAAGAGATCATATACGTCAAGGTACTATGGAAGAATCACGAGAAGGAAGAGGAAGCTACCTAGGAGGCCGAGGAGGAAGTGAAATGTAGGTACCCGAAGTTGTTGGAGTCACCGGATAAATCTTTTCAAAGTTTTGAGGACAAAACTTATTTTAGGGAGAGAGGATGTAAACTTAGTTGTTTTTCAATAATCAAAAGTGAAGTAGGATAACAAAAGGCTTCAGATAGTCCATAGAACCATTCAAACATAATGATTAAACTCTAAATAAAATAATTGAACCCCAAATGTTAAACCTAAACCCACAAGACCTTAAAACCTTAGCTGTGCTAGTATAAGCCTGGAAGCCCTAATACTTGAGAAACACTAGGACAATCAACAAATCCTAAAAAGATTGCTAAGACTCAATTGAATGACCAAATATTCTAACATGACAAATAAACCCTAACCATAAAGTTAAATCAATCATTGAAAGTTGCCAAACTTACTGATCACCTAAAACCTAAGTTTCGAGTACGTATGCAAATCAAATAACTACAAAAGGACCCCAAACCCTAAGGAAATCTTAGGTACACATGTAAGACACTTGGGCTATCTAAAGTGCAACAAGTAAATAAGACAAAACCCTAAACATGCTCTAATTGCACTTAACTAGCCTAATTATGCTTAAGCACTATTAACTGCCCTAAGCACCCACAACCAACCTTCATTACATCTTGATTAAAAAGAAGTCAAACATAATTAAAGACTAAATGACAATGTATGAATGATGCCTTAAAATATCTAGTCCTTTAAGGAGACAAGAACGTTTCCTAATTGGTAAAAAGCAAACAAAATACCATGGTTTTAAATATGACCATAACCTTCACTACCCAAATTACACACCCTATATCCGCCTTCAATCCCCTTGCAAATGCCTACCAAACCCTCCTCATCCTCATTCCCTTTCATTTTTTTTTTCATTTCATACACTCAAACTCAAAAACTCTCTCTAAAAACACCTAAAAACTACCACCAACCACCACCTTGCACACTCCACCGCCCTATACCATAATTCCACCACCATACTACCAAAGTCACCACCACTAAGAGCCACACTGCCTACATACGTCCCCTTACAACACCAACCACCACTCACACCACTACCATACCCAAAGACCACTAGCTACCCTTGAAAAAGAAGAGCTACTCTCCTAACTCTAGTAAGTGTATAGGCACAACTTTTCATTGTTTTTCTTTTAGGTTGATCCTAGAAAATCACATTTTAGGTACTCTTAACTTTTGTACAGCCATTCTTTAGATATTTTAAGGTGTTTTAATGGAAAACAAGTATAGTTGATGATAGGAGAAGACTCCTTAAGTTAATGTTCTAACACAAATATGTAAGGAAGTGTAACATCTTGATAGTTTTAGTGATGAATCAATAAGAAAGACCCCAAACCCTTGCACTCTTTTGCATGTCACCCTTTGTCTAACCCTCATCTTACTTATCATTAACATATCATGTCATAATAATAGCCATAAGTGATTAAAAATGTAGATTTGATTATGAAAACTTCCCCTAAAACAAGTGTTGTATGAAGAAATGCGTAGAAAACCTAGAAACCCTAAGTTGGCCACCACTTTCATGGATGGTGTAAATCTATAACTTTTGATTTATTCGTATAATGAAAAGATTATTTAGTGTAAAGTAAGGTATAAGATTTGATTAACTAAGTTAAGTAGGTTAATCATGAGTTAAGGCCCTAAACTAGTTTAGTTAGTGATTAGAGACTTAAGAATAGTGTTAATGGTTATTATAATCAACAAGACCAGAACTAGAACTATAAGTGAATTGGACTAAACTCAAGGCCCATAGTGAACTTAACCCTAAAAAGATATGTAGAATTGGGCTTATGGCTCTAAATCACAAAATAGGCCCAAAAAGCCCTAAAAGACCCAAGTTTAAGCCCTAATAATTGAGTGACCAGATTTGGACCCAACCATAAAAGGCTTAAAATGAGATATTCAAGAGGCCTAATAAACCCTAAAGCCCATCCAAAACATCCACTATAGGTCCCTTAATGAGTTAAAGCCCTAAACTTAAGGAAAGAGCCCATTTAGACCTATAAGAGCAACACTAAGGCCTAAGATAATCGTGAAAACCAGACATAAAGCGAGGAAACTACACCCGAAACATGAAAACAATTAAAACAAGAATCTAAGGCTAGAAAGCATAGATAATTAGTACAAGTAGAATACTTACATTCCTTAAATGTATTCTTCAAGTGATGAGGACCCTAAGTTTGATGAAGTTGAGGATTATTAGGACTGTTAGATTCCATGGCAAAGTGAGTATACCAACCTCCGTCTTATCTTGCTAGTGGTTGTAGTATAGAGCACCATTTAAGTATATATATGCAACAAATGAACATGCTTGGGGTTAGGACTATATACATGCATATGATTTGGATGTACTTACTTGTCAAGAGATAATAATATATTTGAATTACAAATTGGATACTACCTTAGTAAATAGGGCCTTACATTGTCTATCATATATATTTGGCTGGTTACCTACAAACCGGAATAATAACTACTTGACCTTGATAAAAACCAGTTGTACATTGCACGTTTAGACATTATTTATGCCTCGACCTTTAGGATCTACTTAGCTTTGGGGAGTACCGATCTTTGCTTGAGGCCAAGCCATGTCCACTGCTTTAGGTCTATTAAGAAAGACATGAACATGCTTAGACGATAAATGTAGAGACCTAGGTCCTATCATGCCTAAATACTTCCTAACTTGAGCAATAGTAGGTGTAATACCATGCTTTGCAGAGTCGTCAATAGGCTATGTATGATGTTGTATTTTGTATACATGTCTACATTGCATATGCACGTTAATTCACTTGCTTGTTACTTGTCTATTGGATTTAATTAATTTAAATTATTATATTATATAACATCTACCCCAATAGATAATAAATAAGAATACAATAACCGATAAAATAGAACAGAAAATAGATCAAAATAAAAAAATTAATTAATATTAATAATTAAAATTATTAATAAAATTAATTATAACAGGAAATAAATAATAAATAGAATAAAAAATAAATTAGATAAAATATGATAAATAAATAGAATTATAATAAAAATAATATAAATAGAGAAAATAAATTAAAAGAAAAAATAAATCGAATCAAAAATGAAATAAAATAGGTTACTCACTAAGCAATAGTAGCTTACACCCTTATAGTTTGTTGTTGTAGGGATTGCAGGATACTCAAGGCTTGTATTACCAGCTTATGGACTGTCTGTGAGAAGAACAAAGTATGAGTGGTCACTTATATATTATTTGGACTTACATCTTTTAATACATTTAGTATAGACTACATGTACTATTTAATTTTTGTTTTTTATGACTTAAGTTAAGGAAAACTTTGGCACCATCTTACTTTATGTTAGATTTGAATATTATAGTTTAACTTATATTAAATGCTCCATTATTACTTAATACTAGTCCCCTAGTGGAAGTTAAGATTGTGAGATGCCTTATGTAGTGCATTGAATGTTCTTGATCAAGAATGGTGCTTGATCTTAGGTCTTTCTATATTAGACGACAGTACTACTGCAACTTGACCAACCCCCCCTCCCCCCGAGTTGTGATAGATTACATCTAGAGCGCCATATGGAATCAATTTGCCTTAATTCTTTGAGGAGAATAAGGTTGGTTCCTTGAGGATAAATTAGAGTAGAACAACCCAACAATATGGAGGAAGATGAGTATGATCCACCATCACCCCTAGGTTATCTTGAAGCATCGAGTTCTAGAGTACCTAAATATGAGCTGAGGAAAATTATTAGAGTAGTGAGGAAGGTAGATAGACTTTTTGTACAATTTGAGCAGATTGTGGACATGTTTGCAGATAACTTTAATCTTACAGCTCCTCTACTACTAACGGATGTCAAAGATTCAAAGGAAGAAGACTAATAGGCTAGCACTTCATCGAGATTTATATGACTTTATTGATTTTTTTTTATGGACTTTAATGCTTACAAGTGAAGTAGTTTTAGTTTCAGGTTCTAAACTTTGGTATAATTTTTTTTTTATTTTTATTTCCTTATTTGTTCTTCTTTTGCAAGACTTTTATAAAATTCAATTAGTGTGTTGAATCTTGTAATAAGGTAGTTTCAAATCTAGTGTTGGAGCATTTAAACTGGGGAAGTTTTAGTTTCCCTTTCGACTTATTCTCATTCCTGTACCCCAAGTTATTGTGCTTTTTATTGTTATACATTTTACATTAAGGATAATGTACAAGATGAGTATAGGGGAAAGAGTAGAGTAATTAGACATTGGTAGAGAATCTATAAAAGTAGTTGAGTTGATTCGATTCGACTCCCCATACTTAAATTTTTGCAAATAAATTTTGAGAGATTCACAATCATTTTTTTTTTATTTTGCACATCTATTCACCATTATTTTTCACTAAATTAAAAGAGTAAACTTCAAATTTTTTAAAACAAAAAAATTCATGCCATTTACTTTATCATAATGATCTTTTTACACAATGCTAGAATTGAAAAATAAAATTTATATGAAGTTTAGAGTCTCCCATTATTTAAGTTTAGATTTAGACTTGGTAATAGGATGAACATTACTAATTAGGAATCTATATTTTATTTTATTGTATACTAACTCCTTAGAAGCCTTGAAAGCCCTCTAATTTTTAATAAATGAATAAATGATGCCTATCTCTTGAAATTTCCCCAAAAAATCAAAGTATTTAGGGGAAAAATTATTTAATTAAAAAATTAGGCTTAACTGAAAAGAAACCTGAGTTATGGGCCCTATTGACTAGAGTAATTAAACTTGTGGGGTACCTCATCAGCATAGAATAATGCCTATCAACTTAGGTAGTGAGTTTTGGATAGGCAACTGAAGGCTAAATGTAAGGGAGGTGGGGGAAGATGACGAGCCTAATTGAATAAAGGGAGCTATTTATGGTTCAAAGTAGAGTCTTAATATCTAGTAGTCTAAGGTCATCTAGCTTAAGACTTACTAACCAATGAAACCACTTCCTGAGTAAAATAATTTGAAATAAAGAAAAGAAATTTCCTTTAATGAAAATAAATACTAAGGGAACAATCAAGAGACTAGTTAATATAGTATGCATTTGTCTTAAATTGTTCTATTTAGAGAGATGAAAGAGGGGAGTATATACCCTTTAGTCAATTTTGTAAGATGTAGATAACTCTTTTTTTATTAAGTTTATGTTGATTCTGAATTTCGTTTAATCTTTGTTTAAATTATGTAGTTTAACTCCAATTAACATAAATCCATTTTTAAATTCTATTTTGGCTTTTAATAGCTAGTACACGTATTTTGTAGTTATGTTTTAAGGGTATGAATATGATTAAGTATAATTCTATATAACAAAAGTCGTAAGAGTACGTTTGTGATACTTTATACATAGACTGGCATGTACTAGAGTAGATTGAGTTGGAAGCAAAAGTAAGGAGATTAGCTAATTTTGGTAGTTGGGACAATCTTTTTAATGTTAGGAAGGATACATATAAGGAGCCTACTCTTGTGTAACTTATGTTTTTAGGTTCATGATTATTTAGAGGCTGGTGCTAATATTGTCACAGAGTTCAAAATGAAGGGAAAACCATATTGGATGACTATAACGCAATTCTCTGTTTTGATGGGTTATATGATGAGATTTACACTAGGACTATCAAGTATAGAATGTTAGCAGTAACTTTGCATTGAGGCTTTACTAATTAATTTTACTAGCTAGTGTTGAGTAGTAGTTAAGTGCATGAGCCAAAGAAGTCAAAGGCATTCTAATTAAGGAATCTGGCTCACAAATATGTACATTAGAAGTTGCGTCGTAGTTTATCTAGTAAAGGAGTAAGTACTGGGGTTGTTAATTCTATAGATATCCTGCATCTCTATAGCATGGTTGAGAGATATCATATGCATGTTGGGATCGTGTTAGCATTTTTCTTCTGTCATCAAGAAAGTGATGTTAAAGTTGTGAATGTTTATTATGGACCTTATATTACTCTTTTGATGAAGAATTTGGGTATTTTAATGTGTTCAAAGGATTACATCTAAAGTGCCATATGAAGTAGATCATTCTTAATTCTTTAAGGAGAATGAGATTAGTGCCTTGAGGACATTATAGAGCATAGCAGCCCAATGATATCAAACAAGATGAGGATGGTTTGCCATTACCTTTGGTTATCAGGTAGTGTTAAGTTTTGGAACACCTAAATCTCAGTTGAGGAGGATTACTTGTCATGAACTAAGGACGGTCTGATCGTGACAAACACTGTATACTATATAAAGAACCCTTGATTGGTTACCCTTTCAATCATGAACTCTTCACATAATATGTAAGACTCTACAACCATTAGCTTCTCAAGAACATATAAATCAACATAATATCATCACATAAACATATTTATATAAAATTTAAACTACAAAGTATATAGTAAGCATTAATTTAGTACATCTAAGTCTATATTACTGATAAAACAAAAATACATAAGTAAGCATCTACATAATTAGTTATCTCCACATATTGAATGGCCTACTCTTTCCCAAGTCCTTAAGCTAACCTCTGGCATCCCCCGGCAGCCTCAACGAATAAGCTATCCTGCAACAAAAGTCTAAGAGAGTATAAGCCTAAGCTTCGTGAGCAAAACCCTCAACCACACCATAAGCAAGTTATCAATACATTATATTCACGCATATGAATGAATGATCAAATAGAATGCCAAACAATATGTATAGTTAACTAGTCAATATACGAAACTTAGATTTAATGCCCTCCGAAGTCAGGGTTAGAGTATACACAGCACCAATCAGATGCAGGTATTATACTAAAACTTATTTTATTACGAAACTATACATTCCATACTTAAATCAAACAAGTCCTTTATTTTCATAAAAACCAAGTTCTAATATAATCGTGAGTAGGCCCCCGCAATCCACACTCACCCTTAAACGAAGGCCTCTAGACTCAACTTTTAATCAGGCAATTGGAATCTCTAACACTTAGAATTTATGTGAGCTAGGGTAAGGTCATTTTGTACGAGTACACCATATAGAACCAATAAATTTATAATGACAACCCCTAAATGGCCTCTCTCTACCTCCATGTGATGTGATGGCCGAAATTATCTCTATATAATGCATGTTGATGCAAGTACCAATTTCTTCTTATGAGCTGAGTATAGTTAAGTCCAATTATTATGTAACCATCCAATAGCACACAGCCATTATCTATACTACCATACAACAAACAAATTATTATTTGTACTTAAGGTAAATTCATAATAACATATACAAGCATTTCTTGACCCTACACAACAATCAATTAATAATATCATTTAAATCTACTGTCTGCAATCACATATAAGCATGAAATCATAGGGTAAATACTCACTCAGCCATGACAACTCGCTCTAGTCGTAGTAATCAATTGAAAGATCCTCACCTGCATCAGGATCACCTGATCATTACGATATAATAACAATAGAAAGCAAATGAATTAACTAGTGATTCTAGATATCTATTTACGTAATTCTACTTAGATTACTACCAATTTTTTTATCCGATTAGACTTTATCACTAATCATATGTAACTTTTTCTTTCTATTTCCGATATTTACAAACTAATAGTCGTTTTTCATCATCTTCGAACGCACATTCACATAAAGTTATCCGTTTTGGACGTTAAAACCCTTATTTTACAATATAGACTAAATTTATTGAAATGTTATCTATTGAAGCTTAAATATTCTTGTTGGCTAGTTTTATGTTCTATTTTAGTAGTTAATGACTTCATTAACCATTAATTATTACACTTAGACGATCTTATGGTTTATTATTTTAGAGGCTTATGTCATCAATTATTTATGTCATCACTTACATCATCATTTGTTTACATCATCATTTGCTTACATCATCCATTACATATGTATACTTATCCTTATGTATTTATATACTTTACACATATGTTATGTATATACTTATACTTCTAACATACTAATATGTACACTTGTGTATTTATACGTACACTAGTATACATTCCCATATACACATATCGTGACTTACGTATTTTATATATATTTTCGTATGCCTAGAGTACCCTCTTAAGAAAGCTTCAAAAATCTCATATATTTTGCACTTTAAGGGTGTATTTAGCAAGGTATATGTATATATAGTTAGTATAAACCTCATTTTAGGTTATATACATAATGAGTACTTATGTACAAGGGTTTTCATACATGTATTTATCAAGTGTATTCCTATGTTTACATGCTTAAGTATATATATACATGTGTTCTTCTTCCAATTATC
Organism: Lumnitzera racemosa; assembly: GCA_024138005.1. Taxonomy (NCBI): domain Eukaryota; kingdom Viridiplantae; phylum Streptophyta; class Magnoliopsida; order Myrtales; family Combretaceae; genus Lumnitzera; species Lumnitzera racemosa. The sequence continues at coordinate 40,716,056 of JAMXBC010000005.1, forward strand.
TATGGATTCCTACACTTCTAAGTATGAATATGGAGCTTCAACTTCCAACAACACATATGCACATATTATACCAAATTTCTACACTAACCTAACTTATACAACTAACTACTACATAAGATAAAAAATCATATGATAACATACCTTTTTTTCCTTGGTTTATGATAGTAGAAATTGTGAAAGTGAAGTGAGAAAGTGTTTAGAATTAAGGGAGAAATGGGGTTTACGGTTTGGAAGTGGAGAAAAGGACTTTGTTTTGTGTTGTTTTTGTGTTTGAAAAGATGAAGACAAGTGGGGTCTAAGTGAAGGGGAAAGTGGACAGCAATAAGGAAAAGAAAGGAGGGAAAATCCAAAGAAAAGAAAAGAATTCAATAAAAAGAAAGGGAAGGTTCTAGTGTGATAATAACATATTTGTTGACTTTTCAATATATTAACTTAGTCAACCTTTGACTTAGTTAACATTTGACTTAGTCAACTCTTTGAAATTAAGTGGAATTTGTGTATACATAATGGGGTAAATAAGGAAAATTAGGAGAAAAATTAAGAAAATGAAAAGAAATAAGGAGTTTATTGAAATGATTAGTAAAAATAGGTAATGAAATCTTCCTCTAGGTGTTTATATCGTATATACATCATTTGGTAGGCCACTTAATGTAATTATCATGAAAGTGTCATTTAGAGTATTAATAATTACTTCATGTGACATAGCATCAAGTGAACTCTTAACTCTATATATACTAACCTATTTATATACTTAGAAGATGAATGTGATCTATAATCCAATATCTTAATTTTAAAGGATTACTTTAGTATTATATGTATTTATGAATGATTGAAAGTTATCTTTAATCTTTTACTAATGATTTAGTATAATACTAAGGTTATATTATCAATTAGCGTTTTAGGGTAAATTATGGTGAATTAGTGCTTTTATATCCTTAAAATTATATTTTTAAGGTTTTTATCAGTTTCGGATGAAATCTTTAGTGTTTACATACGTTTAGGGTAAAAAAATTTTATATGTGATTGATTAGTTATTTTAGGGCTTTCACTTTCACTAACCTTGTCAACTCTTAAGAATATCTAACACACTTGAGTCTACTTTAGATGTTAGATCAAAAAAATGAAGGGTTTACATTACTAGAGTAGAGAGGAAGCTAGAAAAACTTTTTGCATAATTTGACTAATTTGTAGACATGCTTATAACTAACTTTGATCCTATGCCTCCACCACTACCAATAAATGTAGAGGATTCCAAGGAAGAAGATTAGTAGCTTGGCACTTCATCAAGATTTATATGATTTTCTAACAATTTTTCTTTAGGTTTTATGTATCTTTTTTTTTTTTATAACAAGGGAATAACCTTGGAAGTCTTAGTGATTTCTCTTATGAACTTTAATTCTTAGAGGTGAAGTGGTTTTAGTTTTAAGTTCTAGATCTTAGTTTAATTTTTTTTTTTAATTTCTTTCTTTCTTTTTTTTCTTTTCCAATGCTTGTATAAACTTCTATTAGTGTATGGATTCTCGTAGTAAGGCAGTTTCAAATCCAAAGTTAGAGCATTTAAACTAGGGGAGTTTTAGTTTCCCTTTTATCTTTTTCTCTTTCCTTTATTCCTATGCGTTTTTGTGCTTTTCATTATTATGTTTTTTTACATTAATGACAATATACAAGATGAGTGTAACAGAACGAGTAGAGTTATTAGACACTGGTAGAAAATCTGTAAAAGTAGTTGAGTTGATTTGATTCCCAATACATAAATTTTCACAAACAATTTTTAAGAGATATAGAATATTTTTTTTTTTTTTTACATTGAACGTCTATTCTCCATTATTTTCATTAAAATAAAGGAGCAACTCTTAAGGATTTTTTTTTTTTGTTGCATGAAATTTACTTAAATATAATGACCTTTTCATACAATATAGAAATCGAATGATGAAATTTATGTAAAGTATAGAATTTCCTATCATTTAAGCTTAGATTTAGACTCAGAATTAAGATTAATATTGGTGACTAGGAATTAATTATCTATATTTTACATTAGTGTATACTCACTCCTAAAAGCCTTGAGAACCCTTTAATTTCTAACAAATAAATAAATGATGCCTACTCTTAAAAGTTTCTTGAAAAATCAAAGTATTTGAAGGAAAAAAAATTAATTAATTAAATATTTGAGCCTAGCTGAAATAAAAGATAATTGTAGCTTGTTGACTCAAGTAATTAAGTCAATAGAGTGCCTACTTAGTTTGGAATAACGCCTGTCAACATAGGTGATGAGCTCGAGATTGGCAACTGAAAGCTTACTACATGGGTTAAGAGAAACGTTAGCATGAAGGCTAAACTAGAAAAAAGAAAATAAAAAGCATGATGAGCTTAATTGAATAAAGGGAGTGGTCAATAGTTCGAAGGGGAGTCTTAATTGCGGGTGATGTGACGTGGACCATATGAATTTTAAGTCATTCGAGTATTTATTTTTCTTTATGATATGAGTTATTTTATTTATCACGTTATTATCGGTCTTTTAACATGATAAAAGGATTTCTTGAATATTTGTTCTTCCTTATGTCAATAAAGTGCATGATTTTAATAATAAAATCATAAAGTAAAGACAACATTATTCTAAATTATCCCTAATCACTCGTTATATAGAACAATAAAGAATTAAAACTAGTATTTTTGCTAAATAATAATCATGTTTTACTAATTAGAGGTATGAGACATCAATTCAAAACATAGATACATGCATGAGTACATTATATTGGATTGACCCACCATAAGAGTACTACACGGATCAATTTGACAAGTACTACTCATTGTAGTGTCATTTTAGTCCTTTGACTCGATGACACCATGGATTCCTATATAGTAACTTCCTAGTTTTGACTTAGTTTTTTATCATTTTAACTGAATGATTATAAGACTATGATTGGATATGGAATGAACTATGTGGACAAATATGAGTGCGCATGAAGGAATTTGTCCATCTCATTAATTTGAGAGAGATATCTTTTAGGATTCTTGAAGAGTAAGATTGAAAAAATGCCTGACCATGCTTAAATGAATTGATAAGGAGTTATTAATCTCATTTGTCTATGTTAGTTGAAATCTGGATTTAAGAAACAAGTGTTTAAACAATATAAGAGTATCCTGATCTATACCTTATATTTAATCATTAGATATCATGTAATAAAGGGCCTTAATAACTAACTATTTAGTAGGTAAAGTCGGATCACCGATCTTCACTTGATTTGAGTAAGTATAATGTCTTGTTAGAGGCCATTTATGTCTTGCAAGTCTAAAAGAGTTTTAAATCTACTACTAACATTAAGTAAACTTACAAGTTCACATACAAAGAACGAACTAAATGGGCTACAAAAATTATTGAAATATTTATTATTTTTAAATATTTTAAAAATAATGAATAACGGCATTTATCATTTTTTAGAGAAAAATAATAAATAATCATATAGCATATTAGATATTATTAATATCTATAATATCTCACTATATGAATATCTTTAAGAAGATATTATCATTCCTTTATATATAGATAGAGGTATTTCTCTATTAGAGTTATGCTAACACTTGTCGTCGGCATTAGACCTACAAAGAAAGTCTACGTACCTAAATAGAAAGAAAAACATGAGAGGTTGCGAGAGGTTTCCTAGACAAATATAGATTCAATGCGTAGTGCTAGCAAACTATAGCTCGTTTCAGTAAGTTTATTCATGTATGCATATTAGTGGAGGGTATTCGCATCTTGCAATGCTTATAAATCCACTTACCTATGAATTTTATAAGGCATCAAAGAAAATAAGTTTCATTGTCCCTCTCAATTTAATTGATACACATACATCTTAAGGTATTTAGGGTTAAAAAAAAAAAACAGTTGTGCAAAAACATGTAATTCGCAACCTTAAAATCTAACGGTAATATTAGAGTATCTTGTGTTTATCAATTAAATTGAATTTAGATTGTCTATCACACGTGATGTTTGTGAACAAGTATTAAAGGATTAATATTGATGAATAATAGCTTAGAGAATTGATTTATTATTTGAAATTGTCTGTATATAATCAATTGGATTGATGAATGATAAGGTCTTGATAAAAACCCTAGGTATTATTTGCAATACAGCCATAAACATAATCATATTGATGATTGTGTCATGCAAGGTTATGTAGAATTAGGTTCTTAATGAAAAACCTTAGTTACAATGTATGGCACAATCTAGGATACATGACTTCTAGGAATCTAAAAACCTAGTCCTAATCTATGGTGAATTAATGGCATTGTCATACTTACTATTTGTCAAAAAAACAAATAAGATTTAATTAACACAAAGCTTTTATATTATATGTACGTTGTATGATATGTATGGTGCATAGCATAGCCTCTTAGAATTATGTGATTAACAGTTTTTAGTTTTAAATTTACTTACATGTCGTTATCCTTTTTAATCTACTATTTATCAGTTGTATTATTTATCATTTGTTCTATTTATTAGGTGTACTAAAATAGGATATAAATTACTTGGTAATTTAAAACAAGGAGGTTGATCATGTTAATCCAGGAAGATCATGGAGATGATTTTTAGCTCAAGGGTCATGATTATTTTGATCCTTACATTTGTTGTAAAAAGCAACCTAGTTTCTGGCTATGATATTTCACATTCATATGTATGTTATGTTATATATATATATGTATGAGATGCTATATATGTGATATATGTACATGATGTATGTGCTAGTCAAAATCAGTCCTGTAACATAAACAACATACAATTTAAATAATAAAATCCCTCATTAGTATTAAGTCGTGAAAATGACTTACATAATTTGACACTTGTTAAGGCTTCAATTGCCTAATTCTAGGTTCTACCAAAACAGGGTGTAATAGACTATCACAGTGAGGCAGAATGGATAAAAGGTGTAATCTACATGTTGAAATGGTTAAGCATAAATAGGCTATCAAAGCAGTTTTGGGCCTATGGCATTGAACAAGATTAATAGGCCAAGACATGTGATGTCAATCCTAAAGCAAGAGTTACATGTAACATAACTAGAAAGGGGTTTCCTATCAAATAACTAAACTTCGAATGCCATGCCTTAGCTAGCTCAAAATTTAGTGAAATATCTATCTTGACCCACTAAAAAAAATTAAATGTTAAAAGTTTTCGAATTAATATTAGAGGGTTACTGATTTGATAAAATAGTGGGAGTATTTAAAGGGGCTTTAATAAAGAAATTAACTTTTCTTACCTCTATATGTAGATCATGGCTACAAACAACAAGTCTAGTCTTACTTTGCGATCAATTTTCAAAAAGGAAAAACTGAATGGAACTAACTTCCTTAACTAGTCTAGAAACTTAAGAATTGTTCTTAATCAAGAAAGGAAATTATATTATTTAGATAATCCAATCCCTAATGAACTTGCTGCTAATGCTCCAAAAGCCAAAAGAAACACTTATAAGAAGCATAAAGAAGACTATGTAGATGTGAGTTGCCTTATGCTTACTATCATGGATCTTAAGCTTCAAAAGCAAATAGAAGATATAGAAGCATACGATATGATTTTACACCTCAGCAAAATGCTCCAAGAGCAAGTAAGTCAAGAGAGCTTTGCCATCACTAAGGCATTGAATTCTTGTAAAATGGCTCCAAGTAGCTCTGTAAGTGTAGATGTGCTCAAGATGAAGACTTACATTGATAGGATTAAAAAACTTGATGCTCTAATTAGTAAGGAGTTAGCTACGGATATAATCCTTACCTCTTTACCTCTTAGCTATGATCAGTTTTTGATAAACTACAATATACACCAAATGGACATGACTATACCGAAGTTGCATGGAATGCTTAAGAATGTTGAACAAAACATTAAGGAAAACTAGTGATGTTTGATGGGTCAAAAGGGAAAGGGCAAAAAGAGAAGTCAAAGGCATCCAAATTGAGGAATCTAGCTCATAACTATGTACATTAGCTACTAAGTCATAGTTTATCTAATAGAGGAAAGAGTATTAGGGTTGTTAATTCTATGGATATCCTATATCTCTATGGCATGGTTGAGAGATACTATATTCCTTTAGGGATCATGTTGGAATTTATCTTCCATCATCAGACAAGTGATGCTAGAGTTGGGAATGTTTGTTATAGTCTATATATCACTCATTTGATAAAGAGTTTCGGTATTTTTACTATGATGTAAGGATGATAGAGTTAGGAATGTTTGTTGTAGTTTGTATATCACTTATTTGATAAAGAGTTTAGGCATTTTTAGTATGATGTAAGGATTATATCTAGAGTGCTATATGGAACCGATTAGTCTTAATTCTTTGAGGGGAATGGGTTGGTGCCTACAAGACATAATAGAGTAAAGCAACCCAACGATATGCAAGAGGATGAGAATGATCTAGCTTTACTACCAAGTTATCATGGTGCATCAAGAATTAGAGCACCTAAATCTTAACTGAAAAGGATTATTAAAGTGGAGAGCAAGGTGGATAGACTTTCTATAGGATTTGAGCAGTTTGTAGATAGGTTTGTAGCTAACTTTAATTTTACACCTCTACCACCACCAATAAAGGTAGAAGATTCAAAGGAAGAAAACTAACAAGTCAACACTCCATTGAGATTTATATTATTTAATAATGAGTTTTCTTTGGTTTTTATGTATCTTTTTTATCGGCGAGGGAATAGCCCTAATAGTCTTAGTGATATCTCTTGTGGACTTTAATTGTTGGGGGTAAAGTACCTTTAGTTCTAGGTTCTAGATTTTAGTTTAAGTTTTTTTTATTGATTTATTTGTTCTTCTTCTTTCTTTTTTTTTTTTTTTTGGTTTTCCTTTCCGAAGCTTATATGAACTTCAATTTGTGTATGGAATCTCTTAGCAAAGTAGTTTCCAATCTAATGGTAAAGCATTTAAACCAGCCCTATTATCTTTTTCACTTTCCTTTATTCCAGTTGATTTTTATGCTTTTTATTATTATATTTTGTATATTGAGGTCAATGTACAAGATGAGTGTAGCAAAGGAGTAGAGTAATTAAACATTGCTAAAGAATCAATAAAAACAGTTGAGTTAATTTAATTCCCCATACTTAAATTTTTGCATATAATTTTTAAGAGAGATAGAATCATTTTTTTATATATTGTACGTCTACTAACCATCATTTTCCAATAAATTATGAAAGAAAATTCCAAGGATATTTTTTTTATATATTTTTGAATGAATTTTACTTAATCATAATAACATTTTTACACATTTCTAGAATTGAATAATAAAATCTCTATAAAGTATAGTGTTTACTATTATTTAAGCTTAAATTTAGACTTGGAATTAAGAACATTATCAACTAGGAATTAGTTATCCATATTTTCCTTTAGTGTGTACTCACTTCTTAGAAGCCTTAAGAGTTGTCTAATTTCTAACAAATGAACAAATCATACATTTCTCTTGAATGTTTCTTTAAAGATCAAGGTAGTTGAAAGAAAAAAATAATTAATTAAATAATTGGGCATAACTGAAATAAAAGGTTAATTGTTAGCCTCATTGACTTTAGTTAAGCTTTTGAGGTATCTCCTTCGTGTGACATAACACCTATTAACTTAGGTCATGAGCCTAAGATTGGCAATTGAAAGCTAATGAGCCTAATTTTTCATTTCTCTATGTTAATTTTGATTTATATTAGATATATTTGCCATTTTAATATGAACTGCTCAACTAAAAATTAGACAGGTGTTCAAAAAAGTATTTTATGTGTCACTAACCAACCCAAGTTGGTTAAAGAAAAAATTAGAAACCAATGACCACATAGATTCCTAATCAAGTTACCATTCTAAATTGAAAACTAGAAATTAGAGGTTTGGAGACAACTAATTTTAAAGCCAAAATGGCTAACTAGATTTATAAATTGTAAAAGTATTGAAAAATATGGGCTCTTGTCATTGATTACCTAAAAAGAATTAATTAATGAAAATAAATTATGACTAATCAAGAAGACCAAAACTAATATAAACATACCTAGAATGTTAGTGGCAATAACAAATAAATGAAATATCTATACAAGATACAATATCCTATACTGCATAAGTAATATGATATTAAAATGTTCTATAGATTGATCATTGAGAAAATCGTATATACTACTTTATCATATAATGACAACATTGTAAAGTACCATGAGAGCAACTACAACAGTATCAAATAGTAACATAAATACTTAAATTAACCAACATGTACATTATATCTTACTAATATAATTTGACATTATGAAACCAATCATTTGATAAAATCCACTTTTATATATTTACATTCAAAAAATCTCACAACTTAGTAATGTGTTTATACACATATTATTTGAATGAAATTCTTTTTCTAAATAATCAATAATGAAGTTTTATAACGATATACTACAACAAATTATAAATATGATTGCAACATATTATACAATACTATTTATAGTAATAAAATATTATATAATAGATGTTTCAATAATAATGTATTTATTTACAAGAATTATAATATTATGTAATATGTTAATATATAATTAATGATACAATGGTTTTACACTAATGCCTTATGAGAATGCTATAATTACAATGCACCTTATTATTTAATGAATTGAAATGAAATGGATATAAATGTAAAATACAATAATAAGTTGACTATTAAGATATACAAAATATATAGCAAAGTCTTTTATTAGTTTTAATCATTAATCTATTATTACTAATCTTAAAAGATTTATTTCCAATAAAATGAAAAATATTAAAAAATTTACATATACATACTTTTCCTATTAAAAAAATTCCTATGATAAGATTGTATACTATCATACAACAGTATGACTTTACAATGATTATAACATGTAGATAATTCATAAAACCTAAAAACAAATATATATAATTTACTAATATTACGTTATATAATATTAACCAAATCATACATTTATTGTACATGAGCTCTCTTCATAGAAATGATATATAAAACTTGTTTAAGAATAAAATATAACATGATTGATTAAAAGATATCTACAGTCTAATTATATCAATATATACAATATTTATGATCTAAATTAATTTGTAAGTACATATTATACAAGTATACAGTTTAAATATTAAAAGTATGCCTTATTAACCTTTCGATTACAATAGATTACCACTAAAACAAGATTTTATTATAAAATTAAAGTAATATAATAATGTTTTTTATATATCTCATGTGTTGTGCATGTATAACATAGCGCTAGTAAATTAAACAAAGGAATAAGTTATGACATAATGTACAATAGTGAAATAAATCGATTACAACTATGGTCTAACATCAAGACACATGCTTTTGTTGATTTCATTTTGACTATAATCTATTAATGCCAAGTCTAAACCATTTATTTCTTGTAAAATTAAAAACTTTGTATTTGAAATATTTACATGTGTATACGTCCTACATAACTCTCCTACTACATAATAGAATTTTATAAGCATCTATAAAGATATTATATCATATGATCTCATTTTTTTATGATAATATTGAATAACTATATTGCTACAATTGTAAACAACTTATATAGTATATTGACAACAAACTAAAGAATCTGCTAATAATGATAGCTTACATTACCAAATATTAGCAATACTACATATATGCACATTATGAGATTGCTTTAGAAAAACATCTAAAATAATAATCCAAAATTTTATATCACATAGGCATTTATTTTCGGGGAAATTGCAAACCTTACCCAACCACACCTCACCCCCTCCCCCCAAACTTTGACTTAGGTGCAAATTAACCCCCCCAAAACTTTCAAAATGAGGTTTTTAACTTCCTAAAGTTTCATAAATTGAAAAATAACCTCCATAACCCCTTTAAATTTTATTTTTTGTGTATAAATACCTTCTAAACTTTGATTTTGGTACATAAAAACCCTCTTTAATTTTGATTTGGGTACATAAATACCCTCAAATACCTCATAGTTTAAGGAGGTGTTTGCATATCAAAATTCAAATTTAAAATGTGTTTACATACTAAAATCAAAGTTTAAGAGTTATAGAGGTTGTTTTGCCAATTTATCAAAATTTAGAGGGTCCAAAACCTCACCTTGAAAATTTAAGAAGAAAATCTACACCTAAGTCAAAGTTTAGGGAGGGTTTTTTTTTATTTTCCCCTTTTATTTAATGATAAGACCTAATAATAAGACAATTTTTAATATAGTACAATGTAACAATATAATATAATAGCTAATATGTATAAGGAAAATTACAACAAAGGAGATGAATGTTTGAGGGTTAGTTCAAACAGTGTATCAATATTTTAAAAAGTTCAAATAAGAGATGAACGTTTCATAAAGTAGTTAAAAGAAAAGATAAACATTTTGAAAAGCTCAAATAAGGGATTAACATTTCACAAAGTAGTTCAAATGAGGGATTCATAATAACACTATTTTTGAAACGTTAATCCCTTATTTTAACTACTTTATGAAACATTCATCTCTTACTTGAACTTTTTAAAATGTTTATCCCCTATTTGAACTAAACTCCAAACGTTCATCCCCTACATTGTAATTCTCCTAATATATATAATTTAATCAAAGTAATATATAATAAAAATGCATTCTATTAATATATTTATTACAATAAATTATCATTAAGATGAAATCTTCTTTACTTATTATAAGGTGGTAAAATATCATTTAAATATACCTTAAGTGTAATATATGTACAATGTGATATTGTTGAAAGAACTTTTATTTTTTTTTTCTTTTTTAGTAAAAACATAAATGCAAAAATATAAATAAATAAACATTAGCCATATAACAAATCTTGGGGAACATGTTTCCCTAAACAACAATCCTATAAAACTAAAGTATCCATCATATTCTTCCAAACAATATCTACTAGAAATAAAGGAATATATCCCATAAATAAAATTTCTTGATCTAATTGCAAACCCTGTTTTGCTAAATACTTTGATGCCTAATTAGCTTCATAGCTTACCTAACAAAAAGTAAGAGAAGCAATCGAATTAACCAACTATACACACTCCTTAAGAGCTTGATGACAAATATAAACTATCATATTCATTTTATCTTTCATCACACATGTATAAAAAAAAAGATCAAGTAAAAATAGAAGCAAATGAATTGTCCACTCATTTTCCTATTTAAATATTATATTGGTCCGTTTATCTGATTATGAATGAGTCAATTTTGCTCTATTCCTTTTTCAAATTATGATATCCAAATGACTATATTAACTAAAAATTGTACATGTTTTTTCCATATTAATTTAAACAACTCCTAACCAGTCCAATATATATATATATATATATATTGTATAATATTTGATATTTACGAATCTTCTAAATCTATCTTATAGCAATCATCTTCATTAGCATTCCCACTATGGTGAGATATTGAGTTTGATTCTAAACTTGATTCCTGAGTTGATTCATGGATATTTGCTAATGCCATTTCCAGAATTTACTTCATCTGATCTAGAGAAGTTATACTTACCAGAGACGAAATTAAAAATCCTCTATTGTGATATTGTGGAGTTGAGAGCTTAGATGGTGGAGTTAAGGAATTAGTTTTGACTCAATTTAGAATTGAGTCCTTTTCAATCCTATTCCACATTTTGAAGCTATCCCACCATTTAAGCCAAACAACTCTACGAAGATTTACTTTTCCTGATTAATTTTTTATTAAGTAAGTTTTTTATTTCATTTTTACAATGGTTCAAGACTTCATTGTTCATTTGAGATGGTCGTACTTTTGTTGGAATATTCTTTTCATTACATTCTCATATTGTAGATTTACAATATGTGATTTTCGATTCCAAAATGCATTTGGGAATGTAGAACAAATCGAATTTTTTATTTCTGATTCTAATTGAGAAATTTTTATCTTTAAATTTTTATTGTTAAGTTGATCTTCAATTCTTTTAAATTCAAGGTCATTTTTTAAATACATCAGATGATTTTCTTTGCATTGTATTAAACAATTTAATTCATCATTCTTTAATTGGTTTATATATTTGGTTTGTGGTTTTGTGACGAATTTGAACACAACTTCTCTTTTCAGATATTGTGTTTTAATTCCATCTTTATCCACAAAAAATGGTTAGATTTGATTTATGAATGGTGTTTCCAAAATAACATTTTTATTCAAATTTTTCACAAATATAAAAGACGTTTCATTAGAAGCATTGTCTTTTAATATTTCAACATTGGATAATTTATATTTGATGCATAACTTGTTACCAAATGCAGAACTTAGGGATTGGCTAGTTTTTTAAAAATGTTTTGTTGGGATTAAGCCTTCTCTAATGCAATTTAAATCTGCACCAATATTAAATAAAGTAGGTGTTTGTAAAACAAATTCATTATAAATTTTGATTTAGATATTAATCAACCATTTTCTTGTTGTTATTTGAACAAGATGCATTAAATAATAATCATTCCCAATTGTTGGTAAGATTTCCAGATTTTCTTCATTTGAAGTTTTAGAATTATTTTCTTGGATTATTTTTTTGTTTAATTCAAGAAGTTCTTTTGGAAATCTTCCGATTTTCTAAAGCATAATTGTTTGCTTTTTCCTATTTCTTGAAGCATAATTGTTTGCTTCTCTTCGTTCTTGAGGTAGAACACTCTTATCTCTCAATATTTCAATATCCATTTATGCTCTTGTATTTTGTACAAATCAGTTTCAATTAATAAAATTTCAATTATTTATTTTCTTTTTTTACATTACATCTCGTGTGAGGAATCTCTAATCAATTTAGGTATAATTCCACGAGATCATATTTGCTTATTTAAATTATCAATTGAACAAAACCCCATAATCGGCTAGTATTACCGCCTTTAGAGGTTTCATACTTGCATAAAACCCCACTAGTCTTGACATTGCCGCCTGTAGTGGTTCTAATTATATTTTGCATGCATATTTATGTCACAATTTATTGCTGATATTCATATTTATAACTATCTAGATAATGCAATAGAATTTCTTGAATGGTATTATACTAATATAGTTAAGAGTGAATGGTATTAAAAACATATTTTGTTCTATAGATGTTTAAACAATATAACCCATAAAATTAGGAAGAAGAAGCTGAAGCTTTACAATATTTGTTCTATATTGTAGTTTAGCTAGAACATTTTCTTAAAAATTATATTTGGCTTACTTTCAATGTAATCAATATTCTTAATCATTAATAAAATAATTTTGTAAGATTAATGTCTCAAAATACAAAAGACAATAGTAGAAGAGATCTGATTGAATACAATCAATATTTAGAAGACGCAGTAGAATTTTTATTTTATATTATTTGGGCCTATTCTCTACTTGGAAATAAGTTTTATTTAGCAAATATATATTTTAGACTGTAATTAATTATATTGTCTGATAAGTATTAATATATTCACCTCTATTATTAAGAATAGTATCTCCCGAGTGTAAACTTTTAGTATCAGAGCCAATGAGAGAGTATATAGGTAATTTAAGTAAAATTATATTTTCTGGTTGAGACGATTGTCTTTTTGATAATCTAAATCTTATATTTCCTAATCACTTAAGACGAATCCTTTGTGGAAAATCTTAATATTGTGATAAGCTTACTGAGGCCTAACGTAAATCCCATTCTGATTGAGGGTTGCAAAAGGGTCATAAATTAGAAATCACAATATTAGATTTAATTTAGTCTTGTAATCTAGATTTATAAGATTAAGATAAATTAGTCTCCTTTGAAAATATGAATTTACTTAGAAGATCTATGTCCTCTTCTAGCTTTGCTCTCACTGAACAATCAGAAGAATCTTTGTTAAATAATAGAGATGAAATATGTATAAAAGATTTTGATAAAGCAATAAACGAATAGAAAATGGCAGAATTAAGAGGTCTATAATTGATTACTAATCTTGGGACACCTCTTTCTGATAATGAAGGTTCTCCATGTTCTGGTTCGTTTGGTTGATAAACTGGTTGGGTTATACCAAACCTATTGTGAACAATTCCTGAAAGGGATAGGTTATCATGACTATTTCATTGCCTATATGGCTGGTCATTGGAACGAGGAGGAAATGGTATATAAATTATTGGTGGAGGATTTGGAAGATCTATTGATCTTCTAGAGGAAGATGACATTGATCTTATTTCTAAGGGCCTATTTGGTTGATCAAAAGATCTTCTATTGAATTGGATGATGACTTTACCATCTGGGTGTTGAATCACATTTAACAGTTCAGTATTATATATTGGTCGTTTAGGAAGTAGATTTTCTACTTCCCAATGTTCGGGTAGATTAACCTGGGACCATTTAATCATTTTTGGAATAGACACATTAGCTTTAGTTAAATCTGTTTAAATAAGGAGAGTTTGCCCTCTCTTATCCATTTTATATACTTTAGAACCAAAAGCAATTTTCATTAATTTAAAATATATTCTGTATATTACAACCATTGGTATTGATCCTTCTATCATTCTATAATTATGGGTTTTAATTTAGAGGATTAATGAACTCATTATTATCTTATCTCTAAGAGCAAGAGTAATGTTGGGGTGACATTCAAATTATATGGGTCCACTATTAAGACTAGTTTCAATGGTAGCATGAATTGATCTTTCATATATTAGTTCTCTAGTATCTCTGAGAACCACAAAGATAAAGGTATCTAGACCTAGTTTAGTAAGAGATTTTGCTATTACTTGGACTAAACCTAAATACATATAAATCCAATCTTTTGCGTATCTTTTTATTGCATCTGTATTCAAAATTTTTATTGTTGTTAAGCCATCAGAAACAGGAATATCCTTTTCTTCGGTGGCTATAACATAATCATTTTTTCCAAAAAATTTTCATTTGGCTATTTAGTATATTTGATCATAAGAGGTTTTTGGTATTTTCCATTCGTCTATTACTTTGTCAAAATCTTTTATATATATTTCATTTCTATTATTTAACATAAATTCTTTTTATTGCTCAATATAAGCAAAGTTAAAAGAAGACATAGATCTTCTAAGTAAATTCATATTTTCAAAGGAGACTAATTTTTCTTAATCTTATAAATCATCTTCATCGGCTGAAGAAAATGATGAAATTAATGTGTTAACAAATGAAGAAGAAGAGATTCCCTTTGAAAATATGAATTTACTTAGAAGATCTATGTCCTCTTCTAGCTTTGCTCCTACTAAGCAATTAGAAGAATCTATGTTAAATAATAGAGATGAAATATATATAAAAGATTATATATGTATATATATATATATATATAGACACACACACACACATAAACATATATATAATGTGTTGATTGGAAATTTTTATCCTAGGGTATTGGAGGCCTTTAGGAGAACTAAAAGAGTTAGTGTTTGACCACTTTCATCAGCCTTAAAACTTTAACGGATTAATGATTTAGGAACTAGATAGCTTAAGTTAAAGCCATATACATGAAAAGAGATTATAGTAGCCTTAAATAGGTCAGCTAAGAAGCAAAAAGCTCAAGAAGACTTAGTTTAACTCTTAAGAGTTCAAATTTAAATATAAGCACAAGTAGTCTAGAGTCATTACACATATAACTGCCCATAAATCACCAATAGTTAACCCACATTCTAGGAATTTAGGGAATGATCCATAATTCAAATTCCCCATGTGCAAATTTTGGAGGAAATAGTTGTAAGGAAGTTACTAACTAGCCTCTATAAATAGAGGTCAGCTTACTAAAATAGGTTTCTTTTAGCTACTCAAATCTTAAATACTTTCTTTTCTCTCCATGATCTTGATATTTCACAATCGAAATCTTACTTAGGCATTGGAATAGCTATGCCAGAATTGCCTCCGCACCCTCCATAGCCTAATTTCTTCTTTGTGCAAGCTTGGAATTAACTGAGCAAACTAAGTTTACCTTCGTCCCAATTCAATTGTTAATAGGTTGGCATCATTTATTCTTACCCTAACATGGTTACTAAAACCAAAAACAAAGATAACATAAACTTAAGGCAAGTAATACCCCTAAAAGAGACATTGCCACAACAACCTACACCAAAAGTACAACTAATGGAGTTAAATGATACCTTAAGGCAAGCATAGACTTAGCAAGGTGATACACTATGCATTTTGCAACTAAAAGCTCTCTGTACACAATTTGCTAAAGAGTTAGAGGAAGTTAAGGATATAATCAAGAGTTGAGGAGGAAACTTTGAGAACATAATGTCGCATCTTCCTTAACCCCCTCTTTCAAGGTAATGGGAGAGGAAGTAACTCTAGTTGCCTAAGATGATTACTAGCATCACATACGTGACAAGGCTCTTGCGGTGAATGAAATTAGTTAGCAAGCACAGCATAATACTCCTATTAATAAGGATTGTCAGTAAGCGCCATTATAAGCTTTGGCTTACGGTCTTGTTCTTACTCAAATGGAGTATAAGATCAAGCATTTGATTGCTCACTTGCTACAAAAAGGCTGTTGTAGACATGAGTTTGCAAGATCTAAAAGAATATGTTAAGAAGTTGGCAAATGAAAGAAGTTTTAAGAAGGAAGTTAAGTTAAAAGGAAGAAAATTGAGACCTTTTGTCCATGAGATTATGGAGGAAGTGTTTCCCCTAAGTATTAGGCTACCCTAATTCGACAAGTACTATGGAAAAAAGGATCCAAATGATCATCTTAATACTTTTCACACTTTGAAAGAGTTCTACAGGCTCTCAAACGCCATAGCTAGCAAGGTATTTCCATGTACACTAAGGAAATCGACAAGCAATTGGTTTAATTTATTAAAAGCAACTTCCATTTCCTTCTTTTATCAACTTACAGATGAGTTTTGGCAATAATTTTTAGCTAGTAAGCCCCTTATGAAGGATTTTTCACTCTTAACCTCTACCTAATAGAAGCCTAGAGAAAGTATAAGGGATTATGTATATTGGTTCAATCAATTAATGATTGAAATTACAAATTATGATAAGAGCATTGCTCTTCACGGCATTTTTCGAGGAGTTAGTGAAGATTCTAACTTCTTTAAATCCTTGGATAAGCATACTCCAATCTCACATGATGAGTTCACCATTAGGTCAAAGAAGCTTAAATTGTAGGAGGATCAAATACAAGCTCGTAAGGAGCTTGAGAAGAAGAAATTTCAAAGGAGAGAGGAACTATGAAAGATCACTTAGGCAAGAAATTTAACATGCAAAATTAGCTAAGCATACCTCGAGGAGATCAAAAACAACCTCTTCTAACCTAAGCAATTCACATGCCTTTAAACCAACCTATGTTAGATATTTTAATGGAAGTATAGAATTAAGGATTTTTTTCTTGACTCGAAAGGATGAGAAGCAACCCTTCTAAGAAAAATTTTGGTAAATATTGTGATTTTTATGGCAACTGTAATCATTATACCAATAAGCATATTCAATTGAAGAGTGCACTTGAAGATGCTATTCAAAGAGGGTATTGTAGGAAGTTTATTGCTAACAAAGACAAAAGCATAAAGCATCCTACCAAAAGAAAAGGGATTTATTAGTAACACCGCAATAGTAGATCCATGAATGACAACCATGAGTTAGTAGCTCAATATAATAATGGGGTTGATTATTGAGATCCTAGAAGGGTGATAAATGTGATTTTTGGAGGACAAAGTGGAGGAACTATAATAATTGCATCAAGCACAATGAATCCTCCAAGAGATCATGTGCTTCATGTCTAAGGTAAAAGATACAAGGTAGATGATATGATTGTCTTTTCATAAAAACATATGTAGAGGATACAGTTTCCTTACGATGATGCTTTGGTCATTACGACCAGTGTAGCTAAATTTGAAGGAAGGTTGTGGTTAATACAAGAAGTTCAATAGATATTCTTTTTAAGAATATGTTTGATCAAATGCACCTAAAATTTGAGAACTATATGTTGACCCTAAAGATTCTTGTTTGTGATTTTGATGAGAACAAATATATGCGAGTCATGACTAATCAATCATTGTTATAAACCAATTTGTAATTCTCATAAGAACTTTATCAATTATATCTTTTAGGGAAGTAAAATTAACTTAGAAATACTTTACAAGTTATTCAATTGATTCTAATGTTGTTGAAAGAAGAACAAGTGATCAAGAACCATCTACTATATCTAAGTATGTTTTTTTAGCTATTCTAGTGTGAACTATCCTATTGGTTGCATCAAATGTTCTGTGATCAATGGCAGGTTATGGATTGTACAACTAGTTGTCCTTACATTATGCAGCTGGTTGATGTAAGTCAATAAGGTGTATTAAACTATATGACTAGTTGTCCCTAGACTGTATGGTTAGGATACAAATTAGTGACCTATGTTGGACCATGTAACTAGCGACCTAAAGGCCGTTCTAATAGAGACCCTATTTGAATGGCTTGCCTGGCTGGCCCCACTTAAACTGTCTAGCTGGTCTACGTAGAAATTAGTTGTTATAGTGCATTTAATGTAGGATAAACAAGGCCAACAATTTGATTCTTACTAAAAGATATAAATGCGAGTTTGTGGACAGTTGAAGGACAATTAATAAAGCTATATTCCTACAATTATTTATCCTGTCTACTTATAGTTCATCTAATTATCTTATGCTACTTATTTGTAATCTTTTGTAAACCCTAGTATAGTGTCAAGCTTTATATCTGCAATTTTTACTCAAGAGAGAATACTATACTAAATAATTGAGAGTTGTTGTGATTGTGAGATCATTTATGATAGAGATTAAGTTTAAGCACTTGTGCCTTCAAGATTGTCATCAATAAAAATTGTGTGTGAAAACCTTAGTTTAGGCATTGGGTGATCATGGAGAGTAGGAGGTAATCCGAACTCTACGTTAAAATTCTGGGCTTGATTTCTTTATTCCTTTCTCTTTATATTTCTGTAATCTAATTGTTTCTTAAATATTTCTATATTGCATCTATTCTCAATTTGATCAAAGATTTGTTGTCAAAATAAAAATGTCAATAAACTCAATTCAACCCCCCTCTTGAGTTCTTAGTGTAATATTTCATTTGGCATCACATTATAAAGTAAAGATTATGGCACTACTTGCATTAGGTTTCATGGTAGATTAAGCTATAAATAGGCTACTACTTCTTAATAGTGAAAATTATCCCTATTGGAAGTATAGGATGAGAATGTTTATGAAAGCACAAAATAGAAAACCTTGGGATGTAATTGAAAAAGAGCCAATTAAAATAGAAGGAAAGGAAGAGGATGAAATACTGAGGAAGAATGGAAGAAAGTAGATATAAATGAAATAGCAATGAACATGTTGCATTATGCTATAAGCGAAAATTATTTTAATAGAACTTATACATACAAAAATGCAAAGGAAATTTAGGATGAGCTACAAAGCACATCTAGAGTTAAAGATACTAAAATAAGTTTATTATATGGTGAATTTGAAAGTATCAAAATGCTTCCTAATGAGACCATAGATGAAATGCATAAGAGATTTATTGATATTGTTAATCCATTAATAGTGCTTGGTAAGAGATTTTATAACTTGAAAATTAATTCAAAAATCCTTAGGTCTCTTCCAAAAGAATGGGAAACCAAGCGGACTATCATTGAAGATCTAGAAGCACTATCTAAGAAATAACTTCTTGGTACACTCAAGGCCCATAGATGATCAAAAAAGATGGAGAAGAATCCAAGAAGAAGGCTATTGCTCTCAAAGCCACCAATTACAACATTGGTGATGAAGGTGATGAAAGTAATAATGATGATGATGAAATGGTAATGATGGCAAGGAGATTTAAGAAGTTCATGAAGTTCAATAAGAAGCTATGGAGAGACAAAGTTTGTGGTAACAATACCTCAAAGCATACAAAGGAGAAAAAGGAAGTTATAAAGTGCTACAATTACCACTAACCAGGACATACTAAAGGTTATTGTCCACTCCTTAAAAAGGCAACAAACCATCAAGAAAGAAAACCATAGTGGTCACTTGGAGTGATAGCGATTTGAGTGATTTGGATAATGATCTTTACGTCATGGCCTTAGAAAATAAGGTATGTACTACATCCCAATCCTCTTATGTTGAGTTGAAAGACATGTATGATAATTTTTTAAAAGAGTTTGTTAAAATACAAAAGAAGAATAAGATTTTTAAACAAATGATGAATGATGTAGGAAATGAATTTAATGTATTCAAACATAAGTACAATAAGATAATTGAGGAAAAAGAGAACCTAGAAGAGGATAATGAATATTTCAGAATTAAAAATGAAAAGTTGAAAGTTAAGCATGATAGTTTAAAGAAGGAAAATGATGAATTAAACAAAAGAAATAAGGAAATCATGAATTAAAATAAAGAGCTAATTAAGGAAAATAAAAGAATGAAACCAAAGATTAAAGTAATTAAAAATGAAAATGTAAGTATAGATAAGTTAGCTAAGTTAGAAATAGAAAATGATGTGTTGAAATTTAGCTTAAGTGATTCAAGATAAACTATAACCAATTTCGTTGAATGTGAAAAGAATTTAGAAAAACTTTTAGGACAACAAAGGCATAGTCTTGAGAAAACCGGAATTGACTATAACAAAAACAATATTTACAAGTCTTACAAAAGTTATTTCATCAAAGTAACTAATAAAACCTATAACTATTGTGGAAGGTATAGCCGTATTACTCATACTTATGCAATAAGGAGAAATACCAACTCCAATCATAGAGAAAAGATGGTTCAAGTCCCCAAAGGATATAGTTTTATTGCTACAACTAACCTAAAAGTACATAAACTCAAGCAGGTACCAAAAGTTTAAATTTCCTATTCTTGTAGGAACCTTCAATGAAGAGCAACAAATGAATTTTTGGATAACAGATACTTAAGAATATGACGGGAATCATTACCAAATTCACCATATTGACCTTAAAGGATGAAGGGAATGTTACCTTTGGAGACAATAGAAAATCAACCATCTTGGGTGAAGGTAACATTCTTATTAACAATAATCTCGTTATTAAAGGTGTATTGTTAGTTGATAATCTAAAGCATAACTTGCTTAGCATTAGTCAATTATGTGATAATGGATATAAGGTTACATTCCTAGCAAATAAGTGTATTACTAAAAGAATTAACAATAATCAAAGTAGCTTCAAAAGGTATAGACAGGGAAATATTTACAAAATTAATTTTAACAATTTTTCAAGTCAAAATGAAGCTTATATATCCATCCAAAATAATGATAATTAGTTGTGACACAAAAGATTAGGATATACTAGCATAGAGGCCATTTCTAATCTTGTTAAAAGAGATCTTATAAAAGGTTTACCTAAAATTAATTTTCAAAAGGAGAAAGTATGCTAAGCATGTCAACAAGGAAAACAAACTAAAAATTCTTTCAAACCAAAAGATGTTATCCCATCTTCTAGCCCACTACAACTACTACATTTGGACTTGTTTAGCCCTACACAAACATTGAGTTTAGGTGAGAAAAAATATACCTTAGTCATTGTTGATGATTTCTCTAGATACAGATGGACCTATTTTCTTACAAGTAAGGATGAAACAAATCATGTGTTCTTTAAAAATTGTAAGAGCATCCAAAATGAAAAAGGCTTTATAATTACTTCTCTTAGAAGTAATCATGGGGGAGAACTTGAAAACTTTGAAATGAATGATTTTTTCAATTAATATGGCATGAATATACCTTTTCGACACTAAAAACTCTACAACAAAATGGAGCTACTGCAAGGAAACAAAGGACACTAATTGAAATGGCTAGAACAATGCTTTGTGAAAACAATTTGCTAAAGTATTCTCAAGTAGAAGCCATTAATATCGCATGTTCCATTTCAAACCGTGTTTTCATAAAATCAATTTTAAAGAAAACCCCCTATGAGCTTTGGAAAGGCAAGAGGCCTAACTTTTCTTATTTTCATCTTTTTGGTACCAAGTGCTATTTGCTTAATAATAGTAAAGGACAACTAGACATATTTGACTCTAAATCAGATGAGGCTATTTTTCTTAGATACTCACTAACAAGTAATGCATATAGAGTATTTAATAGAGGAACTTTAATTGTTGAAGAATTTATACATGTTGAGTTTGATGATTCATTGCCTTCATTGCATAATGTATCTCATAATGAAATGAATAATATAAGTGCTTATTTGGATAGGCTAAACTTAAGCAATGACCAAAACAATGCTCTTAATAAAGATGTTCTTAAGGAAGATAAAGATATGAATCAATCAAATTTAGACCTTCTTAAAGAATGGCGATTTATTAAAGATCACCCTAAAGAACTAATCGTAGGAGAAACTTCAAATAGGGTATTAATAAGATCATCCCTTAGAAATATAAGCAACCTAGTATTCTTGTCTTAAGTTAAGCCTAAGAATATTAATGAAGCTTTAAAAGATGAATGTTTAATACAAGCAACGCAAGAGGAACTTAACCAATGCACTAGTAATGAAGTATGAGATCTAATACATAAACCTAGTGATAGACCAGTAATTGGAACAAAATAGGTTTATAGAAACAAACTTGATGAAACCGGTATAGTAACTAAGTATAAGGCTAGATTAATTGCTAAGGGCTATACCTAAGAAGAAGGGATAGATTTTGATGAGACCTTTGCATTGATTACTAGACTAAGAGCCATTAGGATGCTTTTGGCATTTGCGGCACATGGCACAAAAGACTTCAAACTATTCCAAATGGATGTCAAAAGTGCTTTCTTAAATGGCTATATCAAAGAAGAAAGGTATATAGAACAACCTCCAGGTTTTGAGCATAATGAGTTACTCAATCATGTTTATAAACTCAATAAAGCACTCTATGGACTTAAACAAGCTCCAAGAGCTTGATATAAAAGACTTAGTAGCTTTCTAATAGAAAATGGCTTTATAAGAGGAAAGCTGGATACAACTTTGTTCATTAAAAATCACAATCCTTATACATTGATTATTTGAATCTATGTAAATGATATTATGTTTAGAGCTATAAGCATAGATCTTATAAATGAATTCATAGAGTGTATAAAGAAAGAATTTGAAATGAGTATGATGTGAGAACTCAATTACTTCTTTGGTCTCCAAGTTAAGCAAACCAAAAATGGATCATTTATAAATCAATCCAAGTATATAAGAGAGCTTTTGAAACATTTTAAAATAGATAATTTTAAAGTGAGGTCTACTCTTATGAGCACGACACTAAAACTAGACAAAGATGAACATGGTAAATCAATTTGCGAAAAGCTTTATAGAGATATGATAGGAAAACTATTGTACTTAATCGCATGTAGATTGGATATTATGTTCACCATATGCTTATGTGCAAGATTTCAATCTTACTCGAAAGAATCTCACTTAAATGCGGTAAAACACATCTTCAAGTATCTAATGGGCACTATTGAAATTGGCTTGTGGTATCCCAAATACACTTCTTTCGATCTTATGTGATATTCCGATGTCAACGTTGCCGAATGTAAAGTTGATTGGAAAAGCATAAGTGGTATATGTCACCTTTTAGGAAACTCTTTAGTATCTGAGCACTCTAAGAAACAAAACTCCATGGCACTCTCAATCACCAAGGCCGAATATGTGGTCGTTAGTAGTTGTTATGCTTAAATCTTATGGATGAAGCAAACATTAGGAGACGATAGTCTTAATTTTTCCAATATCCCAATTCAATGTAATAACATAAGTTCCATTAACCTTACCAAAAATCCAATCTAACACTCAAGGACTAAGCAAATTGAGACCAAGCATCATTTTATTAAAGATCATGTTTAAAATAATGATGTATGCTTAGAATTTATGGATACAAGTAGTCAAATACCTAATATTTTTACTAAACAGATTGCTTTTGCACTTTAATAAGAGAATTAGGCATGATCATGCAAGACGAGTGCTAAAGCCCATAAACATAGATAGTAACTTTTGTATACAATGAGGTTCTCTTTTAGACAATTGGTTTAGAGCACCATTTTCAATCTAAGAAATATGGTTAAGTAGGCTTCTTGCCTGAATTTCCTCATTTGCTATGTTTTGTGTAAACTTTCTCATCTTCCTTGTTTTTCATTAGGACATATCTCTTTTCAAATGTCTTTTTGTGTTTGCATTAAGTCTACAAACTATAATGAATTAATTAAAATAGTTATTCACACATCCTTTTTTCCTATTAACAAAAGCTTACTTTAATTTGGAAAATCTAATGGGAGCATTTTGAAAGTATTCTCTCTAGGTGTTTCATTGATTAACTAACTAGCTTAAATATCAATCGTATAACAATAATAAAGAATTCATGAGCCAATCTTCTTCTTGAGTAAGTTATTGTAGACTTATGTCAACCAGTTGGACAGTGATGTCAATCGTACACCTAGTTGCGTCAAGTTTTTCAACCTCAGAATGTATGCTCAAACCATCCAGATGGTTACAATCAAACTATCTGACCAATCTCAATAGATACTTTTTAGTCTTGACATTCTGTATGCAACTGTCCAAATGGTTTCCCCCAACTGTAGGTACAGTTGCATTAAGGATTCTGACCATAGAATACCTCTTCTGACCGTCCAAACAGTTTCCTTAGACCATAGGCACGATTGCAATGGATGATTCAAAAATCAAATTTCTATATACAACCATCTAGATAGTTTTCCCCAAATTGTTTGAATAGTTCACACTGTCACTATAAAAAACAAAAACAAAAAAAAAAGAAGAAGGAGAAGAAGAAGAAAAGGGGGCCTAATCGTTTCTTTTTACACATTTCTTTTCCCTCCTTCCTACCATTCACACCACTCTCTTACTCTTTCGACTGATCCTTACTCTCCCTCACTATTCACACCACTCCCTCATCACTCCATTCCTTCCTTTCCCCTCTTCACCCTCTTCCCTTCTCTTAACCTCCTCCATCTACAAACCCTAAACCCTAATCTTCTCATCCCAAACCCTACCTCTCTCCCATTCCTTCCTATGGCTGGAAAAGGAGGCTAAGCTTAAGGTAGTTATGCTTGGGTTGGAGATGACAAGCTCCACATGCTCAGTTCAACAATCATCTCTTTCCTACAATTCACCATGTATAAAGGTATGAAAAGCTTCGTCTCATGAAAATAGATTATGGACTTCATTTTAATGAGGATCTTCTTCGGGCTTTTGAAATACCTAATATGGAATGGGTCATTATAAATCTTATTCTTGATACAATGGACATACCTAATATTGTTACTGAAGAAGCAGTTAGGTATTTCTACTATAATCTTACTAATGATCATAATCGTAATGGTAATCTACTAGTTGGCATGGATACTAGTGAACATAGGAGATTATGGTTGTATAGTTATATGTATCGCAAGGAAATTGAGATCACACAGAATGATATATACACCATTATAGGGGCTAAACCTAATGGTACCCGTTATATGGAAGGAATTGACAACGTTAAATCTGCGTTCTATGAGGATATCTTTCAAGAATGATAGATTAGTAAAAATAACTGGGCACATAAGTGCAATCTTAGAGCCATTATACTGCCTCTTCATTATCGGATCCTTCATTTGGTTATCTATCATAACTACTATCCATAAAGTGGAGGCCATGAGCATGTTACCAAAGGCGACTCATGGATATTAAGTCACATTCATAATGATGCATGAATTGATTATGCAACTTGATTTTCCACTGTTTCCGAATGGTCACTAACAAGTCCAAGCAAGCTGTTCTTTACTATAGCCACCTAGTTACTTAGCTTCTATTGGCCAAGGGGGTTATTTTTCTTGTTCCTAGCATCAATCCACATACTAAGCCCTTCACCATGTGGCATATTGGAAAAGGAGGATGGAAATTAGATAAGAAAGCTAGTTAGGTTCGAAAAGAACCCATATCCCCTCTTACTAGTGGTACCTCTCAAGAATTAAGCAAACCAATTGATGATGAGGATGTCGACCCTATCGAACCCCTTACTCAAAATGTCCCTTAAGGAAGGGAAGAACATGTAGATGGGGATAATCCTCCTAGCACTTCAACTTCTATTCCCCCGACTAATAAATCTCAAGGTAGCAATTAAGAATCTATCTATACCTACATTAGTCAAATAAAGGGTTAGCTTCACCACCACATTGATGACAACATTTATCAAATGGAGCAAAGGGTCTCCCACCGGTAAGATCGCATCTTTTATCCCCTTTTTCAACACTTCTAACTGTCCTACCCCTTCCCTCCACCCACTTCTGGTCCTTATGCTCAGTCCCTACCTCCTCCTCTAAAGCCCTCTAGCAGCTCTTATCCACCTCTAGAAGATTAGCTCATGATGTTCTTTTTTCTTGTTATTTATTTTCTCATATTTTTACTTAGACTTAGCCTTTGGCTATCCTTTATGCTACTCCTTTAACTATGTATTGGCTTTTCAGCCATCTCTAGTTGACTATTGTATGGACTTTAGCTACTCGACCTTTTGTTTATGACCTACTCTATGTTTATGTGATATTTATTATGGTATTGGGATTAGTTCATGGTATTGTTTGTACTTGCTTGAATATGTTGTTCATCATCTTTGCCTATATTCTTGGCCTTGATAACTCTTTGTGATTCTCTTGTATCCCTATTAGCTTATCTATGCTTTTTCTTTTGTTAGTGGCATACCAACTTTGTGTCATGGTTTTCTCCTTCCCTTTACTACCTGGACTCTTATCCTTTTGATGAGGTCAAAGAAGGTCAAGAATTCAAGTGACCCAATTAAGTGTCTAAACAAAGTGAATATGCTTGTAAAATGAAGATTAGCATTTTTTTTCTTGAATCATGGAATTATTTTTCTTGCTATCTTCCAAAGCAAAGAGTAAATACTCAAATATTCTCATATTGTCTCTTCCATAAGTGTTTATTTTTTTTTATTTTTTTTTTACATCTTTTACTGCCTTTAAGGGGGAGCGTCTATTAAGGGGGAGATTATTGAATCTAAAGGTTCCTGTTTGTGATTTTGATGAGAACAAATCTATACATGTCATGGTTAATTAATCATTGTTATAAACCAATTTGTAATTCTCACAAGAACTTTATCGATTATATCTTTTAAGGAAGCAAAATTAACTTGAAAATACTTTATAACTTATTAAATTAATTCTGATATTGTTAAAAGAAGAGCAAGTGATTAAGAATAGTCTACTGTGTCTAAGCGTGTTTTTTTAGCTATTCTAGTATGAACCATCCAGTTGGTTACATTAGGTGTTCTATGATCAATAGCAAGTTATGGACTGTACAATTGGTTGATGCAGGTTTGGTCAATAGGGTATTTTAGATTGTATGATTGGTTGTCCTTAGATTGTCTGGCTAGTTGATGTAAGCTAATGAGCTATGTTGGACCATGAGAATAGTGAGCTAAAGACTGTTCAAATAGGGACCTTATTTGAATGAACTGTTCGGCTGGTCCCACTTGAATTATCTGGCCGTTACAGTACATTTAATGCAAGATGAATAAGACTAATGATTGGATTCTTTCTAAAGGACATAAATGCAAATTTTTGGATAGTTGAGGGCTAATTAATAGAATTATATTCTTACAATTATTCCTCTTGTCTACTTGTACTTCATTTAACTTGTCTTATGCTCATTATTTATAATCTTTTGTAAACTATAGTATAGTGTCAAGCTTCATATCTACAATTTTTACTCAAGAGAGAGAACTATACTAAGTGATTAAGAGTTATTGTGATTATAAGATCATTTGTGATAGAGATTAGGTGTAGGTACATATGCTTTTGAGATTATCATCAATAAAAATTATGTGTGAAGACCTCAATTAAGATATTGAGTGATCATGAAGAGTAGGAGGCAATCCAAACTCTACGTTAAAATTTTGAGCTTGATTTCTCTATCCCTTTCTCTTTATATTTCTGCAATCTATTTTTTTCTTAAATAGTTTCATATTACATCTATTATCAATTTGATCAAAAATTTGATCATCAAACACTATTCACCCTACCCCACGACACCACCCCCCACCCCTCCTCCTCAAGTTCCTAGTGTAATATTTCACTATAGGATGCAACCCTATATATACAATTTGTATGGATTCAACAACCAGTCGATAAAGGTCCAAGAGGTAGTTATTTTGACTCTACATATTGGCAATGATGAGAATGTGGTAGAGAAGGAAGTAGATTTTATAGTGGTGGAGTGTTCTATACCCTCGAATGAGATTATGCGTCGGCCATCCATCAACATTTTTAAGATGGTTATCTCCATGGGTCACCAAAAAGAAAAGTTCCTAACCTCAACTGAGATCGGTATGTGTTACAGAGGCCAACAATTGGCAAGGGATTTGTACTTGGAGGCTCCAAAAAGAGATCAAGTGGACCATATTGAGCAATGGTTAGATCATCATTTGTAGGTCATAGGGGGAGTCGATAGAGGACACTTTAACTATTCAATTAAGTGATGATCCTAACATACCACTAAGGTTAGAGTAACCATGGCTCTTGAACTTCGAGAATGTGCAATAAAATTCCTCTAAGCTAATAAGGATGTCTTTGCATGGTCCCCCTCGAACATACCGAGTATCCCTTAGGAAGTGATCACTTATAAGCTCAATATTGACCCAAATGTTAAGGTGGTACAATAGAAGAAAAGGCATTTTTCTCTAGAGATTCAAGTTACAATTAAGTAAGAGATATAAAAGCCATTCAAAGCAAATTTTATTAGAGAAGAGTCGTACCTAACTTGGTTGATCAATTGCATGTTGGTCAAAAAAGCAAATGGGAAATGGTGCATGTGCATAGATTTTACCAACCTCAACAATGCTTACTCAAAAAAACTATTTTTTCTTACCTTAAATAGACTAGTTGGTTGACTTTATCTTAAGATATGCCTTACTAAGTTTTATGGATACCTTTTGAGCATATAATCAAATCAAGATACATCCTTCTAATCAGGTACACACATCCTTTATTACCAATTTAGATATAAGATCATTTCATTTGGCTTGAAGAATGCTAAAGGCATGTATCAAAGGCTAATGACAAAGACATTCAAGCTATAAATACAATAAAAATATTGAATTGTATATGAATCATATGATCATAAAAAGTAAGGCCAGCAATGACCATCCTTCCGACTTAAAAGTGACCTTCAATTTTCTAAGGCATCATAATATGAAGTTAAATCCTAGAAGTGTGCATTTAGGGCTTTGTTAGGAAAATTTCTAGAATTTATGGTGACATAGTAGGGAACAGTAGCTAAATTTGAGAAAATCCGAGTTGTTTTAGATATGGAATCACCAAAGTCCATTAAGGAGGTTTACAGGTAGAAGAGTTACAACCCTAAATCATTTCATCTCAATGAATGTTGAATATGTTTAGTTCTATTGAGTTTTAAGGAATCCTTTTGAGTTTGAATGGATGGAAGGATGTGAAAGGGCATATCAAGCATTAAAAGAGCTCCTTACAATGCCTCCAATCCTCTCAAAGACCATCAATGGTGAAACTTTGTATTTATACCTCTCAATAAGTGACTGAGCTCTCTCATTTATGCTATTTCAAGCAAAGGGAAGGACCCACTATCTAGTCTATTATTCTAGTCATGCTTTATAAGGTCAGGAGCTTCGTAAGTTTGTCTTGGCGATTATTGTAGCAAGGAGAATGTTGCAACCTTACTTTTAAGCCCATAAGATTGTTGTCTTTAAGCCCATAATTTTTTTTTATTAGAGTAGGAAAGCAATTAATTTAGAATATTTTAGAAATAATATGACCCTTTGAAAATGGTCATTTAAGTCTAGGTTAAGATTCAACTCTTGAATTTGACACACTCGAATTTGACCCAAGATAGTCCATAACATAAATGCAATTTTATTGTATAAGAAAATAAGATACAGGCCAATGGTCTAATAAATAGAACACATGCATACTTAGCATAGATCCTAGATTCAACTCTTGTACAAGCCATTGGCATGCATTTTTCTTTTTCTACAACGCATGCCTCATTTTGCATTCATTTCTTATCCCTTTTTCTTCACAATTTTATCAAATTAATGGTGAAATCGCAAAACAAACATGGAATACTAAGGATTGAGCCTAATATCACATCCATGTGAGATATTTAGAGGTTCAAAAAAGAGATTGAAAAGAAAAAAAACATTGAATGTGTAGGTATTACTTTAAAATGGATTTGCTTGAGTTAAGCTTAAATGATGAATTTTGAAGCTTTTTGGAACATTTTTGTGAAGGAAATGATCACAAGAATGTCATAAATTACAACTAATTGGTGTTTTCTTTCCATGAATTCAAAATTAAACCCATTCAAACCATCAGTGTGAAAATTGCAAATTAATTCAATTTTGGACTTTCCAATCAAAACCAAGTATTGAAAAGTATAAATAGGGGTCTGATCTTCAATTCCCATCATCAAGAAACATACAAAAATCATCCATTGGAGCTTAAATACCCTGTTTCTCTCTCTAGAACCCTACATTTTAGAATCCTCTGTCTCTTTTGTTTTCAACTCACTTGTGGTGTTTTTTGAACAAAACCATCACCACGAAAAGATTCCCTAGAGCCTTGTCTCCCCCAAATTGACCACCTTCATGGCCTACCATCACTCCTAGATGCACCACCAAGTCATCGCCTAGATCCTAAACCTTAACCCATAGTAACCACTTCGAGACACCCATGACCACTCAACCGCATCCATAATCAAGCCCACATACTAGTCCATAGCTCTTAGAAACCCTAATCCATACGCTTACTCCACCTACAAAAGCTACTACGCAAACATAACCACCATCTCAATCGCTGCCTAGTTTTGAAAACCTAAAAAGTTACCACCATTTACAGCGACACCTGTCCTAGACCAATATTTTCTAATAAAAGCCACTTGAAAATGACTTTTCCTACTTAAATAGCCACCTAGAGGTAACTGTAGCAAGTCGTCCTCTACAGTTTATCCTTTTCTTCACTTGCGACTCAATTTGCTTAACTTGACTCGATCCAACCTGTTCGAACCACCCAAGACCCATGCGTTCAATATAGGTTCAACCCCTCTTTTTTGTGCACTACTTGCTTCTTCTTTTTTTAATTTTCCTATTTCTTATTTTATAAAATAAAAAAAATGAATGAAACATAAAAAAATAATATAATAATAATAAGATTTCTTTAATTTATTTCAACCTTTTTCTTTTTTATTCAAAACCCTATATTTTTTTTTGTTTTTATTTAGTTTCTTTGAATAAATAAATAATAAACAAAGAAATGTGAAATACTTTGGCACTTGTCTATTTTTATTTTAAAGAAGTAAAAGAATGAATCTTCTTCAAAAGTTAAGATTTCTTTAGAATTTTTCAAACAAATAAACACTTGAGAAGATTATGATCCTTTTAAAATTTTTCCTAAATAAAAATAAATTGATAAAAAAAAGGCAAACCTATCCATTTTCAAATTAAAATAAACTAACACATTAAAATTTTTATAAAGAATGAATTATCGAAATCTAATCTCGAATAACGGATATGTAAGCACCTCTAAGGTAACTTAAAATATGAAAAAAAAAAAAAGATTATTTTTCCCCACTTGTAAATAATTATATTTTTTTCTTCTTTCTTCCTTTTTCTTAGTAAATAAATATAATTTGTTTGTTTGTAAATAGAAATTGTCCTTTAATATTAAGAAAGGCAACTTCAAAAATAAATTTAAACTCAGAAGATCAAAAGTGATACCTGTTAGAATTTAATAGGTTAGTTATTAGATCTAAAAACTTTGGTTTTCAAAATTGATTTTTCTGTAAACTAATGGCTAAATTATAACTGATCCACTCAATTAGTTACAACTTAACCCTTTTCTCAACTCTAGTTAGGCAACAACTCTAAATTTTTTTTTTCTAAATTTTTTTTTTAAACCAAGTTTTCTTTAATCCTTAGTCGATAATCTATATTGAATAGGTATAAGTTTTAGTATTGATTGGAATAAGGAAAATTAAGTCCTAAGATAAGCATAGACGACGTGTTAGTAAAAGGCCCTAAGTTATTATGTAACAATAAGCTAGAGTTACAAATCAAAATAAATGGAAAATGCAAGTCAAGTATAAAATAAACAAGAACTTATACAAATCCAAGTCACAAAAGATAAAAATACTTGTACATAAAACAAAGGTCAACATACTAACCTAAATGTGCAATGAGAGTTTTTGACAAATAGAAGGAAAAATAAAACAAAGGGGAACAAATGGCAATTCAATCTTTGGCAACAGAATTATTAAGAGCAGGAGTTGGATTTGTAGGAGGAATATTAGCAAGAGTATTAGGGGAGGTATTTTGGATCTCATCCTAAGTACCAACAAGAGCATTACTGCCTTCAACAGGTTGGTCTCCTCTCTTCCCTAAGACTTCTTGGTTAGCAGCATTCTCCTCAACTGCGAAGGCTCATAGTGAAGTTTAAGCAACTCAAATCATTGTCAAGATGGTGAATCAATATCACCTCCCTAGCCATGTTGATACCATCTAGCATTTTCTTCAAGAGCATACTCATATACTCTTCATTGTCTTAAACTTCTTAGAGGACCTTCTCATCATTGGCCTTTAGATTAACTTTTTCTATAAGGTCAGCAACATTGAATTTCAACTCGTCACACAAGTTTACGGTTGACAAACCTCCTCAAGACTATCCAATTCATTATGGGGCCTTTGCAAGTCGATGATAAGTTGGGAACTCTTCTTCTATTCCTTCACTAAAGCAGCCTCCTTTTCCTACTACGGTCTAACCTCCTTATCCAACTTCTCCTTCAAGCTCTTTATCTCCTCTTCCAACTTAGTGTTTTCCTCATCCCATTTTCGCCTAAGTTTCATTCAATTTGCTTCCACATAAGAAACTTAAACTTTAACTAATTGTAAAGAAGAAAATAAATAATGAGAGCAGATAGAGTAAGTTGGGCATAATAAAAATAAGGCACTGATTAGGTGGAAGCCTTATCACCTTCTTCTCTTCCACTAAAGCATTAATGATTATGAACAAATATTGAGAACATTAAGAACAAAGTTACTAAAAGAGATATGAAAGTGCCAACTCTAATAATAATCCATTAGCTCCTTATATCATATATTTTAGTAGCAACCAACTGTTGAAGACTATAAGAACCCATAGATTGGCAATACTTGATATTCTCGGTAATCGAATTAATGTCTTTAGAAAGATAGATCCCTCCCAACAACTTAAGAGTAATCTTACCATTACTAATGGCGCAATCACCTGTGTTAACCTAGTAAAGAGGGAAATTTTGGTATATATGCTAATTTTCCTTCCTATATGGTGCTACGGGGATAAGAATCGCAACCCGAGGTTGCTTTGTTTGTAGTTTCATGAAACCTCCATTAGGTCATCTAGTATCTTTCCTTTCACCTTTCTCTTAACCTTCTTCTACAGCCTTATTGTTGAGAGGATCACAAATGAGAGGTTCCTTAAGCTCAATATTACACTACTTCTATGATGAATTGGCCTCCATAACCTTTCTCTTTTGAGCAACTCCCCCTTTAGGAGCTTACACCTCCTCTTGAGTTCTTTTGGCGGTTATCATCTTGGGCAAAACAGCTTTCTTTATTCCTTCGCCAACCTTAAAGCAGTTTTGACCTTAAGGTTAACAAACAAACTCCTTGAATTTGGATTCTTGAGCTACATGAAATTCAAGGCAAGTTAGGTCGGAAAAAATATGAAGATAAAAATGAACAAGTTATAAATATTGTGTCAAGTACTAGCAAGGAAGATTACCTTATCTCTAAAGTAGTCAATTGAGGTCCCTCCGCTAGTAAGCTCCACTTAGCACGGTGAATCACAAACAATACATACCTTCTTAGTCCACGACTATTCCATTGTTTATGCCATCCAGAATACTCTCATCCCTATGAACTACACTTGTACCCTCTAGGGCCCCAACCTCATCTCTAGGGAAGATTAGAGCTCCATAGCAATATTGTCTGTGATTGTGTCAGCATCCTAAAGAACATGATGCTTATTATATACTTTCATGATTGTATCATTTACAGCTTGATCAATTGGAACCACTTTCTTTATGTCTGCCTACCTAATCGATTGAGACCAAATTGTAGGAAAATCAAGGTCAACCTCCAACTTAACCATGATTTGTTTTTTCTTCCAATCATGAATTGAAGAATCAGGCCTAATCAAAATTTTCCTCTTAGGTCAAGGACAAATACAGTACCACCCATCACCCTATTTAAATGTAAATAAATAACTAAATAAGGTCAAGGTAGCCCTAACCTCTAAGTCCTCACAAATACACTCAAAGGCTATCATTAGCCTATAGGAATTAGGGGTCAACATGCTCGAGCATATGCGATGATAAGTGAAAAAGGACCTTTCAAAACGGGGAAAAGGAAACCAAAAACTGACCTCAAAGTACTTGTCAAAAAGTGCAAACTTATACTCTCTAAGGGAGGTTATGCATTCATGAACTTGAGGACGTTTGATTCTCTAATGACAAGGGGGCGAACAAAAATAAAGCTGCATGTCATTAAATTCTTTCTTTAATAGTATGCTTAAGACTTTGTTAAGGCTTACCTCATACTCGATGCCTGTATATAAAGGGACAATTGGAAGGTCACCCCCATCATCAAATGGATAGTCAACAAACAGAATTCTACATATTCAGCAAGCTTTAAGGGAATGAATATTTACCAATCTAGTATAGCTAGCTAAATCCTAAGGGCAATCATTCTCCTTATTCATTGTGCCAATGGTTTGCTCTAGAGTTGAAACACCAACTACTTCGGGTAATAAGCAAGTCTTGACTTTGATTCTAAGCATTTGTCGAATCATCAAATCAACTATTATTAAACCAGTGTCAAACATGGTCACCATGAGAAAAAAATTAAAAATGAGGAAAAAGAAGGAAAATTTCTCAAACAAAGATAAGCATGGAAAGTTAAACATTTTAATGAAGAATGAAGTTTAATTGGTCGATAAGGAAAAGTAATAAAGGAAGAAGAAAGAGAAAAAGAAAAAAAAAGTAATAAAAATATGAAGAAAGTAAGTGGGAACAAGCCTTAGGATCTGTAATAGTTGCCTACAATTTTTGGCTATACGATAACACCCCTTTTTAAAAATCAAATAATTAAAACTCACTACCTATAACGTATGTTGTAACTATCATATAGGTATAAATTTTAATGTACAAAAGTTAAAGCATTACTGATTGGACATGACCCTTCCTATACACGTAAATTGAGGGTAGATTGGGTATAGATAAAGATTAACCATAATTCAAGTAATGCAAATTTAGACCTAAAGTGTTAAGCTCTAAATAAGCGAAGGTCGGACATTGCTATTCCTACTATGCAAACTCCATGATTTATATAACTTGAAGTGTCATGATGCATCGTGTTACTTTCCTTGGTGTCATCATTAAGGAGAGTCAGGGGGCAAGTGTTGACAGGGGTTTTTATCTTAAGGTGTTAAAGGCTTTCAGGCAACCTAAAGGAGTTAATGTTTGACCTCATAAGCTTGATATCTGACCTCCTTCATCATCCTTGGAACTCTAAGGGGGTTGATGATTTAGGAACTAGATAAGCTCAGATTAGAGCTATACACATGAAAAGTGATTGAGGTGACCTTAGAAAGATCGATTAAGAAATAAAGAGCTTGTGAAGACTTGGTCCAACTCTTGGGAGTTCAAATTTAAACATTAGCATGAGTGATTAGGAGTCATTACACAATTAGCTATCCATAACCCACCAACAATTGATCCATATTCAAGGAATTTAGGAAGTGTTCTGTAATTTAAATTCTGCATAAGGATATTTTGGAAGCAATAGTTGCAAGGCAATTATTGACTAGCCTCTATAAGTAGAGGTTGACACATTTAAATACTTTTCTTTCCTCTCCATCTTCTTTATATTTCACAATCAAAATCTTACTTAAACATCAAAATGACTATATTGAGTCGCCCTAGCACTCACCCATAGCTTAGATTTGGAATTAACTAAGCAAACCAAGTTTACCTTCATCCAAATTTGACTATTCACATAATGTACAAAATTTTCACCTTTTAAAATGTACATTTTCTAATATTACATTTTTTTCAACTATACACATACTTAGTAGTGTTCCATAGTAAAGAAATAAAAAAATTGCTACAAATGTTACTTTATTATTATAAATAAAGAATATGGGAATGTTATCTCATTGTAAAAATATGGTTGGTGACTTTATATTTATTATAAGTTGATATAACAATTTAACAAGTTTAGTAGTTGAGATCTAAGGTTTTTTCCTCAATTTTTATTTCATTAAATAGATGCTTCTTAATGTTTTTTGAAAAACTTTAATCAACATTCTCCGTTATTTTCATTAATCTTTTACTTTTACAGGCTATTTAATTGGAGGTAATAAAGAGAGAATAAAATAATCATTCCCCCTCAATTGGGGAAAAGGAAAAACAAAAAACAAAAAAAAATATTAAAAAAATCCTAAAAATACCACTTTTAAGAAAATATTCCAAAAAATATAGCACTTGAAATCGCTTTTTGAAGAAACGATTTCACCTAATTTAAGATGAAATTGCATCTTAGTTAAAAGAAATCACCTCTTCAAGAGACGATTTTAAGTGCCTATTTTTGGGAATATTTTTCTAGGAGTAACATTTGTGTAATTTTTTTATTTCTTTTGCATTTTTTTTTCCTTTTCCCCTCTCAATTGTCTATTACCTTATTTACTTAAAAAACAGGAATAGAATTATAATTATGAGGGCCTTTCTATTCTTACTCTATTAATATAGAATATTACTTATGAAAAGATGGAACTTTTTATTCCTTCTAAATATGGAATAAAAGTTTAAATATTATGACCATTATATATTCATTAAAAAGACTAAATAAATTTTTGTTATTTTCCAAAATGAGCAAACATATAATTCTAATCATATTCCTAACTTAATACTATAATTAATGAAGTGAAATAAATACTACAAGAAATATTTCCTATAATGAAAGTACATAGTGGAATAAAAAGTTTTAGTCTACTCCTAGTAATAGCCATTCCTAAGTCATAATTGTTCTATTCTTTGTATATTCCATTACCTCCATGTAAATAGACCATTAGGATTTGAAGAATTAAAGAAAAATAGTACATCAATATCCCACCAAAGTATCCACTTTTGGACATTTATTAGTCATGTAAACATACGTTGATTCCTTCCTATAGTTAGAATATGTATATAGTAACTTTTATTACATTACAACACATACACACACACATACATATATATATATATTATTAAATCCCCAAAAGGCTTAAATAACCATCCTTTTTAAAATTATCACTTAGGCCTCTAATTAAAATTTTATAGCAAAAAAGCCAACTCTAAACTCATTATTAAATTTATAAAATACCCTATAAGATGAGTATATTTATCTAACATATATCCTTTCCTTCTCTTTTCCCACATGTCCTATCTATTCCTCCCTCCCCCCAACTCTCTCTCTCTCCTCTACATTTACCACTTGTTCTCACACTTCTACATAACAAATAACTACAAATGTTTTTTTTTTTTCTTTTTCATTGGTCATCAAGTAGTAATTTCTCTACATTCGGTAACTAAAACAATAAAACTAAATATTTTCCATTTACTTCCATATTTTATATCTTTATCACTTATATTATTTCTTTCTCTCTCTTTAATGGATAGCGTTTTCCATTTCCAAATTTTCAAGTATTTATATTTTTAAGAAAAATACATGTTAAACGTGTAATGAACTCTAAAACTTCTTTTGATTTATTTACAATTTTTTTTAAGTGAGTAGAGGCATAAAAACATTATTACATATATTAATTCAAGTAACTAAGCAACAAAATAAAATGAAATATATTGATTTATTTTCTTTAAATCAATGTCATTGGTACACATATCATGGATGAATGGTCTGTTAGTAAGTTTGTATGCCTATATATATATATTCAATTTTCATTGCTTTTCTTTCTTAAAGTTAACATGCTTCTTATTTCATCTTATACCAACCTCATGTGATATAATTGATTTAATTAATTATTTTTAACTTTTTTATTAGTTATTGTTCCACAATGAAGTTGAAAAACTAAGATAAGTATTAATGTTAACTGTTGTTTTAAGAAAATTAAATATTAATGGCAATTTTGTGTTTTCAATATTTTTCAACAACTCTACTCTTATCATCCATATTTCTACTTCTTACTCCTGCATTTAATTAACATTGAAATTGTTTCATAATTTTTTTTTTTTTTTTTACTATAGGAATATAATTATTGCCATACATCAATGTATAGTATGTAAGCCATGCAAGATGGACATGTTTACTTGTAAAGAAAAGTAGCATCTATGCCATTAGAGACTAGATATTTCAAGTTTGACCAAGAAAGAATGAATATAGGCTTGAATTAATCGAAGTTGTGTAGGTTGAATTTAAATTTCTAGATCAAACCATAAGAACAAGAATAATAAAGGAAGTAACAGATTGAAGGATAAGGATGGAGAGCGCCTATGAGTTTGATATACCTTATTACAGAAGCTTACGATAGCTAATTCTTTTGTAGGTGAATTTTAAGCACTTGAAAACCTAGGTAGTTCTCCAATGCCAATATTTCGTAAAAATCTCGGAGTAGTGATCAGACTACAATTCCCGTTTAGGAATTGATTGTTTTGCAATTAAGATTTCATACAGTTGATATTCTCAAATTTGTACAGCACCATTAATGTGTCATTTGCCAGTTTTTTATAAGATGTGAAGATCATTTTTCCTTTTACGAAATGATTGTTATTTATTGTTGACATTTATTATATTGAAGAACAAGAATGGTTAAATACATATTTAAAAATACTATTACTTATGAATAGTATAGGAAACTGAAAACTTATGTATTGGAATATTATTATTCAAAATAGGGTTGCAAGTTTTTTTAGTGTTTACTTTGTGTAAGTTTCTATTATAGGAAATACTTAATCTAATATTTATTTCACATCTTTAATCAAAGTATTAAGCTGGGCATATATTCAAAAGTACCAATTTATCCCCATTTTTAATGAGTAATTTTTTTCAATTCAAGTTTTTAGTGGAGTTATGATGCTAAGAGTACTTGGACTTTATATTCGCTCTACATAGAGAATAGAAAAGGTAGGGGAATAAAAATTATCTACCCAAAAACAAAGTAAACGGATAATGAAAAATTGAGGGGTTATAAAATTACCTCCCCAGCAAATAGACGGTTATATTATTAAGTAATTAAATAAATATATGGAAATCATAAGGAGAGGAGAGAGTTACAATAAATGGATATTCAAGAGTTATTTGGAGTAGTTTTATAGAGATATAACAGAAGAAAAAAAATTACACCTTTTTTCAAGCAATACTACAATTAATTAATTAATTTATTTATTTATTTATTTATTTATTTAAGCATCTATGGTGCGAGTATGATTTTCGCTATTCTGATATATACTAAGGACATCCCCATCCTTTTCTAGAAGATAGACCAGGTTGATGGTTCCTTACCCGTTGGTGAAGGGTCAAAAGAGCGTCTGTAACAAAGGTGAAGTAAACATATGTATTTTATATTTTCAGTATTATTTAAATATATTATGAGTTTCGTAAATAATATAAACAAATTTTTAAAAACTTTATTTAAGTTTAGAGATAAAAAGGGGAAATCCTTGAAAAAAAAAAGTTATATGAGAAGATAATATGGCATTTAAGTTAAATAGAATTCTACGGCACAACAAGACCTCGATTAACATGCCTATTTTGCTGCTTTTAACTAATTGCCTAGTATATATAAATTTTAAAGCAATAACACCATGTAATAGGTGGCCTGTACAAAGTATAGATGGAATCCATGTGTGTTGTACACATCAGCTACGGAGACATAGGGCCACACATTTAACACAAGTATACCAACAAAGAGTATTGCTCAACCACGAGCGGCCGTACTTTTAGATGTACTCAAGTCACGTGATAGCAATATAAAAAAGAGTCTTAGCTCAAATCCATTAAACGTGGCCTGTGTCTTGGTGTTTCCTTTTAAATCTTTCCCACCTTTAAGCTTAAGAAAATTCCTCGTATACTATTCAAATAATGCTCGATATTAAATCATTAAAGGACCCCTTTCCTAATCTAATTAGCATTATATAATGGCTAGATATGAGTATCTGGATGGATCTATTTTAAGGAATAAAATGTAAAATATATAGAAAATCGGATAGCTTTACAATTTCTTTTTCTTCAAAACAAAAAAAAAATAAAAAAGAATTAAGATCTATCTAGGAGAAAGTGTCGATTTTTCTTAAAAATATAAAAAATATTGTCTAAATATTTTTCTTACTTAGACAAAATTGGCATTGCACATCATGCCATAAACGGGGACGGAATAACATATTTTAAAAGTTTCTAATTTGAATTGACTTTAGCATATATCTAATGACTAAACTATTTTTTTATTTTCCTTTTAATGCATATCACATTTTTGAAAAGAGTATTCTATTAATTTTATCTTATTAAGAGAGCAGTATTCATATTGTTAGGTATATAAGAATTTAGAATTATATGGTATTTAATGAGTGCATTTACTTTTGGGTATCACAAGTGATTTTACGTTTAAGTTTTTAACAATATAGTATATGAATTTTTTAGGAAAATCAGAATTTTTGGGAACGAATAAACATAAAATAGTGTATCAACTTTTGTTTTTCACTAAATTGCAATCAATTGAAAATAGAGATTCCAACTTTATGGGGAAAAAAAAGTTTATATACCGTTACAGATATTTATGGTGCATCTATGCAAAATAAATAGCACATGCTCTTAGTGTTGCAATGGCAGCATATTTAGGGCAGATTTTTTAAGGGAAAAATTATAAAATACTCTCTTGAATTTTCACTCAAGTGCAAATTTACCCAAAAAAAACTTTTTAAATGTGTTTTTTAACCCTTAAACTTTCAACAATTTAGCTAAGACCTTTGTAGCCAAGCGGCATGGTGTCCCAATAAGATTGATCATGTTTAATTTTCTCCTCCTCATAATTGTTGTGATAGTATTTAGGGGGGAAAAAGAAAATTCAAACAAATTGTACTACTAAGCACACTCATCATTTTCTGTTAAAAAAAGAGTATATGCATGGCATATAACTAAAACTTCCATAAAAACCCGTAATGTTGTAAGCCAATTTTGAGGGAACGATAATTTTGTTTGCCTGCAGTGTAGTTTGTCTAACGAATTCTAGCAGTGTGTCTCCTGCAGTGCTATAATTCCGGGCCCGATTGCTGGATGTGCGATTGTTCAATTTATCATACAATACCAACCGCTTTTGAAGTTTGTTACATCCACCATGAGATTGATTTCATATAAGACATTATGCAAATACTACATTGCAATGGCTGAGCTTCCCTTCTGATGGGATTCAAAAGCATGCAGCTAGATAGAGGTTTCAAATTTAAGCAATTTATTGAACTTGGAATGTCATATTAATTTACATAGTTTAAATTGCATAGACTTCATAAGGATGTCGAATAAACATAAGCTAATCTGGAGAACCGAAATATTTCATTTACATTGCAGTCAATCATAATTTGTATAGGCAACCAAATATTTTTGGGGGGTGGTGTTGCTGCTAAGAATTCATTGGAAATGAAATAACAGGTTTTAAGAAAGGGGAGGTTTGCTTGATTAAATTATGTAAATCTATGATCATTTGAGAGTATATGATTGTTCGTTATGAATCTGAATTTGATACTTGAAAGAATGAATTGACAGTTTCGGAAGATCGTCTTTATAGAAAGCATGAGCATTTTTTGGTATGGGTATCCATGGAAGTTTTAGTCATGCAACGTACACATACTCTTTTTTAATAGAAAATGTTAAGTGGACTTAAAGTGTAAATTATTGAAAATTTATGGGAATAAAAAGACACAATTTGAAAGTTACCAGTGAATTCGTATCAAAACAAAAGTTTATAGTCTATTTTGCAATTTTTTTTATAAAACCAAAATTTAACTAAACCTAATCCGATATCCTGTAGAGTTTTTAAAAACCCTTTTAAAATTTGATAAGATTTTTCATCTTATATCGAAAACATATCTCAAAACCTAATAAGAAATTACTGTAAAATAATCATTAAGTTCGGAAAATCGGATATCTTATAAAGATCTTCTCATTTCAATTTCTATATAAATTGTAAGCATTAATATTAATTTATCTTATTACTATCTTAACTATTGACTTTTAATTAGTCTCTAAATCTAATCCCAAATCTTATAGGTTTTAAAATTATATTAAAAGCCTATTATAAGATAATTGTCGACTTGTACGGATAAAGTGCACAATAAAAACCAACCTGCATGCACTTTGCCTTTTGCGCCAATATGTAGCGCTTCAAGAATAATGCGAGCGTTTCAACCCACTCCCAAAAAAAAGAATAATACGATCGTGACAGATGATTTTATTAAGATTTAGTATATTCAGAAGTCCATCTTTCTGGGCTGGCATGACCCTTGCAATAGGCTCAAGTCAGCAGGTAGAATTTTTTTTTCCCAAAAGTCAGCGGATAATTGAATCTGGTAAAAAAAAAGGGACACTTCCTATTTAATATTCCGAAAATAGAAGTAGATAAAACAGATTATAACTAGAAATAAGTACAATTACTACTGGATTTCAATGTGTAGGGAAAAAAAAAAAGGACTCACATCTTGGTCCTATTTTTCTCAAAAAAAAAACAATATTAGGGTTTTCTAATTTATGGAAAATGTATCTAAAAGTAAATACAACCTAGTATACTTACCTCCTGCTCTATGCTACAAAACCCGCACCTTATTTGCCAATCAATCTCATATTTTTTTTGTATAATCAAAATATTTAAAGAAATTAAAAGTTGGAACATCAAGGACAAGAATCATGCATATTGGCAGTTTCCATATCATATAACGAAGGGATAGCATGTCATCAAACGTAGATACACTTGACAGAATAAATTAAATATTCTATATTATTACATAAGTTCCCTCCTATATATAGTGTCATTCCAACGCTTGCTTATACAGAGTCATCAAATAATCATTAAAGTGATCAGTGAGAAGAAATAAGGTGGAGAGATGATGGAATCTCAAAGAGTTAGACAAGCAATATGGATTCTTCTTATGTCGGTGTTTTTGGGTTATATGTTAATTTGGTTTGTGTTTCCCACAAAGACATATCGGCAGACTTGGTTGGTTAGCCTTCGAAAAGAAACTGGATCATCAACCTACTTTGGTTATCAAGGTACATTATATATCTTTCATGAATTATTTACTTTAACATATAATGTTTTTTTTTTTTTAATGTATTACTTGAAAAAATGATTCCTGTTGAAGGACAGAAAGGACCAGCATTTGTCAAGTTCTTTTTAAAAAAAAAAAAAAGGACCTGGATTTATAAATCATGCGTTTTAAGGCTTGTATCTATAAGTTACTTCATATCAAGGCCTCCACCCATCTATCTTTAGTAAGATTTCATAGAAGAAGCTTATAAATATAGGCCCCATGGCTTATAAATGCAGACTCTATTTTACAAAAAACTGGGTTAATGCTAGTTG
This sequence comes from Lumnitzera racemosa, assembly GCA_024138005.1. Classification (NCBI taxonomy): domain Eukaryota; kingdom Viridiplantae; phylum Streptophyta; class Magnoliopsida; order Myrtales; family Combretaceae; genus Lumnitzera; species Lumnitzera racemosa. Next base: position 40,759,566 of record JAMXBC010000005.1, read on the forward strand.
TTCCTCTGCAATTTTTCTCCATGGGATATTTAGTTAAAGGAACTTTATAGATATTAACTAAAATATGCTGAAATATTTTGAAACTTTTTGTTGAATTGGAAATATACACTTCTTACTGTAGAAGGGAAAAAAAAAAAAAAAAAAGAGGAGAAAACTAACTAAACCAAACTAAATAAAACCAAATTGAAAGTTCCATTCTTTTTCATCACAAGTCAGTTTGAGATTCAATATAAATATGATATATCCATTCACAGTTTAATTCAAGTGAGCAAGTCGAATCCTATCGTAAATATGTTAAAAAAAAATAATAAAGCTAAACTAGCATTCAACAACAAAACCAAAAGTACTAGCAAACATGAGATGGAAGCTATGAATTCATTATACAGAACATATTATAAACATGTTAGAATGCACATCTTGCAAATACACTTTTATTGGAAAATTGGATCTCAAATTTGGCATACTAAGAAATCATACTCAACATATTCTTTTACAACCGACCTCATGTAACTATCTTTTAATTGGCCCTGTTTGAAAAATCAAGTCTTAAACTAAAGTGAAGATTAATTCTGGTTTAAACTACAAACCAATCGAGTTAGAACCCTTTTTTTGTTTTAATAGGTTTAAAAGGTTTATGAACCAAGTCATATCATTATATTCAAATTTAGAACAAAACCAAGGGATAATATATGACTCGATTTGGTCTAGGGAGTGAATCATATCAAATGGAACCGTGCCCACCTGTATGCATGTATATGCTATGTATGAAAAATGCAAAAAATCGCTGAATTGATGCATGAATAGTGACAAAAGCAACTGTAGATAAGTTCTCAGGAGACCAAAAAGATGCAGAGGCAGAGCCCACACTTGTCCAGCTTTTGCATAAGAAAGGGCCTAAAGATTTATATTTATAAGTTACATACGTTTTATCATTAAGACCATTGTTTATTTATCATTAATAAGATCAAAGGTCCTAAAATAAGAGTAACATATATTTAGGCCCTTAAAAGGTATGGTTTATAAATTAAGACTCCTTTAAAAAAAAAATTGGGAAATACAATCCATCATCTGCATTTTTCCCGATAGTTAAGTGCTCCATTCATATTATAATAGAAAAATATTAACAGACACCAATACAAGTATAGTTAAAATGTTGTATCCATGTAGTTGATTTTTTGTAAATTTGTGTAATCAACTCTGAAATGTTGAATATTTTCTTTGTGTGGTAGTATCATTTATTATATATTGGCTGTAAACTGAAATGGGTTTCCACAATTTTATAAAATTAAGAGATATACAAAGGGCTAACCATGAGTTTTATGCGACAGGTGTCCCATTTATAGTCTTCACATTTCCGACTCTTTTTATAGCTGTGTTTGGCTCTTTGTACAGCCACCTAAGCAAGAAATCGGACGATAATAGCAAAATGAGCAAGTAAGTACTTGTAAATTATATTTATATGATTCCACTTAGTGTCATGGAAACCATAATCATTGTAGGATATATTAGACCAACAACCCTTTTTTTTCCCCTAATGTTATTGCAATAGAAAAGGAGGGAGTTAAATTTACTTCATCTCTTTAAAAGATCAGTATTCATATTACTTAGTTATAAAGGTCTTGACAAACACCTAAATTTTATAAAATTATAAAATTGGACAATTTCCTTCAAAATGTAAATCCTATTTTATTTCTAATGACTTGATCATTGGATTGGATGGCTAGAAAATTTGACGCGAACTTAAAGACTTTAAAGCATAAAACAAATATTAATAATTGGTATTGACAACTACAATATATACTGTCATATAAGCATTATCAAAGTCACATACACTTATGATTTCAAAATGTTTAGGTAAATATCAGATTTTCCATCTAATTAGATAGCTATGTTTGACAATAAAAAGTAAAAAATAAAAATTAAAAGGTCCATGCCTTTTACGAAGGAGCAATCAATTTTAAAAACCTTGAAGATTCATATGATTACAAATGTTTCAAGGTGTTTCGTGCAATTTATCCACCATTATCCGATTTGTTAAATAGATGAAATATTTTCATCGAATTTGTTGTGGATGCAGCAATGAAAAGAAGAAGAAGAAGAAGAATCCCTATTTCTCATCGTGGAGGCAACCAACTCTAGTGAAAGGTCCTCTAGGAATTGTGTCAGGCATAGAGCTAGCCTTCTTTGCCATGTTCATTGCACTTTTGGTGTGGTCTTTCGCATCTTTCGTTCACAATATCTTCGCTACAATCAACCCGCAATCTGTTGCTAAGGAAGGAGTTAAAATGTAAGTTACAATTAATAGATAGGTTATGTGTTTCTAAAGTTTGAAATTACGCAAACTTTTATTTATTTTATTAAGTTATAAGCTTTAAATTTGATATTTAAGGCTTTTAATAAAAACCATATCTGGCGTGCTATGTTTAGTCATGATAAAAATGACATGTTGTGTACGCTTAATATTGACAGGTGGGAATCCAAATTAGAACATTCTGGATTGATCCTAGGTTTGGTTGGGAACATATGCCTAGCATTTTTGTTTTATCCAGTCACACGCGCATCATCGGTGCTACCAATCTTTGGCCTAACCTCAGAAGCAAGCATCAAGTACCATATTTGGTTGGGCCACGTTATGATGACCCTCCTCACAGCTCATGGCCTTTGTTATATTGTCTATTGGGTGGCTACTGACAGTATATCTGAGGTAATTGATCATATAGAATATGATGGATCAATCTCGCCCTAAAATTTACGTTCTGAAACTTAAACTTGATACCACCTAGTTTATTGTAATTGACTGATTATTAAGAAGTTGAAACCCTGACTTAAACTCTTTGGGAAAAAAGAATAAAAAAAAAACAAAAAAAACCCGACTTAAACAGAAGTAAATATTGGGACTCGATTATTAAAGAATTATATCGAGTATATTACGAACGGGCTTCACTGTTCCATCGATTCACGTTTAGATAAAAAAAAATTTTGTTTACAATGCAGATGATAAAGTGGGCAAAAATAGGAATATCGAATGCTGCTGGAGAAATATCTTTGCTTGCCGGATTAGCACTATGGGTGACAACGTTACCTCGTATCAGAAGAAGGATGTTTGAAGTCTTCTTTTACACACACTATTGTTACATTCTGTTCATGTTCTTCTTCGTACTTCATGTTGGCGTCACTTTTGCTTTCATAGCACTTCCTGGTTTCTATCTCTTCCTCGTTGATCGCTACCTTAGATTTCTACAATCACGGCAGAGAACTCGTTTGGTGTCAGCACGTCTACTTCCATGTAACACCGTAGAACTTAACTTCTCCAAGACCCCAGGTGACTACTTTATCAGCATCAACATTTAAATTCATATAGATATTTGACGGATAAATATACAGCAAGAGCTTTGTTTTTTTAACTAGTTACTGGTAGTTTTTATAAAATTAATATTTATTTTACACTAATGTGGCCAGCATGCAATTTAATTTGTTCTACTTAGGTAGGAAAATTTTTGTAAGAATTTTGTAGGTAGATTTACAAGTTTGACTTAATAAACGGTTGCAATGTTATGTATGTTTATGTTTTGCTTGTCTTGAGACCAGGTTTGAAGTATAATCCGACGAGCACTGTGTTCTTGAATGTCCCAAGTATATCAAAACTTCAATGGCATCCATTCACAATTTCCTCAAACAGTAATTTGGAACCAGAGAGACTAACTGTGATCATCAAGAGTGAGGGAAGATGGACTCAGAAGCTTTACGAGACACTTTCATCGCCGGCTTCCATCGATCGTCTCGAGACCTCTGTTGAAGGACCCTATGGACCGATTTCAACAAACTTTCTCAGGTTTCATTTGAAAACACATATATAACATTACCATAATTACTATGATCAATCTTGCATTAGGATATAAAGTTGGATTCGGATCCTCAACGCTTCAACTCGAAACAAATTTTAATCAAAGCATCTGCATAAATTTGAGATACCAAAATTACAATGAACGCGTGTTTTAGTAGCTTCACTGCAATGAATCTTCATGTAAGATTGAAAATATTAAACACATGACTCTTTTTACAGCTTACTAAAATTATACGTATGTTTTCCCAGGCACGATACCCTCGTGATGGTAAGCGGTGGCAGTGGCATCACTCCATTTATATCAATCATTCGAGAGTTCATCTTCATGAGCACAACAATGAGGGGCAAGACTCCACAAATCATGCTAATATGTGCTTTCAAAAACTCCTCTGAACTCACCATGCTTGACCTCTTGCTACCGGTATCAGAAGATCCCTTTGATTTGTCCAATTTAAACCTACAAATTGAGGCTTATGTGACCAGGGAACAAGAACCGAACTTTGAATCTAAGAAACAGATGCGAACCTTATGGTTCAAGCCGAACCCAACTGACGAACCACTTTCAGCCATTTTAGGGCCCAACAGTTGGCTCTGGCTCGGTGTTATCATATCGGTTTCTTTTCTGATGTTTCTTCTATTGATTGGAATTATTACACGCTACCACGTTTATCCCATCGATCACAACACGAATAGATATTTCTCATGGTCGTCTAGGGCTGTCTTAAACATCCTTATTATGTGCATATCGATTGGTGCCACTGCGAGTGCAGCTTTTCTTTGGACGAAATCACACAATGCCAAGGAGGCAAAGAAGATTCAGCACATGGAAGGAGCAACGCCTACACAGTCCCCCGGCTCGCTGTCTTACAATGCTGATAGGGAATTGGAGAGCCTCCCTCAACAATCCTTAGTCCAGGCAACCAATGTTCACTTTGGACAAAGGCCAGATCTCAAGAGTAAGTCAATTAATTTGCCTTATCAGTCCTAAAGATTTTTGTAATGTTTGATTCGGAAAGGAAACTTTGTCATGAAATCAAGCATCAATTAACTATCTAATCAAGCATGGTGCATGGTGTAGGGATGTTATTCGAGTGCAAAGGAACAAGTGTTGGGGTTCTTGTTTGTGGTCCAAAGAAGATGAGGCATGAAGTTGCAACTATCTGCTCCTCTGGTCTTGCTGAGAATTTGCATTTTGAGTCTATCAGCTTTAGCTGGTGATTCGCCAAATAAGGGTTGGCCTAAATGTGATTAAGCTTTCCGATACTTTGTGCATAATGCTAATGTTTGAATCTTGCTGTGCATGATAGTCTATTGCTAGGCAATTTGGAGGTTTAAACAAGTTGCTATAGTCTGGATTGTGTTTGTGGGTCGAGTTGATTGTTTTCTTGTTTGAACAAGTCATAGAAGATGAGAAAGATCTTCTCTTCAGAAGAATTATGTATGAAATAAAGTGAAATGATTGTATAGTGAAAATCCAATTTTTAATTTGCAGTAGTTGCTATAATATAATATTTGTTATTATAAAACTAGAGTGAACTTACGATATGTGCACCAAAAAAATAGACTATTTATTAATATTTATTATGAGAAATGATTAAAATATTAAATATAAATTTACTGATAATATTTTATAAACTAACTGACATGATATTTGGAAGATAGAAGAAAAAATTTCAATTGAATTTTTATAATTACCCATAGAAAAAGCCTTGTACAATTTTAGCCCATGATTTCTAACACATTGGAGGGGGTGGTGGTGGTTGGAATTAAATATTTCAAATCAAATTACAATATATATAATTTTCTTAACCTATTAAAACTTATAAACTATATAAAAAAGGTTCCTAAATCCCTTTCTTATTTTAACATATTTTGCTAAGAGAGAAGGGAAAGAAGAGAAATAGATGATTCTCAACATATTTATCATTTTTTTTTTAGTGGATAAAAACTTCATTAATTAAAAAGAAAAGTTCAATAAGGTTCAGTAGTAACAAAAGCAACGCAGGGCTATAGCCTCTCACCCAACTATTCAATTACATAATTACAATGCAACATCTAACATTAACTAAACTAGAAATTAAGTATGGATAGTTGTTATCAAAAGACAAGTGAGTTCCCTACTAAAGCCTGTATTTCACCAGCATATCCACTACAACATTCTTCTCACAGGGAACCTTACATAAATGCATAGACGGAAAATAGGAAGGTAAGGATCAGTAAGTAGATAATGTTGGATAGCAAAGATGGAAGTCCGTACGTTCATTCCTAAGTCAGTCAACTACCTCTAGGGAATCTTGTTCTATCTCGATGACTGATAGATGTAAATGTTTTGCTAATTTCAAACCCTCATATACTACCCAAAGGTCAACTTCAACAAGGGAAGATTGATCAATTGATTTAGTAAGACAATCTAACACTTGGCCTTCATCATTTCAGATGAAAACTCCTAAACTTACATGTGATCCACTTTCATTCACCATACCATTAGTATTGATCTTCACCTAACCTTCCTCTTATCTTTCCTAACATACAAAAAAATTTCCTTGATTTGAGTTCAAGCTTCTGCCTTAGTATATAGTTTACCATTCTTAGGCTTAAGCGCATGCTCCATTAGCATAGTCTTCCTAGGGTTATTGTGGATTAAAAACTATTCTATTCCATTCTCTCCAAATTGCTTGCAAACTAAAAGAGGAAAAGGATCCTTTAGGGCTCCTAATTAACTCCATATTTTTCTCTTCCAGACAGCATTATCTTCAAACCAACTTAAGAAACTTTGAAAGTCAAGGAGCTGGTTACTAATAATGAATCCCATCTTATGCTAGAATTCTTCAAACCACCTGTAACTATAAAATATATGGGGTATGCTTTTCAGAATCATTGCTATAAATGTTGAACCTAGGGTTCATTATTTGATCTTAATGAGAACAAAACCAAAAATATATAATTAAACATGTTGATGAGAACAAAACAAAAAGTATATATCTAAACATGTTGTTTTTTAAGAAAAAAAAACAAGTGGATGATTAAATTAAGTATTATTTAATTATATTAAGGTAATTGAATAAGATCAATTAATTTGCTTATTGATTAAATGTATCAATTATTTCTACAAGAAATTTAATCTTACAGTAGTAATCAAATGATCTTGAAATTAGATTGCAAAGTATAGTTGTTTGTTAGTTGTTAAAAAGTATTTTTATGAGATATTTGGCCTACCGGGTTAACGGTTCCAGAGCACTATCAGCTTGACAGTGAAGTGGTCTAGATAAGAAGATGAGATTGCTTCTGATCAAGGAACCGGCTTGTCAATTCACTTGCCGGTAGTATATTTTGTTATCGGCTTGCTGGTAAGTGCAAGGTACTTACATATTTGATCCAACTAGTCATTAGAGCATTTAACACACTATAATGGGAAGAAATGAATGGGATAATGTAAATGGTTAATAACCCAACCAAGGAAAAAAGAATTGATTTTTTGCTACAACATTCCAACATTCTTTTGTGTTCTTATAGATTTATAAGTATAGTGCTTGTGAGTTATTAGTTGCAAAGTATTGAGAGTTAAAAGCATTATACCAATAATTCTTGACATTGAGTGTTTGTATCATGAATAGAGATTATGATTTGTGTTGAGAGTTGTGAGTGTAAAACTTGTGTAATCAAGTTTGTGTGTATGTAGCTCTTAGAGCTTGGATTGAGATATCAATAAAGTAGTATGAAGTCCTTGATTGGAAGTATTGTATGTTGTAGAGACTAGGAGGCGATCCGAACTCTACGTTATGTCCAGACTTGATCTTCTTTACCCCTATCTCTTTTAATTTCCTCACTCATTATTATTTTATCATTATCTTGATTATACTCATTATTACTTTTAGTAATTAATTTCAAAAAGAATTATAATTTTTCATTAAAACCCAATTCACCCCCCACCTCTCTTAAGTTTAGCCTAGTGTTCTACAATTAATATCAAAACTAGTCTCTAATCACTTGCTTAACCGCATATTAGAGTAAAGGTCATGGCATTTAATGCATTAGGCTTTCTAGAAGGACAAGCAATTAATAAGCCTCCTCTTTTAACCCGTAGCAACTATTTATATTGGAAATGTAGGATATTTATATTCTTAAAAGCACAAAATAGACTATTGTGACATGTAGTTAATCAAGGATCATTTAAGATAGAAGGAAAAGAAGAAAGAGATTACTCAGATGACGATTGGAAATTACTTGATCTAAATAAAGTTGCTATGAATATTTTGCATTATGTCATAAATGAAAATGACTTCAATAGGATATGTACATGTAAAAGTACCAAAGGAATATGGGATGAACTACAAAGCGCAAATGAAGGAACTAATAGAGTAAATGATACAAAAATAAGCTTATTATGTGAACAATTTAAAATTTTAGGATGGATTCAAATGAAATAATTAAAAAGATGCATATTAGGTTTATCAACATCATTAATCATTTGAGTGTTCTTGGAAAAACATTTACTAACCTTGAAATAAATTCCAAAATCCTTAAGTCTTTACCAAGAGATTGGGAAGTCAAGAGAACTACAATTGAGGAATCTTATGATCTTAACACAATGCCAAAAAAGCAACTTCTTAAAACTCATGAGATAGTTACGAAGCAAGGAGAAGAATCTAAAAAGAAAACAATTGCTTTGAAGGCAACCGATGAGAGCTTAAGTAGTGATGAAAGTGAAGATAATGATGATGTGGCTACGATCACAAGAAATTTCAAAATGTTCATGAAGTTTAATAGGAAATTAGCGAAAGACAAAGATGAAAACATATCTCAATCAAGAAAGGAGAAGAAGAAAATAATCAAGTGCTATAATTGCAAAAAACCGAGTCACATTCAACCATATTGCCCAAATATTAAGAAAGTCGAGAAGGAGCAAGGAAAAAAGCTATAATGGCAACTTAGAGTAAAGGCGATTCAAGTGACTCGAATGGGGAAATGTGCTTCATGGCTATGAACAATAAGGTATGTTCTACTTCTAGTGACTCTTCATTTGATGAGCTCAAAAATATGTATGGTAAGTTATTTGAAGAATTTATTAAGGTTCAAAAGAAGAATAAGATGATGAAACAAATAATGATTGAAATTGAAAGTGAATTTAATCTATTTAGAAATGAATATAATAAAGTAAATACTGCTAAGGAAAGTTTAGAAGAGGATAATGAGTACTTAAGATTAGAAGTTAATAAATTAATAGAAATAATGAAGAATTGAATCTTAGGAATAAGGAGTTGGTTAAGGAAGATGATCAATTCACAAAAAAGTGTAATTCTTTTGAAACAAAAGTTAAAAGCATGAAAAATAAGGATAATATGGTTAATAAGCTAGGAAAGCTTAAAATGGAAAATGTTATCTTAAAGTCTAACTTAGATGATTCAAAATAAACTATAACTAACTTCGTAAATGGAGAAAAGAATTTAGATAAGCTCCTTGGCTCTTAAAGGTAAGGATTAGACAAAGTTGGATTTGGCTATAGTAAGAAAAATATTTCTAAGTCTTATAATAGTTACTTTGTAAAAGCAACAACCAAGACTTGTAACTACTATAGTAGATATGGATATATTGCGCATACATGTGCAATACGTTTAATACCAATTTGAATCATAAAGGTAAAATAATTTGAGTTCCAAAAGGACAAGGATATATCATTATGACTAACCATAAAGCACTTAAACTCATATAGGTACCAAAAAAGCAATTACATGTTTTTTGTAGAAACTTCAAATGGGAACAACTTAAGAAACTTAAATGGACAAAGAAAATTCAAAATGTGTCCAATATGGTATTTGATTCAAGAAGCTCATTCAAGTAGTCTCCATACAATAACTAACATATCTTGTCTGCACTTGAAATTCTCTATACTTGCTTAGGTTACATTATGCATATTTTTGCCATCTATCGATTTCAATGACAACTATAAGTTCCCATATGTTTAATTATGTTAATATTTCATGCTTGAATAATTTACTTGATTTGATTATAAAACTATGCATAGTTAACCCATCCTCAACCCCCTTTGAACTCACATAAGTAATTAGAGACTTAACTAGTGTTTTTGCAATTCTTAGCTTTGCAAGCCATACTTAAACTCTCATCATATCATAATATACATTTACAACTAGCTTAGAAGCGTAAATTGCAAATATTATGCATTTTATGCACGTTTGAAGTCATTCATGTACATTTAGGATCATATGTGCACAATTTTAGCATGCCATGCCGAAAACTAGTTCACATGTGTTCAACTCTATCTATAGATTGTGGTTAACTAATTGATTTGGCTTTTTATTTTATTTTTTATGCAAATTTGACTCTCCTAGACCCAATTTAAGCTTTTATTGTTGCTTGAAAGGTCATGTGACCATTTTTTCTATTTGCATACTATAAGTTTTGATCATGCTACCCTTATATCTAGAGACCATTGATACTTGTTTAGAATGCCAAATTATCATAAACTTGATTTAGTGTGTATATGTGCATTAAGCTCAATTTGCATTGAATAGTTGATTTTAATGATTTTTAAGTGGTAATTTTAGGACTTCCAAATCCTTCTTATGATATTTTCCTTCCAATATGCTTAAATACAATGTTGAAACTTGCTTAAAGTATTGATTTGTCATAACTAGGCCTCATTGCTCAAAATTGGTCATTTGTGCATTTACATGACTTAATAATGAACTTTCTAGCAACTAATAACTTAATTTTGTTAAATCTAGCTAATCTTATTGAGATACAAACTCTTCACACTCAATTGGACACAAGGATCACGCTCATATAGTTTTCATGCATAAAACATGACATTCAGCATGCTTTTGTGCTTTTAGGCACACTTGAAGTTATTTATAAGTATCTAAGTTCATATATGCATAAATTTATTATGCATTGATTTTCGTGCCCAAAACTAAGTCTCACATGTTTATTTTCATCCCTAAATCATATTTGAGTGATCAAACTAACTTGATTTGAATTTCATGCATATTTGATCTCTCTAGACCCTTTCTAGGTTTTAAGCACATTATGGAGTATTTCATAACTATTTATGCCAATATGAATGTTGCTTAATTAATCGTACATCTTTTATGCTTTTTAGTATCTTTCAAACATGTTTGAAGTATAAACTTTTCTTGAATTTAGGGAAGAATTTATACTTACTCTTTAGCTACATTTATGCTTAACATTTGATTTTAAGGAAGTCAGGTAATAATTTTACAATTTATAGAGCCTTAAAGCTATATTGTGTTCCAACCATGCTTAAACATGTATTTAAGATTTAGTTAAAGTATTGGTGTGTAAAAAACTCAATGCCTATACACATAATTTGCTCATATATGCACACTTTCACTTAGTCATGAACTACTTAGCTTTTAAGGTTTGATTTAGTTAAATCTTAGGCATCTAGTTTAAATTTAAGTTTTTTAAGCCTTAACGGACTCAAATAAACTTGTTTAAAGTATTAGAACACCCATTAAATCAATCAAAATAAACTTGAGTTAGCAACTTAGATAAATGAAGTGAATTTAACTAAGATTCATGAAGTGAATTTAACTAAGATTCTACGGAATTACAGAATACAAGCATGACAGTACCCAAAACTACCGGCATGCCAGTATACCCAATTAGATAAGAAAATACAGTCAGTTCTATTCTAAGAATCAACATGCCAGTATACTATTTTCTATAACAAACTTGCAAACGATTCTGTTCCCATAATCGGCATGCCGGTACCTTTGTTTCCAGGCGCAAATAGTACTGATCCTTTCTCTCTCTTCCCATCTTCTTCCCAAAACCCCTCTTTCTCTTTCCTTAAACCCTAGAATCTTTCTCTCTCTTCAATCTTCCATGTCCAAACCCTCAAAATCATAATTTTCCTTCATCAATCATCTTCAAAACCATACGATCTCTTATCAATCCCTTCACTTCTTCAAATCACACTCTCTTCTTCTCCCTCACATGACTTTCTCTCTCTACCGAACCCCCACCACCATCAGGACACTACCTTGATGAACTATAGCCATTTCCAAATAAACTATCACTACCTATCTTGCCTCTTTCCTCCTCCAACTCAAAGATGATGATCCACCAATTACATGAATTTCCAACTTCTAATCTATTTTGTATATGCTCTTCACTATGCTTATCTTATGTTATGAATTTAGCCATTGGCCACTGCTATTGTTACTTTATATTGTCTTGCCTTGGCCATTATCTTGGCTTTTGTGACTTATGTTGTTTGTCGATGTTGTTTATCATTTGTGTCCCATGTTTTTTATCATTTGATGTAGTATGGGCTGATCTTGATGAACCCATTATGGAGATCTTATTTGGCATGGTTTTTATCCTTTTTGATTTCACTTTTATAGGGGGCATATCCTAAGGCTTAAGCCAGGATTATGCTAAAATTTTGACTTAAATCCTCTTCCTTCTTCGCCGCCTAGATCCTCTTCTTTTTATTGAGGCCAAAGGGGAAAAATATTCAAGTTGTTAGAACGTCAAAAAAAAAAAAAAAGTGTATTAAGTTGAATTGATAATAGTTACTCAAAAGATGATATTGATCCCATAGCTTTAGCATATCTTAATTCATTGAAAGAATGATATAGCCAATATGTGGAGTTATTAAGAAGTAAAACTTAGTTCCTTAACACATAAATACTCCCTTTTTGCAAACATTCCATTAATCTTTTTAATTGCTAAATAACATAAAACCGAATGCTTTATTTATGAGGAGTATTAGATTGAGGAGGGAGCATTTAAAGTATAAGAGTTTTGTCCTCATAAAAAAGGGGGAGATTATTGAACCTAAGGTTCATTATTTGATTTTGATAAGAACAAAATAAAAAGTATATAATTAAATATGTTGATAAGAACAAAACAAAAAAATATATATTTAAACATGTTGTTTTTAAATAAAACAAAACAAGTGGATAATTAAATTAAGTATTATTTGATTATGCTGAAGCAATTGAATAAGATCAATTAATTTGCTTAATGATTAAATATATTAGTTATCTCTACAAGAAATTTAATCTTATAGTAGTGATCAAATTATCTTGAAATTAGATTGCAAAGTATAGTTATTTGTTGGTTGTTAAAAAGTATTTTTATGAGATATTTAGCCTATCGGGTCAACGGTTCCAAAGCACTACCAGCTTGACGATGAAGTGGTCTAGATAAGAAGATCAGATTACTTCTAATCAAGGAACCGGCTTGCTGGTTCACTTGCCGGTTTTTATACCAGAAGTATATTTTGTTACTACGTTAACAGTAAGTGTAAGGTACCGACACACTGATACTAATAAGCTGGTAAGTCTGATTCAACTAGCCATTGGAGTATTTAATGCACTATAACAGGAAGAATTGAATGAGATGAGATAAATACTCAATAACTCGACCAAGGAAAAAAGCACTTATCTTTTGATGCAATATTTAAACATTCTCTTGTGTTCTTATTGTCTATTATTCTCATTGTCTATCGTACCATAATTTGCTAATATTTAGAGAGATTTAAAAGTGTAGTGCTTGTGAGATATTGATTGCAAAGTATTGAGAGTTAAAAGCACTACACCAATAATCCTTGAGATTGAGTGTTTGTGTCATGAGTAGAGATTATAATTTGTGTTGAGAGTTGTAAGTGTAAAATTTGTGTAATCAAGTTTGTATATATGTAGCTCTTGAAACTTAGATTGAGAAATCAATAAAATAGTGTGAACTCCTTAATTAGAGGCATTATGCGTTCGTGGAGACTAAAGAGCGGTCCAAACTCCACAATATATCTGGGCTTGATCTTCTTTATCCCTATCTCTTTTAATTTCCGCAATTATTATTGTGTTATCATTATCTTAATAATGCTCATTGTTACTTTTAGTGTTTAATTTCGAAAAGAATTGCAATTTTTCCTTAAAACTCAACTTAATCCCCCACCTCTTGAGTTTAGCCTAATGTTCTACAACAAATAAGGTAACCTTTCGAGAACCTCATTACCCTTTTCTCAAGATTGTCCTTTGTAGCTAATCTATTGTGTAGGATTATCCACAACAGTAGCTATATCCTTAGAATAGTAAGTGTTTGCCAAATCTAGCTCCAATTCATATTTGACATAGCCGAGTTCTCATCTACACACATGATCTCATAGGCTAACTAAGAGGTCACCTCACCCGAAACATCATGAGGCTAATGTCATAAAGCAAATATTTCGAAAGTGCCATCCAAAATTAATAAGCCCAGCTTCTCTTGAATTTGTTCATCTAGAAGGTAACCTACAAGATCTTCCATCCATTCATTCAAGCCTCCCCAAACCTAGTGTACTAATAAAATATCATCAAACTTATTAAGGGGGTCGTAGAGCCAAGAGGAAATTTTCCCATGTTTTGTCCAAGCATCAATCTAGAATTTAATGCCCTTCCCATTTCGAATCTTCACATGTAGTCTATTATTGAGACAATTATTTTCTTTAAGTAATCCTTTGTAGAAGGATGAACCCTTAGTAGGACCTAGTCTTTGTTGATTCATCTAATATTTCTACTTAAGAAGATGTGTCTAGAGGAGATCTTTTATGTGAATCCACTAAGGTATTCTCACAAACTTTCCTTTATTTCTTTTTCAAATATCAAGCATCCTTAGTCTGCCATTCCATTCCCTTTCAAGGTTTTAACCTTTTCCCAACTAACCCAATGATTCTTCCTCCTCTCCTCAGTTGTTCCTTAGAGAAAGTCTTTGTACATAGCTTCCAGTTTACCTGTAATCCCTATAAAGATAAGAATGACCTACAAAGACTGGATAAAATCAATTATTTTCTTCCCACCAAACTTAGAGGTTGTTCCTTCCATCTTGAAAGCTTTCATCTTGTCTTCTCAATAATGAATTGAAGGTCTTTCTTTTTAAGAGTTCCTCTTATCAAACCAAATAATTTTTAAAAGCTTTAAGGTGGAAGTATAATATGCCAAAGTAAGAAGCATAAGTTTTGACAATTCTCTAAAGCTTTTGCTAATGATGAATAATAGCTTCCCTTGCCTCATCTAAACTAATAGACAATGGAAATCGATTTATTTCATAAAACTTATAATAATCTCTTATTATAGTGAGCAAGTTATGATAATAAAAAGGTGCTTTACATCACTTTCTTACCTTCCAGTAACTAAATAAAAAATTCCACCTATTCTTAATCAATAACAATTTCCAATTGAGTTGCTTATGGGAATTAAACTTCCTTATCCATTTTTCAAATAAATAAGTTATGAGAGAGCATCATTCATACTTCATATTAGAGAAGTTTAGACAATAAATTATAGTACTTACTATAAATGTTGTTGAATCTAAATGGTATTCATATTAGTTTCCTTATACATCGACTAAGTTGAGTTCTTAGTTAGTAAAAAAATAATTGTTAAATCATCCAACAAATGCAAATTATATCCATGTGCACTTTGGCTTTTCTACGATTGTCTGTGACGCTTTAAGAATAATATGATTGCGACAGGTGATTTTATTAAGAATTAGTATACTCAGATACTCATCTTTCAGGGCTGGCTCCTGACATAACTCTTTGCAGTAGGCAGCAGATAACATTTCTTCCTTTGACCATAATAAATCATTTCTCTTTTTACCAAAATCAGCGTATAGTTGACTCACTATATATCCACACGCTATTTAATATTTAGAAAATAAAAGCAGTTAAAACTAACTAAATATAAATACATTTATTATTGAATTTTAACGTACATTTTTCTTACACAAATCCTAATTTTCTTATTTATTATAAAAAAATGGTACTAAAAGTCAATATAATTTAATGTACTTAACAAGCCATTGATTGGATTAAAAATAATAATTTAAACCTGAACAGATGTCATAGCTTTCAAAGAGACTGTATACAAACACTTACCAACTTATCTGATTTGATAATTTACAAGGTAAATCGAAAGAAGAATGAAGCAACAAACTGGCTCACAAAGAAAGGAACCCAGCGTATTGATCCAATGTTTTTTATAGACTTTATTCCTTGTCTAAATTTTGTTCTATTTCCTTAGCTTGTTTAGTTTCATTGTCATTAAACAGACTTGGTTGATGTATGTTGTGGATGTTTGTTAGATTAATGAAGTTCTTGTTACAAATAATATTAATAATAATAATAATAATAATAATAAATAAATAAAAATAGAAAACCTAATGTGTTCTTCTCTATAACGTAGGCCTCACACCTTATTTACCAATTAATTTCATATTGTACTATATACTTAAAATACATGTTCCAATTCTATTATATTAAAAATGGAAATCCCATTTTAGCATTTTCCATACTTTTATTTATCTATTTTTTTTCAATAATATTACATATTACAACTTAAGGAATGAGGAATTCAAATTTGTCCAATCCCTTTGGGTTTTCCATACTTTTATTTTTCATTTTACTAGCAAACCACCCATTATACTAAATAATCCACACTTTGTTTTAAATGACCACGTGCTATCCTAAATAACCTCTTTTTATCCAAAATAGATGTTATCATTTTGCTTATTAGTTTTCTTTTATTTTAGCATTTTCCCTTTTATGATAAGTCCATTTTAAAAAAATAAATGTGTTGATTTTTGGATATTTACTTCTTTTTTTTTTGGACCCACCATGTGGATTGCAACGTGGCCTAGCTGCATAATAAAAGGGGAAGTCTTCAAATGTAGACTCTCTTTGATGAAACAAATAAAATATTCCATATTATTACAGAAATTCCTATCGCATATAGTGTCATTCCAATTAACTTGCTCATACAGAGTGATCAAATCATTCAAGCGATCGGTGAGAAGAAATAAGAGAGAAAATGGGATCTCAAGGAGTTAGGCAAGCAATATGGGTTCTTCTTATGCTGGTGTTTTTGGGCCATATGTTAATTTGGTTTATGTATCCCACAAAGACATATCGGCAAAGTTGGAGGGTTTCCCTTCGAAAAGAAACTGGATTGTCAACCTACTTTGGTTCCCAAGGTTTGTGCATCTCTTTCAAAAATTATTTCTTTTTTATTCAAATATTTTCTCTTATATAACTTCAAAAAATTATTTTTATCTATTTATATTATACTGAAAAAATGTTAACAGACACCAATATAGATTTTTTTTGTGAATTTTTATAATCGATTTTGAAACAGTAAAAATTGTGATATGGGATGACCATTGATTAGATAAACTATATACTCGCAAATATTATAAAATTATGAGATATACCAAGGGTTAACTATCACTTTTATGTGACAGGTGTCCCATTTATTCTCTTCATGTTTCCTATTCTTTTGATAGCTGTGGTTGGCTGTGTGTACGTCCACCTAAGTAAGAAATCGGTTGATGACAGCAAAATGAACAGGTACATATGCACTTGGAAGCTTGTCTATGAAAATAATAATCATTCACATAATCGCAAGATATCCAAGTTTTTCAAGATTATGCACTTACCCTCTTATAATAGCCATGACTTGTACTTTATTACAAGACTTTAACGGCCTTGTTAATTGAAAATTTGACAAGAATAAAAAAATTTTGAAAGATAAGTCCACTTTGTTTATAACGACATAAAATATGATTGACAATTTCTATATACATTAGTATATAAGCATTATCAACAACAGGGAACTTTATTCAAAATATTTTAGGTTCATATCAGATCTTTCATCTAATAATTACCTCTAAAAGAAAAAAAATCAAGGTCATGCCTTTTGTAGAGAAGAAAGCACTCAATGTTGAAATCTTTAAGATTTATGTGTGTGTGTATGTATATATATATATATATATATGGAAGTTTTTAAATTTGACCCATCCAATTGCCCATTATTATTCGATTTGTTAAATAGATGAATAATTTTCAACGCAATTATTGTCGACGCAGCAACGAGAAGAAGAAGAATCCCTATTTGGCATCATGGAGGCAACCAATTCTAGTGAAAGGGCCTCTAGGAATTGTGTCAGGAATAGAGCTAGCCTTCCTTGTCATGTTCACTGCACTCTTGGTCTGGTCATTCGCATCTTACTTTCGCATTTTCATCTCTACAATCACCCAGCAAGATGTGGCTGAGAAAGGAGTGAAAATGTAAGCTACAATTCATCTATCACCCCAATTTATAGCTCGATTTATGCGTGTCCAATGTTATGAATCTTTAGGCATCTTTCTTTCTTCTTTTTTTTTTTTTTCTTTTTTGTTTAGTTAATTTCTAAGGTTAATTAAATTTAAATATAAGAAATATATTTCCAATTTTCCAAGCAGCACTGATGTAACGATGCTTCCTATTGGCAGGTGGGAAGCAAAATTACAAAATTCTGGATTAATCCTAGGTCTTGTTGGGAACATATGTCTAGCATTTTTGTTTTATCCAGTGACACGCACATCTTCGGTGCTCCTCATCTTTGGCCTGACCTCAGAAGCAAGCATTAAGTATCATATATGGTTAGGTCACATTATGATGACTCTCTTCACAGCACATGGCCTTTGTTATATTGTCTATTGGGGAGCAACTAATAATATGTCTGAGGTAATTGATGACGTTCTATATTAACCAATACTATTTTGTTTATTTTCTTTGTTATTCGTTTAGGAAATTTTATCGATAATCGAGCACACAAAGAAATTACAACCTAATAGAAGGAGCAAGCTTCTGATCTAAAAGGATTAATCTCTTTTATTTTATTAAGTTTCGTAGTGAAGCTAGCTTAAATTCAGTTTCAACTTAATTAAACTAATTATTTAGAAGTTCTGCGGGCAAATATCAAGCTTTATAGATAATAAACTAATATTAAGTAGTTTGTAAATCGGTTTGCTATTGCATAACTATATAATTTTTTTTTTTTTTTCCCCTTCAATGCAGATGACTAAGTGGGCAAAAGTAAGAGTATCAAACGTTGCAGGAGAAATAAGTTTGCTAGCTGGATTGGCACTATGGGTTACAACATTTCCTCGTATTAGAAGAAAGATGTTTCAAGTCTTCTTTTACACACACTATTGTTACGTTCTGTTCATGCTCTTCTTCGTACTTCATGTTGGCTTAACTTATGCATTCATGGCGCTTCCATGTTTCTATCTCTTCCTTGTCGATCGCTTCCTTCGATTTCTGCAATCAAGGCAAAGAACTCGTTTGGTTTCAGCACGTCTCCTTCCATGTAACACCGTAGAACTCACCTTCTCTAAGAGCCCAGGTGACTATTTAATCAGTATCACCATTTAGATTCATATAGCAATATATACAAACAGGAATTCGATATGAAAGAGCTTTCCTAACTTGTTACCAATTTTTTCGTCTAACACAATGGACAATGGCAAACACTAGATTCCACTCAAGGAAAAGCAAACCCCACATAGGAGGATCGAAATTATAAGAAATATATATTCTCATATGTTTTTTTATATAAGAGACATTTTCCTTGCAAAACTTTTTAAATTTAGAGGATATATAGTCTATCCATGATGGTGGATTATGTGGTCAAATTTTTACATACTCTTATTTACCATTAATACTAGATAGGATATGTGACTCTTAATGAATCTTTTTCAATGAACTATATAGCATGATGGTTTTACTAATCAGGAAAATAACAAATCTATTTTTTAATATGCATCGTTTCATAAGATAAATATTTATTTTACTCTAATAGGTCAATACGCAATTTAATGTGTTCTACATGGGTTTGAAATCTTTTACAAGTTTCATGTTTTATAAGGTTGCTAATTTATGTGTGTTTATGTTTTGCTTGTTTGAATTGTTTGACAAGGTTTGAAGTATAACCCGACAAGCATTATGTTCTTAAATATCCCAAGTATATCAAAACTTCAATGGCATCCATTCACAGTTTCCTCAAACAGTAATTTGGAACCAGAGAGACTAAGCGTGATCATCAAAAGTGAGGGAAGATGGACTCAGAAGCTTTACGAGACACTTTCATCGCCAGCACCCATTGATCGTCTCGAGACCTCTATTGAAGGACCCTATGGACCAATTTCAATAAACTTTCTCAGGTTTAATTTAAAAGCACATAACATTACCACAATTAATGTGATAAATAATCCTGCTCTAGGATATAAAATTGGATTCAGATCCTTTCTATTTCGTCTTGAAACATACTTTAATCACAGCATCCGCATCAAAATGAGATAACCCAAATGACAATCGACCCCTTTATCGTAATGACCTCCATGTAATATTAATAATATTAAAAATACAACTCGTTTTGTTGCTAACTAATATTACACCTCATGTTTTTCCAGACATGATATGCTTGTGATGGTGAGCGGTGGCAGTGGCATCTCTCCATTTGTATCGATCATCCGAGAGTTCCTCTTTATGAGCACGACAACGACGTGCAAGACTCCACAAATCATGCTAATATGTGCATTCAAGAACTCCTCCGAACTTACCATGCTCGACCTCTTGCTACCAATTTCAGGAACTCCCTCTAATTTGTCCAATTTAAACCTACAAATCGAGGCTTATGTGACCAGGGAACAAGAACCCAACTTTGGATCTAAGAAACAGATGCAAACATTTTGGTTCAAGCCGAACCCAACCGATGTGACATTTTCAGCCATTTTAGGTCCTAATAGTTGGGTTTGGCTTGGTATTATCGTAGCGGTTTCTTTTGTAATGTTTCTTCTGTTGATTGGAATCATTACAAGTTACTTCATTTATCCCATCGATCACAACACGAATAAATACTTCTCGTGGTCTTCTAGGGCTCTCCTAAACATCCTAATTATGTGCCTATCAATTGGTGTGACGGCGAGTGCTGCTTTTCTTTGGACAAAATCGCATAGTGCTAAAGAGGCTAAGAATAATATTCAGCGCATGGAAGGAGCACCACCTATACAATCCCATGGATCGTTGTTAAATAATGCTGATAGGGAATTGGAGAGCCTCCCCCAACAATCCTTAATCGAAGCAACTAATGTGCACTTTGGACGAAGGCCAGATCTTAAGAGTAAGTCATTTTTCAGGATAAATGTTTGAATTAATGTCAATTTTGTAAATGCATGTGACTAAGTTCATTTTGTGCACATGTTATGATAGATATCATGTTTTTATATGCCACATTAATGAAAAATTGAATTGGACTATAAATTTTTAAAAACCTTTTTGGACGGTAATTGAATATTTGAAATGGTTATTAAGGGAAAATAAATAAATGAATGAATTAAATTGGACCCATGAACTAAATTCTTGAAGTGTAGCATTGTAAATAACTAGACATTGATATGGATCCACATGAGAGGAATGTGAAATATATGATTAAGGAAACTTTGTCTTGAAATTAGGCTACTACTACTGCATAAGAGATCCATATATTAGTCGTGGCTAATAGAAAAGCTTAGGATGGGTGGATGTAGCATTCTGTTTGTTAAAATCTTTACAGTGAGTCTCAATTAGCTAGCTAATTAATCATTTTGCATGATGTAGGATTGTTATTCAAGTGGAAAGGAACAAGTGTTGGAGTTCTTGTTTGTGGTCCAAAGAAGATGAGACATGAAGTTGCAACTATTTGCTCCTCTGGTCTTGCTGAGAATTTGCATTTTGAGTCCCTTAGCTTTAGCTGGTGATGTGCCAATAAGGATTCATCTTAGTGATTGAGGTTTTGGACCCTTTGTGCATAGCACTCATGTTTGAATTCCGTCGTTTATAATCTTCTATCTTGGGGGATTGAGAACTTCAAGCAAATTGTTGTACTCTAGATTGTGTTCATATTCGAGCTTGATAGTTTCTTACTAGCCTAACTATTTCATCTATCTTGTTTTAACAAGTTAATAGAAGATGGAAAAATCTTCTTTTTAGAAAAATGTGTTGAATAAAAAAAAGTGATTGTATTGTGAAGAAATATGTAGTGAATAAAATAAAATGTACCTCCATAAGTTAAAGAGGAAATTTCAAGTAAAATGGGATATACGAAGATCTCAAATTCTGGGATATATATGGGATACTCACTGTAGTCACTAGATATAGGAAATAAACCTAGTAGTGCTCGATTAAATTTTATCATTGAAATAACTTAGAAGAAACTCAATGGGTAGAAACTAAGATAACTATGCATGGCTGGCCAATATCATTATAGCAAAATCAATCGTAAAGTCCACTCTTGCTCACTACATGTAAGTTGGTAAATTACCTAAGAAAATTGTAGGGAAAAATGACCCAAATATTCAATAATTTCTGGTGGAATGGTATGGAGGACAAGCAAGAACACATTAGGTAAATGAGTCCATAATAACGTTTCCAAAGAAAAAAGAAGGACTGGGAATGGCCAATCGTAATAGAAGGAATAAACCTTATATTATAAAATGATGTTAGGACTTAAAAAGCCAGAAAAACTTCTATGGTTAAACTAAGTTAAGGTTAAATAGAAGAAGCTATGATAGAAGAGTAATGCAATATGCCCAAAGTTAAGCTCTTGATTGGTTGTAGAACTTCATAAAAGTGAAGAATGGATATGGGGAGAAGGAATCTTAGCTCTAGGCAATGGCTTGAATACAAGGAGATAGAGTAGAAATGGAATTATATATTTCCTCCAAAATGTTAAACTATTGTAATGGATGATCTAACATGATAGTCTCCCACCAGCTATCAATCTTTAAAAGAGAGATATACTATTAAGTGCTAGGTGATGTCCTACATGTAAAGAAACAAATGAAGATTTGAAGCATGCTTTTAAAAAGTGTGCAAAATTAAGAAATTTGTGTAAAGAATGGAAATAAATCTAGGGACATTAACTCTAAAGAGCATCCAAATGACTTTATTACTTAGGTAAGTATAAACCACCATATCAAGAAGTAAGATATATTATAAGAGTTTTGATTTTTAGTAGCTTCTATTTCATGCGTTTAGTGGTATTTTTAGTATCCATTAAGACTTTTAGTAATGGTGCATACAAGAGTAGCAAATTGTCATTAATATCACTTTTTCCAATGTAGTTATATAGAATACTATAGCAACAATTTTAAAAAATGAGAATGTATGCATACTATAATAGCATTTATTAAATGTTACTAAATTGATTATATAAAAACAACTTAAAACTACTAGTAGTAACATAATATAGAAGGTATTATAAACTATTACTATTTTCAACGTTTAATGTCAATTTAAAACGGCTTCTAATAATGTAAAATAGTAGTTATTATACTCTATTATTATTTCCTTTCTCATGGAAAAGAAAGAAAATATATATATATATATATATATATACTTCTAAGACTGCTAATTATATATACTCATTTTCATCTATGAATAATTTGTAAATTATTTATAATAAGAATACCTTAGAAACAATCTACTACCTTATTTCCCATTAAAGAAAATATTTGATTCTATGTAAAATAAAGTTTAAATGCATATATAACTCCTTACAATATTTTATTCTCTAAAATGAGTAATGATAGCACAACAGCATATAAAATTTGAAGATACATATAAATTGTAAAGAGTTTAATGTTTATTTCCATTACAATATCATATACCGATCAATACTCTCAATCAGCCAAGAAACTACTCTACAGCCATATATTTAACCAATTTCATTTACACCCTCCTAGCTCTTAGCAAGTTTGTTGCATTATATTACATAATATAAAAACCCTGCTTCATAAAAATCCAAAACAGTTTAACACATATATTTATTGATGACTATAGTATCAAAGGAGGAATAAAAGGATCACTTACATGCAAGTTTAACAAACAAAGCTAATTATCAAGTTAAAAGACTCATATGTGTAACTTAAAAACCAATTTGCAATATTAAGAGTCTCAATCCGTTCAGCATCCTCAAGAATTCTCTCCAACAGTATTAAGAGTTACATGTTATATCTTAATTAAACTTATAACACAATTAAATTGTTTCTATAAGAACTATTTTAATCCAAATATATGAAATAAATGAATATAATACCTCGTGTTCATTTAGAAACATATCTTGAAATACTTTTTTTATCACATTAGCTAAAGGCATAGATATACCCTTTAAAAGGTTGACTCATATCTATTGATTGATCCATCACTCTAAATTAATCTAACATAAACAAAACAAAAATAAAGTCATAAGTTCTACCTTAATTAGTCTAAGCTAAGAACCACAAGTTTGACAAGATTGAAAGTGTTTGACAAATTCTATCTTAGTTTCCATTAAGGTATAAGACATATTAATATTTGATTTAAATAGATTTAAATATGAAAATTTTTATTACTAAAGAAGGAAATGTTTTTATTGTTATCTTTCAATAAGCAAGTATACTAAAAAGGAGTCCAGCCTCTAGGATATTATACTATGCATCTAAAACATCAAAGGACACCAAAAGTTAAGCATTGCATATGTTATTGAAAGCCACTTTGAATTTACAAGAAGTTCAACCTATAAATTCATGGACAAGAAATATAACTGAATTCACTAGAATATAAAAACAAAATTGGAAGATATGATTATGTTACATGCTATATATAAACCTTGTTACTATGTAAACACCTACAAATGATCATAGCAAAAAGATGGCACAAAGAAGTTTGAGATTGAACTCTATCTAAAAGCAATTAATGGATCTCATAGTTCATAATGCAACAACTTAAAATTTATTTCAAGAACTACTTTCTCATGATCTCTTTGTAAATTATTGATCACTTGGTTGGCTCGTCGTTCAAATAATATGAAGAAAACACTATCTCAACAATTCTTATTGATGATGCTAAAGTTTTTTTTTTTTTTTCTGTCTTCTACCAGATATTAAGTATGTATATGTGGCATTAATGTATGGTATGATTTTGTACCTTGCATTCTTTGCCAGAATTCCTAAAGTCACTGCTACTCACCCATTGATTAAACTATATGAACTTTCCATTTTAAGAGGATTTAAGGTGTAACCTTAAAAGTGATGAATTGCTTCTTAGAGCAAATATCCAGTTCTTTAGATGCATTTTCTGCCTTGTCTAGCCCATTCCTTGTTGATAATGTTTAAATAATTATATCTAAGAATCAACACTATGTATATAAGCTTAAACTTTCAAAGTAGATAGTCATAAAGCTGGAAAAACAAATGAATATGGTGAGCTCTATTACATCTTCTACATTATCTTTAAGAATATGGAGTTTCCTAGATATATGTTTGAGACAAACTCTCTGTTAATTGAACTAATAGGCACAATGAGTATCCAAAGAGCAAAATTGGTATAAGAACATCGGAAAAGAGAGTTCCAAACTAATGCAAAAACAAGTATCCCATTTCTAAAAGTGTGAAAAGCACCAATCAAGATGGCATTGCTAGAATAAGTAAGATGAGGGGGGAATGGCCCTAGAAAGAGGGAAAGGATATCAACTCCATCACTTATGGCATCATCCATTACAGCTAAAATGTTAAAATCAACATATTGGTTAAGCCAACAATCCTCATCAATAGCTAGCCTAGGTCCTTAGTGCTTTGCCCATTGTAGTTCTCCACCAAGACTATATAAGCTAACATTTGGTACAACATATCTAACAATAGTGGATGTTGTATGAGTTTCATAGCCATTAGCATCTTGAGCTAATAGAAAGAATATTTGTTTGAAAGATTCAAGATGGCCTGCTTCAAATCTCTTATAGTAATATCATTCACTAATGATTTTCTTGGACGTCCAATTTAAAGATAAAAATGTACCTAATGAGTTAGCTTAAGCATAATATGATATTTACAAAAGGACAAAAACTTCATTCAACACAAATCATCTATTGTCAGCATAAATATGCAAACAGCAATAAATTTCCATTGTAGAAAAGCTTGAGCAAGCAGGTAACTATAGGTTCTGTTTGCTTATAAGTAGGCAATTATACAAAACTATATATACAACAACGTGAAACTACGATTCTTCATATATCAAAATAAGTACAAGTAACTAGCTATTTTCGTGTAGCATATGCATGTGTCTTACCTGTTGCAATTAAAGAGCCTAAAATTATTGCTAGTTATGCACTCTCCCTTAAATTTTGCAGGAATAGGTCTTCATCCATAGTCACTAAAGCTCTTTGATTTAGGCCATACACTTGAAAATATTATTGAACATGTATGTGCATTACATTTTAAAGCATGAAGGCTAAGCACTAGAGATAAAGGCAAGGAGTTGTAGCTTTACTAGTGTCAATGACCCCAATAATAACATCTAAGATGGAATTTAAGGGAATTTTATTATCTTCGTAAGGAGAATTTAAACTCCCTTGAATGAGTTGTATAGATTTCATTCATCCTACATCTTAAACACCGAATAACTGAGTTCATTTCTATAGTTTAAATTCCATCTAGTAACACAATTAGCTGATGCGTTTAGGCATTTTTTAACAAGTATGTTTGTCAAATTTTTCCCCAATTTTATCAAACCATATAATTTTTAGAAGCTTTAGGGTAGACGTATAATATGCTAAAGTAAGAAGCATAAGTTTTGACAATCCTCTAAAGCTTTTGCTAATGATGAATAATAGCTTCCCTTACCTCATCTAAACTAGTAGACAATGGAAATCGATTTATTTCATAAAACTTATAATAATCTCTTATTATAGTGAGCAAGTTATGATAATAAAAAAGGTGCTTTACATCACTTCCTTGCCTTCCAGTAACTGAAGCAAGCGTCTGATGATTGGCTACCATAACAAATTCTATATGGATGTGGGTACATCACCATGTATATTATGTAATTCTACAAAGCACGGTAGAGAAGTTGGAACACAATAGTTAGTTATCACCAAACAAGCAAGGAAATGGCCAACAACTTTTCCTCTAGGCATATATAGTGTCGATTCCTAAATGTATTACTTAAACATTATTAGTAAGGAATGGACTAAAGAAGGAAGAAAATGCTTCTAAATTACTAGATATTTGCCTTAAGAAGCTATTTATCGCTTGCAAGATTACACCTTAAGTCCTCTCAAAATGGAAAGTTCATATAGTTTAATCAATGGGATTGCATCGTTGCTCCAAGATCTACAAATCACGGTAGAGAAGTTGGAACACAATAGTTAGTTATCACCAAACATGCAAGGAAATGGCCAACAACTTTTCCTCTAGGCATATATAGTGTCAGTTCCTAGATGTATTGCTTAAACATTATTAGTAAGGAATGCACTAAAAAAGGAAGAAAATGCTTCTAAATTACTAGATATTTGCCTTAAGAAGCTATATGTCACTTGCAAGGTTATACCTTAAGTCCTCTCAAAATGGAAAGTTCATATAGTTTAATCAGTGGGATTGCAACGCTACTCCAAGAATTTCTTCAAAGAATGCCAGGTATAAAATCTTACAATACATTGATACCGCATACACATACTTGCATAGGATAAAGAACTAATCACATGTTTAATTGAAAGTTTAATGTAGAGATTATGTCAAATGTTAACCATGTAGCATCCGTTAGAGTTTTCTGATAATCAAAATGTAATATTTTCATTTACTGCATCCTATTGATAATTTATTTTAACTAAACTTCCTTTTGATCATTCCCTTTATTTAGTAGCAACAATTCATTTTCTTACTCTTATCTCCAAATCTCATGGCTTTCACTTTTTTAATAAAAGTTGATACTAACTTTGATTAAACAAGTTACCTAAAGCCTCATTACAAATTACTATAGAAGGTTCTTGTCTCTTCTTTTACCTCATCCTAAGAAAATGTCTAGTTCATCCTCATCTAATCATGAACCATCTAACTTTATCCCTCAAAATTTTGCTAGGACTCTCAAATATATGTGCCCACATCTAAACACTAACTTAGAGAGACCTCCATTTTGGAACTCTTCCTTTACTTTTAATCACCCCATTCACCTTCTCGATCATAGTCAGACATATAATTGGTCCCAAAATAGTGTCTTAGCTAGAGAAAAATTGGAAGCTTTATCACACAATTTCTCATTCTTCAATACTGAGGTATTATCATCAAAATTCCAAAGACCCTTCCACATTACTGTTTCTTTATAGAAATTGATACTATGACTAAATTTTCATGAATGCCTTAGTCTCCAATTTTGATGATAGGAAAATGAGCTTAAACCAACAACTTTAAGGATCAATCCCTTAAATAAACAATGTGTACAGCCCAACTTGTTAATCAATTATTTATAGGACTATAAGGACAAGATCACTTGGATAAGCAGGCAAAGAAGAATCAAGTGCATAGATAAGTTAAACTTTTAGCTTAGTCAAATTTGTATTAGATATGAGTTTTATAATACCAAAAAAAAATTACATATAACATTCACTACTTTAACATAACACTGTTTTAAGAGGAGAAGCCATCCAAAACAAACAAAACAAAAAGGAAGAAAAAAAAAAGAAGAAAAAGGAAAAGAAACCAACATCATACGTATTGAAATCTAGTTTTGTAATTAGATTATAAGATCCTTTATCCTTCTTTTGTTTTCATGGAAACACAAATCCATCAGACTCTTCTAGGTTTAGATTCAAGCTTATAGCTATGGCTTCGACACATTCTTCACAAATTGAACAAAGCATTACAACTATCCCCAAAAATCACTAATTATAAACAACATAGTCGACAACATGACATGCACATTGTTAAATTAATTAATGGAAAAATGAAAAACCTAAAAATCACTAAGTGCAAGCAAAATAATTAGCTAACCTCTTGAAGAAAATAGTAAGAAAAATGTAGATTATTTGCAGTTGATGAAGAACGCTAATGGGGGATCTACTACATGAAGCTTCCTTGCAAGCTAATTCAACAAGAGAACAAAGTAAGCGAGGGAAGGGTAGAGAGAGAGAGAGTAAATCTTTTAAGGGCCAACTTATTTTTACTTTAGGCCCCTTCTCCTATCATAATTTGTATTATTAGGATACTTCCATAGCATGTTTAAAAAATTGCCACTAATGTACATATTTATTACTTCAATGGAAAGAAAACTACTATAATATCATATACAATATAAGTATTAAATAAAACCATCCCTAATTATAAGTTCCTAAAAGACCAATCTATTGTAGTGATAATGCAAATGCCCATCTTCCAAAACCCTTTCTTATTTGACATTATTTGTTAGAAAATTTAGATACAAACAAATAAGATTATTTTAAGCTACAAGAAAATTGAAGCAATCTTTTACATTAAATGTGGTGGCTCATGAACTTTGGTTGCAAGGTAGAAAGAAGGTATATGAGGAGGAAACAAGCAATCTATTGATAAAATATCTTAGCAAAGGATAGGGAAAACTTAATATAGATGAGTCTACATTAGCATATGGTCATGCAACGATTTGAGGGCTAATTCAAGACTCTCAAGAAAGATAGATATTTGGGTTTAGGAAAATCTTAGGAAAGATAAATATCTTCAAAGCTGAGTTATAAGATATCTATCAAGGAATTCACTTTTACTTACAAAAATACTTTGTGAAATGCCAAAAGACATATCAAATGGTGTATGGCTATATTCCTTACTAAGTGATTTTTTTTATGGTTTTAATAAGCCTAGATTAAAATGTTATAATGTGATTGTAGCATGCATGGAAAAAATTGTCCAAATTGCAAGGGAGTTAAATGATGTGGTAAATAGCCTGGCAAGAAGAATGTAGATGATAAATGGGGATGAAATACTTCTTGATGCACCCCAATGCTTATTTTGCAATTGTTAAAAGAAAGACTTTGTTAACTGTTGATTTTGTGAAGAGAGCATATATCTTAGTACTGTAATATGGCTAGAGACTCCTTGGATCTTCCGTAATTCGGGACTAATTCAGCTTTATTGTATCAAGTAAATGAATCGATTTTCATTAGGAAAAATAAAAAAATAAAAAACTATAAGAGTAACTCATATAAAATAATTTATTTCATAGAAAACCCAACAAACACATGCATAAATACATAAAACATATTACTAATTAATACATTTAATGCAATAAACATGACACCATTTTGATATATTAAACATCACTCTTAATAGAAGAGCTATAACTATCTTCATCATCGTAATATTTGGACCAGAGCATCACTCCTCCATACTTAGAAGACATTTTAATTGCAGGAAGGACTTGAGCAGTAAGATCACTTGCAGGAATAAAGCCACTACCAGCTGCATCTGGAGCTGCAGGCAATCCTAAGAAAATTTTACCCACATGAATTGAAGTCCATTGCTTCCAAGCATTCTCCAAGCTATTTATATTCCCTGAGCTATATTGGCATGGTGGGTTGTTGTAAAATTGAACCCAAACATAATCAAATAACCCTGTTTGAAGGGCACCTCCAACCCATGCATCGGGGTATGGACACTGGGGGGCTGCGGTTAAATACACTTTCTTACCCCTTTTGCTATATCCTGATAAATACTTGGCAAGGACATCCCAGTATTGGTGTGTCCCTCCCTCAATGTCGAAATCAATGCCATCAAGAATCGCATCGCCAAGAGGTCTAGAGGGGGATTGTCCACCCAAGAAGTTGTTCCAAAGATAAGTAGCAACTTGTCTAGCATCGTCAGCCGAGGTCAGGTTGTAGCTAATTATACCGCCACCAATTGAGAGCATGACCTTAATGGCTTTAGCTTGACACGCTTTAATTTCGGAGCTTAAACGGGTGCAGCCGTTGCTATATGGATCACAATGGCCAGCTAGGTTGATCATAGGAGTCTGCCCATTGCCAAATCTAGCAAGAAAGGCTAAATTCACAAAATTATAGTTTCCTGAATCACAAGTTTCTGCTAAAGTACCTTCATTGCCATTTTGGCCCCAGTAAATGGCAATTCCACCAGCATTTGCACTGATTACTAGTGTAATCAAAACTATCGAAGACAATAATGGCTTTGAGACCATGTTGAGATATATTGGCTTTTTCAACGTTTACGATGTCTGAAGGGGAAAAGGAGAGAGACAGCAGTATTCAGATTTTCTTTCTTTTGTATATTTTGGTGCTTCAAGATGTTGGAGAAAGGCAAATATATATAGTGAGGAAAACTGTGAGATCATGTTAATACCAATCTTTTGTAATTTTGTGCAAATGCGTGGCTTTGCAACCCAGGTGCCTGGTATATATGTGACTTTACGTCGACGCATTGGCCATTGGAATGTGAACTTGTTTGGTAACTGGGAAAATTTTAACGACTATTCCCAGTATACTCATCAAAAGGTATAATACATACATATATATATATATATATATATATTATTCTCCATACATCAATCGACTATTTTTTGAAATTTGTTGTCATATTTTAAATTGCGGTAAAAATCTCAGTAAAAATCGATCTTTCTAACTAGTATTTAGTGCCACTCGTTAAGTGGATGTTAATTAAGTATATTTGAGTTTTTTGAAATGTACTTTTGGTGAGTTATGGCCGCTCATGGGCATTTATAACGTGGACAAAATATCAAGGAATTTTATATAGAGAATTAGACAAATTAACTTTCAATATCTAATTCATTTCGTTTACCCCATGTTTGATTTTATCTATTTCATATGAATCCGTCCAGCCAATTACATATTGTTTCGGCAATTGCGGTCCCACAAAACATAAAAAATGTAAATGTCAAGTAGAATAATCCTTAAGACCTTGTTCGGTTTTCGATCATCCAATCCAATCTAATAGAATTCGATTAATTATTAAAAATTTACAAAGGAATGGGTATTGGATGTTTCAATTTTGAGTGGTTAACATTAACTGAATATTATAGAAAAAGTGCATTAAAAAGGGGATCACGAAGAGAGCAGAGTGATATATGGTTTTTGGGAAGTCGAGTGATAACTTTATTAGAGGAGGAAAGGTTCTGAAATTTTAATATCACGATTCTAAAACACATTAAAATTTCTCATAAAATTGAATTCCATTTATAGGAACTTAATTCCTACCAAACAATAGAATGGAACTTCTAAGAAGAAATCGGAGTCCGATTCCTAATAAATTAAAAAAGTCAGAAGAAAGTTGAATCACACTATTACATGTATTTTAGCTATCAAAACAAGCCGGAGTAGGTCATATAAATATATTCTCAACAATACTACATAGCGAGTTTTTATGATTACACGAAGAGAAGTACAAGGTTTTCTGAAGATGATATTTGAGGATTTGAGTAATCCGAGATGAATCCCCCTTTTTTTTTTTTTTTTTCCTTCTGAGCAATATTTCTACGGTAAATAAAATATTTAAAATAAATTTCCAAGGGCGGGTGGGCTTGTAATGCAATTAAATAGAAAAAGAATGTAAATTTTTATCCTATCACTACCACTATCATTATCTTAATTCAAGAAACTCGTCCTCCTTGCACTTTCCCACGTCAATCTCCATTGTGTTCTTCTTCTTTGCTGGTAAAATTCTGCAGCAGATCCTTCTCGGAGCCTACACCAAAGCACGCACAAACAAATCATCCATCTTTTCGATTTTACAAGGTTGGAGAAAGGAAAAAAAAAAAAAAACAGTATCGTAAAAATAGATAAAAACCACATGGGATGTGTAAATTCCAACTTATAGTTCAATTAGTTGTGGAGTAGAATTCAATATGATCCAAAATTGATATAATGCTACTATCACCTATTTAAGTTACTACATAAACTTTTAATTTGTTAATACTACTTAATTCATCCAATCACCAACGACAGTAAGACACATATCACATGTTTATGTAATTAGTACGAATAATGACATAAAAAATTTCAATTAGATACTAAAATAAATTTAATAACTTGAAAGTTCAAAGTAGTAATTAAACTTTCAGCTAATATATGCAATATTAACCCTCGTACATGGTCATTAATTTCTCGGTTCACTTGATGAGGTTTAATCTAAAGTCGGAGCTCAAAGCGTTAATGACAAATGGGCCGGGCCTCTTGTATCCAAAAATTAAAAAATAAAAAAATTAGATGAGAACCCTTACCTTATCCCAGAGAAATGGATCGGGCTTCTTATATACTTGCACCTTATATATTCGAGAAGGATCCGCAATTTTCCACTTGCAATCCTCCCTCGGATCCTGATGTCGGACGTATTCACTTGCAGTCTCATTGTTCTTGTTATTATACAAGGCATTAGATAAAAAATAGACGTAAGGCTTTTGACACGGGTTCCGACTAACGGGTCGGGTATTGAATGGGAAACTGGTATAATCTGCTCTCCTATACCAATTAAGAAATGTTCTCATGGGCATTTCCATGTCCCGGGGCGAGTGGATGCCCCGGAGTATTTGGACCGCATAGCCCCATGAAACCGATACGGTCCAGCTCCGAGTCTTATCATAGCAAATGGACTGCTGCATGAGCCCGGATGAGTCCAGATCCATGGCGACCTTGAGGCGTCTAAGGGCTTGAAGCTGGTTCGCATTGGGAAATATGGGCTCCACTAGGTCCAAGTGGTGGAGTGAAACCAGAGGTGCCACAGGGTGGGCTGCTAGGAGCCCAAATAGGTTACCATACACATCGTACTGAAATCAAACAAGATCAAGAAAAAAGAGTTTTAATGGAAATGTAGAAGTGAATCTGACGTACAATGTTAAATATAATTATTTACAACTAATAAACGCATCAACGTAACTCCCAAAAAGTTACACTAAATCAAGTGTTTTCAGTCTCATATAAAAAGTGATGGATACTAAAGATTTGAGGATTTGGATCACACGATCCATGGCAGACTTCCTATATGCATGGATATGCTCAAATATGTACTCTATGATTGGTAATCATCATTTATTTTTAGAAAAATCTATTCCCTCATTTGATTTATAAAATGTTATGCTAAAAAAGACTTCATTTCACATGATGTAAAATAAGTGAAAAATTTATACTCATTACCTTTACTAGGGAATGCTATTCCTCTTAAATTATCACTTATATTTCAAGATGGCTGTAGTTTAATAAAATGAATACTGATGTTTCGATTGAACGAATTAAATTCAAATTCCCTCTCCCTTCCTAAGTTATAATTATTCCTAAGTTATAATATAATTGGTAAAACAGAAAAATTACTTATATTTCAAAAAAAAATATTTCTAATTATAAAAAAATTATAATAACATGAGTAGTTCCTTTTTTTTCTTTTCCTTTCTAAGCCTTATTCCATTTTGGTGAACCAAATGCATCTCCAATGCATTTCAGAAACCGGCTCCATTATATTATCAATAATTTAACATTTTAATTTAGTACATTACATGAAAAAGAAAAAACAATTGATGGTTAAAGAGCCAAAATTATCCTATTCATTATGTATTGGTTATAGGGGGAAAAAAAATAGAAAAAGAAAAAGGTCACCATAGTAAGGGGGTGGACATCGATATTTTTGGAAGGAAGTAGTGGTGGATATTGATGTTTGAAAGAGACGTAGAACCACCGTTTTCAAATGGTATGCCAATAGAACTAAGTTCGTTGCAGGCTTTCGTATTCATCGGCCCACAAAGGGTCCATGTCGGAAGCGTCCCACTTAAAAAAGGAAAAAACAAAATATGACAAAGATATCTCAGATCTATGTTTTACACGTGTAGCAAAGTTATGACTTAAAAGAAATTACAACTTATTTTCTTGGCAATGACGGGGACGCTCAAGCCACGTAAATCTAACACATGGATTGATTTGGTTGAATGTGAATTAACAAGTGCTTTCAGCATAATAATCGATAAGGTGAAAAAGAAAATTAATTATATCTTTGACGTAAAAGCCATTTTATAAAACTATAATTTTTTTTTTTACTCTTAACGAGTCGTGATGGTTAATATTTTTATTTTATCAACTACTATTACAATCGGTGAAAATGAGGGATCAAATTAATTTATTCCTTCTTCTATTAAGAGATCAATGCATAATTTTCCAGGCCAGTAATAAATATTTAAATAAAAAGCTATTTCATTTCAACATAACCTTGAGTTCTGCCTCCATCATACCCGTATAGGGAAAGATCCTTCCCCCTGGTGATTCATAGCTATGTGTTATAATGATCCCAATCCCAATCCCAATCCCATCCCATCCCATCCCAATTAACGCGTTATAAATACCCAGGCTTTAGTGTGTAAAGTTGGACCTGGTAATAAGATGCCATTTTAACTCACACCGACAAATGGTTTAATGTTTGTGCACACGTCATCAAGACGAGAGGTGTATGGCAGTAAGAGGGAGTCTAACTCCACACCTACCCCATGTCCGAAAGGTTCAGAGACATTAATGCACTGCTAGTGCCTGCCCCTCTAAAGTCTATTCCCGCATATACGGTGAAGCCACCGTTAATATACTAATTAATAAATTGACTATTATCAAATAAGCCTTTCCAGCGCTAATACTTATTCTACTGCGTGGTCCACTCATTGACTCGGAATCATTACAACGCGGAAAAAAACTCACCTTTCATTAAATACAAATAAATTAAGGTATTCGCTGTTCAACTTTCATGCTATTTAACTAATGAAACAATAATTTTAATTGATATCGAATCGGATTTAAATATTAATCCGATTCAAGTTAAATCTTGACATCTAGAATTATTTTAACTAAGAGAGCCATTCTTATAAGCATAACAATTCTAGACAAGCTAAACCTAATCCAACTTTGAGCTGATTTCAAAGTTTGTTTATGTCGAGCCTGATATTAAAATTTTAAACTGAAGCTTTGGGTTTCCAGATCAACTTATTATCCAGTTCATGCTAAACACTGTATTGACTCAACACTAGTAATTTACACTCCTAATTGGTAGCACCTGTTAAGAGATCCTTCTAGACTATATAACAGAAAATGAAAAAAAAAAAAAAAAAAGCAATAATAAAAGACTCAAATACTATAATCATCAATTTCTTTTTCTTTGAATTTAGATCTAAATTACAGATATTGTGCTTACTATAGATCTGAAAAGAAAAAATTAAAAATTAAAAATTAAAAAGAAAGTGGGTGGGACCGCAATATGATTTGTGAAATGAGAAAACGAAATAAGTGTATGAGAGAGACTCTAACTAAGACCAAGTTCAAAACCATAACCACCAACAAGAATGATTGGGTGTTTGACTTCGTTGAAATGGGGATTTGGTCCTTGTTGAATTTTCCTAATACTTTCTCCTAAATCATCGGCAGATCTTCTCATTCTATTTTTGTAATTAACGAATTAATTCTACACGTTTGCCCATAATGTTGAAGATCAATTTTGCTTATACTCAAATCCAATAAAATATTTATATATAATACACTAGAAATCATAAAAATTTAAAAAAAAAAAAAAGGGAAGTTAGGTATCCGTAGGAGAGATATTTCAAGTGACTTGCAACATGAGAGATATGAATAAATAAATTTATATGATAATTATCCTCTCATATTGGTTAAGTATGAATTTTTTTCATATCTTGCTTGCCACTAACTAACTAGCCTATTTCTGTATTTATTTAGAAGAGAGATTCGCTTATATCACCATTAACAATATCAACCGAACCAAACATAATTCAAAATCCAAATTCTGATTTGCTTTTTTTGGAAACTGACCTGACCAGAAACATCACGAACACGAATTTACATAATTATTAAATTTTAAACACGGTCATTTACGATGTGATGCTTAATCGATTTTATATATTTTTAATATTGACCGACACGAAAAACATAAATAATAAGAACCGACAAGTTTATACACACATCTAATGTATATGTCCAAAAATAAACATTTTAAACCAAATTTATTTGTTGATTGGTCTAGTTCTTTTGTTAGTTGTTATTTTTTTTTTTTTCTTTTCCTCTTTCTTCGAACTAATATACCGAATAATCAAACCCGATTCATTCCCACCAACCTACCTAAATCAGTTTTCCCGTTATACATCCTACCTAAATCTGTCCACTATCTTCAAAGGCAATCAATGCAATCATAACCATATAGAAAAATCCAAACGAAAAGGCAGAATCCGATTCAGCGTAAGCATTTTTTTTTTTCAATCTTTTTTTATTTATCATTAATAATTGTGAAATATTTTGTCCATATTAAAATCTAATAATCACCTTCACTAATATCCTTAATCTAGGGAATGACCATATGAAAAGTGAAAAATATCTCTTTTAGTTTTTGGACGGGTGTCCAGTAAAGTAACACCGAGATTTTCTATATCATAAAAGGTTATTCTGTGATTCCATCAAGATGAATACTTCATCATTTAATTTTTGAATTCTCATTAAATTAATTTTCATAACCATTTCGATCGTCAGATCATAGATCACGATATTGTAGAAAATAATGATGGTTAAAAAAATTAAAATAGTTAAAAATTAAGCACTAACCTGGTGGAAACCTTTTTCCAAAGTGAGGGGAACACCAATCTCAGCCATACAAGCTTGAATCCGATCATCAGATCCATACAGGCTTGGATATCTACGTATACACCTATCTTGCATTATCGCCAAAGCCTTAGCCAATGGATAACTAATCGCAAACCCACCTCCACCGTAAGCCATATTATAAGAAAAATACAGATTCTGCAGGTGACTCTCCGAAGGACTCCCTATATAGTAAAACTGATTATGATCATACTTCGACAAAACCCTAATCAAATTATCCGTAACGAAGACCGTGTCATCATCACCCATGACGAACCACCTGACGTTGTCCATGCCTAACTTTAGCGTCTCCGTAACAATCCTGGAGATACGTATGGCCGACCTATGACCCTTAGGGTTCTTGTACTTGAATTTGGAAGTGTTGCTGGAGATCCTCAGTTGGGGCAACAGTTGGTTTTCCTCGGTGTCGTTCTGGACGGGATTGTCCAACCAGACGGCGCCTCGCATGATGTTTGGCTTCCACCAGTACTTAATGTAGTGTTTTCGGTGTTTCCATAGTTTAGATGATGCGGCTATGCCGAAGACTACGTGTTCTAAGGTAGTGTTTTCTGGTGATTCCGAGTTCTCCAGTGGTGGTGCAGCGATTTGGTAAGATCTGGTGGTTTTCAACCCCTGGAGGCGTTTTTCAGGATTACATGAGTATGGGGAGTATAGGAATTGGATTGTATACAAGATGTACAACGTAGATAAAATAGCAATAGACCAAACCATGAACTTAGGGAGTCTCATGGCTTGTTCCCATAAATCAGGATCCTTTTGGTTCTTCTCTTTCATGGAATACCTAAGCAGGGTTTCTGGGACTGATTAGTAATTTCTGTTTCTTTATGTTTGAGGGAAGAGAGAGAGAGAGAGAGGAGAGACGGGGTGGGGGGGGGGGGGGGGGGGGGAAGAGGGAGGGAGGGAGGGATGGATGGGGGAAAGAGATGAGACAATAGAAGTGTCCCTACCAATTCCACCAAGAGGAGGACACGGCGGTGAAAAGGTGACTCCTGAGGACGGTAGAGCTTTTTTCGTCCATATGCAGAATAACCAAGACCGATCTTTATCTGTATCTTTTTTTTTTTTTCTTTTTTAATTTTCATTCAAAGCGAACAAAATAATGTTATTTTCAAACTTAAATAGTCGAAATCTATCATTAGTTTCTATATCTACTCATCAATAGAGTATCTCAGTATCCCTGTTTCCTTCGGCAGGAAGCTTAGTTCAGCACCTATAACAATACCCTTTATGGTTTTGCTCCTGAATCAAATTGTTTTAAACATTTCTGCTGTAGTTTTTTTCGGCCCTTAAGATATTTTATTGTTTAGTTTGATGAGTAACTTTATTTAAATTTAAAATAAATTTTACTTTTTGATTATAGTCTATATTAATAACCCGTTTGCTTTATTGAATAAAATGAAGAAGGAATAAAATTAAAATTCCTAAAAAATATAATAAGAATATAATACTTATTATTTTATTTAGTTAAATTTATAAATAATTTAAGAATTGATTGTAATAGAACATTAATAACTAAATTATCCTCGATTCATCTTCCTTTTCAACCAATCTTAAAGTAATAAGCAGTAGTAATGGCGACGATAACAATAATAGTTATAGAGATGACAATAGTAGTTGTGGAGGTAACAATAATAGTAATAATGATAGCAACAACAATGATCGGTGGTGGTAGTGGTGGTGGAGGTAATGGTGGTGGTGGTAGCGGCGGCGGCAGTAGCGATGGTAGCAATAGCGGCGGTGCAACGATGATAGCAACAATAGTGGTGATTGGTAGAAGCGATGATAGTGGCAGTGGTAAAAGTGATAGCGATAGTAATAATGACAATGGTAATGGTGATAGTGGTGATAACAGCAATGATAGTGGTCGATGATGGTGTTGATGGTTGTTAAATTGGGGTAAAGTCATTGTTGGAAAAAATATAAAATTTTGTAAGTAATTGTAATTTTTTTATTGAAGTAAGGAATTCCCATTACTTGAATTCAAATAACAGGGATTTTTATGTAATTGTAATTTGGTAACATAAAACAAAATAAATGTCATCATAAAGAATAAAGAAAGAATGGAATTCCAATGATAGTTATATTTCTTGGAAAGACTTTTATTTTTACCCTATCAGAACATTCTCCTATGTTTATCTATGGGTAATCTAATGCAAAGCACCATCTTCTAGATAAGTCTAAATCATTATATTGATCTAAATTTTCATCTTTCCGAAAATTTTCCTCATATTATTATAATCCCCTAAAACCTTACGACACTATAATCCATCATGTGTCCCTAATTTTTTAATGATACATTAAAACTCTAAAACTAAATACAATCTCCAAAATAATCTGTATTAAAAAAAAAAAAAAGCAATTCTCTAATTACAACAATTCAAAAATGACTCACGGACAGGTCATTCCAATCACAATTATACATAATAAGATTCCTAACTCTAAAACAATAAAACTTGTTAATAATTCCTCTTAAAGCTAGTTCTACAATCCATAATTCAACAACCTCCTCCACACAAGAAAAAACTATCAGTCTCTCTCCCTAACCTAAAATATCCATTCTCGTACTCATTACAGATAAGAATTTATCAAATCAACTTACAACGGCAAAAAGAAATAAAAGAATTAGCCAAAGCCTAGTACACAGTGCGCAAGCACACACGAATGCCAAATCAAACACATTACAAGCATGTAATGAAAAACAATAACAAATAGCTAGTTATTATCATATACTTTAAGTGAACAAGTATCAAAAGGGTACTCATGACCCTACTACACTATGATTCCTTATATAATTAAATAAATAGAATATATCTTAAGTCTTTTAATCTACTACCATATACTACGGTGAAGGTTCTCAAACCAACACTTAGGAACTAGGAATCATGAAACACTAAACCTAGCCATGTCATCACATATACGAATCCACTAAGGAATTCTCTTATATGATCAGCAGTTACTCACTTATATTGAAGGACATGCTATAACAAGTACAATCAGCAAGCAACACTTTAAGTTAGATATGGATTAGTCCGGTCTGGTTCTCACTACACCCTACCAAATATAAGCAACAAGCATACATTACGTACTTAGAAAGTTGAACCAAAATCAATTTCAAAACCTAAGTCCAACTCAAGGTCCAAACAGAGCTCATAAGTCTGAATTCAATCTTAATGTCCAAACCATATAGAACAAGGAACTTGAATCAAGAACCGAGAAATTAGAATAATAAGCCTTCCTTAATCCATCAAAAATCCACTTCAACATAAAGCTTCTATTGTAAAACTCTCAACTTGGCTCTATTTACAACCCTTATAAACTCAATCCTTGCTCCTAAGGGTATTACGACTAAAGTTCAAAATTTTAATTAAGATAAGATGGAGAAAATATTTAGGAGATGAATCAAAAGCTTAGAGTAGTAAGGAGATTTAGATGGAGTATAGCTTGGAGTGGTAAAATAAGGTAAAGTTTTCTAAAATTGGTTAAAATAACATTCAGGAGTAAAAAGTATTTAAAATTAGTCAGAAGGCTAACCTTAAAGAACATGAAAATTCTAAGTAAAGATTTGAATTTTTATGAAAGAAGGCAAAATGTAACTCAACATTAATGTTAGAAAAAAATTTAATTGGATTTGGTTAAGAGAAATAAAAAGAAAATGTTTCACATAAAGTTCATATCTCAACATGGTTAGCAACATGACCATGTCACTTGGTTGTATCAAAATCTAGCTATTTTACAAAAGAGAGCTAGTTGAAACCAAATATTAAAGGTAGGGAAAGGTTTTATTAAATTTGGTTAAGAAGAACAATGAGGAAAGTTTCACATGAAGTTGTAGCTTAACATGGTTGACGATATAACCATATCGCTTAATTGTGTCAAAATCCAACCTTTTTGCAAAAGTTAAAATTTTTTTACAATAGAAAGTTAGTTGGGACAATATTTTAAGGGTAGGAAAAGGTTTGGTTAAGAAAATCCTAAGAAAATGACACTTAGAGCTTACCACTCGACATGACCAACAACCGTATAACTTACTATCTTTTTTTTTTTTTATCTAGTCAAACACGAGTAGGGACATGGTCATATCCTTTCAATAGCAAACTAACACCCTAAGCTCCTTTGAAAAGCATTCAAAACCATTTTTTTTTTTCCTTTCCAAACTTCAACCTAACCTCAAGTATACTTCAACCCTCAATTACTTATCACCTAAACTCCTTTTTTTAATCCATCAAATCTACAAATTTCAACTCAAACACCCACTTAATCATCAAACCGAACAATAACTTCAAGAACATCAACTTTAAACTAAAGAACAAGATATAAGAGTGAAAGATAGTTACTCATAATGAGTAAAACGAAGCTTTGAATCTCAAACATAAACCAAACCAAAGAGGAAAAGTTGTAATGTACATATTTAAATTCAGATTACTAAAGAAATGCTAAGAACCTTTATGAAAATGAAGGTTTTTCACTAGAAAAAGTTTTAAAAAAAAAAAGAGACTAGAAGGTTACCTTACACTTTGAGAAGCTTAAAAATCGGTTTTTC
Source organism: Lumnitzera racemosa (assembly GCA_024138005.1). Classification (NCBI taxonomy): domain Eukaryota; kingdom Viridiplantae; phylum Streptophyta; class Magnoliopsida; order Myrtales; family Combretaceae; genus Lumnitzera; species Lumnitzera racemosa. The sequence goes on from JAMXBC010000005.1 coordinate 40,801,211, forward strand.
TTAAGTATTTGAAACTTTCAGAGCATGTTTCAGCTAAAAGGAATGAGAGTGACGAAAATAGAAAGAAAATAAGTAGGCTAAAAGGGTTTTTAGTAGGGTTTTAGCTTAAAGGAGGTGTATTACAATAAAGGACGGTAAAAATGAGATAGGGTAAGGTTTTAAAAGGCTTGAAATGACTCAAATGCCCTTGCTTTTGATACTTTTCCATTTGAATTTTGCTGGGCATCACATCTTACCCCCTTAAGATGACTTTCATTCTTGAAATTCACCCAATTCTTGAAATAACTCTAATCACTTTCCCTTTATTTGTTTATTAAGCTCCAAATTCGTTTCTCTTCAAAATGCTCACTCGGTTAGACCTTACATACCTGATGATTCAGCTCCTAAGGTGTACTTCTCAGCATTCCTACCCTTAGCAAGGCCCTCTACTCCCAATCCAACTCTTTCGACTTTCAACTACTCTTGTGTTTTTCATCTCATGGTCTTTTGATTTGTATACTTCTACTCTTGTCTCTAGAATGATAAGGTACTCACTTTCTCATTACTAGATTGTTCATTCTATCTCACATTTACTTGCATGCCAATCTTTGTTCTCTCATCCCTAATTTTAGCAACCCAAAACACAAGTATACTTCCTTTGACACATTGATTCCAACTTTTCACCATGCCACAAAGTCACAACATATGGCAATAACTAGATTAACATATAACATTCCCAATGCAATCTTTATCTGTTGAAGAATGAAAAACATTTCTCAAATAATAAAAGACATCATCACTAATCTTCACAAGCTCTTAAGGAAGCGTATAACTCCAAAGTGATTAATGAATTCCACAATGCCTATATTAATTAGAAAAAGAACTCCATCTCTTAATAGAAAAAAAGAATTTCTCATATTAGATAAAAACTCCAAGTCAACTCCTTCCACAACAGCAAAGCAATATGAAACATCTATAAGTCTTAACTAAAACTACCTGCCATCAAAGAATTTCTAACATCTATCTCGAAGAATCCAATCAGTTGTCTCACCAAAACACATATCAAGCTACCAAGTTGGTTCTTATCTAAGCTTACTTCATCATTTACTCTTTAATCTTCTTCAATCGCATCTAATTTCAAAGGTTCTCAAGTTCTATACTTACATTCTAAATATGCACTTTACCTCCAAATGATTTACTACTGCTTCCTTTACTTGTCCCCAAATTAAATTAAGTGGCTTTGAGTTTTTTATATTTATTGTTGATAATCCATGTGTTTCCTAACTCATTTAATGAAATTCAATTGATTTGCTAGTTTTATATGATCTCATTTTTCTCAATAATCATTTCATCACTTATATCTTTTAATCAATACTAAATTATATTCTATGTAACTTAATGTAAGTATACGTATAACAGGGCTAATGGATGTTGACATATAGCTGACTTTACTACCAAACCATAAATAACCTTCACTGACTCAAAACAAACCAACACAACATGCCATGACATGACATGAAAGAAGGACTAATCCATCTATTCCATAATAGGCACACACATGTCAAGCTTCTTCAAATCTTTCAAATCCCATTTTTAATTTTAGCCTTTTATTCCTTATTCCATTTCTTATATGTTGCTACTCGCCGTATAAGGTTTGGTGAGTGGCTTTTGTACAATTCGTGCATAAGCGTCAGGTTTATTGCTTCAATAGTTGTAGTCATTTATACGTGCTAAGTGAATGTAAAGTTACAAGTTGTCATTTATTTCTCAAGTTTGTCTCTTCACTATTAGGATCAATCCTATTGCTTAAGTTCTCCTAATTATTTTATGTCTACTCATAATTTTATGATTTAATCAATCATGATAGAAGAGATAAGCTCAACTAGTCTTTCTATCATTCTCCATCTTACTTCTCCTTTCATCTTCACAAACCTACACCTAGGCATATTACAACCCAACAAAATAAGAAGGATTGAAAGGAAACAATAATTCGGAGAGACGAGTAATGGGATAGGTAGGCGATCATGAAATTCATGTAACAAGGGAAAGTAGGAAGATAAGTTAAGCAAAATTAAGAGATAAGGACAAAGGTTAAATCTAAAGGTACTAGGACTAAGGTAACTACTTAATCTTAATCTAGATTTAACTTAGGTTTTATCCCCTCCTCTTAATTGGTCACCACGCTTCCATTGTACCACTCTGACCAATTGCCTAAGCTCCTCTAAGATCAACCAACCTAAGCGTGTCCATGATCAATCGTCCTAAGGCAATAGTGATCCATCGACCTAAGTTATCTTATGATTCATCTCCTAAGCTATTTTATAATCTTCCAACCTAAGTGTTTCTAAGTTCGACCAACTTATCTCTTCAAACACCCGTTAAGTTAAGCTCCCTAATGATCACCAAACCTAACCTCTTCTACAGTTTATAAGCCTAAAATTCATCTAAGGCCCATAAACCTAAGCTCCCTAGGAATCAAACAACCTAAACTCAAATGCCACTTAAGTTGTAATGCCCCCAAAACCTAACGGCACAACAACCCACCACGTGTTCTTGATTTTCTAATGATACGTTAAAGCTCTAAAACTAACTATAATCTCTAAAATGGTATGCATTAAAAGTAAAAACAATTCTACCATTACAACAATTCAAAAATGACTCACAGGTAAGTTGTTCCAACCATAATTATACATAATAAGATTCCTAACTCTAAAACAACAAAACATGTTAATAATTCCACTTAATACTAGTTTTACAATCCATAATTTAGCAACCTCCCCAATATAATACAGAACTAGTTGTCTCTTTTCCCAACCCAAAATATCTATTCCCATACTTATCACAAATAGAATTTATCAAATCAACCTATAACTGTAAAAACAATAAATAAAAGAATGAGCCAAAGCTTAATAAATAGCACGCAAGCACACATAGATGCCGAACCAAACACATCACATTCATATAATGCAAAATAATAACAAATAGCCAATTATTATCTTGTACTTTAAACCAATAAGTATCAAAGGGGTATTCATGACCTTGCTACACCATGACTCCATATGTAAGTAAATAAATAGAATACATCATAAATCTTTTAATCTATAATCACATACTACGGTGAATGTTCTCAAACCAACACTTGAGAACTAAGAACCATGAAACACTAAATCTAGATGCATCGTCCCATATACGAGTTCACTAGGGATTCCTCACATACAATCAGCAATTACCCCCTTATACTGAAGGATGCATCATGATAAGCACAACCAAGAAGCAACACTTTAAGTTGGATATGGATTAGTCTAGTTTAGTTCTCACTACACCCTAATAAGTATAAGCAACAAGCATACACTACGTACTTAGAAAGCTGAACTAAAATCAATTTCAAAACCTAAGTCCAACACAAGGAACTCAAATCAAGAACCTAGCAATTAGAATAGCAAGCCTTTCTTTATCCATCATAAATCCAATTTGACATAAAGCTTATATTGTAAAACTCTCAACTTGACTTTGTTTACAGCCCCTTGAAACTCAATGCTAACTTCTAAGGGTACCAAGACTAAGGTTGAGGGTAAAGTTAGACACTTTAATGAAGATAAGTTGGCAAAAATATTTAGGAGAAGAATCGAAAGCTTAGAGTAGTAAGGAGATTTAGATTGAGTATAGTTTGAAAAATACCAACTATTGTATTGGAGTAATAAAATAAAGTAAAGTTTGCTAAAATTGGTCAAAATGACATTTATGAGTAAAAAGTGATTAAAATTAGACAAAAGGCTAAATTAAGTTTAAAGAATATCAAAATTCTAAGTAAAGATTTGAGCTTTTATAAAAGAAGGCTAAATGGAACTACATATTAATATTAAGAAAAGTTTAATTGGGTTTGGTTAAGAGAAATAAAATGAAAAGGTTTCACATAAAGTTCCTAACTCGATATGGTTAGCAGCATGACTATGTTACTTGGTTGTGTCAAAATCTGGCTATTTTACAAAAGAGAGTTAATTGGAACTAAATATTAAGAGTTGGAAAAGGTTTTCTTAAGTTTGTTTAAAAAGAAAAATAAGGAAAGTTTCACATGAAGTTGTAGCTTGACATGATCAACAACATAACCATATCGTTTAGTTATGTCAAAATCCGACCTTTTTGCAAAAGTTGGAATATTTTTGCAATAGAAAGTTAGTTGGAACTATATTTTAAGAGTAGGAAAAGGTTTGGTTAATAAAATCCAAAGAAAAGGATACTTGCAATTCACCACTCAACATAACTAGCAATTACGTAACTTACTACCCTTTTTTTTCCTTGGTTAGATACGGGCAGGGACATGGTCATGTTCCTCTAATAGCAAACTAGCACCCTAAACTCCTTTGAAAAGCATTCAAAACCAATCTTTTTTCCTTCCAAACTTTAACCGAGCCTAAAGTATACTTCAACCCTTAATTACTTATCACCTAAACTCTTTTTTTTTTAATCCATCAAAACCACAAATTTCAACTCAAACATCCACTTAATCATTAAGCTCACTAGTAAGTTCAAGAAAACAAACTTTAAACTAAAGAACAAGGTGTAAGAGTGAAGGATACTTACTTGCACTGAGTGAAATTAAGCTTTAAATCTCAAACACAAACCAAACCAAAATAGAAAAGCTGTAATTTACATATTTAAATTTAGATTACTAAAAAAAATCTATAAAACTCTACGAAAATGAAGGTTTTTCACTAGGAAAAGCTTAAAAAAAGAGACTATAATGTTACCTTACTATTTGAGAAGCCTAAAAATGGGTTTTTCTTGACTATTTAAAGTTTTTAGAGCATATTTTAGCTAAATAGGCTAAAAGGGTTTTTAACAGGGTTTTAGCATAAAGGAGGTGTATTAAAATAAAGGACAATTGAAAATAAGATGGGGTTGGGTATTAGAAGGCTTGAAATGTCTCAAATGCCCTTACTTTTGATGCTTTTCCTTTTGAATTTTGTTGGGCATTACAATTATTATCAAGTTTAAACTCATTCATTAAGCACATACACCCATTATTTCATTATTGGATTCATTATGTAGTGAAGCATCTTCAAACATGATGTAAATATACTATTCCACAATTAATGTTTTCTTATTAAAAATTTATGTGCCTTACTAGAAATAAAATAATAGTCAAGAATGATACCTTATTACCTTTATCGAATTTGACGTCAAACTTACCTAATTTCTCCTTGGTATTGCTTAAAATATAGCCTTAGGTACCAAAGGGTAAAAGTATGAATGTCAAGTGTCGATCCTGGACTTTCAATCATTTTTTATTAATTTTAATTTATACTTAGTCTAACCCACTTAGTATAAATTGTCTAACGAAAATTAAGAAAATTTTTATTTTCATTGTAACTTTTAAGAAAAATCAAACTCACTATACAACCAAAATTAAGAGAACGTTATATTAGAATTAATTAGGTGGATTGATTCTAATTTAACCACTGGTCTTATGAAAACAATTTTTTAAAAAAAATTGAAAAGCCAAAAAGTTGGATTCGGGGGCTATTTATATAAAACTGAAGAAGTTCCATACTTACCCTTCCAAATTTAAACATATTTTTTAAAATACCTAATTAAATAATAAAAGAACTAGAAAAATATTTACAAGAAAGAGAAAAATATATATTTTAAGTTTAAGGTGCCTACATATCTGTTAATTGGGACCAAATCGTAGTTAGTTATCGAATACTTTTAGTGGTTGAATTAATTTTAATTTTGTAAAGAAGAATAGTCAAGTTTAAGTTTTTATTATTTAATTTTTATTTAAGAAAATTCTAAGAACAAAAGGTCCTAATTATTTTAATGAAAAACTCTAAATATAACTTGATTTTAGAAAAGGGTTCGTTTCATTTATTGTAATTTTTGGAAATTATTTTTCAAAGTGTTAAAAATAACTTCTTTTCTCATGAAGGATGTTAAATTATCTTAAATTTGTAAAAAGAAAAGTTTTTTTTTTTAAATAAGAAGAAAAATGGTAAGTGGATATAAATAAAGAAAATAAAACAAATAAAACTAAAAGAAAAGAAAAAAAAATAAAATAAAAACAACTGAAGAGAAAAGTGGACCTATGTTAGGTAGGGTTGGAGCATAGGTCAAGAGAACAAGGTACAGGGTAGAAAATGGTCAAATCTTAAGTTAGATGCATGTCGTAGGTCGCAAGAGGAAGAAGAAGAAGAAGGCAACAGTGACTACAATTGCTACCGTGATGACTTCTAGTGGTTATTTTGAGTGGGCAATTCCATTTTCATGAGGTTTTAATCTTAAACTTCCAAATGGTGGTGGCACCTTGCTCTATAGTGGTGGTTTTTAGTGGTGTTGGATATGGGTCGATGGTTGAGAGTGGTGCACAACTCATATGGTGGCTGTTGGAGTTCAAATGAAATCTTGAGTGGGCCTTTTTGGGACCAACGAGTTAAGTGGCGAGGGTAGTTTGCACCTAGGTAATAACAACAGCGAACGAAGTGGTGACGATGGGTCGACTTTGGGATACTTAGTTGAATCAAATAGGGATGAATTGAAACAAATGAGGAGTGTTTTCCAAATTTTAAGACTCAAGGAATCTCATGCTGGTGTTGTTTTCATTCGAAAATGGCCCAAAAAAAACAAGGGGAATTTTTAGAGAGAAAAAGAGGGCTCGTAGGTTTTTGATAGTAGAGATAGAAAACTTGAAGTTGAGCTCGTGTAAATGATTTTGAGTGAAACTTAATCGGATCTGATTGTGTTGATCAACTCTATAGACTCTTTTATATGTAGAAATGAGTTCCAAACTGAGTTTCGGACATGAATAAAGTGAAATGGAAGCTTAGCCGACATAGGAGATGAAGCTTAGGCTTTTGTCACCTTTATCAAATCAGCAATGTATTGTTATCAATGCAAATCTTCTTGATATTTTGAATTTTTGATAAAAATTTTCGTAAATTTGCTTCGAAATACATAAAAAAAAAAAACCCTTAAAGATTTAATATAATATGATGAAGATGGAACGCTTGATTCCAACTAAGCCTATTGGACCTATTTTGAACCCATAACCTTACTAAGCTATCTTATGTTTCTCAATTATTATTGCAAACATTTTCCTTTTATTCTTTTCAACCCTTGGCTGAGTTGATCCAATTAATTCTCAGAGCCTACAAAACACCCATAAGACAATGAAATAATTAAAAATACATATGCACGAGGAATTTTCATTTCGAATTCATTTTGATAATTCTTGAGCTCCAATCAATCCAACTTATGTAAAATTTTCAATCTATCATAAAATAATTAACCTAAGCCTAATTGAACTCTCGTTTTGAAACTACGATTAGTTTAGATGGACTATTGTTCATAATTTTGAAATTGGATTTTCTTCCCCCAAAATATATTCTTCAATAAAACCTGTTATTTTTATTAAAGCTCGTAAATTATCAAATTGTATACGTATCTTTAATTATAAAATTATCTCTTTCGATCCCAAATGACCCAATTACCACTTATAAAAATATGATTTAAAATATAATGTGAGATTTGGAATGTCTTCGTGCGACTCGAACAAGGAAAGTAAAGCCATCCAAAAATCTGCCTGGGATTTGTCCAGTAGCTTCGGAAATTGGATAAACCAAAAGTATAAATTCCCTCTTCAGAAATTGCACCAAAAGTATATATATATATCCTAGGCCTTTTTCTTTTGTGGTTGCCATCCCTTTCGAAAAGATTCTCCTTGCAGCTACAATAATAATAAAAACTATCCCTCCAACCGATTTTACTTTTGTGTTCAATCTTTGGCTTCGTAGACTTCAATTTGGATGTTGGAATAGACCGAGCACAATTCACGTTTAATTGCTTTTAGGCATTTCCAATTGTATGATGTCAAATTATGGATAATTAGAACTTCAATTGATGTGCTGGCCTTGAAAAATTCCATTATCAGCATTTGAATTTATAGAGTTGGAACGTGGCTTTAGTGGACTCGACACATGAGCATCTAATTCGTTGACTTCACAATTTGCATAGTGATCCGCTTTAATTGAAAATTCTCATGGAGAATAAACATGGGCTTCTTGAATCGAAAGCTTTGAAAATTGTTTACAATCCATTTCTTTGTATAATATTATACTTGAATTAACTTATGTATATATTTTCTGAATCTCTAAAATTCCCTATAAAAAATATAAACATATACACATAAGTGTTGTATAAAATTGAAATAAAAAATAAAAAATAAAAAATAAAAAAATTTATGGTTTATGAACTTCCTCCAACTTTAAGACGTGCTTATCCTCAAGCAAAATATATAAATAAAAACAACTAAGGATAAGTACTACACTAATTATAATGTGACATGAAATCTAGCACATCAATTATATTCAGTGCTTAAGAGATATGACTCTCCTATTAATTTGCATTCAATTTAATCAAATTCAGGTTCTTATGATTTTCAATTGCATAAGTCACTCAATCACAATTTGCATGCACTAAGAACACTAAAATACTGGAGTTCAACAGTAATCTACATGAGATAAAGTTCTACCATATTATTTAAATAAAGATTTAGAAAGTTGAAATTAAGTATAACATCAACTAATCAAGAGAGAGTCACCTGTACTTTGTACACTTAATTAAAATGTATACACTCCCCTTTTTTTATCTCTCCAATCATCATAATTCGAAGTAAATGCATATTACATCTACCTATCTCGTAATCATCTCCTTAGTATTGATTTTCATTGGATTTTTTTTTTGATTGGGTTGGAGCAGTTTCATTAGTCAATAAGTCTCAGGCCAAACGACCTTAGGCTACTAAGCATTAAGACTCTCCTTCAAACCATCCACTTACTCCATTATTTATTTAAACACAATCATTATAATTGAGATCATTGGCAACGGAATTCAAACCAAATTATCCTTATGTAGGTAATGGGAAAGAACCATACTTTTTTGAGAAACTAAGGTCAATCCTTACCAACGTATCTAATTTATTTTACACCTCCAATTAAATTGATTTTTTTTTCTTTTAGAGAATTTTCAAGAAATAAGTTTCATTTGTTCATTTACTATAAATTATAAGGCTCTAAAGACTTCTAAGAAATGAGTATACATTAAATTAAGCTTAAAATTACAAGTTTCTAACCTTAATTAGTGACATTACCCTAATTCAAAGTATCAAATCAAAGTTTAAATAACACGTTACTACACCTAACACAGATTTCATGATTCAACTCCAGTCAAGTGTTAAATGTTCATAAATGATTAAATAGAATTAAGTATTGAAAAAATTTAACCAAGAAGTCGCTTTTCTATTAAAAATGCAAATTGATTTTAAGCTATATATGTGCAATGAAATGGTACTTCATGTAACTATGTAAATTCAAGTGCAAGATTTTTCAAAAACTAGCATCAAGATATATCATACTTCAATTCATCTCTATCACCTCATCTTTAGCACAAATATCTTAACCCCAACTTTAGGACAAACAATGTCCTCATTGTTAAACAAAATAGATGTATAAAGAAAGGTAAGAACCGGGACTCCTCTGGGGTAACGAGCGACTCGCTGGTTAAATTGCCTTATCCACAGTAAACATGACCTTACCATTCTTAGCCAAACAAAATCATATAACCTACACACTTGACTAAGAGATTAGAGACACCAAAGATAAAAGAAAATGCAAAATAAGCATGAAAAATAAAGAGATAGTGAGCTGCCTCCCATCGAACGCTTATTTTTAAGTCCTCAACCTGACTTTCTTTCCTACTTAAGTTAGGTCACTTAGACTTGTAGCTAACTGTTGCTTTCCAAAATTCTCTACCTCATAATAATGCTTCAACAAGTACCTATTGACTTGAAAAGGGGCCCTTATATCTCCCTTGATCTCAACAGCTCCATAAGGGAAAACTTTGGTCACCTCAAATGGTCCTGACCACCTTAACCTCAATTTACCGAGAAACAACTTCAATCGATAGTTATATAGCAATACCTTCTATCCAACCCTAAACTCTCTGTGAAAAATATTCTTGTCATGCTACCTTTTTGTCTTTTCTTTATAGATCCTAGTATTCTCAAATACCTCATTTTGAAACTCCTTCAACTCATTGAGTTGGATTAATCGGTAGCTAGCTACAGCATCTCAATCAAAGTTCAAAAATTTTATAACCTAGTAAGCCTTGTGCTCTAACTCCATAAGGAGATGAAATGCTTTGCCAAATACCATCTTATATGGGGACATGCCAATTGGATTTTTGTAAGCGATCTAGTATACCTAAAGAGCATCATTGAGCTTAAGTGACCAATCTTTGTATGATGCATTAAATGTTTTCTCTAAAATTCACTTTAGCTCCCTATTAGAAAGCTCAACCTAACCAATTGTTTAAGGGTGATAAGGTGTTGCCACTTTATGTTTCACTCCATATTTAGCAAGCAAATTATCAAATTTCTTGTTATGGAAGTGAGTCTCTCCATCACTAATGATAGTGCGTGGTGTCCTAAACTTGGTGAAGATGCTCTTTTTAAAAAACTTAAGTATACCTCGATGATCATTGGTTAGGAGAGCAATTGCTTCAACCCATTTGACACATAGTCAACTATAACTAAGATGTATTTATTTGAAAAAGAAATGGGGAATAAACCCATGAAATCAATCTCCTACACGTCAAACAATTCAATCACTAGAATTCCACTTTATGGCATTTTGTGTCTTCTAAAAATATTTCCAGATCATTAACATTGAGTACAAGCTAACACAAATGCCCTACAATTCTTAAATAGGGTAGGACAATAAAATCCATATTGTAAAACCTTAGCTACAGTCCTCTCAACACCAAAATGACCGCTAGCCTCTCTAAAATGGCAATGGTGAAGAATGTTGGCATGCTCACACTCAGGAACACATCACCTAATTACTTGGTTTGCACAACCTTTGAAAAGGTATGGCTCATCCAAGAAGTAATATCAGATATCAAACAAGAATTTCTTCTTCTAGTGATGAGAAATTCCATAGGGCAATATGTCATTAACCAAGTAATTGACAATGTTGGTATATCAAGGTAGATCTATTAAAGATGCTATGTACAAGTGCTTGTTAGGGAACACTTCATTGATGGGTAGCTCATCTTTCTCATTCATAATCTTTGAAAGATGGTCAGCTACCAAATTTTCAATACCCTTGTTATCTCAAATCTTGAGATCAAACTCCTATAATAGCAAAATCTACCTAATTAATCTTGCTTTTGCATCCCCCTTTGCTCACAAATACTTCAATATTGAATGGTCAGTATACTCTATCACCCCAACCCTATAAGATAGGATTTAAATTTATCATAAGCAAATACTATTGCAAGAAGCTCCTTCTCTATGGTGGCATAATTTCCTTGTGCATCATTAGGCATCTTACTAGCGTAGTATATCGCCTGAAATACTCTATCCCTCCTCTGACCTAACATAACACCCATTACCATATTACTAGCATCACGCATGAGCTCAAAAGGAAACTCCCAATCAGGTGCCACAATTACTAGTGCGGTGGTCAATTTTCACTTCAATGGCTCGAATGCTTGAAAGCACTCCTCATCAAACACAAATAGAGTTTCCTTTTCCAACAAATTACATAGAGGTTTTGTGATCCTTAAGAAATCACAAATGAACCTCTGATAGAATCTTGCATGTCCTAGGAAACTCCATACATAATTCCTTCTTTTGCTAATGGAAGCAACTTTGCAATCACCTTAACTTTTGCTCTATCCACCTCAATCCCTCTTTGAGAAACTTTATGTCCCAACATAATCCCTTCTTGTACCATAAAGTGACACTTCTCCCAATTAAGGGTTAGGTGAGTATCTCTGCATCTCTAAAGCACGGATGACAAGTTCTCTAGACATTGTTCAAATGAAGAGCCAAATATAGAGAAGTCATCCATGAAGACTTCAATACATTTCTCAATCATGTTCGAGAAAATCGTCATCATACACCTTTGAAAGGTGGCTGGTGCTTTACGTAAACCAAAAGGCATATGCTTAAATGCAAAGGTTCCATAAATATAGGTGAAGGTAGTCTTCCCCTGATCCCCGGGGGAAATATGTATTTGCTTATATCTAGAATAACCATCTAGAAAACAATAATATGCATGCCTCGCTAACCTCTCAAGCATTTGGTTAGTGAAGGGTAAGGGGGAATGATCCTTGCAAGTTGCATCATTCAGCTTCCAATAATTGATGCAAACCCTCCATCCTGTTACAGTCTAGGTAGATATCAACTCATTCCTCTCATTCTCAACAACAGTCATACCTCCCTTCTTTAGTACTACTTGTATCAAACTTACCCACTTACTATCCGAGATTGAGTAAATAATCCCGACATCAAGGAGTTTCAAAACCTCCTTCTTCAACACTTCCTTCAAAGTAGGATTAAGTCGGCATTGTGGTTGAACCAATGGCTTCCATTTGGCTTCTACGAGAATCCAACGCATGCAAACCGATGGATGGATCCCTTGGATGTCAGCAATCATCCATCCAATAACCTCCTTGTGTTCCTTGAGGACTTCTATCAATCTCTCCTCCTTCTTCGATGATAACTCCGTTGAAATAATAACAGGGAGTGTCTCATTCTCACCTAAGAACACATACTTCAAATGAGTAAGAAGCTGCTTCAACTTGAGTTTTGGAGGCTTTTTTATGGATGGAACCAATTTTGTCACACTAGTTCCCTCCTCTTCAACCTCTAATGGACTTAACCAAACCTTTGCCACTTGCCCCACCCATGCATCACTCTCACTCTTCTCATCTCTATCTTCCCCATCACTACTCCAATCCTTATATAGAATCAAATGTTCATAGCCATTTAGTCTAATCTCCTCCTCTTTTGCCTTCTACACTAACTAGTCGACTACATCAATGGTGTAGTAGGAACCGCTATTACTCGGGTGTTTCATTGCCTTAAACACATTGAAGGTCACTTGCTCATCCATTGCTCAGAGTCTCTACTTTCTCTCTTTAACATCAATCAAAGCCTTGTTAGTAGCCAAGAATGACTTGCCCAAGATCAGTGGTAGTTCCTTATCTTCCTCCATCTCCAAGATAATAAAGTTTGTAGGGAAGATAAATTTGTATACCTTAACTAGTACATCTTCTATGATCCCCTTAGGGTACTTAATACTCCTATTAACCAATTGCAATGATACCGTCATCTATTTGCACTCTCCTAACCCCAATTTCTCAAAGATAAATAAGGGCATAAGATTAATGTTGGCACCAAGATCATAAAGGATCTTGTCAAAATAGGAGTTCCTTATAATGCAAGGAATCATAAAACTGCAGGATCTTTGAGCTTGGCAAGCAACTTATTTTAGAGGATAGATGTACACTTTTCAGTCAGCATCATAGTCTCATGATCAGCCAGTTTCCTCTTTTTCAAGAAGATCTCCTTCATGAACTTTGCATAGGAGGGTATTTGCTCAAGCGCATCCATTAATGGGATGTTGATGTGTAGCTTTTTGAAAACATCCAAAAATTTGGAAAACCGGTAGTTGAGCTTTTGTTACTTCAACTCCCTTAGAAAAGGAACAGGAGGAACATAAGGCTTCACATCCGCCTTTTTCTGATCCGATCTTACCTCATCCTCCTTTCTTTTCTCATTTCTAGTGGATGACTCCTTATTCTTCTCAACTTGCTCTTGGTCCTTTTGTGTAACCTTCTCTAACTCTCTTCCATTCTTGAGAGTTATGGCATTCACCTCTTTCGGGTGAGAATTTGTAATATTTCTAGCCTCTAAATATTATATTGAAAGAATTGATAGTAACATTTCTGTGTAACCGCCAAAGTCTTAGTTGCTAATTCACAAGGCTTACAAATCTTGTATATCATTTCAACGATTCTATTTTGTTATGGAATTTTAGATACTAAAAATGTATGTTCTATGCCATTTTGTTTAGAAAACTTTTCAATTTCAAAATTTTTAAGTTCTCCCCTCACAATTACTTCTAATGAAAACAATTGTGAGACTTTATTCATTGTTAACCATCTTGCAATATTTAAAGGCACATAATTAGTTTCGTCCCTATTTGTAAGTAAGAAGGTTCATGTGTATCTAGTGAAACCATTTGCATTGACCAAGGTATATTTCTTCTCACCCATGCTCATGGTTTGAGTTAGACCAAATAAATCAATATGAATTAGTTGTAATTGCCTAGAAATTGAAATAAAATTTTTAGATTTAAAAAAGGATTTTTCTTACTTTCTTTGTTAACATTCTTAGCAAACCTCATCTTTTTTAAAATTCATTTTTGGTAAAGCTTTTAAGAAGATCATTTTTTACAAGTTTGAAATAATATCCATACTAACATGTCCTAACTTGCCACAACTAAATATTATTGTCTTGAGTGGACATATAAGTTTCACTATTATTTGAAAAGTTGTCAAAATCTATTTTATAAATGTTTCTTCGTTTTGTGTTGCTCAAAACAATTTGGTTATTATCAATTCTTTCAATATAATATTTAGAGGCTAGAAATGTTACTTTATATCCAACATCACTCAATTGACTAATGCTTAGGAATTTATATTTTAAGTTGTCTACAAGTAACATAATTTTAATTGTGATATCTTTATTGACAAGAATATTACCTCCACACTTGATGTTTGCCTCTTAGTTGTTTCCAAAGGTAGCATTCCCTCATTTTTTCAAGGTTAAAGTTGAAAGCTAACATCTCACATCATATGCATTGAGCATCCATAATCCAAAACTCATTTGTTGCTCTACTTTAGACATCTCTATAAAAGTAAGAGATTACATTTTCAGTACCTATTTAGGTTAGTTGCAACAATATAAACTTGCTCCTTAAGAACCAAAATCATCTTACTTTTAGGATTTAAACCTACATTTCCTCTCTTGTTTAGGACTTTATTAAATTCTTTTGTTTTTCATAATAATTACAAGTCTTATCAGTTTCTTTCACAAAATAGCTTTTATAGGACTTGTACTTATCACTACCATTATAGTCAATTCTACTGTTCTCTAATCCTAGCCTTTACTATTATAAGAACGTATTTAAATTCTTTTGTTCTTTGATGAATTTAGCTATAATTTGGTTTGAATCATTTAATCTATAGTCCAAAATCATATTCTTCATTTCGAGTGCCTTTAGCTTATTAATTATGTAACACCCTATAGTTTGGATTAGTGATTTTTTTAATCTACGAAAAGCAAGATACATTTAACCCTATAAATTTTAAGTTTTTTTAATACATTTTAAATTAAAAAATATTAGCAAAAATATATTTAAGACTTTTGCTCGAAATTAAAACAAAAGAGAGGGGGGTGGGGGTAGGTGGGTGGGTTAGAGAAAAAAGAAAAAGAAAAAAGGTTCAATGATTAATACTTATTATGAGAAATGGATTTTAAAAATGAGTTAATCAGCAGAGTGTTGCTTTGAGATAACGCGAACCTTGTTATACGTCGCTATAAATTACATGAAGCAATATTGTAAATTTATATTATTTAAATAAGTTAATTTATTATGTATATCATATAAACCTATAGTTAGGGAATGAAGTAATACGTTATTTATTGCAAACTTGAACTTCAAATTGCGGGATACAACATAACACTTAGTGATAGTCTATAATTATAAGTAAGAAATATACCCAATGGAGTACTTAAAATAGTTTTATTTAAATGAAACTATGGTATTATATATAGTATATATATATATATGCACTTATCTATACTATAATATGTTTGAATCATAATTACAAATAAGTAAAAATCTAATATATGTATTCTTACTAAAAAGGACAATAACCTAAATACTAATAACAATTGTAATCAATATTTAATGTACTTGAGAATGTATTAGGGAAAATCGATACTTAGACATTTGAGATGCTTCCTTTTGTTTTGCACATAAAGTGGAGTTGCAGGAGGAATAACCTAGAAAATAAGATATACTTACCAAATAACATAAGAAAATAGGGATTAAGTTCGTAGTTAGTATTGCTTAATTGGACTGATAAAAGGAGTTACAATTTTCATAGTGGTTAATTAGGGCCTATAATGTGTTTTACTCATCTAATTACTTGAGATTTAATAATAATAATAATAATAATAATAATAATAATAATAATAATAATAATAATAATAATAATAATAATATCAATTAAACATATGTTGACTGTAAAAAAAAATAAAATAAAATAAAATAGCAAAATGAAAATAGAAATAAAATAATGATTTAACTATGACTTTAATAATTTTTACAATAGGGATCTTTACTATGATAGATTAGATTATAAAATAACATGTACACAATAATAGTCCTTTGAAAGTACCATGGACAAATATATTTATTAACTGTTAATATTCACAAAAGATAATGAGTACATGAAAGTAACATAATTATATATAGATATATGTATTGCATGATCTTCTCAACCCAACTTCATATTCGATTTGACCCTTATAAAATTATCTTGCCCATCCAATTTTTAAGCATTAGATAAAGAAAAACTATAATAATAGAAACAAGGTAATTAAAATAAAAATAGCAATAAAACCGATAAGTAGTACTATAGATATATTATATGATCAAAATAGTAATATAAAAAATTAAAAGAGACTGAATAAGAATAGAAATGGCTATAAAGAGTCAATATTTATTTTATCATGACATATAGAAAACAGACTAGTCTTTATTTCTACCTTCTTAGGCTGTTATTGCATTTATGCTTCATCATATTAATTCGGCATTTTGATCTAGCTTTATAAATAAAATATTCAAATGTGATTCTAATTGAAACATAATGTTGGTTTAAAATCTGATTTTGTGGAAAAAGTGTATAACTTGTTTGACTTGCCATGACATGTGATAGGATATTAACCTAGCATTTATATCTCATGCTTGCAAACAAACAGTATAGAACCTTCAGTTTCACAAGCAACGAATTCTTTTTCATGATCAAATGTTACATTCTATTATTAAGATCACAATGTGAATCAATGAGATTCCATTGGTGCATTAGAAATTCAATAGAAAACATAGACTTGTATTATAGGTATTAATTATTGGTAAAACTATCCTTTGAAAGAAAAAAAAAAGTTACATTTAATTTAACTCAAAAGAAAATGTAACTATCTAACTTGATCAATATGTATGGATACAAGTTTATAAGATCAACATAAAGGTAAAGACAGTAACCTTAGTTAAGCACAAGACATCTAGTTAGCTGAGAAAATGAGAAAGTAGAAGTAAAATTTAAGGAAGATACTTAACCATCTATTTATCTATATCCCTATTAGATCGATTACATTATTACATTTAAAGTATGGGTAATGTCTAACTACTACTTATATGTGTAAGTTATAGGGTGCTATAAATTACATATGTGCTTCTCATATTCATAAATTTTACTTTATTAAATATAGGTTTAGTAATATAACCACTATATATATATATATATATATATATATTAAATGTAAAGCATGCTCTGGCTATAATATGCTGTATGTGATTATTGTCTAATTTGTAATTTTTCTATATGTGTACGTAAGTGTTATTTACCATAAATCTTATAGGGTATGTATACTTAAAGGTATTTTAGATCATGTATAACTAAATACTGCTCAACGATGACCATGTAGTCATAAAACAAATATAATTAAATAAATTATGACATTCATGAAAACTATACAAATCCTTAACTTCCATTCTATTTTATAAGAGCTATAAGCGATAAGGATTTTGAAAATAGCAAATTTGTATGAGTAGGCAATAGAAATTCCAAGTAAGTGGGATTTATGAAAAGTGGAGTACATGCTCATTTTTGGGTATAAGTAGTTGCTTGTGAGCATACTATGCCTATACTTGGTTATCGGGATGCTGATTGGTAGCTGAGTGACATATTTTATTGTGTTGATTGACCTCGTTTGGTGTATTATGAATTGGTTGATCACCCTTAAGTGGATTAATTAAAACACAAACTAAAATTATAAATGGACATACATCACATCTCATTAGGGGATGGTTAGGTTTCTCTGGCTAAATTTTGACGCTTTCGACAAGGTTGTAATGAATTGACCTTTCTCCACCCTTGGTCTAGCTAAATAACAAGTGAGGAGATCATGGAAAGGTTGGGGACATCAGTTCAAAGGTAGTCGCGGAAGGAGTAAGGGTCTACATTCCACAAGCTTGAAATTGGCCGTGAAAGGGCATCATGACCTTTATGATTAACATTCTAGCCATCATATAGCAAATCCTCAACCTAGGTTAGAGAAAGTGTAATTTCTCTAACTTTACGATGAACTCCATAACGTCGTGCGGATGATACATTGCAATTTCATACATTGTATGTAATAATTGATTGATTACTTGGTTAATTTACTCAACTTGTATATACTTTTTGTCTCCTGCCTTTTACTGAGCCCATTGTTCTTTAACTCATTCCTCTATAGTTTTATGTAAGTTAATGACGCAAAAACATTGGATGGGCTAAGATCCTGAATGCATGAGAGTTTTTTGCAAATCCAAAAGAAAGACCTATGCCAAGATGCAAATTTAGGTCATCGTTCAAGGAGCTAGCTTTAGAATTACTTTTACTACCCATTTTACCATTTAATGGGGGATTCTGATTTTCTACGATCCTGAAGGTTTATATGAGAAAAGGACGACCTAAGATATTTTTATAAAAACACCTATGTTTATATTTTATTTTTTTAATACAACATCCAGTATGTTGGGAGTTAAGTTAAAGCCTTTGCATTTATTAAAATAGAATAATTGTCACATCTCAAACTAGGCAACTTACAAAAGCATTAACCTTTGAATTTAGGGCATGGCAAATTATATCATACTCAATGCTCATTTTTTATGCTTTCAACTTTATTTTTAAGAAATTCATTGTTCTCCTTCAACTTCTCAATCTCCCTAATCAAGTTCTTATTCCTCATATTTAATTCCTTATTCTTACTTTCCAAATTTTCATTCTTTGATATTTATTGTCCTCTATGAAGTTCCCTTTTCATTATTAACTTTTATTATATTATTTTTTTAATACATATAATCCAACCTACTTCCTTCATCATATTTTTCAAGATTTTTTTTTCTTCTTTTACATTTTGGCATATTCTTTTTAAAGCTCATCATATGTATCTTTTAATTCATCATATAAAGCATCATAAGAAGTAGAGCAAGCCCAATTATCTACACCTATAAAGCATACCTCTTCATCTAAACACTTGAATTGTCATCATTCCAAATGCTACTATGGCCTCATTCTTTGATCCTTTATTTGCTTTCTTGAGCAATGAACAATATTGTAGGCTATATCCTGGTTTTTTGCACTTATAACACTTAACCACTTCCTTCTTCTCCCTTTTTGGCTTAAATGAGTTTTCATCCTCATCCTTCTTCAAATTCCTAATAAACTTCGTGAATTTCTTAAAAAAATTTTACCATCATTACCATTTCATCATCGTCTCTACTCTCATCATCACTTGAACTTACATTAGTCACCTTGAGAGCAACTATTCTCTTCTTAAATCCCTTTCTTACTTCTTAATCATATTATAAGTTTTGACAGTTCCAAGAAGTTGCTCTTTTGATATCTAATTGAGGCCATGTGCCTTCTCAATAGTGGTATTGTTAACTTACCAATCTTTTAGCAAAGGCCTAAAAATTTTAGAGTTAATTTCAATATTAGTAAAGGTATTAATAAGAACACTCAAATGATTAACAATATTGATGAACCTATTGTGTACATCAACAATTGACTCATTAGGATCTATTTTAAAGTTTTCAAATTGTCCACAAAGCAAGGTAATGTCTCTAACACAATCAATCCTTCATATGTGCATCATAGTTCATCCTAAATAGCTATAGCACTCCCACAAGTACATATTCTATTAAATCATTCTTATTAATAACACAATGCAAAGCATTCATAATAAACTCATTCAAAGCAAGCATTTTCTAATCATCCTAGATATAATTTTTTTTTCCTTATTTATTAACTCAAAGGGTCCTCTATTAACATCTCGTAACAATCAATTCTAAGCCTTTATGAATATAGTTATTCTATAGTTCTAATAAGGATAATTACTACTCGTTAAGAGGTGCAGTCTATTTGTAGCTTAACTCTCTAAAAGGCTTAGTGCATTAGTACCCATGATCTTTTCTCTAATATACAATTAAGTAAATGATTAGAAACTATGTTTGATGCCAAATGAAATATTAAGCCAAACTTGTGCTAGGGGGGAGAGGGTGAATTGAGTTTTATTGTAAAATTTAACTAACTTTTAGTTTTAATCAACATTAACAAGCAAAGAGTAATGAAGATAACTAAAAAAATAATAAATGTAGAAAATAAAAGAAATAAAGGTAGAGAAAATTGAACTCGGCTTCAAAGTGGAGTTATAATCACCCTTATTGTCCATGGATATACAATATAGCCTCTAACCAATGACCTTACACAACTTTTGTTGATCATAATCACATTAGTTATAAGAGTCTATATAAAGTTTCTAACACTTCAAATTATCCAAGCATAAGCTTACAGTCCCAATTGAATATGCATCTCAAAGAACTATGCATTAAACTATATTATGATTCTCTCAATAAATTGCAATTTGGAGTATAAGAGACAAAGATGATGTTTTTGCAAGAGAACAATAAAAATTGGCAGCCGAAGTACCAATTTAATCCTTTGCTTTGATAGGTAGTTAAATTATTTGCAATCCCTCATAAATTTCTTCTTATTTGAGTGCATTAAATGAAGCCAATGAGTAGTTTTTACCTTCTTAACCAGTCGCTACTGAGCTACTTGATGGTGACAAAACCACCACCAATTCCTCTCTCGATTGATTGGTGCTTCAAGAAGGTAAAATGCTGAAAATGATCAAAATGCTTCAATTCTCCAAACATGCTATCGACCGATCTGAGGGCTAAGGTTTTTGAATCTTCATGAAGCGACCCAGGGACTGATCCCAAGGCCTCTATTGATCAGTCAGTATCCCCTATTAGTCTAAATTTCCACTTCTTTCTCCTGTTCAATTTATAAATAGTATACACATGTATATACTCCACAAAAACATAATTTACTAACTAATTGCATAAACCAAAAAGTACACAATCAGGTTCTAATAAAATGTTTCACATAGACTACATGTAGGAATGATTTAGGCAAATTTAATTTAATTTTAAGAGTTGAGCAAGGTTTTGTCTTATCAAAATCATTCATGAACCTATTGGTTCAACATATAAGAGAGAAGGGGAGAGAATTTTAGATTAAGGGTAGAATGTGCATTAAGAAGGAGAGTTACCGATAGCTAATTATCTCCTTGCCCCCTCAAGATATATTTAGAGTAACTTCGAACGTAGCATAATTGATAGATCCTATCATGTGAACGTGTGGCGAGCAAAAGATCTTGATATAGGTCTATTTTTTATTTGAAATTTGGACGAATTTGGGGAATTATCAAGAAGATTATCGTACGAACACGCCTCTGAACACGTAATTCTCAAAGTAGATGGGTGGGGTAAGCTTCCTATGTCGCGTTTGCACATGATGTACGATCCAGATTGAGATGTCTGAAAAAATTTCGTCGAAGTGCGTGATTGGATGTGAAGACGAGTGAAAAACGATGAGGTATGCCGATTGCCGTTAAAAAGCTTGGCATAGTCCCTCTCCAAGCGGACTAGTTTTGGTCATGTATGCGAAAATACCACGGCCTTAGAAAACGAAACCAGAAACATCACTGTATGTCCTTGATATTTCCATCTTGGTACATGTTTTTTTTTTTTTTTTTTTTCTGTATTCATGGTGTCTTTCGGTCCCATATGAGTCGGTCCCTTAATTTTGGATAAATTTACAAACAAGCACGTTAACAACTTATGATGCCGTGCCATTTTTACCACTTTTCGGCTGCTAGTATTAACATGTTTGTTACTGGATCTTGTCGGGAGACTTTAGTTGAGATGACATTTTGGATAAATATTTTTCTTAGTTGAACCGTTATTTTATTTTATGTTAGTTAATTATCGTGAAATCGAATTTATTCTTTTTTTTTTTATAAATATCCTTTTTATTGTAAGGTTTTAAAATTGATATTGAAATACTAAAAATTACGTTCTAGTTAAAGTTGATGAAACATTTTTTTTCGTGGAAAAAGTTATTCTTTTTTACCTAGATTGCCAAATTGTAGAGTGAGCCCATATAGAGATAAAATACAGATTTTGGCGTTGATTTTTCTGAAAAGTGTTCGTTAGGATTTCTAAAAAGGTTCTATTGCCAAGGAAAAATATTGGTTGGTGCAATTGAAGTCGTTTTCTAAGGGAAAAAAGTTTCTACCATTCATATGCGTGTTAGTAGCAATGATGCATTTCTTACTGCTCGAGATTTATTCACAAGAAACTGGCTTTTATATATAAAGGGAAAACAGTGCAACTGAAGTCAGGCAATTGATCCTAGTCAAACTTTAATCTACGTATTTCAGGACCTTTTTTTTTTTTTTTTTTGGTGAAAACTGAAAAGAGAAGAATCAAATGATTGGAAGCGGGAAAAGAAAAAGGTTCTTCTCTATTATTCCTAAATTCTTCGTAATTTCTTTACACAACTTTTCCTTAATTTAGATTTTTATTTTAGTTTGCGCTATCTTATTGTACTTGTTTCCCTTATCCTTATATTAATTACCTTCCTCTAACTTGCATCGCATTTTTACAGTTTCAACACGTTATATATCATTTTCCTTTTTTTTTTAGTGAAAAAGAAAGGATAAAAAAATAAAAAAAAACCTCTAGATTCATCTCCCAACTAAACAAAAATGCGTATATTTTAATATACTTTTGACACAGCTGGTGCTAATGTAGTTTGTTGCACCACTTACATGGATGCCTACTTGGTGTAAGATACAAACAAACATCTTACCAAAATCAAGTGTTCAATTAAAAACAATTATCAAATAATTGAGAAAATGCACCCAAGTCATGTAAGCCAGCTCAAAGTTTCCAATTTCTACAATCAAAGTCCTAAAAAAATTATATTGACTTCTAGTGTGTCTTGCAATATCAAGAACTAATTAAAACACACTATAAATACTCAAATTTAAAAAAACATATTAAATAAATGGATGAATCTTTGTTAGTTTAAAGATATATAGATTCTTTAACTGTGTATTAAAATTTTCTAATTCAAGAAAATAATTCACTCGATATTTACTGAGCTTGACTCAAATACAGCAATAGAGTAATTAAATGAGTTGAGCTCTAGCATTATAATGTTTATTGCAAACTTAATCTATTTAGCGTAAAATAAAAATATTAGTCATGTAAATGAGTTTGAGTTTAGATATTAATACAATTATAATTAGAAGAAAAAAAAATACTTTATAGATGCGTAAACAAAATCGATCAAGTTGTGTTGGAACTTATTGAGCTCTTTTTGAGTTGAGAGTTAAAAATTTTGAACTCAATTGAGCTTAAGTTTGAGTTCAACATTATATTATTTTAACTTGATCTATTTATAGCCTTACTTTAATATGCTATCAAATATTCGATTTTCAATAGAATATGTTGTATATAATTAAGTTAAATTATAAAACTATATTAATCAAAATGCAGATGAGAAAAATAAAATATTAGTTTGTCAAGTTTGGCCTTGTCTTTTGTAAGTTAAGTCAACCATTATTATTATTTTCTTTTTTCGGTTTGCCTTCAAACTTTTGAAAATAGGTCAAGTTCTTCCATTAATTTCGTATATATTCTTTTAAGAGTTTGACACACATCACCTCCTCATCGGAGCATTAGAATTAATACTAAATGTACTTAATTAAATCATAAAATAGATAATATACAAGTTTCAAAAAATCAGGAAAAATAGTTAGTTATTATTATATTGTATATGAGAATTTGAGGTGATCTAATTAGAAAAGAACACAAAAAGTAAGGTAAAAGAAGAAAATTCCTAAGTCCATCGTCATATATAAAAGATTGAAACTCCAGCTTTATTCTCGTTGTACGTATTCCAATGAAAAATTGGAGGCTAAGAATGGTGTCGGGGTGAGTTGTTTAGTAGGAGTGAGAGTATAACTTTGTTGTATAAGATACTTACATGAAACTTACTCCAATAAATAAGTTTTAAGTGAATAATTAAGATCATAAGATAAGTTTTAGATATAATATTCTCGAAATTAACTCTCACAAGGTAAGGTATGAATATGAAAAGTCAATATACCGTATCTTATTTTGAAACCTATATTCTAATATATATGGAATTCAAGTTCTATAGTACCTTATACTTATTTTATAACAATAATTAAATAATACTAATAAATAAGGAATTAATACTATTGATGTTTTCTTTTATTTTGTACTTTAAAATATAACAATAAAAACTAAACCCATACTCTAAAATTATATGTGGCTTGTGAATACTATCTAGTAGCAGTAGACGTAGTTTAGTTTAGTTTGGTTTGACCCCCTTACTACCTTACGAATCAAATTTAATGTAATGGTTTGATTTTTTTTTTTCATATCGAAAATAATTATATGGTTCATTTCATAAATTTTTCGAACCTAATTCAAACCGATTCAATTCGATTTAAAACACGATTCAAACTATTTATATTAAGTTTTCTTTAAACATTTCTATCTCCAATAACATATTTTTCTTTTCATTAAACTTTCATATGTTTTCAATTAAGTTCTCATATATTTATCATATACAACAATACTTAGTAAAGAGTTACATAAGATCTCAACAAACCCAACTTAACTAATGTGGATAAGATATGAAGAAAACAAAAGAAACATATCAAAGACTAAAAAAGAGATGAGAGACACGTAAATAACACTAAGGTCAGAACTTGATTTGAATATATATATATATATATATAAGACAATTTAGAAAATGAAAATTTCTAAATGTAAAATTTTATATGGAATTTAATTAACTTAATATTAATAATTGATATAGAAATAAGTCAAAAATCCATGAAAACTAATGAAAAATTTTTTTTGAAAGAAAGTACAAAATAATTGTATTAATTTTTTTCTTTCCTTTTTAAATGGCTTAATTTGCTTTTTCGAACCGAACTACAAATGATTTGTAAAAAAAAAAAAAACGATTTTTTAGTTCAATTTAGGTCGATTCGTGGTTCGATCCATAATTCATGGTTTTTTTATGCAACCTTAGCATCTAATCCCTAATCCTTCCCTCCTTCTTCTTCTTCTTTGGTAAAAAACTCTCTATTCTCTATATAATGTAATATATTATATCTCAACTTTTAACTTATCATATAATATATCATGTTAAAATCACTTGCACGTCGTTTTTATACTTTGCATATAATAATTTTATGTTTTGATAAAAATTTTATTCCGATAACTTAAAAATAAAAGACGAAAGAAATTTAAACATGATCCAATTAAAGATTTCAATATATTCCATTGTAAAAATATTTCTCTGTTTTGCCTACTAAAGTTTTATATTATTCAACTCAAAATGCATTACGACCTACACAAATGCATTACGACCTACACAAATTATTACCAGCAGCTCTACCAATAGTACAACTATAATTTTAATGGTGATTATATATCTAATACAAAGTTTTGAAAAAAGATAAAAAAAAAAATTACATATTTCACATAATACTGTTTATCCTATAAAATTGATAAGGTACTCGATATAGGGTAGTTCCAAAATACCATAAAGTAGGTTTCAAATACCAAAACTTAAGAACTTGCTCACCTCTAATGTCTAGTGTGCATTATCATTAAAACAAGCAATTTCTACTAGGTTTATTTACAAAAATAAAATAAAATAAAACAAACATAAATAAATGACTTCCATGTAGCTACTTGAAGTTATGTACATGCTACCAAAGGAAAAAAATAAAAACAAAATTATTTACTAGGCCCTACTCTAATCGACTTGCTCTTGTGGTTTCCATAGACACTCTGGATTTAGACTTGATAAGAAGCGAAACGTTGGTAGTGGCAAAGCTTTCTCAAGTTTATCTACATTTTTTTGGGTTTAGTGTTTTTAAATAGTTATCCTATAAAGGAAAAAAAAAAAAAAATTGTATGGCCATGCTTTGTCAACTTAATACTTCTTAAGCTTAGAGATGTGAAAAGATGGCAGAGTTGAATTTGACATGGATGAGCGCTAAACGTAAATACTTGCTACAAACTCTTTGATATGAGTCCCAAATGAGTAGTTACAAGAAAAATCCTTAGTTATAACTTTATTTTACCAATTCAAAACTGCAAATTTTGCAAAGAAATGCTAATTGCGTCCCCCTCCATAAATAATTACATATGAATACTCATAAATATTTATTTACCATAATATACATAACAATTCCTCATCTACAAACTGCAGTAATTTTCTTATTCAAATCCAATGTGATCAAAATAGAGCGAAAGATGGTTATTTATGAAGAGGTTTAATCTTTCTAGTAATGATATTTTATTATTAGATTTTTTTTTTTTCTCAATAATAGTTTTTTAGGGGTATAATGGTTTTCTCCTACTTGGCGGGTGTATAAAAATATCTGTTTCTAGATGCTTTTCTACAATGAGTATTACCTTTTCTTTTTTTATCAATTTTCCAATGCTTGGGAGGATATTGTTTTATTATATATTGTCAAAATGGTCTTAGCACAGTAACCATTTGGTATTTGTGTGATTTTTACATATTTTCAAAGGTTTTAATATGGCATTACCTACGTGGTAGAAATATATAAAATACTATAAAAAAGCTTAATCAATATAAGTTTCACATAAAATTTTGTACCTATATAGTTTGAAGAAGAAGAAGAAGAATTTATTATTATTATTAATGTAGGACCTTGGTGGCGTACCTCTTAAAAAATATATAATGTATAAAAGCACCTAATTTAGTACTTTTATTAGCTTATTCCCACCTCTAAACTAATATTATTTCATCTCAAGTCAATTGATATTTTAGCGGTTGTTCATGTAAAATCAAGTTTCTGATGTCTTCACTCTTTAGCGTTTTTCTATATTGAATTTACTAAATTGAACTTACGCTAAATTTTAAATGGTAATTTTAATTTAATCAAGAGTTATCCTGCAATCACGCATTTGTACTTGTTTCTATCTATTTCTACAATATTAAAGCTAATGGCAAAATTTGGTGTCTTTAATGCTATATTTTACCTTTCCTCTCTCTTTATACATAATAAACCCTTTATACTATAAATTTTAAACACAGAATAATTAGATCGGGACTATTATATTAATAATTTTACGTTTAGAAAACAATTCGTCCCATTAATTAATGACATTTTGTTATTCTATGTTTCTCCATGATTTTTGCAAGCATATGACAAGTTACACGATGAAGCAAATAAACCTTGATTAGTATTACTATTATACACTGTTTTAAGAAAGAGAACCATTAATAAATTTTTTTGTCAATATTTACCCACAACTTTTATGTTGAGAAGCTTTTTTCTTCTTCTTCTTCTTTTTTTTTTTTTTTTTTCTTTTTCATATTTCACATCCATGCTCGTGAATGTGATTAGCCACGTAATCTTTTTGCTATTAATTTTTTTATACATTTGATATTCTTTTATACGCACACTTATCGTGAATACACACACCGCAAGTATAGTGTTTGTTAGAGTCTGTATACATACATACACACACACAAGAAGAAAAGATATTTGCTCAGCATGGTTTTATGATTCAATGAAAGATTTAACTTCATCATAAGGAATCCAGAAAATTACAAATAATTAAAAAGAAAAACTAGCTTGAGGACATCTGTTTCTGCCTGTGCCTAGATAGTGCTTCTATCAAAACAAATTATAAGCTATATAAAGACCTAATATTGTCCACCTCCAAGACCGAAAAGATTATAATCCCTCCTAAATGGAATATCACTTACCAAGTAACCACATAAATTTTTAATACGTTATGTTTTTACATAATTAAATATAAGAATACTAATCCGTATTTATAACAACTCATACATATATTATTGATATATCGATTCTTATAATCTTTTTAATCAATTAATTGTTTTACTAACAAGTACACTCTAAACTAATATTCACAATGAGATTTAACGAGTTATCCATAAGAAAAGAAATGAACAAAATGAAACAAGGTGCATGCATTTATTAAAACCCTTCCAAGATTTATCGATCCTGTTGAAACCCAAAAGCACGTTCGTGTAGACAACCTTAGAGGTAAGACTTTGGGTGGTTTGATGATTTAGGATCTGTGCTTGTACTATCCAGATTTATACGTAAAATGTAAAACGGTGCCAAACACAGAAACATAAGAAACCTCCCCAACGGAACTGAGCACAATGGCGTGCACTAAGGTCATTTAGCCTTTGCGGGTTAAAGAGCACCAGTGTAGCCTCTCTGCAAGAGGAGCAGGATAACTCTATGCACCATCAATTATCAGGAACTCAATCAATAGTAGTTAAAATAATATACATCAATTAGCAATTCCACAAAATAAAAAAAAAAAAAAAGGGGTAAAAACTATCAGAAACGAAGTTGGGAATTTAGGCAAAATAATCTCACCACAACCAACAAACGAGCGCCTGACGTTGAAGAAACGATGATGACACGCAGAAGGCAGAGGAAAGAACAGGTGCTTTTTTTAACTCTTTGACTTTGAGTGCTTCACAAGCCAATCTATGACAGAGTCAATGTTGGTCGAATTCTTGCAAGAAATCATGTAACAGCAAACTTCTCTATCGGTGATCAATTGGAGTCCCCTACATCACATACGGTCATCCTTGGTGTCAGACCAGAAAAAGAGGGTTCCAGAATCATGGAATAAAGAAAGGAAATCTTACGAGTGCCTGTAGCTAAGTGTACAAGTTAAGAAAATGTGTTACAACATTTTCATGTGTTGGTTGGTTTTCATATGGCACATGTTGGCATTGCATGCTTTATTTATGTCATACCAGCACGTTAAATGAATTAGAAATGCATAGTACAGTTTCATAACGAACATTCTGCAGGCACCTATTAAAAGAATAGGAGAAGATAACAGAAAAGTGAAATGTCTCACATTTGATCAGTCAGTGCTTGTTTAGACAATGCTCCAGGCTTGTCGATTTTATTTCCCAAAACCAGTAAAGGTATACCACTTAGAGAAGGTTTGCTAAGCAAATCATGAAGCTCGCTCTTTGAAATGCTGATATTGTCAGGATCGGCAGCATCAACCACATAACTATGCAAGAAAAATAAAACATGGTTACTTTCTAGCAGAAACCTGACTGAAAAGCGGAAAAAGAAACCTGACAACTAGCAATAAACAGATAACTACTTGCTAATCCATATTATGCAAAGTAGGGAAAAGCAAGCTAGAATTCAACTCTTTTATAATTAAGTGGTTTTATGACATCCATAAACAGGCAAAAAGTAAGCCAGACTTCAAAATATAGTTTTTGAAGACCAGTAATGTAAAATATTAGGGACTTCTCTATTGATGAGCCCTAGATACCCTAATTCCATGAACCTTAAATTCAGCGTAGGTAATTCACACCCCTTGACTGCACTCAGATCCAGGCCCAAAACAACTTGATACGGAGCTGGTTGTCAATGGGAATTCATCAGATTCAGACTTACTGGCCACTTTTGTTAAACAACATAATGAGGACCAAATCTGCTCAAAGGCGCAGAGAGAGAGAGAGAGAGAGAGAGAGAGAGAGAGCTTTAGCAGTTGCTCCACTTGTTTGGACTAATGTGGGCTTGCTTCTGCTTGCTCCTAGGTCTCTTAGACAACATCTCGAATCTGGATTCCTTTCATATCTACAGAGTTGGCAAAGATTCACCTCGAATCTGAGGGAATTGCACGATAAATCCTTCTGGATCACGTATCAATCAACAAAAATAAAACTCATGCATACATCTCCAGCAGAACCAAACATGCAGCTTCGAAAGTAAAAGAATTTCGATACAAACATCGGGTACTCTATGGATAGTTTGCATCAGAACAGGATAATTCTTGTGAAATTGGATTAGCATAACATATGGTGCCTTGTCCATGGCTTGTAGATGAATCTTCTTTCAACAGGTAACTACACATCTTCATAACAATATTGGGCTTGCTCTCGATTTCTAATCCAGTGCTGATAAGGCCATCAATTGATTCTTCTTGAGCCCTCTTTTGTGTGGCCTTCTCATCAAACTACCAACTCCTCCTCCAGTCATCTTTTACTCTCTGCAACCTTTTCGTCTTAAGTCTACATCAACGAACTTTCTACACTCACTATTCTCTAACTTCGGCTCAAAGGACTCCTGGACCATCTCAATTCTGGCTTCTCTCTTAGCTACCCACCTTCGTACCAATCACTTCTAGGTACGGTCATATCTCTTTGCAGGTCATCAGTAGTTAAAACAACTCTTTTTCTTTTCTTTTAACCTTTTTCCTGGTAATTCAATAAGATGTATCAATGAGAAATATCTACTAAGAGCTTAAGTACAGGAGGGGGCTCTAAGGCCGACAAAACAGTAAGCATAACTAAGTCATGCTAAAACAGGTGCCTGAAACAAAACACAAAATTATTCAAGGCTATAGCCAGATATAATGTCACAAATTCCCCTAGCAAGATTTGTAGCAAGAATGGGTGGACTCCCAACTCTTCCATCACCACATTCCTTTCAAATACAGTAAATAGCTGTTGAAAATGCAATCTTCCATGAAGATACCTCAAATGAAAGAGATGATTTTGAGAGGAAGTTGACCATTCCATCCACTCCCTTAAATGAAGATGTAAGCCAAAATTTTCCTTGACCTAACCC
Source organism: Lumnitzera racemosa (assembly GCA_024138005.1). Taxonomy (NCBI): domain Eukaryota; kingdom Viridiplantae; phylum Streptophyta; class Magnoliopsida; order Myrtales; family Combretaceae; genus Lumnitzera; species Lumnitzera racemosa. The sequence continues at coordinate 40,831,962 of JAMXBC010000005.1, forward strand.
CAAAATTCAAGGGTGTAAGCAAACAATTTGATGGGATCACACGCCACTCTAGTAACTTACCCATCGTAATTCCTTTGCCTTATATATAGTTACCCATAGGATGAAGGGAAAGTGCAGTTGGTACTTCTTAAACCATTCACTACAAGTCCAAGGAACATTTGAACTAGGGTGCCTTAAACTTTCATAGACAAGCTCGAGTAAAAAGTCATAACTTAGTTTGTGTTTCCAAACTAAAGAATCAGGATTATCAAGTCATGTCGTGAATGAAGGGCATGAGGCTTTCACAATATCACAATACTTCCTTGAGGGCAATCCCAATCATCATGGCCTATAACAGAACATAATCTCACATTTAGAACAAGCAAGATTGTCTAATCTCATTGAGACAAAACTTCTCAACCAAAGGACCGAAAGAATGCCAATGATCAAACCAGAAAGTGAAATAAAATTTCCATCATCAATCCTCCAAGCTACCTACAAGTTAAAGATAAAGAAAATTACATATGAGATTATCAAAGTTTAGGGTCAATTTCAAGTAAGGGATTAAACTTCCAAGTAGTTTAAATAGAAGATGAACGTTATATTGTATGGTTCAAATAAAAGATTGAACTTTCAACTGATTAAAATAGGGGATTAATGTTATAACAAGTGATTTAAATAAATAATTGAAACCCTAGATTTAATTCAATTTTAATATTTTATTTGTACCATTTATCATAATGTTGATCTTCTATTTCAATCAATTAAAAGTTTGATACTTTATATAAATCATCTAACATAACATTAATCTTCTATTTGAACAACTTGAAAGTTGAATCATCTATTTAAACTTAACATCAAATGTTGATCCTATCCTATGTAATTCTTCCTATTAAAATTATGCTATAGCCCATACTAGCTTATGCCATGCCCACGAGCAAAAGGAAAGTGATTTAACCACCAGGAATTTTCTGTTTTAAGCATGATAGGGTGCACCTAACTCCTGCAAAGGCTTTCATCAAAGGGATTGCACAACTTCCATATGTGTTTCAACTGAGCAGCCTTGTTCCAAGAACTTGGATCCTACAAATAGTCTCAAGCAACTTTCAACTTAGTTCTGCCTACTTCCATTCCACTCCATTCCATAGAAAATGGTAAAAGCAATGAGAAATTTCCTTAAGAACTGCCTTTTGGTAAGATGAAGGCTGATGATTAATACACCTGTAGAGAAAATTAATGAATTTTATGAGCTGTACCGACCTGCATAGGATAGGGTTTTACTTGTCCACTGTTCTAGTCTATAAACTCTTTCCACAACTACTCAAATTTGGACAGGTTTGAAGAAATTAGGGAAATTCCCAAGTAATATACAGGAAGTTCATCACCTTTGCTAAGTTCCAGGAGTCGAATAAACCTTTCTTCCAAACTTGTATTTATGCCTGCAATGAAAATGTTGCTTTTTCTGGCGTTAATCTCCAACCCTGATAGTAAAACAAAATGTTGCTACATCCCATGAATAGAATAATTCTTCCTTCCAAATCCATCTTCCCTTAGTAAAACAATATGTGTTCTTCAATGAGTTGTACACAAAACCAAAATATATTTGCCATGATTTTCCCAAATGCAAGTGGCAATCATCTACAAAAGCATATCACACAAAATCTTACTTACAAACATTGCCAATAGGAAAAGGTAGGCTATCTAAACTTATCTCATTACTCAAATTACCTCATTACAAAGAACTAGCTCATACAAACATGGGCAATCACTAATGTCTAAGCCCAACTTTTCTACTAGATACTCCAAAGCCAAATTTTGGCGACAATCAATACCCTTGAACTTTGACACACGTGTGAAAACTATTTCTATTGTCTCACCAATCATTTAGTATCACAAGTTATCTGCAAATCCAAATTTCCCCAAAATATCAATAACTAACTAGACCAACATAATTCCTCACCAAGCACCACATGCTCAACGTACTTACACAGCCACAACCACAACTAATTTTCAAATATCAAAAAACAATCCTAATCCAAATCTTCAATCAATGAAATTATAAATTTGGACTAACGACAAAATTTCTTCCATGGAAAGCACATTCCAAGCTTTAAAACCATATAATGGTCCTAAGATTCAAGAATTGAAATAAGCATAGTTTGGATTTGGAGTTCTAATAAGGCTGGGCAAAATAACCAATTGAACCATGAACGGGATCAGATTGGACCAAACCGAACCGTAAATTAAGTTCAAACAATTATTTAGATTCAAAAAAATTTCAAATCGAATCAAACCATTTTTTAAAGGTTCAAAAAGTTATGAATTGAATCGAACCATTAAAGGTAAAAGAGAAAAAATAAATTATATTTTTGTATGAGACATAAAACTTATATTCTTAGAGAGGTTTACTTAACAATGCCAAAGCCTCTCTTAGTTTAGTCACTTTATGTACGTTTACTCCATTTAAAACCCTCATATTAAATGTTGCCACCTTAATTCTTAACTTTCTAAACTCCCAATTGTATACTTATGATTCGAATTTGCATTTGAAAATACAAGCAGTAGATTTTAAATTTCCACTTTTCATTTCTCTAAAACATTTGAAGATTTGGTTCAAACCACAAACAAAACCCCTTTTTAGGTTTGAGAAAATAATGAACCAAACTATAAGACTAGATTTGGATTAAAAAAAAAATTGTAATATTAGGTTCAGTTCAACTTGAAGGAATGAATCAAACCATGCCCACCCCTAGTTTCTAACTTGTAATTTGGATCTATTGTGTTTTCAATAACAAAAATAGTATTTTTAGGTGTCTTTAAATGTGTATGAAAAAGAAATTAAAAAATATGGACATATCATGGATTTAGATATGACACACCAATCCAATAATCAAATAGAGGAAGATTAATTCTTAAGAATGATATTACACACAATATTGAAAATGTTTAGGTGTGTTAAGAAAGATTTTATATAATGCATGGATCTCAGTGGCATTTGTACACCACAATCTCATAATAAATTAATAAATATGGGTGTTTACAATATCAATGAATAGATTGATAAGAACATGAAATCGAAATAAAATTTATTCATGAAAGTGATTTAACAAAAGTCTCATAATTCTCAAATACAATTAAAGAGAAAGCTTAAATGTGACCCTAATTTGTGATAAGTATGAAAAAATAGAAATATAAAATTGTATTAGCTTTGCATGACTAGGTTAGCGATCCAATAGCAAGTCAAGCCATTCAAATAGCATGACTTTGCATAACCAAGTTGCCATTGGAATGCATGACAAGCCATTGGAACGGCAAGGACCTAATTTGAACGATATGTCACATCATTAAAATGAAATGTTCAGAACTCCACTTCTTTTGACTGGCTTATTTTTTTAGCAATTGCTCCACTTGCTCAGACAGATTTGGCCTTGCCCACTCCTGGTCTCTCAGTTGACATCTCATAATATCTAGATTCTCATCATTAATTGACATTTTGACCATGCAATTCAACCAATAGGCACAGTAGCTGTATGTGATTTCTTCACTGTTAACAGTTCCTACATTACATTTGGGTGGATAGAACTGTTGTGAGCAGTTCTTTCAAAATCAGGGCATGCAAGGACATGGCAGATTGAAGAATATTGATGAAAGTTCCAGTCCTTGCTAATAAGGCACCTACTATCCTTGCTAGAGATCAGGTTCTTGTTTTTAATACGGGTTTAGCAAAGTTAATCAGAATAGACGTGGAGCTTCAAACTCTATCCAACCTAGAAAATGCAACGAGTTTAGGTCAGATCTATGAGAACATACTGGCAAGTATCCAGCCACATGCCCCGAATTTGTGCTTCAATCGTGATGAGACTTTCTCCCAGGGCATTGGTGTAAGAAGATATTTGTGCTAGAGCTAGTAGCTCAAATATACCTAAAGATTCCAAGAATCTCCTGTAGCTCAAGCTTGAGGACAAGCTCCTTGGAAGTAATGTTGGACGTATCTTTAGAATAGGAAATTAAATATGTGATATTACCAATTTTATGCATTTCAAAGATATCATTAGATTTATGCTATTTTCTACTTAATAATAGCTATCTTCTTTATTTAAGGAAGGAAGAAATTAAAAAGCTTGTATAAATAGGTGGTTCTATAACATCAATAGACATGACAAGAGTTATTCTAAAATCTCTTTACAGCAGTTTACAAGTAATCAATAATATAGGAGATTGGAGAGCTCTCTCTTAACAAGCCACAAAACAACTATCCTAAATTCACCACAAGTGAATCACGCCCTTTGATTAGATCCTGAACCCACTGGGAACTCCATAAAGACAAATGTGAAATTAAACTCCTTCAATTCACTCCTCAATCTATAGGTGTTCTTATATCGTATTAAAAGTTTTTAGTTTCAACAATTTATTGATAAAATTGAAGAATTAGTTTTTCCTTTCCCTTTCCCCACATATGAAAGGAAGATATCACCACTTGATGGGGAATGCTACTACATTAGATGACTAATAAATGCATAATGCAACTTGAAATTCATCAAGTTAACAGGGATAGATTTCTAGCAAGTAATGAATTGATAGAGAACATGCATTTGAGGGCATTTTACTATATGTATGAGCATGGCTATCATTTCTGAAATTGTAAATTTTCTAGACCTTTATTAAAAGGAAGAGAGGATTTAATTTTTGCAGTTACAGTCCAAAAATTTGCAGAGAAAAAATGCCAGTCAGCCTAAAGTAATGGTTCGGCCAGAAAAAGAAAAATCCAAATAAGTACTGGCTAATAGCTTTGCCATAATGCTGTGTTAACTAGGCAATATAAGAATTCCTGTCATATCTAAGATATTGAATAGTCTAAATGAATGTAAGTTCTAAAAGTGGATTATCACTTTTTGCCCACAAAGCAGCAAAGAGAAAAGGGGGAAGTTACTCTATGAAGGTTTTCTGCACCTGTTTTACTTGTTTCTTACACCGTTCATGTTCAAATGCAATATCCTCTGAATGGATTAGAAATCAATCCATACCAACAAACTGAATAAACTGATCCATGCAATGTGAATAATAAGAATAGCATCATCACAGATAGAAAACATCATACTAATATAATTTTATGGGAACACCTAGTGTGGTATATGCTTTTCCAAAATACTATAAGCTAATTTAAGATAAAATGTAGGGTAAGGTGATATCATACACAATAGCTGAAACTGCTCGGCAATATCGCTCCCACATGCTGCGGAACCTCGGTTGACCTCCAAGATCCCATAGCTTAATCGTGACATTTCCTTTTGTCACCTTCCTCATATTGAAACCTACCTATAGCACACAAAATGAATACCCAAGAAGATTTTGTCACCTTAAAAATACCAACCAAAGTACAATATGAAAAGCACTGCTGTAACAACAGAAATGACTCACCGTTGGAATCATGTCTTCACTGTAACCTCCAGTCTAAAAGCAACACACAAACAATTTGAGATGTGCCCTAACTAGACAAGGTAAGATACTGAAAATTTTATGTAAATAGACTCACAGCGACAACATTGACTAGTGATGTCTTTCCAGCATTCTGAAGCCCAATAAGAGATAGCTCCATTTCCTGCTTGAAAAAAAGGCTGCAATACAAGATCAAACAAAGCTTGTGTGATTTATAGATTAGGATCAAAACAAGATTTCTAAGACAGCTCAAGAAAGTACTAATCTTGATAATTCATATCAGATATTGCAAAACAAGAGTCTGCAAATTATTTTTTTACAAGTGGACACATAGCTATAAGTCAAAGAAAGTGTACACTGGCTCTGCCACAAAAACGGAGAAACTATAAAAAGAAAAAAAAAAAAGGTACTAAGTTCGCTCTTTCCTGTCATCAGGTTGGGTTGTGCTAAGTGTAATAATGACCTACGAACATATATGCCAACTATGACACTCATGAAAGAAGTAAGACATTCATATGAACACATCTTGTATACAGAATGACAGTAAAATAAGCTATCTCAAAGGTGTTGTTTTGACTCATATGAAGGGTTATGGAAAGTATCACTGGCTGCAGAGGCTAGAATATCAAAAGTTTTATTCACGAACCAGTCCTATCAAGGTAGTTAGAGTTATTCTTGAAATGGACACTTGAATATATGGATATTCTATGGCAAACTACCGAAATCATATTCTTGCAGAATGTGTTGCATCAATTAAAACTGCCAAAGTTGTTCCCGGTTGGCAAAGGAACTTATAAAGGACATGGCTTTGGGGAACAAAAAACAACAAAACAGTAGCTTTCATTCTAGAACTTAAGAGTGTGTCACATGAATTGCCAATGTCTACACATTCACTCATTTTGAAAATGAAATTCCATAGTATATGATCATATTGTAAATATGAGTAGGATATGCATGATCTAAAACAACAAATTACAAAGCTGGTAAATCCTGAGTGCATATCACACAATGTGCAATACAATACCATCTACCTTGCTGACCATCCTAATTCTTGTACATCTTAAATAACTAGAATTTCTTGGAGCCATCTAGATTGCCTCTAACCACATCCCAAGCACCAAAAGAAACATTCCATCACCACCTGATTGAATATTCATTCAGTCCATAGTACATGATCAATATTTTAAGACAAGATACACCCACAGCTTGGAGCATTTTTTCAAAATTAAGTTTAGAATTTTTCTTTTTTGGGGGGTAATTAAGTCTAGAAAATTCAAAATTCTATTTAAGAACATATACTGCTAGATATTATAGCCTCGCCCCAAGGCAAAATCCTGCAATCCGCCAACTAATCCCATCAAAACTTACATTTCATGAGATCAACTATGCAGGATAAGCTAGACTAAATCAGTACGAGTGACCGAAAGTAGCGAGTCCAATTTTAAAGCAAATGTTGTACCAGCAACATAATCCAACACCAACAAGTTCAACAGATAATCAATCATAAAGCATCAACCTTTGAGAATCACAATGAAAAATACTTCAGCAGAAATCGAAACATACAAATGTCGTGCGAAAGAAACAGAGAGACAAAAAAGAAAAGCGAACCTGCGAAGCCAATTGAGGAAAGCTTCCCAAAGACCCATCGTGTTGAATGACAGAACGAACAGAGAAGAGATGAATGTTAAATTGGTTATTGGAAAGAGACACCTCCAAGATCTCTCTCTCTCTCTCCAACGGAAACGGAAACTTCCCCTTCCCTCCTCTCCTCACGATCACCACTGTATTTGTTTGCAGGCAAGGCACTTTATTTATTTAATTTAGGAAATATTTCATTTGCATATTGGAGTTTTCTTAATGATTAATGTAGGGACTGGTTCGCTTAATTTATTTTTCTTTTTTTAAAAAAAAATCTTCTTGGTATCTCCTCACATATTAGTTTAGCATCAATAAGACAAAAAAAAATTAAGTATATAACTAAACCGATCATAATAAGATTTGAACTTGGTAAAAACGTAATAAAATATTTTTTAATAGAGTTTAGGAATAGATCTTGGAAAATGCTTTTATAAGATATTGGGATAAGTTTGGGGTTTGTAAAAAAAACCGTTGAGAAATTTATTATTGAATAAAAAGTAACTCAAATATTATATATTATAAAAAAATAAAAAAATATCGATTAGAAAACTAACAAAATACCGAATTTCATGCTTTTGATTATCATTATATTTTATTATGGTGAATCTAATATAATAAAAAAAAAGGTTGATTCTTTTAGATTCACATTATTGTAAAGATACCAATATATTTTGACATACAAACGTCAAGTTTATTTTGCCCATAGAGCCAGTACTTTTAATTATAATTTATTTATTTATTTATTTATTTTTATTAGCATGAAGGTATTTTTCCCCCTCATTATAGGGTAAAATTATATGAATGATAATTGTAAATATGTTCATATTATAATACATGCCATTCTTTTGTTTACATGATTTAAAAGCATTTCTTTTCTTAATAGAAAAGTAATGGGATTTGATCAAGTAATAATATTAGAGGTTTTCTTTGCTTGCAATAAAAATGAGAAGCCTAGATAATTTATAGTTCAACATTTCATTACTTATTAATAGTACTACTTTTTATTTATAAATATTCAATGCTTTACATTTCCTAATTTTTTCATTATATACACATTTAATTTGAGCAATTAAATTCATATAAGGTTCCGAGACCAGGTTTTCCAATGGCATATCAAGTAGGTTTTGAGTAACACCCTCAAAACCCTGTAAGGTTTTGGGCGGATTTTGTGACTCATGACAAATAATAGGATAGGTACTAAGATTACTAAACCCAACTTAAACTCGCCCTGGTTGCAACCCTACAAAAGGATATAACATATAATTACATTTGTTTGTATTTTCTATAAGTTTAATCTATATATATTTTTTAAATTTGGTATTTAAAAAATTATTTTACTTGTTTCCATTTCATAATTATTATTAAAATAGTGATTGAAGTTTTAAAATCGGAAAATGAAAATCTACATACTTTTTAAGAAAATATTTGATAAAATAAATTTTATACATTGGAGATTATTATCTTAAATGATATTTTTATAAATATGAATAAAGTAAATGGTAGATAAATTCAATTTTATAGGGATTTATTAAATATTTAATTTTATAAAAGTAATAAATATAAAATTATATTTCTATCTTTTTAGTGTATTACTCTTGCCAAATGCAAGATTCAAATGAAAACCATAAAGGCATCAAAAAGAAGGAAAAAAAAAAGATAAACCAAACGGAACGTACATATATATCCTTATTCTAAATATCAAGTACCCTACAAATCCTTATAAATTTAAATTTATTAATGCTTTAATTTATTCATTTTACACTAATTCCAATTCAAATATATGGTCAATACAGTCTTTTAGGCTTATGATCAACCTTTATGAAATCCTTCTAACCTAAATTTGAGGGCCAAACCTTACCGGTACAAAGTAATACTCATATACACTAATTGCATAGAACTTAGATGTAAAGAGCTTAGAAATGAGTTAAATTTGCCCTTATCATACAAGTTAGGGCTAAAGTTAAGAGTAAAGTCTACAAATATTCAAATTAAGACAAAAGGTACAATCGGTTTGACGGTTACTACACAAGTAACCACTTACTACCTCACATCCCTAGAAATGAGATAATAGTGCAAAATCCAATTCCCCATATGACAAATGTGCAAACTATTAGCAATTATAGGTTGTAAACTATTAATTTAGCTCAAAAGCTCACAATAACTCTCTCTTAGCCCTTATTCACCTTATTTTCTTTTTAAATTCTACATTTACTTATGTAGACATATGAATGGCTATGTCGAAGTTGTCCTAGTACGCCTATATCCTTGTTTCCTTCCTTTTTCTAGGTCAAACACTTTTCCAAGCCTAAGTCTACATTAACAAGTTCGATTTTCAACAATATAAAATATATATATTTTAAATCTTTACGAGACCTAAGGTAAAGTTAGTTTTGAGCCATAAAATAACCCAAAACTAGCTCGAAGGTCCAATGAACTAGATTAGGCCCGCCAAGCCCGATAAGTCATAGTGAATCATCTACATCAACTTGCATATCAATAGGGTGAAACCTGGCAATTCAACCCACTGGTTCTACTTGTTGAAAAAAAAAACAAAAAAGAAGAAGAAAAGAAGAAAAAGAACATCATTTTTATAGTTTACAATATATATCCAACATCATTATTTAATCATGATAGATTAAAGGTTGTTTCCTATCAATCTTGTAATCATTTTTTTTTTAATTGTAAAAAAAACTTAATAAAAAACAATAGCCTTTACTTTTCCCTTTAAGATTTAGATGATTAATGGCTTTAAAAATCAATTTGCATCTTATATATCCTTCAATTAAAATTGCTTATTGATGAAAAGAAGCATACTAATAAATTGGGATAATTAATTTCATAAAACATGGAGAGAAGCAAATATAATTTATTTTTCATTATTTTATCCAATTTAACAGTTTCAATCTTAAATATTTTGGTATATACAATATATGTCTAAAAATATTATAGGGAAAAAACAAAAAAATAAAAAGGGTATTTCAATAACGAAATTTAAGAAAATGGCGAGTTGGTTTACAAGCCATTGAATCAACTCGTGAACTATCAAGCCTCTAAGCCCAATCCAGAATTGGCCCCATCCAAGCTAATCATGATTTAACGTAAAGTTGAACCACAACCTAGCGATTCTAGGTTGGTTTTGAACTAGGCTTGAACCAGTCTTCGGCATATCTTTACTTATAAAAGTACATAAATTTTCACTTTTCAACTATACTCTAATCACCACTTTCATCATAATTATGAAATAAAATATAGATAAAATAATTCTCAAAACATCATATTTCAAATAGATATGGACTAAATATAAATAATATATAGATAAAAAGATAATCCAAACATGACATTGATAAAGTATTGTATGATAAATATGCTTAATTAAATAATATAATATAATTATTTGAAAATTGAAAAATGAAAAAATAAAATGGAAATTTATGATTTAAAACAAAAGGAAAAGCTTAAAAAAAAGACCTAATTATCAAAATCCAATAATTTGAAGGGTAGGCTTTAGGGTAGTTGGAGTTAACCTTTCCAATGTTGTAGGTCTCGTAATTAATTTGTCATGGTACACATTGTTGTTCTTATACATGAAATGAAAATTTAAGGAAGAAAAAAGACGAAGCTAGAAAAGAAGCCCGTCAAGGTCATTATTTTTTTCTTCTTTTGTTTTTAAAATTTCTTTTCATATCTATTTAAATTTGGTTTTAGCATAAACAAGATAAAAAACACTAGGCTAAACTCAAGAGGAAAAGTGAATTAAGTTTTAAGGACAAATTGAACTTATTTTCTAAATTGAGTAATAAATGCAATAATGAGTATAATCATGATATTGATAAAACAATAACAAGTGTAGAAATTAAAAGGGATACAGATAGAGAAAATCAAACCTAAATTTAACATAGAGTTCATATTGTTCTCTATTCTCCATTAACATACAATGTCTCTAATTAAAGACTTTGCACCACTTTAATAATTTCTTAATCCAAGCTCTAAGAGCTAGGGATGAGTGGGTAACCCTATCGTGGAAGATACTCACTCGGACCCTACTTCATCGGGTAAGTTTTGGGTACTAATTTCCTGAAACTTGCTCTTACATGGTAAAGTATGGTTATTAGAGTAAGGCATCCAGTACCCACCTTGGAACCTCTACCCCTATGCTTTAAAGTATATATACAAGTTCTTAGGTATCCTATGCTCACCATTTGATATAATAATATTAATAAATAATTTATGTTTTATTTTTTCTCCTTAAAAACAGAATAAGAAAAGTTAGCCCACTAAAACCCTAATTATATACTATATAATATGCTATATTTTTCCTTTCCTTCTTCGGCCGCAACGCATCCTTCCTCCTTCCATTTTTAAGATCTATTTTGAGTTTCAATTCAAAAACTTTTGTTTTCTTTTCTTTCGAAGGTAATTTCACCTTCAAGTTTCCTTCTTTGTTGTGTTCTACGTTTTTTGGTAACTTACATGCAATTTTTTGAATGATGAGATATGTATATTGCTATTCTAAGGATATTCTTACTAGTTATGTTCTTCTTGCTTGATGATTTTTAAATCTAGAAACTACTTGGTGTTAATAGATGCCAATCGTAATATGATTTTGGTTGATTTCCTACTCCTCCTATTTCGAACAAACTGATTTGTCTTTCTTTTGCTACCCCCCCTGTATGTGTGCAATTTTTGCTTGTTTACTTAGAAGATAGGAAAGTTATTCTTGAATACTATCTTTATGGAAGTCACGACCCTATTAGGTCTTGCTATCTTGCAATTAGACATAATGTTTAGTGGGCTGATGTTGCTATTAAGGAATGAATCTTTCAATCTAATTTGTTTTTCAATCATAGGAATTGATCAACAAAGAAATCTTATTCATGAATAGGCTAATTAATTTCATTCAAGTATACTTCATTCTTTGTAGAAATAGCTTTTGAAAATTATGGATGAGATAAGCGCACAAGCCATATCCCTCCCAATAGGTTTAAAATGAATATTATCTGTAGTGATGAGGATTTTATCAGGTTAGTAAGAAATCTACAAAACCTTATGTAGATTTTTCAACATTGGTAAGTAAAAATAGTTCTTACTTTACATAAATTTTAAACAAATAAGTAGTTATAGGTTTCTTAGTCAAATGGGTCTATCTTAAGGACATTTTATGTTTGTGTGTTACCCATTTGTCTAAATATTCATTCTTCTCCTTTCCGTACTACTTATGTTTTACTCATATCTTCAAGTACGATGCTGCAACAAATCCTTAGATTTTATGATTTAGGGTGAAAAAAAAAAATGTTACTAAGATAAGAATAACATACGAACATATCTTTAAGTATGATGCTGCGACAAATCCCTAGATTTTATGATTTAGGGTGAAAAAAAAAATGTTATTAGGATAAGAATAACATACCAAGTACATAAGAAAATCCAACGTGTTTAAGTGTATTCGGTAAATGCATGGTAAACAAGCCTTAACATTTCATTTCAGCTATATATTATGCAAATATGAAAATGAAGACGACTACATTAGGAAATTGATATATTATTATATCATGTAGATGGCATTCATCATTAAGAGAAAGTGAGAACTAGGATATAATATTTGTGTACCTAAAACATTGTTTTAAAGTGATCTATGTGAACTAAAAACACTAAAGTGGAACCTAAGTTTCGTGACACTTTGTTAATAAAGGTTCCTACAATTTTTTTGGCTAAAGCTAATATATTCACATAGGTTGAATCTAAAAAATATATTTGATAAACAGATTATAATATCAACTTATGTTGTTCTTCTAGTTTACCTTTTTTACTACTATTGATAGTTGAATTTCACCCATCATGTCTCACTTGACCATACAGCTATTGTCATGCCAAATGATTTACTTCTCGATGGACGCTAAGTAAGATAGATTCATTGGATTCGAATTTAGGGAAAGTGGCATGAACAATTATCACATAGTATAGTTGTATTACATAACTGCCTACTATTCTTATATTCTAGAAAGGTATTTGATTGAGAGATCTCTACATGTCCCAATAATCATGCAATTAATTGTTGTTTCAAACATTCAATATTCACCTATAAATATAGGAAAACTGCATTGTGAGAGGTATATGATAACTCATATAATGCATAGTCTTTTTCAACGTTCACTTACTAACTTAGGAATCAAGGTAACCATACCAAATTAGCCCCGATACCTAAAGTTTTTTTCTTTCTTTGCAAGACAAAAGTTTAAACCTAAAACCACCTAACAACATTTGATGTCGTATGTTTTTGTTAACTCACCTATATGGCAAGAACTAGATTGAGTAAGAGTACAGGTACTGGTACTTCGCCTTACGACTTTAAAGGGAGAAGTAAGCATATTGATGAGCAACGTTTGGCTAAGTTAGAGTTGCTTTACCTTAACTTAGTTAAAGAAAATCAACAGTTAAGCAAAAAACATGAAGAGATTCTTAATCTCCTTCATAGTAATATCTATCTAAATCAAAACAAAGAGTACAGCGACAACAACACCGAGAACAGTGACGGCTCAATCTATTCACCCAAATTATTGAAAAAGCAAGCCAAAGTTACAGCAAGACTTTCGGCTTTTATGCTTGAGAAAATTGACAAGGGTAAGCAACCATGGTAGGCAAGGGTTAGCACCCTTACTACAATGGGTAAACAATTTCAAATTAAGAAGAGCCATTTCATTCTTGAGATTTTAGAGGCAGTTATACTATGATACATCAAGTTGCTGCAATTCAAAATGATGAGACAAAATATCTTGAAGATCATTTAGAGTACTACCATATTTTGGCCAAGATGCACGGCTTAAGTGATGTCGTAGCCTATTAAGCTTTTCCCTCAACATTAAGGAATATGGCAAGTACATGGTTCAAACACTTGAAGTCGAATACTATTTTATGTTTCAAAGAACTAGCGAAAGTGTTCCTTCAACAGTTCCTTGCAAGTAAACTTCTTATTAAGGATTCTTTAGTCCTCAACACAATAAAGTAAAGATTATATGAGATTATTTAGTCAGGTTTCCAGCTGAGACGGTCTAAATTCCAGAATTGGACATGAGTGTAACCCTCAACGCTATTATTAATGGAGTCAAGCATCATGGAGACTTCTTTAAGTCTCTCGCCAAGAATAAGTTGAGAACTTTTGTTGAGTTCAAAGCTAAAGCCACATCTTATATCCGATAAGAGGACAATATAAAGGCTCAATGAGAGGCCAATCAAAATAGAGGAGATGGGAAAAGTGACAAGAGGAGAAGTGCAAAAGACTGACTTGGGATAGACTACAACTAAAATACTAATGCTAAGAGAAAGAGACCTTGAATTCCAACATATTCGTCCCATACACTAGTCAATTGTCCAATTTCATACATATTAATGGAGGTATATGGTAGAGAGGCGTGTTGTAATGGCGAAAGAGGATGAAAGGAAATCCTTGAAGGCAAAATTCCAACAAATGTTACGATTTCCATCGCGACAAAGGCCATAACATAAACAAATGCATTTAACTTAAGAACACGATTGAGGATGCAAATCAACGAGGGCACTTGCATAAGTTTCTGGCACATGATGCCGATAACATTGGGTGACCATCTCAAAGGAGATGAGAAGACTAGAAAAATGTTACTTAACTAGCTATTGCTAAGAAAGATTTAAGAGATGGGAATACTAGTAGAGCACCTAATAGGACAATCAACACTATTGTTTACGGACCTTCTGCTATAGGCTAGTCAAGCTCTTTAAGTTTAACTAACACCATAAATTATGTTTGTAATATCCAAGACAAGAAGGTTAAAATCGATAATAGGATTTTTCACAAAAGAAGATTTTGAAGGTATCCAAAGGTTGCATGATGACGTACTTGTGGTTAATGCGAAGACTGCTAACTTCAAGGTCAAGAAAATTCTCGTTGACATCGGCAATTCAATAGACGTCATTTTTCAGCACACTTTTGATCAGATGAGACTAAAGATTAAAGCACAATTGAGATCTTACAACTATGATTTGTATGCTTTCAACAATCAACCCATTTAAGTAACTGAAGTAATCTCTTTACCAATCCAAATTGGAGATGACGAGCATGTTGCAGAAGACAGAGTGAACTTTCTTGTTGTCAAATGATGATCTCCATACAATATGATCATGGGACAGCCGTATCAGCACTTATCCGGCATCGTCCCTTCCATTGCTCATCTCAAAGCAAAATTCCCTCTACTCCCATAAAAGTCGGTGTATGTAAAGAGGATTAGTAGTTGGCAAGGTCTTTATACATTAAGGCTTTAAGGCGTAAAGAAATTTTTCAAGTGAAAACTTATCTAGAAGGAAAGTTAGTCGGCATAGACAATGTCGAAAATGAAATAAAGGAAATTTCTTTAGGACTTGACCTTGGAAAAACGACCAAGATAGGGAAACCTTTGCCAGTACATATTCATCAAAGTTTAATCAACTTCTTGCAAGACAATATCGATGTATTTGCATGGTGCCCTTTGGACATGCTAAGTATCTTTAAAGAAGTTATAGTACTCAAGCTTCATATCAATTTAATTGTGAAAGTAATCTAACAAAAGAAAAGGCATTTTACCCCTACAAGGAAAACGTCCATAGAAGAAGAAGTTCAAAAACTCTTAAAGGAGGGATTCATTAGGGAAGAGCCTTATCTGACTTAGCTAGCCAACTGTGTATTAGTCAAGAAGTCTAACAATAAATGGCACATGTATATAAACTTTACGGATCTTAACAAGGCCTATCCTAAGAATTATTTTCTGTTGTCGAAAATTGATCAAATGGTTGATTTAACTGCCGAGCATGCCTTGCTTTCTTTTATGGATGCTTTTTCCGGCTATAACCAAATTAAAATAGACAAGGAAGAAGAATTTGACACATCATTCGTCACTAATTTTGAAATATATTGTTATATTGTGGTGTCCTTTGGGTTAAAATGCCGGTACAACTTACCAGAAGCTTGTCACCACGATGTTCAAAACCTAAATCCATCAAAATATCGAAGTATATGTTGACGACATGATTGTGAAAAGCGTAACAAAGGATCAGCATCTTGTTGATCTTGAAGAGACATTCATTACTTTGAGGAGATATAACACGAAACTCAATTTGTAAAAGTGCATCTTTGGTGCTACTTCGGAAAAGTTTTTAGGATATATGGTCATTCAGCGTGGTATTGAAGCCAACTTAAGAAAGATTGATGCTATAAGAAACATGAAATCTCCTCATACTGTCAAGGAGGTATAAGAACTCATTAGGCGAATAACTACCTTTAATTAGTTTGTGTCCAGAAGTGAGAATAGGTGCGTAAAGTTCTTTAAAATTTTAAAAATCCAAGAGACTTCAAATGGATAGATGATTGTGAGAAAGCATTCAATGGGCTTAAAGAATTTCTCATAGCACCCCCGATACTCTCGACACATATCTTAGGAGAGAATCTACATTTGTACTTATCAGTCAACTACCAAGCGTTCTCTTTAGTATTAGTCTAAATTGATGGTAAGAAGCATTAACCAGTTTATGACGTAAGTCATGTCTTCCAAGGGCCGGAACATCGATACATGAAAATTGAGAAGTTTGTATTAGCAATAGTTCTCTTGACAAGGAAGTTGAAATTGTATTTTGAAGCTCATTAAATCGTAATCCTCAATAATCAACCTTTGCGGCATGTGTTACAACACTTAGACTCTTCTAAAAGAATGATGAAATATGTCTTAGAGCTAAGTGCCTATGGTATACAGTATAAATCCAAAACGGCATTAAAAGCTCTAATGTTAGTAGATTTTTTGGCTGAATTCATTAGTGAGGAAGACAACATGGAAATTGTCGAGAAACCCATATGGTATCTTTATGTGGATGGTACTTCCAATAAAAAAGGAAGTGGTGCGGGCCTTATTTTGCAAGGACCTCATAATATTAAAGTTAATTATGCCTTGAAATTCAGATTTCTAGCCAGTAATAATGAAATGAAATATGAAGTTTTGATAGCCGGACTTAAATTGGTAAAAGAAATTAGTACCGAGAAACTCAAAGTTTTCGCTAATTCATGATCAGTAATGAATCAACTCCTAGGAAGTTATGGAGCGAGGGAAGAAGAAATGAGTAAGTACTTATTAATGGTACGAATATTCGCAAAACAATTTCAGTCTTTTTTAATCCTCAAAGTGTTGAGAAGTAAGAATATTGCTACTGATAAATTGTCCAAATCTGGCCAGTATGGCATTTCTTGACTTGACCGACAAACTCTTTATCGAGTTTCTCCTATACAAGAGCTTATCCATTGTCTTGAAAAGTTGTGAATTTGCTCCTTACCTAAAAGTGAACTCTTAAATGGATCCCTTTTATAGATTACTTGAGAGATGGTATCCTTCTTGATGACAAGAAAGAGGCTTGAAGATTAGTTTATCAAGTCACAAATTACACACTAATAAATTATCAATTGTATAAACATGGTACATCCCAACCTTAATTTCGATACCTTTTCTCGAAAGATGCCCAACGAGTGTTATTTATACTACATAACGGTGTATGCAGCTATAGACACTTTATTTTTACTCTCTTTTATTTTAGAATAGGTTAAGTCGGTCTTAAATTAGTAAAAAATATTAAAAAAATAGAAAAATAAGAAAACCAAAAAATATGAAGTTTAAGAAAATACAAAAAAAAAAATATATAAAAAATACAAAAAATGGAAAAATTTAGAAAAATACGTGAGAAAAGTCATAAAAAATAGGAAATTTACAAAATAATAAATTTTTAGGTAATTTAAATAGAATATATATTTTTAATTAAACTTAAATAAAGGACTATTGGACTTTTGGACTTGAGCTTAGATTTGAATCTAGCTTAGGCTGACCTTCGATTTGAATTTAACTCATGCAGACCTTCGATTTGAATCTAACTCAGGCAGACCTTAAATTTGAATCTAACTCAAGCTAGCTTTAGATTTGAATCTAGCACAGGCTAACCTAATCCATATGTACAATTTAATTACACATATGGATAAGGCACAGGCTAATGGCTTAACAGTAAAACACTTGGACTAAGTACATGGACTTGGTCGGAGATCATGAGTTCAAAACTTACTAGAAGCATGAAGGTAGCTTTTTATCTTTTTCTTTTCAAGCTCCACGTGTTGCCACATGTCAAGGCCTCATTGGGTTATGTGTCTAATTACGACACGTAGCACTTTATGATTCACCTTGACAACAAATTCCCTCAACGCCTCCCCCTCCCCCCTCCCCCCCCCCCCCCCCCACAAATATTTTTTCCCCTTTCCTTTTCTTCCCTTTGCTTTCTTTCCTTTTTTTTTTTTTAAAAAAAAAAACATACAGATTGGAAAGAGGGGGATGCTCCATTTTGAATTCATAGTGCGAGGGGGAAATTCATAAAAAAAGGAGGATAGAAGGGATTGGTTTTTGAAAAAAACAAAAACAGTGGTTAGGAGGGGATTGACATTTTTGAAAACACGTACAATAAGGGAGGGGATTTGCTTTTTGAAAAAACACATAAGGATTGGGAATTCATATACACGCACACGAGGGATCCACTCTCACCTTCTCCACCATCTCTCCTTCTTGGTTTGCTTTAGTTCTCTCTCCATTATTTCTCTCTCTCTACACTGATCTATTTCTCTCTTTCAACTTCTCTCTCTCTCTTGAAGCCGCCGTACATCCAACAAACCACACACGTTGACCTTAACCCAGACGCGCTGATCAAACCCCCCTTCACCACAACCACCATCGCCTCTTTGCCACAACCGAAGTCCTACATGCCTACTCTTGACCCTCACCTATTCATACAAGCACCAATCTTTTCTCTTGACTACCATAACTCGTGACCCACTATCTTCCACAAAAGATCGAACCACTACAATGCACATACCCTAGCCCTCATACTGTAGTACAGCCATAATGTTGTAGCACTACCATTGTCGTAACCGACTATTGCATTACATTACATACACGTATAGCACCAATACCTAAAGGAACCCACGCGCACAACCGTACGAACTATCCTTACATATATACAACCACACCATGTAAGACACCTACGTACGCTACTCTCTTAGCCACTACCATCTACAAACATAGCTACCCATCTTTGTCGCACTCTAAATCCAACTCAACACCGCATCCCTAATCAATTAATCTACACTCTCTCTCTTACTCGATCAGTACCCTCTCTCCAATCCTCTCCTACACTCCACCACACAACTAGCTACCGTAATCACCACTAACAACCATCAAACGGCCACTAAACATAGTAGCATCGAAAATAGCCCCCATTCCCTAATTAAATATTTACAAAAATTGCCTTTCCCACTCATTTTGGTGGTTAAATCAAATCGAAATGCCCCCTTTAAGTTGCTGTGTACAACTTAACGACCCAACCTATGGAGCTCTAGCCCAACTTGACCCATGACCTATGTGCCCCAATCTGACTCGTGCCCTTTCTCAATTTGGTTCGACCTTGTGCTTTAGTTTAGGCCCATTTCTTTTTATTTATTTATTTTGTTTTTATTTTTGTAATTTGTAAATGTACTTATAAATAAAAAGAAAAAGAAAAAAAAAGGAAAAAGAAAAAATTGTAGTTTATTTATTTGTTATTTTATTTAGTCTAATCGATAAAATAAAAATAAAATAAGTAAATAAACAAATAAATAAAATGTAAATAATAAATAAATTAAAATAAGTGAGCAAATCTATTTTATTACTTAAGAAAAGAAACTTTTCAAAAATAAATAAAAATAAAAAAATCCTTTTCGAATTAGGACCATTTAGAATTTTCAAAAATAAAAACCAATTTAAGACCTTTAGAAAAAAAATTTCTTAAATAAATCAGAACGGGTAAAGACTGTAAACCTGGTCTCTTTTTAAAAATTAAAATCAATCAACCTACTATATTTTTGGTAAACGAACTACATAAATCTAATCTCAAATAGCAGGTACGTAGGCATACGATACGACTTAAAATATGAAAATTTTTATATTTTCCATTTTTTTAAATAGTTGTATAAATTAATTAATTTAGTCACGTGTAATATGATTAACTGTTTAGAAATTAAAAGGATATATTTGAAAAGCAAAGTTAAATCTGAAAAGTTAAAAAATGGTATCCATTTAGGGTTTAATAAATTAGCCCCTAGATTTAGACCTCTGGTTTTCAAAAACTGTTTTATAAATTAGATTTCTTGATAGACCGTTAGCTAAGTTATAATTAATTTACCCAATTGATTATAACTTAAACTTTTTCTCAACTCTGGTTGGGTGGCGACTTTAAGACATTTTCAAATTAAAAAATAAAAAAAAACTTTTTTTTTTTTTTAACTCTAGTTGAGAGTTAGTATTAAATGAAAAAGGTTTAGTGCTGATCGATTTAACAAAAATTTAATTTAAAAAACTGGGAGGTGAAAAACTAGGCTCAACAATAGCAATTACGTGAAAGCACAAATATTGTATATTCGTACGTTGCGACTCGGTTATTATTGGCCTACTATGAAAAAAAGATGCAAGAACAGCTGTTCGACATTGTCCACAATGCCAAAAGCATGAGGCATCGATTCATGTGCCTTCTATTGAATTATGTTGCTTATATAGTCCTTAGCACTTTGCTTAATGGGGATTAGATATTCTCGAACCATTTTTTACGTCTATAACCCAACGATAATTCGCTATTATTGCTGTGGATTATTTAACAAAATGGAAAGAGGCCGAAGCATTGGCAAGGATTATCGAATAAAAAGTCGAGGCATTTGTTTTCAACTCCATAATATCGAGATTCGATGTCTTATTTATGATAATAATGAACAATGGACTACAATTTTGTTGATAGTCAGTTTTCGTCCACCTATCTTACTCATCTATTCGACTACCAACAAGCCACATAATCTATATTCTCGATACTTCGTCGAATAACACAAATCTGTTGCTAATTTGAAGTTAAGTTCATGATGCGAACAATTATTACAAATACAATTATATTACATAACTGCCTACTTTCCCTACATTTCAGAGAAGGTGTATAATCAACAAGCTTCTGCGTATCTCAACAGTTATTCCGATAATTGCTCTTTCAAACATAATAATCTCCTATAAATACGGAAATGAAACTTTGTAAGAGACATCTAATAACTCTTAATCTCTTGACTTTACCTTTCTCATTCTTACTTACTAATTTAGGCATTAGAGTCGCTATACCGGACTAACCCTGGTACCAAGTATTTTTCTTATCTTTATAGGATATTTGCACTCCCTAAGATTCACTAACAACATTTGGCGCTATCTATTTTTCCTAAACACACTTACATGGCTCAAATGAAAATGACCATGATTGCAGGTGCTGGCACTTCCTCCTAACAACATGAAGAGGGGAGTTGGCATATTGAAGAGCAATGACTAGCTAGACTTAAGCAATTACACCTTGATTTGGCTAAGGAAAACTTAGAGTTAAACAAAAAGTATGAACAGATCCTTAACCTCCTTCATAATATTATTCATCCAAATCAGAATAACGAGTATGTTAATCACAATGTCGATAATAGTGATAATTCAATTTATTCACCTAAGTTGCAAAAAGAAACAAGCAAAGGTTGCAATGGGACCTTCAACTCCTACTTTCAAAAAGAATGACAAAGGCAAGAAACCATAATAGGTCCACTATGCTGGCCCTTTGCATGTCAGCACCCCTACTGCATCAAGTAACTAATTTCAAATCAAGAAGAGTCCCTTTGTTCTAGAGATTTTGGAGGAAGTGATACCTCAGCACATCAAGTTATCATAGTTTGAAACTTATGACGAAACAAAGGACCCTAAAGTTTACCTGGAGTACTACTATACGTTAGCCAAATTGCATGGTTTGAGTGATGCAGTAGCTTGCTAAGCTTTTCCCTTAACCTTGAGGAACGCAGCTAACAATGGTTCAAACATTTAAAACCAAATACCATTTCTTGTTTCGATGAATTAGTAGAAGTGTTTCTTCAACACTTCCTTATAAGCAAACTTCCTTGTAAGAAAACATCTTGTTAAGGATTCCTCAATCCTTAACATAAAAATTAAAAAAAAAAAATTAGATGAGTCAATTAGAGACTACTTAGCAAAGTTTATGGCCAAGATGGTTCAAATCCCAGAATTAGATATGAGTATAGCCCTTAATGCCATGATCGATGGAGTTAAGCTCTATGGAGTTAAGCTCTATGGAGAATTTTTCAAGTCTCTTCTAAAGAATAACCCGAAAACTTTCACCGAGTTCAAGGCTAAAGCCACCTCGTATATATGTCAGGAAGACAACATAAAGGCCTGGTGAGAGACCGATCAAAACATAGGAGATAGAAAAAATGACAAGAGAAAAAGTACAAAGGATAGACTCGGCTCAGATGATGATCAAAGTTTGAATGTCGAGAGAAAGCGACTAAGAATTCCGACATTTTTATCTTATACACCTGTCAATCGTCCAATTTTGAATATATTGATAGAGGTACATGGGTAGAGAGGTATTCTGCAATGGCTGGAAAGAATGAGAAGAAATCCTTCAAGGAGAAATTCTAGCAAGTACTATAACTTTTGCTGTGACAAGAGTCACAACAAAGACGAGTGCATACAGCTCAAGAATGTGATTGAAGATGCGATTCAATGCGGGCATTTGCGAAAATTCTTAGCGTATGATGCCAAAAATAGCGAAAGATTGTTCTAAAGGAGATGTAAGGAACAAGAGAATGATATTTGGCTAACTTTGGCCAGGAGAGATATAAAGGATGCAAATCTTAATAGAGCACCCAACAGAGTGATCAACACCATTGTCGATGGACCTACTATAGGTTAGTTAAGCTCTTCGAGTTTGATGAGCGCCAAAAATTATGTCTATAATATATAAGGCAAGAAGGTTACGATTGATAATACAATTTCTTTCACGAAGGATGACTTTGAGGGCATCTAGAGACCGCATAATGACGTACTAGTTATTAGTACAAGAGTCGCAAACTTCGAAATCAAGAAGATTTGTTATTGACATAGGAAGTTCGGTTAATGTCATTTTTCAGCATGTGTTCGACTAAATGAGACCCAAGATTAGGCACAGCTAAGATCTTACAAGTATGATTTGTATGCCTTCAACAACCAATTAGTTCAAGTAGTTGAAATAATTTCTTTGCCAATACAGATCAACGATAATGAGCATGTCGTAGATGATAAAGCGGACTTTCTCGTAGTCAAATGTTGGTCTATATACAACATGATAACTGGGCGGTTATATCAACATTTATTTAGCAATGTCCCTTCAATTGCACATCTTAAAGCCAAGTTCCCTACTTCCATGGGAGTCAACATGTGCAAAGGGGACCAACAATTGGTAAGGTCCTTATATATGAGGGCCTTAAGACGAGAAGAAGTATTTCAGGTGAAAACCTATCCGAAAGGCAAGTCAGTTGGCATAGAGAATGCCGAGAGTGATATTGAAGAAATTTTTTTAGGAGATGACCTTAAGAAAACAATGAGGATTGGAAAGCCCTTGTTAGCAAATATTCGATAAAGTTTAATTAACTTCTTGCAAGCCAACGTTGACGTGTTTGCATGGTCCCCTTCAAACATGCCAAGTATCCTAAGAAAAGTTATGGTACACAAGCTCCAAATTGATTCGAATGTGAAGTTGGTCCAATAAAAGAAGAGGCATTTTGCACTAAAGAGACAAGTAGTAATAGAGAAAGAAGTTTAAAAGTTATTGAAGGCAGGATTTATCGGACAAGAGTCTTATCCGACTTGATTAGCCAATTGTATGTTAGTCAAGAAATCTAATGGTAAGTAGCAAATGTGCATAGACTTCACAGATTTCAACAAGGCCTGTCCCAATGATTGTTTCCTATTATCGAAAATTGATCAGATGGTAGATCCAACCTCTGGATACGCGTGACTTTCTTTAATGGATGCTTTCTCTAGTTACTTCCAAATCAAGATGGATAAGTAGGATGAAGTCCATACGTCTTTTGTTACCAATTTTAGAACGTATTGTTATACGATGATATCTTTTGGGTTGAAAAATACCAGTGCAACCTACCAGAGACTTATTACCAAAATGTTCAAACCCCAGATTCATAGAATCATCGAAGTATTTGTCGACAACATGATTATGAAGAGTATGAAGGGGGATTCGCATTTTACTGATCTTAAGGAGACATTTGCTACATTGAGGAGATACAGTACGAAACTCAACCTATAGA
Source organism: Lumnitzera racemosa (assembly GCA_024138005.1). NCBI lineage: Eukaryota > Viridiplantae > Streptophyta > Magnoliopsida > Myrtales > Combretaceae > Lumnitzera > Lumnitzera racemosa. Next base: position 40,856,233 of record JAMXBC010000005.1, read on the forward strand.
AATGTGTCTTTAGCACAACATCAGGAAAATTTTTAAAATATATGGTTACTCGGTATAGCCTTAAGGCTAACTTAAGAAAGATTGAGGTGATAAGAAACATGAAATCCCCGATCATGGTTAAGGAAGTATAGGAACTCACCAGACGTATAGTTACCCTCAATAGATTTGTGTCGAGAAGTGCTAATAGGTGCGCATAATTCTTTAAAATCATAAAGAATCCAAAAGAATTCAAATTGTTCGACGATTGCTAGAGAGCTTTCAGTGATCTCAAAGGATTTCTTGTGTCGCTACCAATACTCCCGACACCTATTTCAGGAGAGAATTTATATTTATATCTATCGGTTAACTACCGAGGTCATTCTTCTGTATCGGTCCGAATTGATGACGGAGAGCATTAGCTCGTCTATTACGTGAGTCATGTTTTGCAAGGGCCAAAGTTTTAGTACACGAAAATTGGAATTTTTGCTTTAGCAGTGGTTTTCTTGGCAAGGAAGTTGAAGCTGTATTTTGAGGCTCACCAGATCATAGTATTCATTGATCAGCCATTGTGGTAAGCATTGCAACAACTTAACTCATTTGGGAGGATAATGAAATATTCCCTAGAACTGAGTGCTCATGGCATATAATACAAACCCAAAATGGCACTAAAGGCTTAAGTGATGGTAGATTTTATAGCCGAGTTCACTAGTGATGAAGATAGTGTAAAGTTTGCCAAGAAGCCTATTTAATTCCTTTATGTGGATGGTTCTCCAGCGAAAGAAGGAAGTGGTGCAGGCCTTGTTCTTCAAGGCCCTTACAATGTTAAAGTTCATTATACTTTAAAATTTGGATTCTCAGTCAGCAACAATGAAGCAGAGTATGAAGCTTGATTACCGGACTGAAACTAGCAAAAGAGATTAGCGCTGAGAAACTTAACGTATTCTTTGATTCGTAATTGGTGGTGAATTAGGTCATAGGAAGTTACACGACAAAGGACAAAGAGATGAACAAGTACCTTAGTGGTATGAATACTTGCAAAAGAATTTCAATCTTTTACCATCCAAAAAATTCTGAGAAGCAAGAATATTGCTGCTGATAAGTTGTCAAAATTAGCCAGTATGGCATTTCCCAAATTGAGCAATAAACTTTTTGTCGAATTTCTTCCATAGAAAAGTTTATCCACTCTTTCGCAGAGCTGTGAGTTGGCTCTTTACTCAAGAGAAGAATCTTGGATGGATCCTCTAGTAGATTATTTGAGAGACGATATTCTCCCAAATGACAAGAAAGGAGTGCGAAGATTGGCTTACCAGGCTGCGAACTATACACCGATTGATGGTCAACTATACAAACATAGCATATCATAACCTTATCTTCAATGCCTTCCTCCGAGAGATTCCTAGATGGTGTTATCTAAGCTGTATGGTAGCATATGTAGTAACCACGTAAAAGTACAGACATTATATGTTTGAGCACTATGACTTAACTATTATTGGCTGACCATAAGAGAAGATGTAAAGGAAGTTGTCTGGTACCGTCTTTAGTATCAGAAGCACAAGTCGCTGAGTCATGCACCTACAACTGAGTTATGTAACCTGACTAGCCTTTCACCCAATGGAGGCTAGATATTCTTGAACCCTTTTTGAAGTCTACCATTTAGTGACAATTCGTCATTGTTGCTTTGGATTACTTTACCAAACGGGTAGAGGTCGAAGCAGTAGTGAAGATCACCAGCAAAAAGTAGAAGCATTTGTTTTTAGTTTCATCATATCAAGATTTGGAGTTCCTTACATAATAATCACAAACAATGGCTTGTAGTTTGATAACAATAAGTTCCGAGCATTTTGCAAAAAGTATGGCATTTGCCTCAACTATACTTCTATAGTACACTCTTAAATGAATGGACAAGTTAAAGCCGTAAACAAGATCATTTTACATGACCTAAGACAGAAAAGTAGATCAAGTTAGAGGGAAATGGGCCAATGAATTGTCGAATGTTTTATAAGGGCATTAAACTACCTATATAACTACGATTGGGAAGATTCCCTTTAGGTTAGCATTTGGTATGAAAGTTGAGTTTCTAATTGAGTTGGATTTGCCAAATTTGTGGACATAGAATTTTGATGTTATGGTTAATTAAGTTGGATTAATAGCGATTTTGGACACCATTGATGAAATCAAAGATATTATGAGAGCTAGGGTTATGGTAAGATTACAATCAGAAAGTAAAGCATAAGGTCTTTTAACTTAAAGATTTGGTTTACTGAAAGATGGAAGCTACTAGCATACGAGTGAGTCAAGGGAAGCTTGGCGTAAATTGGGAAGATTCTATTAGGATCTAGGAAGTCATTAGTAAGGGGGCCTATCAACTTGAAAGGTTAGATAGATCTATCATCCCTCACGCATGGAACACTAAGAATTTGAAATTATATTTTAATTGATTGTTCGGTTGATGTTCATCTCTACTTATTTATAAGGCTGCAGCCTACATGCTTATAAGACTACAGTACTTTTTTATGAGAATAATGTTTGAAGTCTTATCATGTTTCTTATTCTTTTTATGATTGCCAAGTTAATGAGTTTTAGGCTGCACGGCAAACGAACTGACCTAAGTTCTAACCTATCACAATTAACGAACTACATAAATTAATCTTATAGTTAAGTGATGCAGCTAGTTTATGTCTCAAGCGGTTAACAAATAATGTCTATAAAGACATACCAATTAGGCATGTGAAATAAAACATGCTAAAAATTAGTTGAGTGTATGAAATAAACCATGTTGAAAGATACTTAGCGTATAAAATGAAACATGTTGACGAAAAAGAACGTGTAAAATAGAATACGGGGAACTCGAGGTGCATGAAATAAAATGTACTGAAAATAGTTATATGAAAGATATTTCATTTAACAAATGCAATTACAAATGTATGACCTATTATATGGAAGATACTTCATTAAAATAGTTACATTAGAGAACGTAAGGTACAAAGAATACAAAGAAAATCTTATGGCCTTCTCTCAAAATCAGTGGAAGTGATTTTTGGATTGGAAGCTAAGGCTTTCTTTGAGTAAGCTTCTTTCTCAGTACTTGGGGTCTCAAAGTTGGCAGATTTCTCTTTCCACTCATAGGGGATTAATTTTGATAGACGTTCTTTTTCTTCCCTTAGATCCTTGGCATGAGCTTTGTCATCGCCCTTATTAACAATCTCAGCACTTGCCTCATCATCATCGTCTTCATTAGCACAGCTAACTTTGTCGTCGACGTCAGAAAAGTTAAGATAGGAGAGATCATAATTATGGTGAAGCTTTAGGATCTCCTCTCTTGTCGCTTAGACCTCCTCTAACAACTTCTTCCGTAGAAGTCTTTCATACTGCCAACTAGGAGTAACTATATTGAGAACCTCTTCAATTGATGGTCCTTTCCTCACAGCCTCCTCTAATTTGGCAATACGGCTTTTGTAAGTTCAAGTTGTTGGTATCTAACTCTTTAATCTGTATTTTGAGACTATCGTCCTTGTCACTTATCATACCAAGAGTTCGACCTAGCCTCTAGCAATCTTCTTTCTTTTTCTACAGCTCTTCGTTTAGGGCTTCAGACTCCCTATACTACTCTTCTATTTTGGCCTTTAGGCTAGAGACTTCATCAACAATAACAGTATGTGCCAACTTTTCGGTAGCAAGGTCTTCTTGGAACTTTCTAACCTCGATCTCAACCCTTATCCTTACATTCTTAGCAATAGTAGTCTAGGCTTTTGGATGCATTACATGTATCCTCAATTTTTCACAACAATTTCATTTAATATGATGAGTACTGGAAATGACTCAACAAAATACATGAAGACTTCTATGGATCTTACCTTCCTAGTTTTCTTATCAACCTCATCCAAAGCTGTCAGAATGTGGCTACTTATTTGAAAAAGAAAAGGAGTATCAACAACTGAGTAAATTCAATAGTTAAAAAGATAAATACAAATACTCACATCATATAACTTGGCCGCAATATGGGCCTCATTGCAACTGCCAACCTTATTGACGTCCTTCTTAGTAATCTCTTTGTCCTTTGAAAGAATAGTTCCTTCCATCAAGGCCAAAGATTTTGTCTTATTGTGCAGGGCTAAGTTGGTATCCAAAACATTTTGGCTCCAACGCGGGATGAAATACTCACTGACCTCCTTGTTGGGGACAAATTCGGCCCTACTGTTGCTAAGAAAGAAGGACCGTATTGCCTCCTTCATTCTCTCATCTAAACCCTTAGAGCTTTTAGCAAGTAGTTGGCCAGCGAGTTCCTTTCTTGGTCTCTCATTAGCACTAAGCGTAACCTCCAACACCAATAATGACCCCCCCTCGACAGCGGTGGCATCTTCAGCCTCACTAAGGGATTAGTTGTCTCGGCTTACCTTTCTCGACTAGACAAAAGGTTGAATATTTTGGATTGAAAGCTCTACAAAATGAGGGACCTCGATCAGTACTATTTTCTTGCCTTCCTTCTACCTATTAGATGCTCATAAGGTCTTCTTCTATGCTATCGCCTGCTTGGATGTGTTTTCTTTTGCCATTTTCTTTACGGCAATAAGCCAAGTGGTAATGGCTATTGTGGCTGCTCTCTTGTCAACTTTGATATTTTAGCCTTAGTTTAGGCCGATAGCTTAGCAAGATTTACCTCGCCAACACCTATCTACGACATGAGTAAACAAGTTAATATTAATACAAGAAAAAAATAAACTTACATTCTCCATGTTAAGTAAGGCTCAAAGGCTATAATTCTTCACCCAAGTCTTGAGAATGACATTCTTCTTGTAACTATACTTAGTACGGTGGTAACTACCTTCTTTTTCAAAAAAGATTGGGTCTCCACTTTCATAACGCTATATAATTCTCTTAGCATCCTAGACGAACATCTTATTCTTCCTCCTTTCTAGAATTTTCTTTATCGCTACTACATCATTCAACATCAAACCTATATCTTTAGCATGGATTGGCTTAGTCTATTGAGTCTAGAAGTTCAGCTCCTCACAAACATTATTGACATAAATTTGTTACGCCACTTGTGGATCTTGGACTTTAACCTAATATGAATCAGGCTACTGGACCTTTGACTTATAGCCGAACCTAAGGACTAAAGGAGTTAGCATGATGAATCCTTCTGTTCCAACTAACCCCTACCGAGGCCAAATACTTTCTTGTTGAGGCTGAGTACTTTCTTGCTGAGTCTCCCTTTATGCCGAGCCATAGACTGCCCATTTTTCTGTAGTATGACGAGTTAATAGTTACTCTCTAGCACTTAGCTAACCAATTACTTAGCATCTTCCTTGTTGAGAAGTTGAGGGAGAAAGTTTGGACTGACTAAGCCATAACTGCTAAGATAAGTCATTTGTCTATACTTTTTGTCCATATTTTCTAAAGATCTAGCTAATATAGCATCGCCACTTGTATGGTATCATGTGCAGAATTCGTTGCACCAATGATTGTTTTTCTTATATATTCATTTTTACCCTTTTATATCTTGTACATTACTTCCTTAGTAAATACCCTTTTGTTGTGCCCTTTTTAAGAAAATTGTATAAATACCCTTATACTTGTAATGAAGAACAAATCATTCTTAATACACTCTTTGAGTACTTTTTCTTACTTGCGTAAACATTGTTTGTTTACTCTTGGCATCACTCTTATCCTTTCCCTTAAGCAAGGTTAAGTGGTGAGTAACTTCATCAGACCGATTCGTGCGTCATATTGAATTGTATCATGAGTCCTTATAAGTTCTATTGCTGCTTCATATCCTCTAAAGATGTTTGTAGGTTTTGCTTACTATTATATTCTTCATTTTGCCCTTTCGTACTTTCCTCGTTAATTTTTTTTTGAGCTTTTTACAAACTTGAACCCATCAGCGACCGACCTTATCTATTCTTGGTCATGGTTCACAACACTAACCCATCCATGAACTTTTGCCCGTATCTTGTGGTAATAAAGTACCAACTATTAGGTTACCTCCTAATCGTGAAGAAAAATTGAAATAGTTAAGGTATAGCCCTAACTTCAACTTCTTCACAAACTATTTTAAAAGCTACTAGAAGTCAGTATGTATTGGGTGAGAACATAATCGATGTGACTCTATAGTAGTTGAAGGAGCCCTTGACTAAAGTCGAGAAAGGGAAGTGCAACCCAAAATCTAAATATTTTAGATATATATGGAATTTGTGCTCTCTTGGGAAACATACCTTCTCTTTCTCTCTTAGCCTCCTTAGATTCCATGTTCCAAGAAGATCTTGCCAATACTAGTTGTATTTCATGACAAGCATTTTATCGGCAAAACTGACAATTCCATCTGGAGATTTGTGAAAGTAGGCTATGTTATTATACAGATATCTCACGAAAGATCTCCTTTCTTTGTCATCAAGATAATTATACACAGTAAGAACGTTTATCCAGGTGAGTTTATCCCTCCTTTCCTCAATACTGTCAACTGAGCTACTAGAAGGGTACGCCGCCTTGCTCCTTATTTTGGGGGGAGAAGCGGCCTCAGTTTCTATTACTTTGGAATTGGAGAGAACAAATCGATAGACAACGTTATGAACCATACTTAAATGGTTATGAAGAATAGTATCACAGAAGTTAAAGAACTTGAGAGGGAAGACGAGAAATTAAGAAAATTTGTTTGTGACTTTGAACAAAAATGAATTCTGATTTTGAAGAGTTCTTTAAATATAGAAAATTTATCCTCGTAATTATAAATTTGTTTCTAACAGTAATGATGCATTGATTTGATAGTGGTACAAATTGTTAACGTGTGTTTTGAGACAAAAATCTAATAGTTGACAACTTCCCAATAGTTATTAAGCTTATGATGTAATGATGACTAAGGTAATAGGTATCATACCACTAACTTCTTGGTTTCTTAAACAGATAGGAATTTGAAAGTTTTAACTTTTCTATTAGGATGTGAATCGTCTTACTTCCTATCATGCTCAGCATATAAAGAATTGCTCCCCACTTGGCCTTTAGAGCATTATGTATTACTCACTTTATTGAATTCTCAAATACGGGAGTTGGGGAGCAAATGTTGATAGTCATTTTTCATCTACCTATCTTACACATCCATCCGGCTGCCAATAAGCCACGTAATCTATATTTTCGGTATCTCGTTAAGTAATCGACATTCTTGGTACTACGTCGAGTAACACAAATCCATTGCTAATTTGAATTTAAGTTCATTTCATGAATAGTTATCATAAGCACGGTTATATTATATAATTACCTACTCTCCTACATTTTAGGAAAGGTATCTAATTAACAAGCTTCCACGTGTCTCAACAGTTATTTCAATCACTACTCCTTCAAACATGACATTCTCCTATAAATATAGGAATGAAACTTTATAAGAGACATTTGATAACTCCCAACCTCTTGACTTTACCTTTCTCATTCCCACTGACCAACTTAGGCATTGGAGTGGTCGTACTAGACTGGCCTTGGTATTAAGTATTTTTCTTATCTTTATAAGATATTTCCAATCCCTAAAATTCATCAACAATAAGTTTAACAACAACAAATGTTGAGCATTTTGTGAGAAATACGGCATCTGCTTAAACTACACATATGTAGCTCACCTTTAGATTAATGGGAAAGTTGAAGCTATCAACAATATCATATTGTATAGCTTATGGAGGAAGGTTAATCAGGCTAAAGGAAAATGGGTTGACAAATTACTGGATGTCTTATGGGGATATCGAACTACCTATAGAACCGCAACAACGGAAACGCCCTTTAGGTTGGCGTAGTGTACAAAAGCAATTTTTCCAATTGAGTTGGACTTACCAAATCTATTCATACAGAATTTTGACGTGATGATCAATCATGTTGGTTTGACAGCAAATTTGGATACAATTGAAGAAATCAGAGATGTCGCAAGAGTAAGGATTGTGGTATATCAACATAGGGTAGCCAGGTATTATAATCAAAAGGTGAGACATAAGGTCTTTTAGCTTAGAGATTTGGTTTGTTGAAAGTTAGAGGCGATAGGTCTGTAAGATGGATAAGGGAAACTTAGCACAAATTGAGAGGACTCAGTTAGGATCCGAGAAGTCATTGGTAAGGGGACCTATTAACTAGAAAGATTGGATGGAACAGTGATCCTTCATGCATGGAATATCGAGAATTTAAAGTTTTATTTCAATTAATTCCATGGTGTTATAAGCATTTTTGTTTATTGAAATATGCAATGTTCAAAGTTCCAACTATTATCTATTTCTCTTCTTAATCTTTTTATGATTAATGGGTTATCATTTGAAATTTATGTTTTTTTAAAGGTTCAGACCTATCATGGTTAATGAACTTTATAATTTTTCCATACGACAAATTAAAGAACATGAATGTTTTGACAGGTAATCTTATGATACAAACTAAGTGACTAGTCTATGCCTAAAATGATTAATGGGTGGCCTTTAGAAAGGCATCAACATATTGCATGTGAAATAAAACATGCTAAGAAATATAAGCATCTGAATAAAACATGCCAAGAAAATAGGTATATGAAATAAAATATGCCGAGAAATATAAGCATGTGAAATAAAATACGCTAGGAAAAACACGGTATATGAAATAAAACATGCCTAGAAATGATAAAATGCACGAAATAAAATGTGCTAAAATTTGTAAGATTCATTACAAATACAATTGTGAATTTTTTACCATTCGACTGAATATAGTCCATACAATATTAAATTAATTACAGAATAAACAAACTTATGATTTATTCTTAGACTGAGTAAAGGCATTCTTTTGATCAAAAGATGAAGCCTTATTGGTGATAGGGTTTTGGGAACAGGTGGACTTCTCTTTGTGATCATAGGGGATTTCCTTGGACAGACGATCTTTGTCATCCCCAAGATCCTCGGTATGAGCCATGTTATCACCCTATATGTTAATCTTGGCACCTGAATCCTTGATGTCTTCTTCGTCATAGTTGCTGACTTTATCATCAATGTTGACAATGTTCAAGCATGAGAGATCATAGTCATGATGAAACTTAAGGATTTCTTTTCTTGTAGCTTGAACCCCCTTCAACAACTTTTTTCTTAATAGTCTCTCATATTGCAGACTAGGTGCCACGATTCAAGTGCCTCTTCAATAAAAAGGCCTTTTCCTCTTTACCTCTTCTAGTTCGACAATATGGCCTTTTAGCTTAGAGTTGTTGGTCTCCAATTCCTTTATTTGTGCCTTAAGTTTATCTTCCTCATCATTTATTAAGTAGAGTGTTAGATCTAAACCTCATCACTCTTCGTTCTTTATGTGCAACTCTTACTTTAAATCTTCGGCCTCTTTATACTACTCATCAACTTTAGCTTTAAGGCTTGAGACTTCATCAACATCTAAAGAGTATGCCAATTTCTTGGTAGCAAATTTATTATGATACTTTCTAGCCTCCATCTTAGCCCTTATTCTTGCATTCTTAGTAGCCATAGTTTGAGCTTTTAAGGAGTTGTATGCATCCTCAATTTTCTATAATAAGTTGATATGGAATGATCAATTCTCTAGGTTGTTTGGTAGAATATGTAAAAAAATGATTATTATTATTACCTTTTTCATCTCTTTATCAACTTCATCCAAGGCTGTTAAAACATAGCTGTTGATTTGTAAACAAACAGGAGTGTTAGCAATCATATATGCTTAATAATTGAAAGGATTCAATTGATACTTAGATCATACAGCTTAGCTGTGATGTATGCCTTATTACAACTGCCAACCTTGTCAACATCTTTCTTTGTAATCTCCTTATCCTTAGGAAGAATAACACCTTCCATCAAGGCCAATGATTTTATCCTGTTGCCCAAAGTCGAGTTAGTATGTAGGATGTTGTAGCTCTAGCACAGAATGAAGTAATCATCGACCTCTATGTTAGGGGTAAATTCGACACTACTGATGTCAAGAGCTTTGTTCCACATAGCCTCCTTCGACCTTTCATCCAATTCTTTAGGCCTCTTAGTAGGAGGCTAGCCGATGAGTTCCTTTCCACTTCTTTTGTTCGAACTTGGTACAACCTCCATTGGGAGTGATGAACCTCCGGCAGCATCTAGATTGGTGACTTTAGCTTTATTTCAGGATTCGATTTCTTAGCCGTCCTCTCTCAGCTCCTTAGTAGGAGGAATATTTTCGGTAGGAAAGGTCTTAATTTGTATAGCCTCAACCAACCTAGGTTTCTTACTCCCTTGTTGCTTCTTAGTATGATAAGAGGTCTTTTTTTGGGCTGCCACCTATTTTGCTGCACCCTTTCTCACTACTTTTTTTACAGCCACTGGTTTAGTAGCAGTAGCCATGGAGGCTATATGTTTATTGGCTTTTCATTTCTTAGCCTTTGCTTAGGCGAACAGTTTAGCAGGGTTTACCTCACCAGCACCGTTCTCTATCATACATATAAATGAGTTAATATTAAATTGAGAAACACGAAAGAACTTACATTCTTTGTGTTGAATAAGGCTCAAAGGCAACAATTCCTCTCCTAAGTCACGAGAACAACTTTCTTCTTATAGCTATATTCGGCACAACGATTACTTAGTAATGTACCTTCCTTCTCGAAAAAAATTAGCTGACTGTTCTCATACTGCCATATTATCCTCTCTGCATCCTCGAAAAACATCTTGTTTTTCCTTCTCTCTTGGATCTTCTTTGTCACAGTAGCATCATTCGGTATCAATTCAATGTCTTTAGTGCAGATTCGTTCAGTCCATTGGGTCCAAAAATCTAATTCTTCATTTGAAAAGATAGACATGAACTTATCGTTCTACTTATAGATCTTGGACTCTAATCCGTCCATGAACTTTCGTCCATGCCTAACGGTTGCAAAGTACCTGCTATCGGGTTGCCTCTTAATTGTAAAGAAATATTGAAATAGTTGAGGTGAAACCTTGACTTCAACTTCTTTACAAACTGTCTTAAAAGTTGCGAGAAGTCAATAAGTGTTTGGTGAGAACATACTCAACGCAACTTAAAAATAGTCAAAGAACTGCTTGATAAAAGCCAAAAAGGGGAAGTACAGTCTAAAGTCGAGATATTTCACGTAGATGTGAAACTCACGCTCCCTTAGAAAACACACCCTTTCCTCTTCTTTCGGCTTCCTAAGGTTCTACATTCAGGGAAGGTCTTACTAGTATTTGTTATATTTTGAAACAAGAACTCTATCGGCAATACTGGTTGCTTCATTTAGTGAATCAAGGAAGTAAACTATATTATTATATAGATACCTAGCGACAGATCTTCCTTCCTTGTCATTTAGATAGGTATCTACTATGAGAGAGTTAATTTGAGCTAGTTTATCCCATCGCTCTATTATGATGTCTACCAAACTACTTAAGGAATATGCCATCTACCTCCTTTTTTTGTTAGGAAGGGTGGAGGGGTGAGGCAACCTTGGTCTTGGTTGCTTTAGAATCTAAAAGAATAAGTCAATGGATTACATTTTGAACCATATTTGATTTTGACTATAATAAATCTCATAGAACTTTTGAAGGTTAGGAGGAAATGTCGTGAATGAATGAAAGTTTACGAATGCAAATGAAGATGAAGTGAAATTTGTTTCAATGTTCGAAAATTTCTTAAATACGAATGATTTGCCCTTATAACCACAACACATTTTTTACAAGTAATGATATACTGATAGGCGATAGCCTAGATTATTGACATTTGTTTCAAGATAGAGATATAATGATTACTGAGACTTTAACAGTTATTAGGCTTGCGTCGTGATTATGGCCAAGGTGACAGTTATCGTACTTTCCAATATTTGGTCTTCTAATAGACAGGAAAATTGAAAATTATGACTTTTCAGATAAGATGCAATCCACCTTTTTAAATAGTAATCAAGGAACTTCCTACCTTACTTGGTGTTTAGGAAATAGTTCTTTGCTCAACCCCATAAAGAATATTAAACTACTCCTTTTGTTGAATTCTCGACTATGAGAGTTAAGAGGCAAATGTTGATAATCAAATTTCATCTGTTACATCTCAGTCGGCTACACAGCTGTTGTCATGCCAAATGACTCACTTTTCGGTGAACATCGAGTAACATAGATCCACATTGGATTCGAATTTAAGGAAAGTAGTACGAACAATTATCACTTAATATAGTTGTATTACATAACTACTTACTATTCCTATATTCTAAGAAGATATTTGATCGAGAGATCTCCACATGTCCCAATAATCATGCAATTAACCGCTATTTTAGATACTCAACATTTGCCTATAAATACAGGAAAACTACATTGTAAAAGGTATCTAATAACTCATATAATATATGGTTTTTTTCAACGTTTGCTTACTAACTTAAGCATCGAAGTGATCATATCGAATTGACCTTGGTATCCAAAGTTTTTTCGTTCTTTACAAGACAAAAGTTCAATCCTAAAATCACTTAACAATAGCTACTATTATGTTTTAATGAAATCCAACCTATATAGACTTTTGACCCTTTAATTTTTACAAAAAGTTGCTTGCTTGGGAACATTTTACTAAGATTACTATTATGCATGATCAAAAGAAGAAAATTGTTAAGACAAAGTGCAATTTTTGTGAGAGTAAGATATTATATAATGTTGATTAAGGTACTTCTTCTATGTTGATTGGAAGTTAAGGATAATGATTCATTAGCCATATATCTAATGTGGCCGTTGTATCTTTACTTTCCATGAAGTGTTAAATTATATTTAGGATACTAATCAAATAATCGTGTATGTAATATTTTAGAAGTGAAAAAGATCACTAATTGGTATGATGGTGATTATTTATTTATTTATTTATTTTTATGAGTCATGGAAGTATGATTATCATTGTTGTATGTTGTGGACATTATGTATCTTTCTTGCTAATATTTGTATTTATATGTTCAAGTTATATGCAATTCATATGCACATCCTTTGTTACTTTTACAATTGGTCCAACATGTGGATACCTGGGATCCAATATTCCTAAGCATGAATAGAAGGTAAGCAATGGAGCATTTTAAGGTTGTGAATGTCATTTCCTCTAGAATATTAAAACATGATCTTTCTAATGTCATTTGCAGTTTTGTACAATCTTTTCTAATAAAATTTGCTAAGTATTTATAGATTTTTATGGTGATAAATGTAAAGGTACTTTCTAGGTTGACTTTGTGTTTTTAATTTTCATGTAAAATTTGCTAAGATTGAAATATTTTTCATAATGGTAAAAGTAAGTAGACTACTTTTTTTTTTTAATTTTGTACATAAAAATACTCTCAACTAAAATTAAAAGCACTAGAGTGCAATCTATGGAGTAAAAATGCTATCTTGTTTACTTAAAATAGAAATTATCAAATTTAAAAGTTAAAATAACACTCAATAATTTTAAAGCAAAGGCAATTTATAGGTTCTACAAGGTAATCTGTACCCTATAAAATCTATAGAGTATAAGGTTGTTCTAGGGTACCATAAGGAAGGGTACAGGTTGAAGAATTTAAGAATCGGTAGTTACAAGGTAGAATACGGGTAAAGCCTCATACCTTACCCACTTTATATTCGCTCATCTCTACCAAGAGCTATACATACACAAACTTAATTACACAATTTTTACACTCATAACTCTCAACATAACTTGCAATACAAAACTCAATCTCAAGGATTATTGATGTAGTATTTTTAATTCTTAATACTTTGCAAATAATAGCTCACAAACACTATTTCAAATCTCTTTAAATATTTTCAAATTAAGTATAAGAAATAATGAGAATAATAGGAAATGAGAGTATAAGAGAATGGAGTAATATTGTAGTAAAAGATCAATTTTCTATTATCCTTGGTCGGGTTGTTGAGCATTTATACCAACTCTTTAAAATATTCTCATTATAGCGCATTGAATGCTTTAATAACTAATAGAAATAAGCTCACCATCAAGATGGCTCCAATCTTTACCGTCATGATAATGCCAAAATCTTCTACTAGCACAACTACTAACAAGTGAATCACCGTGATGGCTTCCATAAACAAAATCAAATTCTTCTTCCAATTTAAAGCTCCAAGCCATCATGTTGTATTACCATCAAGATGGTAGTGTATCTATTAATACTTTCACTTGTTTTGAAGCTCTAAATAAGCAAAAACAAAAACACTACTATACAAATCATCATCAAACAAATTTACTTCACTTTTAAGAATAGTATTTGGGTTATACTGAGGAACTAGTTGATATGATTGAATGATATAGCAAGATCAAGCTTATTTTCGGCTAGCTCAACATAAACTCATTTTAGCTTGTTTAAACATACAGTTTGGTTTTATTTTCATAAAAATCAAGTAATGAACCTTATGCTCAATACAAGATACCAAAAATATATAAATATAATTACGTATATACCCCTATTCTACAAGTTTAATACCTACCAAATCTCTTAAAATTTAAATTTATTTATTTTTTTACTTTATTCACTTTGCACCAATTCTAATTCAAATATCCTTTCCCAAAATATGAAATGTATATTTTTTAAATCCCTACTCTTAAAATAACGTGAATTTTCACTTTCAATTATACTCTAATAATCACTTCCATCATATTTATAAAATAGAAATAGAAACAATAGAAACGTCAAATTTCAAAAAGATATAGACCAAATACAAAAAATATATAATAAGACATAAGGAAGAAAAAGTTAAAAAAACAAAAAACTTTAGTAGTAGAAGTCCAATAATCCAAATGGTAAGCTTTAAGGTAACTGGAATCAACATTTTCTATATGGTAGGTCATGTAACCAATTCATTATGGTATACATCGCTATCCTTATAGGTAAATCGAAAATTAAAGGAAAAAAAGGAAGCTAATAAAGAAGCCCCTTGAGTTGACCTAATAAAGACCGGACAAGTTTTTTTTTCTAATTCTACTTACTTTTGCATGTTTCAATTTAATATATATATATATATATATATTGTAAAAATAATAGAATTACCTAAATGATTATTGTAGCTAACATATTAACAATATAAGTAGGAATGTGTCTATGTAAGATTGAAGGGGACCTTGATCATTATAAGCTCAAGAAAAAAAAAATTATAAAAATTAAATAAAAATGAAAAATTATATATCTAATTTGTATATTTAAGAGTTAATATTAATTAAAGATAAACAAGGGGTCATGGATTCAATATCCTATAATAGTTATTTAACTTTTTTTTTTTCTGTATGCATTTATTATTACATTGTTTAAATGCTATTTTCTTTTGTTTCACAATAGACCAATATAGTAAATTTCCATTCATTATAAATATAACTAAATTAAGTTGCTATATATTTAACAGCTTTATACCATAAATAATAATTACATTGTTGATGTTATAAATTTTTTTTTCACCTCATTGCACAAAGTATTAGTAGATAATAAGAATATATTACTTAATATACTTTTTATTATAATTATTATTTTGTGGGTTATTAAATGACTAATTACATATTACTTATATTGAAATCAATAATTTTTATAGCATTACTAATGATATAAATTATAATCTCATAAAGTTCATGCTCATACTTATATCTTATTACACTTTTTTGATCTACTTACAATTTACTATTTAAATATGTTTTATGTCAAATACTTTTTGTTGTGACAAAGTTTACATAAGTTTTATACGTTGAATTAATATCCCTATACGTTAAATTAATATTTCAATCAATATTTGCCACGATGAAAGGATAAAAAGTTTATTTTTATTCTTTTATTCTCTTACAAAGTACATCAAATATTCTTAAACTATTTTCTTAAAAATTTGAAATTTCTTTCCTATTAAGTACTAGAAAATATTGCAAGTACACCTATTTGCAAAATCTTTTTTTTTTATTAGATAAATTTATATAAGTGACAATAAGTTCGGTTCCCCTAGTCGTATGGTTCTACATCCCTAAATTTACATTCATAGTGTTGTTTCAAATATGGTATGATGAACACTATTATTTAATTTAAGATATTGGTTTTATAATGGTCTTTAATTTGTACATTTATATATAAAACCATATATCATTTAAAAAGTTAATATTTTTTAAGGTATGAAGAGTTATGTGATTAAGGAATCATATAGGCATTGCAACTTTTTGCATTATTTGCACAAATATCATATGGTTAAGGAAAAATAATGTAGAGCAAAAATATTAATATTGAAAAATTATAGGCAATGATAAATGAAAAAAAAAATTAAACAACCTATGTTGCTAATTAATAAATACAAATGATAAAATATTCCATAAAACGTAATGCATATAACATTTTAACAATATATATTGATAAATTAATGCAAAAATTTGAGTGAACACTATTATTTAATTATGTAAATGTAACTATACGTTATGCATTGGTTTTATATGGCTATCAATGATTTTTCCATATTTATACCATTACCTTATTACATCAGCTTACTATTTCTCTACCATCTCAACTATTCTATTTTGCTTATCTTTAATTGTTCCTATTATAAACATTCATTATAAGTGATCCACCTTAATAGACATATCAATTTGAGACTAATACCATGTCGAAAGTTTAATTTTATGTTAAGATACAACTATAATAGAATACAATATGATAACTATAATATTCATGCTAAAGATTAGAATATATAACCCTAGTAGGGATGAAAAGTTTATTCTATCCTCATATTATACGAATATACTAACATCTTTTATAAAACGTTTGTAAGCAAGTATTCTTTGTTATTTTTGAGAAATTATTTTTTGATGTAATTTCAAACAATTTTAAAAAAAAATTGTATGATAATTTTCTATAACTTCTATAACCTTCTTGTAAAGGTTAAATACCTTATTTAAGTAGTTTGTAATATATCTATTTTTTATGTTGGTAAGTTAGAATTGTGGTCTTGGTAGAGACCCAAAAGAGCCAGTGAGACCGTTGGTCAGCAAGGTGTTCCTGCAAGTAAATAAATTAAGACCAATTTACTTAGCAAAGTAGTAAAAACTTTATTAAACAAAAATGAATCTATTAAGAAAATCTTTCTCTTTTTCTAGTAATAGATCTGGATAAAACTCTTTTTCCATAGATATAAAATTTAGTAATTAAAATCAAGATGTTTATAACTCTTTTGAAATCAAGGTTTCTTAAACTGAACAAAGTTTAGATAATTAGTCAATTCCCATTGAAAAATCTAAAAAAATTTATGAAATTAGAAGTTTTAATTTAAAACATGATTATATAATCAAAATAGTTGAAAAAACAATTTCTTTATCGAGAAAGCGTGAAGTTATCAAATTACTTTCAGAAGCATCTATTTGAAAACATAGATAAAAATATAAATATTTACATATTAGGCTTATTCAAATTTCAATTAAATCTCTCTATAGAAAATATATAAATTATTCTGTTTTAGTCTAGTTAGGAGATTCTAAAATAACATATTTTAATAAAACCACTTTATCATTGTTTTAAACCAATCTTCATAAAGGATCCTATTATACTCAATGTTTTCCTCATTTTTCAATAGGTTTAGATAATATAAAAATTATGGATAATTTAGTCTTACATATTCAATCTCAAAATCATAATTTTGTAGAATGAACTAAAGTCATGTCACTTATCATTAGAATTTATGACAAAGTTATGAGTTCTCAAATTAATTCAAAAGCCAAAAAGTTATCTCCCATAGGAGAAACTATTCTTTTAGAAATCAGTATTATAGAATCTTTAGTGTTTACTCCAAAATCATTAAGTTGGAATAAAGTTCAACTTCCAGAAGAATGAACCTTAGAAGAAATCCTTTCACTAAGACTTGGTGTTTGTCAAACTAGATCCACTCTTATTCAAAGATTTGATAAGGATAGCATTAGAATTCAATTCCTTAGAATAACTGATAAATGGCTAGCTACTTCAAACATTAAAGATTATTTTTATAAAATGAATATTTCCTTTCTAAAAACTAGTCAAGAAGATAGAACATCCAAAGATGATAATGAAAGAGAAAACATGCGTTTAAAAACTCCTATTAAGTTTGTAAGACTTAGAGGTATTGATTTTCAACTAACAATTTCACAACCAATTTATCTACCTCAACCAAAATCTCTCACTTATTCTCAAATTAATGAGTTAAATGTAATAAGTTTAGAAGAACCATTTAAGATAGACAAAGATTTTTTAAGAGAAGACTTTCATTTAAAAAGAAATAAATCGAGAAGGAGAAAATATTTCAAAACTTATATTGCCGAAGAAACTTATTCAATTAAAGCCATGTGGGAAGTGAACCCTTTTTTAAATGGTTTACTAAAAAACTTTAGTCCAAATAACGTTATTACATTCAAACAATTAAGTCATCAAATAAAAGATGGGAAACTCAACAATGATGATCAACTATAGGAACTAATCATCCTTTTCAAGAAGTAGATGTTAAAATTTAAAATGAGACAATAAAACCCTTGCTTTTTAAGAAAACCACGAGAGAAAATCAAGATTTTAAGAGTGCAAGAGCTCAAAATAATTATACTAATTAAATTTTACATACAATTGGTTAACAATCTAATAGTATAGAAAATATATTGACAGAAAGACCTAATAAAGGACAAAACTCCAATAGAAATTCCAAAAGAAGAATCAAGTATATTAATCTGTGATTGTAAAACCTATTTATCCACTAACATTTATTCTAGATATTTAAAATTTTAAGTTTAGTAAAAGTAATAATTTGTTAGAAAAAATTTCAAATAAATTGAGTAAGTTAGAAATAGAAGAAGAAGAAGAAAAAAAAAAGGAAAATATCATTACAATTAATAAAGACATTGAAGACTTAACAAGTCAATTTTCTTAAAAGCTAGACATTAATAAAATACAACAAAAGATGAGAGTTACCTTAAGTTAAAGGTTATGGTATTCAAGACCTTCACCTTTAGATATTATGTATAAAGAGAAATCTTATATATATCTAAGTAAATTTTATAGTGAAGTAATATATGAATGGAATAGAGATGGTCAAGCTGAATATTAAATTTTAGATATTTTAAATTTAATGATAATAGCTTTAAATTCTTATAAACAATATGGAAACACTAATCAAAAGATTGCGAAAATTTTAGTAACTAGATTCACTGGTATACTTAAAAGTTGGCTAGAAAATTATCTTAGTAAACTTAAACGTCAATACATTTTACATGTAAAGAAAGAAGTTATGAGAGATAATACTTTACTTCAAATAGAAGATGTTGTTCCTACATTAATATATGCTATTACTAAACAATTTGTTGGAAAACCTATTCAATATAGAGAAAGAAATTGTGAAATTCTTTAAAATCTCAATTGTTCAACTATCAATTATTTTAGATGGATAAAGATGTTTTCCTTGCAAAAATATTTCCAAGGGAAGATTGTAATAATAGTTTCTAGAAAGAATGATTTATATCTGGTCTTTTAAAGCTATTTGCAAATAAAGTAAATGAAAGAATTTATCGAAATTATAACCTTATTTCAAATTATTCAACTATTACTTTTGATGAAATAGTTAATATGATCAATTTAAAAAGGATTCAGTCTATGCAATGATCTAAAACTTAAGTCAAAGACTCGAAAAGGAAAAGGAAGTCTTGAAAGAGAATGAGAAGATTTTTTTGTTATCAATATGGTTTCAAAAATATATAAGCTCCATCTTAAATAATAAAAAGAAAATATTAAAAGACATAAATTTAATAAACCCTATGAGAAAAAAAGAACACAAAAGATATAAAAAAATATAGACCTAAGAGAAAATCTTTCAAAAAAGAAATAAAATATTATAAATGTAGAATTAAAGGACATATTACACAAAAATGTTCAAAAAATTAGTTATTTTGCCCATTAAATTATGAAATTTGTTATTCTAAGGTTTTATTGTATGTAGATTTAGGAAAAAATAGTAATTTAGTTTAATCACGTCTGAAAATATATGGTCCTTAACAAATTGATCAAAACCAAGCATGATTAGAATGAGAAATAAATAGGCTTAGGAATGTAGTTTGGAGCTCAATTTTTTTTTTGTAGGATGCTCATGTGATATAGAACAGTGCTATGAAGTCATTTTTTTAAAATTAATTTTTGAAATTTTTAAGTTAATTTTTAGCCCTAAAATGATGGAAAAATTGGGTGATTTTGGATTAATTAGGTGATTAAAATACTAATTACTGATTTAGATAGTAATTAGATGTTTAGGGATGCTAATCTCTAATGTGGAAACCTAACCTAGCCTTTGGAGTATTAAGTATGGTTAATTTAGGAAATTAGGTAGTTAATGTAAGAAATTAGTAATATGTGAAATTTAAAATTTATAAATCTAAAAATATAGGGTTATTTAGATAATATTAGAATAAAAATCAAAATAATATTAAATCTGAATTAAGCTTGAATTTTAGGTAATTATATAAAAAAGTAAGATTTTCTCACATCGAGGATAAATTCGATACCCTAATTAAGACTAGCGTGTACCAAATAGCTTAAAATACTAATTTAAGACTTAATAGGATATTTGAATACTTAAGCTTAATGTGATTAATTTCACATTAGGATTCAAACATATTTAAGACTTAGAAATCGAACTAGAACCTAATTTTAAAAAAAAATTGATGCGGAAACCGAACTCGAACCTAACCCAAAACCTAGAATAATTGTAAAAGACTTAAGACCTGGATAATTAGGTATATTAAACCTTAAATAAAACATAACAATAAGCGTTATAAGAGAAAATGAACCTACAATTATTATATGAAAACTGAAACCACGTTTGTGTTATAGGGATGATCGATGATGGCCTGAGCAAGTCGGATCTCGAGTGAGTGAGCGAGGAGTCGAGGTAAGTTGGGATTAATACAATACTGTATTTTGGGGGGCTTGAGATTATGCTTGGTTGTGCTTGTTAGATAGTTGGATATGTGCATGTACTTGATTATGGGTGATGCTACGATTCTGTTTGTTGCTCTAGCATATATTGTATAAAATGATTGATCACCCTAAACTGGACTTAATCAAATATACGACCAGTAATCATAATCGGACATGCATGGCAACCCGTTAGGGGAACTTAGGACTCTCTAGCCAAATACCGACCCCTTCGAAAGGGATAGTGCAAGATTGCAATTGGTCTTTTCTTCATCCTTAGCCGAACTAAGTGACAAGATAGGAGGTCGTGGCGAGGGTGAAGTCAATGGTTCGAAGGTAGTCACGGGACGAGTGAAGTCTCCATTGCACAAGCTTAGGTTTGGTCGTGAGCTATTGCATTAATGGCAGCTCCTCAACCCGGATTAGAGCGGACGCAATTTCTCTAATCTCACGACGGGCCGAACAACGTCGTGCAATGGCATTTGCTTGTACATGCATTGCACCTAATATGTTGATTGAAAACCTTGTTGTGTTTGTGGTATAGTTTTAAGTCCTCCATCCTAACTTACGGAGCTGTGGTTGCTCACATCCCTATAGACGTCGTGCAGGTGCTGGCTAAGAAGCGGCAACAACTACTCTGAAGCTAGCAACTACTGGATCCTAGGGAGTGAGGAAAAACATTTGAAGAACATACATATATTTTCTTAAGGTTTAAGCTATTATCATTGAAAACGCTAATTGTAATAATTGACTTCTACTATATATATATATATATATATATTTCCTCACTTTCTTAGGTAATAAATTACAAACTGTTTACTTCAAAGCGGGTTAGTCGTGGATGCCTTGTGTAGATCAAGTCTAAGATATCGGTTGTAAGGCCAACTTCTATCTTAAGATGGTTTACACGGCGGGGCTGTTACGACTCTACCGCTTCGGGGCGTAACATTAACTTTATGTTTCAAAAGTATACAAAGTAAAATGGTGGGAAAAATTTAATACATCTATAGCAGATGCCAAGACTATTCAAGCATACCTTGATCAAAGTAAAAGGGGTGTTACTACTTCTGAATTTTTAAAGGAAAAAAAGTCAAATTCAAATTGATCTAGTAAGGACTTCAGATCCCTCTAAATATAAAAGCAAAATATTTGAAATTGCTTTAAGATTATCAAAGGAAGATAATTCTGATAGTAATGATCTAAATCAAAATAAGGATGATTGTTATGGAATTAATCTTTCTTGATATGATTAAATTGTTCAATAATTAATTTTATTCAAGATATAAGGAGAAGAGTGTTTTATTCTGTCAAAGTATATTTGTTTAATATTAGAAATAGGAAATACTGTTCAATATTAATCCGGTCATTGCAAAATCAACTTTCTCAAAAAAGGCTCTCATCCATAAAGATTGTTCAGTCACATGTCAGTAATTTAAGATAAAGGATGTACATAAACTATTCATCTACTCATATCAACTATATTCTCTAAGTCAGACAAAGGATGGACATCAACTATTCATCTACTCACATCGACTATTCAAGAATAGGCAAAGGTAATTATTCAAGATAGATAGTACAATAATTTAAATAAAATCATAAACACTTACTCTAACAAATAGAAGTAATCGAGAAAAGGCATTGATTAGAAATCTTAAGAAACCATCACAAAAAACTTTCCTTGCCTCGTATAATATTCTTGAGTGTTTTATTAGTATGTATTTAGCTTCTAATGTAACCTCTCTTATCATCTATCTTATATCAAAGGATTCTCTTGAATAATATTATAAGTTTTATATATTTCGTTTATTTCTATTTGTTTTATTTATTTCAATCATGTCATGTATATTCTTAAAATTTTTATAAAACATTGTAAAAATCAAATCAAACATAGTAAAGCCAAAATAATTATATTATAGTTTAAAATTAAATATTTAAAAGAAATTATAAATAATTATTTTATCGAATTATCTGATGATTGTTTAGAATTATATAAAAAATAATTTCTCAAAAACAAAAGATAAAAAATAATTACAAACTTATAATAAAAGATTATCGTGAAAAAATTATCAAGAATTTGTTGTTAAAAATAATATTTCAAAGAGTTAAAGATAATGATGCAAATAATCTTATAAAATTTTATATTAATTAGAAAATGTTATAGAATTTTTATACTATATAATTTGAGCATATAATATTTTAGGAGAAATTTTTTATTTATATAACGTTTACTTTAAGAAAAATTAATCAAAATGAATAAATTCAGAAATTATGTAGAAGATTTAACATTACAAGAAATAAAATAAGATATTAGATATGTTCTTTATTTTAAAAAATAAATAATAAGGAATTAACAATAGTCTTAATAGTCTAATTAAAGAAGGAGGTGAAGAAAATATATTCATAGAAAAAATTATAGCTAGATTTTATTCATTATTGATAAATGCTTTTAGACAATACTTAAGTGAACTAGATAATAGTCATCCTACATCTCTAGGAAGTTGTCTTAGAAGATTAAATTAAAAATATAATCAACATAATTAAAATAGCGGATAAATAATAGATATTATAACCATCAAAATAATCATTAAAATTTGTGTTTAAGCCATGATAGAATACAATATGATAAGTATACTATTCATGCTAAAGATTAGAATATATAAGCCTAGTAGAGGTGAAAAGTTTATTCTATCCTCATACTATACAAATATACTAATAGTTATTAATATATTTGACAATGCTTATAATCTACTTATATGTAAGGCTTTTGGGTGTTCCCCTAGATCTTTGGGGTGAAAGGAGTCCTTAGGCTCCCCGTTTTCATTAGATGTAGATAATCATTCAGTGGATATCCTACCGATGCAAGAGACTGCATGAATGTCTCAATTGCCTTCTTCAGCTATTGAGCATTAGCCTAGAGTAGATTTTATTTCAGGACTTAACAACATACTCAAATACATGAGGATAGGCTTGGTGCTGTTTCGACGATTTTTGAGATTGAACCAAACATTTTGGTTTAGGAAAAAAAAATCCAAAATTAAACTAAATTTAAATTTTTAAAAGCAAACCAAACCATTTTTTGGATTTGGTTTAGTTTGTAATATTATTTTTCAAATGATCTTATTCGGGTATTTGGTTTTATATTAAATTATATAGATACATAAGTCAGATGAAAAACATATACACATTGTTAATTATATATATTGGCATACAATAATCAGTTGGCCATTTATATTTATGACACATGACCATACTTGAATCTATTCTTTTTTTTCTTTCCTCTTTAGATTAGTAGCTATATATATTGTATTTTTTTGTAATTATATATTACATTTATAATACTATTTAAAAATACCAATTATGTCACATATAGTATTATTTCCTATGTGTAATTATATGTACGGTTAGGCTTCATATGTGTATGTTTATATTTGTTTTATATAAGTACCAGCATATTGATTTATATATCAGGAGACATATGTTATACTACTAGGTATATATGCATTTGTACTAAGTATATAAATTAATCTATGCACTTCGGTTTGAAGATGCCACAAAACAAAACCAAACAAAGTATTTCGGTTTAAAAAATTTCCTGAAACATATCAATTAAAGCACCAAAGTAAAAAATTCGATTCTTATTGGTTTGTGATTAGTTTGGTATTTTCGGTTTTCAGTTTGTACCACCCTTTCTTAATGTGTTTACTCAATCTTCAAAGTTTCTTCCTCCAAACTTTAGATGAAGTCTTTACCCAAAAAATTTTAGATGAAGTCACAAGGCAGGAGAAGGGGTCGGGTCTATTCAATTTTTGTGTTGGATTTAGTTTGAATGTTAAGGTTTTTGGCCAAAAAAGAAAAAAGAAAAAAAACAAGTTTAAGAGGAATTACAAACCATGTATTATATACACGTGATATATAAATATTAATAAAATGTTAATATAAATAATAATTGAAAGGGTAATTTCCTAATCAATTAAAACTTGTAATTTATACATATCAATATTTTATTAATATTTATATATAACACATATATAATACTTAGTATATATTATCTATCGAATCGTTCCTAAGTTTTTGAGCTACAGATTTTGATGCAATGTTAATCACTGAATCCAATAGATCTCCTCATGGCTCAATTTTGTGGAATAAGCTCATGTTGAAGTATTTTGAGAATATTATTACCTATATACTACAACTTGTTCTATTGAGATTATCTCATGTAGTTTGCCGTTAGTCTTGTTGGACCATTTTTCATAATTTTTATGATATGTCCAATATAAATGATTGTGATGATGTCAAAAAAAAAAAAATGAAAAGAAAAGCTTAATAGGAATGCATATCTTATGATTGCCTTTACATTATTGCAATTTTTTTTTTGTTTAGTTTTTACTTTTTTAAAAGATAAATGTATATTCAACCTCTTTATATCCGTCCATATGATGGAATTTTTTCAAAATTTTGGGTTGAGCAGGTAGAACGAGAAAAGGATTTTCATGATCCTAATAGGCTATATGGTCCTTGAAATTATTGTTATGTTATGTAAATGGTTGAAAGGAGAGGCACAAATGAGCAAGAGGCTATCATGTAACCGTCCATTTTATAATCGTTGTACTCAGATAGTCCTATAAAATGGACATATATCATATACCAAGTATCCATATGTTCTGTGTAGTGGCAAATTTATATTTTATGGCTTGAAACAAAGAGACAGGGAGTAGTTCTCTATTTTAGTATTGAGGTTTTTCATTGTTGAGCTGACTATGTTATGCAGCCTATGCATTTATCTTGGAACAAATTAGTAAAGTTAGAAGTTGTAACCCTAAAAAAAATTAAAGTGATCTGTCGCAATGGTAGTCCTTTGGCATCAAAGATAGTACTGATCCACCTTATTATCCATGTGGAGCTGTTATTTCCTACTTTTCATTTTGCTTCTAATTTTGCTTGGTGTTGGTTCTTTGAGTCAACTATATGATCGACTAGTTTTCATGTAAATGACTGCTTATTTTTAACCCTTTCATGACAGGAGTTGGCTGTTATTCATCAAAAGACTTGTGGACATGGAAAAATGAGAGAATTGTTCTGGCAACTAAGAAGCATATGAAACCCATGATCCCCACAAGTCAAATATTCTTAAGAGGCCAAAAGTAATCTATAATGAGACGACTAGGAAGTACATAGTGTGGAGACGTACTGATGATGTCAACAATACAAAAGCTGCTGTTGGTGTTGCCATTAATGATCATCCCACTGGTCCATTTGATGATTTGTATGGTAAACAACCCCATGATAGGAATCGACCCTTAGAGCCTCTCACTTGCTCCTGAGTTAATGGACTTGCCAACATGGTTCAATGGATTCTTTATCATCACCCAAATCCAGAAGAGTCCGCATACTAATCTACCAAGCTTATCTAATAGCCTATTCGAGCTACGGTAAGCTGAGTACCGTGCTGATATAGGAACATGATCAATCCAAGCTATCCTTTAGTTCATCTAAGGCCACGTACAAGACGTCCGACTTGATCCAAGATCCCTAGCCTCCATTGTCAACTTATCTAGAAGGTCCCCTGACTTCCCCAGTCCAAAGCTGCTGAAGCATACATGCCGAGCTGATTGAAGTTCCATCTTTTGCCAACTTTATCCAAATTGCTTAGATGCGTTTACGCAACAAATCTTCAAACCATCCTTGAGTGACACATGTCGTACCACCTCTGATGCTAGGATATTCTCTGCAGAATGATTACGAATTTACCCCTTTCTTTATACAAAGCATTTGGATGTACTGATTTCAATATTTTTACCCTCTTTAGTAAATGTCCACGAGTATAAGAATGCCCTAAAATGATGGGTATAAATATCCCCATTTTGTAATCGTTGTACTCAGATAGTCTTCTTCTTCTTTAATGAATTGCTGAAGTTCTTCTCCTTTGAGTATTTCCTCTATGAAAGTCCATCACCTTTAGCTCTTGCCAATTGGGGTGCATTTTGCAAGCTAAGATCTTGCTCCTATCAATTTAGAATGTATTCATTTTAGATGTTAGCACTATATGGATCCTTGCTGAAGTTTATCTGCTGCTCTGATGGTTAGATCTAAAGATGGTAGTGCTGGAGGCAGTGTAACATCACTTGGAGGTTGTAATTAGAGGGACATACCAATTGAATACATAAAATCGGAGAAGTTGCATGAAGTCTTGTAGATAAAAGAGCTAGTAGCAACTTGAGTGTTTTACCCTTCAAAGTTATAGCGTTGTGAATAATGACCAATTTGGACATTTAGTGGTGCTAAAAGCTCTGGAAACAAATGTAAGGCTGCATTTTTTTTTTTTTTTCTTTTTTAGCCAACAATGTAACGCTGTATGTGTTTTAAGAAAAACGTGTTTCAGATTACATTTGACACTCACGATAATCAAAGTTATACTATTGTTAAAAGTTGTCATGACATATTGAAGAGTTTGTTGACATTAATGACTTCTAGTGGCAAGTTATAGCAGGAGATAAAGGTGCAGTTGATAATTGATGGTAGATTATGAAAAAAAAAACAAGAAGAATAGAGAGAATGATTTTCATTTTATAATTGTATATAATATTTCTCATGATGATTGATTACTACCACCAAATATCAAGTACTATTTTTGTCTTTTATTACCATTTATTGTTAAAAATTATTAATATTTGCAATTAGAGAATACGTTGAGAATATTCGGTCAATAAAATTTTGATTATAACAAATGTTAGAAGAATCATTACCCAAAAAAATGTTAGAAAAACCACTCGTTCCACAAAATAAGTATATCCCAAAAAATAAGAGTCTAATGGCATAAGATGTAAGGAAGGAAAAGTGGTACGCGTTGGGTATGAATACATGGAAAGAAGAGTTTAGATTTATAAAAATATAAATTAAGGTGAATTAAATAGTGATATCAGTTTTGTAAAAAATAAAAATGGAATCATGGAATAGAAAAAGAAGGCTAGGTGATAGTTTGAAAACCCCGATCCCGGGTTCTTTTTCCGCGTGGGCTAAACGAGATGGTGCATAGCCACTAACTTATTAAGATACATTAATTGTCGATTCTTAACTTATATTACTAAATTCCACCTATTTTTCCATCCCTTACGTTAAGGCATCTGAACACATTAATCTTAGGAACTCTTCTTTTTATTTTATTTATAAAAAATAATTTTTAGAAACTTTTTATAATATTTTTGGTTCTTTAGGACTATTTTGATGGGTAATCGATGTAATAATATTATTTAAGTATAATAATAAATGAGTCCACGTAGATTAAAATATTAGTCTTTTGAAAAATTTGACATTTTGAAAACAATTTCGTTATGATGAATAACTAAAGAGAAAAACAACCTTTTTCCTCCGATCAGTATGGTTTAAATTTTTCTCACAAAAACCATAAGTAGAGATTGTATATTAAAATCATTAAAATATTATGCCAAGGCGGTAACATTAAAAAAGAAAAAGATAAAATTACTGGAAAACTCTAAAAGTCATTGAGAAATTTTGAATATCCAAAATATTTCGCTTAGAACATTGGAAAATATGGACACCAAAAAATCTTTCCATAATACAGTACCAATCCACTATTTGTAATTATTTATCAAGTCGATTTAGGGATTTTTGGATCATATTAATACTTTATCCGTCAATACTTGCAAAATCATGAAAAACCATTTTAGAGAATACTTTTTTTTTGGGGGGGGGGTAGGAAAAAGCATTAATTACTCGAACAAGCACCCAATAACAATTAATAACGTTTATCCAAGAACCGCAACAGAAAAGAAAAACACAAAAAAAAAAAAGAAAAAACAAAAAATTAACCTGGCCGTCTTATGTCACAGCCTGCAAGCAACAGCATAGTATCACTCCGATCCATGCCGGAGTCCATAGCTGCCACATCAACAAAGTTCATTGGAAAGTTAAAGGAAAATTCTTAGTTAGTATCCGCCTTGAGTCCCTGCTTTGCAAGCGCATCAGATAGCTGGTTCGCCTCACGGACCGTCCTGCAGAAATTCACGTTACGAAATCTTCTTAGCAGCTATAGGGAAGTTTGGACAATAGGAGTAGTAGAGTCATTAGTTCTGTGTCCTTCTCGACCAAGATCGATGGCATGATCGTTATCTGATTCCAGCACTAAATTGTCCAAGCCCTTATCATGTGCAAAACTTTTACGAGTTTTCGACATGAATTATTTTGCACATGAATTATGGCCCAAATTTCAACTTTTACGAGTAAGACCCACTTGCTTTCCCAAAAGTCACCCAAAACTCTTAACATTGGAGTTTCGTGCAACAGTAGCAATAGTAGCCTTACTGCCTTTTCAATCCATTGGCGCATCAGAGTTTAGCTTGATTACATCACCGAGGGGGTTTGAGCCAAGATATAGACCAACAGGTAGCATTTGGATATGTCTTTTTCCATTTGTTTATCGCCCACCATTCATGGGTATCTTGCCGGATCAGCAGATTCCATTCAAAATTATCCCGTTGGCATATAAAAACTCTTTCATTTCGTTTTTGCCAAATTCCGCAAAGGGCAAAGAAGAAGACAGTAGCATGCAGTCATGCTGACCTGTCCCATGGTGATGTGCTTAGGAGATGAGTTGATCACTAAGATTTATTATAAAAACTATAACCAAGAGAGTCATTCGAAATATCAAAGAAGAATAAATAAATAGAACGGCAAAAACAGTAGCTTCCGTGGAGTTATTTGGAAAATACAACTCACCAATGAATATAGGACGACTTAGTACTTTACGAGATATGACTCATAAGAAGGTCCACTTGTCATTAATTTTAAGCTACTCAATAAGATTAAAGAAAAGTATGAGAAAAAATGTACTAGAAGAAGTGTATCTCGTAAGAACAAATATATTTAATATCCATAAAGATGTAAGATAATTTCAACTATAGTAAAAAATGACCATTCATAATAAGTCTTTTAGAGTAACAATACAATAATGGAAAACTATATAAAAGATAATGTAAAAAAGAGATTCTTAATATGTATGAAAAATGGTAAATATGACAAATGATGAAAAGGCATATAGTACAATTGTCAGAAAAGTAAGGGATAGGTAACGGCCTGCACTAGGTTTATAGTTAAGGATCTTAGGGGGTTGTATCTGGGCTAAAATGATCTAAGGTTAATACGTACTTAAAGCTTCTAAGGTGACTGAATGATGCTGCAGTTCTATACACTAGGAGAGTAGAGCTTGGTGCATAGTGACCTCGACTTCGATACTTAGCAGGTTGGGTTTGGCACTCGGTAGCTTTATAGGTTAGAAGAGAAAAGCTCGATGTATAGTAGCCTCGAACTTAGCATTTGACAGGTCAACTTCAGCACTTAGCAAGTCAACAGTTGGGCAAGGATCCAAGTTGAGCAAAGTGTATCTGAGCTAGGACTTTAGAGAGTTCGCCTACAGCTATTTTGCGTACAAGAGTTCGTCCTCAATAGGTTGACGAGAGATAATCCTTTTAGTGAGAAATTGGAGGCCTTAGAGACAAGTATGAGTGAGGGGTCCGAAGGTCAACAATCCATCTCATGAGATGTTTTTAACCCTTATATTGTCATGGATCCAATTTAAGAAGTAAAGAGGTTAGTCGTCCCCTTAAGGAAGGTTCCATCCTACACTCAGCTAAGTTCTTCTAATGTTAGGACATTCCATAAAAAGATGTTGAACCGATTCCATTTCCCTAAATAGAAAACATACAACTAATCAATAGGGATTCCCTTCTTCCCAAGATTTTCTTTGGTTGGTAATCCATTTTGGACAGCTCACCAGAGAAAATGTTGTTTTCCTGGTGTTGTAGGTATACCCCTTATCCATGCCCAGTTCTCCTTGCTTAGCAACGATGTCTCTTCATTATATATCATCTTATACATTGTTCTTGTTTGAAGCTCGCCATTTGCATCAATTAGCCAAATTCTTTCTTTCGCAACATAAATACTCTCATCTTATAGTAAAGGGTCATAAACACCTAGCTTAGACGCAATCACACTATCTATTAGATAACGAATCCTTTCCTTGGCCCATTATCCTAACTCATGCCAAGCATCTACAATTAATAATGTACCGATATCCTTAGTTAGTGGACTAAATATCTGACTACTAACCTTGCTCGCTTTTGCTTGTGTCTAATTCTAAGAACTTTCAAAACTTGTACTCCATGAGAGGGTCATTATCTTATCTTCTACCTAAGCTACTTACTCATTTAACATTTTATAGAAGTTTGAACCCTTCTTCTTCTTAAACCATTGGCCTTCCATTTACACTTAGTCTTTAACACCCTTATCTATAATAGCTTTCTCGTTTAGGTATGCCATGCCAATTTGGAGAAATTAGCCTTGTTCCATCCATGTATGTTTAGTAGTTCAAGGTCTTGATCATCTTGTAATTTCTTGATGTGATCCCATGATATCTAATGCATTTTTCAGCAACCCTCAATACCTATAAAAACTCCCTATGGATTCTCTTAAGTTAAGTACATATTTTCCTTAACATTGGTAACATTTGAGAATATTAGTTGCAAATACTTTCTAATGTAAAGGAAACTAGGATTTTTCTTGTAGGTACTTTAAGGAGCTTCGCCTTCCATCTTGATAACTATAATTAACTTTTTATCTAGACATAATGCCAAATGTCTTCATAACTTTATGCATTGTTTAAGCTTTATTTACTATAACTTCACCCATATGATTAGGTCATCTGCAAAGAACATATGTGAAAGCTTGGCATCAGATCCCTTTATTATAATGGGATTCCATAAATCAACCTCCATTATTTCTTTGATACAACAACTTAACACTTCCATGGCTATTATGAATAAGTATGGCAACATGAGGTCTCCATGTCTAACCTCCCTTTCTGGAATAAAATTCCTTTAGCATTGCCCCATTAAATAGCACACAAGATGAGCTAGTTGTTAGGCAACATCTAACAATGTTAAGCCATTTTCTTAGGAATTGAAAACACATAAAGGCATGTTAGATATAGTCTCACCTAAACCTATCATATGCCTTTTCAAGATTTAATTTGATCATCATCCAATTGAAGTGGCCTTTTTGCTACTTAAGGGAATGGAGAAGTTCCTAAACAATAATCACATTACCCTTAGTTGATCTGCTTGGCACAAACCTCAACCACTCCAAACCAATTAGTTTAGGAAGAATTGATCTCCATCGCTGCACCAAAATTTTCCCTAAAACTTTATAAAGGGTTGTGCATAGGATTATCAGTTAGAAGTCCTTAAGCCCATTTGTCCCTTCCTTTTTTGGAATTAAGACCAACATATTTTTATTTATTTCTTTTGGCACCTCTTCCATTTTCCAAAAATCCTCAATAATTTGGTAGATTGGCTCACCAACTATATCTCAACATTCATTGAAAAGCTGCAAATGTAGTCCATCTACCTTCGGCAATTTATGATTAGCAATACTCTACATGGCTTTTCAAATTTCCACTCATAAAACATCCATGTTAATGGATTGCTTACCTTCAGACCCCTCATTCGCGCTTGTCTCCAAGGCCTCCAATCTCTTATTAGGGGGATTATCTCTTACTAACTTGCTGAGGACAAACTCCTGTACATAAAAGAGATGTAGCCGAACTCTTTAAAGTCCCAGCTCAGACATACTTTGCTTTACTTGGACCCTTGCCCAGCCGTCGACCTACCAAGTCTGATGTCAACTTACTGAGTGCCAAATCTGATGCTACTACAGATTGAGCCCTTCTTTTCTAACCTACAAAGTTGTTGAGTGTCAAGGCTTACTTGCAGAGTACCAAGGCTAAGGTCACTATGCGCGAACTTTACTTTCCCATTTTATAGAATTGCAGCATCATTCAATCACATTGGCAGCTTCAAACACAAATTAGCCCTAGCATCATTTCAATCTAGATATAATGCCCTAAGATCTCTTACTATGTACCCAGTGACAGGTTAGCACCCGTCCCTTATTGTTTTAACGATTGTGTTATATTACTTTTTGTTATTTGTCATACTTACCCATTTTCGTACATATTAGGAATTTTTTTCTTATATTGTGTTTTATGTAATTTTCCATTATTGTATTATTGCCCTAAAAGACCTACCATAAATAATCTTTTTTACTATAGCCGAAATTATCTTATTCCTTTATAGATATTGAATATATTTGTTCTTATAAGATACTCTTCTCTAAATACATTTTCTCTTACGTTCTTATCTAATCTTATTGAATAGCTTGAGATTAATAGCAAGTAGACCTTAGTATTAGCTTGTGAGTCATATTAAGCGAAGTACTAAGTCGTATTGTGTTTGTTGGTGAGTCATATCCTTCGAGTAGCTTCACGAAAGCTACTATATTTTCTGCTGTATTCATCTCTTCTTCTTTGATATCTCGAAGGATGTACTTTTTAACTACTTTTATGTTAAGTCTTAGTGATCAACTCAGCTCCTAGGCATATCATATAATCTTGGTATCAAAGCTTAAGGTTACAATCGAAAGCTTAGTGTTGAAGTATTTCTTATTACTAAGTATGTTTTGTTATACTTTGTTTCTCCAGTAGAAAATAAAGCAAGTTCTTGAGTCACTATTTGAAATCATATTATCAAAATTATATGTAATCTTCTATCAAGTAGTAGAATCCACAAAAGTTTTATATTGAAAATGTTGAATCTTAATGTTCAAGGAGAGATTAATAATGCTAAGAGTAGTGTTCATGGTTGCTGTCGAGTTACTCAACAGACTCCGTAAACTACTGATGAGCAGTTGTAAGACCTTACTGCTATTGTGGCTAACCTAGCTATCTCTGTAAAAAGGCAAGTAAAGGCTAAGCTATAAGAATTTTGTTATTGAACAAGGTTAAGAAGACAAGTAGGTGAGCATTAAGCACCCGAAGCTATCAGTGTGAACCTAGTTCTACTTTGACATGTTGAAAGGATTGCGAAGAGGAGACTTGAACTAGATGAAGTTGAGGAATATGGGGAGGAAGAGTAGTATGATGGATTCGAAGAGCATGAGCTTCAAGCCCCTAGAGGAGTCGAGCATCTCAAAGTATAGATTTTGAGTTTTAATGAGTTCGGTAGTTCTAATAACTATTTAAACTAGGAGGAAAAGATATTTGACTTCTATGATTACGAGGACTCTATACATATTTAAGTGGCTATTTTAGAATTTTTTAGGTATATAGTAATGTGGTGGAAGAAATTGCAGAATGTACGCTAAAGAGCCCGATATGAAATCTAAACGTAGAATGAGATAAAGAGAGTTTTGATGAGTAGGTTTATTCCAAAACACTATAAGTAAGAAACCTTCCGACACCTCCAAGAACTTAGACAAGGTAGTCGATTAGTAGATGAGTATGTTTAGGAGTTTTAGTTGCTAATGATACAATATTATGTTGACAAGCTCGAGGCATGGACAATAGCACGAATCATTTTTGGACTAAGGTCTAAAATTAGTAATATAGTGAAAGTACATAGGCTTAGAAGTCAGGATGAGACCATCCAAATATCATAGAGGGTTGAAAGGTAGAGGCGAAGTTAGATTAGCTAAGTATCGAGCAGCCGACCTGGTGTGCTGAGCAGAACTAGTATATTGAGTTGACCAAGATATGATTGAGCTTAACATAACCTCAAGGTGGATCATCTAGGTTAGATGCTAAGTAAACCTGATGATGGCCGAGAAAAGAGTAAGGCTGAGGAACTTAATATTTGAAAAGATCAAGGTTAGAGCTCTAATAGGAAGACCCAAGAGATAAAGTGTTTCAAGTGCCTTGGTTTTGGACATGTAGCTAGTCAATATCCTACCCAACGCATCATGACTATTGAGGGATAAAAGCCTCAGTTTGAAGTGGAGAGTACTAGTGAAGGGGAAGAGGAAGAAGGGGGAATCAACTAATTGCTCAAAGAGTTTCAAGAAAATTTAGACGTTATAGCTTGGCCTAAAATGGGAGACTATTACTTGGTTATATAAAGATCTCTTAGTACCTTTACCTTTGATGAGAATGAATAGAAAGAGAACCTCTTCCATATAAACTATCAAGTTAATGGCAAACTATGTGCTTTGATCATCGATGGAAGGAGTTATACTAATGTCATAACATAATGAGTAGTGAAGGCTTTGAAGTTGCTAACCTACCTTCACCCTAAACCCTACAAGATTTACTGGCTAATTGAGAAGGGAGCTTTACCTATTTCTAAGCAAGTTAGAGTGCCAATCACTGTTAGTGATAGATACAAGGATGAGGTGTTGTATGGCGTCTTACCCATATGCGCTTCATACATTCTACTTAGGCAATCATGGGTGTTTGATTTAAATGTACTTCATGATGGGTATAGGAACACTTATATGTTATAGAAGGATGGGAAGAAGGTTATATTGACTCCAACGAGTCCTAAAGAAGTTCAAGAGTTACAAGAGAAGATTATATTACTGTAAGGGAAGTCTTTAGTGATTTCCTAAGCCCAATTTTCCAAAGATATTAAGACCGAAAAGTGCATATTATTAGTCAAGAGGCTGCTAGAATTGAAGTAAGTCAGAGCACTTACCTGAAGATGCCTTATTTTTTCCCATTGTATTTTTTTTTAGAGTTCCTTTTAAAATAAAAGGGTCTTAATTTATATAACAAAAAAAAAATAGAAAATTTAGAAAAATATAAAAAATAAAAAAATTTTACAAAAAACCTAAAAAGTAGAAAGTTTAGAAAAACACACAAAAGAAGAAGAAGAAGAAGAAAGTAGATAATTTAAATAAGAATAGGCAATTTAATAGCTTTTAGGTCTTAAAGTAACAAATGGGATATTGGGCTTAGGCTTGAGCTTAGAATTAAATTTAACTTAGATTGACCTAGTTCGTATATGCAATTTGATTGCATATATGAATAAGGTACAGGTAGATGGCTCGATGGTAATACGCTTGAACTTATACTTGAAATGATATAAAGGTCTCAGGTTCGATTCATCTAATAGCTACTTTGTGCCTTTTTCTTTTCCTATGAGCTAGGATACACACGGTGTAAAGTTGTTAAGCCATAGGTTTGCACTTAACATGTGGCATGCGTCCTTTCAACCACATGGCTAACATGGTGCCACTTCAGTCATGAATACAATTTTTTAATGGGCCAATTTGAGCTTTGAAAATATTAAAACCCTGATTTTCCTTCGAGTTAAATTTGCTTAATTTGAGCTTTTTATTAAAAAAAAAAAAAAAACAAAGCTTCCTTTATGTATTTGGAGTAAGAATGAGCATCCAAGGATTTCATTTAACCAATAATTACTCCAAATTCGCATCAATCTTAGATCCGCATTTAAGGACTCACTTAATTGGAATCTTTGAATTTACTCTGATTTTTGACTTTCTAAGTGAAACCAAGCTTCAAATTTATTTATATAGGGGTCAAATGTTCATTCTTGATCATCATTCATCACCAACACTCACACTCAAAACTTTCTCTCTCCAGAAGGGTTTAGCTTTCTATCTCTAAGCTATTACTTAAGCTTGAAGTCTTCTCGAATAAAACTAATGGTAAGGCCGAGCTCTTTAGGTGCCAAGCTTTTCATCTCATTTACACCCTTCTATTACCGCTACACCTAGCTTCATCTCCACTATAGGTTATGCTAAACCCTAACCACCATTAGCAAACATCTACCACCACTTGACCACACCCCAAACTAACATCACATCCATGCTCATAACCTTTGAAAACCCAAGAACCAATTACTCTTTCACTCCTAGCTACCCTTGCGCAAATTGACTACAATTACCAATTATGGCCAACCTTCAAACAACCACCAAATGGCCATTAAACACTAAGATACTGCCACCAAACCCCCGTTTATCAATAAGTTTCTCAAGAAAACACCAGTACCCACTAAAAAATTCGCTTAAACCACCTTATAATGACCCCCATTAGTTGCTATCCCTTTCTTTGGTTGCGATTCGTATTTAATCCAGTTAAATCTCCAAAGTTCAACCCAAATGTGAGTCCAAGTCCATAAACTGACTTGCGCCCTTGCTCAAATATCTAGGTCTAGCCCCTTTTGTTTTATTTATTTGCTCCTTTTTTTTTAAACTGAAAATAAAAGTAAAAAAAAAAAAGATTCCTTTTGGAAAAAAAAAAGAGAAAAAACCTTTTCTTTTCTTTTCTTTTTTTTTTTAAAGAAGTTTACTTTGACTTTGTTTAATTTTTTTTTTCTTATCATTTATTTTCTTGTTTACTTTTGTTAGATATCTTTTATGAATTTTAATGATAATAAAATAGAGGAATGCTAATAAACTGATAAGTGTGCAAGTATTCAAATAATATTATAGAAAGTTTAACATTGCAATTTGAGTTGGATTTAGAAACTTTTCTAAAAGGTACGAATCATTTGAAAAAGAGTCGAGTTTGAAAAACTTAAGAGAATAGTTTAGAAGCTTTTATAAAAAAAAGTTAATTTAAGTATTTCATAAAATAATTTAGATACTTTCTTTTCAAAAGGTTATTCAGATAGTTAGTCTAGAAGAGTAACGTTAAAAATTATTACAATATTAACTTCGATGGGAATAAGACCTAGCTCCACTAGATTGGGTGTATTAAGGAAATAAACTTAGTCTCGTTTTACTTAAGATGAAATTAAAATCCATGGGGACAATTTTTAAGCTAATTTATCTTTGGATAAGGATAAGGTTGATTTCGAATTTTGTGGGATTTCAATTTCGAATCTTAAGCTTATTTGGAAATTGTTGATCAAAGTATATTTGACCATAACAAGATTAGAAGATTTGGTTTAAAAATTCAAACTCTAAGATTTTATCTAAAAATATCTATGGATTATCACTTAGACATTGAAATGGATAAATATGAATTAAAGATAATTCTCAACAACTTAGCTGTTGGAAGACTCTAATATAAAACGAGAAAGGATTCAAAATGTCATGTACAATTCTGAGAAGGAAAATACATATACTTTATACTCTAATCGTAAACATTCTCCACTATCTAAAAGAGGACATAACGTTTTTTAGATACTTCTTCAAAGAGTTAAACCGAAGTTAATCATTCATCAATCTTCATTTTTGTTCTCGTGTGAAATTATTTGAAACTTGTATTGTTATTTTCACTTGTAATCTGTAAACTTTATTTGTTGTTTGAGTATTAAGAAAAGTATGATTATACTCTATAGATCTGTAATTAGCTTAGATTATAAAGAGGCTAGATAGGTAGAGTAGAGAACTGTTAAAGCCAAGTACGGCTAATGTTTGTAAGCTTCTTGTGATTTGTTTTAATTAAGTGGATCAAATGGAATGGCACCGGTGAAGTAGATCAGATCCTTAATAGTGGAGCTAAAAGAGAGCAGTAGACAAAATGCCGAAACTCTATAAATCCTAAGCCTGATATTCTTCTTCCAATCTCTTTTAATTTATGTTATTTAATCATGTTATTTGTGTTGAATTATTAGAGTATCACTGCTTAATAATTTAAGTTATCAAGAGGGGTAATTTTATTTACATAAATAATTTCAAAATTTTAAAAATACATCAATTCATACACCCCTCTCCTCACCCCCACCTCCTCTCAATATCTTATACAGACTAATAACTTTCTTATCAAGGATTTTACAACTCTAAAAAATAAAAGTAAAAAGATGAATAAATAAAAAAGAAGAAGAAGTAATTTTAGCACTTAGAAAAATACTTTTTCTAAGAAAATAAAATAAATAATTTTTTTCAAAATTAGGTTATTATTTTTAGCGTTTTTCAAAATAAAGCACTAAATTCGGACCCTTTTTTTTTTTCCTTACATAAAAATAAATTGATGAAAAAGTAAATCCAATTGTTTTTAGAAGTTAAAAAAAAATCAACACAAATAAAATTTTTTAAATGAACTACTAAAAGTTTGATCTCTAATAGAGGGTATGTAGGTACCTAAGGGTGATTTAAAAAAGAGAAATCTTTTTATTTTCTCTTTTGTAAAGAATTTCAATTTGTTATTTTTTGTTCAAATAGAATTAGTTAATTATAAATTTAGAATTAGTTAAAAAAGGATAATTTGAAAAATAAATTTAAATTTAAAAAAGTTGAAAATAGTACCCATTAAGGGTTTAATATGGTAATCCTCATATCTAAAATCTTTTCAAAAAATTGACTTTATCGAAAAATCAGTAGTTAAGTTATAACCAATCTACCCAATTAGTTATAACTTGATTTTTTTTTTTAACTTCGATCAAATGATGACTCAGAAATAGTTTTTTTTTTTTTCAAAATAAAAAGAAAAAACTAAGTTTTTCTTAACTCTTAGTCAATGGTTAGTATTAAACATATTAGGGTTTAATACTAATCAGGTTAAGGAGAATAATAAAAACAGGGTAAAAAATTAGGCTAGATACTACCGAGGTGTAGACATTACTTCAAGAGTATGCCGACTTATTTCCTACCAAGAGATTTACCCCCTGGTCAGAGGGATAGAGCATTGCATTAACCTCTAACCTAGACTTGCTTTACCTAACCAACCTGCCTATAAGCTTAATCTCGAGTAGGTAGCCGAGTTAAAAAAGTAAGTTAATGAGTTGATTAAGTATGGATATGTCCGAGAGAGCATAAGCTTTTGTGCTATGCTATTTGTCTTAGAGCCATAGAAGGATGGCTCATAAAGAATATGCATTGATAGCCAAACAATCAACAAAATCATTGTTAAGTACTGATGCCTAATCCCATGATTAGATAATATGCTTGTTGAATTTCATGGTATACGAGTATTTTCAAAGATTAATCTAAAGAGTGGTTACTACCAGATCTGAATGAGACCTAAAGATGAGTGGAAAACTGCTTTCAAGACTAAGGACAGTTTATTTAAGTAGATGGTAAGGCTATTTAGGCTTACAAATGTACCGAACACCTTTATACGGCTTATGAATCATATTTTATCATCATTAATTGGCAAATATATTGCTATTTGCTTTGATGATATTTTGATATATAGTGTTGAACTCATTTTGCATGTTGCACACTTGAGGTTTGTATTTGATATCCTCCATGTCAAGCAATTATTCGACAATTTGAAGAAATGTGTGTTCTATTAGAGTAAGGTAGTATTCCTCAGTTGTGTTGTTTATGAAGAATGTATCGAAGTTGGTGACGAGAAATTCCAAGGTATTCTTGAATGGCCAATGCTGACTAGTGTTGCTGAATAAGGAGTTTTTGTAGTCTAGCTTTGTTTTATTGAAGACTCATTCGGAGCTTTAGTTCCATAGGTACTCCATTGATCAAGTTGATCAAGAAAAGCTCTGAATTTAATTGGTCTGAGAAAGGTTAAAATAGTTTTGATGAGATTAAGTCTAAGTTGACTTCTAGCCCAATACTTATCTTACATGACTTTGAGAAAGTTTTTGAATTAAAATGTTACGCATTTGGAGTTGGCGTTCAAGATGTTCTTATATAGGAGCATCGATCAGTTGCTTATTTTAGCGAGACGCTCAAAGTTGCCATACTGAATTAGTCGGCATATGACAAAGAGTTTTATACCTTTGTCCATATACTTCAAAACTGGCAACACTACCTACTGCTAAGAGAGTTCATTATCTACATAGACTATGAATCTCTCAAGCATCTTAAAGAACAGTAGAAACTTTCTTGACGTCATGTTAAATGGGTTGAGCTTTTGAAAACTTTTTGCTATGTTATCAAGTACAAGAAGGAAAGTGTAAACATTGTGGCTGATGCCTTTTCTTGTTGGCATCTACTTGTCACAACATTGCAAGCTAGAATACTTAGGTTTAGTATAATGCCAAATCAATATGAGCACAATCTAGACTTTGGACCTTTAGTAGCCAAATGTAACATTAGAGGAATAGTAGATGGGCTCTATCTAAGTTAAGGATTTCTAATGAAAGGGGGGCAAGTTTATATGCTAAGTGGTTCTACAAGGGAATTACTTATCTGATAAGCTTATGTTGGAGGCTTACCTAGTCACTTTGGTGAGAAGAAAATTGCTGAGTTGTTGAGAGCATAATTGTCAAAATCGTGATTCTATTGTTCATTTGAATGCATAGAATTGGTAGAATCATACAAAATTGGTAAAATCGTAAACTTGTAGAATTGTATATAAAATTTATAATTTCACTAAAAATCTGCATATAAATTATTTTACATCCATTTTAATTAAGAAAAATATCATAAAATCATAAACTTGTAAAAACTTTTTTTTGACTCGTGATTTTAACAACCATGGTTAAGAGAGCACTTTTATTAGCCTGGGATGATGAAAGATGTACATAAAATTCTTGAATGGTACGGGTTGTGCAAGTGAGCCAAGGGGAGAAAGGAGTTATATAGAGAATATATACCTCTACCCATACCTAAATGGCCATGGATCGATCTAAGCATAGATTTCATGCTCAGCCAAACACCTCAGAAACATGATTTCATTATGGTAGTCATTGATCGGTTTAACAAAAGGAGCCACTTTATCCCTTACCACAAAACCAATGATGCTTTATGTTTTGTAAGAGATCGTGCGGTTGCATGGAGTTCGAAGGAGTATTATATCTGACCATAATTCGAAGTTCATGAGCTTCTTCTAACGAACCCTATAGATGGTTAAACTAAAGTTGTGAATAGAATAATAGGGGTCCTCCTTAAAGCTATTGTTGGGAAGAATTTATATGATTGGGATCTCTACCTATTGATCATTGAATTCGCTTATAATCAGTCTATTCATAGCTCAACAAGAAGGATGCCTTTAGAGTTTATTTATGGAATTAACCTAAACTTATCATTAGATGTGATTACTAGCTTAACTTCCCTAGGAGAAAGTCAGATTGGCTTATAGTGCACCAAAGAGTTTTAGACACTACATAAGAAGATTGTTGAATAATTAGCCAAGATAGTAACCTGATAGAGAGAGCAAGGAAACCGAAGTAGAAGGCGAATCATTTACAACCTAAGGGACTTTATCTATACTCATCTCAATAAGGAATGATTTCTAAGAAGGAGGATAAACAAGCTATCACCTAGGTCAGATGGCCCTTTCAAGATCCTTTAGTGCATCAATGACAGTGCTTATAAGCTAAAACTACCTGATGGATATGGGGCATCTCGTACCTTCAATAATACTGACTTAATGCCCTATGTGTCAAGAGAGAAATAAGAAGGTTAAGATTTGGGGCCAAATCTTCAACAATGTTGAGGAACAAATGGATTACTGTCCAAGGCTTCTAATCTCTCACCAAGAGGATTATCTCTTGTTAGCTTACCGAGGACAAGCTCTTATATGCGAACGAAGGGTGGGTGAACTCTCTAAAGTCTTAGCTCAAACAAACTATGCTCTGCTTGGACCCTTACTTAGTTGTCGACTTGCTAAGTGACAAGGTCGTCTTACCAAGTACCAAGTCTGAGGTTACTATACATCGAGCCCTTCTCTTCCAACCTCTAGAGTTATTAAGCGCGGAGCCCAACTTGCTAAGTGCTGAGTGTTGAGGCCAAGGTCACTACGCATTGAGCTCTACTCTCTTAGTGTACAAAATTACAACATCATTCAATCACCTTTGCAGCTTTAAGCACATATTAGCCCTAGCAGCCCTAGCATCATTTCAACCCAGATATAATGCCTTAAGATCCCTGACTACATACCTAGTGATAGGTTAACACTTTTCCCTTACTTTTCTGATAATTGTACTATATTCCTTTTCGTCATTTGTCTCATTTACCTTTTTTTGTACATACTAGGAATCTCTTTCTTACATTGCTTTTATGTAATTCTTCATTATTATATTATTACCTTAAAGGATTTACTATAAATAGTTTTTCTTACTGTAGTCAAAATTATTTTACACCTTTATAGGTATTAACTATACTTGTTCTTTTGAGATACCCTTCTCCAAGTATATTTTCTCTTATGCTTTTATCTAATTTTATCGAATAGCTTAAGATTAGTGGTAAGTGGAACTGAGTATTTGCTTATGAGTCATATTAAGTGAAGTACTAAAGCGTGCTGTATTTGTTGGTGAGCCAAATCTTTTTAGTAGCTCTACAGAAGCTACTATGTTTACCATTCTATTAATCTCTTTTTCTTTGATATTTTGAAAGACCTACTTGGTTAGAGCTTTTACGGTAAGTCTTAATGGTCA
Source organism: Lumnitzera racemosa (assembly GCA_024138005.1). Classification (NCBI taxonomy): domain Eukaryota; kingdom Viridiplantae; phylum Streptophyta; class Magnoliopsida; order Myrtales; family Combretaceae; genus Lumnitzera; species Lumnitzera racemosa. Next base: position 40,899,136 of record JAMXBC010000005.1, read on the forward strand.
ACTCAGCTCCTAGGCATATTCCATGCTCAATTATAATTAGTTTTCCTCATTAAGTACACTCTACGTTGGAAGCCAACTAGGCGGTTTGAGCTTTGAGAAACACCTTTCGATGGTAAGAAGATTGGAAAAGTAACTAGTTTTCATAGCTTCCAAATCGTTGTGATCAGTGATCCCATTGTTACAATCATCAAAGAGGCCACTGATACGTCCCTTAGCTCTTCTAGCCATAGTAGATGCGTAGAAAAATTTAATATCGCGGTCACCATTAACCAACCATTTTGCTTTAGCTTTCGCTGCTCATAACTTTTCCTCGATCGAAGACGAGTTTCAACTCTTCTTGTAAAAACTGTTCCTTATTCAGTAGTCTCTATGTCGACCGATTCTATATAACCTATCCTATCTTTTCAATCTTTTGTTGTAGGAGCTCCTTTTTAGCGTATATGAGTCTAAACACGTCCTTGTTCCATTCTCGCAACTTTTCAGTAAAAACCTTTAAGTCCCTTTCCATATTATCTTCGTTAAGGGACTAGTGGGTAGAGACAAAGGATTTGAAGTTGGGGTGTTTCACCCACATTGGTTGAAAATGAAATGGGTGATCTTCTTTTGACTCCTATGTAGCTTGAGGGCGAGTTACTAGAAGAAGTTATCTGCTCCAATCTGGTCCAGCTTCGTCTCCATAACGAGAACAACTTGGGGTTCATATCTTCTTAACAAATCCTGCAGCACTTGCTGCCACGCCCTAGATGATGCACTACGCGTAATGTGGTCTCATGTTGGAGGATAAAGTGTCCATGAGGTCTGGATTGACAAGTTTGCGTCGAAGTTCATACTATTCAGAAGCAGGTGGCTCATTGCCTTCTCGCTAAATCCACAAACTCCACTTGCATGGCCGAAACGCTGTCCGAATTAAGGCCATCGCCGTTTCTATTGCTGGAAGCAATACTGAGTTGCGGGTCTCCCCCATGGCTGCGATTAAGAATAGTACTCTTTGGATCTCTGGCCTCCCTGCTCTCGGCGCCATCAGCAATTCGGCTACCCCCTTGCAAGTCATCTCTATTTGGGCTAGGAAGTCCATGTTCGTCATTAGTTGTTTGAACATGGGTATCTTAAATAGCACAGCGGCTTCTGTCCTTCCCTCTACATTGCCTTGCTTAATCATGTAAACCAGTTGATGTTGATAGTTTGATTTGAATTTGACGTCGGGGACCTTTTCTCTTGGCCATCGGGTCTGGGTGACATCCACCGGAATGATCTCCGCGTATAAACGTAATTTGTCCCTCTTGTTCCTTGCTTGCCACAGTCTCGAGTCCTCGTGTGTTTCGGGTAGAGGAACCTGTTTCGTAAGTAATAGGAGGATGATGTCGACCTCTGTTACGCTGGCCATGCTGCCTTGCAAGTTGTTTGATGGATGGTTTTTTAGAAGATAGTTGCGATTGTACAAACGTAAAGTTTTTTAGCTGGAAGAGAATTCACTTTCCAGTCTCCCGAGTTTTGCAGTTCTTGAAATGGCGCATCAGTTCGGAAAACGTTAGATTTAGCTGTTTCATTCGCTACTAAATCTTCTCGAGGATTCACTTCCTTACTCACCGCAGTTCTTGAAATGGCGCATCAGTTCGGAAAACAATGGGATATTTTCAACGTCTTCTTATTTCTCCTTTTCATTAACGTTGGCATCATCCCCAACCGTTGTTTGGGATTTATTTCTACCCTGTTTTTTCCCACTGCTCAAAGCCTCTCTCTCTCTCTCTCTCGGTTCAGATTCTGCTTTACAGCTTTGTGCTGGCCTCGTCTTCGTCTTTTGAGTCTAACCTCAGTCCAGTCGTTACTTTCCCCCATAGATTTTGACACCTTGTTCTAATTCGTGGCCTGATCACCCCTAAAGTTCCATATTGCGATCATGAGCATCATTAGTCGTCCTTGTTTCACACGTCTCTAGTGTCTTATCTTTCCCATCCTTGGGATGGGATGTTGGATCATTGGTTCCTTCCCTATCAGTTTTAGTACAATCTTTAGGGCATTTAGATTTAGACTGGCTAATACAACCACCGTTCACAAAATTCCTGGAAAACTTTTGTAGAAAATCTTATATGCAACCTAATTTACTATCACCTTATGTTTCAAGGGTTTGTCCATGTCCACTCGGACGCGAATTCTAACAAATCAACGTCTTTCCGTATTGATAGTGAATGAATCAAAGTGTAACACAGGTCCAATTTTTTTTTTTTTTTTCCTCAATGCATCTAATGGCCATAGTAGAAAACAATTCAATTGGTAGGCTAGATATTCTGATCCAGATTGCCATAGAATTGAACACTAACACCTTCGGTCTAAAATTTGATTTCCATTGTTTGAGTGCCACGTAATAGCTATTGACAAACCGTGGGCTATTTCAAATTATCCATGGGAAATCTTTCATACTATCTACCGCAATCATACAACAACTCGATCCTGCGTTTATGGTTTTGAGATAAGCAATGACCGTCTACTATTTAGTCAACCGACCATGCAAGATTTTATACCCTAGGTTAGGTCCCATTGAGTTTAGCAATTAGGGCATGCCTCGCATATAACATTTCTTTTTCAATAGCCGAAAAATTCGCCCAGCAAACCCCTTCCTTAGCATCGTTATTTAGCTGATCTTCTTCTTCCTTAGCTTGATCCCATTCCACGTTGTGGTCCATCGTCTCCGATTGCATCGCTTTCGTAAAGAAAAATTTTTCGTACGCACCTGGGATGTTATTTAATAGTATGTCCTTGAACGATAGCTTCGCAAAATTCCTCGAAGGCGTCGAGATATCTCCACCCTCGGTTGAGCAATACTCAATTTGTTCCGTGGTCTCATTTTCAATTGCCGGTCTCTTATGGCTCCTCCTCGATCGAATATTCTCAGTATCTTTGTTTTATTAATATAATTGTATGTCAATACAAACAAGTTGATTCGATATTATATTAGATGGACCTACCAAACCACTGTACATGTTCGGCCCAGCCTAAGAACTTAGGCCCAATCCGAAATTCCAAAAAATCAGCTAACGGATCCGTTTTCTTGTCTCTTTCTTTCCGTTTCCCGAAAAGAAGCAAGTCAAAGATGCACGCCTTAATCACCAATTGAAATCCAGTTGTCTTACTTGCTACGCAGGTCAGATTGCGAATGCTTAAGTTTAATTGATTAGTTCAAATCCAATTATTGTAGTTACTTGTACAGTTCGATTAGGGTTTTCTGATTGATTAATAGTGAGTTATAGTTTTCAATCAGTAAAAGGCTATCAAAAGCTCAATTGCTTCCTCCGGTACGATAAAGCGTTCAAAGAGGCTGTTTCCGCATGTTGAATCGTTCTCGTCCACTTGCCCTAGAAATACAGTAGAAGCAAAACCAAGATCGAAAACGAGTCTTGATTGAAAATGGGGAAAGGCAACTTTTTGAAGCAGAAGACGAATCCAATCGCTTTTACTTTTCTGGTTGTATCAGCTTGTTGTCTTTTCATCGTTTTCCTTTCGATGCTTCGGCTCCCCGAAGTATCTACTGGGTTTCAATTCATAAAGTTGAAAAGAATGAATCCCAATGAAAGCAAACGTATTGGGAAATTTGGAGAAATGATGATAGATATGCTTCCACAAGATCTTGCCTTTACGGTTTTTGTTCCTTCAGAGAAAGTATTTGAGCGCGATTTGAGGCTAAGTATGAATGGTAGTACGGCTAGAGAGGATGCGAATAATACGGAAGCAATAATTTCGCGTATATTGGGTTTTTCTGTTGTTCCAAGGATTATAGGTTCTCATTCTGTGCCAGTTGGGAAGGAGATTTCATATGATTCGTTGTCGGGTTTTACATTGTATATATTGAAGGATGGTAGTGGGATGCTAGTGGTAAATGGAATTAGATCAGAAAGGATGGATGTTATGAAGGGGAAAATTTTAGTACATATTATGGCTGGTTGCATCATGGATGCGGATTTCCAACGTTCTGTTCTACCAGACAATAATGATGATGAACGAGCGTAATTGACTATTCTACACTCTTATCACTCACTCAAAGGGAAAGAGAGAGAAAGAAGAAACAGAAAAAGAGATTGTTTTAAAATGGCTTCAAGACCCATTATTCCTCATCAAGCAAGAGGCAAGGCAATCATTGAAGGAGGGAAACAGCAACAGAAGAAACATGGTGTTGCAGATGGAAGAAACCACAAAGCACCGGGTGACATTGGAAATCTTGTAATTGATCGAGGTGTTGAAGGCAAGGCTCAGCCTCATTGCCCCATCACAAGGCCATTTTGTGCACAACTGCTTGCAAATGCACAGATTCTGCTGCTGCTGAGAACAAGAAACAAGCTTCTACCAATGTGAGTGGAGCACCTGCAATCTGGGCAAAAAAGCTGAGCCAGCTAAGGATTCAAAAGAAAGTTACCGTTACGGAAAAACCGAAGGAAGTAATTGAGATAAGCCTGGATACCAAAAGAGAGATCGAGGAGAAGGACAACAAGGAAGAAATTGTTAATGCTAACAAGTAAAAGGAAGGGGATAAATCATCGTGGCAAAAAGCCCCAACTCTTACTTCAGTCCTTTCAGCAAGAAGCAAGGCTGCTTGTGGATTGACCAATAAACTTAAAGAGACAATCATTGACATCAATGCAGCGGATGATAATAATGATTTTGCTGCCATTGAATATGTTGAGGACATCTATAAATTGTACAAGGAAGTTGAGAATGAAAGCTGATCGCATGATGACATGCCCTCAAAGCCCTACATAAATGAAAAGATGAGGGCAATTCCGATTGACTGGTTGATGGAAATTCACGACCGATTTGATCTCATACATCAGACACTGTACCTCACAATAAATATCATCCATCGCTTCTCTCTGTGAAGGTAATTCTGAGTAGGAATTGCAGCTGCTAGGCATGGGTGCTCTACTTACAGCCTCTAAATATGAGGAAATTTGGGCTTCAGATGTCAATGACTTGGAATACGTTGCAGATAAAGCCTACAGTTATCAACAGGTCCTGGCAACGGTGAAAACCATCCTAGCAAGCTTGTGTTCCTAGCTTGGTTCATTAAAGCATCTCTTGCTGATGAGAAGCTGGAGAACATGGTCTATTTCCTAGCTGAACTTGGGCTGATGAATTATGCCATTCTCAGTTACTGCCCATCAGTGGTTGCTGCCTCAGCAGTCTATGCAGCTAGATGCACCCTGAACTTGATGCAACATTGGAATGAAACCCTTAAGTTCCATGCTGGCTTTTCCAAACAAGACCTGAGGGATTGGGCAAAAATGTTAATGATCTACCATTCAAGAGCTAGTGAAAGTAAGCTTGAGGTTTCGTATAGAAAATACTCACATTCCGAGCAAGAAGCTGTTCTACTACACCCACCAGAAAAATCGCTTCTGGAAAGTGATGAGTCCTAAGGACCTGTGCTTAAAGGGAGAGTGTGGTGATCTACTGTTGGACTGACAGTTCAATCTGCACCTTGTTGTGACTTGCTCCATATAAGCATGAAATTTGCAGTTACTAAGTTTGCAACTTCCAAATACTACATTGTATTGAGATTCAGATTCATTTAATTGAACTGTTGGTCCAGATGAAAAATACCATTCACTTGATTCCAGAAAAAAAAAAAAAAAGAATAATAGTAATTGACTCTTGCGTTGAGATTCTTTGGTGGTAGCAGATTAAGCCTCTAATACTTCTTTACCTGTCGAGATTCTTGTACTATGTGATTAGTTTTGTTTTCTTTTGAGAGTAGTTGATGCTTTTGTTCTCTTATTGGCCAATGGCCATTGTTGTAATTAGGCTTCCTAAAAACACATTTACAATCTTAATTTTCGATAGTTATTCTAATTTTGATGTTAGAGGTGAATTTTGTTTGTTGTTTCTTTTCATTTTTGGGCTTGGGATCCATTCTTGATTATTGAACTCGAAAAGGATAAGCTCCCAAAAAGTGCATCAATTATTATGTGGAGATAGTTAACTACATTTACTTTCAGTAATTTGGTCCCATAGTTTTCTTCCTACCTCCAGCAACATTGCATAAACATACTTCAGGAGGGATGAAAATGATGTGACCCCTCTGTGCTCTTGGAGTAAATTCCTAGCATCATTCTGCTTATAGAGAAACTTATTGCCTGGAAAGGGCCAGATGCTTGACCTGATGAGATAAGGAGTTATTTCTACTGTGATTTGGGCAAAAAAAAGTCTATATTATGGAAATGTTTGCAGCCAAAATTTATGCATTGTTTCTGTCAATTGTTCTGCAGTCTTTGCCATCCAACAGGTTAAACCTAAACCGAGCTTCACTATCTACAGATATATGTTGCTTTTAGTGATGAAGGGCTGACTGTTTAGTGTCTTTGCCTTCTGCTCCCTCTGCCTTAAGGAGTGTTATCCCAATTTTCAGGATTTATTTGCATGTTTTTCTTATCCATCTTAAAAGGCTATACGTCGATCCAGTTTTTTTTTTCCCTTCTTTGGTGTGTGTCTACCTATTTCTGTATTTGGCTGTGCATTGTAGGCATTTTTAGCTCCTATTTTGTGCTGTAGGAATTTGTGGCTGCGTGTGATGCTTCTTGTTCTATAGAAACAGGACTCCTATTTTCTCAGTATTTACTGCTATAACTTGATAATATTGGGGTGATTGACTTATGTATCAATTTTTAGGTGATGAACATTGATCGTATGAAGGTGGAGGTGATTGAGTTGCTGTACCTGCTCCAGCTGGATCACCATTGTCAAGTTCCATCATTGTCTATCTTCTTGGCTTTTGATGTTCTTACTGAATGATGTGGAAAAGAGGAGGGAAAACCAACAACCTTGCAGATAAAGGCATTGAGTAATCAGCATTTTCTTCCCACATGGAGTGAGAAGAGCAATTAGAGGTTGTCACGCGGGATCACTTTGATGAAGTCGGTACTAGGGGAGCTGGAAATCATTAGAGGTTCATGAGATGAAAGAAAGGAAATGTATTTGTTTTTAAAGAACAATGGAAATCATTGAAAATCATTAGGAAGTAAAAGAGAAGAAATGAAAGAAAGGAAATGTATTTGTTTTTTTTTCTGTTTGGATTCATAAAATGTAAATAGGAGGAAATTTAAAGAAATATTTCTTTTTTATATTGTTTGGTTAGAATAAGAAAGTAAATGGAGAGAGTTGAAATATTTAAAAGACTAAAATATCTCCAAATTTTTCTTTATTAACTTGCTTTTAGGTTAGTTTTGTAACTTTCCATAACTTACACTCATTTCTTTCTTTTGTTTTCTTCCTAAGATTGGGGAGAAACATAATAGTCTTGAGAGTAGAAACATTTTTGAGTTTAATAAATCGATAGAGTATTTAGGAAAAAATAATACGAAAATAAGTCTTAAGAAAAAATAATTAAGGTTTGTACATAATTTCACTACTTATACGTAATTTCACTACTTAATTTTTTTTTTTACATAAAAATCGCATGACCAAAGTCATATACCTTCCATGCAACTTTAATGTAATTTTTTCTTTTTTTAAAAAAGACAATTTTACTTCATTGCAGTTTTTTATTGTACTCGTACGAATACGTGACAAAAATCGCAAGGCTTAAAGCAACTTCAATACAATTTTGTTATATCTATGTACTCATTGTAGGCATATGATTATAGTATAAAGTTAGTTAAACACTGATTTCATAATAAAATGATTGTAAGGGTGTTTTTTCATTCAAATAGAAATGTGAAACACTTGTATTTTAGATGAAAAATGCTTTCATATGTCGATATTATAGATATGTATGATGAGAATGTAATAAAAAATAAAATTTAATTATGATTTGAGTATATCAGTTGTTATTACAATTAAAATGTAAAAAAATAAAAGAAAATAAAATCTAATGGTACCCTTTACGTTGACCAAAAAAAAAAAGCCCTATATCTAAATAATAGAGATAGTCATCTCTCAAAAGGACCCATAAAAAGCTTAACCGGTGAGTTTGAAAAGTTTCTTGATGGGACAAGGTTAATATCTGGAGGTAGCTAATGTTGGGTGACCTTTTTACTTATGGTAGAGCTTTGCAAAGGTGTAGTACACATTTTTTGAGGCACTATTGGCGTACCATGGATTGATTAATGAAAGGGTGGTATAACATGTGAAACTCTTGAGTTGGAACCAATATCACCTAAGTCAATGGAGTGGCTCCTCGCAAATAGAACATCTAGATCCCTTCGACCCCTTCCTCATTTAAATCTAACTCGATCTCTCTTAGTATGAATTTTATCACATGGCGGCTGAGATGCCAAATCTCATGCCCCTTCCTTGATCCCTTCCTCATCTTATAACTCTTTCTTAGTGTCAAATCTCATGCTAACACTTAACTCATCACCATTAACCGTGTTGCTGCATTGTGCATTTTGTTCTTCTTCAAATGTAACATATCTATTGTTGCTACCCATATTTAGGAATGGGATTAGATCTCTTATAGCAAGCCGATAGTGTTATACCACAGGAGTTTGAACAAGAGTTGGCGAAAGTGCAAATGGATTGGCTATAGACACATGGCTTCCTAAAACATTAAAAGTCATCTTATCTCTATCTTTATTATCTTCCTCATCATAGTTAGCTTCGCCTTTCTCTTCACTCGATCACCATCCTCTTCATTATCATCATCATCATTTTCATTGTCACTACCCTTAAGACCCATAGTAATCCTTTCCATATATGGATCGTAACTCGAATCTTCTTGCCAAATTTCTCTATACTCTGCATCAAGTACTTTTTCGTTCACATTAATGTTGTCAGCATCATCCTAAACGATGTCTTGTACTGTAGTATGAAGCTGACTCTCATTGATCGTGAGAAAATCAATTCTAAATGAGTACACTTGCTATGATGCAATGTTTGTGGAGTTATTCTAAGGCTCATATGATGAATTGTCGATCATTGGTCTCTTTACTCATGCATAGCTCTAAGGCCTCCAATCCCTTATCCGAAGAATGCTCTCTCGGTAATCTACTAATGACGAGAAACCTTACACCGAAGGAAGGTGGCTAAACTTCCTTACCAAGGACCTTGTGTTGAGTAATCCAACTAATTGCCACTGAAAGGTTCTTACCGAGTGATAAGAGACTCACCACCGGCCGAGTAGTTTTCTCTCGTCATGTTACCATTTCTCTCGTTACCCGCTTATCGTCTTAACCTATTCATTGAAGCAATATCTTAAGCTTTTTTACATGCTGTGTTTAGAGAATTTTTGTATCTAATGTTGCATTGCCACCTGTTCACCTCATTTAACATTGTACTACTTTTCTATTTTTTTCATTTGTCCTTTTTATCCTTTTTCGTATAACTAGGAATCTCTTTTTTATATATATTTTCTTGAAATTTCTTTATTTGTAATGTTATCTTAAGAACTTATTATAAATAGTTCCTTTTCCTTTGTAAGCTATATACAACTAGATAGATAGAGATTGAATTTCTTGTTCTTGTGAGACAACCTTTTCCAAATTCATTTTCTTTCATACACTCTTATCTAATTTTGTCAAGTAGTTTTGGATTATTGGTAGGTGGATCTAGACATCAACTTGTGCATCATATCAAGTAAAGTGTCAAGTTGTCTTGTGTTCGTCAGTAGGTCACATCTTACAAGCAATTTTACGTTACTTCCGCTCATCCGTGGACTAATTCCCTTTATTTTTTTTTTTTATATTTTGAAGGATCTATTTAGTTCAGATTTGCTACGATAAGTTCCACTGATAACTATGCTCTTAAGTACACCACTACACTACTTTACCTACCTAATCAAATATAACTTAACTGTATAGTTGAGTGAACGAGTTGATGCCCATTGAGTAGTGTAAATTCACTATCATGATCTTATAATTACTTTTTTTTTTTTAAGACTTATTTTCATGTTATTTTTTTCCCAAATACCCTATCATATATTAAACTCAAACATTTTCACTCTTTTCCATCCAATTCATTTCATTTCCAAGTCCCAATAAAATTACCAAAACACAATTTCTTCCTGTTTCTACTATTTCCACTCCCGTTGAGTTCTATATTTCCACAGTGTTTAATTCAATTTAATGCCTGTAACTTTAACTTCTTTGCTGTCCTAGCAAGGAATACGGCACCATGAGTCATCCCAATTTTGAACAAGACCCAGATCACCCTCGGCCTCTAGTCTACCTGCACCGTCTCCAATCGATAGATTTCCCTTTCCAATCTCAAGTCTCCAGCCACTTCACTCTCGTCGACCCTTGGACCTCTCTAGACCACACCTTCCTCCTCCCTTCCATACGCGCCCTCATCTGCTTGGACCCCGCACTCCTCTCCTCCGACACCTTATCTCTCCTCCCTTCCCTCCAACTCATCGTCAGTTGCGCCGTCGGCACGGATAATATCGACCTTCGCGAGTGCCGACTCCGGGGAATCAGAGTCACCAACGCCGGCAAGGCTCTTGCCGAGGACTGCGCTGACTATGCGGTGGCGCTGATGATCGGTGTCTTAAGGAAGGTGTCGGCTGGTGATCGGTACGTGAGGAAGGGGTTGTGGGACCAAAACGGGGCGTATTCCCTTGGGTTTAAGGTTATTTTTTTCTTTTGCCCTTTTCTATTTCTTTTTCCCCTTTTTAAATATGTGATTTTTATCCATGCTAAGACTTCACGTATTAGAATGAAATGTATATATACGTAGTTTGATATATAGAAGGACAGGGATTAAACATCATTTTGTTTTCAATCGATTAAGGCCTCAATCTCTCGAACTTGTTTTGATATATAGAAAAACAGCGTCATGGCGTGTTTTAGCATGTTAAAGGCGTAATTTTTTGAACCAATGTTGCAGTTGGGAGGAAAGCGTGTTGGAATCGTGGGATTGGGAAACATAGGCACTGAAATTGCAAAAAGGTTGAAGCCCTTTGGTTGCTTCATATCCTACAACTCAAGGAACAAGAAACCATCGGTTCCATTCCCTTTCTACCGCAACGTCCGTGATCTTGCTGCTGATAGCGACATCCTCGTCTTGTGTTGTCCACTTACGGATGAAACACACCACATGATCAACAAGGATGTTATGATCGCGTTAGGAAATCAAGGGGTGATAATCAATGTAGGGCGTGGAGCTCTAATTGATGAGAAGGAACTCGTTAGATGTTTGGTGAAAGGCGAACTCCGTGGCGCTGGTTTAGATGTGTTTGAGAATGAGCCTAATGTGCCGGAAGAACTATTTGATTTAAACAATGTTGTGTTATCTCCGCATTCTGCAGTCATGACGCCGGAGTCTCTTGAGTCGTTGCAAGATCTCATAATAACAAATTTGAAGGCTTTCTTCTCCGATGCGCCTTTGCTTTCGCTGGTAGCTTAGAAGGGGACTAGAGAGGCCACCATTGATTCCTTTCTTAGATGATGTTGCTCCTTGCTTCTAGTGGAGAGCAAATGTGGGGGTGAAACTCTGTTTTCAACCATGTCCTCTCCTCCTTGAGGTTAATCCTTGGTTGTATGACATGATGTCTATATGTGTATGTGTTAATCTCCAATTATGAAATCGTACGTATTAACAATCTTTTGATATGCTTACTACTTTCACTATTTTACTGTATATATTAGTATATAATTGAATAAGATAAGAATAAAACTATAATTACTCACAAATAAAATAATAAAAAAAAGCAATAACTATTATGTTGTTAAGTTTTACTAATTACAATATCAATAATAGATTAGAAATATATCTAAAAGTGCTAACATATCCTTGTCCTATACCATGGCTTAGTTATTGACTAAAGTTTCTCGGATAAAATATAATAATATGCAAGAAAGAATTAAAGAGATTATGATTCTTTTGATTTCAATGGTAATTATATGAATTTCGTGGAATAGCTATTTCGTTAATCAAATGCGATAATATCTTATAAGGAAGGAATGGTTATTCTATTTCAATCTTATAAAATCAATTATGTACAATGGAGAGCAAAAATAGAGATGACCGTATGCTAAAATATAACCATGCCTTTAAAAGACTTAACTTTATTGAATAATACTATAGATGAGTAATGAGTACTAAGATATTTTTATTTATAGAAGTAAATAATTATAGTAATAATATCAAAATCAATATTGTGAAACTTTTGTTTTCAAATTTTACAAATTTGAAGTTTAAAGTTACTAAATATTATACCTAATCAATCATTACTTGTCAATGTATGATCAAAGTTTGAAATTAGCTATCATATCTTCTTAAGTTTTTATTTGTTAAATTCATTATCTCCATCATCTTCAAAACTATTATAGATCAAATAATCATTGCTAAAAAACTATAGAAAGAGTAGTTAATTTGATAAGCAAATTGCGCCCGCATGCGTATATACACACACATATGCATATATATATAGAGAGAGAGAGAACTTTCAAATGTTAGGTGTAAAATTGAAAAGATAATTAAAATTTGGATAGTGATTTGATGGTGTTTTAATAATTATGCAATTGTTCCTTGGTGCACTCTATCTTTGAAAGGCAATGATCGTCCTTAGTAGAAACATGTTAATGACTTCCTTGATGTACTTGTTAAAAGTAAAGGGAAAAAAAAATAAAAAACCTTTTTTACATTTTTCTCCTGATGAAATCCAAACTTCATTCAACTAATATAAACTTAGGAAAAGTGAGAATCAATAGAAACAAGTGGAATTGATAGGAAATAAAAAAAAAAAGGAAATGAGAGGAAATACAGTATTCATTTCTTATTTAAATTTTTAAGATAGAAATGAAAGGAGATATTTTCTTTCTAGGTCAGTGATAGTAAAAAATATCCCTAATATTATATATTTAACTTTACTTTTAAGGGTACTCTTATAATTTTATTTGATTTCCAGCCATTTCCACCATTTTTTCTCCAAAAGTGGATATTAAGTAATTGGTCTTAAAAGTGGAAATGTTTCTGCTGATTACTCTCTAATTCTATCACTTTCCATCTTTATTTTTATTACCTAAACACAATGTTTCTGTTGGTTTCCTTCAATTTCTATGTATTTCCATGTTATCAAACAAAGTGTAAATCCAAAGCAAACAAACATCAAAATAGTGCTTCTATATGCCATTTAGCAGCAAAAGCAAAACATCGCAACACAAATATAAGAGACAAGAAAGACACCTCCACTCCATATTTTTGCTACAGTTAATCCTAGTTAGGTATTATCTACCATGTTGTACTCTCCAGTTTTCCATTCCGTTTTTATTTCTTTAATGTTCTAAAACTCTTCCCTACACGCAAATATAATGTTAGTTACCTGATTTAAGTAGTTTATCTTGTTTCTAAAGTAGTAAGATCACATAAACTTTAGATGATGGTGGTAGATTTTTCTTTTTAATTTCACATTTTTTTACATGTTCCATAGGTTTTGCATATAAACTTGTAATATCATATATATACTACTTTCTTTATATCATATAAATTTAAATCCACAGGGTACCTTTTCCCCTTTAGGTTTTATAGGATAGGTTTAAAGGTTTCAAAATTTAGGAACTTGTACCTTAAAGGTAAGGTATACATATAGCCTCATATTCTACCATCCTATACCTGCTTTACCCCTACTTACAATGACTAGCACCACAGGAGCAAGTCTTCCTTATAAGAAAGAGATTTTCAATTTTGAAGTATTGGAACTATTAGGTTTCAAAGTATCATATATGATGTGTGTATAAACTTATTAATATATATATATATATGTTGGAAAAGAAAACTTATATATATATGTATATATATATGAAGAGTACATTTTCTCTAATCATGTTGTATAGAGAATTTCAAAACCAATTTGCAATATACATACACAAATTTCTATATAATATTTTCAAGATTCTCTTATTAAATTTGGGTTCCAAATTAGGGTCTCTAAACTCTAGCAAAAAAAAAAAAAAAGGAAAAAAGAAAAAATGAATTGGGACAATAGATAAATAAAAGGATTATTAGATCACTAAAGTAACAACCATATGTAAAAAGCATATTGATTAATATTAATTCTATTTTATCTGTTATAAAATAAGCGTGATATATGAGCTTGCTAATAATCCATCATCACACATATGATAATCAAAATAGTATATAGTTGAAACTATATGGTTAATATCATCGTAAATCTAAAATATGTTCCTTACTACTTAATAAAGCTCTATTGGGCCTTAATCCATAAGTCCATCCCACTTGCTCTCTCGATAATCCTAACATACTAATATGCGGTACTTTCAATCAAATTTCTCTCTTTTGCTCTATAGATACTTTTGAGTTGAGTATCTGAAATCCTACTTTCTCTTTTTCCCTTGTTGTATCAAATCTAAACTGATTACAAATACTAACTTTGGGTAATTTTGTATGTTTAGGTAATAAAGGAGATCTCTTGGAGTAGATCTGGACTTCAAGAAATGAAACATTTCCAAAATTGCTCGTAATAGGGATGGTTCCCTTTTCTTCTTTTTACTTCCTTTTATACTCTTTTCTTTTACATATCTGTTATGCCAGTAGTTAGATTTTTTTAGATCTTCTTGTAAGTTTGTTAGATCTATTGTATTATGTTACATTTGCTAACTTTTAATTTCAATCTTAATTTATTACATTGACTATCAATTTTGTGTATGAACTATGTTATTCTTGTAGAATAGTTTTTGAGCTTGATAGGTCTTCGAGTCACTATTTATCCTTTAGTCCTAACATTTTCCCTTGAGTCTTAAAAAATAACCTTATTTGTAAGGTCATAGTCTAAATAAAGTTCTTTTAATGTCTCATAGTCTTCTTAAGAAACATCCTCTAGTGATAACCTTTGCTACTACACCAAGATTTGAGGCACTTTATGTCCCTATTTGAACACCACTCATGTAGCTAATACAGTCAAAGGTTGAATGAGTTGATGATTGTGTAAGGCATCTAAGGGGGTAGGTCTAAGGAGGGAATGTGAGATCCTTATGGCAATTTGAGTAGAGAGACATGGAACATGTTATGAATCCATATATATGGTGGAAGCTGAAGATCATATGCATAGTCCTGAACTCTCTTAGTAACAAGGAAAGGCCCATAGTATTGTTTAGACAACTTATAATGTCCTTATTGTGCTAAGGATAGCTATTTGTAAGGTTGTAAAATTACAAACACTAAATCACCAACTTCAAACTTTACCTTAGACTGTGATTGATTAGCATATTTCTTCATAATCTTTGAGGCCTTTCTAAATTCTTCTTTAGTGCATCTAAAATCTCTTCCTTAGTTGAAAGATCAATATCAACTACATCCAAAGTAGAGGTACCTCTCATTGTATTATATACCTTCCTAATAAAAATTTAAAGCTAACTTCTTGTAGGTCCTTAAAACACTAAAATGGACAGAAATGGATGCATAATGGCACTTAGTGGGCAATTGAGGAATCAACCAAGATGTAGGTACAAAAAATAATGGTTGGTTGAAATATAATAACCCATTGTAGTACTGTCATGGCCATTTCATTTCCTTTCCCTCAGACAACTCTTGTATTAGCTTTTGAAAAGTAGGCAATCTGCCACACTTTGCCTTTAATTGTTCAATGATATTAAAACATAGCATAGATAATGCCATAAGCGAGGCATCATGTTATCTAGTCGGCAATAATATTGTCCTGCCCTAATTTATACATAATAATATAGCCATAACCCAAGAGTTTAGTTAGATATTAATGTTGTTTTGGTTTAGAAATGACATGGGTCAACAAATCGTTGATGCTTCTATGGTATGTCTTAATAACAAAGTGGGAGCCTAACAGATACTAATGCCACCTCTTCACTGCTTTCCCAATTATATAGAGTTCCTTAACATAGGTAGAGGCCTTGACCATATGTTTAGGGAGTTTCTTGCTAAAATAGGAGATGGGATGACCCTCTTGTAGTAAGATAGCTCCAATCCCTATCCTTGAAGCATCTGCCTATACATTGAATTACTTACCAAAATCTAGTAAAGTAAGAATTGGGGCTGTAATCAAAATATGCTTAAGTTGTTGAAAAGATTGTTGTGCTTCTTCAGTCCATGCAAACTTATCATGTTACAAAATGTCAGTCAAGGGAGTTGCTATTATAGCATATCCTTGATAAATTTGTGGCAGTAACTTGGCAATCCTAAGAAAGGTTATAGCTACTTAACATTTTGGGGTAATGGCCAATCTTTCATTTGGTTCTTGTCGTACTCCTTCCCGACCTACAATGTAACCTTAATACTCTATTGCATCCCTCTTGAAAGCGCATTTTCCCTTTTTAAGGTAAAGGGTGTTATCAAGTACAATTTGCAATACATGAGTTAAATGTGCAACATGTAACTTCAAGGTCGTACTATAAACTAGTATGTTATTAAAGAACATAATGACAAATTTTCTAAGGCATGACCTAAAAATCTTATTCATGATTGTTTGAAAAGTTGTTGGTGCATTGCTAAGACCTAATGGCATCACCAAAAATTCATAGTGACCCTCATGGATCTGAAAGGCAATCTTCTTGACATCTTGTGGGTGCATTTAGATTTGGTTGTAGCTTGAACATAAGTCTAATTTTGAAAATAAAGAGGTACCTTTCAACTCATCTAATAATTCATCAATTGTGGGAATTAGAAATTCATCCTTAACCTTAGCTTTATTGAGGGCTTTGTAATCGATACAAAATCTCTAGGTTCCATTCTTCTTCTTTACAAGTAATATAGGTGAAGAGAAAGGACTAGTGCTATATTGTATGATACCTTGTTGTGACATGTCTTGGACTTATTTTTCAATCTCTTATTTTTGAAAATGATGATATCTATATGGTTTCACATTAATAGGACCTCTACCTTCTTTTAGATGTATATGGTGTTGAATTTCCTTAAGTGGAGGCAATGACGATGGTACCTTAAACAATTGAGAAAATCTACTAAACACATCTTCTACAGGTATATTATAGGTAGTATTCTATAATTGTAACTCCACCTTCCAAGCCTTAAGTTGTACACATGATGCTATAGCACCTTGAGCAATCAACTTTCTCAATTGATGGTAAGTAATTTGAGTAGTATCTGCATTGACCTCTTGTAAAGCTACTACCTTATTATCTTTTTTGAAAAGTTATGGTCAACTTTGCATAATCAATTAAGATGGGACCTAAATCTTGTAGCCATTGTACCCTCAACACTATATTGGCCCCCTTGGATAGATAGTAAGTAAAATGTGTCATGAAATTCTAGCCCTTGAATTTCTAACTTGAGGTCAAAACATTTACCCTCACAATCACTTGGAACTTAGGAGAAGGAAAAATTGCAAGTCCCAAATTTTTTGTCAATCTACTTTGAACAAAGTTATGAGTACTACCTAAATCAACCAAAATTGCTACTACATGCCCTCTAATACTACCCTTAAAATGAAGTGTACAAAGAATAAACGCACTTGACAAGGCATGATAACTAATAGCTATTGAATCTTCTTCTTGCAACATTAGCCGTTCTTCCACGACTTCCTCACTTTGATCCTCTACATTCTCTTCTTCCTCTTCTTGTAAAAGCAAAAGAAACTACATTTATGGCCTTCATAGTACTTCTCATCTTAGTTGTAACACAAGCCCTTCTCCCTTCATGCATTCATCTCTTCTTAAGTCATCTTCTTCATAGGTAAAGTAGGTTTGGAATTGTTCTCAATTGGCATCACAAGTGATGTCTTAATACTCTTATTGGTATCTAACAATGGTTTTGAAAATTGAATTGTTGAAGATGATTTGCTAGTTGAAAACGAAGAATTTTTGGGAAAAAAAGACTGATAAGAGTGTTTGACTTTATACATTTTAGCAAGCCCAATAGCTTCTAAAATGGATGAAGGTCGAGCAATTTGCACATCTTTTTTGATATATGATTTGTGTTAAGACACAAAACAGCTAGTGTGAAAACTGTCTAATAGTTTATGAACTTTGTTTGACAATTCTTCAAATTGAGATTAGTAATTTGCAATAGTACCTCTTGCTGTGATCTTAGCTATTGATCTTGGAATATCTTCCAATTTTAATGGTCCAAATCTTGATTGCAAGGTAGTAGTAAATTGACTCCATGAATTTAACTATTTATTATGGTACATCCATTGGTACTGGTTCAAAGCTTTGTCGTCTATGGCAAATGATGCAATTGTGATCCTTTACTTGTTGGGTATTTGATGAAAGTAAAAAAATTTGTTGGTATTAAAGATCAACCATCTAGATCAATACCATTGAATTTTGGTATTTCAAGCTTAATACCTTGCAACATACTATCAAATGGTGAGTTATTAGTTGGCGAATGTGATGAAGTATCATTAATCTTACTAATAACCACATTGGTACTTTGATTCAATTGCCTTTTTGTCAACATATTTTTCAATTGTGAAAGTTGTTGAGTTAAGAGCTCAAATTTATCTTACACATCCTTTTATAATCTTTGCTGACTATTCTATAAAGAATCAATATTTTCATCCATTATTGAAGCTCTAGTAGAGTTCGTCATGGTGATGAGAGCACAAAAATGCTGGGCCTTAGTCTATAAGTCTAGCCCACTTACTCTCTTGAAAACCCTAAAGTACTAATGTGTGGTACTTTCAGTTAGATTTCTCTCTCTTACTCTATAGATACTTTTGAGATGAGTATTTGAAGCCCTATTGTTTCTTCTTCACTTATTGTATTAGATCTAAATTGATTACAGATACTAACTTAGGGTAATTTTACGTGTTCAAGTAATGAAGGAGATCTTTTGGAGTGGGTTTGGACTCTAAGAAGTGAAACACTTCCAAAATTTCCCATAACAAGGGTGATTCCCTTTTCTTCTTTTTACTTTCCTTTTATACTCTTTTCTTTTGCATAGTTGTTATGCTAGTAGTTAGATCTGTTTAGATCTTGTTGTAATTTTGTTAGATCTATTGTACTTTGTTACATTTGCCAACTATTGATTACAATTTAGATTTATTACATTGACTATCAATTTTGTATACAAACTATGTTATTCTATTACTCTAGAATAGTCTTTGAACTTAATAGGTCTTCGAGTCATTCTTTACCCCTTAGTCCTTACAAGCTCTAATATACATTAAAACATAAAATTACAATTTGATATCTAAAATGATTATTTATATATCCTTAGATTATTGATTACATAAAAAAGGATTTGCTAGAGAATATACGAACGTGTATATCCTTATATATGCATGATAAAAATAAATTGCTTTAATGAAATGAAGGGCATTCATGGGACTAGCCTGCATAAAATAAGATAAAACTAGATCGTATATTTCTATTTTCTGCATAGCATATAATTCTATTTTTTGCATCTCATATATACTTAAAATGAATAGAACATAGATTTTGAAGAGTACATACACAATTCCTATAGAGCATATAGTTTTTTTTTTTTTTTTCTATTCAATGTGACCATTACATTCAATAATTTTTGTAATTAACTATATAAATAGTAAATAGTATTGTTTATGTTTCGTAAGTCAAAAAATAGTAATATGTGTATAACTATATTTTTAAATTAAATGTTACAACTCTTCTAAGAACCTATGTATGTATACACTTATATATATATATATGTGGTTGTATGTATATATAGCTTAATAATTAAACTTATACCCTTTAATATTAACAATGGTGGCAACTATACAATGAGAATGAATAATATTGTAAAAGATATAATCAATAAAAAATATAGTTGTTGTAATGACTCGAAAGGAGGCATGGTAGGAAAGTTTAAAATCTTCATATTAAATATGCATTCATGATATCTTGCAAGTCGAAGATCACAAGACTCTAACTAATTAATTACTATAGCTCTTAATCTTCAATTGATTAATTTAATATAAAATATAAATAACTATGAATACCTAATATTCCATAGTCTGCTAGAAACTTAGAGAATCGATATCTCTTACTAAAAAATGAGATTATGTAAGCAAATTACAATATATTGGTAATTTAGAGTTGTAAAAGTATCATCTAGCTAAATAGATTATCTTTCTATTCCTATTTATCTATTATTCTACTGGCTGGAACACTTTCTACTCAAGTCTTACCCTAAATCCCAGCTTTCAATTTACCTAAAAAAGGAACTATAGGAGGGTAAGCTATATCCAACTTAGTGAGATATTCCCCCTATTGGAGCTTTCAAGCAAAAATAAGCAAATTAAATTAACTATTATATGAATGCAGATAAATCATATGCAATGCAACAAACGTATATATAGACATAACCACTACGAAAACTTAAGTTTCAATCACTTCGACCTTTAATCCACCAAATAGTTATACACAACTATCAATATTACTCTCTCTCTCTATTTTATGATTCAACCTATGTTGTAAGTGTAGATTTGAGTAGCACATACAGTCTACTCACCTTTAAGTAGTGGACTCTAGGATACAACTCTTAACTAAGCAGTTGATGTCTTTAGTGATCTCATGGCTCAAGGTAGGGCTATATTGCATGTGTGCATTGTGCAAAAAGCAATAATAATAATGATTTCAACTCCTGTAAGACCCATCCTTCCCATATACATGATGTAATGGCCAATAAGTCCTTACTAATGCATGGTATACTTGACCATGTAATTTAATGAGTCAAATATAGTTAGGTTTGGTTTACTTAAATGGCCAAACAATTATCATATCAAAAAGATAATATTAGCTTATTACTTAATTTGGTTTGTATATATTATTATGTTTTAATAGTTAAAGCAAGTAATAATTAATCACATGCATGATTCTTAAAAACCTATGTAACCAGTTAATAGTAGTTATACAATTAAGTGTAGCCAATCTACAAGTACAATAAAGTATAACAGTCATTAGAAGACTTACCTAATCAATTCGTCTTATAGTTGTAATAATCAGAGGGCAAGTCTATGTCAATGTCAGTATTACCTGATATTAGTCAAGGAGAATACTAATAAGTATTTGGATAACTATTTATCTAATTGCCTAAATTTGTTATAATTTTTTATTATAGCTAAAACTTGTTTTTATTGATTTTTTTTTTCATTTTAACTCCAATTTACACGTTCTCATAGTTGTTTTCCATTGTTTTTAGACTTAGATTCTCATGGTGTCGTCTGTTTTTACATATGGGTCCTGCAATTTGAGTTATAGGCCTAGACAACTTTCGGTCTCCTTGTTGTTGAGCATGTTCTTGGGCCTTTCTTGTTTTGTTTTGCATCTTTTCCGTTTTCCTTTGTATAAATTCAATTTTTTTTTATCGAGCTTCAAACTCTTGTTAGGCCTTGATTATGTATTTAGACTTAATATATTTGGGTTTACATTTATTCTTTGGCCCTCTTTTAATCTTTTATCTTAACTACGTAATTAGTGCATTTTAGTCTTTGTTTCTTATTGATTCTTAAGGAGAGCTTTCTTTTTGGTTCTTTGGTAAGGATATAAATGGATAGGTTATAATAGGGTACTTGACATGCCCAATTCACAAAAAAGTCTATAGGGTACTACTCAATATGGTTTTGAAACGGGTTTTAGGATATGGTTGAAAACTTGTTAGGGTTATGGGATAGGTTTTTAGATTTAAAAAAAAAAAACTCGTTGGAAGTTACCGGATTAAAATAATATATTAATAATATAATATTAACTAAATAAAAAGTAAAGTTACTAAAATATTTATCACTATTTTGCATCCCTAATGCTAGTTCCTTCTGTAGTCTCCATCCACCTCTTTTGTCTCCATATATCTACCCTCTTCTCCTTTGTGTTTTGGTGTTCTATAAATATCTTATAGATGAAGTGTGACATATTTTTATCGCTTTTCCTCTAATATATCCACATTGTGTTATCCATGCTTTGTAAATATAAATAATTCAAATCAATTTCCTATGTAATGGATAATGAAATAAAAAATAGTTCTTTGGAAAAAATAAAAAGAAATAAATGAGTTTCATGGGTCAAGAAACAAGTACCCCATTTGGGTAATGGATATGTTCTACGTATAAGGTTGAAAACCTTCTAGGGTTTTGGAACGTGTTTGGAAACCTTATTGGGATAGCGGAATGGGTCTTAGGTTCTTTTGGCCCATCCTAAACCTGCCCCATTTACATCCCTATTCTTTAGGCTTAGAAAATATTTTAATGGGTTTTTAATTATGTAATTTTTACAAGTTGCTACCCAAGTTGCACTTTTAGCCCATTTTGTTGGTTTTGGCTTAGTTTATGGGTTTTTTTTTTTCTTTTCCATTTTAGCTATTTAAGGTTACTACTTAAACCTGACTTAATTGGTTGGACTTAAAATTTAACTTAACATATTTTAATAGGGGTTTTGTGTTATGTTTCAGTTTTGGTCAGTGGCATTTCTTGGGTCGCTCAAGTTATTTTTAGGTCCGATTCGTGATTTCTAGCTTAATTCTGTATCTAGGGTTTTAGTATAGTAAATATCTTACCCAAATAAGTCTGAAGCTACTATTATCTTACCTAAATTATCATTTTAGTAAAAGGAAAAGATGTGGCCAGCTTGCAATCGACTTTGTCATGACTTCTAAGATGGTTGTTTTCTAAGACAAAAACTTCAATTTTCTTGCTATATTCACTCTTAGTTATCTAAAAAACATTTAGTAGTATTTCCATGACAAGATTTCAAAAGAAAAGTTGTAGAAATCCTAAGAATACGCCTATATGGTTCGGTCTACTTATACTTGGGCATGAACTTGGATTTTTCTTCCATTATCTTTAAGGTTTACAAGCTTACATGTTATAAATCTCAAAATATACAAGGGTCTTTAAGTGAAAAGATTAAGTTAAAAACTCTTTAACACATAACTTATTACATGAAAATGCTAGAATATATGTACAACTAAGAAAAGAAAACCTTTCCAAAGGGTGGCGGTTTCGTACTTGCTTTACCTACTTAATTTTCAATTTAGCTCCTTGCTTGATTGCACTCCATTTGCTCTTTTCCTCCTTAGAGCTTCCTTTGTCGGTCTCTTAGATTATCAAGTTGTGGTGGATTTTAGCTTGGAAATGGGGGGTGATTTGGTTGGAAAAGTGAACCAAATTTAGGTTAATGTATGGGGAGGGTTCAATATAGTTTAAGTAGGCAACTTAGGGGATGTTTTGAGAGGTGGAAAAGATGGAAAAATGAAAGAGAAATGGGTGGGTTTGGGGTGGCTAAGGGTAGTAAAGTGAACAAGGGAAGATGGAATAGGGTTCACGTTATTTGGGGTTTGAAGGGGGGTGTTTGAGAGAGTTTATATATGTTAAAAATGAGTTGGAAAGAGAAGATTTTTAGGTTCTTTGCAGTTGCAAGGGATATGAAAGATGGGAGAAAAAGTGGGTTTTTACACCGTCAATGTATGGTCAAAATAAGTTGTGTCATAAGGGTCTTTTTATGGATGCATGGGGATATGAAACTAGTTATAAAAAAGAGAAATAAATTCAAATTTTCTGCATTGTTAGGTCATTTCATCTTGGAATTGCACATAATTATTAGTTGAAAATTGGTTAGCTTGGTTGGTTCCAATTGGTTAGTGTAACTAATTATCTTTTGGTAATAATATTCTTCTTCCTTAAGCATGTGTGAAGCTACACTTATGTAGATGATTAGGGCTTGATTTGGTTTGTGTAATTTAATTTATATTAATTAGTAGGTAACATTAGTTAGTGTTGGTAGATTAAGTAATATAAGCTTCTTTATGATTAAATTTAGCTAAATTAAATTGTTTGACACTTTTAGGTAGAAATTATTAATTAATAATATTTTAACATGGACATTAGGTACTCTTTGGCATTTTACTCTAATTCTCTAACATTGGATGTCCTAGATTAGAGAAAATTTTGAGGTTTTAAGTTGAATAAGGTTTTGATTGAATTTAAGGCTTTTGAATTCATTTTAGAATTTCAATTTTCAAAGTTTTGTCATATGTGAATAAGGTCACATGTGTATATGACACAATTCATATGTATGGGGCAAGATTATAATTTTATTGATTTAGTATTTTAATTGGTTTGATTAAATTAAGTTAACAATACACGATATTTCACACATTTTAACTTATGTGATTAAAATTATATTATACTTACATGTATGGTGCAGTTATTCATGTAGGGGCAAGGATGTAATTCTATTAATCTAATATATTATTAGTTCAATTTAAATCAATTAGTATTATACAATATATCATACGTGAAAGAAAATTATATGTGTGCATATACACATCAAACGTACAGCAAATACACATTCATAAGGGTAATTTCTTAACTTTATAAATTTTATCCGTTAGCTAGTTTAATTTAGTTAATTACTATTATTTAGGGACATCTTTAATTGTTTGATATCAAATTTGCATGGTTTTGTATTATCTAGAGTCAATTTATTAATTTAGTTAATACTAAATTACACGATTAAGATTAGATTGTTAATTTAATTATTGTAATTGGTTCAATTTAGCTAATTTTTATTATTTAGGAAAATCTCTAATCATTTAATGCAAATTTTCATAATTTGATGAAATTCGAGTTCAATTTACCATTTTAGTGCTTTCTTTATGTTTTGGGTTAAATTTAGAACTTAGGGTTTTCGTATGTGTTATGAGCTTTTTGAATTTCATGTTGAGGATTTTAAGTCCATTTTAAGGTCTCGTTTTTTAAAGTTTCTATCTGTTTTAATTCTTTTTTTTTCTTTTCTCATTACCTCGGAGAAAATCTATTAATATTTGAGTTCAATTTTATATCTAAAATGTTAAATTTGTAGGGTTTACAACTGTGTAAGTGAGCTAAGTGGGACAATTTGCCTTACTTTGCATAGGCCTTCAGTTTAAGTGTGTCAGCTTGCTTATAAATATAGGCTAGAATTTCCAACTCAACTTGCCTTGGTTAAGCGGTTTAACACACGAATTGTACTTCCTTTAATTTCAATGAATGCATTATGTGAAATATTCACAAATAAAAAATTATGATTCGCAATGTTATCAATTTTAATATATATTTTTAGTTTTTATTTACTGTAAGATTTAACTTTTATTTTGTTTTAGAAAATTAAAGTTTCAATTTGTCCAAGAAAATATATATGTAATACACATATATACATTTTGCATCAACGTTTATGTACACCATAAAAATGAAACACAAAGATGAAAGAATGAAAGAAGTAAATTGTTTTTTTAGGCTTATTTAATAATATATTAAACCATATATATGACTAGCTTTATATAACAACAATGATCATATACCTTACAATATTAATATGATGATCAATTTTATTATGCAATTATTTTGGATGTTTCATGTAAGTTGGTATATGCGGTAACTATTTACTATATTTATTATTTCGTATTACATATAGTTAATAATAAACGTATTATTACTGTATGATATATTGAACAATATAATTATAATCAATTAGATATGAGCATATCATATAATATTATCTAGATTTCAATAAATAAATATGTTCTCAAATAAAATATAATACCAATTACATTTGTGGAAAATGCACCTTAACAAAAATGCACGAATAGATGAACCTAAGTTCTCTCTCTCTGTTTAATTTTTTTTTTCTTTTTATATGGATTGGTGAGGCAATCCACCTTGCAATGGGTTAGCTTGCAGGTTAAATAGTATGGTTAAAAAAGCTCACATTTAACTAAGTCAAAATTTTTTAGTCTGACACGTAATTTTTTTTTGCCATAACTCTAATTGCAAATAGCAACAATTAAACCACCAATAATGGCAAGAGAGTTGTTACGACATAACAAATCCTTGATAAAAAGGATCATACTAAAGTTAAACATGCTATTTGCAAAATTTGATAACTAAAGCATAATTTTATTAATTCATGAGACAAAATATTACATAACACACTAATGAAAATAATTCTACCTAACTTATATAGTCTTGATTACTGGATGGAACAATCCATAACTATTTTGAAAGCATAAGCCAATATCTTAGTAAATAAATGAATAAACTTCTTTCATCCTTAGTCTTATAATAATTATTCAAACTTATATTGATAATAATGATAATGTATATATATCCTCAAGAATTAATGAGAATAATAGCATATATGTATGTATACATATGGATATATTTATATACAGTCATGGCAAGAATGATATTATCTTTCCTTTGGTTATTAAGGGAATATGAATTCACTTTGTTTAACGAAGAATAGAAAACCAAAATCAACCTACAGTTTCTTCCTCTCCTACAACGTGAGCCATGACCACACGCAAAATCCCCACCAGCAAATGCAAATCTAACATAATAACTAACAATATAGTTTATGATTTGTGAATGTGTTGTTTGTGGTATTTCCTAATCACGCCCTTGTAAATTTGATAGCAAGGTAATGGACACTCCCAAAAACGTGTGAAAACTAGAAGTGCTTATATTCCATTCTATCAAAAGCTTAGAAGTAAATCAACATGACAAACCTTAAAATAAATACTTCGTTAATTAGGGAAGTAGATTAGCTTTTTTTTTTTTTTTTTCATCATTTTTCTTTCTTCTTTTTCACAACAGGATTTTATTTATAAAAGTACATTGAAATACAGGTATTCAGAGTCTTAATAAAATAAATAAAAAGAAATGTAGACCGAAGATCCAATGCTAGAATGGGTACATGGATGAAAAATGCTAAGAAAAAAAATTCTTAATGCAATTGCAGTGAACCCAGTGGGAAAAATTCCCATAATATGATAGCCAACAACGGTTGAAAAATAAAAAAGAAAGACTTGGATTAGAAGGTAAAACTCCAATGGAACTTTTATTTGTTGACGGAGGAATGATTGCATGCATTTATATCTGAATCAAAACAACCTCCTATCGGGTAGTCGGGCAGCAAAAATAGCAGTTTCACTAGTTAATTTTGATGCCCACAGGCAGAGGGCAAGAAACCCTAGAGAGAGACAGGGGGAGCATTTTTTTGGAAAGCATTTTGCTTCAGATATTCAACAAACTTGGCGACATATTCCTGATGCAACTTTTGGTCCCCTACAATAATTGCTGCCTCTCTGGCATTAACCCTAAATTTTTCGCCATCCTCGGAGACCATTGCAAGTTTCAGAGCCCTGGCTATGCTCTCTCCGGTAAACGACCCATCTTCACTCCTTTCGACTTCAACCGCTAGGCCTTTCTCAACTATGAATCTTGCGTTTAATGGTTGATCAATTATGAAAGGTAACACCACTAGAACGTGGCCGAACTGTAGAGTTTCGATTATAGAACCCCAGCCAGCATGAAACAAAGATCCACCAATTGATGGGTGTGCTAAAATATCTAGCTGCGGCACCCAACCGAAGCACACTAGCCCGAGCGACGATGTTCGGTCCTTGAAACCGGTTGGCAGGGCTTCATCTTCGTCAGTAGCCCAATCTGGCTGCCTCAATGCCCAGAGGAATGGCAATCCGGAAAGCTCTAACCCCTTTGCAATCTCATGAACTTGTTCCTTTGAAAGCTTGCACTCACTACCGAATCCCACGAAAACAACTGATTTTGGCTTCTTATCGTCTAGCCATTCGAAAATTTTATTCCAGGATGAATCCTTAGCAGGGGTAACCGCATCTTTTTCTATGTTCAGCTTCTCTGGTGGAAGCAAACCAACAGGAATCGCCGGCTTTTTGTTTATTCTTTGGAATAAATCCAGATACTCACCATCAATCTCCTTACAACCCCGAAACGCTACGAATTGGCATCCACTAAGCACACCTGCAAGCCTTTGCACATCTGTTCTTCCGGAAGCGTTCTCTCCATAATGTCCTGCATACATAGGGACCGATTCAAACCCACGGTATGCTACTGTAGATGGTATGTCGAACCAATGTGGCGGATAAGTTAGACTCTCAGGGGATGGTCTAAATCTCTTCTGTCCGTCACCTACAAGAAATTCGGGAGGTCCCACGAAACTGTATGAAGCAGCAGAGAAGACTGAGAAAGTAGCTAAAGGAATATTGTACTCCTTAGCTATATCAACAGCCCAATCATTGATAAAATCGACGACGATCCAATCGGGCGATTCTCTAGCAACGAATTGCCTGAAAGGATGCTGGAGGAGATCGTATGCAACTTTCAAGTACTGTATCTTCTCAAAGGGTATGTCAATTGTAGCCTCAGCATCTTGAGGCAGGAGGCTTTGGCCAATCCCTGGTAGTGGAATTTCTACCATGTTTATGAAGGATGCTATGTCGGATGGAGGTTTAGGTAGCCTTTGGATGTTTTTAGGAGTGGATATGAAAGAGACACGAACTCCATTTCTTGCTAAGGCTGTTGAGAGCTGAAAGAAAGGTAACATGTGACCAAAAGCAGACCACGGAAGCATCACTGCGTGTAGATTTCTGCTAGCCATGTCTTTCACTGGTAACTTGTAAGCCCAACGCGCCCAAATATATATATTGCCGTCGAGTGAGCAGGGAAAAGTATTTTGGATAAACCGGGAGTGATTGATGAATATTTATGAAGTTTTGACATACGGTAGATTTATAAGATATGATCAACAGCTATGTCGTTTTATATTTAAATTTATTGGTGATATCCACTATAATGTATGTAGCTTGATAGTGTGTGTTTTGTCCTTTGTGGATGAACAGAGACTGTTGAAATTCGTGTCATTACGTAAACGATTTTTATTAATTTTTTATATTGCAGATAATCAAGAAATTCGGATTTTTGGTTTGACTTGGACATGTCTTTCTCTTTGGCCATCGATATTTCTAGCCATGGTTTCGTGTTAAATTATTGCGAATGATAAATACTTGTAGTAATATAAAGACAGAAATGTCAATTTCTGTATCCGATAAAATAATTGTAAAAATTTTTTAATTTTTAATTTTTAATAATATATATATAACTTTTATTACTTTATATATAAATATAAATTATATTATAATATTTTTATTGACCCTAAATCGATCTAATTTTTACCACGATTGATCCTTTGAACCTGTAACTCCTTCTAGTTTCGTGGTCAACCATCCTATTTGGATTTAACGATATTGGTAATTGGCCTTTTAACTCTATGAGTCCTCGAGTAGATCATAGAGGAAATCATGTGGTCGTGGATGGTTGCATAGTGGCTGCTATATTTTCTGCCTTTGCGTATTTGAATGTCCTTGTTAGGCTGGACTTAGGTTTTGACTTTGGAGGTCCAATAAAAAAATAGGCCATCACCACAATGTAAAGGAATGATGTATTAGTTTATTAGGTTGATTTCAATGTCCATTTGAATTCTCAGAATGTGGTACAAAAATAATGTAATTTTACCTATTTTTATTTATTTTTTCCTAAGTTTACACATGAAAAAACCACATCATCACACATAACATATAAAATATCGATTTTTGTGGTACAGCTTGAGTGAAGTGTGGAAGTTTAGTTTAGGAGGATTATTAGAAGCCAAATCTAGACTTAGATTTGGGTCAAATCGAGCTTGAACTTAATGGGTCATGACCTAACGGGCATTGAATTGGGATCAGCCTGGCTAAGGTTGGCTTTGGGCCAATTCATCAAGGTTTATCAGTTTATAAGCCTATTCAATAGCCTATGACTTGTTCTCTTTTTTCTTTTTTTCCTCTCCTTTTTCCAAGCTGTTTAATTTTTCTATTTTCCTAAATAACAATTTCGTGTACTAATACATGCAAAAAAAAAAAAAAAAAAATTCGAAATAAAATGCACGATGTACGTTAAAGTATATGTTATTTGCACAACACTTGACCGAGTTGCAATTGATGTAGTGACATTAAATACCTTATATGACATAAAAATAGAAGTGATTAGTGCGCATTGGACAACATAAAAATTTAAAAAGAAAACCCAAAAAGCAATAATGAAGATTTAAAGGATCACCAAATACATGCAATCTCGGATGATTATTTTTCGGATTCATTTTTTCTTTCGCATTTCCACCAGTTGTATCTCGGCAAACCATAAGTTTGCTACCTTATGCTTTAGTAGGTGGTACTATTTCATGTGTTTTTTAAATTCCTTTTTGTTAATCCGGTTGGTGTGCTTGCATACCTTGCACTCTACCTTTGGGGTAAGACCCTCTATATCTTACACGTTTATGTTATCATGGGAAATACCCGTCTCATGATGATAGATCCCTCCTTTAGGCTAGCGCTTATGTACGTGGGCGGAGGGCAATTGCTGGACTCCAAACTTATCACCTATTTCGTTGTTATTGAAATTTTTTTGCATTGGCATAGTATCTTTTTGTATGTAATCATGAATCTCACTTTCCTCTCGTTCAATTCTTATCCCTTTTGAAGATGAACTTGAGGAAGAATCATAGAAAAAAGATTCATAATGTAAGGAAAATATTTTTAGTAGAAAGTAGAGTTTAGCACAAAATATGTTTTTTCAAATGGAAATAAATTGTATTGCGTATAGTAGGTACGTTTCTGTAAAAAGGTATAGCGAATAGAAACAAACTTTGGTAGATAAAACTTCAACTAGTGCACAAAATATTGTAGCTTAAAAAATGAGTACAGAGCAAACGAGATGCGTATAGTATGTAGAATGATTTTTTGGTGAGAGTTGAGTGAGTGGTGCTACCAATTTATAGTCTGTGTGTTTATAGTGAAAATTTTAAATCAATTTTTGAAAATGTCTACTCTAATATTTTTAGAACAATTCAATGTTTGCAATTTTTTAGAACTTAGAACCGTCATCTTTCCTTTTTAGTGTCAACAAATGTCAAACAAAGCTATACACTGCTATTGCTTTTCTCATTAAAGCCTATAGAGGACAACCCAAAAAATTTTGAACACCTCCCTTGCTATTGTCATTAAAGTGTATAGAGGACAAGACATGTCATTTCACATCAATAAGCATTTTTTTTAAGACATGACCTTGGTCGAATTGGTGGGTTGAATCACTGGTTCATCAACTCGAGTTGATAAGCTACTGGTTCAGGTGGGTCGTCACTTAAGACTTATATGGACTTGCCTAAACTAGTGGGTCCACCTATGGGTTAGACCCAGCTTTAATGAGTCTGGGCCAAGTCTGATTCGATTTCCTGGTCGAACCTGGTCCTTCCCTAGGTTTAGCCAAACCTCATGCGATTGGAAGGAATCGATGTTTATAGGTAGACTTGGTTAAGCTCCATTAGCTGGTAGTTGTCCCCATAGGGTATGGATTGCTAGCCCTTCCTTTAAGTATGAATCATTATAATCTCTTAGTTATGATGGTTGTAATTGTCTTTGACCACGTAAGGGTCTTTTTCCTCATTAATATAGTATGGATCTTATTATATCTCATTTGTTATATTGGCTTATCTAAGGGTATGTGGATGCAAAATAGAGCCTTTAGGGATAGGGACTTGGCCTAAACGAGCTAGATTCCCTTATAATAAAGGAAGGGTTTAGACTTATCTACCATTCTTAATTAGGCTGGGTAGGCTCTTAGGCTTAAGTCTAAGATTTGCTATTAAGAAGTTATTTTTGCAAAGACAAGTAAATAAATAATTTTGTTGTATCTACCCATTCATATCAAAAAGATGTTTATATACATTAAATCATACTTATATTCATTTCTTTTCCAAAACAAAACTTTATAAAAATAATAAAAATTGTAATCCACATGCTGCACAAACTTTAAACTATATATATATATATATATATTATATATAAAATATAAAGTGTTAAAATACGATTATTAATCATATAACATCAATATATCAATTTGTATATACCTATATTGAATCAAATGTTAGTATCCATATCATATTTAAGATAGCCTATGAATTTATAATTTGACATTAGTTATAATGAGAATGTTTTAAATAAATTTATTATTAAGTAATACTTCAAAATGAAACTCGCCATAGTGTGGCTAAGTTTTGAATATACTTCCAATTTCTTAGTAAATAGTTGATAAACTACATTAGACATTTTTGAGTTTGTATCTATCAATCCTTTAACCAATAGAAAACCAGCATAGCAAACCAAATTTTCAATGAATGCAAAAAGATACAATGCTAAAGCAAATACCTTATTAACCCTTTAAGAAATGAAGTAGACTACTTGTAGATAAGGGAATTTGGTTCTAGTGATCATATGTATGCAGTATAGGTCTCGCACTATGTGTAACCTTATAGGAATGATGAGAATGACATGTAAGCAACGACTTAAAGAAGAGGAAGCAAGGAGGAGGAGGAGTGGGTAATCTTAAAAAGCTTTGATCACATGTGTGACAAGTAAAGGAGCTATAAAACATTAACCCCATAATTTTAGATGAGAGGCAATGTGTTCTTTACTTTGAGCTTTATTTGATGTTCTATAATCGCAATGTGATAACACGACATTGTTTCTCCCAATAGTTGACTTGTGTCAAATGAGGAGGAGCTCTAGATTATTTATAGAGTTAAGCCATCTACGATGTCCGTTGGATTGTAATGATAATCGACGATCAAGATGACCTCTCTTGTTGATGGATTCTTTCATGAGTTTCTATTGAGTCTAAGCCTATGTACATGAGCTTCTCTAAGAAAGGTTAAGAATCAATGAGCCAATCCAGCAGTCCCTACTCTAGGCTTACCATGCCACATTTCCTTAAGTCATCCCAAATTTAGATTAAACTCCTTAAACCCTGCTACCTAGCTTACGGAGTTAAGCAGAATAATTAATATAACAATTTTTAACACTTTATATTTTGTCTACTGACCAAAATTCTTGGATAGAGTTCAAGTATTTTTAGCATTAATTACATACTTTGAATAGCTAGGTCACTACTCGATGCATGTGAATCATAAAGAGTCGCGCTGCTATTAAGTGCTCTCATACGGTTGTAAACTTCATTTAATCTAGCACTAGCACTAGCACTTTAATTCATTTATTGTATTGCTCAATGCATAGGGTTATGGCACCGTTTAATTGTGTGTATTGCTTTTTGATAAGTTAGAGTGGTATTGTCCCAGTGACAATGTACTACATAAGCCTTCTATACAAGAAAGCTTCTATGTAAGTTGATTCTCCTTCGCTAAGTGAGCTAACTATCTTATTAAATTGTCTTTGTGATTGGTCAAATTCCATCATTTAAAAATTTTCCTAAAGTTGATTTTCCAATAGTTCGAAGATGTCTCGGATGAGCCATAATTTTATTTAAATTTGCTTAAGTATACAAGAAACCTTCAAGTAAAATCTCTCCTCTCTCTCTCTCTCTCTATATATATATATATATATATCATATCAAATCAAATCAAATCAAATTGACTCCATGACCTTTCAATAGAAACTTCAAGCGTATAATAAGATAAGTGCAAATGCCTTACATCCTTTTTCATTTTATATTGCATAATACCCATGGCAATAGAATATAATAAGATAAATGCAAATTCCATTCAACATTAACAGCGGCAAATCTTCCTATATCCCATCTCCAAAATAATACAAGGATCATGCCATATATCTTTATTCATCATATCCATATCATATCTTTTTTCTAAAATTCCTTCTCAGGTCATTGCTCTAAACACCTATCCCTTTTACTTCTTTTTTTTTTTTAAAAGTTTAATATAAGTCCACCTTCTTTTATAACATTAGAAAACAGGCTTGGCAAAAGGAATCTTCTACATTGCCACCCCAAACCCACCCCTTGCCAACCACGCCCCCCCTTTCTTTTCTTTCTTATGTAGATTTTCACACATTCAATTTGGAAAATTGATATCGTACACAATGGTGACAAACGGGAGTTAACGATAGTTTCCTATATATCACGATTAATAGGGAGTGAATATCGGTGATCGACGGTAGTTTCTTGGGTATTGACAATAGTTTTCTAGCTATTATGTTCTTTACTCGTCACCATATCGTATATTGATGATAGTTTCCTAGCTATTATCACTTCTACTTGTCGCCTTATCTAAATAAGGCAATAGCATGTATTGAAGAACAAGTAGTATATTTTGAGCCATCATTCACTATTGTGCTTCAACTCCTCATTGTAATTTCCTTCACTCAAAATTTTGAGTTATGATGATATTTTCTTTTTCCCATTCATGTCAAAACCCCAATTGTTTGGTCATTAGAAGCTCGGATCGATATGTACCATCTCTTGTTCACAATTCCATGAATATCACGCATGGGCCATGCATATTTATTATTTTATAACAACATGAAATCTTCCTGGGACATGAATTTCGTCATTAAAATAAATCATAATTATTAGACATGGGTCCAACGGATGGCTTTAGGCTTGATAGGCTTAGTTTCTTCTTTTCCGATTTCCGTTGTCGAAGCCTATACGACTATTGTCTAAGCAGACTTCTGGTGCATAAATTTTTTGGTCAAAAAGAAAGACGTCCCTTCGAACCTGTCTCCATATCACAAGCCTTAAACCTAAGTACGTGCTCCTTTACTAAAGATACCATGGTTGGTGGGTGCCCGTCCAAACTAGTGTAAAAATTGCATAACTTGATCATTCAAACTCTGATTTGGGTGATAATTTTTTATTTATTTTTTAATGCTTGCATTTGATTTGCGTAGGACTTGCCATGCGACTATAATGTTGGGCTGTCATGCTTGTGTTGATGCGTCTCGTTGCAATTCCATGACTTTCTATATTGGTATTGTGATTTCAATTAAATGTATGGCCTTGAAATATTTCATGTTATGTTCCGATAAATATCTTAATTTGTACTTATTATAATTCCAAATACTAACTCTTCTTCAATACGCGTATGCTTTAATGCTTGTCAACTTGGGCTTCTAGAGCTTGACAACTTTAATTGATTTTTTTTATCTTTCTTTCACTATCTCTTATCTTGATTTTCTTGTTTCTCTAGGTAGGTGCAAGCTATCAAATTGTTGAAATCCAGTCGATCTTTATCTTTGTCTCCTCTCTTAATGGTAGTGACATCAATTTACTGTTACTTACCACTTTCGAGGTTTAAGAGTGATTTAAGTACCATAACACAAGTGATGGTGAATTAGAAGATGTTGTAATATATTAAGATGTTTGTGTACTGTAAGTGCCTTTGCCTTAGTATGAATGGCTTGATGTGGCTATTATGAAGGATTTGTTCTTAAAATATATAACGAAGAGTAACATCTTGCACACTTCCTCCTACTAATGGGATTCTACACTTCATGGAACAAAAGGTCTTTAAAGTATATAACTTAGGGGAAGAAGCTTTCTCTCTCATTTGATGGTGTGTAATAACAAGATGAGCCAAAAACTCTTCTAGCCCCCATTCCCATATGCCACTAGTGGAAATCGAGTGTTATGCTAGAATCTTTAAATCAATAATAACTTTAGTAACTTAGAGAAGTGCTTAGATTTGTCTTTAGGGTAGAACATTGATTGTATAGAAATAGTTAGGCTAAGTTGTTGACAACATCTGTATGCTTATAATTTATCATTTATGATAGTAGGTATCAAATTATGCCACTTGTTGTAATTTTTGTGATCACATGATTGTAACTTTGTTTATGATGTAATCAAATATTCCTCATTAAGCGTTGCAAGGCGACATGTACTGTGAGTAAGTGCTTGAAGGTATAGACACAACATGTGTTGTCATTATATGATATCAGCATAATGAATCATTGAGGATTCTTTCTTTGCATTCAAACCTACAGATGGTCGTCCCTATTGATGCATCATTCTATTGAGATGTTTATAGGTAGATAAAATACTACTCCCATGATCATGGTGATGAATTAATTACTAGTCCATTAGTATCCCTTTACGTATTGCATTAACTGGTACTCTTCCTCCCTAGTTACTAAAGTGTTTTGATAAGAAAGGGTAATAACTCTAGGCTGGAATCAAACATTATTATTAATTTGAAAATATTGAGTGCTTTTAGGAAATAACAATGTCATCAAAGAGGAATCCTTGGTCTTAAAAAGTGAATGGTTGGGGTACTAAGCATTGTTTGACTTCAAGGATGGGAGTAGGCATCACTTGCAAAGGAAAATAGTTTGCTATGAGGCAATGGTAAAAGTTAGTTGCAAAAACATTGCCTTAACTTAAGTATGAAAAGCAAGATGCAAGGACATTACCTAGGCTAAAGGTATGACAGTAGACGTGCTAGGGCATGGCTTAGGCTTAAGGCATGATAGCTGATATGCAAGGGCATGGCTTAGGCTTAAGGCATGATAAGCAAGACGCTAGGACATGGCCCACTCTTAAGGCTTGATAGTTGAGATGCTAGGGTATTGCCTATGCTTTAGAATTCTCTCATATCAATTAAGGGGTTATTTTCCACTACTTGATAGCTTAGTGTGACTTCTTGAACTATTAACCAAGATTGAAGCGCAAAGGCTATGACACTACTGCGATGCTTATGCTTAAAGCGTAGAAGCTAAGCTACGAAAGTGTTGCTTGCAAGCTAAGATGCCAGGGCATTGCTTGGTCTTAAAAGTGTAGAAGCTTAAGATGCTTGGATATTGCCTGGGCTTACAAGTATATGGGTTTAACGGAAATAGACAGAAAGAATGATTATAATATGAAAGTTCATTACTAAATAGCAAAAATTTTCTTTTCTTTATAGAAGAAATGATAGGGGTTACCCCCATCTCAAAGATTTAATGTGTTACTAGTCGCTTTCATAAGTCTCATACATCAACATCTAGGCATCATTAGATGGAAGTGGATTAATTCTGACATCATTGTCTTCAATAATGAGCTCTCCCTTTTGGATCCTATCATGAAATATTTGCTTTAAACTTTGACAATCCTTGGTAAGGTAGTCTACTACTTTATGATATAAAAAATATTTGGGATTTTTTCTATTGTTTGCTGTAGGTTGACATTCAACCTTTGGTAATTTGATATCTGCATTTTGTAGCCAACAATCGAGAATGTCATGTACCTTACTGATATGAGGCAAGTGCACCTATTAGTTTTAATATAGCAGATGTGAATCCGAGTCGATCCCTCAGAGATTTCGAGTACTAATATTAACTTTAGCTTTATTATTTAACCGGACAATTATGAAAGTTTGAATTAATTAAAAAATACTAAAATTAACAAACTACTTTAATTAAAAGACTCAATTAAGCAATTGAAAAAACGATAAAATTAAGAACGACTTCAAGAAAGTAATAACGTATTTAGGAATTATTTCTCCAAGAGTTAATCATGTGATCGCTTAAAATATATTCAATTCGGTTTCTATTATTCTTGACCGGAGGGATTCACAACTAAAGTTAATACCTTTCTCAGGCATATTAACCCTAATCTTAAATTATTTACCGAAATCTCTTCACTTAGTAATATAATTTAGAATTGCATTAATGTATAATGAACCCATACAATTAATTAACTTTCCAGAAGAAACATGTATCTTATCTCTAAGTATACATGTAATTCTTTTCAATTATGTAAAGATCTAATTATACATATAATTTCTCAATTAACATGCATAATATCATATATTGATATTCTAGAAATATGAATCAATAATTAACGACATAATTGAATCAAGTAAAAATAGAAACTTTATTAAAATTTCTAAATCAATCCAAGAATCACATGAAACCTTAGGCTCCATAATCCTAAATACTCAAATTCTAAGATATCATAATGAATCTAAAAACGAGTTTCATCAATAATATAAAATAAAACATGGAAACCCCTTTTGATTGATGAACAATCTTTGTAATCTTGAAGTTGATGTTGTTTTGCCTCTTTCTTGA
This sequence comes from Lumnitzera racemosa, assembly GCA_024138005.1. Lineage (NCBI taxonomy): Eukaryota > Viridiplantae > Streptophyta > Magnoliopsida > Myrtales > Combretaceae > Lumnitzera > Lumnitzera racemosa. The sequence continues at coordinate 40,936,705 of JAMXBC010000005.1, forward strand.
TGTTGTTTTGCCTCTTTCTTGAGGTTTTTTCGCCTCTTTCTTGATGTTGTTCCGCCTCTTTCTTGATGTTGTTCCTTAAGTCTCTTTCTTGATGTTGTTCCTTAAGTCTCTTTCTCTTCTCTTGTGTCTCTCCGTTTCTGTAATGTTTCTCATGTCTTTTGAAACCCTAATATGTCCTTTTATAGTGTATCAAAAGGATTCTATTTTCGTCACTAGACACGACCTGGGACATGACCGTGTCTCCAGGTCGTGTAACTTTCTGCATTAAGGCAAAATTTTTTGCACAACTTTAAAATTTCATAATTTCTTCATTTGAACCCCGATTTGAGTGAAATTTGATTCCTTTTCTTCGTTTTCGATCCCAGAATGCGTTCAAACCTAGAAATCAAAATTTTACTCAATTAAATATCAATTTCTTTAAAGAAAACAAAAAAATGTGAGGAAAATACTATAAAATCATCCTATGAAATATGTTTAAAATTCGAGTTATCAATTACTCATTAGGCATGTGTGTCACTCTTAGGCCTTTTGTTGCTTCATGAGTTTTTCACCTCAAGCTAAGGAGATGGATGTTGTTTGTTAGTTAAGCTTAACTAATTCTCCCTATTACCTAGCTAGGGAGTTATTAGTCCTTTGTGCATTTTCCATAAGCATAGCGAAAGAATGTAGAGAGAGATTCTCCAAGTATATTGCATACTTAAGGAACATCCCTTGAATGTCGATCTTCACCCTCTCTTTCTCATCACAAACATCTTGAATGTCTAAGGAATGCTCTTTGAAACTCTTGATATACTCCATTAGGTCTCCTCGAATTTCTATCAAACTCACCCCCTTTTGGTCAAAGTGACTTTCTCTTCGATGGAGAAAAATTTTCCTAAAAACATCTTATACATGCTTCCCCGTGAATCGACTAATCTGAGTGGGAGATTGATGTACCATATGTAGGCTTTCTCTATGAGAGATTTTAAAAATTCCTTCAGTTTCAAATTATCATCCAATTTATAGATAGTTAGAGTTTTAATAAACTTCATCAAATGCTCTTTGGCATTTCCTTTCTTACTGTTGAATATTGAAAACTTATGACCTATGTAGTCTTTGAGATATGGTTTGTTAGCAATATGTTGATTGTATGGGAGCTTAAGATTAAACACTCCTGTAGTTCACTTCGTCTATATCTTCTTCATGAACACATCCAAGTCTTCCTTAGTCACAAATGAACCCTTTAGGGTGGATGTAGTAGCCTTGACCTATGCAGTTGAGGTGGGATGGAGGCAATTGGAAAACCTACCTTATATAGATGGGGGATAGCGTGTAAGGACTAAAAGCCTCCAAGTTAGACCCCTATATCTCTTACTTCAAGTGTTAAGTTTTGTACGGGCGTAGGGCTTGGTATAGGGGTTAGCTCATCACTTCTATGAGTGGCATCATAGATAATAGTGGGATGATTTGATGCTTGTGCTACTTAGGTAGTGTGTTACTACCAGCATTAATAGGATTTAATGGAATCACACCTTGTTAGCTACAACTATAGTAGCTAGGTTAGATGTGCATTGAGCGAGCATTTTTATCATAAATTGATTTAATGTTCACATAGCTTCTCAGAGCTCATGCATCATCTGAGCATTGTTAGATGTATCTTCTTGTATGTTGTTACCTTGATTGGTTTCTTCTAGTGGTAACATGACTTGCTTTAAAACTTCATGATTTTCTTATTAATCTTGAATAATACTATTAATAAGGTTAGTTGTTCTCTTCTTATTAGGTGCCATTGTCAAAATGTCAACGTCCTTAGTTCCCAATGAAATCACCAAAATGTAAATAGGGGAATCCAGTTGTAGTGGTCATGTATGTGCAGCGTAAGTTTTACGTTACCCATGGCCTTAAATGAGCGATGTAGAATGATATGTAAGGGATGACTTGGAGAAGAGGAAGCAGGGAGGAGGAGTAGGTAGTCTTAAAGAGCTTTGAACATACATGTGATAGGTAAAGGAGCTATAAAGAATCAACCTTACAATTTTAGATGAGAGGCGACATGTTCTTTGCTTTGAGCTTTGTTTGATCTTCTATGATAGTATTGTGATAGCACAACACCTTTTCTCAATAGTTAAATTGTGTTAAATGAGGAAGAGCTCTAGAGTATTTATAAAGGAAAGCTATCAACGACGTTTGTCGAATTGCAATGATAATCGATGGTTAAGATGACCCCTCTTATTGATGGATTATTTCATGGGCTTTTGTTGAGTCCAAGCCTATGGTAAGCCTTTATATGTGCATGAGCTTCCCTATGAAAGGTTGAGAATGGATGAGCTGATGCAATGGTTCCTACTCTAAGCCTACTATGCTACATCTCTGTAAGTCATCCTAAATTTAGACTAAACTCCTTAAGCCCTACCACTTAGCTTAAGGATTTAAGCCTAATGATTAATACAACAATTTTTAACACTCTACAATTACATGTGTGGCAAGAATGCTGGTTACACATGTGTATAGCCTTGCATTTAAGATTGGAGAAATAATGAATCAACAACGTGTATGTAGATGTGATTATAAAGAGGCATGCAAGGCAATTGTTGATGGCTCTTAAATGCATAAGAATTTAGTTAGATGCTTGATCTTTTAAGTAAGACTTTTAGTAGAGTAACAACATGCTTTTGAAGTTTTGTATGAGTCAGGGATATCCATATGTAAATTTTGGGGTCTACTCTCTGTTACTAAGCTATTTTAAACATGGGCCTTTAAATACAAGTTGACCTCTTTAGAGCATTGACCAAGTCCTTAGAGCCCGAATCGACATCATTGAAGTTTAGGTTGAGCTCCTTTGAGCTTGGCTAATCTTGTAAAAAATCAAGTAAGTTTCTAGCCTCAAGGACGATCTTATGAGATTGCAAACCAATTTGCATAAAGCTCGATTGACCTCCTAAATGACTTATATGTGCTTCTGTCTCTTATTGTCTCTTCAATTACTGGGGCTTTAGGCCTAAAATTAGCTAGACCTAATCCATAAGCTTAGATTAAGATTGGGTGGAAATAGCTTAACTAGATAGGGAAAGTCAATAGTTATTGATAGCTTATGCTTGAGATCCTCTCCACAAAATATGGAATCAAAGTGAGCATGTTGATATTCTTATCTCCTTCCACAAATAGCTTGTCCAACCTTCCTTTATTGAAGATGATCATTACAAGTAAAGAATTCTAATCTCTAGCCTTTTACACACACATTACACTCTCACTTGCACCTCTTTAACTTAAACTAAGTAATTTTCATAATTAATAATAATAATTAAATAATTAATTGATTAGAAAAATAATAAAGTGGAAAAATTCAAATTAATAAATATTAAATCTAAAAAATAGGTAATTATAGTAAAATAGGCTTAAAATAAGAAAATTACAAATTATATGATACAAACAATTATTAAATCGTAATTATACTAAGAAAAGCCTAATTTGATATTTTATAATTTTTTAAGTCAAAATAATGAACTTAGTGATATTTTTATATTAGAGTCAAAACTATGGGTTATAACGTTCAAAACGAACCATGCTACGAGAAAGTACGCTTGAAAATAATTGAAATTGACTATAGGTTCATAAAGATTCGAGCTAAATCAAAAAAGTTATATGCAGTTTGATAAAAAGCTCAAATTGGTAACTTTATGCAAACCAATAGCTAAATTAATTAAACCATACAAATTGTAATGCTAGTTTCGTTATTTAATTCTTAAACTTGCTACTTTCCACATTCCTTATTATTAGGTGATCACGACTTTGATCTTGATTTGCCATTAGATGACTATGACCCTTGATTTTAGCATGGTCAAATGGGTTTTTCCTAATAATTCCATACTTGCTTATATATATAGTTAGTGAATATAAGTTGTTATCAATAATTGAATATTGTGTAGGGCTGGGTTATGTTTGTGTATGATACTGTATATTGATAGTGAATTTACTTTAAAGTATAATAACGTATTGGTTGTCACATAGTAAATTCAATAGGAACTGATTTATTTGTGACTTTGTTGATCACTGAATAAGAAGACCTAACATTATCCGACTTGAAAGAATCAAATCAAAACATGCATAATCATGCATAGCATAACTAATTTCACCCATCACATCACACAGAGGTAGCGAGAGATTATACGTGGGTTAATTATTTGATGTTATAGTATTTCATATAGTGCACATGTGCGATATGACCTTACCTTGGCTCGCAGGATCACTAGGCATTACAGATGCCAACCGCTTGGCAAAGGGTTGAGTTTAAAGGCTTCCGTTTAGGGGTGAGTGAAGGCTGCATGAATTTACTTACAATCATATGTAGAACTTGATTTTTACAAAAATTGAGAATGGATATACCATTACATTTTGAGGTTATTGTATAAGTTCTAGTATGATACCTGAATCTGACTGTTGTCAATGTATCTCCAACCATAACTTCAGAGGGCATCAAATCTAAGTTTCATGTAATACCTAATTACCTACATGTATTTGCATGGCATACTAATTATTCATGCATTCATATGATTGAATCAAATTATTGTTTAACTTGTTTGTTGAATTGTTGAGGGAATTATATCACTAAGTTAGTTAGCTTACACCCTTGTAGTTTACTTTCACAAGTAGAGTAATTAGTAGAGTTGAGCTATTATATGCCTGATCTTGTTGTACATTAGGGGGTTGATGTGGGAGTAAAATGTGATATGAGTGCATTTATGATATTGTATGTAGATTTTGAACCTTATTATGTAGTGAAATGATACTAGTTTGAGCTAAGAGATATTATAGATTTCTTATTTGTAAATTTCTATATATATATATATATGTATTTCCTATTTCAACAGTTTGTTCTTATTATCATGGAATGATATTACTTATACCTACCTAACTTTAGGTCGTTAGTTGTTGTAGTAGCTTTGTATATCGCATGAAGGGTTGTTGATTGAAATAGGTATCAATCTACAGTCCTTTATACGATATATGACGACTGCTACAACTAGCCTCCCTCGAGTTGTGACATGGATATTACATAATTTACGTCTATAACAAACTAGGTAATGAACTAATAATACATTGTATCACATCATAAGTTCTAAGATCTAAATATAGTAGTGGAAGTACACTCTCATCTTAAATCTCAAACTCATATTACCCAATAGTCAATCCACTAACCTCGGGCATCTTGCTGCCTGGATCAATGAACAGGTCTCCCTGTACAAGTAAGCTAAGAGGGTGTAAACTAACTAGCTTAGTAAGATATCCCTTATCCATACTATAATCAAGTCATTTAATAATTAGATTCAAACATATGAATGTATGCTTATATAAAATGCCAAACAAATATATGTAGGTGACCAGGTATAACATGCAATTCAGATTTAATACTCTCCGAAGTCAAGGTTAGAGTATACACAGTACCAGTTAGATCTAGGCATTATACCAGAACTTACATTCATACAACACTTCACATTTTGTAGTTAAATAAATCATTCTTTTTGTTTTAATCAAAAACTAAGTTCTAGGTATAATTATGAATGGGCTCCTACAATCCACATTCACTCTTAAACGGAGGCCTTTAGACTTTAAGCTTAGTTAGGTGGTTAGTGCCTCCAACGCCTAGTAATCTTATGGGCTAGAGTAAGGTCATATTGTATGTATGTATGTACCGTACTAAAATACTATAATCAGAATTCATAATGAACCCTTATATAGCCTCCTGCTACTTTTGTATGATGTGATGACCGATATTAGACATACAATGCATGATTATGCATGTTTAATTTAGTTGATTTAAGTCGAATATCATCAAGTCCAATTATTATGTGATCAATCATAATCACAAAACAATCAATTCCTATTGAAGTTACTATGCAGTAAACAATACGTTATCTCACTTTATAGCAATTTCACATTCAACAAACAATATCATATATATGCATAATCCCAACCCCATACATATCCAATTATTAATATCAATTAATGTTCACTAACCACACATACAAATAGGAATGGAATCATTAGGAGTACTTACTTGGCCATTCTCAATTCCAAGGATCATAATAGTCTATTGGTAGATTAGTTTCAATCTTAAGATCACTTGACATTTAGGAAATAAGAAAGTAACAAGTATTTGAGTTAAATAACTAAACTATTTCTATATTTGGTACTAATTACTTAAATTAGTTATTTATTCTTATGAAATGCTTGATTTCAGTTTTTTGTTAATCGCGTGTAACATTTCAATTTAACTCCGATTTTTATGAACTTTTGGTCCATTTTTATCGTTTTTTTATGTACTTTCTTATAGCGGAGTCTGTTTAGGATGTTGTAACTTGCATTTTCAATTATGAGGTCAAAATATTACGAAATTTATTATTTCAACTTAAATAATTATAAAATATTATTTTAAGTTTTTCTTTGCACATTTATGATTAAATAAATATCTAATTCAACTTTTGAGTTAGAAGGGATCTATCTAAAAGTCAACCCAACTTTTGAGCTTAATACGTATTCATCCCTAATTGTAGGTACTTAATTTTTGCCCCCTTTATTTGTTTTTTTTTTTATTTTATGTTATTTATTTCATTTTTTTTTCTTTCTTTTCTCAATAGGCACTAAATTAGAAAAATTCAAAAAATAGGGAATTAAAAGAAAACCTAAAATATTAAGAAATTTAGAAAAAAGAAGGATCATAGAAAAATACAAAAATTTCAAAAATAAGGAAAAGCACAAAAAAATAGGAAATTTCAAAAAGAAACCCCAAAAAAGATTAAAAAAAATAAAAAATGAAGTTTAAAAATTTAGAAATTTGAAAAATTACAAAAGAGTAGAAAAATTAAATTCAATTAAAAGATTTTAGAAAATAACATGTTTTTAGGATAGATTTTAATTTTGGTTTAGAAGTTGAGCCGTTGAACTTGGGCTTTGATTTAAATCTAGCTTAGGCCGATCGAGTCCATATGTGCAATGTTCGATTGCACATATGAACAAGGCACAAGCCAATGGCCTAACAGTTAAGCATATAAACATAATATTAGCATTAAGCATGAGGTCATGGGTTCAAAATTTAGCAAAGGTAAGGAGGCCATTTTCTTATTTTTTGTTTTCAATCACATCAGGGACTGCTATGTATCAAGATTTGATTGTGCTATGTATCCTAACACGTGACATCTTTGGATTTGACGGCCTTACTAATGTAGCGCCACGTGGCATGCCACATCAGCTACCACGTATCACGAATGATATGTAACACTTCAGGGTTGGATGGCATAGCTGACGTAGTGCCATGACGTGGCGCTACGTTAGTCACTTTTTCCTTCCCCTTCCTTCCTTTTCCCTTCATTTTCCTCTCTTTCCCTCTCTTTCCCTCCTCTTTCCGTTACTTTCCTTAGATTTTCTCCCCCTTTCTCGGCTTAAGAACACCCGACCCCTTCATTTTAGCTCTAATTTCCACATAAATTTTGCATGCACTCATGTAGTTTCTTGCTTTAATCCTATTGAGCACATAGCCTACTATGAATCGAACCTATTAACTCGTTTAAATTTAGTTAAAAACGAATTCAAGTTGAGCTCCAAAGTTGGAAAAAAAAAATGAAATTTCGGCATTTAAATTCAAAATCTGATTCGACCTTTTCATGTTTTTTGGGAACAATCCGAGTATAAAATGGTGTTGAGGGAGTTCATACGATCACACATAGCCACTCACGTGCAGTTGAATCACTTGATACAACCCTTCTCTCTCCGCAATCACTTTCTCTCTCTAACCTACTTTCTCTCTCTTCGATTCTTTCTCTTCACTCCAACCTAAGCTAAACCACCACTCTAAGAAGATTACTTACGACTTAGGTTCCCTAATCGAGCTGCTCTTGACCCCCGTCATGACCCTTAGCAGCTCCACCAAGTTAGCCACTGCCAAACCTTGACCGCCGCCCCTCTCTTTTCTCAAACCACCACCTTCAGCATCCTTTAACCCAAACTAATGTCATGGCCACTCTCTTAGTACCCTTAAATCCCCAAGCTAACACTCTATTCGCACTCAGCTGCCACCATGCCGGAGGAGTGAATGCCACTGCTGACTACCACTTCCAAAACCCACCAAGTACGGTGGCATAAAAAAAAACACTCTTAAATCAAATCGACTACACATAAAAACCAATTACCCCGCTCGATTTAGTGGTCGAATCATCCCGAACCAATCTTAACAATTGCTGGTTCTTCCCCTTCAATCAGCGACCCGGATCCATTAGAGCCCGACCCAGATCCAGTTGATGGACTTGCAATTTGACCCAGTGCCTCGATTCGACTTACGCATCCTCTTTCTAGTCTGGACCATTTTTCTTTATTTCAGCTTCTTTTTTTTTATATTTTTTGTTTTTGTTTTTGTTTAGTTTATTTATTTATTATTGATTTTGTTAATTTTTTTTCTTTCTTTATTTTTAATTTACCTCCAATTATAAATGTAGAAGAGAAAAAAAAAAAGAAAAAGAAGAAAAGGAAAGAAAAAAAAAGAAGGAAAGAAAAAACAAAGGGGAAAAGGAAAAAAAAAGTTTGTTTTATTTTATTTTAATAAAAAAGATAAAATATAATAAATAAACTAAGTGATAAAAATAAATAAAAATAAGATTAATCACTTAGAAAAATTGATTTTCTAAAAGTAAATGAAAATAAATAGACCTCTTTTCAAATTAGGACTATTTTAGAGTTTCCAAAAAACCGATTAGGACGTTTTAGGAATTTTCTTAAACAAATCTAAATTGAGTAAAACATAAACTCGATTGTTTTCAAATTAAGATAGAACCAACACACTAAAGTTTTTATAAAAGTACTACATACATCTGATCTCGAATAGTGAGTACATAGGCACTTACGAGGCAACGATAAAAATGAAAAAACCTAATTTTCCTTTTTCTTTAGTTTACATTATTTTTCTAATTAGAATAGTTAAATTGAGTTCCATCTCATAAAATAAAACGATGATTTTTAAAGATTAAAGTTAATTTTGGAAAGTCAATGGTACCCATAAGGTTTTAAAAGTCCTAATCCCCAGATCCAAATTCTCTGGTTTTCAAAAAGCCGTATTTATAAATTGGTTTTTTAATCGATAGACCGATAGTTAAGATATAACCAATCCACTCAATTGGTTATAACTTAACCCTTTTCCCGACTCTGGTTGGGTGGCGACTCCAACCCTTTTTTTAATTAAAAAAATGGATTTCTTTAAACCCTAGTCGAGGGTTGGTACTAGATGGGTTGGGTTTAGTATCGATTAGTTTAGATAAGACCTAATTTTATAAAAAGAATCGGGAGGGAGAAAAATTAGGCTCAATTGCTTAGTGACTCCACTGGGGACGTTAAGAAGTTTAGCCATTCGATTTTCCAAAATTAAAATTAATCTCTAAAATCACCTTAAATGTAATCTATTTACTCGTTTTGTATTATAAATTGTGTTAATATCATTTGTAGGTTTGGTTTTATGTATTTTTAAGGGGAGGGATTTATTTTGCTGCATCATGAATGCATAATAGATACGGTCGAACTCGGACTGTACTAGGACCTTAGGATGGGGAGCCATTGTGTAAGGTTTCGGGCGTAGTGGTGCAACAACCGTTTGGGGCTAATTAGGCTATCCTACTTAAACTTCGATGTGACTAAGGAACCGTTTCTTTGTAAGCGTATAAGGTCACAGAGTTTATGGATCGTTAGAACTTACCTTTCTTACATTACATTTCATAGGGTCAATGAATAACTAGCAAAGCGGTGACGTTATATAAAAAATAAAAAATGACAAGATCTAGAGTTTTTCCCTATATTCTTCCTAGAATCGATGTACATAGGAGGTCTTGTATATTTTTTCTTCTTGTAATTAGCCTTTCCCTTGTAATTTAGGCTTTCTTTGTAATGTTTCAAAAATGGTCAGCTCACCCAATGTTAGGATTTTTGCTAAGGAGATTCATGTCCACAAACCTATAAACCTAAAGCCCAAACTCAGCTAGTGGTTTCAAACCTTTAACCGAAGAGAGTAATAGTTCATTACCAACAAAATTAGACCCATACTCTCACTAACTAAGGTGAAGGTTAACATTATGCTAGTAAGGGCCTTAGTCCATTTCTGTGAACCTAAAGAAGTAGCTTTTCAATTTGGACCACATCTAATCAGCTCAACTCTTGAGGAGTACACCCAACTGCTCCAAGCTCCTCCTTTGAATGAAATATACGTCCCGAAACATAGCTTTAGCCTAACCTATATTTTCTCAAAATTATTAGGGATCCGTAAGGCTGAGATAAATGAGGCCCTAGATGACTGCAACAAACACACCATCAAGATATGGGATCTAGTTTTGTTGGTTCTAGAATGAGCCCAGCTCCAGCAAACAAGTGCTATTTCTTGGGAATTGGAAAGAGAATCGAATCAAGGCTTATGTGCTGCAGTGTTCACCATTATCTTGTTTCTAAGTAGGTCTCTTCTTATACACTTTAGGGTAACAGAGTTAGTGGCTCAATTCTGGGAAGCTAAGTCTTACATTCTTACCTTACTTGCTGAGCAGATAAGGAACCTTAATTTCCTTAAGAAAAGGGGTTATGGAGATCTTAGGTTAAGCATGACACTATTAATGGTGTGGTTTATCAGTCACATTAAATGTTTTGAGTTGGACTTAATAAGGGAAGCATTCATGAATAAGATTGACCTTATTAATTCTTTCATTGATAAGATCAAATTACCAGAAGAAATCCCTACCCTTCTTTGGATAGAGTTTCTACAAGATTTTCGAGTAGAAGACATACTGTGGACTGTAAGGTAGAGCAACTACACTAGGGTCATATTGATTTGCAAGAATTACCATGTTGTGCTACTAATCGGAATGAGTTAGTGTACAGGCTATTACCTAAACAACATGGTAAGACAATTTGGAGGAATCCAGGACATAGTTCACAAAACCTTCATTAGAGCCATTCACTCTTAATCTCGAAGGGCTTCACTCCAGAGAAAAGACATCCAAACTTCACAAGATCAAAGCTTAGTGAGACATCCGAACCGTAAGCCCAAACATCTATCTGAGTGAGTTTATAGGAGAAGTGGACAAACATTGGGTTACCAAAGAGTATTTATACAATCAACTTCACAAGGTAGGCGCAATGCGATATCGAGCACCAGAAGCCCTTCAAACCTCCCTTGTGCGCCCTAACTTTGAAATGGTGACCTATATGGACCAAATGAAAGCTTATATGGAGATCTTCCATGATGAGAAAGATAAATGGGCAAACCTATGTTGAGAATCTAGACAAAGGTTGCACGCCCTGGAACACTAGCTGAAGATGGCTTAGAAGAAAATTCAAGAGTTTGAAGAAGTGGCTAAGTGTGACCAAGAGAAGAAGAAAATGTCATATGGCCTACAGAAAAAAAGAAAATTAGTATATATGAATTTGTACCTTTTTCTTTCTTTCATGTAATAAAACTCTAGGAATCTAAAGATAATAAATAACTTGCCATTCTGTTAATCATTCGTTGATCTTCTCCTTTTTATCCATGTGATTTACTTGCATTTCATTCATTTGAATTTCTTTCAAAATATCCGTGTGCTAACTTGTTGAGAAGTGGTTTTAACCTAGGTCACTAAGATAGCTCCCAAACGTCAAACTTTCCAAAGAAGCCCCATCAAAACTTGTTCTCAAACTAGAATGGCCAACTAAGGAAACAATAACAACAACACCAACAATGGTAACCCCGAGGTTATTGACCCCAATGAGTTGAGGTTCCAATCTTTGGAATGAACAGTAGGAAAGATTGTAGATCAACTGAGCTTTCTTGCAGATGGTATCTCTCTACTTAGGTCTATGGCTCCATCAAATGAAGAGAGTTCAAAAGCCCAATATGGAAAGAATACCGAAGCCCTACCCCTTGAAACAGAAGAAGCTTACCGTAAACTCAATCAAGGCTTCGAATCCTTTGAAATAGAAGGGGTATTTCCAATGGCTAACCTAACTTTTGAGCCAAATACTTACTCATTCCCAATCAACCCAAAGCCTGAAGCTAACTAGGACAAATTGAAAGAGCTTGAGAAGCGGCTAACTCAACAAATTATAGAAAAAATGAAAATGCTCAAGGGGTATGATGGATTCGAATATACTAACTTAACAAAGTTCTTTGCCTATGATTACAGAAGCTTTCTAGAAAAGTTCAAAGTACTTGACTTTGAAAAATACAATGGGACTGGATGCCCTAAGCTACACACCCGGCTGTATGTACGCAAGATGGGTAAGTATGCACAGTATGATCAACTTATGGTCTAGACCTTTCAGGACAGCCTGACTCACCCTGCCTTAACCTGGTATGCTCAGTTGGACCTAAATCAGGTAAATACATGGGAGAAGCTGGTTAGAGAGTTCTATGAGCAATATAGATTTAACGTTGAAGTGGCACTAATGATGATGGATTTGGTTGCCCTAAGGAAGAGGCACAATGAATCTTTTAAGGAATATGCTCAAAGGTAGAGGTCTCTAACTATAAGGGTATCTACCCTGCAATTGAAAAAGAGCTGATTGCAACTTTCACTAACACTCTTGAGAGGCCTTACTTTGCTTACCTGATCGGACAAGCCATTTCTAGCTTTACAGAAATAGTGGCCGCAGGGTATCGAATTGAAACTGTCGTTTCCTCTAGCAAGCTGTAAGAGACAGTAGATAGAAAAACACCTTCTACTAAACCTACCACTAGCAAGCCTAGAGAAGCTACTATCAGCATGGTCAACTCGAATGCAAGACCTAACTCTGGAGTTTCTTTTAGGACGAATCCCTTACTAACTCAACCATAATATAAAAGCCAACCACAGGTTAGTAGAGCCTCGAGACAGTTCACCAGAATACCTGTTCCACTCAGTCAGGTGCTTGAGAAGTTAAGAAGAGATAATATGCTCCATTCTGAGGCTCTTAATGAAAGGTACAGGTCGAGGTTCTTTGATCCCAATGCAAGATGTTAGTATCGTTTAGGGTAAGTGGGCCATTCAATTGATTTGTACTAGAGGTTGAAAAACAAAATCTAAGACTTGATTGATGAAGGAACAGTACAACTAGATTTTGTGGAGGCTCTTACCCTTAATGTTAACAACAACCCATTGCCAAACCATGGACCCATCATCAATATGATATTTGACCACTCAAAATTTGCTATCAACATGAGTAGTCCTAATCAAGAACCAAAGGTTTATATATTTTACAAAAAAGAAGTCCCACAAGCTAAAAGGTACACCTTCTACATGCCTGTAGCCCTTGAAAATTATAAAGCTGTCCCCCTTAACTACCAGGCAATAAACTAGAGGTGATTAAGCTCACCTATAGTGCGGATCACTCGCTCCAGTAAAATCTATGACTCGAAGGAAGACTTGAAAAAGAAGGGCGTCCTGGAAATGCTAAACACCGAACAAGTTGAATATGAGGAAGGAATAACTACCTTCACTAAGATGATCAAGTCTGGTGAGCATAAATTAATGGACCAGCTTACTAAGACTCCGACACAAATATCCCTCATGAGTCTATTGATGGCATCAGACCCACACTAAAAAGCTTTATTCAGAGTACTAAGGGATGTTAAGGTCCCTCGTGAAATCTTGGCTGAAAGGATTGGCTCTGTTACCAATTCCATCCTCACTATGGATCAAATTTCCTTCTCCACCGAGGAATTGGGCGAAGAAGTTACCCAACACACAAAGCCTCTATTCATAATAGTGAGGATAAATAACATCATCTCAATAAGAGTCCTCATCGACAATGGGTCATCTCTAAATGTTTGTCCTTTGGCTACCTTGGATCTATTGGGCATCGATACAATTACTATCAAACTAAGTTCAACAACGGTAAGAGCTTTTGATTGATTTAGGAGAGAGATAATAGGGGAGGTCGACTTACCAGTTGATATCGGCCTACAGACATTCAACATCCCATTCTAGGTTTTGGACATTCCAAGGACCTTTAATCTATTGTTGGGAAGGCCTTGGATACATTTAGCAGGGGCTATACTGTCAACTTTTCACTAGAAAGTTAAGTTCAGCTCCAATGGCGGGATCATCACAATTTTAAGTGACTAAGATTATGAAATCTATAAAGAGATGGCCATACCTTATATTGGTACAGAAGCACAAGAGGACTTTAGACTCTAAATGTTTAATGAGTTGTGCATGATCACCAATCAGTAGAAGGAAGAGAGGTTGAAATTCAAAGAAGGCCAGTTTGGGACCTATGGATTAGGATACATTCTAACCCCAATGGAAGAATTGCAAAGAATGCAAGCCAAGGGGAAAAAGGGTGTTGGGTTGTATCACGCTCCAATGGCCTTCCCTCCATTGTCAAAAACTTTCATTAGGGCCAAAACCCAAAACTTAAAGCCTACTAAAGAAGGCACTTCCAATAGAAATGAAGGGGCTGGCTTATTCAACAAATCCCAGCGCTTAAATAATTAGTTCTCCATCCCTGTGAATAACAATAAGTCTTCCCTAGGGTAAAGGATGAATCATGATCCAGTATTTTATGGAATTTTGTAATAAATTACCTCTGTTCTTCAAATGCGTATACTCGAAAGAGAGTTCCCTAAAATAAAATCAGCTTCTTTTCCCTTTACTCCTGCCTTACTTACACTTTTACTTTTGCATACTTTTCTTTTTCTCTAGATGCTACGATCCAAACAAAGGCCATGGATACTTCGCCCAGATAAGTGATGAAAATATTGATATCACTTTCACCCCTACTAGGTTAGTCGTCAGGAGTCATGTCAATGACCATAATGATGTGTAAAAAAGTTGGCAAAAACATGAAATGAGTAAAATTTTTATTGATAAGCCAGCAGAGATAATTAATGTTGGTACCAACGAAAATCCTAAGGTGTTGAAGATTGGGGGAAATTTGAAAGAAAATCAAAAGATAGAGATAACCACATTATTATTTGAATACCAAGATGTATTCGCATGGTCTTATGACAACATGCCTGGATTAGACCTGTCGATCGCAGTCCATCACTTACCCGTATAAGAAGATATCAAGCCTAAGAAACAAAATTTGAGAAGGTTTCAACAAAATATCCTGTTGAAAATCGAGGGAGAAGTCAGAAAACTATTGGAAGTCGGCTTCATTGAGTGTCTGATTATCTTGAGTGGGTAGCCAACATAGTACCAGCTATGAAGAATAATGGAAAAGTCAAAGTATGCGTGGACTTTCGAGACCTTAATCAAGCAACCCCTAAAGATAATTTTCCTTTGCCCCATATTGATGTATTGGTCGATAATATAGCTGGAAATCATATTTTCTCTTTCATGGATGGATTTTCCAAGTATAACCAAATTCGAATGGTTGAAAAAGATAAAGCTAAGACAACATTCATTACAACTTAGGGTATGTTTTGCTACAAAGTGATGCCTTTCAGACTAAAAAATGCTGGGGCAACTTACTAAAGGGACATGATAGCAATCTTTCATGACATGATGCGCAAAAAAGTTGAAGTATATGTCGATGATATGATTGCCAAGTCCAAGAAAGGAGAAAATCATGTGGAAAATCTAAGGAGATTATTTGATAGGTTGAGAAAATTCCAATTGAAACTCAACCTAGAGAAGTGTACATTCGGAGTGACTTTAGAGAAATTATTAGGTTTTATAATCAGCCAAAAGAGCATCAAAGTAGACCCTGATGAAGTTAAAGCAATAGTTGACTTGCCCCCACCACGCATACTTAAACAAATTAGAGGTTTGTTGGGCCGTTTAAACTATATAGCTTGGTTCATATCCCAACCCACGGACAAGTCATCCTTTGTTTAAGTTATAAAAAAAAGAATGCCAAGATCAATTGGGACGAAGAGTGCGAGCAAGCCTATACAACAATCAAAGAATACCTCGTGAACCCTCCAATTCTAGTAGCTCCAAAACCTGGGAAGCCTTTATTCCTATACTTAACAATATTACCAAAATCCATGGGGTGCATGCTTGGCTAGAAAGATGAGGAAGGGAAGGAACAGGTTGTATACTACTTGAGTAAGAAATTTACTAAAGGGGAGTAGAGGTATTTAGAAATTGAAAGAACCTACTATGCTTTAGTTTAGGTAATGCATTGGCTTAGACAATATACACTCTACTACTAGGTTGAATTACTGACTCAACACGATCCCCTGAAGTACTTGGTAAGCAAATCGATGATCTTAATTGGTAGAATCTCAAAGTGGCAAATGTTGTTATCATAGTTTGACATTACATACATAAATTGGAATTTGGTCAAAGGGTAAGCTTTGGTAGATCAATTAGTAGAAAATCTTTTCGATAGCATTCCCCAGGAAGTATAAGTCAATTTCCCCGATGAGAGTGTCTTGGTGGTTGAAGGAAACTTTGATAAAGGAGAAGATGAAGAGCCATTGAAATGGAAAATATTCTTTGATGGTGCAGCTAACATATCTGGGTATGGAATTGGAGCAATACTAATATCCCCTGAAGGTACTCGATATCCTGTGGCCATAAGACTTGTTTTCCCATACACTAATAATATTGCTGAGTATGAAGCATGCATCATGGGACACAAGATGGCTCTAGAAAAAGACATTCAAGAATTAGAAGTGTATGGGGACTCTTCGCTCATTATTGGCCAAGCCCGGGGAGAGTATAAAACTAAAGATCCTAAGCTGGTACCTTATCATCAATATTTGACGGAATTAATGAAAAATTTCAAAGAAGTGACCTTCAATCACGTACCAAGGACTCAGAATCAATTTGCTAATGCCTTAGCTATGCTAGCATCTATGATCCAGATATTTGGTGGAGTCGAGATTCAGCCCCTTACTATTGAAATTGAAGACAAGCATGCCTTTTGCCTAACGATTGAAGGTATGAACGACTAAAAACCGTGGTATCATGATGTTAAGACGTTCCTATAATAAGGTGCATACCTTGAAGAGGTCGAAGAAAAGAGACAGAAAGATGATTAGGAGATTAGCTACTCAATTCTTAGTAAGCGAGTCCATCTTATACTGATGCTCATTTGACGGTACACTCTTAAGGTATGTAGTTGATATGGTGGCTAAGAAGTTAATGAAAGAGGTACATACTAAGAAAATCATGAGGCTAGGGTATTATTGGTCAATAATGGAAAGTGATTGCATCAAACATGTTAGGCATTGTCATTTATGCTAAGTTTATGTGAATAAGATCAACGCCTCACCTCAGGAATTACATACCGTCTTAGCACCATAGCCTTTCTCAATGTGGGGCATAGATATCATCGGTCCAATCACTCCAAAAGCATCTAATGAGCATCGCTTCATATTAGTCACCATTGACTACTTCAGCAAATGGGTAGAGGCTTCGTCATACTCGAATGTTACTAAAGGGGTCATAGTTAAGTTTATCAAGAGAGACATCTTGGCTCGGTACGGGAATCCTGAAACAATCATCACTGATAATGGCACCAATCTCAACAATAAGCTTATGATAGAATTGTGCTAACAGTTCTGAATCATTCATAGGAACTCTACTCCTTATCTACCCTAAATGAATGGAGCCATCGAAGCAGCAAACAAAAACCTCAAAAGAATCATTAAAAAAATGGCCGTTACATATAAGGATTGGCATGAGATGTTACCCTTCCCACTCATGGCCTATCAGACTTCCATCAGAACGTTGATTGGGGCAATACCATACTCTTTAGTATATGGCATTGAAACAGTGTTACCAGTAGAGGTCGAGATCCTGTTGCTCAGAGTACTATGAAAAAGTCATTTAGACGAAGCCGATTGGGTAAAGAAACACATCAAGTAGCTAAATTTGATTGATGAAAAGAGATTGATAGCCCTGTGTCATAATCAGTATTATCAACAAAGGATGGCTTGAGCCTTCAACAAAAGGGTATGACCTCGGAACCTCAAAAAAGGAGATTTGGTGTTGAGAAAAGCTCTCCTTAACGTACAAGACCCTAGAGGGAAGTTTGCCCCCCAATTACGGAGGTCCTTATGTCATGAAGCGAGTATTATCGGGAGGGGCTTTGATTTTGTCTCAAATGGATGGTCTAGATTTGAGAGACCCTGTAAATGCTGACGTTGTGAAATTGTACTATCCATACGGAGTCAATGGAAATTTTGCTTAAAACGCGAAAATGCTAGTCATTTTGAATGTCATTGTGGTCCAATTTTCATTATCTACAAGCAAACTTGGTATCCTTGGCTATTGTCGTCATTGGAATAATCACTTTCTCCATGGAAAGGTCTAATTCCCTTTACCCCGTTTAATCAAACCCATATACTGCAAACATAAGAGGAGTTAAGGAATGAGATCTAGAACATTGGTAATTGACAAAATTCTTTAAAATACTTTACTAGGATTGATCCCCCTCAATAGGGAGTTTTATTGTCTATTTTTTAGGGGAATGTGAAACTTAAAGTAAGCAATTGCGGTGGATGGGAATAAGGCTTTTAGGGTCATAAAAGTTCCAAAGGGACAAAAACAGTGGGTAGTTTTCCTATATTGGGCTAATTTCTATGACTTCTCCAAAAAGAACCAACGA
The DNA here is from genome assembly GCA_024138005.1 of Lumnitzera racemosa. Lineage (NCBI taxonomy): Eukaryota > Viridiplantae > Streptophyta > Magnoliopsida > Myrtales > Combretaceae > Lumnitzera > Lumnitzera racemosa. The sequence goes on from JAMXBC010000005.1 coordinate 40,955,230, forward strand.
GGTCTTAAATCTTGTATGCCAAGAACATCTGGGTTGATAATAAGGGGCTAAAACAAGAGTCACTAATTTTCTGATGGGGGCTTTTCAAAAAGGTTTGACAGTTTACGTGTTATTAACAAAGACTGGGTAAGTATTTTCCACACAGTGTTAGTACACCAATTTTTTCTTGCACTTGCATTTAGATTGGTTTTTACTTCAAACAATGTTTTCTTTTAACCAACCCATAAGGCATTCACTTTCTGCGTTTAGTGTTTAGTAAATTTACAAAGACAAAATCTTAGCTCGGTTCATCCTTCCATTCCATAAGGTTCCTTTGTTCACCAAATTTCTTTCAAGTAAGCCCATACGTCATTTCCCCTCTATCTACCAAGTCCTGTAAGGCACTTCTCCTAATAGTTTACTATTGGTACAGCATTACCACCAGTTTAGGGTTGCTAGTCCCCGAGAGACGCTCCTACCTAGGTTAGTGAGCCTAGTGAGGCATAGCTAGGTTTTAAATCGATCCCATTTTAGGGTTGCTAGTTCTTGAGAGATGCTCCCACCTAGGTAAGTGAGCCTTATGAGACATAACCAGGTTTTAAATCGATCCCATTTTATGGTTGCTAGTCTTCGAAAAACGCTCTCACCTAGGTTAGTGAACCTTGTGAGGTACAGCTAGGTTTTAGATCAATCCCAGTTTAGGGCTACTTGTCTCCAAGAGACGCTCCTACTTAAGTTAGTGAGCTTAGTGAGGTACAGTTAGGTTTTAGATCGATCCCATTTTAGAGTTACTAGTCTCCGAAAGATGCTCCTACTTAGGTTAGTGAACCTTGTGAGGTACAATCGGGTTTTAGATCAATCCCAATTTAGGGTTGCTAGTTCCCGAGAGACGCTCCCGTTTAGGTTAGTGAGCTTAAGGAGGTATGATCAGGTTTTAGATCGATCCCATTTTAGGATTTTAGTCCCCAAGAGACGCTCTCGCTTGGGATAGTAAGCCTAGAGAGGCATAACCAAGGTTCATTTCTTCATTTAAATCGATTTTAGGAGTGCTATTTAGTCATCTCAAGGGAAAAAATAGTGTTTGTTTTGTCTTTGTGGCAAAGTTTTATTCAAACTTTGCTACAAAGAGAGACAGTTGTAGACGCCTAATTTTTGCCCTCTTTATTTGTTTTTTATTTTATGTTATTTATTTCATTTTTTTTCTTTCTTTTCTCAATAGGCACTAAATTAGAAAAATTCAAAAAATAGGGAATTAAAAGAAAACCCAAAAAATTAAGAAATTTAGAAAAAATAAGGATCATAGAAAAATACAAAAATTTCAAGAATAAGGAAAAGCACAAAAAAAAAAAGAAATTTCAAAAAGAAACCCTAAAAAAGATAAAAAAAAATTAGAAAATGAATTTTAAAAATTTAGAAATTTGGAAAACTACAAAAAAGTAGAAAAATTAAATTCAATTAAAAGATTTTAGAAAATAACATGTTTTTAGGATATATTTTAATTTTGGTTTAGAAGTTGAGCTGTTGAACTTGGGCTTTAATTTAAATCTAGCTTAGGTTGATCGAGTTCATATGGGCAATTTTCGATTGCTCATATGGACAAGGCACAGGCCAACGACCTGACGGTTAAGCATATGAACATAACGTTAGCATTTATCATGAGGTCTTGGGTTCAAAACTTAGCAAAGGCAGGGAGGCCATTTTCTTATTTTTTGTTTTCAATCACATTAGGGATTGCTATGTGTTAGGATTTCATCATGCTATGTGTCAGGATTTGATTGTGCTACGTATCCTGACACGTGACATCCTCGGATTTGATGACCTTACTAACATAGTGCCACGTAGTGTGCCATGTCAGTTACTACGTGTTACGAATGATACGTAGCACGTCAGGTTTGGATGGCATGGTTAATGTAACGCTATGTCAACGCTACGTCAGTCCCTTTTTCTATCCCCTTCCTTCCTTTTCTCTTTGTTTTCCTCTCTTTCCTTCTTTTTCCCTCACTTTCCTAAGATTTTCTCCCCTTTTCTCGACTTCAGAAAACTTGACCCCTTCACTTTAGCTTCAATTTTCGGACAAATTTTACACGCACTAACGTAGTTTCTCGCTTTAATCCTATTGAGCACATAGCTTACTATGAATCGAACCCACTAACTCGTCTAAATTTGGTCAAGAACAAATTCATGTTGAGCTCCTGAGTTAGGAAAAAAATTGAAATCTCGGCATTCAAATTCAAAATTTGATCCAAGCTTTCCATGTTTTTCTGAGGGAGCTCACACGATTACACGTAACTACTTATAAGCAGTTGAATCACTCGACACAACCCCCTCTCCTCGCAATCACTTTCTCTCTCTAACCCACTCTCTCTCTCTCTCTTTGTTCTCTCTCTAACCCACTCTCTCTCTCTCTCTCTTTGATTCTCTCTCTTCACTTTAACCCGAGCTTAACCTCCACTCTAAGAAGATTACCCGCGGCTTAGGCTCCCTAACCTAGCTGCTCTCGCCCCTTGTTATGACCCTTAGTTGCTCCACTAAGTTAGCCACCGCCAAACCTTGACTGCTGCCCCTCTCTCTCCTTGAACCACCACCCTCAGCGTCCTTCGACCCAAACTAACATCATGGCCACTCTCCTCGTACCCTTAAATTCTTAAGCCAACACTCCTTTCACACCTAGCTGCCACCACGTTGAAGGAGCGAACACCATTGTTGATCGCCACTTCCAAAACCCACCAAACAACCATGAAACATGGTGGCATAAAAAAAAAACACCCATACACATAAAAACCAACTTCTCCGCTTGATTTAGTAGTTGAATCGTCTCGAACCAACCCCAATAGCTGCTAGTTCTTCTCCTTCAACTGGCGACCCAAATCCATTAGAGCCCAACCTGGATCCAGCTAATCGACCTGTGATTCGACCCAGTGCCCCTATCCGACCCGCGCATCTTCTTTTTGGTCCAGACCCTTTTTTTCTTAATTTCGGTTTCATTTTTTTATTTTTTTAGTTTATTTATTTATTGTTGATTTTGTTATTTTTTTCCTCTTATTTATTTATTTTTTATTTACCTCCAAATGTAAATGTAAAAGAGAAAAAAAAAACGAAAAAGAGGAAAAGGAAAGAAAAAGAAAAGGGAAAAAGGAAAAAAAATATTTTTATTTTATTTTATTTTAATAAAAAAGATAAAACATAATAAATAAACTAAGTGATAAAAATAAATAAAAATAAGATTAATCACTTAGAAAAATTGATTTTCTAAAAGTAAATGAAAATAAATAGACCTCTTTCTAAATTAGGACTAGTTTAGAGTTTCCAAAAAACCGATTATGATGTTTTAGGAATTTTCTTATAAAAATCAAAATTGAGTAAAATGTAAACTCGATTGTTTTCAAATTAAGATAGAACCAATCTACTAAAGTTTTTATAAAAGAACTACGTATATTTGATCCCGAATAGTGGGTACGTAGGTACTTACGAGGCGATGATAAAAATAAAAAAACCTAATTTTCCTTTTTCTTTAGTTTAGATTATTTGTCTAATTAGAATAGTTAAATTGATTTCCATCTCATAAAATAAAAAGATGATTTTTAAAGATTAAAGTTAATTTTGGAAAGTTAATTGTACCTATAAGGGTTTAAAAGTTCTAATCCCTGGATCTAGATTCTTTGGTTTTCAAAAAGCTGTATTTATAAATTGGTTTTTTAATCGATAAACCGGTAGCTAAGATATAACCAATCTACCCAATTGGTTATAACTTAACTCCTTTTCCCGATTCCTATCGGGTGGCGACTCCAACCCCTTTTTTAATTGAAAAAATGGCTTTCTTTAAACCATAATTGAGGGCGATACTAGATGGGTAGGCTTTAGTACTGATTGGTTTAGAAAAGACCTAATTTTATAAAAAGAACTAGGAGGGTGAAAAACCAGGTTTGACACTAATCAATAAAAAGCCAATTAACTCTAGGGCCAACTAAGATAGCTTAAAAGAATTGGAAAGGAAGTTGACCTAAGAAATCACTGAGAAAATGAAGGTGATTGGGGGGCTATAATGGATTTGAATAAGTTGGGACCATTGACCTTTCTACATTTGATGTTAATGTTTACCTAGAAAAATTCAAAATACTAGGGTTTGGAAAGTACGATGGGACTAGATGCCCAAAGCTATACACTAAATTATACATTCACAAGATGGGTAAATATATTCAAAATAATCAACTCATGGTACAAACTTTCTAAGATAGTTTGATTGGTCGGCATTAACCTTGTATGCTTGGCTTGATCTCAACCAGATCAATACTAGGGAGAAATTAGCTTAAGCATTCTATGAGTAATACAAGTTTAACATTGAGACAACTCCTTTGATTTGGGACTTGTGCATAATGAGAAAGAAGAAAAATGAGCCATTTAAGGAATATGCCCAAAGATAGAGGGGCATGGTAGCTAAAATCATTTCTCCTCTCCCTGAAAAAGAATTAATATCTATCTTTATTGACTCATTGGAGGAACCATATTATGGACACTTATTAAGGAAATACAATGGATAGCTTTAAGGACATTGTACTTGCTAAGACCTGAATTGAAGAAGCCATAAGGATAGAGAGGCTAACTAGAAAAAGATTAGCCCTATTAAACTCAGGGGCATATATAAATATTATAATGTCAAGACCTATACCAAGCAAAAAAGGCCTAAAAATACCCAGAAGAAGGTTCACTTAGATCCTTGCCTTGTTATCTCAAGTCTTTGACCAACTAAGAAACGAGGGCTTATTGCAACAGAAAGCTCTAATGCCAGGATACAAGCTAAGGAAATACGACCTAAATGCACAATGTAAGTATAAAATGGGTCAGTAGGGGCATTCCACTAACAACTGTTAGGAATTGAAAAATAGAGTTTAAGACCTAATTGATGTAGGGGCAGTCTAACTGGACCCAATTCAAGGATAGGGTCAAATTTCACAATGTTTGTAAAAGACAATTGATTCAAAAAAAGTGTTTTGTTTACATTTCTCCTATTTTAAGACATCTCATTAATTAAAAGGTTTAGAATAAAGAAAGGCAAGATGAATCCTAAAACACCAACCTTGAGGCACTTTGAGAGTCAAGTGGCATCATTGTGAAACTATTGGACTCATTCCTTGAAAGAAGTCCATCTTGCATTTAATACCCAAATCAAAATGAAGTTAAGCAATCTTTTCAATATCCTAAACACAAAATCCTTTGTCAACCTCGTTGGACCTTTTATTGGGGCATTTTAAAAAATTAAACCCTATCAAGAACCACCTTTGCAATGGGGCAAAAAGGAGGTTAGGAGCATTTATCAAAAGAAAAAAGTTAAAAATAACTTATGCTTACTTTAGATGCATCAATTCAAAAGTGATTGTTACCATTGATAACTAATTTCCTCTAAGATGAAGAAAGGCATCCATTTTAAACATTAAACACAAACCACATATACTTTGAGCTATAAGCCAAAAGAAAGAATAATAATTTTTTGCCCTAAATGAAAAAGAAAAAAAAGAGGAAAAATGAGAAAGTGTGAAATGAAAAATGAAAAAAGGTGCTTGAGAAATAGATCTACACAAACAAGGTGATCGAGTTCAAAGCTCTAAAGCCCAAAAGGATATGGGGCACAGAAACCCATTCCAGAATAAAGACCTACATTTCAAATAAAGGCCCTAAAGACATAGTCAAAGTAATTAAGCTTGCAAGAAGCCAAGGCAAATACCAAAGTTTCCCCCCGAAAATTATGATCCCCAAAGAAATTACAATTGACACATAGCTCAAGGCTTACCAACAATTGCACCCTTCCTTAAAGGCCCTTCTGATTAAAGGAGATAACTTATTCTTGGTAAAAGTTACATTTGAAATTAGGGCAAGCATAATTTTAGTTTTAGCTATAAGGTTCTTGACTTGTAAACCTAGGTTAAAAAGAAATTCTTTCATAAAAAGCCATTTTAGTAATATCCATTTTGAAATTGAGGACTAAAAGCCTTTACTACATTACAGTTTGAAAATGACTTGACGGATTGTTTAAAAGGGTATTACTTACAAGATGGACCATAATTTTTGGAATTGAAGTCAAAAGAGAGGAGATTAAGCCGAGAGTGTTAGGAAGTCCTTTTAGACTAAACTTAACTTTAATGAGTTATCCTCTCATAAGAAGAAATTTGAAGAAATCATGGAAAGTTATTATGTCATTGAAAAGCCTACACACTACTGGGAGAATCTAAACCTGTTAGCAAATTGAAAAATTGGAATAAATTCGATTCCCTCTCATTTTTGTCCTTTGGAAAAGAATCTTCATTTCTTTTGAAAGTTATCTTCTCTAGAGTCAACCCTAGCAGTAAGCTTCTGTCATTATCTTAGCAACAATTGTTTTCAAAACAAGTTCACTTCCTATCATCAAAAGTTCCAGGATTTATTCCTGTATAAAAAATTGCTCCTAAGTGGCCTTAGAGACCAAGATCATCCTCTTTGATATGATCGCCCTCATGGCTGATGTCACCCACCTCTCTTTCTATGTAGGAACTTTATCTTTAGGTCTACTCCATCTTTCATGATTACTAATCAACAAATCTATCTTTTTCAAGAATTTTTTACATAAACTCCTTTTGCTTTAGTCCCTATGGATCATTTGCTCTTTAGAGAACTATCTATGTAGTAAAATTATCGGTTGCATGCTTTTAGAGCGTTATCCTAACCTTGAAACTCTCGGATCTTATGCTTTCGAGGCGCTATCCTAACCTTGAAACTCTCGGATCGCATGCTCTCGGAATACTATCCTGACCTTGAAACCCTCAGATCGCATTTTATCGGAGTGCTATCCAAACCTTGAAACCCTTAGATTACATGCTCTTAGAGTGCTATCCTAAGCTTGAAACTCTCAAATTGTATGCTCTTGGAGAGCTATCCTGATCTTAAAACCCTCAGATTGCATGCTCTTGAAGCGTTATCTTGAAACTCTTAGATTACATGCTTTCGGAGTGCTATCCTCACCTAAGTTGAAACTTTCAAATTGCATGCTCTCAAAGCGCTATCCTGACATAAGTTGAAACTTTCGGATCTTATGCTCTCGGAGTGCTATCTTAACTTAAGTTGAAACTCTTGGATTGCATACTTTCAGAGTGCTATCCTAACCTTAAAATCCTTGGATTGCATGCTCTTGGAGTGTTATCTTGACCTTGAAACCCTTGGATCTCATGCTCTCAGAGTATTATCTTGACCTTGAGACTCATGGATCATATGTTCTTGAAGTGTTATCCTAACCTTGAAATTGTTAGGTAGCATGCTTTCGAAGCACTATCTTGACCTTAAAACCCTTAGATTGCATGCTCTTGGAGTGCTATCTAAGCTTAAAACCCTTGGATCGCATGCTTTTAGAGCACTATCCTGACCTTGAAATCGTTAGATTGCATACTTTCGTAGCGCTATCCCGATTTCTTGTCACTTTTTATAAACCTGCCTAGGTTGGGGCATGACTAGGCATTATTTCTTCTTTTTAGCCCCTAAAGCACCTACTCTCTCTTTAAACTTTTCACTAAATTCCTAGAGGATCAAGTCTAAGATAGCAAGCTATTTGTTGCACTTCTTAGGTCAAAGTTACCTCTAGGCAAAAAATAGTGTCTTTTTTGTCTTTATGGTAAAGTTTTATTCAAATTTCACTACAAAGAGAGGTAGATGTAGAAACTCAATTTTTGCCCTCTTTTTTTCAATAAGGTAAAGAGTCTTAAATTAAGAAAAACAAAAAAAATATTTAGAAAATAAGAAAAAACCCAAAAAATAAGAAATTTATAAATTACAAAAAGTAAAAATTTTAAGAAAACCAAAAAATCAAGAAAATTAAAGAAAGCTAAAAAAAAATAAGAAATTTAGAAAAATACAAAAAAAAAGAAGATTTAAGAAAAGTAAAAAAAAAAAAAGAAATTTAGAAAAAAAGTCAAAAAATATAAAATTTTGAAAAATACAAAAAATAGAAGATTTAGAAAATAATAAATCTTAGATAGTTTAGTAGAATGTAATTTGTAATTTAGATAAAATAAAGAGAGGGTCATTGAGCTTAGGCATAGATTTAAATCTAGGCCAGGTTGGTCTAGTCCATATATGCTATTTATGAATAAGGAAAAACTAACAGCTCAGCTGGATAAGTACTTAGACTTGATATTGCATGTGACTTGGAGATTCTAGGTTCAATCCATGGAAGGAATAAAATGTATCTTTTATTTTCTTTTCTCACTTCATTGCCATGTTATCGCTACGTCACGAGCCACATCATTTACTAACTCACTTCTAAGTGTGGTAGGCACACTTCTACGCAAATTGGTCACACTCTTACACATGTAGTTTGTATTTGGCATCACATATTGTCTAAGTCGTTTAACCTAAACATGGAAGAAATTCATATTGCATTTAATGTTTTCCATCCTTAACTCGACCATTATACTTATAAATAGGAGTCTACTCTTCATCTTCAACATACAACAAAGCTTTGAAATACTTTAGAAAAACAAAAATCGAAACTTCCTCTCTTTAGCATGGTTCCTCTCTCTTTCTAACATAGCATCCCTTACAGTGTTTTTCAACGAAAACAATTAACACCATCGAATTTCTTACACCCAAGAACCCTAAATTCAACACTCCAAATATGATTTTTCGAGTCAATCCGAGTCGGCCTGAGTTGATTAGAGCCAATTGGAGCCTACCTAAGCTGACAGAGTTGATTTAAGTCAATTGGAGCTAATTGAGCTGATTCAAGCCACCCTAAGCTGGCCGAATCGATCTAAGCTGACCTCGAGCTGATCCGATCTACTACCCCTTAATTTATTTCTTTACTTATTTATTTGTAAATTTAATAATAAATGAGAGAAAGAAAAAAAGAAAAAAGGGGGGACAGAAGAAAAAAGAAAGGAACAAATAAAAAAAAGGGAAGAAAAAAAGAAAATCCATTTTTATTTTTTAGAAATAAAACAAGTAAGTAATAGATGAATAGATAAATCACTTAGAAAACAAAATTAGTTTTCTTTAATAAATAAAATAAATAAACCCTTTTCAAAATTAGGATCCTAATTAGAATTTCCAAAAATAAACATCGATTAGGGCCCTTTAGAATAATTTCTTGAAATAAATTGAATCGGGTAAAAACTCCAACAAGACTTTTTTTTTTTTAAAGTTAAAATCAATCAACCAACCTGCTAATATTTTCGGAATGAACTATAAATGTTTGATCTCGAATAGTGGGTACATAGGCATCTGTATATATGGGGCGACTTAAAATATGAAAAATTTTCCTTTTTCATCTTTTGTAAATAATCGATCGCTTTATCTTATTAGAATTAAATCAAGTTACATGTAGATAGATTTCATTAAGGGTAATTTTGAAAAGCGAAATTAAAATTGGAAAGTTAAAAAAGTAGTACCCGTTAAGGGTTTAAAAAATTTTCCCTTTGATCAAGATCTTTGGTTTCTAAAAATTCATTTTAACAAAAAATCGATTTTCTCAAGAAATTAATAGCTAAGTTATAATCAATCAACTCAATTAGTTATAACTTAACTCCTTTTCTCGACTCTAATCAGGTGGCAACTTTAAAGCGTTTTCAAAGTTAAAAGAGTCGTTTTTTTTAAATCCTAGGTGAAGGTCAGTATTAAACGGGTAGGGTTTAATATTAATCGGTTTAAAGAAAAATAATTTATAAAAATTAGGAGGAAAAAAATAGACTTAACAATTGGTTACCCACAAAATTGATGTTTAAAATGCTACTCAAGCTCTTTCAGGATGATAACAATAGCTGATCAATAACTAGTACTCTTAACATTAAGACAACTACATAATAAACAAACAAACAAACAAACAACTATACTCTATTTTATGTTAGAAAAACAGGGGAAAACAGAGCATCGAAATTTCCTCAACACCTTTCTATTACCTAAATTTCGACGTTAACAAATGAACTTCTAACACTTCGAAAATAGTAACAAACCCCATAATGAAGAAAGTAACAAAATTTGGCTTCGAATATAACCAAGCTTTGATACTAGGATGATATGGTCCAGCGTGGATGTATACATGACGTCCGGTATCCTACCAACTAATGGGGTGGGTCTAAACCATGAGATGGTTCGAAAGGTAAATGACAGTTGAAGGTTGAGCAGGGTTCCTTATGTACTAACGATGGATATGATGCACTAATGCCTCAATTGAACTTGGGTTGCACTTAATATGATGTATAAGTGGGCCGAAGATCACTCACTACTAGTTTACGCTCAATGGGCTAGATAAGAGTAGCTCGAGAGTATGTAGCAAACACTTAGCTCAAGAGAGTTTTTCTGGAAATTTCAAAAGATTTATTATCTCTATTTGTTGCGACCATAACAATATACAAGTATTTATAGTACCCAATTAGGGTAAATCTTAGGTTACAATAAATTATAGAAAAGGATTCCTACTAGCTAGGGGAAAGGGGAATAATTTACAGAGGTATCAATGTAATTGTGCAAAAAGATTATCGGTTGACAAAAAGGACAGTACAGATGTTAGAGAAAGGACAATGTGTGCATAGTTTGCTCATTCTATGGTCTCGATGACATCGCTAGCCAAGCAAGGGGGCACAGAGGGGGAGGGGGGGGAGGGGGGGTGGGGGAGAGGGGGGCGTTCCTGATCAGATTAAGTCAGTGTCGGCAATTCAGACAGTTGAGACTAGATAGGGGATAGTTTAGGGGCAACTCATTTTCGGGTTGGCTTAGGGTGATTGGCTCTTGACAATTATTAGCTCAGCTATGGAGTGATGTGTGGCGGAAGGGTTGACTTGGCATGTCGACTGGTTACCTTGGATGATGTAAAGAGTGATGTAACTCGGCAAATTGGACTGGGGTATGATCTGCTCTTCGATACTCAATTCACCTCGGACAGCTCAGCGGGTAACCTAAGCATGCCCACAAGCTTAGGAGTGCATGATCGGTCCCTGATCCCTATCACTAGTGATCTTTTGATACGTGGTGGTATGTTTTGAGAAGAAAAAAATAAAAGGAACTTTATGCCTTTAATGTGATTTGAACCTAAGATCTCCTTGCTAAACCAAATTGCAAGTTAAAGTGAGGAACTTTTAGGTTGTTGGCTTATGCCTTATCCATATATGTAATCAAATTGTACATATGGATTAAGTTGACTTAGGTTGGATTTAAATTTAAGCCCATGCCCAACATTCCTCTTCTTTATTTAAGGTCCTAACAATGCTAAAGCTAAATTAAAAATCCTATTCTATTTAAATTATCTAAAAAAAATTATTATCATTTTTTCCTATTATTTATTATTATTATTTAATATTTCTTAAATTTTCTACTTTTTGTGATTTTTCGAATTTTTTGTGATTTTTTCCTAGAATTTCCTTTTTTTAAAATTTTTTTTCCTATTTTTTGTTATTTCCCCCTAAATTTGTACCCCTTACCCTATTTAGAAAAAAAAATTAAATTAAAGGAGGCTAAAAATGGGGTATTTTCAACTGTCCCTCTTTATGGAAGTTTGAGTAAAACTTTGTCACAAAGACAAAAGATATACTATTTTTGCGATAGGGATGAATTTACCCTCAGTAGTGGTATAATTAGCTAGCTAAACTATGTCTGATCTACTTGGGATTTGGTGAACAGTGAAAGGAGAAAGAGAGAGGGGGTGCTCTAAGAGTTGACCGAGACAAAAAAGAAACTAAAAGAAGGTAGCACCCTTGTGGGCTTATAAGAACCTTAAAGGAATTTGAAAGTCTGGTCATGTTCGTATGAGCTAACTGACTTAGGTAAATAGGCGAAGTGCTCCTTGAGCTGACTAAGACCTTGAATTGGAACTTAGTCATGCCTCTTTGAGTTGATTACCCCAGGCAAATGGGCAAACTACTCTTTGAGCTGGCTAAAACCTTAAATTGGAACTTGGTTGTACTCCTTTAAGCTGACTAACCTAATAGGTAAAGCGTTTCTTAAGCTGGCTACGACCTTAATGAATTTGAAAGCTTAGTCATGCCCTTATGAGATGATTGAACTAAGCGAATAGGCGAAGCGCTTCTTGAACTGGCTAGGACCCTAAATTGTTTAAAAGCTTGGTCATTCCCTAATGAGCTAATTGACTTAAGTGAACGGGTGAAGCGTTCCTTGAGTTAGCAAATACCTTAAATTGAAACTTGGTTGTGCTCCTTTAAGTTGACTAAACTAGGCGAATGGGTGAAGTGCTCCTTGAGCTAGATAAGACTCTAAATTGAAACCCGATTGTACTCCTTTAAGATGACTAAACTAGGTGAATGGGCGAAGCGTGCCTTGAGTTGGCTAAGATCTTAATGAATTTGAAAGTCGTGTCATGCCCTTATGAGTTGATTGACCTAATCGAATGGGTGAAGTACTCTTTATGCTAGCTAAGACCCTAAATTGAAACTTGGTTATGCTCTTTTGAGCTCACTAACTTAGGTGAATGGGCGAAGCGCTCCTTTAGTTGGCTAAGACCCTAAATTAAAAATGAAGCCTGGTTGTGCTCCTTTGAGTTGATTAACTTAAGTAAATGGGCGAAGTGCTCCTTAAGTTGGCTAAGAACCTAAATTAAAAATGAAGCCTAGTCGTGCTCCTTTGAGCTAATTAACCAAAGTGAATGGGTAAAGTGTTCCTTAAGTTGGCTATGGTCTTAAAGAATTTAAAAGCTTGGTCATGGCCCTATTAGTTGATTGACTAAGCAAATAGGTAGAGTGCTTCTTGAGCTAGCTAAGACCTTTAAGATGGAGCAAGGGGTAATCGCTTTGTGGGCTAGCTAAGAACCCTAAAGGAGTTAGAACAAAGTCTTATGAATTAGTTGCAACACCAAAAGGTTGTTAAGAAGAAGGAAAGTATCCTAAATGCTGGTTGCTATGCAATGTTCAAAACCAATATGCTAACATTGTATATAAGTACTTACCTAGTTTTGTTGATAGCACCCAAATCATCAAACCTTTCTTCAAAAAAGTCCTACCAAATCTAGATAATTCGTCTTTCGAAGTAGATCCAATTCTTTTGTTGTCAACCCAACCAATCTTATCATGGAGCCTCTAAGGCTTTGCTAGCCTTTTTAGAAGTTACGAAAATTAAGTCGATATAGAATTCCATCCATTGTCTCTATCAATTGATTGCCTTTCAAAATTTTTTGAACTCAATTCTTTATCCTTAACTAGTAAATATCTATCCTGAGGTTTAAGCTCATTTGGATTTTTCCTTTCCTTGAAAAATAGACAATAAAACTCCTAATCAAGGAGGATAAACTCGTAATAAAGTGTTTCAAAGAGTTTTGTTAATCATCGACTTTCTATAGCTCATTTTCATCATTTCTTGTGTTTTCAATGTATAGGTTTCATGGAGTAAGGGAATATGACCTTTCGATGGAGCAAGAAAAGTGTTGGAGGTGATTTTAATGTCAACAAATGTTGAGGATACCACCTTTGTTTATGGAAGACGAAAATTAAACCATAACAACATTTAAGATCACAGGCATTTCATATTTTGAGTAAAAATTTCCATTTTCATAGGTAATACAATTTACAACATCAGCATTTACAAGGTCTCTCAACTCTGGACCATCTATCTGTGATAAAATTAAAATGCCTCTTTGTAATATTCACTTCACAATATAAGGGCCTCCATAATTGAGAGCAAATTTTCCTTTGGAGTCTTGTGCATTAGGGAAAGTCTTTCTTAACACTATATCACCCTCTTTGAAGTTTTGATGCCATACCTTCTTATTAAAATCTCAAGCTATTCTTTGTTTGTAACAATGATTATGACATACAGTTGTCAACCTTTTCTCATCAATCAAATTCAACTGCTCGATGCGCTTCTTTACCTAATTAGCGTCATCCAACTAAGTTTTTGATAGCACTCTAAGAGACAGTATCTCGACTTCTACTAGTCATACAGCCTCGTGCCATATACTAAGGAATGAGGCATTACCCTTATCGATGTTTTGATGGAAGTTTGATAGGCCATGAGTGTGAACGGCAACATCTCATGCCAATCCTTGTTTGTAATGGCCATCTTTTCAATTATTCTTTTGAGATTTTTGTTGGTTGCTTTAACGGCCCCATTCATCTAGGGTCGATAAGGTGTAGAGTTCCTATAGATGATCTTGAATTGTCAACACAATTTTGACATAAAATCATTGTTGAGATTTGTGCCATTGTCGGTGATGATTGTTTCTAAAGCACCGTATTGAGCCAAGATATCCTTCTTGATGACCCGTCTCGAGCTAAGATATCATTCTTAATGAACTTGACTACTACCCATTTAGTAACACTTGAATAAGATGAGGCTATAACCTACTTATTGAAGTAATCAATTGGGACTTATATGAACTGATGCCCATTGGATGCCTTTAGAGTAATCGGGCCAATGATGTCTATACCCCATATTGAAAATGGCCATAGCACAGAGAGTGTGTGTAATTCTTGAGGAGGGGCATTTATCTTGTTCGTATAAATTTGGGATCAGTGACAATGCTTGACATGCTTGATGTAATCACTTTCCATGGCTAACCAATAGTATCCTAACATCATAATTTTCTTGGTGAGCACATAACCGTTCATGTAGGGGCTACATACTCCCTCCTGTACCTCCATTAAAACCTTGGCCTCTTTGTCATCCACACACCTTAGAAGTATACCGTCAAATGATATTTGGTATAAGGTGGACTCACTTACTAAGAATTAGGTAACCAATCTCCTGATCATCTTTATGTCTTTTTCCTCAGCTTCATTGGGGTATGTACCTTATGGTAGGAACATTTTAATGTTATGGTACCAAGGCTTTTCATCATGTGAACCTTTAATTGCTAGATAGAAGGCAAGTTTTTCTTTAACTTCAATTGTGAGCGGTTGAATTTTAACTATGCTAGATATTTGGATCATGTATGCCAAAGGGCCTAATGCATTAATGAATTGACTTTGAGTCCTTGGTATATGAGTGAATGTGACTTCTTCAAATTTCTCTACTAATTTAGTCAAGTACTAATGATAAGGTACCGATTTAGGATCCTTTGTTTTTTATTCTCCTTGAGCTTAGCCAATAGTGGGTGAAGAATCCCCATACACTTCTAACTCTTGAATATCTTTATCTACGGCCATTTTAAGTCCCATGATGCACACCTCATATTTAGCAATGTTGTTGGTGATTGGGAAAATGACCATTATAGCTACAAGGAACTACATACCTTTAGGGGATATCTATATTGCCCAAATTCTACAACCAGACACATTGGCATGTCCATCAAAGAACATTTTCCATCTTAGAAGCTTTTCATCATTCTCTTTCTTAGAGCAACTTTAGCTACTAAGATGTCCTCATCAAGGAATTTGACTTATACCTCTTAGGGGGTATCTTCTGAGGGAGTCTCAGCTAGTTGATCTACTAAGGCTTGGCCCTTAACTAAATTTTGGTTTACATACATGATGTTGAACTTTGGCAGTAACATTTGCTATTTTGAGATTTTACCAATTAAGGCTAGCTTTTCTACTAAGTACTTCAGGGGATTATGTCGAGTTAGCAATTCAATCAAGTAATAGTGTGCGTATTGTTTAAGCTGATGCATGACTTAGACCAAAGCGCAACATGTTTGTTCGATTTCAGAATATGTCTGTTCCCTTTTTGTAGACTTCTTACTTAAGTAATATTCTGCCTGCTCCTTTCCTTCCTCATCTTTCTGACTAAGCATATACCTCACGGACTCTAGTACTATGGTTAGGTATAGAAACAATGGCCTCCTAATTTTAGGAGCTACTAGAATTGGAGAGTTCATGAGGTATTCCTTGATTGTTATCAAGGCTTCCTCACATTCTTCATCCTAATTTATCTTAGCGTTTTTCATTAGCAACTTGAACAATGGATGGCATTTATTGGTAAGTTGGGATATAAATCAGGCTATGTAGTTCAAACGACCTAATAAACTTCTAACCTCTTTAAGTATGTACAGAGAGGGAAAGTTGACTGTTGCTTTGACATTATCAGGATCCACTTCGATACCCTTTTGGCTAATTATGAAACCTAACATTTTCCCTTATGTTTCCTCGAAAGCGTACTTCTTTAGGTTTAGCTTCAATTGGAACTTTCTCAATGGATCAAATAACCTCCTCAAATTATCCATGTGATTTTCCCACTGTTTGGATTTTTTAGTCATATCATCAACGTATACTTTAACTTCTTTATGCATCATGTCATGAAAGACTATGACCATTACTCTTTGTTAAGTTGCCCTGGCATTTTTGAGTCCAAAAGGCATTAATTTGTAACATAATATGCCCTAAGTTGTAATGAAGATTGTCTTAGCCTTATCTTCTTCGGACATTCGAATTTGATCATATTTAAAGAACCCATCCATAAAGGAGAAGAGATGGTTTCCACCTGTATTATCTATTAAGATATCAATATGGGGCAAAAGGGAAGTTATCTTTGGGTGTTGCTTGATTGAGGTCTTGAAAATGCATGCGCACTCTAACTTTTTCGTTTTTCTTCATCACTGGCATGATGTTGGCTACCTACTCAGGAAAATTAGACACTTTGATGAAACCGACCTTTAGTAACTTTTTAACTTTGTTAATTTTCAACAAGATATCCAATCAGAATCTTCTTAACTTTGCTTCTTAGGTTTGATATCTTCTCATATGGGTAAGTGGGGGACTACAATCAATTGATATAACTTGAGCATATCTTCATAAGATCACGTAAACACATCTTGATACTCAGATAGTGGTATGGTTATTTCTTGCTTTTGCTCTTATTTCAACTTCCTTCCAATCTTCAATATCTTGGGGTTGCCATTATTCCCAACATTAATTGTCTCAGTTGGCTCATCAATGGAAATTCTACCCATCTCGTGTCTTTGCCAGCTCTCTTGTATGTCACTGTGGTCATTGACATCACCCTCGATAACTAACCCAATAGCGCTGGAAGTGATATCAATATTTTCATCACCTATCTATGTAAGGTATCCTTAGCTTTTATTCAGAGCATTAGATTTAGGCTAAAATTGTGTAAGGGAAAGAGTGTAAGTGAAGAAGGAATGGATTATCATGAAGAGAAATGGAAACTAATCTTTTATTAGATAAGAAAGCTCTTAAATACATAATTATGGAACATAGGAAATTATTACAAAACCCAAGAAAATACTAAACTATGATTCTCCTTTACTCTAGAGAAGACTTGTCGCCATTCATAGTAATGGAGAACTAGTTATTCAAGTGCTGGAGCTTACGGGATAGGCCTGCTAATACATTCGTACTGGGAGTATTTTCTTTGGTAGATTCTTAGGTTTGAACATCAACTTAGATAAACATCTCTATCAATAGTGAAAAGGTCATCGAGGTATGATACAATCTATCACCTCTTTTGCCCCTCGCTTTTCTATTTTGCAACTCTTCCTTGAGAGTTGGAATGTAGCTGAGCCCATAAGTATCAATTTACCTTTCCTTGAATTTCAATCTCTCATCTTTCCTTTGATTGGTAATCATGTACATGTCTTCAAACATCTGGAGCTCAAAGTCTTCCTCTTCTTCAATGCAAATGTAAGGTATGGTCGTTTCTTTATATATTTCATAATCTTGGTTACTTAGAATTGTTATGACCTGGCCATTTGAGATGAACTTTACCTTCTAATGTAAACTTGAATGTATAGCCCCTACTATATGAATCCAGGGCCTTCTAATAAGAGGTTAAAGGACCATGGGATGTTTAGAACTTGGAACTAAACAATGAAAGTTTGGGGGCTAGTATCAACTAGTAAGTCAATCTCCCCTATGATCTCTCTTTTGGACCATAGAAGGCCTTAACTGTTGTAGAACTCAACTTAATCATAGTTGCATCAATACTTAATAGGTTTAGGGTAGCAAGAGGGCAAACATTTAATGACTATTCGTTGTCAATAAGGACTCTAGCTATGATTATATTGTTTACTTTGAACATTATAAAGAGAGGCTTAGTGTGCTGATTACCTTCCTTGGCCAGTTCTTTAGTGGAAAAAGAAATCTAATCCATGGTGAGAATAGAGTTGGTAATTAGTCCCATCTTTTTAGCTAATTTTCACGAGGGACCTTAACCTCCCTCATATTTTGGAATAGAGCTTCCCGATATGGTTCAAATGCCATTAATAAACCTATCAAAGATATTTGTGCTAGAGTCTTATTGAGCTGATTCATTATTTTATACTTACTTGATTTGATTATCCTTGTCAAGGAAAACATTCCTTCCTCATATTCAGCTAATTTATTACTTGATTCCTCTAACACACTTTTCCTTTTAAGGTCTTCTCTTGGGTCATAGGTTATACCAAAGCGAGTAATCCCTCTTATGTGAAAACTTAATTGCCCCTAGTTAACTGCTTGGCAGTTGGAAAGGGCAATCTTACAATTCCTAAGGGCTAAGGGTACATGGAAAGTGCACCTCTTGGTTATTTGGAGTTTACTTCGTCTCTTGTTTGTAAAACTCGTAGATCTTGCATTTCCAACTAGAACTGATCATGTTAATGGCAAGATCTGAATCATTAAATATCATATTGATGATAGGGCTATGGTTAGGTAAAGGGTTATTGTTGACATTTAGAACTACAGCTTCTACGAAGTCAAATTCGACTATGCCTTCATCGATCAAGTCTTGAATCTTATTTTTTAACCTCCAATATGAGTTAATTGAATAACCTACCTACCCTAAATGATATTAACATTTTGCATTAGGATAAAAAACCTTTAGCTTGTATTTTTCACTAGGAAGCTCAAAATGGATTAAATTATCATTCTTCAAATTCTCGGGGACTTGGCTGAGAGGAACTAGTGTCTTGGTGAACTGTCTTAGGGCCGTATTGACTTGAGGCTCGTTTTGGAATTGTTGTTGAATTGGTGGAGGATTCGTTCTAAAGGAGACTTAGGTGTTAAGCTTGGTGTTTGAATTCACCATACCAATAGTGGCTTCTTTGGGCTTATTGGTAGTGGGCTTCGCATAGGGTGGTCTTCTATTTGATGACTCTTGTAGATTATCAAAAGTGATAACACTTTCAATCCGACATCCCATAGCTAGCATTTCTACAAAGCTGGAGGAGGCCTAGCCAATCAAGTGAGAGAAGTAAGGCCTTTCAAGAGTATTAATAAAGGTAGAAGTCAACTCTTTCTCAGTCATGAGAGTGGATACCCTTAGGCTAGGGATGTCTACTTTAGGCGTATTCCTTGAATGATTCGTTGTTTCTTTTTCATAAGGCAACCAAGTCCATCATGGTTAGTGCCATGTTAACATTAAATTTGTAGTGTTCATAAAATGCACTAGCTAGCTTCTCTCATGTATTCACTTAATTTAGATCCAGTTAGGTATACTAGGTCAAAGCGAGGCTTGTTAAGCTATCCCAAAAAGTTTGCACCATTAGCTGGCCGTATTGTACATACTTTCCCATCTTTCGTATATACAATCTGGTTTGTAGTTTAGGGAAGCCAGTTCCATTGTATTTCTCAAAATTTAGTACCTTGAACTCTTCAGGGAAATTTTCATAATCGTAAACAGAGAAGTCTATAATACTAACTTGCTCGAAACCATCATAACCTTCCAACATTTTCATCTCACAGTAATCGGCTGGGTTAATCGCCTTTCCAATTCTTTCAGTTTATCTTGGTCAACTTCTAGCTTTGTGTTGATTGGGAATGAATAAGTGTTGGGTTCAAAAGTCGGGTTGACCTTTAGATAAACCCCTTCGATCTCAAAAGATTCAAAGGTTGGGTGAACTTTAGTATAGGCTTCCTTTGCTTCCAAAGGTAGGCCTTCGATACCCTTTCCATATCAG